>JAHLJT010009419.1:64438722-65911222 GCA_031308135.1 Acheta domesticus | reverse complement strand
TAATTATCTAGTTGTTAACTTGACTCTGTCATTTCACATTTCCTTCCCATAATTCCTTTTCATAATGTCTTCTCATAATTCACTCCTTAAGAAAACATGTGGCAATATTCAATTGTTTTCATATTTGCCTCGTCACCACAATCCTCTCGACCCAGTTTAATTATGCAGTGAACATCGAGCTCCGTATTGAAGGCAATAATAAGCAATAATGTATCAATAAGAAAGAAAATTACACATGAAAATGTTTTGTCTTTATAAAAACAACATATACTCTAAAACACCACAAGTGCTTGAAAGCTGAGGTTGATTTTTCCGAAATTAGACTTTATGTAACAAAAGAGCACAAACATGTATAGAAGGTGCGTTAATTTTTCAATAATGTTACGGTATAACATTACGCACACTGTCACATTAATATTGTTTAATAGCCTTGATAATTTGTTTCTTTAGTTCTTCAAATTTTAAATCTAACGACTGAGAGAGAAAAGTTCCAACTGTGTCAAACTAACGATACAAGAGAGCATATCTAAATCTTACCTACATGCCGAATCCGCGTTTTATGAAGTCGATTAAAAAACCGTTGGCACGATTTCGCGGTAATGACCCTGCTAATAGAAATCCGGAGCGGGCCGGGGAGTAGAGGTGGCGTTCTTTACCAGCGCTCCGCGCGTCGCGGGCGTCGTCGCGTGCGTTTCCGGCCATGCCTCTGGCGTTCGCGCGCTCTCTGGAGCTCAGAGAGAGCTTCTCCCAAGCGAGGGATGTCCTCCCTTCCAAGGTTTCTCATTTGAAAGCTGCCCCGGTTCAACCGTCTAAACATTTAGGCACATTCCACGCAATACATGTACTCCTCTGAAAAGACGATGCCTCGTCTAAACTAATTGTACTCCAGCTGCATTAGTTCCAAAGTAATGGTGCTCTAATGCATTCTAGCATTATTTCTAAATTTGCAATTTTCAAAATTTCAGATAGTTGAATGAAAACCTGAGACCTGCGCCATTATTTTAAGCGTTTTTACTCTATCGGAGGACGAAGGTTAATCCAAATATTTGAAGCCATTTTCGAGAAAAGTTCGAAAATAAAATTGAGGCTAAATTTTAAGTACCTTCCAAAATTAAAATATTCGTTTCAAACTCACAGGGATCCGAATTCCTTTAAAGCGATCGGGAATTATAAGTTTCGGAGCAAATTAGCTGAACGGTTTAGGCACACGTGTTTGTCCACAGAAGTACAGAGACGTTTTGGCGTCAACCGTTTTTTCGGTATCAAAAACCCAAAAAACATAGATTCTGAGTACACAACGTGTTAGAGGCAGTAATTTATAATGTACATAAGAACAAGATTTATCCACTCTTCCGTTACCAGGACCAGAAAATAAGAGTTTTTCTGTCAAAATTTCGTCGTTTTCCGACAGATTACTATACTTTATCTTCTTACGAAGTATGGACGAGAAAGTAAAATGGGGCTCATTCAATGATGTGATTACGTATTCGGGTGATACCGCGTCGAATACAAACTCGGATGCCGGCTATTCTGACGCCCTTCGGCCCAGAGGAAGATCACATGATGGACCGTATGAGATGGCTCAGAGCAACAACTATTGGCATTGAAGCGTCTCAGACAAAGGGTCCCAGGGTTCGAGTCCCGATGGTAATGGATTTTCAACAATCGCCATGAAGCTTGGTCGAACACAGTTGAAGCATAATTTCAGAGATTAGCTGCTCTGGTCGGTAGTATTCCGTGATTTCCCCTTTAAATACCAGGCGAATGCCGGAGCAATAACTTGACAACGGACAAAGGATCGCGCAAGGTCTTCCCTACATTTGTCCTCTCTTCCCTTGCATAAACACTTACACATTCTACAATACACACATGACGGGAGCTTAGAGTTCGTTCCATCTGCACTGGTGGAGACATCTGGACAAAGAAACCCCGCAAGACGACGTGTATGTAGGGCTTGGATCCCATGTTCCAGCAAGGAGAGATACTGCCGCCACCAAGCTATAATATGCACTACACTTACGAGTCTACTAAATAAAGTGGTAGATGCCCTCGGAATCATGATAAAACCAAACAAACAATATGACGGTTGAAATGAAAGCTTCAAAGCTGTCAATGCGGCGGTGGGTGTAACTGTTAAAGATATTCCACATGATTGACCGAGAATGACTGACATGAAACTGAAATCATCATAAACAATATCAACATTTTCACGGAAAATGGATGTGTTTTCTTTCGAAAAATTGAAGCACATTCTGTATTTCGATTCAGAAGAAAATTGAATTCACTTTCCCCTCTACATTTTCTGTCACGAAAACAAATTAATGTTTTTAATTTAAAATATGAATTTCCAAAGCTCCCTACGGAATTATTTCATTACAATTTCATAAAAATATTACCAGGATTTTAAAGAAATTGGACTTTTCGGTAAAAAAATAAACGCAGGACCGGCTTAAGTGGGCTAGAGCATCAATTGATATCACAAAAGTGCCTCTGATCGGGAGGTCCAAGTGTTCGAGGCTCTTGTCCCCTCCGGAAATCATGCCCGACGACTTTATTTTCGACACTTGCTACATAACTAGGTCCAGCTGCTATTTGAAGAAGAATTCTAATACTGGATGTTGTGATAGGTAGTTGTCCGTTTCCGTTTGTCAGTTCATCAAACCATTCACAAACCATAGAGAAATTGCGTGTACTACAGGAGAAGCTCGCAAAAACCAGTCTCATGCAGGTTTCGCGCACCGCAAATATCACACTTAGCAAGCGGGATACGAAACCCGGTACCTAGAGGGGGGAAAGCGAGTTGCAAGCGTTGGCCGCTCTGCCACCGTACGTCCCCGTCTCTCCCAGCCTCACCGCTCACCAGGCCAAGTTCAAGGGCACTTTCTTCTCCTCCTCCATCTTGGAGGGAGCCGCCCGGCACGCACGCCGGTCACGCGGTTTTTTGTCCTTTCCGGAACGGCGCCCCGTGCCGCGGGGCGGGACGGCACGACGCGGCGCGGCGCGGCGCGGCGCGACGCCGCCGGCAACGTGTTCGCTCTCATTTCGAGGGCAGGACCAGGATTCTACGTGGGGCACGCGGAGAGCATAATTCAGTACGAACCGTTTTATGCAGGGTCTATAATATTCATTATTTTATAATACGAGGGTTGCGGCAACTATATAAAATAAGTTGGTGATTGACAGTTGTGGTTCTGAAGCTGTAGCTTCATACAATATGGGCGTATGATTTGGTTAATTTAATAAATATTTATTCCAAGTGTTTATTTTCTTGTCCCGGGAACACATGCTCGGTGGTATGCAAACTGTCAACGTCATTCCTTTCCGTTCGCCACTGTCAATCATCAAGTTATTTTAATCGGACCGAGATTACAAGCACGGGTGGAAAATGTGAAATACAGAAAAGAAAGGCCAAGGTATAATCTTAAGTGTATGAATAGGTATAATGTAAGTGTATAAATATGTAGAATGCAAGAGTATGAAAGAAGAAAGTATAATCTAAGTGTAAAAATAGTCATGGTAACTATTTTTTACGAGCACGGGAGGAGAATGAAAATGGAGATTAGTACGAGTGGAAAATGTGAAATATACACATGAAAAGACAAGGTGTAATATAAGTGTCAGGACATTTAACGAATAAAAATTGTTTTTCTCATGATTATTAAGGTATTTGAAATTACGGTAATGATTTCATGCGCCAAAGTATTTTAGCATATACGAGTTCACAACATACCAGAAACATTACATACCAGTTCTAAAGGCCCGATTTGGGAGGTACTGAATTACCGCATGGGCCACATCGCTCCAAACACTCACAGGTCGTCACGTGCGTTGCTGTTCATTGATTGTTACGCGTCCTTGCTCTCCTGACCATCTTGCGACAGTCCGGTGTGGAAGGGCATTATTCCTAAGAGCCTCCACCAATTCCCTGTGACCTTTCCCTCATGGCCGTCTTAGTGTATGAGGGCTATGGAAGGGCATTATTCCAAAGAGCCTCGCCCAATTCCCTGTGACATTTCCCCCATGGCCGTCTTAGTGTATGAGGGCTATGGAAGGGCATTATTCCTAAGAGCCTCCACCAATTCCCTGTGACATTTCCCCCATGGCCGTCTTAGTGTATGAGGGCTATGGAAGGGCATTATTCCTAAGAGCCTCCACCAATTCCCTGTGACATTTCCCCCATGGCCGTCTTAGTGTATGAGGGCTATGGAAGGGCATTATTCCTAAGAGCCTCGACCAATTCCCTGTGACATTTCCCCCATGGACGTCTTAGTGTATGAGGGCTAATTCGAAAAGTTAGATTCATCTCGCACGGCAGCAGTCGGACAACTGATTTCACGTTTCTATCTGTGCTAATAGAGACACTCACAGCACTATCTCTTAATGTGAACACTGCCGCATTTATTTCGCGCTACAAATGAAATTTTGCGATTCGATAACATTTATTTTACAAAAGAAAAGTTGCCGTGACTTCTGCCCTAATCCTCTAAATTAGTCTGAATTGTGTGAACATTTCGCATTTTGTAACTCATTGTTTTAAAAGTGAAAATTGCTTTTACCCCAACTAAAAACGTTTCTGAAAACCGGTGTTAAGAAATGAAATTACTATAAAAGTGGTACATAACGTCCAAAAGTGTTTCATTTCGGAAATGACGGCATTAAAAACATAACTCGTGTGTCTTAAGATGTACTAAAACTTGGTTTTAAGCGTCCAGAATGACCGTTTCCGAATTATGTGCGATGGTAGCGAGTATTGCAGCTTAACAAGTGTGGGGGTTACAAGGAAAGCTGCTATTTCATCGACACCACGTTCTGCAAAATTCTATTTTTAGACAGCTACTAATGGAGACTGTTCTTTCAGGGTATGCACAGCATGCTGAAAGTTCAATTTTTAGCACTAGTGTTAAAAGTGAGATTCACTTCTAGTTCAGCATAGTGTTCAGATAAATTTGTAAACTTAACAAAGAAAACAAACTAATTTTAACTGACCGCGTCAGTTACTACTGACCTTAATCTAACATTGAGTGATTTGTAAACTTAAATTAATGTTAAATGAAAATAAGTCGGTCTAAATAATAATGTATGACACACGTGGTAAAAGAGATTTTATTTTGCTGCTAGAATTCCACCACATTGCTTATCAGCCTCGTGTCGCAACATTTCCCACTCACAAAATAACTTGTCAATTTTACCACTCCATCATAAATATTTTTCTTTTCAAATTTTTTTGACGCAGGACTGAGGGGTAATTCCCTTTTTAGTGTTATCACTTCTGCGTAGATTGATTGATTAATTGATTTGTGATACCGGGCGCTATCAACTGCTATTTTATAACTATTGCTGTGATGAATGTATAGAATTTGAGGTTCATAAGTATGTTTTGAAAATTTCTGTTTACAAAATTTCTGTTTACTAGTTTAAGAAACCCGGCTTTGCTCATGCATTTATCACAATCATGTATTAGAAAACTGGCCTGGTACATGGCATTGCCCACGCAAAGATGCGTCACTCTAACACCAATAACTTTATTCGTGTGTTTAGGTGAATAAAAATTAAGTACAATTAAATTTACAACTTTTTTGAAGAATTTATTTGCTGTGATATCGAACGGAAGTTTCTTGCGTTGCTCTCGTAATTATTTTTGTTTTTTGATTCTAACAATGTGTAAGCCACCATAATTAGGCCGTGAATTACTTCAGAGCAATTTTGTAATATTATTTGGAAAAAAGCACAATTTGCGGTAACATCGCATCTACGCTATTTTGATTATTGGTCTCTCAAAAGTATTTGTGCAAAAGTTGGGAGCAGTCACTCCAGTGATTTTACTTGATACATACGATTGTAAACAACTTCACTTTTATATCAGAAGACTAATAAAATAAGTAATTTTTGTTAAATATAATTTGCATGGTGAAATAATTTAAGCAATCTTTTAATATTTCGAGATTTAAAAATATATACTTCTTATCAATAGCAGAATAGAGAAATAGAGACTCTGATATAAATAGCTGGAATATCTAAGATTTAACTGTTAAAAAAATTACCCCAGTTTAAATTTCCTGGTGAAAGAAAATGAATTCAGATAACTCTTGCCCTCGTATTCAGAAAAGGGAGATTAAACGTGTTTCCCTGACTAGTCATTCAACCTACCATTCCGGCTTTAGATGTGGAGCAGTGAGGAACGCAAGGATCACTAAATAATAATTCACTTGAAGTGGTTTTTGATACTCTTTACCGGAGAGCAGCCGGCGTTTATCGCTTTTCTGTAGCGGAAAAAATCATGTGACAATTCGATAGTACTTCATGAATTAAAAGAAAGTAGTCGGAGCCGTGAAAACATGCCGCACTTTTTAAACAATTTGTTTTAAACAATTTCTTTTAAAAAATTTGTTTGGAAATGGAAAATAGCATCATACTGAAACCCAACGTTGAAAGTTTCCGATAACCTACACCAACAAAGAAATAGGGGAACCCTGGAAAATGTCATAGAACGGACAGAAAGTTATCATTGCGATGATTTTGGATGATTTTTATGAAAATTAATCAAGACCCTGTGATATGAAAACCGTATTTTAATGACATGAGCGTACTGTTTTCGACTTCTGACCAATGGAAATGTGTGTCACAGAGCAACGTGTGTTGTGCGCTTGCCGTTATCGCTATACCACAATTAGCGAATTCTTTTGAAAGTGAAAACAAATATATCAGAATCTACGTCCAAACGCCTAAGTCCTAAAGTGAGCATTACATCATGTAATCTTGGAATTGTGCGTTAGTAATCATCGTAAAAAGTAATGCCAAGTTTAGTAACAGACAGACTTAGACTCCAGCAATTACATTGTATGGTAAAATTAAATAGTAAAAATATTTTTCATAGATTTTGAAATTTTTGCAGGTTCTTTTCATCTATTCCACCATACAATTGACTGGGGATACATGATATGATCGCAAATTTCAAAAACCGTAATAGAAAATCAATAGGTCTCTTTAATACTCATTGTAGGAGGCAAGAAAAAAGTAACACCGGTTTATGAGGGGCAGGCTGAGACAGAACAGCGTGTAATAACCCTTCGTTTCCTAAGCAAAACATTTTTCATGTTTTACTGACTGGGAACATTTTGAACGTATTATTTTTTTTCAAAATACAAATTCTTTCTTAATACATATTTTTATTATTATCAAATCATGATTATATGGACTGAGAATATCCTGTCTGCAGGTAATGAAGGTACTTGTTACAATTAAAAATATAAAGATATTCAATATTTTCCATTTATAATTTTTAAATGCAAATTTTTCTTGAAGATAACAGACTCTTTCGACCCTGAATTCTTTAGTGGGGGTATTTTAAATATTTTGTTCTACATTTTAAAAATAGTTGTAGTTATGATAGGGTTAAAGCAGGGACCAAATGTCTTCCGTAAAGCTCTACCGGAATATGTTTTTCATTTGCCTTAGGCTATATTTTGAAGTATTTAATATATCAGATGTGTCAAAAAACAAAAAACCTCCAAGTGTTGTCTTACTATCAACAAAAGCTTAACGGACAATTTCAGGAACTGCCTGAATTCTATTTTGAAACCATCAATATCTTCAAAAAAATTATTGTGTGAATACGTGAATTTCTAACTGTAGAAAAGCAATTTGTCCAATTTTACATACTTTATAATGATGGAGAGGGTTGTGATTAGGTCAATGCCATGTGTAGTGCAGAAAGGAAACTTGGCCACTCGATAGAATAGGTCTGTGCCTTCATATGCAAAAATACATCGTAAAAAAGAAAATTTTCTTAAAACTGGTTTTATATGATTCTATATATTTCACATATTTTATATATTTTTATATATTTACTTAAAACATGTTTTCATACCGTCAATAACTTAAAAAAATCAATAACTTTTATGATTTTTTGTTTTCTTCTGTAAAATTAGGAAATGCGGACTAATTGCCTTTCTACAGTCAGCGATTCACATACTGTACCCAGTAAGCAACCGAAGTGTTAACGCTTGCTTGTGTGTTGTTGGCAGCACGCGGGGGTCTGAGGCGGCTGCGCAAGATGCTGCAGCCGTTCCTGGTGGGCGTGGTGCTCAAGTGGGCGGCCTTCCTGCCGCTGCTGCTGACGGCGATGGCGCTGCTGGGGCTGACGGCGCTGGGCGCGTCCAAGCTGGCGCTGCTCATCACCGCGCTGCTCGGCCTGCGCAGGTTCTTCCACGGCGCCGGCGGGCAGGGCGGCCTGCAGGTTGGTCTCGTCCTCTGAAGGAGCGGTCACCCACTCTATGCACATGCAAAGGTCCCATCCCAAACTCCGGTTTCGTTTTAAACCCGATCGGTCTACTCACTGGGATACAAACACACGCCCTGATTCCGCAGACGCATCATTCACCAACTCTGCACACACGCAAAGGTCCCATCCCAAACTCGTCCCATCCCAAATTCGGTCTCACGCAAACACACGTCGTCTGAAGGAGCGATCACCCACTCTATACACACGCAAAGGTCCCATCCCAAAATCCTATTTCGTTTCAAACCCGATCGGTCTAGCACACTGGGATACTAACACAGGCTCTGATACCGTAGACGCATCATTCACCAACTCTGCACACACGCAAACGTCCGATTCCAAAATCCGGTTCCGTTTCAAACCCAATAGGATGAATAGCGCTTGTACTACACTACCAAAGATGCCGGATTATCGGTCGGAAACTCAGAGCTTGTCCCGCCTGGAGTGGTACTCCGCTTGTAGGAGATACCTGTTTGGGGAAAGCGGGCGGTGGGTCGGCGCTGGATCTCGGCATTTAGCGGGGGATGATCACTGCCATCTCCAGCAGTGAAAAATATGCACTATACTTACGGGGTTAATGACCTTAGCAGTTGAAGCGCCCGTAATCGCTAACCAATCTATCAACTAGTGGTGCTAAAACACTAGTTCTCCACCGTATTTTCCCGACAAATTAAGTGAAAAGTACTCAAATTTTGGAAAAATAGTACACGTCGCTATTTCAAAATCTATCTTTAAGGAACAGATTTCACAAAACGAAATAATCTCTGTCTTTAATATTTTAGTTGTTGGAAGGATCCGAAACAAAATTGATCCTTGCAGTTTTCGAAAAATTAGGGTTTTCAACGAACATGAGACCTGCATCATTCTCTTTAATGTTCTTATCCAACATCACTACTCAACGTCACTATCCAACAACAAAATTTAATCAAAAAACGATGGAGCCATTTTTTGAAAATTTTGGAACTGTCCCAGGGGTTTCATGTAAAGTACCCCCTAAAATTGAAATATCGGTTTCAAATTCAAGGAGCCACGACATCAGACACATCTATTAGGGAATATCAATTTTGGAGTAAATTTGCAGAACGGTTTAGCTACTAGCGTTGTTCACAGACAGACGTTTTGCCGTCATTCGATTTTTCGATGTCGTGGTTCCACAAAACATGAATTTTGGGTACACAACGTGATAGAGGATTTTTTCCTAAATTTTACAACTGAATTTATCCACTTTTTCAAAGTCCCTGTAATAAGAAGTTTTGTGCTTAAAATTAGCCGTTTTCTCGCGCAGCATTACATAACTTTCTCCCTACTCTGTGGCGAAAAAGTAATAGCGGTTATTTTATGGGGCTGTTACACGCAAGTTCAACGGTTTAAAACCCGATCGAAGCTGTGAATTTTTAAGGGCAAAAAATCTATCTACCCTTCTTTCGGCGGGGTAGTAAAATCGGTTGTCCCATGTTGTAGATTTACTGAATGTAAAAGATCCTCAAGTATAAAAGAAGCCTATGACCTAAATTTAAATTGCCTGTTTCGGCGCCCAAGATATCTTATTCACTAGACGGCGGAAGTAGCGTAGCAAAATTTGTGTGGTCAAACTGAAGAGCAGGTCTAATGGCCTGAGTCATGTCACGTAAAGTAAGGCATCATTGATATTGTATGAATGCTAGGGACAGTACAGGTTCATGTTTAGGCGCTTGCCCTGGCCTTGGGCCAGTTAAGGCTCATGCTCAAGTTCTAATTACTGGGACAAGATGAGGCTCTGGTCCATTTTTTCTGGTTCCTTTCCAGATTTCTTCGTAGATCATACGAAAGTAAAATCCGAAACACTACCACCGTTCCATACGCAGTCAAAACATCAGATCTACGTCTAAGCCTAGGAGCACACCTAGAACCAAATACAGACTAAGTCCTATTGAAAACAAGCCTAGTCACGGGCCCCAATCAGGCGTGGATCAAATTTCTGCGTCTCTTCCAGACAAGTTCAAGATCCAATCCCAAACCCAGTTGCATTTTACATCCTGTCCCAGGGCCAATGCAGTTTCAAGTTACAGGCGCAGTTTGTAATCCCAGTTCAAGCCCTAGTGCAATCAATGTTAGACCTGTGTCCATTTCAGACTCAATAACAAATCCTGGTTCTTTGCCAGCCCTGTCACAGGCCAATGCAAAGGAACAGTATCAAAATATGATCCCGTTTCAGACCCAGTCACGGTTCAAGTGCCCGTCTAATCTTTAGTTCACGTTCACACACCCATCATAACTTGTGCTGCAAAAATTAAGCTTGGAAAGACTATGGCAAAATCTCGTTCAAACACTTATCATTTCCAGACTCAGTCCTAGCCCCAACATCAACCCCAACCCTAGCCCCAGCCCAAATCCCAGAGCCAAAGGCAAGCCTATGTCCATGTGCAATGCTCTCAAGTCCCATTGCAGGACGACAGGCTTGTCCTAGCTCTCGCCTAAGCTCAATCCTAGCTCATCCTAATCTCTGGTGCAAGCACAAGCTCAGCCTTAAACAAAACATGGTCTGCGCCCAAATACTAACCCCATACCAGACCTCAAGTCGGATTAAAAAGCATACTTTTGCCTCGTTACTTGAGCAGATTTAAGCCCAGTCGTAGGTCCAAAGATGAACATATTCATTTAGATATCACAAAAGTTCATCTCTTATGCCTATTTTGTCTTGGTCTCTTTTGAAGTCCATTTTTTTAAAGGCGCAGTTGGTGTAATACTCTTAGTTGTCTATTACACCAGCGTGTTCTCAAGGAATCAAAGCTTCATTCAGATTTTACTTTCATTGGTCACGTTCATTGTTTACATACCTTTTTTCTTTGAACTTCTTGGTTACACATCAAACTCTGTTCCGTTCAAAAACCCTTCCATAATTACACTTTGGTATGGATTTTCATGAAATTGCATTTTTCATACGCTCTATTTGGACTACACCGCACACATCTTAAAGTATTTGTTGTAATAATTCTCTTTCGTATATGATGTTTATATTAAAATAGTTTCATTCATTAACACTATTTTTATCATTCGAACTAACATTAATATTATCGAGATGTATGGTGTGTTCATTCTATTCCTTTTGTAGCTTCTGTATTCTTTTCTCAGCATCCTTCTCATTTTCTACAAACTTTTTAGTTCTATTTAAAACACTGTTCATACCGTACTTTAAAAATGAACCTATAGTTATTCTCTTTCACCATCTGTAGCTAGGCTTCTCCTGTTCACTTTGTTTAAATACACAATCGTTATTGAATTGCATTACATTATATTAGATATTAAATCTATATCATTTTCCTTTATTATAAAATAACAGTTTTCCTTCCTTAACAGTGGCGATTGAGGAGTGTCACGAATCTTGACTTTGCTTTCAATTTTTTAAAATAAAAATATGTATATATCCAGTGTGTACAGAAATTAAAATGAATTATTTTATTATCATTAATACTAAATTATGCAGCAAATCGACTGGTTTCACACGTAAATGTTTACCAATACCAAGTTGTCTCTTTTTTTACCACAAGCAAACGTTATTTATTGTACATGAATTTAAATGGACTGTGGCGAAGTTAATTTTGGAGTCGAAACTTACAGTTGCCTTGCTACATTAGACGTAACGTTAATAATGTATTTGTTTTTGGTGACTGATAATAAATTTGTGAAATTACTGTAATGTCTCTGTCGCCGTCTATTAAAAACACAATTCACACGAAAGTAAGTCGAAATTTTTTAAGGAAAATTATGCACTTTGAAAATTCAAATGTAAATAACAACTAGGTTGTCTTTATTTACCAGTGCGAGAATATTAATTACATCAAATGGGGGAAGTAGAACGACGTAATTTTTTCATATGATTTTATAACAAAGCTATTTTTGCTGCGACATTTAATTAATTGTAATATTATTTTCATTACAAATAATATCAACTACCAACAATAAGAGATGTAAAGTAGGACTGCAAGGATACAGTGTCATATTGTGACACTCCATTCAAAATTGAAGACTCTGTAAAGTTTTAACTGAAAAATCCTAAACAATTAAGACAATTAGAGAAGAAAGACTGAAAAATATATTTCAAATGGATAAAGACATATAAATGATACTGGAAATGAACTAGCAGCAAAACTTGAAGCCTATTTTGAACGTTTTAGGACCATTGAGAACTCTTTTTGAAAATGCATAAAAAATTATCAGAATGTAGTTCACCTAATTTTTGAATGTAGTGTGCTGAAACAACGCTACTGATACGATAGAACACTAATTATGATATTTAATATTGTATAGATATGTTATCTAGAATGTAAATTTAAAAATACAATGTGTTCATTCAGAAGTTAGCATGTGTATTTGAAGTCACAAATACGATTGGAGATAGTCTATATGCAACAGATCGCTTAAAAGTTTCTAGAAGAAATTCGCTTTTTAACGACATATCAGGGCCACCTGGTGACAGTGCAGCTCGACATTGGAATGTTTTAAAGAGACCACATCTTTTGCGTGACTCTACTTTCTGCAGCTTTCAAGTGGAGTAATTACATAATTCTCTGAACTCCAAGTAATTAACTATGATCATCATCATGGAAAAATGAGAATACGATGGCTTTTCTTGGTATAATAATAATAATAATAATAATAATAATAATAATAATAATTATTATTATTAAGTAAATCTCTAAATAACATAAACCAATTTTGAAGTAATTCGGTCCTAAAGCCTACGACTAAACAGTTGTTAACGATATACCTCACAAAGCTTTTTATGTGGACGTGGAATACGAACAGTTACTCGTTAAAAAGCGAAAGTAACTATCACTAAAACACTTAACGATTATTTTATGACTAAAAAGAACAATTTACTCTTTCGTGGGGAATAAGGTAAGGGTGTCAGCAATGAGTCGAGATCGCCGTAAGCGCAACCATTCAGAAGAAACGAGTATTCACAATTTGGAAATAGAGAGTTGTCGGAACTCGATCACTTTCACGACGCACCTGAGAAAGTTACTATATTCAGGTCAACACACTCCGAAAGAAATTACTTTCTCGCACACTCTGCTCCTCCTGATGAAGGGATTCATTCAGTTGGAGACGGGGTCATGCAAACAGACTCCTGGCCAGGATGTGAGAATTTTCGTTCACCGCTTTTACAGGCTGGTAAAACTAGACTCGCGAGAACCACGATGGAGGAAAATGCGATATGCATCTGTTTTCCAAACCCATTTCGGCAATTTAACGTCACATCTTAAAAAGATAATTTTACCATTTGTTTTCGTGGGAATAATCAATTTTTATTTATTTTTAATGAAGAGTGGCCATGCACACGCGGGATAGCCATTGCCTATGCGCGTATACATAATGGGTTCGTGCATGTATGTGAACGAGTGTAATGTGTGTGCATGCGTGTTTTTGTGTGTCAGTTTGCATGTCTGTGAGTGAATGTGCATGCGTGCGTGTATGTTCGTTGCGAATATGCGAGCATAGGTGAGCGTGCCATAGCGTGCGTGAACATGTGTGTGCGTGCATGTAAATACTTGTGTGTACATATGTGATATACGTACTCTACGGCTTATAATTCCCATTTAACATATGGAATTATCTTTGAAAGGAGTTATGATGTTTTGACTTAGATGTTCATGTTCAGAATAGCTAGCCTATTAAAGAGAATAATCTCAAGAAAAGTCGCAGTTGCTGTGAATATTGCGTGTTTTTACGTAAAAGGATTGATTACCGTGTATGAGCTATTCCTTTAAACATTTGGATACGGAAAATCGGCAATCTGTTACCATTATTGGAGCTGTCGACGTCATATTGCCGTAGTTACCGTAGATATAGGAGCCGGTGAATAGCTCAATATTAGGAATATGGAACACATTTATATATTTTCCTTATGGTCAGAATTTTCGTATGACTTTAATTTTTGTAAACAAAACTCTGGTGTGAATTTGTTCAGTGGGGATTCAATCACACAAGGGAATTTTCAATTTAGAATGTAGATTTTGAACGTCTGATTTGCTTCCGATTCTTGTTCTACCATCAGGTCTTTAGGTAACTATAAACTTCTAGGGACAAATAGAAGCGTTTGAGCTATTCCTCCACTAACACACAAGCCACAAGGTTAGAACAGAGGATAATTATTGTAACTAATAATGGTGAATTAGCAATTGAATGTAAAAATAAGGCAGAATCAAATGAGGTAATGCTTTTCGACAGAAATATGATCTCACTATTTTCCTATTTCAGTACAGAATACATAAACGGGTTAATTAGTAACTTAGACATAGATGATGGCATATGTTAACCGTTAATATATGCAAATGTATTATGAATACCAACAAAACATGAGAAAACATACATTTTTCTCAAAGTTATTAACTTTTTATTTGATAAAATGTAATAAACTAAAAATAAAATCTAACATTTTAATTATATCAAGACCAGAATATCACTACTCATCACAATACTTTAAATGTATGAAATGTAATATCCTGAAATATCCTGAAATTACTACGGTTCAAGAACATACTTGTTGGTGACCCTGCAAAACAGGCAAGGCACCGATACCGTATGAAAACTGCACCGAAACACGATAAACATGTTCTACATTCTTCTCTCTACAACTGCACTTTCTTGTTTTGGTGTACTATAAATGCAGGTTTACTGCTCTCATTTCAGGTTTCGCAGCGACTGCTCAGTACAAGCTCTCTGCATACTTAACTGAATTCATTAGCTAAATATCTATTGGTGACGAGAAAACTGTTCCAAGAAAATGTTACAAAAGAAGTAAAAGTCAATTTTAAATGTAATTTCCACTTTTTTTATTTAAACATTTTGTTTTTACTATTCATGTGAATATGGGAGCGCAGTCATAAGTAGCGATCCATCCCACTAGGTGGTTTCACAGCCACCGACAAATCAGTACCACGCGGTACGGGTCATAAAGAGAACTGACAACTCTCAAATGCGTACCCTGACAATGTATTCAGAATTAGTCACCCCGTAACATAATAGTAATAATGTTCAAGTTAAAATTATTAAAGAAAAAATTATTATTAAAAATTCACCGAACGTGCAATTACTTTGTATTCATTTCTTTTATAAATTCAAATTCTTCCTGGCTCCAATCACTGTACTTCAAATTCGTTTTATATGTTCTTCTCAACTTTTCGTAGCATTTTTATTAATATTTTGGAGTGAGATAATAACATAACTTTCCCAATAACAGCCATGCCACATGTTAGTGAAGGCTGCCCCACTTTTTTCTGAATGAAAAACGAGGGAGGATACTTGGATTTTAGTCTCTTTTTTTTCGTTGCCAGGTGATCGCAGTGCTGGTTTGCCTTTGCTTTCCAATATAAGAAATATAGGGCGAGCCAAAAATTTCCTCTTATATTCCTTGTATCCTGAAGAAAGGAGTAAACATGATTCTCGAAAAGCCGCAAAAATAACTTTGCGAATGACGAACTTAAAACACTCAACTTCATGAATTTGTGATTTTATTTCTAATGTGTTTGAAACTGCCTTCTGACTTCTCATGCCGTGCGTGGTGTTTCAGATCGAGAAGTCGTACGGGCTGCTGGGCGCCGCGCTGCCCGTTGAAATGGCGTCGCCCGGGGCGGAGCTGTTCGCGGCGTCGCACGCCCACGCCGCCATCGCCACCCCGCACCACCCCTACCTGGGGCAGGGGCGCGCCCACGCCTAGCCCCCGCGCACAGCACGCGAGGGGCTCGGCTGGCACTCCGCTGCGAGGGATCCCTTTACTCACCTTTCGCTCAACGTCTGCAGATCTTTCTTTGGGACTGACAGCCTGCGCCGCTCTCACAAGCGCTCTCTAACATATTGGTCTTGCCGGTTTCTTCCTTTTACACAAACCGAACTTTAATCAACGTATTCACTGGATTTTACGATCAACGAAGCTCGGGGTGTCTTTCTTTGGTAGGGAGTGCAAGGCGCGATGTAACATATGGGCGTTCACCTGGCTGGTCGAGTGTCCTGCCTGATAGCTAGCGGTTGTCGAAAGAAGTGCTCTCTAACAGCACGGTCTCACCAGTTTTTTTTTGGGAAATGTGGTTTCACACAATCCCCGCCACTGATCTATGCTCAACGCATTTGCTGCACCTTGATAGATCTGACAACGACAACCCTGGATTTCCTGGATTGGGACTGCTGGCTGGTGAACGCATGGTGAGAGGTGGCCAAATGCCCGGGATCTGGTCTATCTGAGAGAGTTTCCTACTCAATAAGATATCTTGATCGAAAATCCTAATAGCTGTTTTTGTTCTATCAAACGCTTACATGTTTAATTCGGGTCCAAGGCGTTGCGAGTGATGACTCACGCATTTCAGTTCCCGAAACACAATCGTGCCTTCGGTTGAGTTCGTAGTGATGATTTCATTCCATTGACAATGCAGATCAGACGAGGGACTGTCAGAATTTAATCCCGATTGGCTCGGAAACTTGCCGTTGGCGTGGAAACATGGAGTGAAGTAGAAAAGTAAACAATTATAATATGAAATCAAGATACTAGTTTATTTACAAGTTATTGTTTCGTTATTTTCGTGGATGATTTAAAAGAAAACTTCAAGCGCTGGAGATGACACACCACTACCAAATTACTACTATTTCACTCTTCATCGAAACTCCATGAAGTCTTCCTCCAGCTTGGGTAACGTAGTTACATACTTGGAACGAAGGGCACGTGAAATTTGTAATAACTAATACCCTATTTCCTAAGCGTCGGTCGTCGCCATGGAAACGTAGGGACGTTGTCTGCATCAGAGTAAAATCTCAGCAAATATTTTATAGACGTCTGTGCATTCAAAATTACCTTTTATGTGCTATAAAATGCCCTAAATTTCATTTTCACCTTTGAGTTTTCATACGTGTTCTACATCTATAGACGTTTGCGAAAGTTTTTGTCGAGATAATTATGTTCTCAGAAAATTCAGTTTGCATCTCGTCTGTTCTCAGTTTTGGATATCATGACTAATTGCGAATTAGCTGGAACGATTATCAAAAATGTCAGCCCTTGCTCTTAATTGTAATATTTCAAATAGTACTATGTCTGTAGTACAACGTATGTTTCATTTGCCCACTCCCGTCTAACGCTGTTACATTCACTATGCCCTTTTTTTGGTTTCTAAAGTTTCAGTTTTATCTAAAATCTATTTATTGAAGTAAAACTGGGTAAAGTTATCGTCAGTGGTTGGGACTCTTGACTGGAACAGTTCTTGGATGAGTCAAACGGACTTTTGAAAGTGTCTGCTTCTTCTGCTCGGCAGTTACAGTGCCCACCGGCCCTAAGGGAGAAGGCGTGAACCAAGCGTGAGGCGTCAGGGGAAAGCGTGAGCCCAGACGGAGCCAAGGCAAAGGCGCAGATGGATATGAGACGATGGAAATGAAATGTAAAAAGAAAAAGTGCGTCAAGAAAATGGGCCTCTCCGTTTTGTGCAAGAAAAGATAATAATGTGTCCATATTTTCAGAATATTGCTTGAAAGAAAAAAATTCCTGGGCTATTGAAGAAGCAGCAGGACCATGTAACAGAATATGGCAGTCAGTGTAGTAATAGATGTGGCCTATTTAGGTCATTTCTTAAGAATTGAATCGAAGCGATAGATCAAGGAAACTCTTTATCCCAAACACACTATGACATATTTTGAATGATAAAAACATTTCCAACGAGATGAATAATCACTTCGATTCGACAGATCACACAAGATAAAATCTTTACGGAATTGATACGGTGGTTACAGAATTTATTTTACTTCGAAATGATCTGGGAAAAATCAAATGCCAGAGAAACAAATAGGTGCGTCTATGAGTGAAAATGTTTCCAAGCGTATAGTAATAAATATATTAAAAACATTGCCTCGCATGAACAGCCACTAACTATTGCTTTTTTACTTATTATTTAAGTTTATACGAACCACTAATTTTAAGAGTATCACATTACTGTACCTGTTATGAATTGGTGACAATTTATGTAATAATTTCCATCCATTACCCTGAAAAATATCTATGAAAACTGTTCATCAGACGCTGTTATATGGTTAACAGAGTTACTCGTGAATTTTGACATGATTTCCATAAATCGCAAGTTTACTTTCCTTTGGGGTGACTGTGTAATTCAATATAAGAAGACAACAGATCCAGGGTTTGGTAGTAGCTCCAGGACCAAAAGACTGCAACTGAATTAACTGGCAGTGGAAGAGCAGAATGTGATTGATGGATAAATCTACAATTAAACATGAAAACTTACATCATTATTTCTGACAGAATTCTTAATTTAGATTATACTGGATATGGCTTTCTAACATTATAACGACAATTTTTTAGTATTCTTTTAATTGGATATTTCATTTTAGGGAGAAGTTAATATTTTAGTTTTTGATTAACATACTATTCACTTCAAATTTTGCCATTCGTTAAATCACATGTGACTTCTCTTATTTTATTCATTCAGAAGATATCACTTTTCTGTCTGGATGTGTATTCTCATGAATGTTCACTCTTTCGTTTCCTCGCGTGCTTAAAGGGCCCGCCGGCCCCGGGACTGAAATATGATGACGACTTTGGAAATAAACGGACTTCGCGCACACGAAAGTAGCACTCGCAAGAGAAGGAGGTTATTTTCTGTTATTCGAAATAGGTCTTCGAAATACGGAAGCACGACGCAGAAATAACATAATTTTGTAAAATAACACCTTTTTTGTGAACGTTGTGTTTTTGTGTTGTTACTTGAAGAATGGTTCAGAAAATAGAATACCAAACCAGAGCAGAGGCATTAACGTATGATTTGTATGTATTGTATTGTATGATATCTTTGACTTTTCTTATGCATTATGCTAAAACTGCATCGTACTTACATGAAAATGAACTCATGAAAACATAATTTAATCCACACTGAGAAAGATTCTAATCAAAAGTTCAGAACACGGTACAAAACTCATGGCATTTTTAACCATTATTTGAATCAATAGCATATTTAACTATTGAATGATTGTGATATTTATGTGATGTATGAATGTGATTAAGGTATGAGAGTATACGTAATTTAATGAACGCAAGTAAAATTATGTATAAAAGACAATTAAAAGAATATTGCAAAAAACCCCTGGTTTAACTTTATTTACAATGAAGAAAAGGCCTCTTCCTCCTTTTAGATGTGTTTCTAGTTCTACATTCAGGCAAGAGGCAAATGTAATTGGAATTAGTGTTGATTCTTAATGTTCTTGTTTGAATTATATTTCCAAATAAGACCATTATGAAGGTTCAGGCGGTTCACCGAACAAAAAAGGAACGTTAGTGTGATGAGAGGGTTAGGGTCTCAAATTTTTGGATTATATAATAATAATAATAATAATAATAATAATAATAATAATAATAAAATTACCTTTATTAGTGGCCCGGCTCAGGCCATTTGGCCTGCTCTTCCGGCAAGTGGATTAAAGAAATCTTTTTTCTTTTATTTGAGTCTCTTGGATATACTGTTACTACGTGTGGGTTATATGCTTGATAATATTTATAGCTGTAATTCTACATGAAAAATATTTTCTATACTTTTGTTTTGATCTCGAGCAATACGCGAACTGAAAGGAAATTGGGCCTTGTAGGAACTCAGCTATTATTGCTTTGTATGTTTTTGGATAACAGATTCGAGTATAATCGTTAATGAAAATATTTGTCATTAAAAATATAAGAAATTTATTTTCGTACTACAAAGAAAGAAGCATGGTTTCGACGTTATTGTTTTAATTGCATTCCAATTCGTTTTCCCCTTTAGTATATTTATTTAATTGTTTGAGAATTCATATTGGGCACCGATCATGGCCTGTGATAAAACACTTTTATATAACGTAAACGTGTTTGTATTCAAATAAGTATTCAAGGTGAGAAGAAAATAAATTAGAGATTAAAACATGGATCGCACACGCCACAACATACAGGTGAGTGATTTCTTGGGGTAAAAATCTATTGTGTTCGACATAATGTTAAAAATAAGTTATACCTTCGCCATTTTATCTTCGAAACCGTAGATTCCCTTATTACATATTTGTGTAATTTTCCAAAAGCGTTTTATAATTCTGGAAAGGCGTATACGTAATTTTAAAAACGAGTATTTGTAATTTTACAAACGTGCTTTTACAATTGTCCAAACGTGTTTTTGTGATTTTCGGAACGGGATTGTAATTTTCCAAATGTTATTAAGTGTGGGTTACATGCCTGATAATATTTGTAGCTATAATTCTAACTGAAAAATACGCGAACTGAAGTCTCAAGCAATACGCGAACTGAAGGGAAATTGGGCCTTGTAGGAACACACAGCAAAAGATAAAATTTTCGAAGGGTGACAACGGATAGACGAACACTCCATGCTCATTATATGCGTTCTTTGGAGCTATTATGTATAAACTAGCGGCTTCCGAAGCACGGAATATCTTACAGTGTGCGAGTATTACGGAGAAAAGACATTTTTAAATGCATTTTTGTTTTGTCTTAACTGAAACAAATTCTAAAGCAAATTAAAATAAATAAATTGAATTTAAAAAAGTTACAAACTCGCAAACAAGGATCTCATATACGTTTGTGATCCTTAGAGCTGGAATAATTAATACGAATACATCATGATCTTGCATTTGTTATTTTAGTAAACCAATAAAATAATTAATATATAAAAATAAATAAAAATACAATAAAATTATTTATATGAACGTTCATGTAATTTGGTGAGCTCTTTCTCCTGGTCAGTGTTAAAGAAAGTACATACATCGCAACATTATTTATGAGACAAGGGTTTGGGAAAGGGAATTTCGTGATCATGTGAACAATTAATTACAAAAACCATTTTAAATATCTTCAGTATTCAGGCCCACCCACTTGCCTGCTTGTGCTATAATTTTAGAAAACATATTTGCCAGACCAACGACTGAAATGAATGACCCAGAATCCCATTGTTCTTTTAACCCACATAGCACGCATAGTAGTAGCATTAAGGGGCCACCGTGATCCTGTGCAGTAATGTTTTATTTGGTTGGATATATACTATAAAGATTAAGTATTTTACTAGATTGCCCATACTCTAAAGATTAAAGAAGAGCTAAATGTAGAAAACAATGTTTTCCACATTCCCAACAAATTTCTCTGCTCCACTTTTTAATGCATTTATTTCTTCCTGAGCCCCTTCATTATTATCACTGCGGTCTATATGAACAATACAACTGTTGATTGTTGACTTAAACAACTATTGATGCAATCCTTGTCTAAAGAAATTAAGGTTCGAACAGATACACACATACTCATATATACATGAGCGAATGCTAGGTGATCAATGTAACTCATACGCTTACCTGTTCTACGTGATCAATATAGCTCAACTAACTTACACTATTACGTTCACTGGAGGGTTAGGGCTTAATTAATAAGTGCCATGAATCGAACCCTATATAATTCTATAAAGGGGGCCTTCAAAACATCCTAGGCAGACAGCATGCATGCATTATTATATCGATTATCATGCAATGGTTACCGCTGACGTTATTGCAAACGTGCTATGTTTCACACTTCGATGCTCTGTGATAAACACATTTATATGATGTAAACCTGTTTGATTTCAAATAAGTATACAAGGTGAGATGAAAATAAATTAGAGATTAAAACATACGAATCGCACCCGTCACAATATACAGGTGAGTTATTTCATGGGGTAAAAAACACAGCGTGTCCGACATAATGTTAGAAATAAATTATTCCTTCGCCATTTTGTCTTCAGAAGCGTAGATTCCCTTATTATATATTTTTGTAATGTTCCAGACGCGTTTTTGTAATTTTGCAAACGCGTATACGTAATTTTACAAACGTGTATTTGTAATTTAACAAACGTATTTTTACAATATATTTTCCAAACGTGTTTTTTGTGATTTTAGGAACCTGACTGTAATTTTCCAAACGTGTTCTTATAGTTTTGCAAACGTGTTTTTGTAATTTTCGCGGTAGCCCGTAAGTCACTGGTACTTAGTGTGCAATTCTAAGATTGGAAGCGCTTGCTGTTGTAGGTTTACAAAAAACATTAACGTCATTTCAAAGCTGCGAGAACACTGCAATTCTGATGGACAGCTGGTGGGCCAGCGATTAGGGAGGCTGCGCACTATGCATCTGTCACAACGTGAACCCCCATTCCGACAACTCACAAATGAGCCGTTGAGAGCAAAAGTGCTGTAAATCAAATTTTGGAAGAATTGAGTTAGATGCATTGGCATAAGGTTTGTGCATTGTTCCATTTCGGGCTAAAATGGTGTGAGTCCAACTTCAATATTTCTTAGCTAGCGGTCAGAAAGCTATGGCACAGTGCAGAAGTTGCCAACAAGTTGCACATACCACTATATGCAATTGTGGTGTAAGTCGCAGGTGGGACGAAACCACTGCTTCGAGGAACTCCCAAGAAATAGCGTCTTGTTCATCTGTACCATCGCAGAAGAATAATCTTGAAAAAAAAAAGAACAAGTGGAGCTACAGAATGGCACAAACTTTCTCGTATTAGTTTTATATTTCCTTGGGTCTTCGCTAGCTATTCGGAATTGCCACATACTCTTTCTTGCCAGCTACTATCTATCATCGCCAAAAGTACATTTTTTCTCATTTTCTTAATTTTTTGGTTTTCTATTGGTAGAACGAAAATGTTAATTTTACAATATTAAAGAACACATAAACCTAACCATAAATGGCAATTTTCTTTTAAAAATTATGTGCCGTTTTAAAGAAAAATCCGTTTTAGCGCTACTAAAAATACGAAATTTGAACCTCATTTTCACAGGAAATGTTTGAGTTTTCAAAATACTTTATTTGAAGTTATTTGAAGCACTTATACTCACAAATATAATAATCTTTACGAATTGCTGGTAATGTGCATATTAAAGATGTGAGAGATCTTTCAAAAAGTTACATTTATGTAATTTCTGAAAAAACTAAAAGATAATTCAAAATAAACTTCACGTCATATTTAAGAGTATATTTAACACTATCCGTTACAAAAGTTTCAAGAAATAATTTCAAGCCATTTATGAGAAAATGGCGTTTGAGCGTTTCTGAAAATGCGAAAATTTGAGCTACTTTTCACAGAAAACGTTTATGTTTTCAATAAACTTTACTTGACATTTAAAAGACATTTAAAGCACATGTACTCATAAATATAATAATGTGAACAATTCGCCGCTAGTGTAAATATTAACGATATGAGAGACACGTAAAAAAATACATTTTTGCAATTTTTCAAAAAACAGAAGAATACAGCAATGTGGCGTTCATGTCATCTCATAGGGTACATTTACCAATATCCCTACCAAAAGTTTAAAGAAAAAAATTTGAGCCGTTTCTGAGAAAATCTAGTTTTTGTAATTTTTTAAAATTGCACATATGGCACGCAATACTGCGCGAAAACTATTAAACTTTTCAAAAACTGTATGTGACCTTAAACAAAGAACTCAATTTGGAAAACACATTTTATTTGAAGAAAAAATCTCTATCTTCAATTTTGTAGTTGGAGAAAGACGCCGAAAAAAAGTCAAACTTTCACAATTTTCGAAAATTCAGAGTTATCCGTGAAAATTGGACCTATGCCATTTTAATAAGTGTATTTTACTCTATTCATACAAGAAATTTAAAGAAAAAATTTGGAGCCGTTTTTGAGGAAATTTTGAAAATCTCCGGGGGACTTCATATAAAGTACCCCCAAATTTCGAAAATCTTTTTCAAAATCTCAAAGCTTTGATTAGAACCAGATCAACCGGGGAATATCCATTTTGGAAGAAATCGTACGTATGGTTTAGGCAGTGTTCACAGAAAACAGGGTTTCTGGCTACACCACGTGTTAGGGTTTTTTCTTAATTTAGCAACTGGTTTTATCCACGTTTTTGTTTTCACGGCCCGGCAATTAATTTTTTTCCGCCGAAAGTTGGCCATTTTTTCGCGCAGCATTACATAACTTTCCCTGAACTACGTATACCACTCCGTGTATACGTACGTATACGGGAAAGTAAAAAATGAATCACTTTTAGTGATACGTACACAGTCCAAAGTCGCGAGTCAAAAATTCTCCCACTTGGTTGAAAATCGTGACAAAACCCCAATTTCCCATCATGTTACTGCCTCAGACATGCTAATGCAGTCCAATCATTTGAATGTTTTCAAAAATGATGTGTTTCAGAAACGGCAAAAGTGATGAAAGTCAACAAAATAGTTCATTAATTAATAAGCAATGTTTCAGCCCAAAATATGTGTAGTAAATTTCAAGAATATTTCTTTAACACTTTCATAACACTTTAGATAATTTATTTCTAAGCATTATAGTTTTACAAGGTTTTTTGTTTACACCTCATTTTCCGGAAAGTATTTTTTTTACTTACACCACTTTTGCTCTCAACGGCTCAAGTGTTCTTTTTCCATCGTGTGTATCCCAAAGAAGTAGATTTTTTTCTTTGACAAATTTTGAAATATCCTCTTTGTCTCGACTCTTTTTAAGCACAACCTTCTCTATATTGTAGAAGAAGAGACATTGACAAGAAACTGCTGTGCATAACGAAGCAGATTGGTTCATGTAATAAAGGAGAAACGGTGTGTTTTTTATCGCATGAAGTAACTCACCTGTTCGTGATAGAATTCACAGTACAATCAATATTTTGTGTA
The DNA here is from genome assembly GCA_031308135.1 of Acheta domesticus. Taxonomy (NCBI): domain Eukaryota; kingdom Metazoa; phylum Arthropoda; class Insecta; order Orthoptera; family Gryllidae; genus Acheta; species Acheta domesticus. The sequence goes on along the minus strand of JAHLJT010009419.1, from coordinate 65,886,269 downwards.
ATTGAAAGTTTCATTTTTGTCATCATTTGGCTATTGATATAAATCTGGGTAGACCTGGGTTAGAGGTCAGACCTCTCATCGTTCACTTGTGGGTTCCGGGGTTGAAATCCTGATCAATCGACGTAGTATTTGCGCTGAGCAACGAGGGTTTGCAACAGGTCCTTTTCGTCATTTTCTCGTTCCCTTTCCTTCTTCCTATTGGTCCATTATTATTCAAATCGGATCAGCATCATTACAATCCATTTATCCAACCATACATCTGTGGTGGGACGTAATAATTTTAGGAAATGAGGATCATAATAATAAAGTACTGCAATAATGCTGATGAAGGAATACCGTAATGGCTCAACAATGCACAGTACAGCAGTTCTTCACATGTCAAGAATATAAAAATGTTGTCACCACATTCATTCTGAGTTAGGTATACTTCCAATTAAAAACTTTTTTATACAAATTTCAGCAAAATTCTACGACAAAATTAATAAAATTCCATCTGCACTTCATTTTGAACTTGGTAAACACAATCCCCATCGAAACCGACTAAAACGTAAATTGCCCAAACAATTCTTCAACCCCCCCTAATCTCCTTTCAAATTTGAATTCAACACATAAAATAGATTGTTCTTGATGCGTGAGCTTTCTTTGTAAATACTCAATTCTGTTTGTAATACTCAATCAGTTCATCTTCTGCTGCCAAGGACCTAACTCACCAAAGGCATGTAATTATTCAATTATTCAATAAACACCACATGTGAATAGCAATATTTAATGGCGGGGGACCTCTTCCTTTGAATCTTGTTGCGGCGTGGCGTTAGCTGTAACCTAAGATGTGATGCATTGAGTTTGTGAATACAGTCGGTACGCACAGAATGAGATTAGTTGGAGTAATACAATAAAACATTGGCATTTTCTCTCAAAATCATAACTGTTTCATTGTTTCTGTATTTTTCCTGAGTTATCTAACAAAGTTGCGCAAACTTTCACATGGCTGGAGCCTACATAGTTTTCTTTCAATTTTTGCGCGCATTGTTAATTAGTAACACTGATTTATTTCAATACCAGTGCCGTATATTGTTTGTACTTGGCGCGACGGCCCTTGTACGGTCCATGGCCTAGCAGTAGCGTCCCGGCCTCGCAGCCATGGGTTAAGGGGGTACACGTGGTTAGCAGTGTCGTATATGCCAATGCCAATTATTGGCGTGTTTAATGTCCGTGACTGGAATATATGTAAACGTTCCATGCATAGGCGATTGTGAAAATATGATATGAAAACCGATTGAGTAATGGTGGAATGAGAGAATCGAGAAACGAGAAAACACACAGAAAACCTGCATCGAATCCACTTGGTCCACCACAAATTCCACAATGATCGACCTTGACTCGAACCTTGATCGAACTTGACAATGGTTGCCTTAATCAAAATACTAAGTTACGAACCCATTTGTGGAGAAATTCTACAGACGAAACTAATTAACCTGCGTTGTATTGTAAGCAATTTGTACCACGTGCCCGTGGCTGGCGGTAAAATGGCTCAGTAGCGCACGCTGCTCGTCGAGGGGGTGTGGGGGGAGGGGGAGGGCGGGGGAGGGGCTGTCATGCGTGGTTGAGCTCTCAGCGCCGTCCCGAGTGGCCGAGGTGATCACTGCGTAAGATGCGGTCGAAATTATTGTTTAAAACTGTGCCGCTGAAATGTTAGAAGCACTTCATTCGAAGAGGAAAATGTGGAGTGCGTCATGTTTTATACAATTTATTTCACAATAAAACGCAAATGGGAAACAGGAATATTTGCCTCCAAAGTGGTCTTGGTTTTATGTGTTGAAGCAGCCTTTCGGATACTCTGGCAAACGGACACGACTCAAATTCTCTACCGTGCGTTTCTAACGGACATTGTTGGAATGCATCACCAGAAAAATCAAAGTCTGTGCATGCCAACATCAAACATATTTTGAATAGTATGTATGAAATTAGAATAGTTTCTTTCAAGCCTAAAATTTTACAATTTTCTCTTACCTTCACTCCAGATATTGACATACTTTTTAACAGTAGTTATTGCTTATCTACTATAATGTCTAGCAACTTTAAAATACATTTTATAAAATCTATTCCTTTGATCCGCGAATCTGGAGAAGTTAAAATGATTCATTCTTTTACTATTGATCGTCAAAGATCTTCGAAGATTTGTAGTTCACAAATTGGCACGTTGGTTGGTGTTTTTTTTTGTATTTTATATTGTCGTAAATATTTTTCCATTTTTGCGGTAATCGGAGTTGCCACAGAAACCATTTAAGACCTGCAATCTAAGGAGTTTATATTTCCACCATTCATTTTCCTGACGGAATATATTTTTGCTCTGTTTTTCCATAGTAATTCGGACCGCAGTGCAGCGCGAACCTGTGTCATCTCATTCTCCGGAGCGGATGTTCCGAAATAGAAAGTCCCACACATGAAATTGTCGGCTGGAACTCAAACATTTCATTGTCAAGAGACGCCTGAACATGATCTGGGCAGGTAACTATGAATTCGTGGGAGGAACACGGGCAACTACAGCGTTACGCATCGATGCCATCGTTACGCCACTATAGCCGGACCCGTTTTCTTGTGTGAGGTCGTGCCCCGCAATGGGATGTATGACCACTAATTAATGCAATGATATTTGATCCGATCATATTCAATCCGATACGATCTCATTCAATCCAATGCGATACATTTCGAACCGATTCTATCCCCTCTTATTCGATCTTATATCATGCCATCCCATCCAATCACGAGAAAATAATCTCTCTTCAAGAAAATGCAAAATGATAATACATAAACTCTAGAAAAAAATCTTAAAATCAACTTTAACTAGAGGTGTTACAGAATGGCACAGACTTTCCTGTATTAGTTTTCTATTTCCTTGGGTCTCGGCTACCTATTCGGACATGACATATACTCTTGCCCGCTGACATCTATCGCCGCCCAAACTACAATTTTTGACATTTTCTTAATTTTTCGCTTTCTCAATAGTAGAACGGAAATATTATTTTAAGAATATTATATAACAGTGAAAGCTCGTCCTAAATGATAATTTTCTTTCAAACTTTGGAGCCGTTTTTAAAGAAATGACGTTTAAGTCCTATTGTAAATGCGAAACTTGTAGCTCGTTTTCACAGCAATCATTTGTGATTTCGAAAAACGTCATTAGAAGTCATTTAAAGCACTTTAACTCCCAAGTACAATCGTGTTTAAAAATAGCTGAAAAATACATATTAACGTTGCGCGAGATATTTTTAAAATATTACAATTTTGGAAAAATGAATAAATACCCCCAAATTAAGTTAAAGTCATATTAAAGAATGGAATTTTCACCATCCATTTAAAAAGTTTGAAGAAAAAAATTTGGAGTAATTTTTGAGAAAATCGCGTTTGGGCTTTACTGAAAATGCGGAAATTTCAGCTGGATTTCACAGAAATCGGTTGAGTTTTCGAGAAACTTTACTTGACATTATTTAAAGCACATGCACTTATAAAACTAATAATTTGATCTAATCGTTGCTAATGTAAATATTAACGACGTGAGAGATTAGTCAAACAAATTTCATATTTGTGATTTTTGCAACAAAAAAAAGAATAGATCAATATTACGTTTATGTTATCTCATAGAACACGTTTAGCACTATCCTTACCAAAAATTTAAAGAAAAAATTTTTAGTTGTTTTTGAGAATGAATTTTTTTCTTTCAAAAATTCGCCTTTTTTTCGCGCAGCGTTACATAACTTTCCCTATACTACATATATTACTCATTACATACATACGTACACAGGAAAGTAAAAATTGTAAACATAAATAAATTCTAATTCACAATTTCTAACAGTAGCGTCACCTTCTAATAATCCATGAACAACTAAAACTTACAGATAGTTTCCACTAACACTGGGCAACCAAAAATTGTTTTGAACGATTCCTTCACTTTATAGGTCAAATATTTACTTAAATAGTTTTGAGGTAACTCAAATATTGACAATATAAGACACATTTTTTGAAGTTCATGATAAGATATTTTAAATGAGATTGGAAAACTAACTGACTATACTTTAGGTCAAAGCAGTCTTATGTAAAGAAAAAAAAACTTACTAATAAAGTTTGGAAAGTATCTAAAATGGTTTGGTAGCTGCTTGATAAGTGCACGAAGGCATATCTAGAAAACTGAAATTATCCTGCAAATATTCAGAAAAAATTAGCAAATTAATGATGATAAGATCCAAAACGACGAGGGTTAATACCATGGGTAGCTGTAGTTACTCCTCTTAGTATCTGCTCTGTAACAGCCCCGGCGCCACGAAGGCCACTTTGCCCAAATACGATAGGGACAAGTGCTTCTAACGGAAATATTGTTCGTTTAATTTAAAATCACATGCCAAAAAAGTTTAATTTTATAGTCACATTACTCACGAAACATTAACACATGATACATTTTATTTTTATTATCCATTGCTAGTGAGAAAATATGTAGTTGCAATTAAAAAAGTGAAAATGATTATATTTCGGTAAAACTAAAAAAAATTACAAACGATATATCTACAGCATATTGTCCCATGGTTCCGAATTTTTGGTTGAAAATTGCATTTCGGTCTTGTGAATTTTTAACAGGTAAATGGGGTGGACCATGATTGCTGGAACCATAAGTACCAAGGGTAACATTATCTTGACATATTTAATTTTATGCAGAATACATTACTTTTTATTACTTCGCTATTTTTGTCGAAGTATTGATAATTACAAACCAGCTTCAACAGAAAAATTTCGATTAAATTTCTTCAAGAAAACGAACAACTTTACCATGTTATTGATAATTACACATTTTCTCAACACTTCACATTTTCTTGTAACTAGTTCAAGTTTGAACGTGTCTCCAGTTTTCTCTGACAATTAAACCGGCGAAAAAAGTGAGAACGGGGACATCAAACTCGGCGCAAACGACGAAATGCGGAGTCAAGAAACTGGGTGAACGAAAGCTCCCTTCCTGCGGCGAAGCGCAGAAATAACGAGCTAACAAAGTAAAAGTCATCAGATCCGGTCTTACGCATGCGAGACGGCGCTAATGTAGGTTCCGCCGGCGGCAGCGGGCGGCGTACGGAGCGGCGCGGAGACTGAGGCTTCGAAGGCCCAGGTGCAGGTGCAGACAGGCGTGCACGCGACACACACAGGGTGCAGGCGCTGCATAGGCGCAAAAAACATGCGCACGCGACACACACATGGCGCAGGCGCTGCATAGGCGCAAAAAACATGCTCTGAAGTCGCTCACCCTTCAACGACACACGACAGAAGACGTTGACACACGACCGAAGACTTCAACGACACACGACAGAAGACTTCAACGACACACGACAGGAGACAGAAGGAAAAGGAAATAAAATAGAAAAAGAAAGGAAATGGAAAAGAATGGAAGGGAAAATAAAAGAAGACGAAGAAAGGAAAGGAAAAGAACGAACGTAACCTGAAGGAGAGAAGAAGACTGAAAAGTAGAAGAGAAAAATGGAGGAGAAAGAAAAAGGGAAAGGGAGGAAAGAAGAAGAGTACAGGAGAAGAACGAAAAGATAAAAGAGTGAAAAGAAAGAAAAGTGAGTGAAAAGAAAAAGATGAAGCGGAAAAAAGAGGAAACAAGAACGAGAGAGAAAAGAAGAGTAATATAAGGGGCAGAATGTAAGAAGAAAATAGTGATAGAGAGAAATTGAAAAAAAAAATGAAACGCATCTGAAGATTTGTACTTCACGTTTACATTTTCAAAAAATCACGTTTACATTTTGAGCAGCCATGAGCCAATTAACGTTTTCAATCCGGTTCTTATACTGTCTTTCACCGATCAGTTACCAGAATTAATCACGAAATTAATGATTTTTAATTTATTTTTATTTCTTTAGTTTTCCTTCATTTTCCCCCTACTTACTTTCTCTTTATTTTCATTTCTTTGTTTCTTTTCTTCCTTTTCATCATGTAGATCTATAGCATCAATTGCCGAAACGGCGACTTCGTGTCATTCACGGATGAGAAGAAGAAAGGAGCTTAAAAAGTCATAGCTAGAGATTGTGTCAGCCAGACCTTGTAATCTTCCTGCTTTTGTCACGTACTAGAATGTAAGGGAAAGAACTAGAAAAAGAAAGAAGAATGCAAACTATACCAGATCGTCTTTTCTTGTCCATGTATTTTGAACTTAATTTTTAATTCAGGTTCCCGGCGAGCATCGCTACATGTAGCGTATCTGAAGGAATAGGCACAGCCTCCGTTGATTGCGATACATACTAAGATACCCTACTTTATACAATTTAAAATTTGTTTTGCCATCATGCATGTCGATAACATTCATCTTTCTTTAACGTGGAAGGATAGAATACGTTTAAATGCATTACCGAAGTACATGACAACTTTTCAACCTATCCTTAATTAATAGATGCTTCTAAATAGCTAATTATTCAATAATCTAGCAGATTATTGAAGCGTTTCCCAGCAAATCGTCTTAGAGTTTTTGTAACATAACCCCTATAAGATGTTGGTGAACAGTTAATGTGGATTATGGGAATCATCCATACCATAATGTAGCTGCAGATTGTGCTTCTGAGGACGCCAATGCGATGTGAACTCTGACAAAACAGGCGAAAATTTGGATGTCTTTTAATTTAAAAAGTATCGAATTAATTTAATCAGAGTTAGTAAATTAAAAACGTGTGTATCTACAAACGTTTACATAAGTATCCCCGGTTGACCCCGGGTTTAGGATGGCACGGTTCCTTTGGTTCACTGATCCGGTTCACTAAAGTGGAATCGACTCAATGAACCGAATCCTTGTTTACTATTCACGTTCAACATGGTAACGTAATAATTGTATTTAAAATACATTCTATTTCACAAGCGCATGCTACTTAAACATTATTTACTACTTAAACCACACATTTTTTGTTATTAAAAAGAGCCACTCGTCTATTTAGTTAACCAAATGCTACTTATTACATTTTTAAATGCTCTATAAGCCACATAATGGAAGCCACATAAAAGGATATAAATGGAAAAAGTATAACTCACGTATTAGTTGGAGTTATTATAGATTTATTTTAATTTTTTAAAAATCAAATCTTGTAAAAGACATAATAATTCACTTTTAACAAACATGCAAACAAATAACAATAACAAATGGAGAACGTCTTGTAATATCTGGAACAAAAAATGTACTTTTAAAATTTTCAAACAAATAGTAATAACTCACTTCTTAATGCGATTTAAAATTAATTAATGGGTGTTAAATAAAAAACTGAAGAAAACTATGATGTTAACGCAATAAATATAATTATTTAAAATAAATTCTATTTCACAAACTCATACTACTTGAACTTTTGTTATTGGGGGGCTATTGACTCCCAAATCCCCATTTTAACTCTAAAAACGTCTCGAGGCAGTAAACTTTGTTATGTTAACACCATAAATAGAAATATTTAAAATAAATTCTATTTTACAAACACAAACTACTTTTAACCTTTTTGTTATTGGGGGGGCTAACGCCTCCCAAACCCCTCATTTTAATACTAATAAATCAACTCGTCTGTTTTTTAAACCAATTCTACTTAATATGTTAAAGAAAGCAATATTTTAAAAGAAAAAAAAATCCACTCGTATATTTGTTGAAATTATACAATTTTAATAGTATTACCACTACCATAGTAATACTGAAAATTAGTGTAGTGTCTCGGCACGAATTACACCATTATAACACGAAAAAAACGTCACGATTGTTTCTGAAAAGATACGTACTTTTTACGAACTGAAGCTTAAAAAATTAATAAGAAATAAAAAATCACTTGAAAAGTTCATTATGCTAAGAAAATAAATATTTAAAATCAATTCTATTTCACAAGCACATGCTACTTACACGTTTATCATTGGGAGACTATCATCCCTCAAATCCTCCATTTTAATACTAAAAAACAACTCGTCTATTTTTCAAAGCAAATACCACAAAACATGTTAAAGACAACATGAATAAATCCTGCATTTACACCTTTCATCACGGTAGACACTCAAAATCTATTAAATGATGTCTTGAAATACGAAAAAACACGTAATCCCACGACCACAAATGCTTCGCGTAATTGAATCGCATTCAATATGAAAGTAAATAATTTTGTTGTTATAGAAACAACTAAATGTGATATTACGAGAAGGCTTTTTAAAATCTAAAACCATTTCTATATTAATATTTGAGCAGCAAGCAAAGCAGCATAGAAACACGTTTTATTTTTAAAAAAAGTAAAAAAAGTGTTGTGAAGTGTAATTTTCAATGTGAAGTGAAATTTTCAATGTGCCGTGATGAAGAAGAAATTGTTCGTAAATTTGAAATGCATATCTTCATATGGCTTTGACGCATGGTCATTTTGTGTATATTTATGCTTTGACCCGCCAAAGCTGGTCAATGCCAACATAATTTTTCGTCAGCTCTGAAGTGAACCGTGGCGGGTGATTCACGAGAGTAAATGAATCACAAAAGGAACCAAAGGAACCTTGCCACCCTAAACTTCAGATCAACCGTATCCCCTCCTCAGCAGGACATCGTCCCAGCCGGGACAATCTAAGCTAGCCGGCAAGCTCTCGACAGGGCAAGCCCCCGATATAGTAAGGTAGTAGTAGTGTATAGTAGTAAGGATCAGGTAAGTGCAATATCGAGGACTTTCGTAAAACGCACATTTGTTTTATGAGTGTTCTGTACGAGGAGAAGATAGCGCCTCGAAGCTAATTTTGCATTGCTCATTTGTACGCTCAAAGCGCCTGAAACAATCTATCTAGCAAGCGGAAATTTTGATATAACATTAATAAAGTTTAAATTCACGTTAAATGAATTTTAAAATGTACAATTTTGTTTTTTAAATACGCGTTTTTCATAAAATGGCAAAATGCAACAATATTTTAAATAATTTTGATACATTCAGCGTAAAGTGTTTGACAGAATAAGCGAATACTCCTTTTATCTATTTCAAGTAAGGAAGATCCTTCAGAAATCTCAACATTGTAGATCGTCTGATCTCCCCAGTAAGGCGTTTTTGTTGTGATTTAATAATTATTACAATGCAATGAATAAGTTGATGAAAAATATCTTAAAATGAAAGGCATTAAAAACGGGAGAACTCTGAGGAAACCATACCCGAACCCGCTTTGGTGACCAATAATTTCACTTGGAAAAAGCGGGCATCTTCGGTCCCGAAGAGGAAGGCGAGCAATCCGCCCGGTACACTGTCAATAGAGACCATATTGTGTGCCCGGTGTCTGCCCGGTACACACAATAATAAATGAAGAGTGAGAGATAATCGTGTCACACTCAGGCACTTCTGGGATACGGATCACTTAATGTTGCAAACACATATATATCAATAGATAGTCATGACAATCGAGTGTTATATTGCAATGTGGCTAGAATGCGACTTAGATACTGAATGGAAATAGAATTACTCCTAGACATTTAAGGTATGCTCAATTTGATTGATTGATATTCCGGGCACGTCAACTGTAATGGTACTATGCCCCGTTAGTGTAGTAAAAGTTTTTATTCCGGGAAATAGCGTTCCTCCTCCGCTGGGTGGTTACATCCTGCGCCACCCTACATGGCGACTTCTTGGCAATTCCTTCACCCTAGTAAGACATCGTTCCAGTCTCCCGTCATGTGTCATCGTTCCAGTATTCCGTTCCAGTCTCCCGTCTCCCGACATCGTTCCAGTCACCCGACTAGTCTCCCGTCACGTGTTGTAGTAGAGAGCATATAAGTGTATGTGTGTGTAAGGGGAGAGGATAAGGCAAGGAAGAAGAAAAGATCGCGTGCGATCCGTGACCTGTTTCTTAAGGTAATGCTTCTCGATTCGTCTGGTACTGATGAGGAAAATTACCGTTCAGCACAGCCGGCGCTAACATTCTCCTCCACACAGCGGCTGAATTCGACCTAAGCTATCTAGGTAGTATAGAAAATCTTGCCACCGTCGGGACGCGGTCCGTAGGTCCTCCCGGTTGGGTTGCAGCAGAGATTGTGGCAGATTGCTAACTGTGGGCTAAACTCAGCCGGTGAGTCCACTTGAAAAATTTGAAAAGTGACTTAAAATACTATACTTTCCGAGTCTGAATGGTAATTAAGACTTCCCCAGATTATGCCAAACATTGACGGAAATCCTTTTGGCTGTCCTATTAACCGTCAGTCACACTCTTTAACACAACCACCATAACTTGCAACTCCATAAGGGTGGAAGAGAACTGTAAACATTTACACGACCGGAGAAAGATGGAGTTGGAGAAAAAAAAGTCGGAGAAGGAAGGAGGAATGCAATAACTTAATGAGATAATGAGTAACACGAACGAGATGTGATGTGACTCGACAGTAAACAGTTTAGTCACAAAATCTGAATGTAGCGAAGGTGACATTTATGACTCAGAGTCAATATGCTTCTCCCTTGTGACAGCTGGAGCGTGATTTCGTTTCCAGTAAGGCTATTCTTTTGGAAATCAAAGAAACAGTGCGGCGAACGATGAATGAATCGCCTACTGCTGCTACGAAAATTGCAAGGACTGTAACTTTACGCACTGCCGGAAGGATCCGAGCCTCTAAGTGCCTACTCAGTTGCGCACGGTTTACTCACAGCTGACGTCGTAATTCCAAAGAATAAAGGAAGTACGAGAAGAAAGCTATGCGAACAAAAAAAATTGAATGACTATGTAAAACCAGTTTCGAGCCTAGAAACTGCACAGACTTTGTTGCGTTATTTTTGAGAATATTCTCTTTTCATGACTTGAAATTTTAGATTCAATGGACACACTCATGAGGCGCTAGTGCATCTACCCATTTATTTATTCTGAAGCTTGAGTCGTGGAGAGTGGGGTCAAAAACTGTCTTTCCTTACGAATTCTTCGCAGCCATAGACTAATACACGGGGTACGGTCTGCGGCCTACGATGCGTGTATGCATATTGTATGCGTGTAGTTATGATGATGATGTCGATGAGTATACGAGAAATGATGCGAGAAAATAACTTTATATAAAATACTCTTGGCATCAATGGAGAAAAATGGAATCCTTTGTCACTATTGAGGTTATTGCCCATTTTCGACCAGACCTTTGAGAAATGCAATTCAGACTTACTTTATCATTACTTTTTCTTTATTAACAGAGTAAACTAAGTTAATAAGATGGGGATATGAATTATTAATAAACGTTTTATTCTCTTCTTAGAAAATTAAGATTTTTTGTTGAGAGGTTTCCATTCTTCTCTACCGTTATTGATTTCAGGTATTGTTCGGAGAGAATGTCCGTGGTTTTTCTCAGAAACTTGTGTGAACTGACTTTCTAGTTTCCCCGTGTGAGAACGTCTATTGGGGTCGAGTTGTTTTGCGTTAACTTGTTGGCTAGAGTGCTGTTCGTAAAGGTGCTGATGATTTGAGAAATTCTAGTTTTGTTAGTGGTTTTGGGCGATGGTAATGGCAACAACACAGTAATGATAATTTTTCTCTTAACAGATTTTCCGAAGAGTGAGCCTGCACCATTCATTTACGCGTCTAATAGTCTATGCAAGGAAAAATATTTAAAGAAAAAATTGAAACATTTTTAGAACATATGCAATTGAGAACATACGCTATCCGAGGATAAAGAATAATCCAAATATTTAGAGGCATTTATGAGATAATTTTGAAAATGTTGAGACTTTACGTGAGGACTTCTAAACATCAAGGTATGCGTTTAAAACTTGCAGGGCCTTGGGATCGTCCTCATAAATTCGGGAATATCAATTATGGTGAAAATCGTTCGTAGTGTTTGTGCTTTAGCGTTGACCACAGACAGGCAGACATTGACTGAGTGATTGAGTGAGTGAATGATTGGCTGATGGGCAGACGGACAGACGAATTGACGGACAGACGGACAAATGGACGGACAGACGGACAAATGGACGGACAGACAGACAAATGGACGGACAGACAGACAAATGGACGGACAGACGGACAAATGGACGGACAGACGGACAAATGGACGGACAGACGGACAAATGGACGGACAGACGGACAAATGGACGGACAGACGGACAGAGGGGCGGACGGACAGAAGGGCGCACGGACAGAGGGGCGGACGGACAGAGGGGCGGACGGACACTGGGGCGGACGGACAGAGGGGCGGACGGACAAAGGGGATGGACGGACAGAGGGGCGGAAGGACACACGGGCGGGCGAACGGACTGAGGCGTGGACAGACGGATAAACGATAGACAGACATTTTGCCGACAACCAATTTTTTGGTACTAAGGACCCCCACCGTATTGTTTAATAATTGTAACGGTTTTTTGACCTTAATAAATTTATTTTTACCTTCATATATGACACGCTATCAACAAACCTGGACATATTTATTTTGAAAAAATGCCCCAGATAGTGTCGAAACGTCATGAATAACAATAAATCAATTGTTATATAAAAACAGTGTTTTATTAAGGTAAAAAACATCACAATTTACCCCCCTTTTCTATATCAGGCCCCACAAAGAAAGTTTGTCTGTTGAGTAATCTCCGATTTTTGCCACAGCATTACAAAACTTTCTCTTTACTTCGTAAGTACGTAGTAATGTGAGACAGCAAAATTCATTGTAATAATAATAATTATAATTATTACTAGCTGTCACGGACAATTATGTATATTGAAGAGACGACAGTAATGGTGACGGCGATAATGGTGATTGTATCGGTGTTGGAGTGGCTTGTGATGGCGGTATCAGTGGTGATACGAGCCGGATGAGGAAGCGTTGATGACAATGTCGATGGTTGAGATGTGATCGCAGGGAAGAGGAGAGCCTGGGGCTCGTCCCGCGGTGGCCGCGAGCGAGTGGCCGCCGGCAATAATTTCACTTGCGCGCGGATGACGCGGCGCGCGCTGGAGCGGCGGCGGCGGCGGCGGCGGCGGCGGCGGCAGCGGTAGCGGGAGTGGGAGCGGGATGTTTGCCCGCGTGAATCGCCGCGCGGCCGAGCACACAGACCCATTAACATTGATACTCCTCGCGGTTGCCGGAGGAGGGGGAGGAAGGGGAGGGGGGGGAGGAGGGGGGTGGAGTCGCGCTCGGACGCGCACGCGCTGGCGGCGATGGAAGGCGGAAGAGGAGAGGACGCTAGCTGCCACGACGGCGGAGGAAGAGGAGGAGGCAGACGAAAAGAAAATGCGGAAAAGGGAAGCGCTGGATGTAATGAAAACGGAGGAAGGGACGGTGGAAAGGAGGGGAAAGAGATGTGGAGGAAGGAAGCGGCCGGATGCCACGACGACGGAGAAAGAGGAGCGGGAGGCGGAGGAAGGGAGGGAAAGGAGACGGTGAAGATGAAGACGCTGGTTGTGTCTGGGAAGGAGAAGATGCTGGCAGGAGATGAGGTGGAAAAGAAGGAGGCTGTGATTGCGACCAAGGAAGAGGAGGAGGTGGCGGAGTGAAGAAGTAAGAAGATGGGAGAGACGGAGGGTCCGGTTGCTACAATGGCAGCAGAGGCGTAGGATGATAAATAGGAGGACAAGGGAAGTAGATAATAAAGGAGGCGCTGGCTGCGATGACGGTGGAGGAACTAAAGGAGTAGAGGTGGAAAAGGATTGGAAAGAGTGGGGTGCAGGCGGTAAGACATGAAGATGAAGAGGAACAGGGGGGGAGGAAAAGGAGATCGAAAAGGAGGCTGTGGCGAACATGGAGACAGAGCGAGAGAGAAAGGGAGAGAAAGGTGAAAGAGAAAGGAAGAACTGGAAACGACGGATGAGAAAAAAGACAGCATAGAGGACGGTGATAATTGATTGATTGTTCGTGATTCTGGGCGTGTCAACTGCAGAGGCGTGCGTATTCTGTCATCGGGAGATGGCGGTGATCTTTTCCCAGCTGATAGCGAGATCCGGCGCCGACCTAGCGTCGACTACCGGGGTTTTCGCCTCAACCAGGTATCTCCTATCAGCGGGGCACCGCCCCAGCCGGGACAAGCTCTAAGCTCCCGACCGGTCTCCCGGCATGTGTGGTAGTGTGGTGCATGCTAGTGAGTGTGTGTAAAGGGTGAGGATAGGACACGGAAGAGGAAGAAAGATCGCACTCAGTCCGTGGCCCGTTTGTTAGGGTACTACTCCGGCGTTCACCTGGTGTTGATCGGAGAAACTACGGAAAACTACCGATCAGGGCAGCAGGCCGCTAGAATTCTCCTTCAGACAGCGACTGCATTCGACCAGTTGACAAGCTAGTGTAGAAAATCCTGCCGCTTGAGAATCGAACCTTTGACCTTCCGGTCAGAGGAACAGACATCAGTTGATGTACCGAGCCATCTCTCCCGGTAGGACGACGATTAGGGGGGAAAGTAGATAAGAAAGGAGGTATTGGCAGCAACGGAGATGATGACGCTGACATTAGGGAAACAGTTGGTAGCAATGGCAGAGATGCTGGTAATGGCAGTGGCGAAGACGGTAGTAGCAGTGACGGAAATGAAGGCAAAAGAGGTGATGGTAGTGACGGCATGGGGGGTGGCAGAGAAGTCAGAGAAAGAGGTGCTGTTGGCGAGGGGGTAAGGGACAGTGATGATGGTATGATGATGGTAGTGGTGAAGGCGATGTTAGTAGAGCTTGTATTAGCGCGGAAGGCGGTGGTGGTGGTGGCGGCGGAAACGGCGAAGTAGCAGCTAGAGGCGGCAGAAGACGGAACTGGTGGAGGCGGCATTGAAGAAGGTGGAGTTGGTAGTGGAGGCAGAGGCAATAATAAAGGCGTCGTTGGAGGAGTCAGGTGGCCGTAGGGATGGAGGAAGTAATGGATGTGGCGGAGGTGGAGGAGGCGAGGGAGGCGGAATCGGAGATGGAGGCGGCGGTGGAATAGGTGGTGGAAGCAGAGGTGACACCAGAGGCGGCGTTGGAGAATAGAGGTGGCAATGGGGAACTACTGGATGCGACGGAGGTGGAGGCGACGAGGGAGGCGATGGAAGAGGTGGAGGCGGCATTGGAGACGGAGGAGGTGGCGGAGAAGGTAATGGCGTCCAGAGAACATCAGAGGCGGCGTTGGATGGCGGTCGTGGACAGGCGGCGGAGCACGTGGAAGAAGCAATGAATGCGGCGGAGGTGATGGCGACGCAGGCAGAGGCGAGGGAGGCGATGAAGGGGGCGGAGACGACCGTTCGGGCGATGGAGGCGGAATCGGAGGCGGTTGTGGCGGTGGCGGCGGCGGCGACTGCGTCGGAAACCGCGACGCTGACACACAAACCCGCGGGCGGCAGTTCCGGCCCCAACCGCTTCCACCACCGCACGCCGTGCCTTACTTCGAGCGCCGATAGTCTTCTTGCCAGGCCGCTTGCTCGCAGTGCGATAACATCGCCTCGTCTCGCCGGTAATTGAAGTGGGAGGAAACCGCGACGGAAAGATTTCAAATAGATGGCTGGAGAACGTTTGACTATTAGGCGCACAACTTACAAAATTACCTATTAATTCGTCTTGGTTAAATATGATTCGTTATTTTCAATCTTGAGCGGAACATATTATGTCCGTTATTTCAGATCAGAAATCTTAAAATACATTTAATACAACGCAATACCTTCAAATAAATTTACTGTTTGTTATATCAAACATTGTCGATCAGTTCACATAGAACCAAACTATTTTCTTGAGTCTCGAATAACAACCACTCATTTGCCATCCCTAAAATGTAAATGATCAAAAATATGTATTTCCGAAAAGTGATTGTAAAATTTCCTTCAGAATCAGAATTTTGCTGGAAAGTAAAAATAAAGTTAAAATAGAATGACGTGGGTGCGTCTGTGAAAGATACGTGTATTGTAGAATGCCAGAGTTGTAGAGACCCCATTAAAAGAGAGCATTCATCCCAGATTCATTAATAGTCGCTGTCTTATATCAATTAAAAGTTTACATTAAAATCAATTGTTTGATTTGTGTACTTTTTGCGAGAGGGTGTGTCTTCTTGAGAAACGAACCGACAATGAAAACGACGAAGTAATTGATGTTCCCGTACTTAACGTAGGAATAATGATACAGGGAATTACGATTTATCATTACCCTTAGAAGATATTGTTAAGAAGAAATAATAAATACGTAAATTTCTGCTAATAGATCCTACAGACTTCGTAACTTTTACACTTCTGTGTAATCAACACATTTCTTTCCCGCAGGCACGGAACATTTGCAAGTGACTTTATGAAAGTACATAAACTCAATGTTCATAAGTGTAATAACATGACTGGTTGTCTGGCACTTTATTTTTACATTGCCGGATAGAGTTAAACACCAAACTGCAAAGAAAGTATGTGGGTAGCTTGTCGAGTCATCTTCTCCGTCCATCACTCCGTTCAAAGCTTTACTACTTCGCTCTTTACTAAAATAAGCGAGAACGAATGTCTTCAAAGGTGTGGCGCAGGTTATACACTCAAGGAAAGTGATTCTATCGTTCTAGGTACTCGTACCCGCCATTTTAACTTTACAAATTGCCATTAAAGATTTTCCTAGTCTACTATTCTGTAAATTTGGAAGCGATTAGTTATGAAATCATTCGTTAAAAGAATACAATCAATAAACATTTTTTAATTTTTTTAAAAGCTCATTAGTAGCATTTTCACCATCATTAGTGCTACAAAATTTATAGAAAAAAATACAATTATGCAACTCGAATGACAAATCTTATATTTATCTATTATGAAATCTTGCTTCCGAAATATTTTAGAGAAATAAGTACTGGATAATGAAATGCTTTTGTATGAAAATGTGAAAACAATAAATGTTCTTCCATTCGTCATTGGCTATAAAACACGCTAGAACAGTTCCAGCTTGTTATCCTTTTCATTGATCGCAACTACATTGTCACTCAGCATTTTATAGATTATTCAGGTTAATATAATTAAGGTCAGATCAGGGAGCTGGCCCTTAAAGCGGGCCCGACGTTACTTCTGTGGCTGTAAGGATCGGTGATGTACCACGGTACAGCTCGAACGGATGAAGCTGTTCCCTATCCGTAAAAGGGAGAAAACAGATGATTATAAGGGCTGTCCCGAAATATTACCTGATATGAATGTACGGGAAGGTCCAAGGACTACTTCAGAAGAATATTTTTCAAACGAGGAACTAATAATACGAATCGGGCGAATAAGTACCAACGTTGATTACAAGGAAAAGCTATTAACGGTCGCGCATCGGATAATGCCAAATTTTGTGATAGATGTGTTTCTATACATATAAAGTGAATATAAGAAGGAAATTAGAAAGTGAAGAAATATGAAAGTGATATATTTGGAGCAACAGGATAGAGAAAAGACTATACGCCCGTGATAACAGGTTCAAAGTCGGCTCCGTGACCGAGATCGCTAAGCCAGTAGTGATCTCGGACCGAGGGGTCGCGGGTTCGAGTCCCGCCTCTGGCATTGTTGTATGGGTTCATCCATTCACCCCTTATCATTACCATATCGCTTCATCCTCATACCATAACGTTAAATCCAATAGTGGTCGCTACTGACCTAGTACTTGATGTGACCTTAAATAACAACAACAAAAAAGGTTAAAAGATAATCAGGTTTCCATGACGTAGCGATTATTTTACATCGGAATAGCTAAAACTGGTTGATAGTTGTCTATTCTAGATCTGATGATGACTTCCTCAAAGAAAACTGATTAAGTTACCCCTTCTAAATTTAATATTCTAAGAGAAGTTGCGGGTTTTCTATTCATTTATAAGCCACGAACAGAAACCTAGTGTACATGAGACATACTAATGGGTTTCTTAAAATACCGTAATGAGTACGTAAATTGCATTTTAGAAGAAATATGAAGGATTTTATAGTTTATTCTAACAAGAAATAATCTGGAGAGAATGCAACCCGCAGCACTTGTTACCACTTGCATAACCTTAAACGATGCATTCTGCTCGCTTAAAACCTTGTTTTCGGGTCACCGAGTTATTTTCCTTGGATAGTAATTGACAAAACGGAGAGTTTTTTCGCACCATCCATTACAGTATTCGGTACTGTTGCTTCAAACTTCGGGTGACCAGAAACTTCCTGGATCTCTGTAAATCCTGGAAGTCTATGCAAAATGAAACTATCCAAATCTAGTGATCTAAACATCCCTTTTCTACTTCATGGTCGTGAATATACATTGTAAAATTAAGTTGAGTATTGAATATTCTGTACATTCCCATCGCATGAATTTAACAATATGTATTTCTGTTTATTAATAATCGCATAGATTAGAATGTTTCCAACCAGGACTGTATGGCGTAACGCACTGTTCCGAATGTCGGCTTTCGATGTTTAATTCCAGAAAGAAGCTATGTTCAGTTTTAAAACAATGATATTCAAGGTGTGGAATGTCCGTCCGGGTCTTATTAGACTACCACTAGTACTCTTATTTCAATGCCAACTGCACCTGTGGGGTTCATCAATAATCTTTCGATCGATTGATTAATGATTCCGGGCGCTTCATCTGCGTCAAGGTCATTAGTTCCCTAAGTTTAATGTATGTTTCTTCCTCGGGAGGAGGCTGTGAACTTCTCTCGCTGGATGCCGAGATCCGGCGCCGACCTACCTGTCGGCTTGGGCTTCTTCCCAAATCAGCAATATCCCAGCAATGGAGCACCGCCGATGGTAGTGTAGTGATGTAAGTGTAAGTGTGTGTAAGTAAGGAGTTAGAATAGGACAACAATAAGGAAGGGAAGAGCGCGTTTGGCCCATTTGTTCTACACCGGCATTCGCATGATGTTGATCGGGGATACCAGAGAAACTATTGACCAGAGCAGTCTGTCCTAGAATTCTCCTCCAGACAGCGCAGCGGCTGAATTTGATATACCTCGTAGCTATCTAGCAAGCGTAAAAACAAACAAACAAAAAAAAAACAGCCATCGTTGGTATTCGAGTCCTAGGACTTCCGAGTCATAGGCTTTGCCATGATATCCAGGTTTGATGTAAAAACAGGTTTTTTCCAGAATCAAACATTTTCTACAAATGCAAGTGCAAATATATTTATTTGTAAATGTATGTATTTGTATATATGTATTTGTTCAAATAAATATTATTATTATCATTTATTATTATATCAGTTGATGCCCTGAGCCTCCTAAGCCGGTAAGTTGGCTTCCAGAAAAAACGCCATTTTCAGATTTCAAACAATGCTATTGATGGTGAGAAATGTCCGTACGGGTCTTACTACACTTTTACTAGTGTTCTTATTTCAATGCCAACTACATCTGACCAGTGCATCAATATTCTTTCGAGGAGTTTGAGCTGGCTCCCCCATTGGAATCCCCCATGGAGCCGGTCGTGCGAGCGGGGCCGGTGCGGGCAGAGCGGGGTCGCCTGGCGGTGCCACCTGCAGCTGCAGACGCTTCCCAGACGCACTTTCTCCCGATGACTCGCACGAGGGAAACCAGCCCCCGCTGAGCGACTCTTCCCGCGCGCAAGTGCTGCTTTTTTTTTTTTCCACAAACAGCTCAAGCAAACGGATAAACGGAACACGTGTGAAGTGCGCGAATTAAGAAGCAGTACTAGCAACGTATCATTTGCGTTCACACTTTTTAAAACAACGTTCGCAGCGCAATCAAATACGTCGTTTTTTATTGAAGTGATAGGCGAGAATGTCATCTCCGATTTCTCGTATCTCTAGCTTTTGTAAGTCGGGGGCTGACTGTATTCTACGTATATTTAATCTACTAAAATACTTTAAGGCGCGAAGGATTTGAGTTTATACAAGCCATGTCTTTATTTTCACGTAAAATGCATTAAAAAGTTTGCGTTGGTTGCACTAAAGAATGTTTTAAGTTAATCGACGAATGCTGGAGCCTCACCGTCAACTTGGAAATGCACGATAAAAAAAGTCAATCTCTCAGTATCAAATTGCCAGTACTTTTCTACCCTAACATAACTACTTTAACACAAGTTGTCGAATCACTGCTTATTATTCAGCACATTTCACATGCATTCCTTTTATCCGTTTGAATTAGTTGTTTGTAAAAATTCACTTCCCGCGCTAAGGTCAGTGATTCAAAACGGTCTAATAGCCAGCCCATTAAAATTGAAATAACATGACAACTTATGAGCGATGTCAGAAAAAAAATAACAGATTTGTTTCAATTAGTTTGAACGTAACTGGAGTAAATATTTTTCATTGTATTAAATTAAATCATGCTTTTGCGTAGGAAGCTGAATTTCTTTCCATTCGTAAATATAAAGCCTCTTCTGAAATAGTGACCAGGCTGCCATTGAAAACAATACTTAAATATCGCTACTTACTGATAATGAAACTCTGCGCCCAAACGATCTTAATTATAGGTCGGAATCAGTTCCGCGGTGAGTTTTCCATTTCGCACTGATGACGTCGATTTTCTTTGAGTAAAGCATGAGACGTGCACCTTCGTATGCACATATGTGTATACAATTTGCTCGTTCTTAACCCGCCGCCAAGGACGCAAATTTTATCTCTCACATTAAGCCTGAATGCCCGTTGTTACACGAAAAACACAATAAAATTACATTGAATGTTTTTGCTGTTGTCTCTATCTAATATTCAGTCTCTGGATTCATTATCAATGTTTCACCTACGGAAAGACCTGAATTGTTGTAAATGTTCTGGTTTGGAATCAAATCAACTTTCAAACTTATCAATTGATTTTAACACCTATGTTCGCTACCAGATATCACAATGATTTTTGTAATTTTATCCATTACTTACTCGTTCCCAGAGTGCTAGAATATGGGATCTACTAATTGTGACAGGATACCCACGACGGATTAATTAATTTTGTTGGTTTATTTTACGTGTCATTACTAAACTGTGAATTTTTGCCGATTTGCCGATTTGCCGATTTTTATCCTTCGCAGCATTTTAGGTTACATATGCATTTTGAAGCTTTAGGTGTATTAAAATATAATACCACTAATGCCTCAAACTGAATAAGTAACCTAAAATACTGCATTTTTAATTGAAGGTTAAAAATCGGCAAATTAGCAAAAATCCGCAGCTTAGTCATTACATCGAATAAACATAGATCAAATCAAAACCTAATAGTAATGGAAGACACCAGAACAATGTTGAACCAGAAAAGAAGACGAACTAGACGTATTAAACGAATGTATTCGTGGAACGTTATTCTTGTATAGAACGTACGCGCGCAAACTTTCTTCCACTACAGGACCAGCATTTTCGGGATAATCCGCCAACTGGAAATGCAAATCTGGAACCAGTTCCAAAACTGACTTTCGTCGACTATGGCCTTCTCAGTGATAATTATTATTATTAGAACTCTTTCCAGGTAAACCCGGTAACCCTAACGCCCGTCAGGGTGTTTGTACACGCTATTCTAACACACTTCCATTTTTGTTGACTGCATTATTGAGGTGACTGAGGAGACTTTCTAAACCTGAACGGAGATGTCTTTGTACTTCAACCAAGATTCAAATTTAAGCTTCGGATAAAGGTACACATGAGCTGTGATGATCAAAGATAATTATTGGGGCCACAACGACATACATTGTCTCGTTTTGTTTGAAACTTTTGCAATTTGCGAAAACTCAGAGAGTTCAAAGAAAATGAGACTTTTTAGGTTACTTTGCTCTGCGCGGAGAAAGAGGAAAAAATTCAATCCTTTTCTCAATTTTTAAAAATAAATGACATTAAGTTTAAGTACAAAGTTCACGAAAACTACAATTTTGTTTCAAGAAAATTGTACTTTTCCTGGCCTGATTTTTTACAACATAATTTATTGAAAAAAACTCTAACATCCATATTGACTTTTAAAATGCTACTTCTTTAAGTTTTCGAAATTACTGTGATAAGCCAAAAGATCCTCCTTAATATAAACAGTTTGAGAAAATATTTATCAGAATTTATTTGTAATTGTAGAATTTCATTGTGGGTAATGTAGACGGGTTAAAAATAACATTTGTTTGTCTACAATTGGTTGATTGCCAGGTGGTAACTATAAATCTGCAGGTTTACAATACATCTACATTCACCATACAAAAACAATTTACAATATAACACAATAAAAGAAAATACAACTACATCTACTACAACATAAAAGGAGGAACAATACAAGAGCATCCTCTATGCAAAACCAACCGTTAACATTAATACTTTGAAAACTGTACAGGGTCATTCCGCGTTAAATCAACCCAGTTTTAATTAAAATTTTATCTCATCTTTTTTTAGATTCAGATGAAATTTGACAAATAGGTAGTATGATCAAAGAATAAGAAAACTAAAAATTTTGAGTAAAACATTTCCACCCGTTTGTGAAGTACAGCCATGTAAAAGTTTACAAACTTGGGTTCCATATTGCGACTACCCTTCGTCTTCGGTTGGGCGCCTCGGACGGGTAGCCGGCTCGCTCAGTCGATAGACAGTCTGGCCTGAAATGGCGATGATGGAGGAAGTTGGCGGTCGGGGTCAAATGATAAGCATTGCATTCATATAACAACATGGGGGATTTATTCAGTAAGAAATCACGAATGAACTGGTACCAATCATGTCGGCGAGCATGCTCCCCTTTACCCAAATCAAAAAAAACATGTCATGCACACACACAAGTTAAAATTAAGAAATACAAATTGATACAATTACAATGACAAAGATTTTCTCCTTGCGCAAATTCCCTCTTGACGGCCAAGCGCGGCCGGGGAATCTCTCTTCGTCGCCCGGTCGAAAGGTAATTAGCAAAAATTGTTCGCCACACAGTTTATGACTTTCGACCACGGGCGCACCACAAAAGCAAAATAAATACTGCCTCCGCAAGGCGGCTTGCACAACCCACCAAAGTTGAATAACCTCAGGCCGTCAGCTGGCTGCGAGGGTCGTCACGGGCAGTGAGGCGCTGCCCCGGGTGGGGTGCGCAGGACTTAACCAGGTATGCAGCGAGGGGTTGCTGGGGCTGGCCCAACACACAGCGCCATCCGCACAATGTTGTGAATGACAAGGTAATGTTTGCTCGAACGAATGATCTCCTCACTCTCGATCTATCACACTGTATTTTGGAGATCGAAGCGAGTTCGTGAATTATCTGATAATCTCACAAAAAAAAGTCCCGAATTCGAGCACAAGTCGGATATTAAAACGGCACAATTCACTGTCAATTGTCCGTCACACAGCCCCGCGGTCTACAATTGTTAAAGGGGACTTGCACAAATTCTCCCAAGAAAACTCAATGTTTTTTTTATAAGTCCATCCAATACGAACCGAACTCTGTCTCCGGCACCTAGTGCCACCACAAAGGCAACTTGTCCCCCCTTGACCGCTACTCGCGTCCTACCCCGAACGCAACTCTTTCGCTTCTCCCCTTGCGTCGCCTGCTTCGAAGTCCCTCGAAGCTTCTTTCCCCCACCAAAATTATCCCCAAGATTCTGGAACCTTCCACAACATTGCCTAATTCCGGCGGCTATTGGCGCAAGGGTAGTGCGTCTCAAACTATTTCTGCCCAATCGTCGAGTGTTTTTGAGGCCGAGAAATGAGAGAGAAGCTGGCTATCGCTCCCTCTCGCTTCAATTTTGCGTCAAATAGGGGCAGTTATTAATGGCTGGGGGTGTGAAGGGCTGGAAATCTCAAGGGAGGCTGGGGGGGGGGCTTTGAGCGTCGCGGAAAAATACCGGGGGGTGCGCACGAAACGACCACCCAAGCTCCGGGACACGTGGCCGTGACAGATTCAAAAGGGGCGAAGGGGGGCGGCGAGCAGCCGCCGCCGTCCTGGCGCCATCGGCTGACCCTCAAGACAGGCGTAGCCCGGGAGTAATTCTTAGGCGCGCAATTAACCGTAATATATTCGGTATCACTACAATATGTAGCTGCGGATTGACGGCTATATTTTTCTACTACAGTAAATATTATAAGAACATAAAATTACTTCTTAAATCAATTAATGTCATCTGAAGAACAATTTAATTTTAAAATGGAACCTACAAACTGAAAATTACAGCGAATTGATTTTCATCATTTGATTCCACATCAAACATTTCAATAAATTAAGTCTCTTATCAAGTCTGTTAATCGTTCCACCATCTTATTGATTTACCTCCAATCAAGTCTACTAATTTGAAATTAATTAATTAAAAAAACTATATTATAAAGTCACAACCCCATTAACCGGAAATACAAAATTAGGAATATCATTCATATTTATTTGCCTATTCTCAATTATTTTATTTAATAACTTCCTGGAATCATTTCATTATCTTTTTAACATCAAACGTTTGAGCCTTTTAACTTAAAAGAAAAATTGAATTTATTATCGTAAAACATTGATTGCACCGTAAAATATTCATTGATGCGTTGTCGAAGCATTCATTCCTCCCAAACAAATTACCGCTGTAAGAATTGCTCGGCAAGTTCCGCTAAGATCGACCAAAATGGAACATTGGCGCCCAGAAATTTAACAATTAACCTACGACACTTTCTGTAAGGTTTATATCAAACGAGTTTGTCATAAAGGATGATCTGCTACAAAGAAAGTTTAATCTTTCTGCACTAATCAAACGCTTAACAGACATTAAGTTATCAAAAAACTAAACTTATCCATCGCCAAAACTAATAATACATTTTCAATTAGAAGGAAAACTTACAACATGGATTTTCGCCTCTGTAGAAAAATCATAATTATAATTAATACCATAATTAAAATCATAATTATGGTTTTATTAATACCATAATTAAAATCATAATGATGGTATTATTAATACCATTAATGAAAATCATAATTATAAAGAAAGAAATTTGAGATTTCTGCGTTTTAAAACTACAGCCCCGAAATCATCTACGTATTATGAAGGTTCGGAAGCTCGACGCATGACAGAGTTCAAAGACCGATTAAAGTGGGGTATTTTCCTGTTCTCTTCGCTCCGGCGACGATATTTCCGGACACTTTCGCTCGTAGTTTTTATTCCAATTTTCCCCCTCAAGGACATGTCTTTTCATTTTCCGCTATATGCACGCGGGCCCCGCTCATGGTACTCCTGACAGGACAATTCCGAATCGCAGGGCAGAAAAGTGAAGGACGTTGATGAGAATGAAAGTAAAAATATCAGAACCATTTCTTTTCCCAGGATATTTCAAGAGTTGGCAGACGCCACTTACTGGAAAACTCTTAAGGGAAGTCTAATTTACTACGGGAAAGTTAAGTAGCGAATGGGAAAATATAGGATAGATATAAACCTATCTGAATCTTAGTCCACCTGCATATAACTGAACTCTTGTGTTCATTATACAAGTAACGAATAATTGAAATGATAAATTGATATGTGGTACAAAGAACCACACATTGATTGGGTTACAAGTCACAGAAGTATTAATGAAAAATATTTCAAAATTGGCCTTTGTTGCAGTAATCAATTCTAGATCGGTCCAAAACTGCGATCATATCTTTAACAAATGATTAGAAACACTTTCCAAGACGACAACTCTCCATTCATACTACAAGACATAACATCATAAGTTGCGACTAATTTGAAACAGTTTTGTACATGACCAAATAAATAGTTTTATTCCTCCCCTCTTAAAAAAAACAGCCAACAAAAAAAACATTTACCGGTGAGGCACGCTAACATACTTGAGTGACTTATTGAGGAAACCTGTCAGAGGAAATTTCACTCACACGCGCATTGCAGCAGATTTAAAGCACTTGTCTTTGCTTCTGATGCCGTCTCAATCGCAGCCTCTGCTTGGCAAAAATATGACTATCCTGTCAATTCTTTCTGAGAATTATTGTGTCAGAGATGATGATGACGACGATTGGAAAGTTTAAAACACTAAAATATAATTAAAGAAGTTTGAGTGATCTAGCTACAGCACTGAGGTGGCATCAGAGTAAAAGTGTGTGTCTAAGTTCTATGCACAAGCAATGTCATAAAGATGAACTTTTATTGATATTCTATTACGGTAGTAATATATTATACATTAGATTTAATTAGTACAAAATTTGTATTCGATCGAATGTTCACTATAACATAGTAATAAATGGCTGCATTAACCCAACAAATTGATGGTCACGCAGAATTTCACTTCCTCTACTCGCCGCCACGGCGCGGCGGCCGCTCGCGGAGACGTCGCTCTGCCGCCCTCGACAGGACGCTCCCACGTTGCCGCAGCCGCCGCCGCCGTCGCTTCGAGAATCGCCGGTCCGAGTTTCCTTGTGTGCGGGCAGCCGCAATACCCACGAAAACGGAAGCAGCAAGAGACTCGTTCGACCACAGATCGACTCTTATTGACTGTTGAGATGTCAATTGATATGACTCTTCACATTGGTTCCATTACCATTCCTCTCACCTATTCTATTACATCACTATCCCAACTTTTGGAGTATCTGTTATTTATTTGCAATGTATGAAGCTAATTTTGTCAAGAACTTTTAATAATGGATTTCATTACACACACTACAGATTTTAGTTATTTACAGTAGGCTAAGAAGCTAAGCTAAGTAGGCTAAGAAGTGTATAATGGAAGACATTTTCTTTTATGATTAAGAAACTTAGAGTTTAATATGTGAATCCTTCATGTCAAACTCACTTAATTGTGACCATCAATTTGTTGTGTTAATACAGGCATTAATTACTAAGTTGTAGTGGATATTTGAATACAAATTCTATACTAATTAAATCTAAATTATATTATATTACTTCCGTAATCAAGTATCAATAAAAGTTCAACTTTATGACATTGCTGGAGTATAGAACATAATCACACACTTTTATTCTGATGTCACCTCAGTACAGTTAGAGACAGGGCGAGATAGGTAGAGGCAGGGAGAGCTGACAAGACTGGCGGGACCAACACGAAAATCATTCAAATATTTAAATTATTTTTCAGTATTTTCAAATTTTCCCATCATCATAACCACTGACTCAATAGTTCGCAAAATGTTAGAATCGAGAGAGTAGTCATCTTTTTTGCTCTTGTTTTTATCGGTGTATTCTACGCAAAGAATTATCCTATATTTTCGCTCTTTGAGGTCGATGATGAAACATTCTAACATGAGAATTTCTTCTCATTTATATGAAGCAACTCTGCCTCAAACCTAACCAAAATAACGAAGTGTACCAGGATCAATAGAGATTGAAACTCGGAGTTATTGTAGACAACCACACCGTTAACTAGACACATCAACCGCTTGACAAAGAGCATTTCCAGTTCACAAACCATTAAACTGTACTTCTGTTCACCTCGAACTTGTTTTTAACGTTGCTCTTTTAAATGAATTTCATTTTTCATCGTTGCCAGGAACACTATCGTTGCAAGTGGACGTGGCTTGTAGGATGGATGCTAGGCATGCGCACAAAATGATCTTGTACGCCCCATTTCCCTTCTCAGCACAGAGTTTCTGGAGCGTGGTCATAGTGGAAAGAAAGGAATCGCCGGAAATTCCACGAGGAAAGCCGATTTCTACAAATTTCCTTTGAAGACATAAAATCCTACCTAGTACGTAACATGATCTATGTGGTATTTCATTCTATTACGTTGTATATAGAAGGGACTTGTATGAAATGACACCACAAAAATTTAATAGTAACTCTAGAAATTGTAACATTTTGCACTTTGCAATTTTGTTATAATGTAACAAAGGGTATCTAATCACTAAAGCATACAAGGTTCTCACTGGCGAAGATACCTGGAGGGGGAAACCTCCCAATCCGCCGTGTAGATGGACCACAGATTTCCCGTTCAACGGGAGAGGAACTCCGAGACTTTCTGAATATACGCGCACTACACTTACGGGATTAATCATCATAGTAATTGACGTGCCTAGAAACACAAATCAATCAATCAAATAAGCCGCTGTAAAAGACACAGATGCTACGTAGCTGTGTTGAAGGCGATCACTGTCCGAATGAATATTCTAAGAGACTGGTTGCTCTAATCAATAGGTTTCGTATTTTACTTTTTCAATTACAAATTAGGAGTAGTCCTTAAACACCCATCCAACCGACCCTCGAGATTCTTCCTTTTCCATTTAGTTCGTTACGCCCAAGACATCATATTATTCTCATGGACCCATGGACAAGGGGGTGTAGAAGTAGTGATAGCTGTGGAATTTCTGCGATAAGAAATGTAAGATCGGACATATCAAAATTACTTTCTCTTATAAGTTCATATGGTAATTTACGATATAAATCACATATAATTAAGATTTTTACAATTTTTTTGTGTGTCTTAGCTGATCTTGGGAACGGATTTCCACAGAAACTGCACTAAAAGTTTTTTCTCCGACTTTATTTAGGCAGCATTGCTCACCTCACAGATCTCGAACTCGACGTTGGTTACAGTTGTGTTGTCACGAGAATGCAACCTGCAATGCATCAACGCAGAACGGCGCGGAAAGGTAGATTGGGTTGGGGTCATAGTCACAGCTGGATGATCAGGTGAGGCAGGGAGAGCTGACGAGACTGGCGGGACCAACGCGAGGCACGCAAGGGAGGTGTGAAATGAGACGTGTAAAAAAATAATTTAATACTACAGATAGAATTCATTTCTTTTCCTGTCTAATAGATTGTCATGAATAGATATCTGGGTAAGCCTAGTTACTTAAGATAATCAACCCTCCGGCGGGCGCGTAGCGGCACTCAGTGCCGCATCTTACATTTTTGTGGATTTCGTGTAAATGATTGATGTCGCACTATTGAGCTCATAGATATTCTTCGTCCATTATATTTTCAACGGGATGACACTCAAATCACGATTTTAGACACTGCCGATTGACTGTTATTCATTAGTAATTCAAACTCTGCCATGGTTGCGGCACTTCGTACCGCACGCCCTTCGTCATGTAAGTGCAATATTTGCATATTTTACCCACTAGAATTCTTACTGTGTTTTGTTATTGAGCTATATGACACAGATTTTTGAGTAATAACTACTAATTCAAATTTAAATGCGTTGTTTCCGAAGAAACGTTAGAAGGCACGTTTGCACCGTATTCACTCTCCTTCATGTAACATGTACCAAGACAACGGAGGGAGCGAGTGATGCATCCGATTTTTATTAATATTGTTATTTCATATGCTATTTAATTACTTATTATGAAAGAAAATGTATAAAAATGTAAGTATAGAATATTTCCTTCACATTCAATAACAAAAATAACAACTATTGACGCGAAAATCGAAGTTGAAAAATGCGACACAGAGTGCCGCACACCCCTGCTGGTGGGAAATGATGGGACGCGCCCGCCGGAGGGTAAACTACGATTATACATTTAAAATGCTGTCAAACCATAACAGATTCATCAGCAAGATCAGAATATTTTAGATGGATTGATAGCAAAAACGCCAACTACGCTTCTCTATTTTAAGTAATGAGAAGTAAAAATTACTCTTATAATTAAATACTTTCAGTTTGTTTTCTGAAAGTCAAATAGGTAATTAATTTTGTCACTTATTTTAATGACAAAATCACTACGTTGTTGATTCTAACGACAATGCAGGTTACTATGTTTCATGATAGGTTTGGTCACTTTTTCGAGTAAAAACCGTGTTGCCTCCGTCAGGGAGGCAACCTTGTTTTTACTATCGCTCTTTCTTATCGAAAAATCAGTCTGCTGCTTTTTAACAACTATGTGGAGGAAATTCCAATTGGTTTCATTTTTAGAAATTTTAAGAAATATTTATTAATTTAACGTTTTACTTAAAGAAACGAAAAGTGATCACGAAACGTAATAACCCGCATGAAACTCAGTCACTGAAATAGATGACAGAATAAAATTGATAATTTCCTTACAATAAATAAACCAAATTGATTGCCTTCAGTTACAAACAGGCGTTTGACTCAGTTTCAGAACAGATCAGATACACAGGAAATACATATTTATACGTGTTATCACAAATACATTCAAAATTCAAATCATTACGGTAAATGTAATAAGAATTTTAGGCCAGAAGGTAAGGTCGGCGTTGCTTTTACAAACCCAACTATTATATCTTAAAAATGGGTTCTGTTGTCTTAATTTGAAATAAATAATTTTAAAACAGCTCTAAAGAGGACAGAACGGAAAAACAATAAAGAGACGTTGGTATTTGTTTCAATTCAACTATCCAATTATTAAAAGAAACTTTGAAAAAAAATAATTTAGAGGGAAGTTTCTAATTCAAATAGATGAATAATACAACAATAATCTGAATATAGAATAGATAAAAAATAAAAAAAAAACCTCAAATGGTTCATAATCCACACATCTCCCTCGCACTTCCATCTCCCTACATCTCTGACACGCCAACATCTCTAACCGCCCCACCTTCCCCCTCTCTCTCCCACACCCACCACTTACACCACATTATTTACTCAGTGCGTACTTCAGAAAATGAGGGTAAAGCGTTGAAAGTGATTGCATGTGATTATTTCAGTATTAACGGTCTGCTCCGGTGTGGACCTAATCCGTGTTTCTATCTTATATTCTTTTGTTTGCAATTGTATCTGCGGGCGTCTATTATGATTATCTGATTTTTGGGCGCCCGCGGAATTTAACATTGTCTTCGTTTAGAATTTTCTTGGCTGATTTTTGGCTGCTTTTGGCTGTTTTTTGAGAAGGGATGAAACGACATTATCCTTTCTGTCACTCCCGGCTGGTGCACATTACCGGTCTCTCTTTTTTTTAAGTTTTATTTTTATTTACATAAATACAGTTGTTACATACTTTTAGTTAGTAGTTAGCTTCAGTGCGTCGAAAGTGTTCAATAAAAGAACTATATGAGATCCGTCCGATCTGGGTCAGGGAGCGTAAGA
Organism: Acheta domesticus; assembly: GCA_031308135.1. Taxonomy (NCBI): domain Eukaryota; kingdom Metazoa; phylum Arthropoda; class Insecta; order Orthoptera; family Gryllidae; genus Acheta; species Acheta domesticus. The sequence goes on along the minus strand of JAHLJT010009419.1, from coordinate 65,855,549 downwards.
ACAGAAGCTAGTGTTATCTGTTTTGACATTTGATTTCCAAGATTAAGATGTGGGGGAACGCATATAACAGATCAACGCACGTGAGACAATTTCTCACAATTACGCGAATGAATTGTTCGGAGATCCAGGGCGCACATTTATTAACACAAGGACTGTTTTTCAAAATTTTAAAACATTAGAAATTGTTGGTAGATTTAAGTTTCAAAGTTATGGCAGACCCTGACGACTCTCCATTCATTTAAAGAGAGTCCTTTTACCAAATTGAATTGCGTTTGGTTCACAATAATCTCCCTCACACTTTTAACACGCACTCACTTCTTTAAAGATGCCTCACCCAGTAAATGCCACCAGGCCATAAAAGGACACTCTAAAACTGATCTGCGTTAGGAAGTGCAACTAGAGTGGCTCAGAATTATCCTAAGCTTTCGTGAGCACATGATTTCCCGGACATAGATGTAGAGGACATCACATGTCCCGATTTCATTGCATGCGAAAAGATTTCTCACAATTACGCGAGCGAATTACCGGAGACCCAGTGAACGAGTTCGGAGATCCACGGGTCGTTGAGTGTAAGAACGGGTCCTCTGCACGTGGAAGGCGCTTCCTGTGGGGCGATCGCCATTTCATGTCGCAGAGCGCTGCAAAGTCCCGGGGTTCCTCCCAAACGTAGGGCGCGCCTGCAATTTCGGGGTAACGGTTCGCAAACCCGGTGACTCTTTCCCGGTCAACGGCGTCTCCGGGCTGAAAAATCAGAAAGATGCAAACCAGTGGTGATTCGTGGATTTGTTTCTTTCACATTACTGCCACACTTCCGTTATTGCTTATCGGCATAGGTGGCTCAGGGCATCAGTTGATGTCACTGCAGTGCCTCTGACCGGGAGGTTGATATATATATATATATATATATATATAATTATATACATATATATATAGACCGGGAGGTTGATATATAATAGTTTGAGTCGCAACAAAACAGGATTTTCGACACACGCTAAAATAAAATAGATTATTCAAAAGGCGCCCACAAATGAAAACATTAAATCCCACGATCCATAAAAATCCATGAAACATAAATACTAACTTGCAAATTCGTAAGAACTGTAAATCTTCCATTTTTGAAAATTTAAAGTTTTAATTAATAAATAAAAAGGAATTGGTTGATCTAAGAAATACCATCTTATCCTCAATATTGAAATTAAAGACATATTAAAAAATAATAGTTGAAAATTTAAAAATTTCAGAAGTTTTTAATGAAAATACATGTTTATAACAATTTGCACACTAAACAAGTAGGTACACTGTAATGCTCGGATCGATAAATTCGTACGCCTACTTCATAACTCTCATTGTATTTGTAGTTTTTTTTTACGTTTTTTATTTTCTGATGATGTCAACAGCCATAATTATTTCTTGGGTTTTGAGAGCAAAACGGCTCACACGATTATGAGCCCTCCTCCTCTGAAAAAGTCATTAGAGGGGTGGGTTGCCTTCTAGAGAAGAATGGACATTGGAAGAGTAGGAATATGTCAGAAGAGTTAGAAGTTCGGATGGAAAAAGTGATCAGTAAACAAGCCATCGATGCCACTAACATTTGATGAAAACCCTCACGTGGACACATATCTTTGCCCCAAAACCTTGTGGTCTTTATACTTCGACTCCACTTCACACCGTTGCACCAACATAACCAAACGGTATCGGTTACTTTCGACACAATAAACATTCTCGGACCACCGGACAAACCGATACACGAACACAACGACACATGGACACACCGACACACGGACACACGGACACACGGACACACGGACACACGGACACACGGACACACGGACACACGGACACACGGACACACGGACACACCGACACACCGACACACCGACACACCGACACACGGACACACCGACACACGGACACACGGACACACCGACACACCGACACACCGACACACAGACACACCGACACACAGACACACAGACAGACGTACAGATGTTTTCCCATCAACCAATTTATAGGTATCAAAAACCCCATAAAACTGAATTCTGAGAATACAACACGTTAGAGAGGGTAAATTACTTCATATAGGAACAATATTTATCCACATTTTTTTGTTTTTAGGGCTTCACAATATGAGATTTTTCTGACGAAAATCGCCAATTTTCGTAACATTTTTTCTTTATTACGTAAGTACGTAGTAATCGAAAAACTAAAAAAAATATAGCGACTGCCTCGGGAAGGCGCTCGTCGCGTGCGCGGAGTGGCCGGCGGCAGGGGTCGCGGCGCACGCGCGCCGTTCCGCTCTCGGGAGCGCCGACCCTTCCGCCCCTCGGGCGCCGCGCCGCGTGTGCGCTCTGATTCCTCGCCCGCGCATAGCGCGCCGCGCGCCCGCTGCCACTCGGGGCTTCTCCTCGCAGCCTTACGACTTCGGCTAAAGCCGTGTTGTCAAGGTCGATGCCTCGAGCGGGAGTCCGTGGCACGAGTGACACCAGAAATCGCTACTCCACGCAGTTCATCACCCCGCCACCAGGGACAACGCCATCTCTATTGTAAAACGGTGGTGTTACTAATAGTTCCCTTTCCCGACGCTAGTTGTGCAGAGAAACTCGTGACGTGCTGTGGTGCCACGACACGTGCCACAGCCACCAGTAGAAGACCTTGACACCACTGGGCTAAAGTAACAGGTTTCTTCTTTCATTTATCAGACCTTTCCGTTCTACATGAGAGTCTTTCTTTTCGTTTAAGCTCCTTCGTTGTCGCCCTTCCCATTCCCTTCTCATACCTTCACACGTAGCCTCTCACATACCCTCATACCCTCACACGATTCCATCCCTTCCCGCCTTATTCCATCCCTTCCTAACCCCCTTTTTTCTAACCTCTTCAATTTTGTACCATCACATTCCACCCCACCCATCCCATCTCGTACAACCTAATCAACGCATCCCACTATAACCCGACGCGTTGGGACTGCCGCGAACCGATTCATATTTTCCCATTTCCTCCCACGTCAACCTATACCACTGGAAACATTCTGCCCCGCCATGTCCAACTCTATGTTGTTTATTTCTTTACCCTCATTCCGACCCGGTGGATGGAAAAGTTTGTTTTTTCAAGTGCCGGTGTTTCTCATATCTGATATTCAATTTTGAAAAATACATATAAGTGTCATCTGTTGGTATTAGAGTATCGGAACTTGATGTGTAGAAGTTGTAATACAAGACGCGTTCCGAAAGTAATGCCTTCTATTTATTTCTGTGAAAACTATAGTAAATAAGAAAGCAATCTTAATACAATGTGTTAGAAGAAAGTTGTTTTAACAGAACACTATTTTAGAGTGTTCTATAGTCCCCTCTTTTTTCTATGTATTTTCTCCACCAATGAACAAGCGCCTGCATGCCACGCTCGTAAAAATCTGTACCAGCGGAGCTGACCCGGATGGGGAATTCTTTTGGCGCCATTCCATGGATTGCCATTTTGTTTCTGTCTCGCAATGATGACACCATGTGTCGTCTCAGTGGTTATTTGATCGAGAAAACTGCCACATTCAGCTTCGTATTAAGTCAAAAGTTCATCACAAACTTCCATTTGGTGCTGTTTGTGTTCCTGTGTACGCGATCGTGGGACCAGCGTCACGCACAATTTGTGGTAACTCAATTTACTTAACATTACCTCTAATGAATTGCAATGTTCAGTGCCGTACACATGTGATGCCCTTATTACCACTGATAGAGACGCTCCTCATTGCGTCGTGTGGCAGCTGTGCGTGGACTTGTGTTTGTTCGTTATTCACGTCGCTATCACCACCGCTGAAACGCACTACCCATTACCGCATTGCACCCACTATGTGTTCTGCTTAAAAGTTCAGCAAGCGCCTACGGATGTCAATGCGTGCTATGTCCTCCGAAGTGAAATGTTCAATCCCACATCTTTACTTCTTACGCGCGTTCCAGCTAGACGTTTTAGCACATTATTACTGTGCTTCTAAGTGACAAATAGCAACGAAATTAAACACACATTAACGGGAAGGACCAAAATTCTACTATGACACACTCACATTCGTTTCTGAGATCATAAGCCAACGTAAAAAAGTGGAGGCATTTCTTTCGGAACGACCCTCGTATATTGAAAGTAATGACGTCAGCTTGTTTCTTCACGAATCTACGGCCTTCATAGATGTTCTGTGATATCACGCGCGTTCGGGCACACACACTCACACACACACACACACACACACACACAGCGCAGCATGGATTCTTCAGAATCATTTTCTTAAATGCACTGATTCAGCAGTAGAGGAGTCTTTGGCGTACTCACTTCAAAATGCTGAACATTCCGAGTCCGTCAAATTTTCGTTCGTACTCCAAAGATTGATTTTCTCTACCAGTGACATAAACATTCTATTTTCAAACTCATCTTCAAAATACATCATTGAATAAGACCATGTTAGTAAAAAGGGTGAAACTAAATGAACTAGTGGTGTTGTAACAGCACAAACTTTCTCATATTACGAGTTCGGCAACGCAATATTACGAGTTCAAAACATGAACATGCAAAAATGATTTCAACGAGAAAAAAATTGTTTTCGCGCTGGGGTTCGAACTCATGTTCTCAATTCACAGTATTAACATTTCCTCTACATCACCAGTCTCACAATTAAACTCAACCTTCCTGTCGCCTTAAAAACTGAATATTTGCAATTTTCAAACATTCAGATATATTAATTATTTTGTTTTTCAATAACCGAACTGAAGTGAACTGCAGTGAAGTGCAGTGTGATCCTAATTGTATAAACATTCAGTACGGAGTTAAGAGTTTAGACTTTTTTTCTCTTAATGTAATTTAATGTTTAATGAATCAGTCAGCTTTTACATTATTATCATTATTTTACCATTATTTTTATTATTTTACCATTATTATTGTTATTATTATTATCATTATTATTGGTATTAGTGTTCTATGTTACTGAGAGACTGTGTATTTTTATGTTTTTGTAATTAGCTGCCACCAGGTTATACCCAATTGCTGTTTAAATCTATCTATCTATCTAGTTTTAAAGAAACAGATTTAATTAAGAGAAAATCCATCATAAATATTTTAGTTTTGAAATATTAATTTTCTATTTGCAATTCATGAGAATACAGAGATTTTGCTGAAAATGGGACCTACATCATTTATAAGCGTTCTTTGCTCTAACAGAGAAACAAACATGTAACGACAAAACTGATCCGTTTTTAAGATCTTTTAAAATAAATTACATTAACTTCAAGTAAAAATTACACGAAAACTATTCGTTGTTTCAAATAATGTATACGACTTTCTTTAAAGATCTAAACTTTTATAACTAAGAACAAAAATTATTTTCATCAAAATTAGTTTTGCAACGTTAATTTTTATGCAATTTTTGAAGATACAGATGGTTTATCAAAAATGGGACTTGTGATATTTTTACACGTTTTATTCTCTATCCAACAAAATATTTTCAAAACATTTTGGAGCAGTTTTGAAAAATTGATCGTTTTATTTTTTGTGAAATAATTGTCTTATTTCACAAAAATTACACGAAAATTACTCTATATTCGCAAAATTATACATATTTTTTATTTTAAGATGATTTTGATGAGATTTTAAGATGTCTTTTGAAACGTATTTACTTAAGAAAAAAATCTCTACTTTTAATATTGTAGTTGTAGGAAAAAGCCGAAAATTTTAAATGTTCAAAAAATTGTAATTGTTTTGAAAACTTCCAAATTTTAAATCTTCAAAGAATGAGTGATTTAAACGAACACGAGATCTGAATTATTCTTTTAAGCATCTACTTTTGCTTTGAGTTCGTCTAGATCGACCAGAGAATATCGACTTTGAAAAAAGTTGTCCGAAGCACGAACGGACAAACGAACGGACGGGGGAACGGACGGACGGACACACATGTTGTTGTCAACTAATTTTTTCGATATCAAGAACTTGAACCAAGAAACGTGGAGTCTAATGTCATAACGTGACAGAGGAAGTAATTTAGTTATACGTAGGAACAATATTTATCCAATTTTTTAATACCGAGAATTGGAGTTTTTCTGTAAAATAACACCTATTTCTGATAAAGAATTACTTTCTATTTACTACATATGTACGTAGTAATGTGATTATGTACAAATAGAATTTAAACATGAATGATGCTGTTCTTCAAAATTAACGAAGTATTTGCACCGAATGGGCTTGCTACAAATACATTTTCTACCGTCACGCTCTTTTGAAAAGAGCATGTGAGCTTTCACTATCCTAACGCACACGCACGAATACATACTAAATAGAAATGCTGCTGCAACATTTCTCTTGAATAACTTACAGAAAATTTGTGCGTGGTGCAAAGCATTATTTTTCATTTTGAAACCCGCAACATATGTACCTATCCATTTAGTCGCATGGGATGTGTTTATATTTAGGGACTTAAATAATTATTATTCATTGGATGAAATATTTGACCTTAGCTTATGGCAGAACTAACGAAAACTCCTAGTGTTTGAAGTATAAAGATGTTTGTAATTTTCTATGTGTCAGAGATTTTAAAGGAAATTGGAACTCCACCATACATATAAATGTACTTTCTTGTATATGAGCAGAACATTTAAAAAAAAGGGTCTGTCATTTTCTAGAAAATATTGAAAATGTCATAGGGCCTTTATGTAAAGTACCTCCCAAAATTACAATATCATAATGATCTCCGCGAAGGCAAAACCAGGTCTTACGTATGACATATTTACCAAGTTTCAGCTCAAAGACTTTAAATACAGCAGTAATACTTAACACACTCATCCATATAACCACGCACTGACATCCCAGACGTTTTTAGGGTACAAAATTACATCTATCTCCACTCCACTAGCATCAATCTGAACCAGTTTTGAACGTCGCTAATAGATCTTAATCCAAACGTGTGTGCGAAGTTTATTTATTTATTTATTTATTTGTGAAAAAACAGTAAAAACTGTATATGACGTGTGGGGAAAGAAATTTATCTGCGCACATTTTCTTGAGGGCCAGAATTTAAAAAAACAACGAAAAAATGAATTTAGAAAGTAATTATTTTAGAAAAATAAAGATATTTGAAAAATGTTTTTTCCCGAGTTATAGAAAATCAATTTCAACTGTAAATGAACTACAAGCAAAAGCAGTGCTCAACAATACGTGCGCACAGTGAAGCTACATTTACGTCCAGAAGCAAAACAAGGGGCCATCTCAGCATTTGCTCAATGGATCAGGGAAACTGGACAAAAACCTAATCGAGATGGGGGTCATTGACCCGGAAGCTGAAGTACATTACTTGTTACAGGCGTATTAAATATTTTTTTAAATGTATACAATGCAAACATAAACTAATTCATTATATATCTTTGTTTTGTTACATTAAACATTATTTTTCTTTTTCACGATCAGTATAGTCTCTAATTGTATAGAAACAGTTTTGCAGCAGAAAAGATTTTGCTTTCAACTTAAATTTGTGTACCGACTTTAATTGTTTTATGTCATCTGGCAATGCGTTGTAAAGTAACGTACATGTATTGTATGTTGTTACTGCTGGAATGAACCCGAAACAAGGATTTTACCATCAATATTCGAGATCATATTGTTGAGTTGTGGGAATGCTGCCTCGTATTGTTGAGGTGATTTCAATACTTTTCCTCTCTATTCTGTATTATAGGGAGAAAAAGGAAAATGATTAATAAGATGTTGTATAAGGTATAAGTGTTAATATCCCTGAAAATCATATTAGTCGTATAAAAAGAAAAAGTATTTGAAAAAAATAGTTGGTAGCGTTGGGTGAAAATAATACTGCCAATAAGGAAATTGTGAACAAAACATCCAATGACGGAAGTAAATAAAAAACGGCGTATTAAAGTCCGACTATTAGGCACAACTACAACAATATTCATACACCATTTTAAGAGGAAATGAGTGAAACGCAGAAGGAGAGAGAGAAACTATGACTTGATTTGAAATGCGCTTCCACTTCAGAAAAAGTGCATCAGCGTACTAGCCCGATATGCAGAGCAAATGAGGGTAACATTGAGTTCTTCTGAGAATATGCACATTAGCTTCAAGTGAGAAGAATCGCTTTCACCCACAAAACGTTTATGTGCTTTATGCAGCGTTAATGAGACCGCAGGATGTAATTTTGTCCGCCAGAGAAGCTGAAAGGCGCGTGCGAGCATGCAACACACCCATAATCTTCACACTGCCATCACGCGACCACACACGGCTGAAGAAATATTTCACTTCTTTTCATCACGCAATATGTTCGGTTCAGCATTTAGTTCGTAGCTTATTCTTTAAAATGACAAGATGTAATCCACACATGACTACCCCTGATTACCCCTAAAAGCACATTTAGGAAAAAAGATATTGAATTAAAACTTCCTAAATTAAATTATTAGGAAGAAAATCTTATCTGACTATCGAAAACTATTCACTTCTGCATAATTGAAATGTTTTTTTGCCTAAAGTGAGCTCAGTTCACCTTAACTGAATTTACAAAGTAGATAAAATATCACAATTACGGAACTACTACACATTAACCAAATATCCTCTCCGTCATTTTGGTTTAATTTATTAGGTCCCTTGCTATCTTTAAACAGTCACTTGCAATCTGCAGCACACATTTGTCAACAGGAAGATTAACAATTTTTCACGAAAATATTTTGCTGAAAGTCCTCCCATTAAAACGGATAGAAAAATGACAAATTCAGCATTATGTATTTACATATTGTAATAAAATAAAGAAAATATTGAACTAAATAACAGTATTAAAATATTCTGTGTAATACTCTCCATCAACATACCTGACGATAGTCCACCAATCATACAAGAAAACGTTAAATACTTTAAATATTCCCATACGAGTGTGATTTACTCATATTTTGCAAAACAGAGTTGTGCAATTATAAAGATATGTATAATCTTGTTAAATAATTCAAAACGAAACAAATTAATTGTGAAATGCAGTGTGTGTTTTCAGTTCTACGTGAATTACAGCACTCCAGGTCATACTTTATGACAATTATTGCCAAGGATTGTCGTTGAGAAAATAGGGTTCTCTAGTGAAAATGAATTTTATAAATTATACAAATTGTCTACTATTCTTCATGAAACAAATTTGAACAGAAACACTTCTATTATTGTTTTTGTATGTTCTATAAATATTATTTTAGGAGATGTCACTAATATGTATGTACTGATTCTTGTAATATTACAGAGTAATACGTAATAACCCATTCTAGAAATAAATTCCAAAATAAAAAGAGCACAGCATGAAAATTTTTAGTATTTACAATGTAAACTCAGACGGTTTACTGCCGTTAAGACACATACATAACACTATTATTGAGTTATTACATTTATTTTATTATTGAATTTTTTGTATGTTTGTTAATATGATAAGAGTAATGAACAAAAAATCTTTTTTATCAATGACTAATCACGATACTTTTACACTAAATGTGATGTAGATTGTTTATCGAATTACAAGCTGGCCTGTTTCACATTTTTAAAAGGCCAGCTTCAATATGAAAGGATTTCATGGTACTTAGCTACATATATAATTTCCATACATTTCTTTTAAAGTTTTTTAAAATAATTTTGTATTCTTTGAAACCTATATCATAAAATATAAACGTTTTCTTCAATTTTTTGAAGTTTTTTCTAAAACTAAACATGGACAATATCCTTGCGACTTAGTTGAGTATTCAATTTAATATATTCTTCACCATGCAATCTACATATACTGTACCAGTAGTCTCTAACATGTAATGATTCGCAAACACCAGACCTTTGCCAGTCACAACTGCTAATGAGTATTTTCTCGACGATTATCCACAATACGATTCAGTATCAATTCCTCAATGTTTTTCGTAAAGAACTCTAAAGGATGTTCAGTACCTGCTCATTTGATCTGTACGAACCTTCTACATTTAATTTGGACAAGAGAAACGCGGTGAAAATGCTTGAGTTCACATCATTGCCATATCATAATATCATTGTAGTGCAATGCGAATTCTTTTGGCAGTAATTACTTTATATGAAGAACAATCTCTTTCAACATCAGTTGTTAAAAATGTTTGAAATAATTATCCCTATCCCTAGATAGTATTTGAGTAAATTCCTATACCGTGCGTGTGTGGAGATTTCTGTGCCTCCTGGATAGACCACTTCCCATGCAACAATCAAGACATATGAGGTGTCGTTGAACGCGCCTAAGTCCCCTGTTGGGGAACTGATCATTTGTTTTTTGATCCGGCCATAAGATTCCAAGAAATTGTCAAAAACGTGTTTTTTCGTGTTTTGGATCTACGATCCTTGTAAGTATGACGGGAATTACATCAACGCCACCTAAATAGATCTATGCAGGTGGCGTTGATTAAACCGCATTATTCAGTGGCTATTGTCAGTCCACGACACCATAATTTTATTCCATAAGGATGGCAACACTGATTTTTGACAAACGAGAAAAAAAATTAATGAATATCGCCCCGCAGAATGTGTGGTAAATTCTAAAGTATTTTAGTTGTAGCGAAGTGTGAAGTATATGATGTGTATTTTGTATAAAGAATTTGCAAGTTGCCTTGGAACATTAAATTTGAAGAACGTGAAGTGAATACGAAGCAAACAAGAATACTACACAATATATTTCAATACATATTATACAATACATTTCTTAAGCGTGCAAAACTCGATTTTCAATTTAATGTGACTTACAACTTATACACAAAAACATACAAAATAGTAACATTTTAATGCTTATATATATATATATATATATATATATATATATATATATATATATATGACTTCAGAACAAAAATCAGACAGAGTTTGTGGAGTTTTAAAATCTTAAAATAGTAGTTACAGAAGATTTTGAGTCAACATTTTCCGAACTAATGGAGAATGATATTATATTAGCATTAGATAATAACGCAGAACAACAGCTTACAGGTGATAATTAATGTTCATATTAGAAAACTAATTGTAAAAAATATAGCTGTGCTGTCGCATCATTCATGTACCTGTAAGTAGTTTTTTTACAGCGATTCTAATTTTGAAATTGCAATATGACCAGTTTATTTCCCGTTTGCAGTTATTATACAAGGCCATTGAGTGTTGGGAATTTTTGAACTGGAGTATAACATGAACAGATACTACGATTCATTGGTAAGTCCAATGCCAGATACTCTAAGAACATATTTGAACAACGCTACGCATGAAAGAAATGAAGTACGAAATAAATTTTCAACACATAAATATATTTTTAATAGTACATTATGAAACGATGATGTAATGATGGGTATTAATACACGAGTGTGATATTACGATACGAGCGAGGTACGAGCGAGTATCGTAAACTTCACACGAGTGTATTAATACCCATTACATCGAGTTTCATACGGTACTTTTTCTACGACTTATGGTAACTTTTATAAGTTAAACTTCCCCACTGAATCATTTCCTGGCAGTCGACATGCAAGATTCAGCCAAGGCCACCTAGCGGACACATCACTACCCTACACCCGCAGGTGGCTGTGCTTTACCAGAGCGCCGGCGAGGGACTACAAAAGTTGCGGCAATAATATTCCGACTTCCGTATTTTCGCATTTCCTCTCATTTCTGGAAACGTCAACACCATCAGAAAGAACCACCATTCTTTAAATATTTTAAGCTAAAGAATTGGCCGTTTTTTTAAGGACAGCCACACAGAAGCAGCAAATAACACAAAATGACTTGCGTTCAGATCTTAACCTCACTGTAAGTTCTCTTCAATGACTACCACTGCGCTAGTCAAATAGAATAAAAGTGAAATGACGATCCAAATTATTTTTAATAATATTTGACGTAAATATTACTACTAATAAAATAAAATTAAAACTGAGAAGCTTAATATAATATTAAATGCAATTTTAATATACACTCGAACGAAACATTTACTGCAACAATTCTCAACGATTATTGAAGTGACAATACTTGATTTGTAAGCGTCTCTGTGATTGGCCAAGAACCTGTATCATAATGAAATCTGTATTGAAATTACCATCATTATGCAACTGGTTGCAGCCATCCAAAGACAGCGTTATACAATGGGAGTAGAAAAAACAGTTTACAGCGTCGGCGACGCTACATTCAACTAGTTTTATTGTATTTCAGTTATATTTACTCATATTGTAATATTGTAACTAAGTCTGTATTTGTAACTGTACAAATATAGTGTTATTGTAGTGTGTATGTTGTTACACTATATTATTTGCCTGTAGATCCATTTATAGATGTGTGGGATGATATAATCCCCCAGAAAAATAAAACCTTCCTCACGGTGTACGGGTACTTTGTGTGAAGTGGAGTGTAAGCATGTTATTGTTGCACAGCTTAGTTTAGTAGAACCTCAATGCTACGATGGTTATCTTTCTTGTTAACGTCTTCGCATAGAATGGTTAAGTGTTGTACAGAGAAAGAAAAAAAAGGAAAAGAGAAAAGAAAAATGAAATGAAGCGAGGATTGTGAAGTGATGTGAAGTGGCTTAGAGAGCCCTTCAAATTGCAAGTAAGATAGCAAGGATTTGAATGAATCACGATTGAAGTATTATAAAATACTCTGAGATATTTTTGGTTTTAAATTTCTATTCGATGTAAAGTTTCCCGTTGATTGGACTGTTTACATAATACATTCATTTAAATCGTGTGTTTTGCATCGCCGCAGCTAGTCAGAAATTGCCTAATGCGTTATTTTATCGTAGGTGGTTTCGTACACTGAACATTTGTTTCTGAATTATTGCACTCACTCTTGAAAACAAATTTTATGGTTACAATGGTGAATGAATTTTCGACAATTGGCGTTATTCTTCCTTGGACCTTAGTTGGTGAGACATACACGACATCCAACCATGACAATTTACCTACATACATGTATAACATTACATGAATACTTTCACAATACTACTTTCAGATTTTTACAACCCTTTGTATTAATTACGCTCAACTACATTGACTAAATAAAACTGAAATATTTTATTACGAACGGACTTTCACTCATGAAAAGATGAATGCTAATTTTATTTCACATTAAGTGGGAATGCATGCTGAGAACTTGAGTTTTTGGTGGATGAAAATTAGTTGGAAAAGTATTACGCAGATGCCACTCCGAATTTGCATAATTGAGCACAGTCTTTTGATACGAAGCTACTTTGGCGAGGACGCGCCGTCTTCTGAGACTCGTATGAATAGACATGCGACAATGTACCCTCTCCAAGCCTCGACGGATCGGATCTTAACTCGCAACTCAGTGCTCATTGGCCACCTTTATTTATTCGTCCTGCCGAAAGAGAAAGCAACACACATTAACACTGGGTGTACACGAGAGAGAGAACGCTGGGTGTACATGAGAGAGGAGCATATATGATCTACCAGAAAGTAAGTTGCGGAATGAATATCGTTCATATAGTGACCAATTCACTGGAGAACAACCTCCCTAGTTTTTCGAGAGGGTTGTTCCATGAGGATTTCTTTAAATTTTTAAGAGTTTATTAGCACAATACCCCAATGAATAGAGAGTGCCTATGATATACCATTCTTATTCCAAAGCAAGTGAGGTTTTACAGGCAAATTATTCAGAAAAGTCGAACATTTCACAGCAAAACCTCAGCAACAGCAGATAGGTCTCTTATTTAGAGAAATAGAATGCTCAGTTTCTTCTAAATGTTAAATAAGGAATGTAATAAATAGACATATATTCCTTGTAATTCATAACTGTATTTTATCGAAATGGTAACAGCTTTCTTATTAGATATGTAAGGTGATGAATGAAAAATGTCGTGTCGTAGAGTAACTCCCGGATTTCGTAGGGACTTCCATGTAACTTCCGCAGCTCAGTAGTAGAACATCCCAATGAATAATTCATTCATTTTTCACAACCGTTGAAGTTTTACTTAAAGAAAAACGCTAGAAGATTGCCCTGTTAACCCACGGTAATAGCATTCAACACCGAACACTTTCTTCGAGAAAAATTCCCCAATTTGGAATTTTCACCGCGAGCAAAGCCGGCCAAACGAGGAGAGTGTCGCGCGACCTGACCCCTCGCAGCTGCGAACGTGCCCCCATGGGAGGGGGGGTTCACCTTCGTCACGCGGCATCCGGCCCGCTCGCAGGCATGGGCACGCGAATCCGAGACAGGAGAAACCACACAGCCATTTCCCCGCACGCCGGGAAAAAGTAGTTTAGGACAAAGAGACGCGGATAGAGAAATTTTATACAGCCGCCACCGCCACCTCCACCGCCACCTCCATCACCTCTGCCTCCTGCCGCTAGAACAACCACCGCCACCTCCACCATTGCCACCGCCACCATCACCGTCACCGCCACCTCCGTCATTGTCACAGCCGCCACTGCCCCTGCCATCGCCGCTACCAAAACCACCGCCTCCACCACCACCATCACCGCCGCGCTTCTCCGAACAGGTTCCTCCGCCTTCCCATCTCCCCGCCACGCCCAGCCCTCGCGTACGCAAGCTACCCTCCTCCCTCCTCCACTCCTCCCACCGCCGTCCTCACTCCTCCTCCAGCGACCGCGTCTTCGACTGGCCGCGTCTCGTTTTCTTCGCGTTGCTTCGCCACTATCTCCCGCTCTGCTCCACTTCCCCCTTCCCCCTCCCTCCCTCCGTCCGTCCATCCGTCCCCTCTTTCTCTTTCTGCCAGCAAGTTTCGGCAGCCGCGCTATTACTGCTTATTCATAACGTGATGAAGTGTTTCTCCCCTCCCCGCGCGCCCGGCGAGGCGCGGCGTGGCGTGGCGCGGCACGGCGGCGGCGCGGCGGGGAGGCGTATAAAGCCCGGACGCACACCAGCCACCGTACACTTCGCAGTCCGCTCCTCAACGATCCGATCCCATCCGACCGCCGGAGGACCAGAGAGCCATGGCCTGCAAGCTCGTGCTGTTGGTGTGCGCGGCGGCGCTGGCGGGCGTGGCGAGCGCACGCAGCGTCAACGCGGAGGGCTCCGGCCGCGCCGCCCAGGAGGTCTCGGGGTGGCTGGGAGACCTCCGCGGCGCCTACAGGGTCTACGCGGAGTGCGCGGCGCAGGACCTCAGCACCTGCCTCAAGCTCAAGCTCGTCTCCGCCCTGGACCGCGCCGCCCGCAGCGTCAACGACGTCGAGGTACTACGGCTCTCCTCCTACTGGGATTACTTTCTCGAGTTCGGGACGGAGCGTCTTCAGGACGACCCTTCTGTTGTAAATAATGCTGCATTTGTCAGATACTAGGAGTGGAAGCTTCCTTGAATTAGGTGTTAATTTATTCCATGATGGCTTTTGTGCCCTTTCTAAATAATTCATTTGATAATGTGACTAGTACGGTGGATCACTACTTGTTGTGGTAATTTACTTCAATTCAATATAAATTAATTACGGATTGACTTTTGAATCGCTCCAAATAATATTCCACTTGGTGGTGGACAAAGAACTCCTAGTGGAGTTACTTGCTAATGTTCTGAACGAATCGTCTTCAGGAGGACCTTTGTACCTCAAATAGTACTTCACTTTACAGTGTACAAAGTTCTCTGGATCACTACTGTTGTTGAATTCAGATTTATTGATAACAGAATTACTTTTGTATCGCTTCGAATCGTATTCCACTTGGTGGTGTACAATAAATTCCTAGTGGAGTTACTTGCAATTGTTCTGATCAGAACGTCTTCACGACGATCTTTGTACCATGCTAAATAGTATTCCACTTGGCAGTGTATAAAGTACTTCAGAACACCATTTCTTGTGCGATTACTTGCTCGAGTTCTGAATAGAAGTTTTTTGAGACGGCACTAAATAATTCATCATTGGGAAGAGTTCTAAGTAATCTAGATCAATTACTCGCAATGAGGGTTTGCTCGAATTTGTAAACAATGACTTTTGTATCGCACAAATAGAGTTCCATCTCTTGGTGTAGTTCCTATTACACAACACTATTCTTAACATGGTTTTGCTTCAGCAGTTCAGAAAATAATCAGAACAAGATCAGATTCATTTGGGAATGCGTAAACAACTTGTAGTAGGGTTTTTTTGAACTTCAGAGTCGAATATCATAGATACTAGATTGTTTGTGTAGCACTAAGCTCCACTTCTTAGTGTACTGAGAACTGATGAACGTTATTCCTTGTGAGATTTTGCTTCAGTTCAGAACCAAATTTCGCCAGAATTTTTTTTGCACTGAACCAGTTAAAACTCCTTGGGCAGTGTACTCAAAAGTGACAAAAATTTCTTGCAAAAATCGTCATTTTGAAGCAACGAAAATTTCGCACTTGTTTCGAAGATTGTGTAGATAAATGTGAATCTGCTCTCGTGATAGAATGAGCATTTTGTAGATTTTTGGTAGAGGCTGCTGTAAAGCAATTTGTCAATATTATTGTAAACTCGTGTAAAACAATTACTAGAACGCAAATCATCGATAACTTGTTTATCATTTTCGTTTTCAACTATCTTGATGACACCACTCGTGGGCAAATAATTTAGGTCAAATACGTACGCGAGGATATTTAAATGTCCTGAAGCATACCACAAAGATAGTCAAAACGCAGAGGATGCTTGCGACGCGATGTCGCCCGGACCAAATTCGGAATGGCATGTGATTACAGAAGACTGCATTCAACTACGTGTTGTTTATTTTCGGCAAGTCGTCGAGGTTTAAAGAATTTTTGTCTCAAAATGTTTTTTCTTAAAATCATTTCCTAATTACAAAATTTTCATTTTCTTAGTCTGTGAAAGACTGGTCTGTGATATTAATTGACGAAGATTTCCGCAGACGGAGGTAATAGAGTCATGGTCGTCCGGGAGACTTCTGATCCTGTGTCATCATTCTTCAGAACGAATTATATTTTTCCTTAAAGATTATCACAATATTTCTTCGAAACCGTTCGCAAATCTATCTGGAATTTGGCGACTCTCGACGTCAAAATTCCATGAATTTACATCATTATTTCGACTGTGTATGTAAAATAACTTCATTTTGTATTATCATTATACAGACACCTAGTTAGGATCGGATATCATAATCATCACGAGGGATTATTTTCCATTTATTCATTGATTTTCGAATTATATCAGGGTATTCTCTTTTTGATAGTAAGAAAAGTAAGATCATTAGAACTGAACATTCTAACTAGATGCCATTTAGAAATGAAAGGGTAATCTAACAATCATTTAAAATATAAATCAAACAAGGAAGCAGCCAAACTAAACTATTAACCATGAGGGAAAAGACGTATGGGATGACCGTTGTGGAGAGAACAAATGTGGGAGACAAACCGACCATACATTTCAGGGCTCCCATCCATTGCAACTCGTTGGGAACATTGTGAAGAAAGAGTTCCATTTAAAAAGTCCATGAACCTTCGAAGTCTAATCCTCGACGTGTGTGGTGGTGTGCGCAGGTGGTGGACGGCGTGTCGCTGGTGCGCGACCCCGCGGCGGCGGCCGCGGAGGCGTCGGCGGGCGCCAAATCTGAGCAGCAGCTGGCAGAGGAACTTCCCCGAGCGCTGGGCGACCGCGACGACGCACTCAACTCCATGATCGCCGACCGCGCGCTCTCCTTCCTGCAGTCGCACACCCTGCAGCTCAAGTTCCCCTCCGGACTCGCCGAGGAAGGTACGTTCTCAACACAACACACCTCAACAGACCCAGTCTGCTCTCCGTAGGAAGGAACACTAGTGCCCCTGAGGTAGTAACAATGAGCGTTATTCATCGCTGAAGTCAACCTTCCGTAGGTAGGGGTGCGAATTAGTGTCAAAATTATTCAGAATTTGAGGTCAGTGATTTGAAGTAGTGATAAGTCCTGGGGTTCCTACATTTACGTTCGTTTCTTGCAAGTCAACATCTCCAACTATCTGAACTTGGGGAGTTTACTGTTAATGCAGAAAATCTTTGCGATGTACTGGCAAGATAGCCCATGAAGATGTAGGTCAGCAAACAAAGCAGATGGCGCGTGATTGTCTTGAGATTCATGTTCTGGGATCCCTGGGAGAGTTAATTTGTTAGGCCAGCAAGCCAATATGTCCTTCGTTTACCTACACTTCAGTTCTCAAACTGCTAGTGTGGTGTGACTGGAGATAGGCTGCTGAAACTCTAATTAGGTAAATAAATACACGAGTCATTCGCCAAAGATATAAACACGTGATTTCTCCACAGGAGTCAATAGCATAATTCAAAATTCAGGGAGACATAGTAAATGTAGGTTAGATTGCAAATGAATTACGCAAATATTTAAGTTATTTCGTTCAAAAATATTATTTCACAATAAATAAACTTATTGACATACATATCCAACCATCAAATTACTAAAGTAAAAAATGTAAGCGCCTACTCATCAATAATTGCATTAGAAACGTATTTTTCTCTTGAAACAAGCAATAATGTACGTTGTTTACCATCTCCACGAACTGAAAAACTTTCTGAAAGCCCTATGTGTCTCAAAAACATGAATAGCACATGCACATTTTTTAAAATGTCTTACTTTACACATTACAATTCTAACACACCAATTAGAATCGTTCATCTTAGTCAGAAAACATAGAACTCCTTAATTAAGGATTTTAGGGCATCCTCCTTAACTGCGAGACCAGACGACAGCAATAATAGTTTATGGCCTCTCGAAGATCGTCGAAACACTGCGTTGTTAAAACGCCTTCGTTAGCAACGAGTTCATCTTATTATACGACCCAAGAATTTCAGCAGATCTTGGTGCTTTCTAAATCACATTTGTGGTGCAAAAATTCTCTCATTAGTATACGGCTATTCATTATCAGCACATGAAACAGAAAAGTAGTAATTCAGCAGAAATACAAAATAACATTCAGCTTTTAGTTCGAGAAGTGATTTATTTTCATTGCCGAGTGATTCAATACTCCAAAACAGAGATGTAGATTTTATCGTTTTAAAAATATAGAATTCTTATTTTTTAGTCATTCATTCTACCCAACCAAATGGGGTTTTTCTTAGTTTTAAAACACACAATGAGCCCGTAATGTGCATTTTTTAAACTGTTCAGCGAGGAAACAGCGTCGCTGCCGACTGCAATGTTTTTAATAATTAGGATAGCGAGAGGGCATTAAAACGGCTTCTAAAGATTAATTTTCTAATTATGAAATTATTAGACGCGGTTCTCTTTCACCGCAGTTATCTTGCGCTCTTCGTATCGCTTGCCTGGAATCTCTGGCAAAGTCCGTCCACACCAGAGCCTTAGTGCATGAAACCGCGTAATCAGGGCGCGATGCGTCTCATCCAAGCCCCTGGCATTCACATCGGGACTCGCGCCATCTCACAATGCAAGGGCGATCTAATACAATGCGCTATTTTCGTTCGGACTGTTTAGGACCAGAAACACCACCGGTCACAGTTGAATCCTAAACAGACTCTTTCTAGCCACCCGTGGAATTCAATCATTATTTCCTATCCTAAAAGTCATCATTCTCTGGTTATACGCTGTATCCTCCGATTATATACTGCAATACATCTATAGCAATCAATCACCCCATCTTACGATATTCCTATTGAGGTCTGTGTTAGCAAGTACAATATCCTATAATATATCGCCGTATGGTCTCAAACAGATTCCTCCGAAGCATTACCAAAGCTCTCCATCCACGACATGTCATGTAGTTCCTGAATACGCATCGAAAAGGGAAACAAAAATATTCTAAAATTCGACAAACCTGTTATGTTTTACAAGAACTATAATTCTCAGTCATTAAATTCCTACTAAATTTATCGACTGAATTAACTAAAAATGGAAAAAACCGTTGCACTCGTTACAAATCCCCAATTTAAAATGTGGTCAATGACGTTTGAAGAAATCCAAGTATAAAATTATCTTAACATGTTTTTACTTCTAGAATGTATAGTGATGTATAGGAACTGTATTGTCAAATAATCCTTGAGTATCCGGAAGACTCCACAGTCTATGTTATGTTGCCGAGTTTTCGACCATTATTTTGCAACCTTCATCAGGGCTAAAGCAAAAACGCCCACCGGAAATTTTGTAACACACTTAGGAGGTGTTGTCTTCACACAATATTCCAATTTGTTCGTCCAATTTAGTTTTTATCTACAAATGTATTATGGTACTAGGTAAATAGGTTCGCCATGATGGTCATTTTCTGAGGTAATGAAACAGTTCCCTGCGCTTTAAGCCCTTAATCTCCTCCCTTGGTAATTTGGGGTGTCGTAAGTGGTGCCAAACATAACGGGAGCTCCCCTGCACTTCGACAGGTCATTGTGATTGTGGCTCAATTTTAAAAAGTAACCCACTTCTCAAGATTTCACATGAACCCTCAACTACCTTGTAGACGGTCGGGAAGATACACAATCTGAACTAAATGTTAGGTTAGGTTCGCTCGTATGATTATATGCTTCGGATGCTTACAAGAGAGACCACTCGCGTGCCAGGCGAGGTGTCAGAGGCGTGGCGATGAGAGCAATGAATGGAGCGTTGCGATCGTGGCTCGCCACTCGGGCTGTTCTCGTGCGCTTGACCTTGGTGGCGCCAGAGTTGCTCCTCCCACGGGTGCTTGCTCCGGTGGCCGCCCAGGCGCGTGCAAAGGAATGTGCCCCGCAGGTGCTCTGACCTTTCAGAAGGAGACCGTGCATTCCTTGGCGGAATCGCTTATTACTGGACAAACACGTCTTTCTGATGATTACGGACAGCGCTGACTTCAACGTAGAATGTGTGTTTAGGTGGCCTCAATATTTACAGCAGTTGACTTTGTGAGAGGTTATGGTACCATAGTACTTTAAAAATATATTATTTACGAACTCGATGGATTTGTGATTTTTAAATTTGCTGTTTGGCGGTCCAAATCGCCACCAACTATTTTTCCAATTACACCTTTCCAATGCGTCATTTTTAATAATGACTCTCTCCGGAGTTATGAGTAGAGTTGTTTGGCGATGTCTGTCACTTTTAAATTATAGATAAATATTTTATTCATTATTTCTGTCAATCGAATCTTATTTTGGTTCCACCAATTTTTACAAACACGTTTAAAATTGAAGATATCCAAAAACTTCGATCCGTCTTAAAAACACTGTTAAAGTTCAAATGAGCCTTTTGCTGTTGTTCATGCTAGATTTCACGTTCATTTACATCTCCAAAGCAGTTCTTCACTGTCCTGAAGTTGTAATGACGACAAGAAGTTTGTCTTTCCCGTGTGTCAAGGTTTTACGGGAAAAGAGAAGTCAAACTCAATGAAAGAAAGCAGTGATTAGAGCTTCGTGAACTACGGGTTAGCGACTGCTTTTCAGAATTAGTGCCAATTGGCAGAGAAAGTGAGGACACCTCATGCACACGGAGATACGGCCACATAGATTCTGAAGTGGTTGCGAATTTTCACAGCTCGTAGTGCTGTATTACCAAAAGTTTGAAATAAGAACGAAGATAAGCCACACCAATTATAACTAAATTGCAGAGAAGGCATGAGAAAATACACATTTTTACAGTTCGGGAAAGCAACGTCATGTTCCATAAAGTGGAGCATGACCGCGATGTCGTGATTTCAGATACTACTCTTTTGATGGGCATCTTGCTCTGATTAGAAAGCGAAACAGCCCAACACACTATCATTGATCGCGTTTCTCTCCTAAGTGGAGGGTCATAATACGCGATAGGCAATATACGTGCGGTTTCATTAAAGACTTTTCATTTATCATTGACAGAGATCAAAGTTTATTTATTAAGGGATTCCAATGAAATATGAAGTTTTCAGAGACTTCTGAACTCCAATTCACCTTTCATAATGTTAAATTTAATAATAGGTTCATGTTAAATTTCTTATAAACGCCTGTTTTTGGTAAACAAAAACTTTTATTACTTCGATATACTTTGCTGTTTTTAAAAAAAATTGAATACCAGTTTTTCATAGAGTTTCACCGAACTGAATTAACAATTTCAATTTTAATTAATATGGCTAACACTTTTTTGTGCAAATTAATAAATATTTTCGTATATTAATTAAGTATTTACGTTAAAACAATCGTGCGTAATATTTTACGTATTTTTTCTATAAATATTTTGGATGATATTTCGAGTTTAACATCCTCACAAAGAATCAGATGAAACCCGAGGAATCACGAAGGAACGAGTTTCAGTAACGTGTTCTTCAGACTCGCATCCTCCGCGACCGAGCTGCCGAAAACCGTTAAAATTTCGTATTTCATTTCAATGATGTAGTTCATTAAAACCTGTTTCAATATGCCTTGGCGAACATCGAGATGCATTAAGGTGTTTGCGCCACCTTACTGCTACTCAGTAAAATATCTAGAATTTTCAAGATCTCTGTTTCTCCGGGCTCCAAATTTCTCCAAATTTTACATAGTAGCATTAAAGTTATTCATAAATAACGTGAAATCAAGATATCGGAAATGTTGAAAGTTTACTCTAATAGTTCTCTCTCGGGGATAAATTTGCAACTTCGTAGTAATGGAAGGAAGATGCAGTTGAATTTATTTTTTTTATTGAGACTTCAGGTAGAACCTAAGAAAGACCTAAATATTCATAATTGCACTTAATTTGTTGAGCTTCAAAGAAACACTGTGAGCGTTTGTTAGGTCTGGATTTGGAAATAAAATAAGATTCTTTCAATGTCATTTTGTCTTGAGAGTGTTTATACAAAATAATCTCGGCAACATGAATTGGATAAAAATGTTTGTCTCGAACATTTTAAGACAAAATGTCTTCCTGAAAAAAATATTATTTTTACTTCAGATTCGAGTTACAGGGGTTTCGTTAACAGGCTCATGTGTTTAAACCGCCTCTCTTACTTGCACCAAGAAAAGTACACTGTTAGAAATGACTTTAAATCAATGTAGATTAATGTATCGTAGACGAAAATTAATGTAACATTGTACGTTAAAAATGGCTTCCTATATTTTACATTAAACTTAATGCACAAGTTAAAGTCACTGTAGATTTAATGTAGAGGTTCTCTCGTTTCCTCTACCTCTCATGATTCATATCGTATATTCATAACCACTAGTCCATCAAGATCATTGATTGATTGATTGATTTATTCATTCATTCCAGACATGACCATAAAGCTTTGACTCTTGCATCCTAATGTACCTGTGTACTTTAATTTTAATATGCGTTCATGATAATTTCCTAAATGTAGGAGTACATTAAGGAAATTTCTGACAGTGTACACCGGCGCGCTTCAGATTTCCTCGTCAGCCGACCTGGGCGTGCGGGGGCGGTATCCGGCGGAGGCCCGCGCCACCTGCCTCGGGTTGCGCGGCGGTGGGGGAGGGGGAACGGCCTTTCGCCGCGACTTTGTGCAGCGCCAGTGAAAGTGTCTCAGGGTTCTGGCGCCCGGAGCAACGGCCCGCGTGGGCCTCAGGTCAAGGCCAAGGTGAAGGCGAAGGTGCAGATGACGGAGGGGGAAGGTCGTGTGGGTGGGGGTGGGTCGACGTCGGGGACGAAGTCGGCGAAGACGAGCAAGAACCATGACAGGGCGGGGGCAGGGATGATGACGGACAGTAGGGGTGGAGGTAGGAATGATGGTGAGGGTGGCAAATGCGACAAGTTCGGCAGGCGGGGGGTGCGGAAGCGGGGTGAGAGTGGAAGCAGGTTGAGAGAAGGAGCAGGATGTCTGTGGTTGCTAGAGAGCTGGGGACGATATGAGGAATGAGTTCGGTGACAGACTGGTCAAAGGAATGGAAGTTTGCGGATGTATTATTCACGCCATAATTAGCCATCATTTCTAATTTTAAAGGTACCTGTCTAATATAATTTACAGGGCTCTTAATGTGAAGTAAATTTCAAAGAAGTAATTGCGGCCTCCTTTACCGCAAACCTGCTTGAACATTCTCTTTGCTGTGTAGTCTTCACAGCAGCAACTGTGGATCAGTAGGCAATGCCGGTTATTCTCTGTTAGCAAATACATCTGAAGATTGGCTCTGCAATGATCTTCAGTGCTCCGTGGGAGGGCCGCAAGCTCTCTTCGCGCCACACTTCAACACGTTTTTTTTCAGTAGAACGTTTCAGTTCATGACGTGCAGTTATCACGAAACAACTTGTAATAACGTCACTTGCAAGCGGGATGCTTGCAAGTGCCCCGTGCGTCTACTCGCCGAGGGGCGTGCGGTCACCCGGGGCCGCGTCCGCTGGGCGGGCATGCGCTCCTCTTTACGGCACGGCAATGCGCGTTGCACCGCGGGGGCCCGGGCGCGGTGCAACCTGTCGGCCGAACGGGTCGGGAGATCCGCCTGCACTTTATCGCCCCTGCGCCCGCCTCACCCGCCGCTCGCCGGGGCCGGGGACTAACGGCGCGGACGGCCCCGCGGGTTAGGTGGAACCTCACGTGCGGAAAATAAATTTTATTTTTTACTGATGCGTTATTGCTAGTTATTGCCTTCGATACGGAGCTCGATATACACTGCATAACTTACCTGGATCGAGTGGATAGTCGTTACGAACGAAATATGAAAACAGTTGAAAGATGTTACAGGTTATCTTATGGCGGGAATTATGAAAGGGCATTATGAGAGGGGAAATAGAAGACAAAGCGAGTGAAGATAACATCGAGTTAATTCGTGAATGTTAAATTTAAGTAAAAAATAAAATATTGTATTTACCACGGGTGTTAACTGGTTCACATGATTTCGGAGTTTTAATGATCGAATTTGATCAACAGAATCCTTACAATGCACTTGATGTATAAATAACTATTATTCATTTTTATGTCTGCTAATCTCAAAAATTAATATTTATAAATATTTGAAATTTTGTATAAAACTATAAGAGAGTTTAAACAACATGTTAAGTACGTTTTCAAACTTACACATTTGTTAGATGGGTAAATATATTTTATAAACTGAAAAAATGTTAAAAGATTTTAAATAATTTCCTATCTGTAGTCTAAAGTTTAAGTCAATGCATTGGGATTTACTTTCCTGAAAAGGTCTAACTCTCTTTTAATTGTATTACAAATTTCAAACATTTATCTTAAATAGCTACATAGATGAACGTAATTAAAATTTGAAAAAGTAAAACCTGAGAAAACACGAGATTCGTACCAACACCCATGTTGCTAAATGTTAGGCATAGCAATACCTTACGCTGTTTGCGAATGTCATGTTGATGTAAAGAAAGAATCATACTAAAACGTTGGAACGTAGGACATTTGATTACTTCCCTTTTCCGTTAACGAGTTGCGTTTCCCTCACTGGAAGGATGGCGTTTCGATCGCCTCCTGTTCGTGTCGCCTCCCACGGGACTCCGTCAGGCGCTCTCATGGGTCTGGCCGTCGGGAGGTCGCAACCGACGAAGCACCGTTGGGCAGACGAGAACACGGCGACGGACGAGCGAGGAACACACCGCACCCGTTAACTTCGCACGGCGCTCTCGATCCAGGGCCATTTCGGGTCGGACGGCGGATGTCGCTTCCTCAGCAGCCGTGGCGCCACCGGTCAACACGCGCGCTGCCTCCCCCCCCCTCCCGCGGGGCCAGGATGTGAAAATCTAGCTCGTGCCGTGTGAGATTGGAGGACTGCGGCGAAACCGATTCTCGGTGGGTTTGTCAACCGTTTGTCAAGCAGTTTCTGTGCCTCTCTTCCAAGTCCTCCCGTTCCTCTACCCTTCTATCAATATTAACTCATTGAATGACAATTAAATTTTGAGCACTGTATTCACCAATTTCAGAATATTTAAAGCAATCCTTCCCCTAGCCTTCTCATCCATTCCTGAGATGAATGGATCCAGGGAAAACCTACCACGAACCCAATTTGTCCACCATCTATTCCACATCGATCAACCGGATTTGAATCCCGATACCCAGAGATAGAAGGTGAGCGGTCTGGTCACAGCATTAAGGGAGACACCGTCTAGCGCCAAGATGTTCCAAAATTCGTAACTCTTTTTGTAAAAATTCTATCTGAAACTTTTCACACGCAATAACGTCCTTAACCACTCGCGTTAAGCGTATAACACTCTGTAGCTTTCTGCAATTAAAGCTTTGAGCCGTTTGAGCGTGTAAAAATGTGCTTCTCTAATCAAAGATGGACTATTCTTGTAAATTACTTTGAAAAATTAACATATGCGATATTGCTGAAATATATGGTGCACTCAAAAATAAGTAACTCAATAATAACAACCTTTAGCATTCCGCACCAGAATCATTTTCACGGCCTTGACGGACCATGGGGGACGACGCCTTTTTTTTACATTAGAAGGTTTAAATTTTTGAGATGGCATATTAAAAATAATAGCGCAACATCGATAGAAGCGCTTCAAAGATTCTACTTTTTCTTATTATAATTTCTTTCTGCCATATTTTGAGTTATGTCAAGGGCGCAGTAAAGTGACTGTAAATCTGATGTTAATCTAGTGCGAGATTAAATTCGGTAGAATAATCATAATTCAAAAACTTACGAGAGCTGCGAGCATGTATCTCACTCCTTGAGCTAGTTTTCACAAGACCGAGAACGTACAAAGATGTTCGTGAAACAAATGGCTATTCAATGGTCTGCGGAGCTTTTGGTGATTACTTACCCACCTGCTGAATGTACACGTTCTTAAAATAAATTTTACTGGGACGTCTTCCGCAACTGGGTCGAAATCTAACGGTGTGCTCCTCATTGGAAAGAGCGACACGGCGTCCAGTTGGCGCCGAGCAATGGGGTCAGCCCGTCTGGAGATTGTTTGGGCTAGCGAATTAGAGGACACCTGCAGTAAATAAGGCGACACTCTTTAACAAAACATGTGATTCATGTCGCATGCACTTGGGTAAGAACAATACGCATAGACACAGTCAATAAATTTATTCAATAGTGCCATAAGATAATGAAAGCACAATGTCTCTCGGAACGCTGCCGCGCGAACAGTTCTTGCATAGAATCATTTAAGCGGGTCAGGTTGAGAACTTTGGGCACGTGCGATGGAATTGTACTTATAAGGCCGCAATACAGGCCCAAAGATCGACGAACATTTATAATATCTACTTCACTTTAAAAAAATATTTATCTTTAAATATGAAACTTAATAATAAATATGAAACAGCTAAAACTTTAAATATGAAGGCAGAGAGTTTAGACTTGCCCAAGGTGGAAATTGGCGTGGGGCGGGGGAAGGGGGAGTAGATGCAGATGCGAGAAATCGTCCCCAATTAGAGTTTGTTCATTTATAATTTACATCCTTTAAATATCTTAATCAAGGAATCCAAATAAAAGTAATTTTAAAATAAAACTTTTGAAAGACCATTCGTAAAATAGGTATAGTATTTAGCCTGTCGTTTGTAAGCAAACATGGTTTTAGTTTCATTCATCAAGCTAGTTCCCCTTCCCGAAACAAAATCGCCAAACCTCAACTTTCCAATTTGTATCTCTAAAGATATGGTCAGATTGGGTCCGTTCCTTGCCGAAGAAAACTTTGCACGATGATTCTGCCTTGCGATATTGATCACACTGCAGTCGACTGCTCGAGACAGTCATCTTCAAATTAGGTATTTGCGACATGTAATGGATGCAAAAAGATTTAAACTTCTCGTTGAGAACTGTATTTAATGTAAACCATGCTATCAATATGACTTCTTAAAGTGTTCTTATTGTTTATACAAAACCTTCCATCAAATAGGTCCCTTTACTAGGTAACAGACAGATGACTAGGTTACAAAAGTACAATAATGGTGTAGGACTGAAGAAAACGTTCGATCATTACATGCACATACATTGTTTTTGCATAGTTTTTGCTTTTTTGACAATAAGTATATTTAATAAAATCAAGCTCGCTTCATCAATATCTTCTAAATTTCTTACCATAACTTTAAAGGATTTAATTTAAGATCCCCCACAGCGATTTTCATTCATAAACTTACTCAACATGTTTCTCTACATCCCACGTTCCATACGTCAAATAGGGCGAGTAATTCAAGTTAATTTGAAGACCTCGGGTCAATAACATGAGAAGCCACTACGAGCAAATTTTGAGAAAAGGGCAAGTAAAGGTTTAGACATTGCATTCTACACATTCGGATAAAGAAAATTAATTTATGAATTATACTGCCATCTTGCGTCGAATATTTAAAATAAAAACCTATCTAATTACATCTATGGGGGGTCGAAATACATTCGTATTTCAATTTCATCAGAAATGTGGCATAGCATGTTATTGCTCATAGGTCTTCATTTGAGACTGTTCTGTCAACCTAAAACGGCGGCCGTGTTCGCGAGACCGCGCCCCACCCAGTGCTCCAGCAAACGTTTGAAATATTCGGTCGTAAACGGCCGTGTTCTCCCGAACGCGAATTCGGCCGCACACGCCTCCGCTCTGACCGTCTCCAGCGCCGGCGCGTGCGTTTCGCGTCGGCCTTTGGGAGCGTGCATTCCGGTCAGCCGCTGGGAGCAGCATGGTGGGCGAGGCGGGAGGGGCGGGGCGGGGCGGGGCCGGCGGCTGTGGGGCAGCGCGGGAGCTGGGAGTGGCCATTCAACGGGATCGGGAACCTGCTCTCCCGGATCAAGGCCAAGGCAGGCGGAACCGCTGCGTGACCGCACGCACGTGGACGAGCCAGCACGCGTACGCACAACAGTAGCAGCAGCAGCTCGGCTTCTGCGAGGATGACGTGTCCTCGCTTCTTCACGACGTTCGGCCTCTCGAGGTCTTTCGAGGCCGGCCCATTTTCGGCGCAATGCATGATAGCATCTTCTCAGAAATTATTATTTTATTTATTGGGGTTTAGGAGCCTTTCTACAACTGAGGTAATTGAGGCCTATGATCTATTGAGTATACGACATTGAAAACGATGAGGTGAACAATGATGGGAATATTGATGGAGTAAGAGGTAGGGGCGGGGTGACTCACCAAGAGATCGTTTCGTACAACACAAATGCCATTTGAATTGATCGGCGATCAAGTATGCACTAGTCGGCGAAGTCGTATGCACTAGTAGCTATGCTTTGAGCCTCTCTTCCCAGAATTAGCCGTAATGTCATTTACTTCTAACCTCCTGCTAGTTTGGTGGCTTAAGCCTTAATGACTTCTCTTCTGACACACAAAAGGGGTATGCCGTTAATTCTAGTATTTTGATAATGTTAGAGTTAATCACGAGGTGTGATTAATGAAAGAGGAATGAATGGGAATGGCATAATGGTTCGTATGCAATAAATGCCGTTTGAGAAAGCAAACAAGTTGCAGCATAATAATTCCGTGGGATTTAAAATCGTAGATTTTGAATTAACGTACTTGGACGCTATTCAAGCTCCTATACAGCCATGATCGGCTATTTCGTCTGTTAGTAAAGCTTAGAATCACAAAAGAACATTGAAATATTTTAATTCTCCTGAACAGAAATAGACGTTGAAAATAATGCGATGTCATGCCGCTTTCTCAGCGTCAGTAGAGCGGCCTTTATGCGTGTGTTCGTTGTCGGATTCATATCCGAAGACAGTCTAAGCATGCCAAAACTGGCGCGCCCCTAACAATATTGAAAATATGAACCAACCGACTACCAACATATCGAACATATTCACGAACATATCGACACTTGTTCACCACCCGATCACTATCCTTGCCACTTCCTCGCAGTTGTGGTGTTACGCTCTTTTAAGTGGCTGAGTAATGTTTACAAAGACTCTCTCTCTCTCCCTCTCTCTCTCTCTCGTCTTCACGCGTAGCCCTTCAGCTCACGCCGCGAACTTGTTGAGGCACAGTTGGGTGCGACTAGCTCTAATAACCTGACCTCAAACCAGCGCCCAATTTTCTTTGGCGTTTAGTGTTAATGGCTCATCACACAACACTCGTAGTCCTGTATTCTCGTGAATTCGCATCCGTGTACACCCGAAGGCGCACGCTAAAAGGGGGTTGTTCTTTTATAGTGTATGGACGCTCGAAGAACTGAAAACTAGTTTTTGGCTGGTTGATGTAATAGTGAGATTTTTAATGATTTTGAAGACTGCATAAAATACATAGACAGTCATTGCCTTCCGTATTCATATCACAAGATAAGAAGCATAAATTACATCGTCTCAGATCGAATCCACAATCTTAACCGGAGGGTGATTGTTGAAGCTATAACAAGCTGCTCTATTTATTATATATACATCGTGCAACTATATGTGTAAAATTATAACCGGGGAAAGAGTCACTTTGTTTTTTATTTATATTGAGAAGAATGGAATGATATGTCAGTAGGGCAGGTATCAGTGGAAGGGAGAAAACTCTCCTTGTCCTCCCGAGACTTGTCTGTCCAAAAAACATGATTTACAAAGAGTCGCAAACTTTTCGGTTGTCGCTTTGCGACCTTCTTCAGGGAAACTGTAGTCGCAGAATGACAACTAAGACGACTCCGCTTAGATCACAGCCGGACTGCCAAGAAGACTCCACTATTGCCCACCGAAGACGCGCATGCCGTCGCCTTGTCATCCGTAAATGCCGATACGATGGCCGATTTAGAAGCGCGGGGTAGAGGCAGGAGACACTTGTTCGTTCGCGAGATGGCGTGGGCGGGGCGGGAGGGGTAAACGTCGCGGACAGGGCAAGAGATGTAGAGAGATGATGGCGGGGAGAAATGCGGAGAGGCGGCAAGGGGCCGGGAGGGCGATAGCCAGGCGAAGTCGTGAGCGTGCCAACGGCACGGCGGGCGGAGCGGGGCGGGGCGTAGAGGAGCGGGGTTGTAGCGTGGCGGGGGCTGGTGGAAGTCGTAGCGGGGAGGGGCCGCGAGAGGCGACCTGTGTGGCGTTGGTGCCATGGACCGAAGGGGTCGGTGAGGAACAGGGCGTCTGGGTAACCCAGTGCTCCGAATCGCTCGCGCCACTCCTCGCCCGCCGCCCGGGGCGGTAAGGGCGTGCCGCTCGTGTTCCCCGTCGCCCCGGGCGATGGGCTGCGCCGCTGGCTCAGCGGACCACTCGCGCTCCCCATTTGAGCAGTCTCAGGATGTGTGGAGTCATTAACACTGGAAGCCTACTGTGTTTCCTAGGCCTTAATATTTTTCAATGAACTTCTCTCATGGAGAGGAGACGTTAAATTTCGCGCACTTAGAAATGCCAAATGGTTTATTTACCTTATATTAGTATTGCCATATGTTAAAATGTCAATAATGGAAAGCTGTATATGTAAAATATAATGTATCGGTTTATTTAGTTTCTTTTTCTACGAGAATGCATCTCAAAGTGTAAAACACCCTTCACGGGAAGACTCCTGGATTTCTGCCATTCACATTCAAAATACAGTCAATACGGGCCGAGGGCCAAATTAAGAATAATATATATGGACCGAGGGCCAAATTACCGCGATTGAAAACCGGTGTAGGGCACAAGAGACCAACTGACATTATTTAATGTTATGATAGTTAATAATTGTTATGAGATTTAACTGTTGTTGAAACACATTTCACTTAATTTTACTTCATTTAAGGCAGAAGAATTTATTATATTTATCTAAACACATTTCTCTATTCGTAATACAATAGCTTTACTTCTGTAATTTGATAGCTTCATATTTGCATGAAAATACTCATGATTATGATTTTTCACTGTCTCAAGAATTGCAAACGGTAGCTCAGTTTTCTCGTACATTTGTATCTCAAAGCTTTACTTGAAAACTGGCATTAGAATTATTTCCAAGTCCTACAAAAATTACATCGACAGTCTCAGCATATATACTTGTGAACAAAAGAAAATCTTTTAAGACTTCCCAGGACGGATGTTATAATGAAGGAAATGACCAATAATACATGAAATCGGGAACAATGGTAATGAAAAAGATGCGAGTGAACGAATGTGGGGCGCGGTGAACGTGCATTCGTTCGGAACTGTCGCGAATTCATTTTGTCGTACAATTTCTATTAGAAATGACCGACATTCCAAGTTCCCATAGTTTAACAGCCACCGTCGTACAATCGTGAAATAATTTTCTCTTTTCATTGAGGTTGTTATCCAAGGGAGCAACGCGTGACTAATGGGAGGCAAAGAAGGGCATCAGATGAATCTGAATCTAACTGACCGTATGATTACAAAGTTGGTTTAATACGCCTGATATCCTTTTATTTTACAATATAGTCGCAATTCTCTGTTTCTCATGAGTACAAGCAGTATTAAAGAAATTGTTGCGTTAAAAAGTTATTGGGCTTTCTTATACGTTGAAGAGACAACGTATAAGACGATAACGATACCTAGATAACAATTGACCAAATCTATTATTGGCCAACATTATCAAATTTCTTAAAACATTTAAATGTAATACGAGTATTAAAAATAATAACAGAAAATAAATATAATAAATGCGTATATAACCTTCTAAATTATTAATTTTGACTCTTACGGAGTAAAAGCCTTCATATTACACAGTTGAAATTTTAAAATTATACCATAATTCTTCATTACCCGGTATACTTCCGTTTAGTTTTGCAAGCGTAATATTATACTGTGACGTTCCTGGTAATGTCTAATTTTATCATCACTTTCCTACTTTTGTCTGGTGTGAAGCCAATGTTCCTCACTTGCTTAATATACAGCATTAGAGTAAACGTTTTAGTGTAAAACATGTTAAGATTTCCGGAAGACTTCATCAAAAATATTAAGAGCAACCGAGCCAAAATTGTAAGAACTTTAATACCCCTTTACGATTGATTAAGCAATAATCTTTGCTCTCGCATGTGAACGTAAGCTCAACATACAACTTTGAAGTGTCCATAGAGATTCCAAAAAGTCTCTAAAGGGGATCAACCAACTGAGGATAGAAACGCTCGTTTGCCTCCGTCGTCTGGGGGATCTGATGGGTGGGGCGACCTGGCTGGGAAGTGCCCTCTGTCCTTTCTGCCCGGCCCGCGGCAATGGCCCAAATATTTTCCTAATTTCATTACCTCTTTTTTTTGCGCGGGCGGAGGAACAAGAGGGGTGGGGCGCTCCAAATCACTTGCTTCCCCTCGTCCTCCTTCCCCTGCTCCTCTTTCGCATCCTCCTTCTCCTCTTCTTCCTATGTGGAGCGCGTGGCGAAAAGGGGCCCGCGCCTCGGTCCTTGTGGCACGCCCAATCAGTCGGCAACGCCCTCCTCCAAATTACAGTTATTAGCCTCCGTCGCTCCGCGTGCCGCTCGCGACCATTCATAATCGTCAAAACGCGAGGTGGCAGGTGAGGAGGGGAGGGAACAATGCTCGCACTTGCCGTCCAGCTCAACTCCTCGCAGGTGAAGTCGAGATGTGGAACCTGGGTCGTCTTCTGTCGCTAGCAGGGCGGCCCCTTACGGGTGTAGAACGTCAAATCACGGTCATCCTCTGTGGAATTTGTGGTGGGCAATTCGGTTCGCGCTAGATTCCCTTTGTATTCTTCCGTTTTATCCCCCTCTCATTTCGTCGCCTACTCCATCCATATCCTAATTACTTGCTAAGTATTTTGTCTTTAGAGATTTTCTCATTGAATCTCAATACGCGTGCTGAATCAAGAATACTGAACGACGTAAGACAATGGCGCTTCTGATTTGTATAAATTGTTTGTCTTGCCGAAATGTCAAGTTATACGATAAATAAAATCCCTCAACACGAGACGGAATCGATTCACATTTCCGTACGGCTGGTTTGTAAATCTGTGTTTGGGGTTGGCTCGTAAATAAACAGCAAACATCGGGGTTGGAGGACGTGTTTTCCGCACACCCTGGGGTCTGCTTGGGACTTTCATGAATTAAAGAACAACTAATATTCTGCATAAACAAGCGTCTTGATGCTATCACACATGCCTTCATGTGCTGAAACGAAGAAATAATTTTTCGAGGTTGAAAATACGAAACTCGCCCAGATTCACTTAACACACTTTGTATTTCAGGTGCTTTGAATTCTTTAGCTGTCCTGTATTTATGCGACCGTTATCGTGCTACTACATCAAGATGTAGTTATTAAAATGAGTTTGCTTAGACATTTATCATCTACTCGAAATGACGTATCGCCGTTTTAAAAATTAATTGCCGTTAGAAACGCCCTACATTTCGAAGCCAAGGGGTTCCCCGCAGAGCGGCAAATTATGAAGCTTGGCTTGGCGACGAGGGAGAGGGGGATCACGTGAGGCGCATCACCTATTTGGCAGTCTACCGCCTTGGCACTTGGCAGAGCTCGTAGGCGCGATCTGCTGATAAATTACGCGGAATACTTATCGCTACTCGCTTGTGATACTCCCGCAGCGGTCAGCTGCGAGAATGTGATTAATTTATGGAATTTAGGCTGCGTTCAAGGGTCAGATTACGTCTCTACTTTTCAATTATTAGAAGGATATGATTGGTTAATGTAATAATTAATGTAATTATATCGGGGGGTTGCGTAGTTTAATAACTCTGTAATCACTAAAATACACCACTTAAGCATCTGAGATGGCAGGAAAACAATGATAATTTAATGCAATTTGTGTTTGAACTAGAAGGAAATGTAGTATTTTAATGGCTTTGTCAGGGTCAATAACGAAAGTGAAAGTACTATGGAAAATTAAGTTTTAGAATTAAACATGAACACTTGTCACATAAAGGCTAATTTGCAAATATTAAGTTCAGCGTTGCATGGTATTGGTAATTAAAGGTGCAGAAATATGCCTCACGCTTAACGAAGTCACTCATTAGTATGTTCTAAAGATACTGACTGAACAAACTTTTTAGAAAAAATAATCGAAGTTTAAGGCATTACCACTAAATCTGTAAAATTTTTACCGAAAAATATTATTTTCAATTTCATGTTCAAGCATGTGTCGTTGCTTCGTACCTTATTGAACTCAATTACATCCATTTTTGGTCAGTTTACAAACAGTTTAAGTAACAGCAATATAGTATTTCACGTAACAATTTGATCATTCGGGACATATGGATGTAACCCATCACATACTCCGCGGCCAGTATTCACCACATCACGTGTCATTTAAAGACTTCCTCGTTGAACCTCAACACGCGTGCTGAATCAGTAATTCCTGTGAATGTACTCAGAAATGGCAATGATTCTACACATTTTGGCAAATCCTAACCTTTTCACACAGTTGAACTTAAAACTATTTGCTTGACCAATATTTCAGTCAGTGATCGAGTTCAACTTAATTATTTACGTCATTGAATTAATTTTGTACTGTAATTCTGATTCGATTCCCTGTTGTAGCTCGACAAATTACTGTTACTCCCGAAGTGTTGCCTATACTAATCTCTTCTCAGAGTTGAACTTAATTAAAAACAATTAGTTTGAATGACGAGTGTTTCCATCAACATAAATATCGACATTATTATATTCCCATTATACTGTAATTCTGAAGTGATTACACCTGAGTGTAACGTTCCGTGTGTGTTTGTTGCGCAGGCCGCAAGAAGAAGAACAACATGGGCGGCCTGCTGCTGCTGCCCCTCCTCATGGGCGCCATGATGGTGCCGCTGGCGCTCGGCGGCCTGGCGCTGCTGGCGGGCAAGGCGCTGCTGGTGAGCAAGTTGGCGCTGGTGCTGGCGGGCGTCATCGGTCTCAAGAAGCTGCTGTCCGGCTCCCATGGCGGCGGCGACTACCAGGTCGCTCACCACCACGGACGCAGCTTGGACGCGGCTCACGACCTCGCCTACCGGGCCCACGCCCCCTCGCCCTCCGCCTAGACCCCCCTCCCCACCACCCTCTAACATCCCCCCTCGATCCCCAACGAAGACGCCCTCGATGCTGTGATCCTAATGTATCATCAAGCTTAACGTATCTTCTTGCTCTTGGCGCCTGAACCGCTCCCTGAATCGTGGCATTCCCCACTCGTTGCTTTACTAAGTTTCTGTAACCCGCGCATAACGCTGATTTAGCTTCCAACGCGATAACATAAAGGCAAAATCACGATGAACATATGCTCAAATTTACAGCTTCATATAAACGCTTCATTTTAGACCAAATTAAAATCTATCATGTACTCCAAACCACAGCTTCATATCAACGCTTCATCACAGACCAACTTAGCTAAAATTTACATACTCAGGTTTGCATACCTTGGCATACTCATCAATTACCACACACCACCGAAATAGCCAGCTTAAAACAGAGTGACGCTCTGGGCAGTACTAACCCAATTTTCTGCTTTCTTCTCCTCGGATGGAGATACATCGTGACCTTCAAAACTAGAATTTTAATACGCTTTGCCGGACAACCAGTTTAATTAACTTTCTAACTTTTGCTTCGCCAACAGCGATGACAACTTTCACTCCCAATTGTGCCCTCGACCAAAGAAACGACTTCCTACGACTGGACAGACCAACAGAAACCGAACATTGCTCCAGATATGCCGCTTACTAGTCCCTCTTCCACTGACTTCCAACATGCACAAATTGTTTGTTACTGGCACGGCGTGCAGTGACTTGCTCCCATCACAAACAGTATTTCCTGACCCAGCGCCGGTGCCACCTGCCAACTCTTCGCCCCCCATGTTGTTTACTTTTTAATTTATTATTCAATGTTGTTTATTTATGTG
Organism: Acheta domesticus; assembly: GCA_031308135.1. Classification (NCBI taxonomy): domain Eukaryota; kingdom Metazoa; phylum Arthropoda; class Insecta; order Orthoptera; family Gryllidae; genus Acheta; species Acheta domesticus. Next base: position 65,819,115 of record JAHLJT010009419.1, on the reverse strand, counting down.
AAATTAATAGTTAATATTTATTCTGTGAATGTTGTTAATAAAATATTTTATATTTATCTTGCGTTTTATTTACATTAAAATGGAGTATATATGTGTGTGTATGTGTGAATGAAACATACTTACGACACTAGTATAGAAAATTATTACTGCAAATGTATAACTCATTTCTGTGTCCAGCGCTATTACGCATATTAATGCTTGCAGTGATTTTAGTGAGGGCTTGGTGTGTAAGAATTGAGAACAACTCCTGCCCATCACCTTCTGTTCCACTTTCACGATACACTCGTCAATAGACGAAACGGACGTCCTCAGAAACGGCGCGATCAACGTATTGCGTTGGATTGTGCTTCCAAAATCTAAATATGATCGTGTGAAATGAAGATGTACTTAAGATATAGAACCTCTCTTTTTATGCAGTTAATTTCGTAATTTGCCAGGTTTTATAGATGTTTAATTTTGGGATACAGCAGTACACAAAATATAATTTCAACTCCAATGTAATGCCTTTGTTATCAGCACTGGAAGCAATACTTTATGGCAGAAAAGGGAAAATACTTCGATTCACATTTTTTCCCAGAAATACATTTCCAATTCTCACAAGTTCCTTTTTGCCATCTGACGCAGACGTTTCTTATGTTCCGCACTTGAGAAACTTAATGAACAATTTTCGTATATTGGCTGATGGACTGTTGTGTGTTTTTGTTTTCGAGAGTCAGAGAACGAAAATGATGGCATTGCAGCATCGTTTATAAAGTTTGTTGTAGAATACATTAAACGAGATATGTCATTAGCATTTACCCATTGTAGCTGTACCAGAAGGTGACAGCCATTCTTTTTTGCTTACTCAGCTTCTCTTTACTACATGATATTTAATTTATAAAGTAACACGCTTCTTTGACGAAAGTGGAAGGCCTAAAGGCATCAAGGACAGTTGAGTAATATTCCGTACCCTAGAGAAAAGTTATTTATTTTTTTTACCAACTTATTGTGTAGTTTTCTACTGTATTTTCGTTACAAATGACTTTATGATTAAAAGAGAGTGATACGGGAGCCCACTACAAGAAAACCGCAAACTCCCAAACAGATGCATCTGATACGATTTTAAAAAACATCTTAAGACAATGATACTAATTCATTAATATGTGATTTGTCGTAAAAATCTATTATGTTTCATGTTATATTGCAAGCTGTGAGCAACCGTATGAGAAAAAAATTGAAGAAAGTTTACTCGACCTACACATCTTTCATGTAGTTACAAAAAATGAAAAAAAGAGAGATGGAAAATGAAACTTAATTCTAGGGGACGAGAAAATATCAAATGTCTGGAGACCAATAACAAATCAAAGAGAAACGAAAGGTTAATAAAATAGCAAGACTCAAGCTCAGTGGAAACAAGATGGAAAGTAAAAATATTTATGTCGCCGGCACGATAAGGTTCAAGAGAAGGGTTATTGCACCGAGAAGAAAAATGGAGTTGCTTAATGAGAAATTCGGAATTAATAATTGTGAATGTCCGTGTATGGGTACTTCCGTGCCAGCTAAGAAAAAATATCCCGACAAATTCCAAGCAAAAAATTCCGACTTTACATTGATATTATCCCCGCTCGTTTTCTTGGCTCTCAATTTGCTATTTGCGACAGGAGTGGGAATTGGGTTATTTCGTTATTATATGAAACTTGTAGCTCGTTTTTTGATGCAACAATTGTTTCTATTACAGGCGAAACAACATTTCTGGGCATCGGAATTTGTCAATAACACTCGTTGCTACTCCTTAGTTGGAATTCAAATAATGTTATTAGAGGAGTGGGAATGTGTACTAGTCCGGAGCTCAAGAAACGGGCGTAAACGTGCGCGTATAATACACATACTTGTTCTAACATTTTGTAAGTAGTTTATTCTTCTCATTATTAGTATCTTTTTGTGTGTGTTACATTCAGTTGCATTTCGTCATTGTAACATAACAATCCCTGAGACAAACGTTTTCAATAATTGTGAATTGAATCTGTGATGAATGGAGGATATTTACAATTAACCTCTTACTTATAATGCCGTTCTGAAAGTAGCTTTTTATACGTAGTAAAAGTATATATTATTGAAGTTAACGATATAACCAGAAAATAAACAACAGGCACGTTCTTCAATTCAAGATATCAAATTAATCTTTCACTCTGTGTTTCTTACTATTCTTGAATTAAAAATTTCTTATTTTTTCATGTTTAATGGTATTAATTCACATTGATATTGTATGAAAATTAATTCTGCTAGACTTTAATATTTTACTTTCTTAATGTAGAGCTGGAGATTTATCAGCGAAATGTTTAAAATAATATTAGTGGCATGTGACTTCTAATTTAATAATAATTTTACATGAGCCTTAAATAAGCTTCCAGAAATTTTACTCAGTTTGGTAGCATGACTAGTTTAATTTTGTCGTAATTGTTCTGTGCCTAGTTTCTGAACAGACTTATTTCACTTTACCCCTATACAGTATTTGAATAACTGCGAGTGCCCGTGCGTCCGTCACTCACGGTTAGATAACTTTCTGTCCACGAAACGAGACATGTGAGATATCATTCGTCTCGGTCTCCTGCTGGATAACTGATAATTTGTTTTCGGATCCGGTAAGAAGATTTTAAGAAACTTCCAAAAATGTGTTTTTGAGTCTTTTAGGGTAGCGTTCTTAGTGGGTAGATTGGGAATTAAACCACCGTCACCTAATGTAGGTTAATATAGGAAAATAATAAATATACCATAAAAATATATTTTTTCAATAATCTACATACTTTCATCTTCATTTCCTCATATTTTCATTTTTGTTCAAACATTTTTTATACCGAGCAACAAGTTTTTGAACTCAAACGTCAATGAAATCTGCCACCTGTGAAGAAGTCCAATCCCTGACTGCAGTTCTCTTTTCTTTGTTGTCTCTGAACTGTTGACAACCAAGAAAATCCTTTAAACATCTATACATGTGATAGTCCGTAGGTGCAAGGTCTAGACTGTAAGGTGGATGATCCAGTTGTTTCCATCCAAAGACCTGTTTGGCCTTTTGCAGACACATGGGAACATCGGCGCGCGACACAATTTTCTTAAACATTTTAAAGTTCTACTGCTCGGCTCACAGACATAGCATATGGCTGGGAAAGGCGTCAAAAGGCGGGCAATTATGTTGAAATCAGAAACTCACGCACACTACGGCAATCGCGCGTCAATCTACTCTCATTCACAAACGGACCTTATTTAAAAAATAACCTACGTATTTAACTCCCTTTAAACCCAGAGAAAGTTTTCGCTCCTTGACGTCATAGTTTTCTTCCACGAGGATGGAAACACGGCCTGTTGCCATTTCTAAATGCAGTAAGTGAACGTGTGGCAGAATTAACAAATGGTGATGCTGCTTTGAAGTTATAAGAAGTAAAATGTTTCATCCGTATTTGTAATAACAAAGGGTCCCCCCCGATAAGATGGTAAAAAGTTCCCCTCAACCAAATTACATATGAGTGGTTACACTATAATTCTAACATAAAAATAATATTTTTGAAAGGTTTCTTAGCCTCCGTCCTACCACCCACACCCCTATACAACCAAAAACGTGTTTTTTTAATTTCAATTTTTTTCGAACACTGAACACTATTTTATCAGATTGAAAAAATATGATAAATAAGAACACAACTTAGACTATCAGAAAAATATTTTTCAATATTTTCTCAGGCCCAAATTCGAACACAAAAAAATATTTTCGAAAAAAAATATCAAGAAATATTTTTTACTGCATCTTAAAAGCCTGGAACAGGCTCGAAAAAAATGTCAAAGGTTCTTCTTCACACACAAATTGTTATGTATTTTTTTCAGATTTTTCTGATTACTGGGCTGCAGTTAAAAAAATAAAAACCATTTTCCCGCCTTTAAAACACCTGGACTTTCAATATACTTTGAAACTGACTGCAACGGTTCTCTGCATTTATTTTAGTGTTTATTATACATTTGTATACATTGCTGTATCACCCAATAAAGTTTTGATTTTGGAATATACTTACGAAGTATCATTTTTAAAGCTTTCTAATTGCTTGCATAAGTAATCGTATGCTACGGAAAGACGATAGTTTTGGCAATTTATAAGAAACAATTGACACAAGACCTTGTAAGTGTGATACTGTTGGATAAAGAATTACACCCCATCCTACATCAAACAGATTTTAGAAGAAAAAATAGAAGTTTGCAGATTATGACATACAAAAAAAGATTATTGCAATATCAATGTAATCATTATTAAGTAATGATGTAATTATTAAGATATCAATGTAAAATTAAATTGAAGGAAAATACTGAAATTATCTTTCACGATAAAATTAACGGGACTATTTTATTTTCTGCGAATTTTTATCTCAACGCTCAGCAATATTGGAATGAATTCTCTCGCACAGTACCGGGTCTCTAATGACGTAAACTACTTTACGGGGGATGAGCGTTTGCAGTTGGGTGCTACATTAAATCAATTTTCAATTTTCGTACAATTATTATTTACAAAGTGCAGAGTTTTCGCACGTGTACAGATTGTACGAGTGTCTCCATATTTATACGTATTCAAGAACAAATACTTAGGTAAAGGAAAAGACAACTTTTTCTCTAGTCTGTAACAATCTACAGACGTGAGACCACAGGCTTCCGCAACCAATGCGTTACTATTTATCTGTCCGGGAGGCGCCGCATTCTAGGCTCAGTTGTCAACGCTTTAACTGCTATTCTGTGGACTTCCTCCTCAAGCAAGGTCGCACGTGCTTAGGACGCGGCAACTGCCGAACTGCCAAGTGGTTGAGTACAAATGTCTTAGTTTTTTTTTAAAAACTATGACCCAGCTATTAAGAAAATATGAAAAAAATTCACAAGCATTCTGAGATGAAGTTTTAAGATTATTTTCGTCCCAGTGTCTGTGTTCTAAGACAAGTAGAACAGTTCTTGTAAATCTGGGTCTAACCTCTTCCCCTTCATTTTTCCACATGTCCTCCAATTATCCCTCAAATATGACGGAATTATTATTTAATAAACTGCCAAACATTATTATCTTTCCTTAGCGTATGATATTCTCATACAAAGGATAAGAAAGCTTTAAAAATGATACTTCGTAAGTATATTCCAAAATCAAAACTTTATTGGGTGCTACAACAATGTATACAAATGTATAATAAACACTCAAATAAATGCAGAGAACCGAGTTATTTACTATTATAATGTGTGTTGCAATAATCTTTTTTTGTATGTCATAATCTGCAAACTTCTATTTTTTCTTCTAAAATCTGTTTGATGTAGGATGGGGTGTAATTCTTTATCCACCAGTATCACACTTACAAGGTCTTGTGTCAATTGTTTCTTATAAATTGCCAAAACTATCGTCTTTCCGTAGCATACGATTACTTATGCAAGCGATTAGAAAGCTTTAAAAATGATACTTCGTAAGTATATTCCAAAATCAAAACTTTATTGGGTGATGCAGCAATGTATACAAATGTATAATAAACACTAAAATAAATGCAGAGAACCGTTGCAGTCAGTTTCAAAGTATATTGAAAGTCCAGGTGTTTTAAAGGCGGGAAAATGGTTTTTATTTTTTTAACTGCAGCCCAGTAATCAGAAAAATCTGAAAAAAATACACAACAATTTGTGTGTGAAGAAGAACCTTTGACATTTTTTTTCGAGCCTGTTCCAGGCTTTTAAGATGCAGTAAAAAATATTTCTTGATATTTTTTTTCGAAAATATTTTTTTGTGTTCGAATTTGGGCCTGAGAAAATATTGAAAAATATTTTTCTGATAGTCTAAGTTGTGTTCTTATTTATCATATTTTTTCAATCTGATAAAATAGTGTTCAGTGTTCGAAAAAAATTGAAATTAAAAAAACACGTTTTTGGTTGTATAGGGGTGTGGGTGGTAGGACGGAGGCAAAGAAACCTTTCAAAAATATTATTTTTATGTTAGAATTATAGTGTAACCACTCATATGTAATTTGGTTGAGGGGAACTTTTTACCATCTTATCGGGGGGGACCCTTTGCGAAACTATACGTACCTTAGAGATGATTAAATTTAAAGAACTTTCAAGAGAATATAGAAAAAAACAGAACTATAAATAATGTTGGAGAGTGAAAGCACATCCACATTCGACATTTCACATCACACAACAATTGCGGAAGTAGAAGTGAACAGAAATCAGACTTAGTTGGTGGAGTTTTAAAATCTTAAAAAATTAGGGGTCAAAAAATATGAAAGTGCCGGCCTGGATAGCCGAGGTCGCTAAATCTGAAGGGCCATAGCTATCTCGGCTCAAATGGCCGCTGGTTCGAATCCTGCCTCGAGCATGGATATATGTATGTTGTTGTCCTTACGTGTTCTTCTTACAGTTTACACTACAGTTAAAACAATTACAGTAGTCGCTACATGAGCATGTTGTTAAAACTATGGAAGTGTTAAACAAATCCGGAGATGATTCAAATTAATTGTAGAAGATTTTGTGACAGAATTTTCGGAACTAATTGAGAATGTTCTTATATTAGGATTAAAGAATTCTGAAGAACAGCTTGGAGGTGAAGGTTTTTGAGAATTTTTGTGCAATTAGTAAAAAAAATAGATGTAATAAATATTCGCATCATCCAGACCGGCAAGTATTTTGTACGGCGATTTCAATGTTTAAACTGTATCATTCCCAGCTCATATCCTGTATGGAGGTAATATGCAAGAGCATTGACTTTTGGGAGTTGTAGCACTGGAGTCGGACATTGTCAGCTGCTAAGTGCAATGCCGAATACTATAAGAACTTATTTGGGCGAAGCATGACATTTAGAAACTTTCAGCACATGAAAATACTTTTAAAACCGTTAACAGCGTCGGCGACGCCACATTCAGCTAGTATATAATAACTTAGTATAGGAAATTGTGGGGTGGGTTATCAGGTGGCGACGTACTTCCATCATCAATGGTATTTATTTAAAATAATTTCTCTAATTATTTATAACTTTTTCAATTTTTAAATTAGCAACTGTGGTGAAACATAAACCCCATGCCACGAATCAATACTGATAATTACGACTAAATTATATTTCTATCCAACACTGCGTTAAAACCAGTCTATGTTCGAATTAGAATACCCCGACACTACTCCGCCATAACTTTCATATTGATTCGACTTATGTTCTCTGTAGTACAAATGTTTATTTTCTCTGTGGTTTCGCGAAGTCGCTCCTATACAGGAAAGCGATTAATAATATTAGTTAATTGGGAACTTGATTTTAATATTATTTTTTATTGCAGCATTTATCGCAGTAAATAACGCAGTAAAACACGAAATTTCAACAATGGCTGCCGAACATAATGTCAGCAACTATTTATTTACGTGGCATCTTTTTCCAACCAAATAACATACAGTGAAAACAATGCCGATTCAACACATTAAAAATATATGTTTATAGTACAATATTTCACATAAAATACACCCTTTCAACAAAGAAAATATCCTTACAAATGAAAATTATTCACACTTTTACACATATTTCTTATTGCTCATTCATAAAAGTGAACTTCATTTTAATTGGATTATTTTCTTTTATGGCCATTCTAACGAAAATTCGACCACTTAAGTCGGTCCACTCTCCCGGACGGTCTTGTCAACATTTACACATTTTCTCCACAGAAACACGTCATCATTTTCTCCTACTCGACTGCTGAAATTCAGGGTATGATAATAAATGTGAAACCAACATGATAAAATTATTACTGAATTGTTCCCAAAATACGAAATATATCTCACTGGTCGCCAGATAGATATTCTTTTTATACAACCGTGATACAAGTGCTTGAGAGAGTTCTTAATTTAGTGGGCATTTTTAGCCTAGTTACTAAAATGGCAGAATCATTTGGACGTAACAGTTTCTGCAAATAAGAATTCGGAAAGTGAAACAGTAAACGGAGTATTAAGTAAGAAAGTTGATTAAGAAATCTCGCTTTGCTAGAGCATACATTTATTACAATAATTTATTAGATACATGGTGTAGCCCACGATTTTTGTAAAAATGCGTATTTTAATAATGGGTAAGTTATCATATTTGAGCCACGATACTCCAAACCAATTTTGTATTTTTTTGTAAAAAAGCACGTTTCAACATTCTGAAGCTCAACTACCGTATGTTTAATTCTTGGTAACTCAAAAGTATTCGTACCAAATTTGTAAGCAATCACTTCAGTGCTACTAGTTTTCTTGTGACTTATAACATTGTAAACAAGTTCACTTTTATACAATAGACTGGCTGAGTCACCAAGTTTGCTCAGGAATTTATCACAATCAATTATTAAATGGCCTTGCCCACCTAGATGCATTGAAGATTGCATTAGATTTAATTCTGCGAAACAAAACCAAAATAAACAACTTATTTTAGGTAACATTTTTAATCGCGAATCCCCCTACATGTTTCTTCTCAGTCGCACTATCCAGTGACTCTGAACTTACGCGTACATACGTACAACATTAATTTCCTTTTATGTAATAGAATAGCAAGTTCACACAGAAATTTGTATTTAAAATAGATTCCTAAATTTGTTCTTGCAGTTCACTTCCAATTATTCGCGGAATTAGGTGGCATGGTAACATCAGATACGCGAATTCAGCCGATAGTAGAACTAAAATCAAACACAAAAATGCTATTAACATATTTTAATAATTAAATTTATTCAAAGAATTGGTCCGCCCGACCGGGATTCGAACCTGGTCCTTCTGGTCTACGTCCAGCTGTTCTGACTGTTGTAGTGCGTATGTATGTGTAAGTTCTGAGTCACTGGTTAGTGCGACTGATAAAGATGACAATTATATTAACAAGTTTGGTTCAAATGTTTTGTTATAATGGCAATACAAGTCGTTATATATGTGATAAACAATAATTTTATGCCCTTACAATTTTCTTTTCGTACTTTGTAACAACAAGATCTGTTAAATGTCTCAGTTTTTGTGTCAAAACACTTCTTTATTTGTGGCAGAAGTTTCTCCAACATGTGATTATTATAAACACTATTATAAAAAATCTAATTGATTTATATTCAATGCGTTCTACATTGTCATTTGATATACCACCCGTACAGGATCCTGAGACGTGTATATACTTCCTGACTTTCAAAATGTTAATATATGTTTACAAATTCTATGAGACAATCAGGTAATATTATTTTATATTGGGTAGATACTTATTATTTCTGCTATTATTAAGCTAGTGTTAAGTTATTTGCAGATGGCCGAAAATACCTATCTTACTACTCAAGATATTTATTGATTGTTACCTGATTAATCTTGAAATTATGTCGACATTATAATACTACACAACATCACACTGCTCTGTACTTGACAACACTGGAAGCACTTTACTTTCCTTTCTCAATATATTTTCTACCCTACACCTCACATTACACACAACATAGAACGTAACACAAGCGTTCGCTACATTAGATTATATGTTTATTTCATAGCTTGTTGATAATATGTGTAAATAATATCAACAAGTTATGTCCTAATGTTAAAAATAATGAACGTAAATAATACTTACAACAATTACTATTTTATAAATACTAATCCATTATTTGAATGTGTGTATGTATATATAAGTTATTATTGTATTAATTTTAAACTATCAAATACCTAGAGGAAAGGGCTCAAAGGTTGCAGGTAACGTATTCTAACCCGTTATTGTGCTTTTGTAAAGGAAAAGTTTCCAACATCTGTTCACTATGATGTCAACTTAATTTGGTGGTTCTGATCCCCTCGACTGATCTACAAAGTCAGCTGTAAATATCTTTCCAAAAGGTATAACCGGCATGTATTTTATATTAGGCACAGGTTTTTTTATTTAAACTTTAGTGGCTCCTATTATACATTCTTCCTATCGCTTCGGAAAGTAAATTTACATATGCGGTTCTCTTGACAATATCCAGATTTTCCCGTTGTAAATTTCTGTGTTCCAACAAAGTGTCCTATTCCATCAGAGGACGAACAAGATAGAAGTGAGCAAATTCTCTCATTTTCACATTCTAATTAAGTATTCGCACCGTGAAGCCCAAGGAACTCCAGGCAATCCTTTTCACAAAATTTACATGTTTTCCCTTTTCATGTGCATTTTTTTGGAAATTACTAGTTTTGTTTGTTCGGTGTATTTTAAGGAACTTCATTGGTTTCAGTAAGGATTCAAGAGAAGCCTACATTTTCGAAATATTCATGCAAACGCTCCCTTTCTCCAGGATGTCCTCTAATTCTTACTGTGAACCCTAATTCCAAGAGCCAGTACTATTGAACAAATATTGTTTTGCCGATCTCAGAAATTTAACGAATATTGTCTAAGGGGAGAAAGTTAAACTTATTTTACATTAATTTCTGGAATTCTAAAAACATTCTAAATGGAAATTGCTGTGTTAACGGAGCAATTCAAATTTCAATGCAAATGACCTAAAAGGAAAATAAAATGTTTGTTAATGAAATAGAACCTTAAAAATGCCATTAAAAGAGAAAAACAAAGAAATTTAATTAATCTTTATTTGGAAATTTTGTTCTTGAAATAATTCTCAACTGACTGAAGACGAGACATGAAGAAGCAGGTCATTTCAAAATGTTTCTATTTTGCAATTTCAGAAAATATCCTTTCCAATATTCGATAAATAATAATAATAATAATAAAAATAACAACAACAATGTGAGCAATGCTTTGTCTGCATGAGATATTACACTAGTGGTGCTCTAATAGCTTGTGCGTTCCCCAATTACTTGTAACGACAATATAACTTAATATCAACCCGAAAATGTGCTTTCAAACAATAAAAATATTTGCTCACGCTACGATTCGAACTCAGTTATTTAGGTTTATCTCGCATTTAACGTAACAAACGCACAATCTAAGTATTATATAACTACTTTCCCAACGCCTTAAAAATAAAGTTGATCATTCGTAACATTGGAAAATTTAGAGATTTGGATGAAAATCGGACGAGTTCGTGTAAAAAACGTTTGCAAATAAGAAAATTTCGTTTACGTTATTTTAAAAAGTAGTCAATATTTTACTGAAAATAAAGTTGAAAATTACTCATATTTTTAAAATATTTTACATAACACTATACAAAGATATGCTTATGAAGCACAAATTTCATTAAGAAAAATATCTATCTTGAATATTGTGATTGTAGGAAGACACCGAAAAAAATGTTAACTTTTTAATGTTGCAAAAATTTGAGTTAAACGAAAATTGAACCCGCGCCATTTTTATATGCATATGTTGTTCTATTCAGGAAAAAAATAAAGAAAAAAATTAGCTATTTTTTAGAACATTTTTAAAACGAATTCATGTAAATTATCCCTTGAAATTAAAATATTCTTTCGAAGCTCAAGGGCGCATCAACCAGAGCGAGTGAGGAATATCCGATGTGATGAAAATCCTGTAAACAGTATAGGCGCTAACGTTGTTTACAGAATCTGAGATGGACGGACAGAGACAGGCGGACGTAGAAGCAGAGACAGAGACAAACACACAGGGACACAGAAAAAAAAGAGACTTGCAGAAAGAGACAGAGACAGGATAAGACACATGCAGAAAGAGAGCGAGACAGAGTTAGATATAGAGATAGACTGGCGTTTTGCCTTAAACTAGTTTTTCGGTGTCATGGTGTCACATAATGTGTGTATTCTGACAATGCGTTTTGGTGGAAGCCATTAACTATTAACGAATAAGAATTATTCCTTTACGTATGAGGAACCAAAGAGAGTAGAAAATCGCGATTTTTCAGTATTACATAACTCTCAATACTACGGGGTAGATTGGGAGAAAATAAAACGCATATGATTTTAAGTCCTCCTCGCAGTGATTATGCAATAGTTGCAAGAAATTCTCTATTTTAAACATACAATAAAGAGAGTGTGTATTACAAGAATTTCTCGAAAATGTATAATAAAATATTAACATCATATCACATTATCCTCACCGGATTTGGCACCATAGATAAAGATAGTCTCTTGAAGCTGAAACGTAAGCCCTTCTATCACAACTTCAAGTAGTTCACAACTTTACCGCTCACAGCAGCACTTTCCACTACCGAGCAGTTGATTGCTCTTACCGTCAGAGAGCGCTGAGAGTCGCTCTGTGTGCATCTTGTCAATGCCGGAGCCGCGGGATTCGAGTTCATTTACCCTATGTTCAAAAGGCTTGCTTGTCAGAATAATGGTTGAAACGAATGGCACACTTCTGATTCGTTTCAAATTATATCTTCCAATTATTGAGTGAACGAACGAAATCATAATAATATTCAAGAAGTAATCGCAAGACCAGAAATAACAGTTCCTGATTGCCCTAAATTTATTTTACCAGCCGAAATTATTGAATATATTTCACTAGCAACCCCGAAATTATCATATGGCCATGACCTAATATCAACATTTATTTTAAAATGCCTTCCTTTAAAAGTAATAGTACATATTACAGCAATATTTAACGCCGCCTTAAGACAAACGTACTTCCCTGATAAATGGAAACATGCTCACATTATTCCCATTCTAAAGCCTGGGAAGGCACAAAATGATCCAACAAGCTATCGCCCGATTAGCCTGCTACCTACAATGGGAAAGCTATTTGAAAAATGTATACTCTCTAGGCTAAATTCTTACCTCAGCTCAGTCAATGCCATACCACCTCATCAGTGTGGATTCCAACCTCTTTTGTCTACATATCATTAAATCTTACGCCTAACAGAAGATATCATTGAAGGATTCCATGACCACAAGCATACCGTAGCAGTTTTTCTAGATGTAGCAAAAGCTTTCGATACCGTTTGGCACCCAGGGTTAATGTTCAAATTACGCAGTTTAAGTACTCCGTTACATCTCTCACAAATCATTGCAAGTTTTCTTAAAAAGCGAACTTTTTCTGTACGTCTCCCTGGAGCTCTCTTCGCACCTTTCACCATTTAAGCAGGAGTACTCCAAGGCTCCACCCTCTCTCCCACTTTATTTAACGTTTATACATCAGATATACCAATCACTCAAAATACTGCAATAGCACTATTTGCAGATGACACACTACTTTATTCCTCTAACAGCAATCTCGAATCTGCCATGAAAGACCTGCAACATCACCTCACTTTATTCTCCAGCTGGGGCAAAAACTGGCGCATTCAAATAAATTTAACTAAAAGCCAGGCAAAAATATTCACCCTCCATAATCCAGACGTCCCTCCCAATTTCATATATCAAAATCAAAACATCACCTGGCGTCCTCACAATAAAACTGTCAAATATCTTGGAATTCTCTTCGACAAAAGACTTACATAGCGGCAAAATATTATTCACTGAATAGCTGTAGCGACTAGTAGAGTTCACCAATTATATCCGATTCTCAAAAAATCATCCTCCCTAAATGTTGCTGCTCACCTCTATAAAGCAATGATACGACCCATATTTTCCTATGGTTCCGCAGTCTGGGCTGCCGCTGCCAAAACAAACATCCACAAAATTCAAATTTATCAAAATAGATTCCTACGGACAATCACTAAAGCTCCCTGGTACATGCCAAATTCGCAGTTACATATTGAACTTGGCATTACACCCATCCCCGTCCACTTCTACCTCTTAGCCGCAAAATTCTATCCCAAAATATTATAGATCCCTTCCGCCATTCACTTTCATTTAGGTAAGCAAAATCCTCATCGAAAAAGATTAAAAAGAAAGCTACCAAGAGAATTTTTTGATCCCCTATAGACTAGAACTGATGAGCCTTTTCTCATGATAAATCATTGAAGTACGATATTGTATAATATATAAAACTAGAATATTATCTAAGTTTATATCCATTACTATTATATTTATCTTATGCGGCTGCAGAGGGCCATTGGACAAGCTAGAATAAATAAAAAAATCATTCTTTGTAGTGATGAGCGACAGTGAAAGTTTAATATGCAATTAAATTAGGAAATTAATTGTCGAAGAAATTCTATAAGGTTTTGTTCATCCCGAATAGCGTTTAGTTCTAGATTGTTTTCCTTCATTAGGCGATCTTCTACAAATAATTTTCACTTGACACATGAACTCAGGAGGGAAACTACGGATAATTCTTTTTCTCAATTCATTTTACTATTTTCCACTTAATTAATAGTCCATTTATGGTATATTTTGGTTAGTTGAATTCGTTTCGGCAACGGTGAAGCTGATGATCTTTATATTTTTTGATATTTTTAATTTTAGAGGTAAATCCAAAACCTCTAATGGGATTTGGAGTTTCAGAGACTTCTTTGCCCTTATTTGTATTAAACAATGATTTTTCTACCGACAAGATTTGTCTTATTCACTGTCATAAAGCTCTTCCTTTTACTGCTCGGACAAAAGTCAAGGGAATGTTTTCCGAATTCTACTATGGAATACAGGTATCTTGTATATGGATATATCAGATTCGATTGATTAATTTATTGACGATTCCGGACACGTCAACTGCTATGGGGTGTATGTGGGGGGGGGTGCGGGGATATCTTCTTCTATGTAGGTCTCTCTCCCGCTGGTCACCGCCTCAGGTGGGACAAGCTCTTGGCTCCCAAACGGTCTCGGCTCTTGGCTCCCAAACGGCGTATGTGGTAGTGTAGTTCATATAAGTTTAAGTGTAAGAAAGGGATGAGAATAAGATAAGGAAAAGGAAGGAAAAATTGCGCGTAGTTCATGGCCCATTTGTAAGAGGTTATGGTACTGCTCCGGCATTCGCCTGAAGTTGATCAAAGGAACCACGGAAAACTAGCGATCAAAGCGGTCGGTCGCTAAAATTCTCCCCAGACAGCGGCTAAACTCGACCTAGCTATCTAGCTAGTCTCGGGACTCAAAACATCGAAAATTCCGGTCAGAAACACTGCAACGATGTCAGTTGATGCCCTGATAACCTAAACCGGTCATACCCTGTTAGATTTTGAGAGTCCTGTACTATACGACTATAACAATCGTCATACGAAGTAAATCCGATTCTTTCCTGGAATATGGCAACCAGCGGCAACAAGAGAAAATAGCAAAAAAAAAATCTCGTTGCCCCTTCATGATCTCTCTCAAAAATCGCTTTGCGGTCCCCAAGAAAATAGCAGTTAGAACCTACTACTAATAATAACGTTAAGTTTGGAATAGAATAAACCTTAATTTCATATTAAAGAAATTGAATTATGTTCCACTATTCATTAATACAATATATGGACGTTTAATTTTTGATATATTACCTGGTACTAGTTACTAGGATTTCATATTTCGAGTCTTAACCTACTTTGGTACGTGAATATCTGGAACACATGTTTGCAACGCCAGACAATTGTTACACAACATTCAAAGAGTTTGAGAGACATGTGGTACTTCTACATGCGAATATTCCGTTAACAAATGTTTCTATTTAAATGTTTTAAGATTTTTAAGTCGTATACATGAAGCGAAGGTAGGAAATATATTATTAAACTGAAAAAGGAACTTGAAGTGCAAAACATAGCACGTACTTTGCGTGCATGTAATGGATATGTAAAATTATTATACTTAGTATATTGAAAAGCAGTACCTCTAATAAATTTCAACTATTTTGTGCAAAACACCAGTCAACGGCCATGAAACGCAACTTCCTATGTCTATTTTCTTGCATTTTCTAAAACCCAGTTTAGGAGTAAAATGATGTTTTGATTTCATACGTAGCCTATTTGGCGTGGAATGGAATTAATTTATTTGAATGTCATTTAACAGTATTCGTTCCCATAGCAACAAAGATGGGCATTTTCTGTAACTTTAAAAACTTTCTTTCTAACACTCATTAAAAAACAAATTTCTTAAAATTAACTACCCCTATAGAAAATGTAAATATATTATTTAAGTATCTTTTCAATTAACACGATAGTTATGCGCAAATTTATTAAACGAAAATGCAACTATTTTTAAAAAAACTGTCATAAAATGGTTCAAATATCTAATATTGAAGAATATATTGTAATGCATGATTTCTAGCTTCAATAATAAATGTGGATTATAACGTGTATATTATAACGTTTTAGATATGTCCATCCGTAGCAAATGAGTTCATTCCTACTTGTAAAAATATGGTCTAAGGTTAAATGATTTGTTCAGGCTTCAAGGTTCGGTTTCAGGTGTTACGTTGAAATTAAGGTATTGCTAGTAAAGGTGTAGAAACAGAAGTTACTCTCAGTCTATCCTTGGGGAATCTTGATTTAATACGGGGCACGGTGTCCCAGATTAAATATTGTCGAACATGGCTAAGAGTAAAAGATTTTGAAAGAAATGGTCAGCTATTTTGTTTATGTGCTCGTTTTATGGCAATATATTTAGCTCGCGATGAATTTGGGAATTTGGAATAAACCATGGTTCCTTGAGGGTCTTTCTTAGAAACTTATTTTGGAATGCAACTAACTTTGAACGTTACTGGGTGCTGCGCCACCCCTGATAGATTTTACGCGAAAGGGTTAGAAAGAACAGACATTACGGAACATTAGTTTCTAAATTATCTGTGTCTGAGGACCGCAAGTATTTTATCGAAGCGAACGCTTATCACCTTGAGATAGATAAGATACGCGCGTAAATACTGGTAGAGCCTTCTCAGTGATCACATGTTAGTGCGGCAGACAGAACCGCAATGGTAAAGGTATGGAGCACAGTCACAGTGAATATGTTCTTTTCTCTAATTTTTCTGTCAGTGTTTGCTAGTGCAAGTGCCGGTGTATGTCGCTGCGATAAAGAAAACCACGTTGTTACATGCTCACGATTAGGCCTCTCGGCCTTTACACAAAAACATGTGACTTGTAAACAACCATTCTGGAAGATAGATCTATCTCAAAATTCCCTACGTGAGTATCCCGACGATGTTTCGGACTTCAAGATTGTTAATCTGACCCGCAACTCTCTTGCAAATGTAAAGGCTTCACGTACTCAGAATGTTGAACGTTTGGACGTGTCAGTAAATGTCATAACGGATATTGATTTGAAAGACTTTTTCCCGTCTCTGCAACACTTGTATGCATCAAATAACAACCTAGGATTTGAGAGTCACGAGTTTTTCCGTGGTCGCTGCAAATTGGAGCACCTAGTTGTCTCAGCAAATAAGATTACTTCTCTGCACCCTATCGCAAACTGCGACCGACTGGTTCTTCTATCCGCAGCCCGGAACGGAATTTCCAAACTGTACGATCACTTATCCACGTTGGTGAAACTCGAAGTGCTGGATCTTTCATACAACAAACTAATGCAAGTATCGAATCTTCCCACAACATTAAAAAAGTTGGACCTTTCTTTCAATGAAATCCCCAGAATCAGCGTCACAACGTTCGCAGGTTTGGCATCGCTAACTGAACTGAATTTGGGTGCAAACGAAATAAGCGAGATCGACGGAGGGGCATTCACAACCCTTACGTCGCTGCAACATCTGAAAATCGAACGGAACAGAGTGAAGACGCTCTCGAGCAAAGTATTTCTCGGTCTAAAGTCACTACGTGTGTTTGGTGCCAGTTACAACGAGATCTCTTCGCTTTCAGAAGACACGTTCGCAGACCTGGCGGCTCTGGAGGTGGTGAATCTCAACGGCAATTCGTTGACAAAGATTCCCGCCCTGCGCTTCGGCCGCAACGTGACGGCGGTGACGTTCATGCTCAACTCCATTAAGAAGATGGACGTGGACGCCGTGCTGGCCATGCTGATAGGCAGTTCGGGCAGTCGCCGCGTTAACTTTCCGCTCAACCCTCTGCGAGGGGACGACCCGGGGTGGGTGGAACTGCTGCGGCAGTTTGAAGGCGAATGCCTGCTCTCCTGGCTGCCCATGCTCGAAAAGGTGAGATTCATTGTTATTCTCACACAGTAATTGGGTTGTTTTGTTCGAATTATTGTTCTTGTTTTGTTGTTCTTATCATTGTCGTCTGACACTCAAGCTGTTTAACTGTGTTGGTTATTCACTCCCAGGATTTTTTATTGGGCATTTTTGCACTGTGAAGGAGTGATGCATTTTCGAAACATTTTCGAAAACAGTCGGATTTATTTACGTTAGTATTGGTTTCTTTTAGCATGAATTATTTTCTTTCTTTGTTGCTGTCAGATTGCAGAATATCTGTTTTTCCCATACACTATAACATGATTTTAATAATTATTTGAATGTCGGTGGTTGGTAATGTCTGGGCCCCGAAAACTTGTCCGTTTCAAACCCTTCATTTCCCACTCGCCTATATTTCGGCAATTTTAAAATGATTCACATTATCATGGAGCTACCTCAACGTGCCTACGTTACAGTGAACTTACTTACAGTGGACTTCACCCATTTACTTTCACACTAGCAATTTGTTTATGTAATTGGCATTTTTCGCTTTAATAATTTGTTTACATGCATTGCGCTAATTTATAATTATGATAATATATATGTCGCGTGTGTGGGTGAGACAGGTGCTGTTGGATTTGAACTGCCATCACTGGGCGATTGTTCAAATTACGTCAAACAAACTATATTAATTACCTATTTATTTACGTACCTCAAATTTTAAACTTATGCACAAGGAGTCATTTGAATCCTACACTTCTAGTAATTTATTTCTGTGCAAGTCATTTATAAATATATTATTTACTTATTTAAAAAATATTATTTGTGTATTTAATCATTTACTTCTATCGGTAGTCTTTTGTTTATGAGTACATTTTCCTCTGTGCTAAAGAATTACAGATTACCCATTTTTATTTATGTGTGTATTTTTTTACTTCCTCACTTCTAGACATGTATTTATCTAAGTGTATTTTATCTACTTATTAGCGTGTAAGAGATGTAAGTGCGTTATTATGTAATTTACTTATAAAGTCATTATTTCCGTACATCTAGAAATCCATTTACCTACGGGTATTTCATCCATTTATGAACTTGTAAGTGATATAAGTGTGTTATCCAGTAATTTACCCACAAATACTTCGGTTTTTCTTTGTTGGCGCGTGGGGGGGTGTCATCAAAATGGAATATCTCAGGGTATTTCGCGTCGTTCTCGGTTGTGCCGCTAGGAAACGCATGCTCGATTCAGTCGCGATCATGCGACTCCTATCGGCACAACCGAGAAATACCCTGAGATATTCCATTTTGATGACACACCCCCACGCGCCAAGAAAGAAAAGAACCGAAGTATAGCCATTTATTTCCGTACTTGTGTAAGTGTATTTTACCTATTTCTCAGCGTGTAAGTGCAATGTGAGTGCGCGTGCGTGTGGCAGGTGTCGTCGGACCCGTCGCTGCCGCCGCGCCTGCGGGGCCGGCGCGTGGTGGCCGGCAGCTGCCCGTGCGCGCGCTTCTCGCGGGGCGCGTGGGCGGTGGGCGCGTGCGTGGCCCACGCGCCGGCCGTGGGGGGCGTGCCCTGGCTGCGCGCCGCGCAACACGCCGCCGCCGCCGCCAACGCCGCTCACGAACCGGCGCACGACGACCTCTGAAGCCGCGGCCAGGCGACGCGAGCGCCAGGAGAAGAGGATTATGTGGTCCGACTTCGCTTAAGAAATTACCGATAACAGAGCCGATAAAGCCATTATCGATAAAACTGTGAACGGAAGTGTTGAATTAATGGTAAGTTCAAAACCGCGAGGGATATTTAGTGAGACTTCTGCCGTTGAATGTTTGTCTATGAATAAACTCAAATTAAACTACAAAAATGAACAAATAAAAAAGTGTCATATTGTGCGTTTCAGATGTAGTTTCACTGCCACCTAGAATGATAACACGTAAGACAGACTTGGGGAAAATGTTTGTCGTACACTGTTTATCGTTAACAAAATCTCCCATTAGGCAATTAAAACTAATAAATATTAAAATAATATAGGTACAGTTAATAAATATTAAAAAATTAAAGGTAGAGTTAATAAAATTATAAGAAGCTATGCTGTGTTCGTCTTTAGACACAATTAAAATATGTGCTGTTACTTTCTCTTGCCAAATGAGGTTTGTTGTGATATTTCAATGATATTTTCATATGTAGATGGGCTCGAGAGTTTTTGTCTTGAAGCGACTTTGAAATTATAGTTCCAGACCTGAAGTACAGGCATGACGTGTCATCATTCAGTCGAACCAGAACACACGTATCTAGTGTTCAATTTCAAACTTTCCATTCTTCCTTGAAAGAGCTTCATATTACGATATTCTCTATTAATATACTTTACCCCCAATAGAATATTACTTTCATCGTCTTTCTCTCCATATCATTCAGCTTGTGTTTTACCCAACGATATTAAAGGAGGGTCCAATAGGGTGAGTGTTGATAATCCTGGTCCGTGTATGATGAAATACGGTATTTCGAAACGCCGCTCTATTGCGACAGATGATAGACACTTCCCTAAACGATAAATCTGCTAACAATAAACCTATTCTTAGTGAAATTATTGTCCCAAAATTTGCACTCCTGTCCCAAATGACAGAATGACGTCAGATGTAATTTATTTTAAAATTTCCGTTTATCCATGGTCCACAAAATGTCATGCGACCCTTAGTTCTAGTTTGCTGCACTGTCAGAACGTGCATTATGTTCTGTCTTGCTGTAATGTGTACGTAGAATACAATCAGTCAAAATTACTTTTTAAATATTTAGTTATTCATTTTTGGTTTTCCCCTTCATACCACAATCTTAGATACTCAACTGTTGTGGTGAAATGAACTTACATACGCCGCAAAGTTTAGCAAAAATGCAGTGTTTCATACGGCATAGTTTTACATCTTAACATTCTTCTTGCGTGGCATCATTCAATGCATACCCTCTGCATTCAGTACACATTCAGCACTTCATTCAGATATTAAGGTTCGTCGAGAAGTATTGTGGGCTAATTTTTGCCATTCAAGCATACTCTTCTGCCTCTAGACTTCAAGTGTTTCGGAAACAATTAATTCCTCGCTCGAGAATCAACAGACTAATGAAGAATGAACAACGTGAATGTATGTAGTAAGACTGTGTGTAAAGTGAAGAGTGTTACAGTCAGTTTAAAAAGGCGAGAAATTATATCTTTAAATGGTTGTTTGATGTTGGTTAATGTATGATAATATTTCCAATAAAGACAGCTTTATTTTTTCATCGTGTTTCCTTGAAATCGTTAATTTGTAAATCATGATACATTTTTTTGAAAATATGAAACCATGAAAACTTTTAGACAACGGAAGTTGAAAAAAAGTTACTTAAGTTATAATAGCGACAACAGCTTACGTTATAATTGGGGACTCAGCCTGTGTCTCAAATATAAGGTATATGCAGGTGTTGTTACAAGGTATATTATTTTTTTAGTGTTATTCAACATAGAAAACACTAATTTAATTAAAATAAAATCAGTTACATTTTATATTTTTATCCTCTTTAGATTTTGATTTCATGAATGGCAATACTGTTTCAGAGAGGGTCTATTCTTTTTTTATTTATGCGGTTAAGGTTTTTAAGGTCAAAGTGCCATTCGTCACATCTACGTGAAATTCTCTATCTTTAGAGACTTAATTTTTAAAGATTGGTGACATGTGAGAGCCTCAAAATTCATCTACACTATTGAAATAATATAAGTGATTGCGAGTACAAGAGTTCTTGGACGCTCTACTGTACACACGTAATGACGCATGTCTCGTGCGCACAGTTTGCCACTTGGAAAACCGGATATTTTCACATATTTCTGCGTTGCCTGTTCGACAGAGGTCAAAGAGGTAAAAATGAGGACATGTCCGACAAAAGCCGGTTCTCGAAATTTCACCACTACTCTATACAAATGATTGCATTTATCACTACATAAAAACACTAACCATCTGCGTAGTTTTAACATCCGGCCAAAGTTGGATCCAGAAACAGTCACAGATTTTGCTACCCTATTTAAAACGATAATTTGAAATATCTTAGGAAGTACTAACAAGTTGAATGTGGATATTCCGCAATTTTTTAACACATTGTTTCAAAAGTGAAAACAAACTGTTATACAACATTGAACATCCAGATCCTGAACTCACGCGTAGCACCAGGATCATATCTTTGACCCCAGTAAATAAGCTGATAAGTCATTAAAACTTAATTTTACAGGAGGGCAAAAACTGTCAATTGATGCTGTAAATCACAAATTGATAATATTCAAACGAAACCTACAAACAGTTTCTTTTGAATAACCCCTTCGTCTGAATATCATTAATCCCTGATTCACTTCAGTTAAAAGTTGTTTTTTGCTGTCCTGTAAAATTAAGTTTTTATGACTTGTCAGCTTGTTCATCGGGATCAAAGATATATTCCCGATGTTATGCGTCACTATGTATTTTAATATTGCGAAGCGCGTACGTACATTAAACACTCGGAATCATGAAATTCGTGTAATATCAAATAATCAATTTAATTTTATATTGACTGAGATTACACATCTTTTGGCTCACCCGTTTTTCGGAGGAGGAAATATCTCTTCTATCCAGAATCTCGAAGAAACAATATGGTTTCCTAGCGGATCTGAAAACAGAATAAAAGACCTGCAAACACAGTTGACGATTTATTCATGATCGAAACGTGTTGCAGCATATCATGTGTGTGTGTGCGCGCGCTGCTAATTATTTCATGCCATGATCAACAAACTTCCCCTCTTATGTCAATTTGTTTGATATCTCACTGGATAAATAAGAATATTTGGATATCAACTCAATCTGAGAAAAATAAAAATTACGAGTGAGTATCAATGCTGCAAAATTACTGCAACATTTCACTGCTGAGCGGATAGCTGAAGTTTGTATTTGTGAGAATTGATTGCGGGGCGTCGAATTATGAGGTCATTAGTCGCGTAAGAATAGTAAACGTCATACTCCGAGGCGTGGTAATGCTGCTCCTTCGCTGGATCGTAAGACGTTGCGCTGACGGTGTGTTTGCGTGCTTTTCCCCTTCCAAGTATATCTCCCATTGAAGTAAGGTCCCATCCGGGGTAAGCTTAAAGCTCAAAAATGTTTTCCCGACATGTGTGGAAGTGTAGTGCTTGTAAAAGTTTCTGTGTGTGAGTGTGTGTACGAGGAGGAGGGGACGAAGACGAATATATCGTGCGAGGTGTCTGGCCAGTTTGTTAGGGAACTGCTCCGGCCTTTGCCAAGTATTGATAGAAAAAAAACACGCAATACTACGTATTAGAGCAATAGGCTGCTAGACGTCTCCTCCAATCAGTGGCTGCATTCGATTCAACTACATATCTAGAGTAGAAAATTCATCACCAACGGAACTCAAAACCTAGAAACTCCAGGTCCAAAATGCTGCAGAGATAACATCTGAGCTATTGCAGCCGATCGGGAACAGCTCGTAGTAGCGTCGTTCCTTACCGCAAATCACCAGCATTTCCAATCTCTTATGAAATGCAATGCAAAATAATTGAGATCCTTAGTTCACCTGAAATTTACTTTTTTCAAGCTACTAAATCAACATTTTGCTGACCTGTTAGACGAGGTAGGTAAGAGGGAAGGGCCTGAGAAATCTCAGTTCAAAGGGTTGTGCGTTAGAATCCCTCCTCCGGTGTGGATGTTTGCTTGTGTGTTGTATCACGGGACTCTCACAACCACACTTCAGCACTTTTCCTTCAATTTCTGTTCGGGCTGGGAGTCGCAAGAACGTACCCCAAAGCACTCTTTACAACCGGGATGTGAGTTCGAATCCTCGCAAGATGTAAATGTTTAGGCAGGAAACGTTTTTCTAGCTCACCGTGCATCGTCCTAGCACGTAACTTTCAATTCTTTATTCGTCTTCGTCGGAAAGTTGTGACAACGGGGTGAGATAGAAGTGCGACGTAAGGGCAAACGAGCTGCAATGCCTGTGCTGTCCTCGTGTGGCCCAATTATTTTTTCTCAAATAATTGACTAAGCGGGATAAAGTCAAGAGCTCAGCTTGAGCAAGTGAGACACTCTTTGAAAAATTCACAGATTAAAGTTGGGAAGTGGATACACATTCAGAATTAAAATTCGTATTAGAATGAATTTCAGGATTCAGGTTAGAATTTGTAAATGATGAAGCTTTAGGAGCAGGTGTTACGTAAATTAAACATTTTGCTTTGCACTCACAGTCGTAAATGTACTGCTTGTCTCCCGCTTTAGAGTCTCAACATTCTGTGAATCCATCCATGGCGAAAGAGCAGTCCCTTATTGCCTTAGCCTAGCAGAAGCTACATGAACACGTAATAACACATGTAGTGATGGTCTTTCTGTGACTGGTGCGACTTATCTAGTTACTCCTCAGGTCCTTCATTCCGTGTTGATTTCACAATGATCCCGAACAGTAAACGATTTTCAAATATTGTAAATCGACATCCAATTCATAGTCTGATAATCGCCTGGAATACGAGTGCTAAGAGCTTCTTGTTTGCGGATCCAAATACAATTCCTTAAAGCTTCTCAAATTCGAATGTCAACCTGTACCCCTAATGTTTCTCAAGCCTCTGTTGACTCCGAAACCTGAAATTTCCTCGTATCCAAATCGTAATCTCAATATTACACATTCGTTAAAGTCGAGGTTCAGACCTAAATGTTATTCATATTATTCTGCCCTGCAAGCTACAACTTAATAGGCTTTCCTACTATTACAATAAATACTATGAAGCAAATGATAAAAATATTCAAGAATGAAGCAGTTCGAATAATATGAATAACATTTAGGTCTGAACCTCGACTTCAACGAATGTGTAATATTGAGATTACGATTTGGATACGAGGAAATTTCAGGTTTCGGAGTCAACAGAGGCTTGAGAAACATTAGGGGTACAGGTTGACATTCGAATTTGAGAAGCTTTAAGGAATTGTACTTGGATCCGCAAACAAGAAGCTCTTAGCACTCGTATTCCAGGCGATTATCAGACTATGAATTGGATGTCGATTTACGATATTTGAAAATCGTTTACTGTTCGGGATCATTGTGAAATCAACACGAAATGAAGGACCTGAGGAGTAACTAGATAAGTCGCACCAGTCACAGCAAGACCATCACTATATGTGTTATTACGTGTTCATGTATACCTGGTAATGTTATTATCGATTATGGTCGAAGTGTGTCTCATCTTGTTATTACCCCAAGCCCTTCATAAGCATGAAAAAGCCTTACAGAGATGCAAAACAATCCACACTTCCATCAAAATCGATATATTAATATTGACTAATAGCGGGAGAGTTGCTGTGACTGATGCAGTTTTTCTTGTTACTAACCCAAACACTTCACTTCAAGTTGAGGACCGGACGTTTGGCAAAATGAGATCACTCCACCTTAAATTTTTGGGGCTTTTCCTCCTCGCCTCCGCCGGAGGTGGCAGGCGGTGGCCTCGAAGCGCGTGCCTGATCTGCGGGGCAGACATTTGCAAATTGTTTTAGCAGAATTCCGTTTTAGAAGCTGATGTGAAATCGACTAATGTTGAAGAATTAATGACGACGAATGTTGAGGCAGTAACTAGACTAGCCGCACACTTCGCAGCAAGACTCCCACTATTCATAAATGCTAAAATATCGATTTTAGTCGAAGCGTGTCTCATTTTGTTACTGACTCATGCCCTTCACAAATATGAAGAATCTGCAAAACAATCCACACGTCCATCAAAATCAAGATATTAATATTTTCTAATACGCGGAGGCTTGCTGTGGCTTTATCTTGTTATTGCTCTGAGCCCTTCAATTGATGGGCAGGAATGAGCTATGAACACATTTGTTCAGCATTTAGAACGTAATATTTGTTTTAAGGAGACATCCCAATATCTTTGGTTTGAATTTATGAAATGAGGATTAGCATTATATTCTCCCGACCCCTTCAATTCATGTTGAGGATCGGATGGTCGTAAGAATGAGATCATTCCGCGTGAAATTTTTGTGTCTTTTCCGCGTCGCCTCCGCCGGAGGGGGCGGGCGGTGTCCCCGAAGCGCGTGCCTGATCCGGGGGGCTTCCCGTCTGCCCGTGGGCGGGGCCGCACGCACACGGGCAGAGGGCGGGCGGGCGCGCGTTTCGGCGGTGACACGCATTCCGCGCCAGATCCTGCGCCGCGCGACGCCACGCGTTCCGTTCTTCGGCACACATCGCCCCCTCGCCCTGCTCCCCCCCCGCCACGCCCCCATCCACCCCGGGCCCTCAGCCTCCTCCCGCTTTCGCGCGCTCCGCCCTGGCACCTCGCACCCCCTCTCCCCCCCCCTTGGCGGCGCTGGAGTGCGTTGACTGAATGCAGATGAAGCGGGGTGCGAGCAGTTTTTTGACAAACACCTGAAGCGTTTGGATACATGTACAGCTAGTTTCTGACGAACGAGGTTCACTCGACTTACAAGTGTTAAATATAAAGTCGTATATTCGTAAATCGAGGAGAATGTTTTCTGTACGATGACGCGTTTTCCCACGCACAATGAGAGGTGAACGAAGCGAGACTTTTTTAAAAATAACTGCTCAAATAAGAACATGTGCTTCAGAAAGGCACATAATCTCTCCTACTATTTCATAATCTTTCGTGTGGGCTAGCTTTTCGGTTTTGACCCCTCCCTCTTCCCAGCTGATACGTATCGGCGTCCAAAAGCATTCCACTCTGGCATCCCCAGCCCCTCGCACACCCTTCCACACTTGCCGGCGGTGGCGCGGCGTGCGTTGCCTGAAAGCAGATGAAGCGGGGTGCGAGCAGTTTCTTGACAAACAGCTGAAGCGTTTGGATACATGTATAGGTACTCTCTGAATCTGAATCAGTGAAATTGTCACTGATTCAATCAGTGAGAGCCGAAGTCACTGATATCTTCAGTCGAAATGCGTAGTTTTGCTGACAATCAGCGAATTTGCGAATCTTTTCAAAATGACCGCCAGCATTTTACAGGTCGTCAGTGGTAAAAGTGCCGCGCCACCATCACTCACTGATCGTTCAGTCGTCACGTTCAATTAGTCAGATTTCACTTATTCAAACAGTGAAATTTCACTAATTCAAAAAGTGGACCCAATTTTCACTGATTTGTTCAGTTCAATTCACTGATTGTCAGTGGCAGGGTTATAACTGACGCCATCAGTGAATAGCCACTGTCAATCAGTACTTTTTCACTGATTCAGACAGAGAGTAGATTCCTACTAACGAGGTTCATTCGACTTACATGCATTACAAAGTGAAGTCATGTATTCTTCAACAGAGAAGAATGTATTCTCTACGATGCACCGGAAGAGGTGGCTTAGGGCCTCAATTGATGTCACTGCAGTACCTCTGACCAGGAGGTACTGGGGTTCGAGTACCGACGATGGCAGTATTTTCGACACTAGCGAAATAGCTAGGTCGAGTTCTGTCACTGTCTGGAGGAGAATTCTAGCGGCTGGCTGCTCTGAACGGTAGTTTTCGGAGGTTTCTCCAATCAACCCCAAAGCAAATGTCGGAACAGTACCTTAACAAACGAGCCACGGATCGCGCGCGATCTTTCCATCCTCTTCCTTGTCCTATCTTCACCTCTTACTTACCCACTCTTACACTTACGCTTACACTTACATGTACTACACTACCACACACGTCGGGAGACCAGTTGGAAGTTTAGAGCTTGTCCCGGCTTGGGCGGTGCCCCGCTGGTGCGTGATATCTTGTTGGAAAAAAACCCGCTGGTCGACGATAGGTCGGCGCCGGATCTCGCCGGACAAGATTATCGCCACCTCCCGAGTACAAAACATGCACTTCACTTAAGGGTCTAATGACCTTAGAAGTTGAATTGCCCCGAATCACTAATATCAACCAATCTCTATGATTCGTTTCCCCGAGTACAGCGAGAGGTGTAGGTAGCAAGATATTGTTTACATATAACTGCTCAAATAAGAAAAATTAGAGTATTATATTTAATTGCCATAACATGCAGATTACTCCATTGCGTGCTTTATGAAGATAGCTGAAAAGGAGCTTCAAGATATTCCTGCAGGAACAATAACACCTTATTGACCTTCTTTTTCTTCTATTTCTTTTTCTTTCGAGTTTTATTCAACTGCTCTAACCTTCATGGCCAGTTGCTGAGTAAAGTGAATTCTCTTCTTTGCTTTTAGTAGGTTATTTGGTTTCACTCTCTTCTTCAAGATTATTTGCACCGTTGTCAAGTATGTCATAGATTCCATTTTTACTTCCTCGACATTCTACGAACTTACATAGTAGAGAGAAAGTATTGTAATTGGGGCGAAAAGCGCCGACGTTTTGTCAGAGTAACTCGTTTTGTGGCGCCCCAATTTCGAAAAAGTGGATACAACGTGCTCTACATGTAGTAAATTACTTTCTCAAACACATTGTGCAGTCGTAATCTACGTTTTGTGGGTCTTTCATACTGAAGATTTGGTTGACAGAAATGTGTCCGTCTGTCTGCCTGTAGTCTGTGATCAACGCTTCCGCCAGAACAGTTCAGACGATTTTCTCCAAAATTGATATTCCTTCATCAATCTGGATGAACTAATAGCCCTGAGAGTTTGAAATTGATATTTTGATTTTTACATTAAACTTCAAGACCAATTTAAATTTTTTCTAAAGAAGTGCTCCAAATATTGTTTTCTTACCTTCTTTCCTTAGATAGAGCTAGAGACGCTTAAAAATGTTGGGCAAATTTCACTATTGTCGAATATTTTTTTGAAAATTGAATTTTCAAATATCGTAAAAGTTCAAATTTCTTTCGACATCTTCCTACAACTTTGGTATTGAAGATCGAGATTTTTCTTCTTAGGGGTCATCCGTAAATTATGTAATGCTAAAGGGGGAGGGAGGGCGCCTAAGGCAGCGTTACTCTGCGTTACATAGAGATAGGGAAGTGCGTTACAAAGGGAGGAGGGTATTGAAAATACTCGAAATTTGCCTTACGTAATTTATGGACGGACTCTTAATGGGATCTGTTCTTCAGAGGAAGATTTTTAACAGTCTCATACTGCTGCCATTTCGTGACCGGACCACCCAAATGACCACAAAATGTTTGTATTTTGATGTAAAATGCATCGGAAATTTTGCGTTGAACTCAAAGATATTTCACGTTAATTTAGCGAGCTGAATGCCGGGGTCTCGAAATATCGCCTTCAAAATTCGCAAGCAAAGCTAGTAAAATTGGAAATATCAAATTGACGATTTTTTTCTAAGGTAATTTAACCTAACTCTCTTAATGCGTACTTTCTAAATCATCACCCGTTATACAGCACATTCTAAACATGTTTCAACTATCCTTTATCAATATTCCTTTTGCAATTTAATCCATGTAGAATATCCAGTGCATTTAACTCTTCAATATTGTAGGGCTTGTCTTAACTCGCATACATATACCTAATATAATGCGCGCTTTAAACATCTGTTCAGTCTAACCATAATCTTTAGCTGTTTTTCTTAATACTTGCAAGCAGAGAACGGTGCGTGTGGAAGATTGAAGCATGACCAATTTTAGTTACTGGGACTCGGTACGGGATTTGATAGAAGTGTATTTAATCTTTTACTAAAATATGAATATGTTATAGAAACTTTTAACAAGTCAAACTTTTAACAAGTCAAATCTCTGCTACTCACACACCAATTCCGTCTGAGGGTTTTTGAAAATTAGAACTTGTAAATTATTGGCGGATGTATCTAAAAAATAATTTGTAAATTTATAAGTTACTAGTTGAATGTCGAGTCGCCGACGCTGTAAACTATTTTAAAAGTATTTTCATGTGTAGAAAATTTCTTTCATGCTTCATTTCTTTCATGCGTAGCTTTGTACAAATATGTTCTTACAGTATCTGGCATTGACCTTACCAATGAATCGTAGTAGCTGATAACGTAATAGTTACAACTACATTACATGTAGTTGTAGATGATTTTGAAAGTAAATTAAGTTGCAAGTATAGTTGTAGATGATTTTGCAAGTTAAGTAAATCCTTTCCTGGATTTGCTTCACACTTCCATACTTTTCTCCCATAATTATTGAAGATATTAACACTCCTCAAAGGCAGTCTAATTTGTGTTCACTTCCATTTTTGTAATTGCTCCATTAATCGTTTTGTATGCGAATCTAAATAAACATTAAAAGATACATAATAAAGTTCATTTATTCTCTAACATTATTCACAGTGTTATTTTCTCTGTTTTCACTTGAAATTCTTCAAATTTAGTAAGTTCCAAGGCAATACCGCTCGTAGATGAATTTAAAATGAAATATCCCTCGTGTGTCATTTGTTCAAATTAACTTCAATTGTTCACGTAAATATGTCAACATCAGTTTTGCCAACGTCGTGATGCGTTTGGATACTTGAGTCAAATACTATAGAGACAATACAGGACACTTCACCGTTCTTCCACGCAACCGATGGAAACAAGTTCCCACTAGCGATCCTAGTGTCAGAACCTGGTAATGTAGCGCCAAATAGAAATGTCAATGTAATTCTTACGGAAGAAATAAATATTTTTTAATCTACCTAACGAAATAAGACTTATTTTTACATACTCTCGCTGTGATTTAATTATATTGAAGAACTCAAATTACGGAAAATTATAATGTACAATGTGTTATAATGGACATGAGAACATTGAACATTTATTGAGCATATAATGAAAATTATTTTCATGAATAAAGTTGTTACAAATGCAAGATTTTTCTTGCCTAAACACTTCCACTGATACATTTGGCTTTTTTTCCATTTGCTTCCTTTAAAAAGCACTGTATCAATACATTGATACCTCTGCTTTCATACAGATTATTACACCCCTTACAAAAAATATTCTGCAAGTGAATATTAATGATTTGCATTAATTGTTTTTTTACGTCAAGTTTACTTTGACGTAAACAATTTAAAAAGTGTTTATTGAAAACATATTCAGTCTTAGAAAACTAATAGCGAATTCATTTGGGTAGAAAAGCGTGGCATTCACATACTGTTTAATCAGAATATGCGAGTTTCTTAATTTATACTTTTCATCCAAATTCTGTTAAGCACTTCTACAACCATCATACGGCACGGTACTACACAACCAGCCACATACTACATGATGTAAAGAACAGTATTGTAAAATATGTTTTCCAGAAATCGACCAGAAAGACAATCAAATGAAAAGAAATCAAGCAGACAACAATCACCAACAGAGCACTGAGGTTAGGGTGTAAGAGTTATTACCAGGTTCTGCCACAAGTCCTGTATTGTCTTTATAGTATTTGGTTTAATCAATGCCAGTTACATAGATCGATTCTGACAATGGTTTAATTTCCGGCATACTCACGGATATGGCAGATCCAAAACACGCAAAAACACGTTTTTGGAAATTTCCTTGAAGTTTCTTTGAAGGATGTTTGCAGGGAGAATGCAGTGCGCCGTCGCCTTGCCTGCTGAGGCATATAATCTATTTGTGAATAATATGGTTTCAATTTTGGTTTCTAAAGGTAGTATAATTTCTTTAACTGTAGTTTTGACCACATCTTGCACCACTTTGAAACCTTGATTGGCTTTCAGAATAGCTTCAGCTTTCAGTAAGTACGTTTCCAACGCTTCAACCAGTACATTCTTTTCGGCCACAGAGGGAGGCTTTCTGGTCATTAATAATGATGTAGAGCTACCGCAAAGCAATTGTCCTTCCGTAAAAATATCATCAGTTTTAGAGTCGTTAGTCGACTCAGTCCCTCTTTGCCGACTTGCCTCAGGAGACAAGACGTTGCCCAGCCCTAGACCACGAGGAGGTGGGGGCTGGCCACTTATCTCAGCGTTATCTGGGAGCCGCTGCTGTATCGCTAGCGGCTGTGTGGAATCGTTGTCAACGTCCTCGACGTCCGACATGGTCGCTGTGAAACAGCGTCTCCCGGAAGGTACACCGCCCGACCGAGGTCGGAAAGAGCGAATATGACTCGGAAACTAATAAATGCTTGTGGCACTAGGACCCGGATGGACGGACGACTTTTTGAAAAAAAAACAACACTTTTTCGGTATCAGGGGATCCCAACACGTGTATTTCAGTTAAAATCTCGAAATCGATTTTCCGCAGCATTACGTAACTTTCCCTATACTACGGGTACGTATACGGGAAAGCAAAAATGTAGGTGTAGTGATTCTTTTTTTGTACACTTTAGAAATTTAATTTATGAAATTCTTCATCTTGGAAGTACATTACAACTCGACCGACTGTTTTCGCATCCCAATCTCCATGCCCCTCTATCATTCCAATTATTCTCTTCTAGATCTTTTCTTGAAATATCTTTATAAACCTAATACCGCCTACCTTTCTGGATCCACCTCTTTTCTTGTGAACTAATTGCAAGAAGGAGGTACAAAATGTTAATTACCAAGTGAAATCCAATTAAAATCCTATATTTTCGCAAATTCGTTCTAGAGATCTCCCTTCCGTTATCGAAGTAACTTTTTCCTTCCTTGTAACAGATACAGAGCTCATTGATTAAAGTAGCTACGAAGCTCATTCTTTTACGTATAATTTGTCGTCGTTTTAGAGATATAAAAAATGGATCAACCAATGAAGACATTCATGAGATGAAGTGGAGGAGGGGTTTCAAAAAATTGGATTTCAAAGACACCGAAAGTAGGGGATTTTATTCATGCATCCGTGAAATCATAATGGGATCGTCAGGATGCCGTAGAAATATCTTATGATATGTCAAACAACTAAGGACGCAGAAATAAATTTTGATGCCAAACTAGAGTTTTTTTGTGGCTTTCCTAAAAATTGATTTTATGTGTACCTGGCTTTTTCATTGATTAATTGAAAATAAAAAAAATTAATAATATTTATTATAAATTTCATATTTTGAAGTACCTGTTGGTGATTGTAAAGTTAACTTCCTTTTACAAGAAGAGAAGCTTTTTTTGATGAATTAAAAATAATTAAATTGTTTTTGCGATGTTTGTCTGTTTGTTAGTCGGTTCGGACTATTATCTGAAACGAATAAACTGATTTTGATGGAGTTTTCACTGAGAAGAGCATAACTTAGACTATCATTTTGAAGATTATTATGTTCAATTATATAACTTATTTATTCTTATATACAAATGTTCCCTTTCATTCAGATCTTAAAGAAATTTTGTAGTGATCATGAAAACGAGAGAGAAATTACTATCTTCTTGAGGTCACTGCTTGTTCCTACTCATTCATATCTCTGAAACAAAATCTAAGTAAGAATTTTTTCTGTTTGTTTTAATACATCAAATTTGGCGAGAAAATTATCAAAAGTAAAAGTTTCTAAAAATCATTTCCATTGAAGAATTGAATTCAAAGCAATCAGAGCTCTAAATTGTTTCCTGACGTTTGTCGGGAGAATGCAACAATGGATACGAGATGTTATTATCCGACCTTTGGCCGAAAAAAACTGGCATACCTGGAGCGTTGGAAACCTAATCATTCTTAAAGTAGTCTCCTTAGGACTCCATACACTTCTCCCATCACCGCCATTGTTGGAAAAATCTGAAAAATCATCTTTCGGAATGAACTTTTAGCTCGGATGTCGTTGCAGCCATAACGTCCTCTCTTGTCTGAAATCATCCTTTCAAAAGCCTCTCGAGTTTGGGAAACAGCCAAAAGTCGCAGGGGCCCATGTCAAGAGAGTAAGGAACCTCTTGAACCACAAGAGTCTGGTTTTTCGCCACAAAAGTAAATCGAGTGCGAGGATTGTGCTGGAGCATTGTCGTGATGGAGGTGTCAACTTTCTCTTACCCACAACAGAGATCTTGTGGTGCATAGCATCACGTAGGTGACAGAGGACATCCCTTTGGTGATTGACCCTGTGACGCGTTCGTCAGTTCACCACACCGCGAGAGTCAAAGAAAGCAGCATCAATTTGACGTTGCTATGCACTTCGCGCGCCTTCTTTGGTCTTGGTGACGTGGAATGCTTCCACTGTGACTGGGATTTTTTCCAAGGTCTTACCCGTACACCCAGGACTTGTCACCAGTGATTAAAGTGTTTATGAAATCGGGGTTACTATTTGTGGAGTCCAGCATATCCTGTGAATGTTCAACACGAAGTTGCTTTTCCTCAGCAGTGCAATCAAAAATCGAGGAGAGCATTACACACTGCTACAAATGCTGCTTGCTAGCAACAAGCGCTATCGACAGGTGGGAAAA
The DNA here is from genome assembly GCA_031308135.1 of Acheta domesticus. Taxonomy (NCBI): domain Eukaryota; kingdom Metazoa; phylum Arthropoda; class Insecta; order Orthoptera; family Gryllidae; genus Acheta; species Acheta domesticus. The sequence continues at coordinate 65,785,099 of JAHLJT010009419.1, read as the reverse complement.
AATATTTACGCATGCGCACGAAGGTGGGTGGGTAATGTGAGCGCACTTGATGAAAATCTATCAGGGTTTTTGCAAAATATAGAAGTTAGGATAATTTTCTAATAGATTTCTTGTGTTTAAAGCTGCTCATAGCAAAGATTTGGGCAAGCTGGGGTGGGGATGGACAGGATGAGAAGTGTCATGGGTGATCTGGGTGGGTGGGATCGGTCAGGAACAGATCGGGCTGGGGAGGAGCAGGGCAGGGTGGTGTAAGATAAAAATGTATTATTTATACGTTTAATTATTTAATACATTATACACAGAAATACCCATTTTCCTGTCTAACAGATACACATTTCTATAAATACCTGCGCACCACGGCACACTTAGTTGAACTCTAAAACTCGTCAAGGTGTACTCGAAATTCCGATTGCACGGCCTTCACGTCGCATTCAGACACATGCTCAAGGCCTTCCATCAATAATCGATGCCTGGACGTTCCTATTCCGCTCCGCTCCCGCGCCTCCGCATTGTTGGCATTCGCGTGACGTCACGGGGCGTGTATTCGGCACGGGCGCCGCGCCGCTGCGGCCCAGTTGGCGCCTGCGCAGAGCGCGGTCAGGTCGCGACCCCGATCGAGCACCCGCCGACTCCCAGGCGGAAAGAGTGAACAGTTTCATTGTTGACCCCAGCGCGGACGAGCGGAGGAATACGGAAGGGGTACAGAAGAGTGTGTCGGAAGGCGCAGCACTACTTGCTTGGTCGTACTCGCTGGAGGATGTCATTATCGGCAAAGGTGGCTCAGGGCGTCAGCTGATGTCACTGCAATACCTTTGACCTGGAATTTTAAGGGTTAGAGTCCCGACGGTGGCAGGATTTTCGACATGTTACATAGCTAGATCGAATTCATTCGTTGTCGGAGATTTTTAACGGCCGGTTACTCTGTGTTTTCCATGGTTTCTCCGATCAACACCAGGCGAATACCGGAGCAATACCATAACAAACGGACCACGGGCCGCGATCATACCTTCCTCTTTCATATTCTATCCTCACCCCTAACTTATACAAAATATAATACGTACTATACTACCATATATGCCGGGAGTCCGGGCGGAAAGTCACAGTTTGCCTAGGCTGGGGCGGTGCCCTGTTCGTGGGAGCTCCCTGGTTGGGGGAACTCCGTTAGCCGATGGTAGGTCGACGCCGGGTATCGCCATCTAGAGGGGGAAGATCATTGCCACCTCTCAAAGGAAACACATGCAGTACACCTACCCAATGATCTTAGCAGTTGATACGCCCGGAATTGCCAATTATTCAAGCAATCAAGTGTATCCGCTTAAAACGAAGAAAGCTGATTGAGGCAAAAACAATGGTATTAATAGCTTTGCTTTGTCTTTTGAGGAGAAATAATGCAAATGGGTTGCATTACCAGAATTAAGGTATTATCAACGTAAGAAGCAAACAAGAAAAACATTAATGTTAATACTCTTTTTGTTATTGCTGCGTATAAAAGAATGTAATGTTTTACGGTATGTAATAAAATAATTTATAAATTCTACATAAATAATTTATGTTAAACAATTATTGTTTTCGAAACTATGAATCAGAACAATGTCATTACTCATTACATTCTGTTTGACAGTCTAAATAAAATTACCAACAGCACAAAAGTATCTTTTCACTTTTTGCACTTAAGCTACTGAATTAATCCATTTTTTGTTAACAGAGCTCTGTAATACGTTTTTCTCTTCCGAAAATTCGAGTTTTTTCGCGCATTACATAACTTTGCGTATGCAGTATCGAGAAAGTAAAAAAAGAATGTTCCCAATTAAATGTCCTTGCGGATTTCCAAAACATCTCTGCGTTGACTACAGGTTTTATTAATTCAGTTTGTTCTTCACTCTGTCAATACATTTTCCCCCAAACAACTCGAATTTATTTTCAGTTCCAAAGTTTTTAGTTCTTTTTGTTTAGCCACACTCCAAATGAAAGTATTATTAAATAGATAACTACCAAATATCGAAAATAACTTCATGTCAGGAAATATAAAGAATAAAGTCACTATTCCGATTTAACATAGTATATTACTTACTAGAATATTTAGAATTTCATGATTATAATTTATCTGTAGCAAATATTGAAAATGTGCTTATACTTCAATCAAGCAGTCTCGTATACACATATTTAAATATTTTGTCTTCGAGGTCATTGAGGTACAGCTTTACAGCTCTAGATTCTTAGCTAGTCTTCGAAGTATTTTGCATATTTTGGACCAATAACTGTAAATTTGCTTTTATGCACAACACAGTTGCAAACAACATTTGTCCCTATGCTTCATTGTTAGATCATTCCTCGCTATCTCACACATACATATTTAGATAATTCGGAGTATAAATTCCTAATGATCCACAATTCTCTGAAAGGGATCGAAAAAGCTTACAATAAATCGACTTTTGTATATTCCAAGAAATCCGATTTCCGATCGAAGAGAGTCCTATATCCTTCTTAACCGCTGAATTTTGAAAGTTTGCTAATGTTTAAAATGTGCTCTCGAAACAACACTAATGAATATGTATATTATTATTTCTAATGAAATAAGTTATTCAAAATTAAATATGTAAATACTGTCAGGTTTGAAAACATCAAAAAGTCCTGTTTTTTAAATACGTGAACAAAATTTTTCGCAAAGCATCTCCAAATTCTTTTTTATACTCGCATAGAGCAATTATAACCTAACCATTTTGCGTAAGGTCGAGTTTCATAACAACCATTGAATTTTTTGATACAGAGCATTATATTTCTATATAAAGCGTTGGGAGAATCTTTCAACTGCCAGAAGACAGGTGGTTCAGTGAAAATGACTTGCCTCCGTTTGGGCAATTGCTTTCGCGGGTCGGAACACTTTCTTAAACAGACACTATTAAAGGTTCTTTCGGGGCATGCGTAGCGTGTTTTAATTTTTGGCATTAGTGCTAAAAGTGAGACGATCCTCGGGTGTTTGGAAAGATTTGTGAATGCAAGAAAGAAAAATAATTTCGTCTGATTGCCTCAGCTTCTACTCACCTTAATTAATTAATTAGTAATTTGTGTACTTGAATTTAAATAAATTGAAAGTCAGTATAGTTGTCTAAAAAATAGTGAATGACACACTTGGGAATAGGTATTCTATTTTGCTCGTAGAATTGCGCGATTGGCCTATCGGTCTCGTGTCACAACCTTTCCTTCTCACAGAATTAAATATCACTTTTACCACTAGCATTTTAAATTACTATTTTGGGTCCAACATGTGAGACATTGTTGAGAAAAAACATGTGCAGACAATGCTTTAGCACTCTTAGTTTTAGAACCTTTTATAATTTGCAATAATTTATACTTTTAATCACGGTGCAATGTCTTCAACTCAAAACTTATTACATGAAATGGGTTACTGTTGCTTATCAATTTTGTTGGAGGAGAGTGAAGAAAACCTTCTTATAACTTCGAACAAGAAATTATACTTCAATAGCAGGAAGTACATGCGTCTTCTGATATGAATTTTAGTAAGGATTTGTGCATGTAACAATTTTTAAATGTCATCGCTTTCTATTCAAAAGCGATAGTGTAGTGTAACATACTGGCACACTTTTATTATATTTATTTTAGGCTTAGCGTTGATTTAGAAAACCATAATTATACCTCTCCTCACACAGGTATTGTGCTACAAGAAACAAGACCACAAAGAAACGAAAATTGATGACGGAAACAACTGAAATGCAAACAATCGCGAAAAGTATTGGGCATCACAAGAATAAATCGGATAACGAATGACCACGTCAGAAAACTTTGCAAGGTACAACCAATTGAGAAATGGATCCGCGTCAGAAAAGAAAAGTGGAATGAACATGTATTCCGCATGAGAGAAGACAGAATTGTAAACACTAAGTCACAACAGGCGGAAAGGAAAGCCGGTGTCCTGGAAGATTGTTCAAGACTTGGTGTCATCAGAATAGGAAGAAGAAGAGGAAGAAATGGTAGTGAAGGAGGAGGAAGAAGAAATACAAAGCTTGGTAGTTTTCTCCGTTCTTACGTGTTTGCAGAGTTAATTATTCGAGTTTATTCTGGGTTCCATGCTTGTGAAATGGAAAGGAAATAAATTTTAAATACATTTTCAACGCCTTCTTTTGAGTATTATTTAAAAAGAATTACGTTCAAGCTGGCTGCGAGACAGTATGCAGCACTTTCAAATGTATTTTTCTTTCGTTGAATCTGGTATAAACCATGTGTTTACAATCGTTGTATGCTGGTGCTACTTTCTGCCTGGTTGTTTGCTGCCATGTCGATTTCGGTACAAAACAGAGTTAAATTACTTGATGAAACTCCACGAACACTTTTTAAATAAATTAATGTTATGCAAACATTCCACCTCTTCGGAAACACACAGGATTGGTCTCTGAATTTCGTATTTTGATTTTCATCATAATATGACTAATATTTTCCTTATAAGAATTAAACAGACACAGAAAAAAAGTTGTCAGGCCCAAAGTCTTGACACATGTTTGACAGACATGACACAGACATGACACTCTATGTTTGGCGATGCGTTGAATCAGAATCTAAAGCCAGAATTGCGCTATCACCCTCCAGTTCTTTTTAAATTGCAAAAAACCACTGTGAGATTGATTTTTTTTTGTTTTCGGGGGTTATTGTCAGACCCAAATACTTTACACCCTCCAGTTCTATTTCGCGATTACAAAGAAAGGTGGCGCGCAATCCTGGCATCAGATTGAGATTCAGCACGTCAACATTCATAGAGAAGCATGTGTCAAGTCTTTGGGTATGACAACGTTTTTGTGTGCCTGTGTAATTCTTGTTCAGTGTTCCAAAATCATTCGTTTTTTATCGGAATGTGAGCCTTTCTCAGCTGATGGTTTCTTGCGCCCGCGCTTAGCACGTGCGACGTGGGTTGCCTGCAACATCGGTTACAATGTTTGAAAACTTTGTACTCTACTCGTACAGTCGCTGAGAGATTTTGTGTCAATTTCCATAGTGCGTTGTCATTTTACGGCGGAATTCAACGACTTTCATGTCTTCACTGCCCAAAAAATACATTATAGATATCTATTCATCTGGCCGAAATCATAGCAATATTTGCATCAACTCTGTTTCTTAGCGACGAATTCTGGGATCATGCCATGGAATATTGAGCATTTGAGGCCCAGCAGGAGCGCTATGAGAAATAAGGATAAATTAGCGTAGCCGCGCGAGAAATCTCGCAGGCTATACACCACCCTCTTCCTTACTTTTCCATTTCCATATTATGCCTGCAATATATATTTTTCTTCAAGACCCTCTTATCCACCGTCACTTATTCTATATGCCACCTTGTAATAGATAACGATGTAATATTAAAGTCAGAATTGCGCCACCACCCTCGAGTTTTTATAAATCACAGAAAAAACACCATCAAATTTACATTGTATAGTTTCACGGTGGTTTTTCTCGATTAAAAAAAATGGAAGGTGGTGGCACAATTCTGGCTTCAGATTCCGATTTATCGCGACCACATAGATGGAGAAACATGTTTCAAGTCTTTTGAGTCTGACAACAAACACAGAAACCGAAAAACAAAACTTTTCGTCGTTTTTCGCAATTTAAAAAAATTGAAAGATGGTAGTGTAATTCTGGATTCAGATTCGAATTCAGCACGTCGAAATACATGGAGAAACATGTGACATGTCTTTGGATCTGACAACCTTTTTTTTGTGTGCCAGTGTAATTAAACAATTTTCGCAAAGGAAGTACTTCAATGGGTAAATACGGTAAAATTGTTTGAAATGGCAAAGTTGAATTGTTATAAATACAAACCATCTAAAAGTACAATGATGTATAGGAGTTACATGTACGATTCTGAATATAATCTTCATTGATGTTACACTTGATGTTTTATTTTTTTATCCTTTAAGACAATAATATAAGACACTATACGGTTCAGGCATTTCATGAGTCACTAATCACATCCCGATGCCTTAAATTCAGAAGTAAAAATAAGACACTGACTAGGAAGCAAGAAGTAACATAACAGTGGAGCTGATTTCACATTCCTCATATGTACACTTGTTATACTTTGCTACTTAATTAGGCTTGTAATGCCTTTTTATATTAAACTTTTTAACCTATTAAAATTATATGCCTATGTAAACACATTATCTTTAGTTGTAGAAAATAAAAAAACCAATTATTTTCACTCAATTTTAAATATCAACGGAGAATCAGTTCTAGAAATGTTCTTTTATTCTTCCATGATGTATAGACTAACTGCACAATTTCTCGCTCAAAGCTCAGCCGCCCGACACTTTGTCCCAACATTTCGCGACCTTGAACAGTCAGCGCGCTTGATAGTGATCCCATCTTACACTCCGACTGATGGTGGGATATCTTTGCTCCTTATCAGCCTTTCTGATGAGAATTGACAGACATACATTTATAAGAAAAATTCCGAATAGTTTTCTTAAAATGTACCCCCTTCAAATATGTCAGTAAAGGTGATGAAAATCCGCAAATTGAGGGCTTAAACCCGTAACATGGAAACTTTGCTGCTTAATCCACAGAAACCTTGTTTTAATTTTTTTAATAGGTGATTATTACACATATACATGAATAACCTGATAATATTTGGCTAGTCTAAAGAACTCTAAGTCATTACAATACCTACATCCTAAAGCAGTTGAGTCAAGGTCTTCTACTGGTGGCGGTGGCACGCGTTGTGGCGCCGTAGCATGCCATGAGCTTCTCTGCGCAATTACCGTCGGGAAAGGAAACTATTAGTACTCCCACCATTTTACAATAGGGATGGCGTATTCTCCGGTGGCGAGGTGAAGCACTGCGTGGAGGGGCGATTTCGTCCTGGCACTCGTGCCACGGGCTCCCGCTCGTGGCATCGACCTTCACAACACTGTCCTTTCGAATTCTGGTCTTCATTCCAGATAGCCTCTCCATCGCATTAGAGCCACGGAAAAAAGTCCATGTGGTACGACTAAGGAAAAAAGTCCTGAAGGGGAAAAACCTGCCATCAGGAGAGTACATGCTACTTTATGAAACTCTTTATAAACTATTTATTTCCAGAGACGGACGTAAAGTATTCTCCTTCCATCTTTGACTTCCTCACTATTTGGAATGAAACAGCGCCATGGAAGATCGTCCTCACCATCATCCCTGAGCTTACTTCTCACACACCTACTCCCCTTTGTCCCCTAATTGGCTCATTTAAATGAGTCATTTGATTCTTGGCTTACTTATTTATTTACTGCCAAGATTAGTAACTTATTCATTGTTTACTTATTTCATTTCCAGGCTAGGCTCTGCTCATACTACTGACAATCCTATTTTCTCACTGCTTAATTACTGTTTCCCTAATACCCCGAACCTTTTCTCGAAATGTTCCTAATTCTTCCATGAAGTGAGACCTAATATCACTTAAAATGTACTGAACAAGCATACCGTTTCTATATTGGAAGTAATAGTTCCCAATTCCTATTCATTTTCCTCTCCATGTTTCGCCTACTGCTTAATCACGTAGTGGAGTGGTGTGGAGTGGCGTGGAGCGGAGTGGAGTGTTCGGCCGCCAGAGCGCGTCGGGTGGGTGCGGCGTGTATGTGGAGCAGGCCAGTGGCGCAGCGACGCCTGGGCCGAGCCCGCCGTCCACATTCGCACTCCACACCACTCCACACACGCGGCGCAGGAAAAAAAAACTTCTCTTTAGTGACACCGCAGCCGTCTCACGGAGGCCCTCGACTTGGAGCTGTTTACAAACACTAGAAAGGATGTAAGAGTTTCTTTCTACATGACTATTCCAGGAATATTAAAGCTAATGCGGTTTGCGACATGAGGTGTTGGATTCACTGTGAGATTTCTCCTTTACATGAGGTGATGGTGATACTAAAGATTATAAAACGACATTTGTAATGAAATTCAAAAAAAAGTGTTCATATATGTGTATCTATTATCTAAAAATACTTAAGACAAAATAGAAAACAAGTAAAATACAAATTTATGATATTTAAATTGCTTCATACACGCATTTTAAAATGTTTGAACGGATCAGACCTAAAAATAGTCTCGAAACTGTACTACATCTATTCTTACAGAACTAATGGGACACTACTCTGCACCAAACAATACAAGTTTTATGTGAAAAAAAATATGAATACGTAGAATATTCAATGTTATTTACAAGGAACCGGGGAACACGTGGACAGTCGTATCGCTTTGCGAGTGACGGTTCCGAAGGGAAGAGAGCGGGAAGCCAATACCCCCTTAAACATGTTTAATAATTGAACTAAATATATTAACCATAGTAATATGAGAGTAAAAATAGTAACGTCTGTTCCAAAGGAGGCTAGTAGAGCTCACTAGTATAATTTACACAAAAAATTGTATGTGTTATTATCAAGAGATAATATATTTACTGTTCCTTTATTGAATTTTAATTTTAATTATCATTTCTTCAATGAATCCAATTTAAATCTGAACCTGATACATTCTTCTCTCTGTCATAAACATCCTTCCATTTCCCATTCAGCCAACCTTTCTGCCATTTTAAGTGAATAAGCAACTGAAAAGTAATCGCACTCTTACCGCCAGTTCTACTCACAGGCGTCTACGAAAAGAAAAGAATGTTGACAACATTGTCAACGCAAACAAACAAAATCTTCGTATACTGACGAATGTGGAAAATAATACAACCACTGAAAGCACTACGAAAAAACTACGTCTTCTACGAAGGGAAGGTTAGCACTAGAAAACGCAAATATAAAACTAGTTGTGCTACAGAATGGCACAGATTTCCTGGCAGTAAAGTTTTATAATGTCTTTGGTGTGGACTGGCTTTACTGTCTTGCCCTATTTTCATGCCAGCTGCTGTCTGTAGCCACCCAAAGAATATTTTTTGTTGTTTTCTCAATTTTTCGGTTTCCTAATACTAGAACCAAAATATTTAACCTAAAAATATCAAAGAAGAATAAAAGTTTGTCATTAATGGCAATTTTCATTGAAAAATTTGGAGCCGTTTTTAAGAAATTGGCGTTTAAGCGTTACCCTAAATGCGAAATTTAAAACTCTTTTTCACAGAAAAGTTTTGAGTTTTGGAAAAACTTCATTTAATGTCATTTGAGGTACTTAAACTTGCAAATGCATTAATGTGTACAAAATCGGAAATGTGCATATTAACAATGTGAGATATATTTCAAAAACATACATTTGTGTAATTATTAAAAAAAACAACAACAAATGAATTCAGCAAAATGAACTCAAGGTCATTTTTAACAGTCAAATTAGCATTACCCGTTGGAAAAAATTGAAGAAAAAAATTTTGAGTCATTTTTGAGAAAATGGCGATTTAGCGTATCTAAAAACGCCGAATTTTGAGCTCATTTTAACAGAAAACTATAGTTTTCGAGTATCATTATATATCATTATTTAATACACATGTACTCATAAGTGTAATAATGCTTACACAAGTACAATGCTTATACAAATCGCCGATGATGTAAATATTAACAATGTGAGAAACAAGACAAAAAATGCAATTTTTTTAATTTTTGCAGAAACAAACATACAAAAGGATAGAGTAATATGGCGTTATGTCATCATACAGGGTACATTTAGCACTATCTCGATCAAAAATTCAAAGAAAAAAAATGGAGCCCTTTCCGAGAATAGCTGGTTTTTGTTATTTTTAATATTGCAGATATTGCATGCATTACTGCGCAAAAACTACTAAACTTTTCAAAAAAATGTACATGGTCTTAATGAAAGAATAAAAAATAGGGGCAAATTTTACTTGACGGAAAAATCCCAATTTTGTAATTGTAGGAAGACGCCAGAAAACTCAAACTTTTTGAAATTTTCTAAAATTCGGAGTTAACTCTGAAAATCAGACCTATGTCACCTTCGTAAGTGTATTTTACTCTGCACTTACAAGAAATTTAAAGAAAAAAATTGGAGCCATTTTTTAAACAATTTTGAAACTGTCTCAGGACTTCATGTAAAGTACTCTCAAATTTTAAAAAATGTTTTTCAATATCTCAAAGCTTCGAGTCGAGCCAGATTGACAAAGGGATGGATCCCCTGGATGGTCCGCCACACATTCCCTGGATGTTCCCCCACATATTCTCCTTACTGATGTGACAATGTTTAGTTTGTTTTTTATATGAGCACGATATGTATTTTGTAATTATATGTATGTATTGTATTTTATGTAGCCCTGATGAAGGTCGAATATATGACCGAAACGTCGGCAATGTAGTCGCTTTATTACCAAGTTGACCCAAACTCGTGAACCTCACATCATTATTACTACGGGTCAAGAATCATCGAACATTATTCTCCTTACGTTCACTGCAAATTGTTTGCCTGCTCTACACGAGATCAACATTTGTTTCCCCACATGTTTTACGCCCATATCTTTACATGTTCCGCCCATGTTTCCCGCATTTCACCGCAAGTTTCAGGCATGTATTTCCGCACGTACCTCTGTACTTCCGCAACATGATTTCATGTGTTTAATCACATGTTGACAGCATGTTTCACTAAATATTTTCCCGCATGTTGCTCCATGCGGTCCCCCATATGTTCACCACATGTTCCCGCATATGTTAATTTGGAAATTAATTCGGATATACAAACTCTTAATTGAAGAGATGTTTTTTATGATTTACTTTATTACAGTTTGCGGCAGCGAATAGTGTGGGGGCTCTTCAGAAGGATTGAAGGGGAAGTTCTTAATGGCTAACATATCCAGAAGAGTAGAAAGCGCCTAAATATAAGGGTTTTAGGGGTTTAGCCTATTTTCGTATATAAAGTGGATTATTCGAATTAATGCAAACGTTTTATAATCTTTTTAGTACTTCAAATTCTGAATTTGAAAAGTTTTATATGGTTCTAAAACTTAAATGAAACTAGAAATATTGGAGGGCAATTCCCCGTTCCATTGATCCCCCGCAAAGTTATGCTAAATATTAATGGTGGAAGTATCTCTGCCATTGATAGTGTTCTAATGAATTTCCAGTTTTCTCATACAATTAATCCATTTTATTGTGAAAAGAATAATTCGCGTTTTCATTGGAGTGAAAACTTATCCACAATTCAGTTTACATCCACTGCTTTCTTTCACTACACGAACTCGCTTTGCTATCATTAGAAAGTGGCATATGAAATTACCGTGCTTTGGGTGTCGCGTACAATCAGGAGCAAATACTATTTGGTTACTACGTTATATGGAATTTCCTAATATTAAGGGTGTCCGGGGAGGAAACCTCGAAACTTCGAAAAAAAAAGGTCTTAAGTCAATTCTAAGCATATTTTGTCTAATAGACTAGTGCACTAAAAATTGAGTCGAATTGTGTAAATTGGGTGCTTTTTTATTTCTCGCTTAATTTTTCTTTCTGAACAAATATATTAATTTCTTTTGTAAATAATAAACAATTCACATGTTTCTAGAGTGTTTTTGCCTCTATATGTTTCTATATCTATATGCTTCTATAATGCAAATTTTTGCCTTCTATCTATATGCTTCTATAATGCAAATTTTTGCCTTCTATCTATATGCTTCTATAATGCAAATTTTTGCCTATAAATCAAGTTATCAAAACAACCTTTGAGTGCTTATTGCGGCTCAACCATTCGGAATATCCACGTAGTTTATTAGACAAAATATGCTTAGAATTGTCTTAAGAGCTTATTTTCGAAGTTTCCACGTTTCCTCTCCGGACACCTTGTATTTACACCGGCAAAATGTAACGATGCGGAGGACGATAGGACACAATGCCGCTGACGTCGACGGGTGTGAACGAAGGAAGGCTTGAGCCGGCCAATCCGAAAGCGGCTATAGTTTTTCAAATATCTCTTAAGTTGTTTCGCTGTGCACATGTGAAAACTATCACTGTCTTGATTCTTCGAGCTCTAGAACTTTCCGAACAGATTTGCTGCAATGGCAACAGTTGCTGCTCTGGGATATCTCAGCCGGTTTAAATATTCAAATTTTAAAAGTTATAAAAGCATCTAGCGTTTTCGAGCACGGAGCGAACGAAGGGGCGGTACAGGTGTGGAGTCAGTGTCGGGGTCAGTGTCAGTGTCGGCGTCGGCGTCAGTGTCGGCGTCAGTGTCGGCGTCAGTGTCGGCGTCAGTGTCGGCGTCAGTGTCGGCGTCAGTGTCGGCGTCAGTGTCGGCGTCAGTGTCGGCGTCAGTGTCGGCGTCAGTGTCGGCGTCAGTGTCGGCGTCAGTGTCGGCGTCAGTGTCGGCGTCAGTGTCGGCGTCAGTGTCGGCGTCAGTGTCAGTGTTAGTTTCAATGTTAGTTTCAGTGTTAGTGTCAGTGTCAATGTTAGTGCCAGTGTCAATGTCAGTGTCAATGTCAGTGTCAATGTCAGTGTCAATGTCAGTGTCAATGTCAGTGTCAATGTCAGTGTCAATGTCAGTGCCAGTGTCAGCGTGAGCGTCAGTGGTAGTGCATGTGGCAGTGGATGTGGTTGTGGCGTCGGCGGGGCAGATTGCGGGAGCTGGGGAGGAGGATGAGGCGAAGGCGGCGGGAGCAGAGGAGGGGAAGGGAAGGCGGCGCAAGGGACGTGGGCGGCCGTGGGCGGGCGTCGGCTGCTGAATGGGCGCGGGCGAGGCTTCGGCGCAAGACGCGTGCGACCTTCCGCCCCGCGCCACTCACTCTCGCCGTGGAAAGTGGCGGCTGCGCTGTGCGTGACTGCGCTGCCCCAGAGCGCGCGAGGAAAGTCCTCCGCCACATCCTTGTTCCTCCCCACGCCTCTTTCGCCGACGCCTTCGCCGCCGCCCTCCGTCGCGGCGCCTCCCTCGCTGCTGCCGGCGCGGCGGGAACGTTCGTCCTAACAAGGAGAACAAATTAAAAGTGGCTGCGTTGAATAGGGTTCTTTAGTTAAAATGAGGCGATGAATTCCTCTTGCCATAGTATGATTCCTTCTACTCCAGTGTCATCTTCTTCTTCCTATTCCTCTTCTCGTTTTTTTCTTTTTCCTCTTTCTTGCCTCCTTTCTTATTTCTCTTCTCTTCTTTCTATTCTTCTCCTTTTCTTGCGGACAGCATTCGGCGACTTTGCAACCGGAATATATCATCATGCACACATCATACTTCTTTTTCTTTCTATATTATTGTACAGATAAGCAAATTATTGGAATCACCTCAACAATACTATATCGAGTTATCGTTTAAAATCCGTGTTTGAGGTTGTTTTAAGCTGGAACGTCCTACACACATCAGGATTAAGGTATTTTAGTGCCCTTCTCATGATGGTTTAGGTGGGTGCAGGAAGAGAGGAAATAGAAGCAATATTGTTCAAAAAAATTGGGATATCTTTCTGTAGATGGAAGGGGTCGTGGCAGCGTAGAGTTAGGACACACGCTTGCTAACCTGAGGGACCCGGGTTCAAATCCCAGCATGGCTGGGGATTTTTATCCGATGATGTCCTATTCAGGGCGATCCTCAGGTTCACTCAGCCTTCTTTCCAAATGAGTACCAATATTTACTGGCTTTATTAACAGTAAATATTGGGTAAAAAGGTGTCCGGTTGAAGCATGACGCTTGCCACGCCATCTTCACCCCACTTCCAACCACTAGAACGAACATCTACGAATACCCGTTACATTCTTCTGTACAGAGGGCCTTGGAAGTGGGGATAAACCGGAAAAAATGGCTGAAAGAGGAGTCCTAACCTCCTCTAACCCTAAGCAGGACAATCCTGTAGCACTAAAGTGCAAAGGGTAAATTAATTAATTTCTGTAGATGGATGAATAGAAGAATGTGTCCCGCGTAGCTATCAGATTAAATGCTTTTGGGCTGAAATGTCAGGACCTAGTTGTGACATTACGGATACCATTAAAATATTTGAGATTGTGGAGCAACTTTACACAAAGCTTCTGAAACATCAACATTTTCTGGAAATTGGCTGCAAATATTTTCTTGTTATTTTTTACTCAAATAGTAGAAAGTGCATGTATAACGTAGTGCAGTTCCTATTTAATTACAATCTCTGACATTTTGAAAATTCAAAGAGTTAAATTTTATTTTTGATACTGTCCTACACTTTAACGTTAAAGCTAGGGATTTCTTTCTTAACGCATTTTATCCCTCAGTTATATACCATTAAATCATATCAGCAACTTTAAAAATAAGTTTTTATTGAGCAAAAACTCATAGAGATGAAAAAGTTTTTGATTTGGCGCAATTTCCACTTGTAACATTTCCTCTCTGTCTACGCATTAAAAGCACTGGAATCACATCCATATTACCATCGTGAACTGTTTTCGGCAAATCCGTGTTTAAGATCCTTTTCAACTATATTTTTACACAGGTGAGCGTTAAGATCTGTTAGAAGGGTTACAAAGAGTGTTAAGCCAACCCGGGTGGTCGAGATCGCTAAAACAGTAGTGCCAATGTGATATTGGATCGAAAGAGCACGAGTTCGAATCCCGCCTAGGGTGTGGTTGAATTTGTGTTAGTCCTTTCATCCGTCATTATCACTACACAATCTTATTCAGTATACACTTGCCCCTAACGTTAATAAATAATGGTCGCTGATGACCTTGTAGTTATTGCGACCATAAATAAATTATATATAAAAGAGATTAGGATTTGCTGCAGGTAGCGAGGCCCAATTTTGTACCATAAAATCGTGAGTTCTATGAATGGATGGATGTACGAGCATATATCTCACTCATAACTCAAATTAGAAGCTTTAGACCTCAGTCTTGATAAATACGTCACAAGTAAGATATCGTTGTGTTGTTTCGAAGATCATTAAAATATTTTAATTTTGGGTGTAGCTCCTTGTATGGAAAATGGGTGAACAATTTTTCTTTAAACTACTTCCTCAAAGGGAAAAAAGTGCATTTATAAATATGGTACAGTTCCTACTTTTATTAAAACCTCTGACTTTTTGAAAATGACAAAAATATTTATATTCAAAATTCTAAGAGTTTTCTTTTAGAAAGGATTTTAAGATTTATACTCAACCAAATTTAGTGATTTTTGCTTTAAACGAAAGGTATTAGGCACCAAATGTTTTATTGCTTACTGTTATTAAATTTTTTAGTGTAAATACACTTTAATTTTAACTTAAAATTAATACATTAATTTAATGGGCTCTTATCTGCTGTCGTTTGTTCATGCTATCGTTTGTTCAGGTCGTCGTTTGTATTTTTTGCAATAGGTAAGGTAGGTAGTGGGATTTCTTTGCCATAGTTCTACATAGCCATCTACAACATATATGTACTTGGTAAATATAAAGCTTTTCAATTAAATTTTCTGAAATCTGTTTAACTCTGAATATTTCAACACAGTAATTTTATTGTTCCAAAATAAGTATAGCACCTTCATCTCATTAAGTTTAAAGCAATATACTGAACGATATGAAACAGTATTCTGGGTGCTTTCTATTTACCAAGTTTTACCATGTAAAACTTGACTACCTTTTCTACTGTCCTTTCTTTAGTATGATGTGATCTCAAGGGTTCAGCTGTTTCACATTTGTTTTCGAATATGTTTTACACCTCCAATATTAAAGTCAGATATTTCGAAACACAGTTTATCTGTCATTGAATAGCCTTATGCCATGACCAATCCACAGAAAAAGTATAAATTAACAATGACGCTCTAAAGAGCACTGTAAAACATTCCTTAAATATTACTGTCCTTACGTTCATAAATTGAAGAAAATGACCAATGGTAAATATTATTGATTAAAATATGAAATTCTAATGTAAATTGGATGCAAATATATCCCACACAACTTCCTTTTTGTCGTGTATCCTTACTGATAGAAGTTTACGATATGTTCCAACTTTCCAAATCATTTTTCAACCATATTGGTTCTCGTGCATGCTTTCCGTACAATTGTATTCAATTTTAGATATTCAAATGACGTCATACAGTTTTTTTAAAAAATGAGTAATAGTTGAGTAACCAATAATAACGTTAAGAGGAGAAAAATATTCGGTTTGACCATCATTACCACTAGTTTTTCTCCGGTACTACACACAAAATAAAGAATGTAAATAAGAGAACTGATGATTGGGATTATTGCACATATGTTGACGTATAGTTAAATGATGATTGAAGTAATTTATAAGATTTATAAGATAAAATTATCAATGCCTTTTCGATATTTGATCTCATAACCATTCTGCCGGCGCAGATACCGCAGCGTATGGGTCAGCGCATAACAGAATAGTGCACACAAAAAAAATCATTAAGTTGTAAAACATACTCAGTCATGAATAAATGAATATCGCTATATGTTAGGTTCTAAAGGGCCGCGGGTTCAAATTCTGCCCGGAGCATGGATGTTTGTGTGTGTCCGTATACCGTTACTCCCAATGTTATAGTGATTGCTTAGTAGTTTAAAAGTGACCTTAAATAAGTAAAAACAACAACCGAAAGCATACGGGTAAGATATACTTAACTATTATCAAACATAACTAATTTAGGGCGAGAGGTTTGAAGAAATCTTCCCTCAGATATTTTCATCTCTTATAATCTACTGGTGTTTTACTTGATTTTGATCTTGTTTTAGTTAAAAGGGATAGCGCCCTAATTTATTCGCAAGAAAGAAAAGTTAACACAGTTGGTCCTGTGACTTTATTCGAGATCGTACTACATACTTTTCCCCGCTCTTTGCATTGTGCAGTTAATCTTGCTAGAACATCTCTCTAAACGTCCTCTACACATACTTTTTATATATTTGGTTGCGTCCTTGAACTTCATGATGCAAATTCTTTGCCAAAAAGTTTTCTCGGAAGAATTAATTCTTTCCTTCCTATCCTTCTCGTGAACGTACGGTTGTGGTATGGCGAAACCTATATTTCATTGCAAAGATGATTCATTCAGGAACGCCGCCGCCCACAACTCCGACTTCTCCAACTCCTACTTATTCCTCCACTTCATTTTCCCTCTTATCCTCTTACTTTTACAACTCTTTTTCTATTTTCTTTTTAATTCCTAGGGCTTTTAACCAGCATACGGCCGGTAACTCTCTACGTCCCGATGGGACGCGTATTTGACTAGACACCAACACACTAGTTCCTCTGCTCTGGGGTCAGCAGAAAACGATGTCCTCCGCGATAACACATAAAAGAGAGACAAGGAAATAACAACTATGCACACGGCGGGACTGGAACCTGCGTCTCCTCAGATCGAAGGGCTAAGTCGGTACACGCTCTTAGCCACGTTGGCCATCCAGTTTGGCTTCTGTTTTCTTTGCCCTCTACGATCATTCGTTTGCTCTCAACTATCTTCTTTTTCTTCTCTCCCTACATAATTACTTCTTTTCTCCTTATCCTTTCTTGTAATTCTTCTCCCGTTTCTCTTCTTCTTTTTATCCTGCTCTTCCTCCTCCCAAATTACTCCTTTCTCTTTTCCATAGGCTTCCGTCGCTTCGTCACCGGCAAAGCCTTTCTTCCCACATCCGCACCACCACTGTTCTCGCAGCCGCCGCCGCCGCCTCTGCCGCCGCCTCCGGCGCATCCTGCTTTCTCCGCCGCCACCGCCGCCGCCGCCGGCTCTTGTGTCCGTGACCGACGCGACCTCGATCTTGAGCTGCGCGGCGTTGGGCGCGGCGCGGGGTGGGGTGGGGTGGGGTGGGGTGGAAGGGGGGAGGGAGAGGGGTCGGTGCCTCTCCCGCGCAGTGCAAGTGAAAAGACGCGGAGAGCAAGGTGCCGCCGCACGCGCGTCGTGTCTTTCGCTGCACCGGAGACACGCGTTCCGTTTCTCTCCAGCTGACCCTCGCACGTCCAGACGCCCTTCTCTCCTCGCGCTTTGTGCCGCACGCTTTAAAAGTGAAATTTACGACGCGAATGTAGTTCACCGGGAGGCGCCTCTTGTGGACGTGCGTTGAAGCGACGACGATTCAACAGAGTTCCAAACAAACGGCGAATATTGCTAACTGGTGGCTGATAGCAGCAAAAGCTACTCATCGTCTGGGTGACACTGAAAATACTTATTACTTCTTTACAGTAAACCAATTGTCCTACAGCTCAGTCTAGCGGTACGGTTTGGACCTTCGTTGTCATCCATCTTCTCGCAATAGTACCGAAGATTTTGAAGACAACAGAGAATGCATCATACGGGAACGGGTAATCAGACCAACACCAAGTTCTAAGGATGGCATCCCGCGCGGTCCTTAACTCGTTGCCCTATCAGTCCCACGGTAGTCCTATTTTTACATACCTTTATTAATCTGATTGACACCTTTTAAATATAATTTTAACCAATAACCACGATTTCTATTCATTTCAGTGATTTATTTCAATCATTAAACAATAGATCCGACAATATGCATTTGTTCGTGAATTTATGGAGCTGCTTTCTCTTTAGTCTGCGTGCAAATCTTATTTACGGCACTGTATGATCTTAGTTTTTGTTGATTTTTTTAGTAATCGTGAATTTCTGAGGTAAACGTTTATTCCGTTTTGAAGAAAAGTGTTTGTTTACAGTAGAGAATATCAAAATGTATGGATTTGTGTAAAACCTTGGGAGATATATGCATGAGAAATGTTTTGTTGCCATTTAGCTACAATGAGCACATACATCACACTTAATCTACAAATGGAGTTTCATTCATGTATATCGTAACTCTATTTAGGTAATGATATAAACCTAATTTAAAGCCAAGATATGTGTTCATTATAATAGAGACTTGAAGAAATGTTTAAATGACAAACACAATAACTTGTTTTCTCTTTTGATATAACAAAGGGTCTATTTCCGATCAAGATGATGAAGAATAGATTATTAGGGAAATATTGTTGAATTCTGTATAGATGCCGAATAAAAATAGTGAAGTTCTTGAAATGTTCAATAACAAAGTACATAATCGAGGGAAACATATTAAAAAACTTAGGCATAGTACATACGATTTCAGGTCACAATTAATATACTTTCAAAAATTGATCATTTGTTTACTCTTATTTTCGTTCTGGCCAAAGAGAACAAACATACAGAAATGGTATTATGTCTGCAAGAAATAAATGACGTTTATTGACACAGAACGTCTTACTTCCAGGCGTATTGGAAGTAGTCGAAACAACTCATGTAAAAATGAGCAAAATATAATAGTAAAAATTGCTTAGGTACGTTTTCAAGGTTTAAATGTTTAAAAGGTTCTGTGAGGGTATATATTACAAACCCATAGAATTTATTTTGTATTTAACTTAGCAGAAAAGAGCAGTATTACTGGACTTGAGTCTTGAACAGTGTAATGAATTAAGTACCCTATGTGCCCATTGTAGCCAAATAGCAACATTTCATGAAACATAAACTGTGAGAAAAATTACGAAAACTTGTTTTTATGTCTTCTAATGTACCTCTTTATGAATTTAATGTCTTGAATATTTTATTTCTTCATATTAAATAATTTGGGTTCGAAAGAGTTAGTACTGCGACTGCATCCGCCAAGTCTTGCCTTGTTACATTACTACATTTTATCCCAATAACTTTGAATTTATTCCTTTTTTCGATCTTCTGAATGTAAAACGAATCGAATGAGGCGTTTTACAGTTTGGAAGTTGTTTTCGTTCTTTTACAATTTTAACGCATTACCATTAGGTACCTAATCACGCAACACATTACCAATAAATGACGTTCTTAACACAAAATCAATCAAAACCATGTTAGCAAAACAAAAAATGAACTTTTAAGTTAAATTTAGCTCGTCGCGAAATGCGAGAACTACTTAGCTACTATTAGCTTTATTATAAGACTTCTTTTGATTTCTGTTCATATTATTATTGTTATAAAATAATTCGTCATATAAGATCAATGAATGTCCTAGCTCAAAATTCGTATTTTCCATGTATCAGTTTGGCAACAATGAAACCGATAATCTTCTTACAACCTTACAGTATTTGACGCTTATATTTTTCATACAACAGTTTTCTTCTAGCACATAGGGACCCATAACATGCTAGCGCTGAGCATAGGAACCCATAGTAAATGTGAGCCGTCAATCCCCAGAAAGAATCGAGATTACAAAATTAACAATAATTCACTGATGACGTATATTTTTATAAATATATAAAACATTGCAAAATTCAAACATTTAAAATTGGAACAATTCATATTTTTTTCAAGAGCGAAAAGATTCCTTAATAAATTAAATTTTCTGAAGAATCAATTTCTTTTCTGTAGAACGTTTGCGTTTCGTGATCTGCTGTGAAGAATTCGGAGATAAAAGGCAACTTTGTATTAGGATTATGGATTGCATTCTCTCTGGTGAAGTATCTCTGGTTCCACAATTTCATTAACCAGACAATTGGCGGAGATAGCTTCTGGCGCTTAGCTATAAACCGTTTAACTCTCACGCCTCCATTGAAAGGCGTATTCTTTTTCACTCCACATACGGAGAAAGTTCTCAGTTTGGGAGGTTAGCTGTGAGTAATTTTCAGTCAAGTAATAACAGCAGATTACGACTCATTTCTACTGACTGAAATGTGTATTCTCATTGAAATAATTGTGGATAGAGGTAAGGTCGAATGGTTGTTTTTCAAACTGGGGCTTTTAAACTATTTCAACGCAATAAAATACTGATTATGCTAAGAAAGTTTTGTTAACGCGTACAATATTTAGAAACTTTTAATCAATCTTCATCTAAACTCTAAGTAAGTAATTAAAGCTACTGTCGCGTAATAGATTAGTTTCAGACACCTCGCAGTAAAATTCATCTACCAACACTGTTTTTTAATGTTACCCACTTTCCCAATTTTCCCGGATGTGGCTGGACGCATTTTATCTGTGGTTAATAAATTTTCTAAGTACGTAGTACATTTCTAAGTACATTTCGTAATTACAAAAAACGAAAGACGTCACGAATAGTGAAGTTATAATAACCAAGAATAAGTAGCATCAATTACGCACAATTTCAATCACTCACGTCTCTGTTAACTGCTAAAATCAGACTTGTAGTGAAGAAACCGATCCGTTGCACATACAATAGTATTAATTTTCTCTAGGGCTGTCGTAGGACTTCTTTTACTGGTATTAAATCTCTTTCACATGAATTGGTCAGTGCCTGAAATTCGGTGCCAATTCTCATTTGGTTTCTATTAAAAATTGCAAACGTGATTCATGTGTTTTCAGGTCAAGTTCAAATTCTTTTGATGCACTATGGGACGCATTTCTTCTATTCAGTCTCACACATTTAATGCACATAATTTTTAATCTCGCAAATGAGAAATCGAGGACACGTGACTTTTTAGCTATTTGTCACGGCCTTGTAAATACTTCATGCAAGGACTGACAGGTAGTGAAGCAAAGAGAAAAGAAAGAAAACTTGAAAGAAGCGAGTTGAATCGATTCGGATGGAGACTAGTTATCGTGATAGAAATCCGGTTCCTTAAGTTCCTGTTTGAGTTTGGTTGTCGTGGTGGGCTTAGCAGTGACTTCACTAATTGACACACGCGTGTGAGAACGAAAGTGTTTTGTTTATTCAGGAGCTCACCCTAATTGGATTCGAATGTAATAATCGGAACGCATTGCTATGCATGTTGAGCGGTTTGAAGCAGAGACACGTACGGTATACAATTGCTCGCCATGTAGTACTGGACGAAAGGTTTGCATATATGGTGGCGATATTGTGTAAGAGGAAAGCGAAGGTTTTCATTCACCTCTTTAGAAGCGTAGAACAAAAAAGTTTAAAATTAACAATGCAGATGGAAGTAAGCTGAAGTTTTTGTAAGTTTTCTATAGGGAGAAAATTAATTGATTGATGCAAATTAATGAAAATTGATTATACAGTTTCAATTTTTACAAACTTGAAAGTTTTCAGAGCATATTTTAGTTTTTAAATTGTCTTAGCATTACTCTTAACATTACATATGCACCATTCAGCACAGTTATGTAAAATGTTTGCATGTAAGACATCAAAGTATTAAAAGGTATAAATTGTCCTCTGTTTTACGGCCTTACTAAGATCAGTTCTATTCCTCTTATCACAATTATTTATTTAATTTAACCCTTATCCGGGAAATCGGGATTTATTGAACCCGGAAGCAAACTTTTCAATATGTTACGTGTAAACTATCGAAGGCAGGGTGGCCAGCGAACCAAGAATCCTTGAAAACCGAAAAAAACGGAATTTGAAAAAACTAGAAAAAACGGGAAAAAACGGGAACTTGATTTGAAAATCGGGATTTTTCGTTATTTTTAGATTTATCCCCAACATTTAGTATAATTCACATACAGCATCGTATTCAGTAAAGGATCTATTTAACTAGTGATAATGGCGAGTGAAAATCGAAATATGAGAAGTGCCACATGTATGCTTGAGGATTGCGTAGTCCTTGACTGGCATATCACACAACTTCAAACACTGCCGCGTGTGCACTTCCACCACGGGTGCAACATAGGTAGATTATATTGCGGATATCAACATTCCATTGCAGTCATTGACCAAAAGATGAAACTATCCTGTAGCACAAAAGCTTAAAGCTATCAAGCACTGCTGCGTTGGTGTTAGAGGATTGCTATTTGAAGGGATTCCAGACGCGGTTCTATTTCTTCTAAACTCTTCAGGGACATCGCCTTCGACATTCTGCATCTGGTTACAAAATAAGCATTGTCTAGAAATCATCAAAA
Source organism: Acheta domesticus (assembly GCA_031308135.1). Lineage (NCBI taxonomy): Eukaryota > Metazoa > Arthropoda > Insecta > Orthoptera > Gryllidae > Acheta > Acheta domesticus. The sequence goes on along the minus strand of JAHLJT010009419.1, from coordinate 65,762,500 downwards.
TGGTTGTTTTTGAGAAATTGCATGTTCTGGACTAATATTTAAAAAACGGACGTAAAGTTAAGCATTAAAATTATCTCCCATATTATCCCTTATTAGCATAGAAATACTCCTTTACTCGCGTGGCCACTGGTGGCATGTCTAGTCGCCACGTCGTGAGCTGTATTAGTATCTAAAATAATAAAAAAATCACCTAAAATGTGACCTCTTTCACCTGGGCCCGCCCGCGGTGCGGAGCCGAACGCTACGTCACGTTCATATTCTTTGTATTCATTAGAGATCACAGCTAGAGCCTTTATCTGTGGATCATTGAATACAGTTCTACTTTAATGTTATGCAAGACTAGTCGGAAAATTCGAAAATATTTTAATATTTTAAAAATCAAACGCAATTAAAACAGATAAAACCAGATGATTAAGTGTTATCCATTTAAACTGTGTTAAGCATAAAAAACAAAATCTATTTTGAAAACAATCCGGAAATTTAGTAACAGATTTTAAGTCGGCGAGAACACTATTATGATCCCAAATACTATTACTGAAGAACTTTTTAAAATTGTTGAATTGCAAAATCGATTATATAATCTCCAAAATTTTAAAAATTAAGGTATCTTGGATGTTTCAAGCAAATATGAAGATTTTTTCATTCCAAAGGAACAAAAGTATTATTAAAAATGAAAGTCTTAGTGTTATTAATCGTGCTTTTCAGGTATGTCATGAAATCTAGTGTTATCTCCCTAATTTTTGACACCTGATTAATTGGCCTAAAATAGACAGCAGAATATCCACTTTGAAAAAATATTCCCACTTGTGTATTGAAAACTGTTATTCATGGTAGGACCGACATTTTCCGAAACCGATCTGAAATAAGGTATTTCAAGCACTACGTTGGGATCAGCTCCGGGATCGACTTTTCGCGTGAAAAAATTCTTTTTAAAGAGTTCTGGACTCTGAATATTAATTAGTAACATATACTTCCTAGAAAAAATCCAAGTGTTCTTTAAAGCTCGTATTTGTACAAAATTCTACACTCTACTACTCTGTTGCGAAAGAAAACTGTGAGAGTAACAGAGCACGGTAAAGTAATCACGAGAAAAAGTGTGTCGTAATGAGCAAAACAGAACCTGGAAAATTAATACTCTCAGACCAGGAAAACCGGTGATAACCCTTGAATTCTAAAAAGCGAGATCTCTGGTCAACCTCGAACGTGTTAAGATAGTTTTTTGTGACTTTGTTTGCTATTGTGTTTTCTAAATGCACCCGCAACCATTTTACGAACGCGTTACTGAATAATAAATGCTAAAACATTTCAGCCGCAACCCGGCAATAGGGGTCCATTGGACTCAGGTCGCTTAATGTGAATGTAATGTTGCGTTTTCTGGTTTTGTTTGGTCGATTACTTGATGACTGTTGTCCAAGGAACGGACGGATGTCGGGTTGCGCAACGTCTTTTCATCGGGATGTTATCTGACACTACGTGTGTACCATAAGAACGACGCCTTCGTTGACCGAGTTGTTGCTGGTTAGTATGTAGCCAAGAGTCAGGAGAGTGAGATTTTGAAGTTGAGTGCGGTCCAGGTTTTCCAGGAAAACTGCACGGCGATAGGTGGTTTGCTGATCCTGACCGAATGTTAGAAACCATTAAATCGTACACTTATTGTTCATATTGCAAAGAATTTGGTTCGTACAGAAAATGTAAGGTGAGACAGTCAAACAGGATTGAATAACATGTGTAGCTTGTCCATCATACGTTATCGGGAAAGAAGCAGATTCTACAACAAACAAAAATTATAACAATGCCAAAAACGATGCATTTATGCCGTTGGGAAAGATGTAGGAAATAGAGATGTAGCATCTTTTCAAACATATCTGTAATGAACATATCCAGGAAAACAGTGCGTGCGATCTATAATAAAAGAAAAATATTTAAAAACAAATGTAAAGTATTTTGAAAGGGTTTGTTAAATTAAACAACGTTATTAGCGCGTTCTATTTCATTAACCACGTTCGAAATGTACATCTGTAAGCTTAATTTCGTCGAAGGCACTCCTGGATCCACTGGACACCGTCTGCTCGGTTGCGTCATTAAACCTGGCTGCCCGGAAAAGGGTTAAAACCAACAATGAGTACAGCTAACTTTAAATTACGTGATCAAATATTATTTAATGCTATAAATGCAACATTGAATAGGATGGAATACGATAAGGCATGAACACAAAATGTAAGATGAAAATGAAAATGGAGAAATGGGTTGAGGAGAAAACAGTACTCTGCAAAAACCTGTCGTAAACCTGTTTTGTCCTTCATAAATTCCTCAAGAAGTGACCGAGATTTTAACGCGGCTATCCAGAGATGTGCTGACACTACATAGTCTTTCTATACTTTAAATGCCTTAATAATACCTCTCTATGCGTTAACCAGTTTCATAATACAGAATATTTCTGACAACGTTGCCATTGTTGTCTATTGGAACTTCTTGGAGAAGTGCCTTCATGTCCTAGAACTAATGTTAGGGAGTTCACGATCTAACACAATAAATCAATTGTATTTTCATTTACCTGCCGAACACCGACGAATGAGGAGTTGCCTAACAATTAAAAGGGAATGGCATATGTGAATCTTCGATGCATGAAATGTACTGCTACATGCTCATTGCGAAAAAGATATTATCTTGAATCCCACTACATGCCCAGAAGAAAACAATGATTGTTGTCGCTCAAGCTCGTCGTCTTACCATGCATTGAAGTCACTAGTGTGGTCAGTGCAACATTCGAAAAACATTTTTTGTGCTCAGTGTCTGCCAAAATGATTCGAATACAATTTGAGATTAATTTATCTTCCTAAGTAAAAGAGGAAAGTGAAAAACCAGTGTTCAGGATCTGACTTAAAATGGAAGATAATGGCATAATTTTTGCAAATGTTCAATTTTCAGTTTTCATGAGAATGCAAATAAACTATTTAATCTCTAGTTTGTCCAGTTCCAACGATCCACACTTTGTAAATAGTTGTTTTCGAAGCAAAAATAGATTTATAGTAGAATAAAATACGGTATGTTTCTCACAACTAGTGCTATGGAGTGGACGTACCTTTCAAAGTTGTGATAGAAGATCCAAAAAGATGTCAATTTGTAAATTACGGTTTAAGAAACAAAAATTGTGTCCCTTCAGAAATAAAAAGCTGTTTTTAAGTGAGCTGGAGGCATTGTTTTTTAGTTATGAATGATAGTAGTCCATGTTGCAAAGTATTGTATGTTGAGAGTTGCATGCACGCCTGCACTTTTCTTTATGTCAATCTGCAAACTTATCATCTGGAATCTATTTGATGCACAATCATAGGCAATTATCTCTCAGTAGCACACTTACGGGATTGGGTGTCGATGATTTCGTATAAATGGTATAAAACCGCGAATTCTCTTAATGTTTCACAAACTGAAAATATTACTTGATCCAAGACCGCCCACGTTGCTCTGAAGAAGAACTATTGAAGTTGAGGCGTATGCGGTAGTTAGAGGTCATTGGGGTTGCAGTCAATGCGAATCAAGTTGCACATGACTTTTCACCACATAGCGGGAAACGTTTCTGGTCGTTCTAGAGTCCCAAACATTCTGAGTTACCAAAGTCATTGGTAGCTGTGAAATTGAAGGTAAGGTAAAGTGCTTATTTATCGCCATGTACCGCCAATGAACCTTCAGCGACTTCAAGAGACCGACAAGCTGTGCCCAACTCCTTTGAAACTTCACTAGCCGCCACTGCTAGGCAGTGGTCAAGAGAAAACTGAGAGGCCAGTTTTTCATCGTAGAAGATGCTGAGAGTCGTTATATGTGACTGGCCGCATTACAAAATTATCAGTTTCTGCAGGACACTAATTACTAGGGTCCGGATGTTTATGACCTAAAAATGTTAGAAATATACAAGTAACTATGACCTAAAAATATATGAAAATATTATCAGAAATATGACTTCAAAAATGTTTGGTTTCAATTTTGAAACTTTCAAAATCTTTCTTCTATTTAAATAATAATTATATTGAAAATATACACTTAAAATCTAGGACATTCACATGGTGAATGTGCCCCCTCACTTCCTCCTTCGCGGTCCCATGAAGATAATTCTACAGCTAAAATTATTTACAGAAGCGGTTGACCTTGGTTTATAACCTGACAAAAGTAATCTAACATTATCTTGGCCACTAATGCTTTCTACGCTTTCTTTTTCTCCTTTTAGATATTTACCCTCCCAATTCACATTCATTTGTATTTGTAGGAAAGACAGACCACAATTAATACTACAATTGTGCAAATTAGATAACAGTTAGGAGATGTGAAAATTATATTTGAGACGACTGCAAGAAAGTTTGCGAAAGTAGAATAAAAAAGACAAACAATTGGAGCAAATTTTGAGAAAAATTTGAAAATGCCCCAGAGCTTCATGTAAAACAAATCCTCAAAATTTTAAAGGATGTTTTTCAAAATCTCAGAACTTTGCTTCAAGCCAGATCGACCGGGGAATATCCATTTTGGAAACCATCCTACGTACAGATTAGGCGCTAGTGGTGTTCACAGACGTACAGACAGACAGATGGAAGGACACACAGACGGACAGATGGACAGGCAAATGGACGAACGGACGTTAAAAAAAACTTTTTTGGTATCAGGGGACCTCAAAACTTGTATTTCCGTTGATATGTGTAAATAGATTTTCCGCAGTCTTCCATAACTTTCTCTATGTAACGTATATTACTCCGTATATACTACGTACGTATACAAGAAAGTAAAAATATGACTACCACAAGGCATGGAAAAATAAGACCGTAATATACAAATTTACTTAAAATGACCAAAGGATTAAAATAAGATAAAAATATGACTGTATATGACAAGTGAAAATTGCTTAAATTTAGTCGGTGTAGTAGATAAGCTTAACTTACATTTTCATAGGAAATAACACAAAGAAAAAAATATGACATATCAAAAACATTCGGGCCTGATTAATTACTGTGACTACATTCCTCTTACGCTGGAATATATCTTAACTAACTTTCGTACGAATATGTAAGATATTCTCATTAATTTCTTCAGTAGAGCAAGATACACAACAGAGGATAAAGTATTTTGTAAACTTTTTTTCAGGTTTCATGCCATCATAATTGATGGATGATCTAGTGCATCGATTATTTCTTTACTGCTACCAACGATTGGAGGAGAGTAAAGCTACAATTAAGTTTTCTGTTCAGGAGCAAAGGACAATCCCAGGTTTTCAGAATAGAACATAGAATTGCTAGAAATTGAACGAAAACCACGCCCATTGCACTTCTGCCATGTTTTTAGTGCAAAAGTATTCTCCTTGAATTCGTAAAGATGAAGGCTGGAATCACCACTGCAGGTCAATCCATCAAGTTTCTCATGGCCTGATGACACATGCACCACTAGCTACGACACCGGACGTCCCTTCTCAGAGGGACTGGTTCTTGATTGCCATGTTGATGTAAACCGCATGACTAGTGTGTACTCATTGAAAGACATTAAATGACCTGGCAAATTGCGCAAAATCCTAGATTTGAATCCCGACGTTGAAGGCGGGATTTCGACAGTGCATGGATGAAGATTATGGAAAATGGGGTTAATGCGTTTTACTTTGGTCAATTTCATATGAATGCCGAGGAAGTATCACACAAAGGATTGTGTATGATATTTCCTTTCTCAGTCTTTCATCACTCCCAACCCTAGATCCGGAGGATGAGCTGAACTCCCAATCTCAAATAAACTAAGTTAAACGCTGAGAAAAAATAAGCTGCTTAGAATATTCTAAAGGATTACCGCTGTCATTCTAGAAAAGGTATACAATTCTATACAGGGAAGAAGCTACACAATCTGATACGGGGGTGAAGTCATGACCACTGGGCGAGTAAGAATACAACTAGCCTTTTGCAGTCATTGGTGAAGCTTCTGCAAAATGATTTAGTATATTGCGCTGAAGGAAACGAAGCAAGGTTGAGTATGGATTAAATTGCGAATCAAAAATCTTCCCAGACTTAGCAAAAAAAAGTGAAACGGTCAATAATATTTCTTTTCGCCGAACAAGAAGCAGCAGCCCATCAATTGACGAAGATGCGTAGACTTGGAACAAAAAAACTATCAATACCGTTAGAAAGTGGACACATATTAAACGAACAAAGGCCAGGATTAGGTCACACATCGGCGCATTAGCTGTAAAAATATTGGAACATATTTAAGAACGAAGACGCTTGGTCGCGGTCGAGCTGGGCCGGTACGTGCGTCGCTTAGGACAAAGGATGGCGGTCAAGGAGGCTTGAAGGGCGACGCAGGGCGCGAAGGGCGGCGCGAGGACGGAGGCAGCGGTGGAGGCGGCGGCGGAGCGGCACGTGGGGTCAGTGGGCCAGCGGCCGGGGCAAACACTCCGAGGCGAGGCGAGGCGACGCGGCGCGGCGCGGCGCGGCGCGACGCTCTGCGCTCTTCGCCCAGACGACAAGGAATGTTTGGCGGCCCGCCCGCCTCCGTCTCCGCCTCCTCCGCCTTCGCCACCTCCTCTTCCTCATTCTCCTCCTCCCCGTCTTCACTTCCACGCTCCCTACTTCTCCTCCATCTCCGTGTTCACCTTCTCCTTGTTATCTTCCTCCTTCGTCTTCCCTTTCCCCCTCCTCCGTTTCCTCCGCCGCCATCTCCTTCTACAGCTTTATCTCGTACACCTTCTGCCGTAGCCGGCACCTTCTTCTCTTACACCTCCACCTCCTCCTTCTCCGCCTCCATCTTCACCTCCACCTCCTCCTATATCACCGCTGCTTCCTTCTCCTCGTCCACCTCCACCTCCGCCGCCGCCTTCTCCTCCTATACCTCCGTCTCAGACACCTCCTCATCCATCACTGTGTTCTCCTCCTCCGTGTTTGTCTCTTCTCTCTCATCGTCCGTCTTTGCCTCCTTTTATACCTTCTCCTCCATTTCAACCGCCGCCTTCTCCTCCGACTTCCCCGCTTCATTCATCTTCGCCTCCAGATACTCCGCCTCTATCACCACCTTTGCCTCCTCTGTCTCCTCCACGACTGTCTTTGGCGCCTTCGCCCCCACCTCGTTCACCGCCTCCATCTCCTCCTCTCACCGTCTCCTCTGCAGCCACCTTCGCCACCAACGCCCCGCCGCCGTCCCCGGCCTATCGTAATGTCAACAGGTGTCGCGCGCGGGGGAGGGAGGGGAAAGAGGCGTGAGGACGACTGCGGCAGCCGTGAACAAGACCTCCCAGGTCGACGCAGGCCAACGGAGACGCTCGTACCAGGCGTTGGGCTTACCTCCGCCACGTTAAGGACTTGTGATTCTTACAAGATTTTGGACCATCAGAAAAGTGCAATGTGTCTGAAGTTCTTGTAAGGAGTACATTTTTCATGTACAATGGAATCGTGATATCCCAGATTTTTTGACACGAATTCTCAGATATCTCGAATGTCTGAATATTTCCATATTTTTAAAAGGACCATTTAGAGATTTCTTAGAGAGAACACCTGTGACAAAATACTATTAAAAATATACGTTTAAAATTTTAGTACTTAGTACTTAAATTTATTTTCTATTATTTGTATTGTTTTTTGTACAAAAAATGACTACATACGATACATAAATCTAGAATTTTATAGCCATTCAACTCGCCTACAAACACCGTATTTCGTATGTTATACCTCGATATGCAGAAATTTCTGGTAACTCTATCCCCTCGTCCATTAAATACCACATATAGATATTGAACTGTATTATGAATATCAAAATCTGAATTATTTGGAAAGACTCGTTTTTCAACTCGCAAAGTTACTAAGAACATTAATAAAGTAGTTATAATATGTTATAATGACCATCTTTGTATTTCAAAGACGAACCATTTGTTCACTATTTTTAAGTACGGTGTACTTTTCCTAAATTATGCGAGTAAAACAGTTTTTTCAGGAGGTGAAATGGAAAGTAAAATTTTCATCACATTGTTTACAGAGTTATTTGAATGGTATTTATTTTGTGTGTGATTTACCAGATTTGATTTGATATTTTATTAAAAAACTGTAAAAAAAAACGTATGTTACGTACAGGAGACAAGTATGATTTCCGCACATTTTCTTGAGCTTCAGAATCACTACCTCACCCTTTTATTATACGTAGAACATATGAACATAATAAAGCGTGATTAGCTTTATGTGAAAACTATACCTTTTAACTCTCGAGTAATGACCGACTAATACGTATGTGCATCGGTAAACGAACTTCAGACTTTATTTTATTATATTGCTAACAAGAAATCAACCCACACTACCCATTTCTACTCCTACCGCAACTAGAAAAAGAGGAGCCCAGCATGGAATTTCACAAATCTGTATTATTACAGTGAAATGCAATCGGTATAACACGGTGCTGAAATCAAATTTTGATGATTTATGGGAATAAGCAGCTTTGGATTTATTTAGTTAAACGATCTTTTGAATTTTTGCAAAATATTATGTAATTATTTCAGGCATTTAAAGGTATTATTACATTTTTAATTGCCTACTTGTCGACAAAAAAAGTCATAATGACTTGTGTCATACTTTGGGTTATGACCTTGTGTATCTACAATTATTACTAAGATACTACAATTAAGTGAATGTGTTACAGCAGGTTCTGACTTCTTATCAATAATAGCCGCTTCACGTAATTTCGACCGCAACGCTTGATGACAACCTGAATTTTCACAAAGAGTAATGTTTCTCAAGAAAGAATAAAAGAGAAACTACGTTCGAAAGGCCGTTCTGTATACTCATGCGTCTCCACAGCCTGTTTAATGCGAACGAACAGGAACTGAACGCAACTGGCACTCACCTTCCGGTGTATCCGTTTCGTGCAGGACGGAAGCCATTTCATGCTGCAAAGCAAATCCGAAAAAAATCTATAAGTTCTCAATTGACAATATTAAGCAAATATATTTTGAAAATCCCTTGAAAATTAGTAATTTAGATTATTATTAAATTAAGTAGACAACTTTAAGGTGACGTGAGTTGTACTTCTGACTATATTCTGATTGTCGAGACACCTGATGCAATATTGCTCAAATAGAGTAAAAATAAATTGTTTTCTAATATTTTATCAACTTTGGAGATGATAAAAAAAATCTATTTCAGAAATAGAATTTCTGAATATTTAAATATGATAATTATTATTTTCATTTATTAGGGTTTAAGAGATATTTATCTGTTGAGGTCCATGAGTGATGGGTATATGATAGCTGTAGTAATAAAGTAAATGATGGAGCAATGATGTACTGGCAGAATGACAGGGAAAGATGGAGGAAAATCGAGAAAACCCGACAAAAGTCATTTTGCCAGTACAAAAACACCTGTGTTCGCTGAAAGAATAGTCATGCACTCCTCGTGATTCTTCATACATGGAAGACAAGAGCAAACCGCGCCTGTAGGAAAGCTACTTCCTACTAGCGTAGGAAACGTGAGCCCATGAAGATGTCTACTCACACACCTAGGCCCAGCAAGTATTCCAACACCCTTCACACAAACAGAGCTGAAAAGTGTCTACAACCCATGGGAAGCTAGCGCGCCTTCAAAATATACAGCATTAAAAGTATTTTAAAATCATTTTAAATACGATATAAATGATATATTAGTTACTAATTTGTTTAAATCAATTAAGAAAATATTCGTATTTAAAAAAGCGTAATAATAGTGATCTACAGCAGCAAAAATGCTGCTGAAAAAAACAAACAAAAATTTCCAAAAAGTAGCATACACTGTGCTGAGAAAAGAATGATAAATAGCAGGGCTTCACGAATACTGCAAAGTTGTAACATAGTATATTTTTATGCACTACAACTGTTCTTTACATATTAAAATTATAAAAAATGTTGCTAAATATTTAATGGCGGGCGGTCTGTTCCTTATATCTCTTTGGCCTTGCTGCCGTATAACACTAATTGTGCCGTAGCAGTGACCCACTGCTTATGAGAATTCATTTGGTACATGCAATATATGCCGAATAACGCAATGAAAATTTGCATTTTTCAGCCAAATTTGAAATTTCCATTTTTACGGAGTTCCTTGATACCTAACAAAATCATAAAAACCTCTCACTTGAATAAAGACTTCGTATGTTTCTTTAAATGTCTGCATGGATTGGATTATTATTATTAACATAGATTTTGAAGATTGTTTTCGAGTATTTAAATTCCAATATTTAGTACAAGTACCAATGTAAAGCTTTAAAAATTCAGTTAGATGCGCTTATTTTAATTTTTTAAAAATAAAAAATAAGTTTAACATGTTTTCTTTAATTTTTAATATATCCCAATAACTGTTTCTTGAGTCCACTCTTGCTTCAAGCAGATGAGTACTCCGTGCCTTAAAGCACGTGGAGCAGGGTCGCCGCAGTAAGCTCCTGGCTTCCAACGAGCGGCAGGCGTTCGCCGCAGTATACGCCTAGCACGTTGCGGCGACGGAGTTGGAGTGGGCTTCCACAGGCGGATATTGGCCCGCGGCGGCGGCAGCAGCTCGGGCGAGGAAAGTGGACGCGCGACATCGGGGTCAGCGGCCGCGCGCTGCCCACCTGCGAAGCTTGCCACGCCCCCTCCCCCTCTTCCCCCTCCCCACTCCATCGTGCCCCCTCCCCGCCCACCCCGCACCACTCCCGGCCGCTCAGCCGCCGATGCCTCCTGCCAAAGCCGCCGCGGCGGAGACGTCCTTAAAACGCAGCTCAGATGTAGTGCTGCTGTTTATAAATGTTTAATACAAATACAACATACAAATGGAACATGGACGTTTTCGCTTTATTTGTAAGGAAATTTTAAATTATAATATTTACATTTGAAGTCAAATGTTACTAATTCAATATTTCAAACATTTCTTCTTCTAATCGTCTCACGTTCACTATTGTTCTCCATATCTTTCTTCTTTCCTCTTCCTTCTCCACCGCTGCTGCCTCCTACCAAATCCGCCGCGATGGAGACGTCTTTAAAACGCAGCTTATATGTATTACTGCCGTCTATAAATGTCAAATACAACTTATGAGTGGCACAAGATCACATGTTACGTGAAGGGCAATGTTTACATTTGACTTTCCTCTTTGCGGATGTCTCATGTCCCCTCTTCTACTCCATCCCTCCCTTACTCTTCCTCCTAGGCCATCTCCCCCTGCCAAATGCACCGCGAAGCACAGAGTATAAAAACAGCTCAAATGCCAAAATGCTGCCGTATGTAAGTTAGTGTCTAATAAATATGCAGCATTCGAGAGGCACATTCTTTCTCATAGTATTTGAGCAGGTCATGTTGCATTAAAATGCTTGTAATGGAAGTCGTAAACTACTGCATATAAATCAATGAAACAACCATATTTGAATCGGCGCGGATATACCAGATAAGGCAGCTCAACAACTAATGTCACTGCTGTGCCCCCAACTGTTAAACTCTATAACTAGGTCGAATTCAACCACTATCTGGCGCAGAATTCGAACGGCCGGCCGATCTGATTGGTAGTGTCTCGTTGTTTCTCCGATGAAAACCAGGTGAATGCCGGAACAATTCCCTAAAAAAAAGGCCACGAACCATGCGCGATCTTTCCTTCTTCCTTGCCCCATCCGTCTCCTTACATACATTTACACTTACATGCACTACATTACCACGCATGTCGGGAGACCAGTCTGGAACTTAGAGCTTGCTACACCTGAGGCGGTGCCCCGCTAGTGGGAGATACCTGGTTGGGGACATTGTTCGCAAGCCGACGGGTAGGTTGGCGTCGGATCTCACCATCCAGCAGGGGAAGATCACTGCCACCTCTCGCGATGAAAACATGCACGACACAAAGGGACTAATGTCCTGAACAGTTGACACGCCCGGAATCACTAATCAACCACTCGGTGCGGATGTTTTTCTATGTTCCATCTCCTTGGACGTCATTTTTCCTCTTCTATTTCATCCTCTGCCAAAGCCGCGGTGCTTTCTTGTCAAATCCACCACGATAGAAAAGGCTGTAAAATGCACGGCACACGCACTGCTGGCACTTGAAAGTAGGCCAGTTAACACAAACTACCATCTGCTCATTCTTTCCCATACTACAATGAAAGATGTTTGTAAAATATTTACAAATATACGAAAAGTCAAATGATACAAACGTTTCAACCATTTATATCACTCCGAAGCTGAAACACACCCCTATTCCTGACCCTCAAGCCTTGTCCCGTTCTTCTCAGTCCGTTTCTTGTCTTAGCGCTCCCCTACTCTACGCCGTTGGATGCCAAAACTGTCGCGACAGAGAAAGCCTTAAAATGCAGGACACACGCACGACTGGCTTACATATAAGTTTGCGTTTATCCAGCTTACAATGAGCACATACTTTCTTGAGAAACATTCGTACGTTCTCATTGCTTCTGCACCGTCCATGCAGTACATTTTGAAAACATGTATTGAACATAATAAATTTAGTAACGATATTTTAACTATCTGTTCCTCTTTACGGATGATCTTCTCTTCCTTTTCTTTTTTTCTTCTTCACTGCTTTTTCGCCTTTCCCTCGGCAACTCTTTCTATTCCTTCTCAAGCAGTTACCACACGTTTGCAATGGAAAACATGACGAGACACTTCGGAATGCCACTACGCACTCAGCTTCGAAACTTGGGATACACCAAAAGCTTGTAAATGTAAGTTCATATGTGAATACGATCAATTATTTTACAACACACGAACTACTTTATTTCCTAATTTGTAAAGTTTATGGTTAATATAATATATATCCTATGCTATCAACATTTCTTAAGTACAACATAACTTCTTTTTTACACTAGTTTTCTCTAGCTTCTCATTCAGAACTGGTCTACCAAAATGACAACTATCAGGTCAACGAGATATTAGACAGCTAACAGAGATGGGATGACATCTGATACGAAAAATGCCCTTGAAAGTTTTTCGAAGTACTGTATTGGAAGTATAATTGAAGTAATTATATTTCTATTAATAATTCAAACAGCTTTCATAGATGTTTTCAAATTGCTTTAATCACAGCCCTCATAGTCTAACTAGTAGCTTGTTTTAAGACCTTCTTCATTAGGAAACGTTAATTGTGTTTTGAAAGTGTCCCAAATAAATTAATCACTAGATGCGATGGTTCAAAGGCAACATTGCTGTTGCCTCTGCAAATTTGCTGAACGGAAGTCCTAGGGTTTGAGGGTTGAAAGTTATAACCTTTCAATTAACAAAGTAATTAGACAAAGTGACTATGTTTCATTAAAAAATGTAATTGTGAGCATTAGTAAGTACTGTGTTGCAGATGTTGGGTCAATCTCTGAATGACTTTGGCGCCTTAGAAAGGAAGAAGTAGTATTTTCAAAAAGATGACGCTTTCGTAACGTCTTTAGGGTAAACGTCTTTTAAACATATTTACCACCTGTTGACCTTCTTGTTTTCAAATATGTTAATATTTTCATTTACATAATGATAGCTTCCTTTATCACATTGTCTTGAAGAACCCAACCTCTATATCTCAAACAATAGGCTAGTTGCATTTGATTACAATAAAATGTCTGGTATTTTCTCTTTCAAGGAGGTCCAAGGGATTCTTGAGGAAAACGGAAGACTGTTATTTAACGCAGCCAGTACTTCGTGTAAAATAAACGGGTATCTGAACGCAGTGCATTATTTACGACTGAATTTACTTACGATCAAAAGTGGTAAAACCTGAATGTAATGTATGGGGAAAATTATTTTTAGTATGAGAACGTTTTCTTAAGCTCCAGAATTCCTTCCCCACTCTTTTACTATACGTAGTTGAATTCTCAATCAACAAGCATGGTTGGCAACAGTTGAAAACTAGATTGATTTATTGGTCGACGTTTCCCGACTCGTCAACAACTACGGTCTTTTGTCCCGTTAGTCATAAATATTTTTATATGAAGAGACGGTGGTGTTCTCTCAAGCTACATGATGAGATCTGGTGCCGACCTTCTTGTGCGTTTCTGGAGGAATTCGTTCTTCAGGGAGTTCCCTTCGGGGCACTGTCCCAGCTGGGACAAACTTTGAGTTTCCAACTGGTCTTCCGGCATGTGAGGTAATGGAGTTCCTGAAAGTGCAAGTGTATGTAAAAGGTGACGATAGGGCTAGGAGGAGGAAGGGAAGAACGTCGGAGGGGCGTGGCCCCTTTGTTAGGGAACCGCTCCATCAGTTGCCTACTGTTAATCAAAGAAACCACGAAAAATCACTGGTTAGAGTAGCCGGCCCTAGAATTCCCTTTCAGACAGTGGCTGAATTCGAACTAGCTACATAACTAGAATGGAAATCCTCCACAGTCAGAAGTCGAAACCTAGAGCCTTTCGGTCGGAGTTGCTGAAGAGACAGCAACAAGTGAACCAATCTCAGCCGATTTCAAAACAAAAAATATTAGTAGTAGAAAACGTACTTTCATCGACAATAGAACAGTACTTTTGACTTTATAATACTGCTGACAAGATACCCTCTCTCTACCGTAGTACTCCCTCTACAAGCAAAATATTTCGTTAAGAACAAGTCCAAAAGGAAGCTATATTTACGTCAAAAAGGAAAGCAAAATAAAGCAAGCATGAAACAAATAGTTCCCTGCTTAATGGATTTGACTTAACGTTAACTGATCTAAGCCAACTTTAACGTAGGGCTTCTAATTCAACAAAGTATGTGTTGGGTATTCGAACACAAAACAAACGCTCTCGAAACTACTACGGGTGGTACACAAGAAATATTAAACTTAGTAGAGCATTTAAAGATGGGTCGATGATATAACTTTCTATCTCATTTATTGGCATCCTAAAAAGCACAGATCACTAAGACGTTGGTTAGTAATCATAAGTTACAACTAGTTAATAACTAGTTAATGTAATCGTGGCGTAACAAACATCTTAAACCTGACATATTACTGTTTCATTTTAATGAGAATTTCATTGCGACAATTCCCAATTGCGCTTGTAAGCATGTCTGTAATGAAATCGATTGTGAAATCCGTTGCCAAGAAAAAGACGACACGTTTTTGCATTTTGAATACTCAATATTAAATATATGTTATGTAAAAACACTAGTTTAACAGACAATTTAAACCTCGATATTTAGAGAAAATGTTACCATTATATTGTTTCTTTTTAGTATTTCCTTATTGACATTGACAATATTGGTTGGTACTTAAACCCTCTAATTTTGTCAAGTTTTCTTCTTACATATCCTAGTGATTTAATCAAAACGAAACCTCGACAATATCATCGAAAAGAGCTCACGTTTTTTTGTTTAATTAAAAATGTATAGACAAATAACCGACTGTCTTAATAACTACCTTTATTTTCTGTGGAAAAAGTGGAATTCAACATGTACATGACAGAAGAAAACTAATTACGATTCACCACTTTTTCACCCCAACTCTCATATTTCATGACAAGAAAATTAGGCGACGTTTTTCTCCTCAAGCACGAAAATTTGCTCAAAACCGCTACTCAGGAAAGGATAATGAATGACTTTGCGCTTGATGAAGTCTTCTTTACGATGGGGTCATGACGACAGCTGCAGCTGTAGTTGCAGGCAGATGAATCATTTTCACCTCTGCTTCTAGGGTACGGACTTTTAGAGAGTTCAGAGAAAAATCACTATCCACCAAGAAAAAGAAGTTCATTTTTTTAGAAGTGATTTATATAATATTGAAGGCTACTAAGGCTCTCATTGACAGATGTGACTTCGTCGATTCCAAGGGGGCAGTGCAAAGATCGCGTGATCGTGACATCGGAAGTCGCTGACGACTTCACACCAAATCGTAACGAGTTTTCAAAACGACACTTCGGCGTTCATTGCTGCAGCGATACTTTGACAAGTTTATTCTTCTACTTTCAGTAATACACTATCATTGACAGCACAAACATATCCGTAGGAAGAGAAGGCAACAGTGTTTCTGCCGTTAAAAGAAAAATTATTAGATTCACGTTATCCCCAAATTATTAAAATATATTTTCTCTTACTATATATTTATTTTTCATTATCGTTCCAACTGTCATGCGATGAAATGCAACAAGACCGAGAATTTTCCGCCATTTTAACATATCTTATATCTTTTATGTGCATTGAAATTTCTTTCTTTACTTTAAACAGTGTACATAAAATTTATTCATTTGTAGAGAATTTTAAAATGACCGAACATCGTAGCTTTCGAGCTGCGGAAAATCTGAGAAGTTTTCCAACATCCTTGAAGAGAATATTTTGCTTTGTGATAAAAAAATGGCGATTTACAGCATTGTTAACTGTCTCAGTACGCTCATCTGCAGTCACTGGCATGTAATTGCTGACGTAATTCACTGGAGAAAATTTCCTCATGCAATTGTTGTACTAGAGTACAAAAATGACGACATGGCGCTAAAATATGGCTGTATGACATAGTGCAATTTTTTCAAACCAATACCATTGGGAAGCAATAGAGGCTGATTGGCAAGTCGCTGGAGAAAACTTCAGGAGAAATAAAACAGTGGAATAAGCAGAGGAATTAGCATTTCTATATTAAAAAATGAAAATAAATCAACAAGTTAGCCACATTTTAGTATAAAGAAAAAGAAAAGGCGAAAAATTCTGGTAGCACAATGCGAGATAAATGATGTTAAATATAATGATGGTTCATTTTGATCGTGCCGATATCAGGGGGATAAGACAATCAAATATTATTTTCATTGTTTCACCTTGGTCGTCTTTTGCAATATCATGCTCGCTATATTTTCTGATTTCCCCGCTAACTAACCTGCATTGGAATAAAATTTCGGTTCATTTGATCAAAGAAAAATATTTCGAATTATTTGAAATGAAAACAAAAAAATATATTAAAACACGAATTGTAATTTTTTACATTATCTTGAAGTTTCGGTGTCTGTTAATTTCATATCCAAAAATTCTCTGAAAACAATTACAACTTAAAATTCATTAGGAGAGCAGTTGCAACATCCAATTTTACGGAACATAAAATTCCGTAGTCCACGAAGAAGGAACGTATGAGAAGGTAAACACAGTTGTAATATATAAAAACACAGTTGTAAAATATTTTACACAGTTGTAAAATAAGAAAAAGTAAAAATTAAAAAAAAATTAAAAAAAGCAGCATAACTTACAATTAGTGCTATGGAGAGGGGGTACCATACAAAAATGTAATAGAAGACTCAGAAAGATTTCCTTTTCGTAGACTAAGGCACAAGAACCATAAATTGCATTCTAGCATGGTATTAAGGGTTAGGGTTACCGATGTTTCGTGTCCGATGTTTGTTGCCGGATAACGTGTATTGGGGGTTAGGCATGAGCATGCAAACTTTATAATATCACAATACGTAGAATTATGAATCTTTCATCTTAAATCTGTGTAAAGCAGGCCGGGGAGAGAGTTGTTGCCTATCCTACCGCCTACCTATCATACTCCTTCGGTGTTATTATTAGTGGTGATGGTGTTTCATAAATTGCATAAACCTCTTTCCCTAACGTATTATCTCTAGAGGGTATACTAATTGTGAATGTATATGAAATGTAAATAAAATATTTCAAGGCAAATTTATTTTAATACAATTATTAGCTACTTTAATTATTACAAAATAAACAAAGAGTATTTATTATTACACTTTTAGTGTTATTACTTGTTTCTGTTTGACATTCATGTGGTCATATTTTTTTTTACTAATAAATGCAGATTATGCCCCAGTTTTTCGTTTCGCGATCACTGTCGTAAGATGTAATCCTGCCGTCACCCGCTTGCGTTCAGATGTTAAACAGACGCGGCTTCTTGTAGACGTGGATGGATGTCCCTGATTGGCGCGGTATCTATTCCGCTTGCGCACGCTACCTACGCACTACACCACGGCGGGGCCGTCAAACACGGAGCCAACCGCTGAGAACGGACATGACGCGAGGAGAAAGCAATAAGAGCCATGCAATAAGCATTAAATGCAAAATGGAGAGAGGAGAAACTCTGATTTTTATTTACATTTTATTTTAAAGAATTGTAATATAAAACTTTGCACATGATCTTTGTTTTCCTTTTCAATTTATTTTTACTTTTTAATTGTTTTAAATAGTAATAAAATATATAATAGCACCTACCATCGAGATTCGCAGCGACTTTTTTCATTTTATTAAAGGGAATAAAGTATTTCAATTTTTAGAAGAACGATTAATCATAACCAAAAAAAAAAAAAAATCCGGTAGAAACAGAGAACCAGACCGCGTCATCATCCGTTGTCCAAAAGCTATGTCTCTTTGTAACAGTTTACTGCCAACCTTTCTTGTTGGTATCTTTATTCATAATTCAACTATTTATAGTAAAAGAGGAGAATGAATTCTAGAGCTCAAGGAAACATGCCCAAGATGTACTATTCTCCCACATCACACAATACTTTCTTGAATAACATTTCGTTCAGTTTACTCACGGACAAAAACTGATATTCATTCCACCAACAATGACTTCTGATTTGTATCGTTTCCAATTCTTTACAACACGTCCACAGATTTTGAAAATTGATTGTCTTCAGAGCAAATAACATATATCTGTTTGCGATTGAATTTGTGGCACTCTCGATTTCGGCGAGCCCCCTAAGAACAATAAGTAAGAATAATTTGTCGAGCAAATTTGGTTTTATAAATCGTAAATATCTCTATTATTCCTTTGAGTGATTCGAACATCGCATCGTTATCTCGATCCCAATTCATAATCAAGATGTCAAATTTGAACTGTATATTAATTTACCAAAATAAAAAAAATGTTCAGAAAAAATGAACTCTTAAGTTAAAAAAAAGTGTATCAGTAGGAAACGTAATCTCATCAAAACATTGTTTGGGGCAATGTATGCGAGTACTCACATGTTACATACCAAAAGGTATCCGGAATTCCTTTTCCAGATTAATGTTTTATCAATTCACTACAAAAACAGAAGAAATAGAAGACATTAAATGTTGAAAACCATAGGAGAATTTTTCTCTCTCTCTCTCACTCTTTTTTCTCCCTCTCACTCTTACCCCTCTTTAAATTTTTCACCATGACGAAATAAAAGTATACAATATATTATTCAATTATCCTCAGTCGTTCATTGGGATTTCTGTTTTTATATTTTTCGTGCCGATTTATTTTAGACGATTATTTTTAATTAAACATAATGAAACCAAAAACACATTAAACAGAAACCATAATTTGAATTGAAGAACGTTATTAAAAATGTTCTCTTAATTTAGAAGTTTTCACATCTCAACATTTCAAGTACTACTTTTCCTCTTCATAATGGGTGTAAATTTAAGATAAACAGAAATTATTGTAAAACAATGTTATACATAATGTGATATAAACAATTTTGTATAATAAAATATTTTAACTACTGTTCACTGACTGGAAAGTTCGAAGAAGTTCGAAATATAACGAAGGTGGCCAGAGCAGTAAGTATGGTTCATAGCGGCATTTCCCGAGTTGGGAAGGCTTTCAGAGTGACAGGAAGAGCCAGTTTGACGGTTGAGTGGAGGTCATCCAAGGCAAACCATGCCGGATGGGCACCGTTATATTGTCCCACAGGCCAAGAAAGATCGTCAGACGCACAGTGAAATTGCAAATCACATGCACTGGAACACAAGACGCATGATACCGCATTTCACTGTGTCAAGGCGACTATACAGAGATGGTCTGTCTACTTCTCGACTGCCCAACATACTGGGTTCCAATGACACCTACCTACCCATACCAGTTCTCAGTGGTTTAAATGACACAAGCAGTAGAAATTTAAACACTTTGGTAGAGACACTTTACTGAAGAAGGTAGCTTTTGTTTTAGGAGCAATATTGAGATTCTCGACACATCTGGCGAGAAGCTAGATGGTACCACAAATATTGTTAAAGGAATCGATATTTCTAGAAATTGTTTTAGTCGGTGAGATGTAAATGTCGATGGACATTCAGAGCTTGAAACAGAGAAAGGGACAACAATCACTTTGCACGAATAACATGCCTCGTTCCCTTGGCATATCAGGCAGTTTTCAGTAGTGCAGAAATTATAAGTACTTGGTATTTGATGAATGTGATATTTGAGCAAATTCTTATTGCAAAATAACTTAAATTTTATTAGAGTTTAGGTTTAGCTTGAAATTGCGTTAAGCACATACTGTTATCTCCATTTTTAGGCATACTCTTGTAAATAAAACCATGTTTAAAATAACTTACTGTAGCTTATAGAATTCTCGATACTTTTTTCGCCCTTTAGCAGTATTGCATTCAAGTAGAAAGGGGGATTTGGGGGCTTTTGTGGTATTTGTGGCTTATGTGTTTTCTCTCCCATCTCCCCCCGAAAAGACGATGATCCGCATCCGCATTCAAAAATATATTTTTTGTAATTTTGAATAGCAACGAAAATTATTCGATGACAACTCATTTGTTCAGACGGTAGTATACTACAGAAACGTCTTTAAAAGAAATACCTATATACGTAGAGCGATTTTTTTCGTTTGAGGTGGCATGGTGTCGTGTAGAAATACAGAGCAAGGAGATACAATTACTGTAATGAAATGCATTAAGCCTCGAGTTCATGGATAACAACCCTAGACGATACCTGAGTTGTTAAAGAAAGTGAAATTATCTCGTCATCATCCACCAGGAAATATTTATAGAGGAAAAGTGTTCAATGAGGAAAGGAGTCACAATGAATCTTGAGTCAATGTCATATAATTTTCATCAGAAGCTATCTGACGAGAAAAATACTTTCAGACTTCAGAGGCAAGCGCGAAATTCGCTACAAAAACCAATCAAACTGCATGAAGTAGCAATATGGCAACGGCCGTGTAATATAACTAGCAGTTGCAAATAATTGTCTTCAATAACATGAATCTTGAATTCCTTAAGCAATAATGCGCAATGGCGGAATGAGAATTTTTCTACAGGTGACATCCAGCTGACGTGATGTGTTTTAAATAAAAAATCAAGTTTTTGTAAATTTAAAATGTATTTTAACTTGTTGATTTACAGTTATTTAGTCCCCTTCCGTTAGTGTCACAGTAACGGGCATAAGCAGTATTACCGAGAAATCGATAAAGATTTAAATTAGCTCTCTGTAAATTCCATAAAAGGATTTTGACAACATTTAACCTAAATGAATGTGTATAACACATGTGCTCCTAAGAGAGAACCAAGCTAATTAGTTGAAATTACTTTTTAAATTTTAATTACTAAGCAATATAATTGCATATACTAGTCTTCTCACCCGCAGGTTACAAGAAAACGCAAACACTAAGGACTTTGGTTTTCCACCCAACTGTTACTACTGATGTCTGCACTAACTCACCTTGTACGAGAATACATAGTTTAAAAATTAAATGAGAAATTTTTCAGACGGTATTTGCTCCCAAATAAATGGTTAACTCCTGTATTATTTTTCCGAAAGAAGAATTTATTTCGATGAGGTCCATTCAGCAGATTCTCGATGAGTCAAATTCAAAAGTTAGATTGGACAAATTAGAGAAGATCGACTCCTCGTCAATGAACTTTTGAGTTCCAAAGATTCAAGAAACTTCAAAGATAAGAATTACTGTCTGGAAAACACAAGAAATGAGAATTATTGGAGATTATATCGACAATTGTAAAAAGTTTTGAAATTTTGTTTTCTACTCTTAGCCCTGAAGATTAATTAAATTTTCTGAACTCTGCTGAACCTTTTTACTTTAGATTCGTTTCTTTGCTTTTATATTTCCTGTTTCGTAAGAGATTCGTCGTAACGAGACCCTTCATTGTTAGGAATACTGTCAGCTCACCCAATTTGATCGATATTCCATCACTGCCTTGGTTCATACGAAGGGCTTGGGGTAGTATCAAGATAAGCCACACATGCCACAGTAATCCTCTCTCTATTTGTAAATGTCAATATCAGGATTTCGTGTGCCTCATTTTGTTACTATTCCAAACAAGAACTAGTGGCAAGATAAGCCACACTTTGACAAAAATCGAAATTTTAACATTTACGAATAGCGGGAGGTTTCCTGTAACTGATGCAGCGGAGAGGTGGAACCCATGGAATAGAATGTCACATACAGGTCCACGGAATGGAATATTCCCTGCGTCTCTCGACACATGTGACATTCAATTTCGGAAATATTTAGGAAATTCAATATTCCGAGATCCACACTGTCAAGAATATGCAGAGCAAATCTAATTTCAGACATAACTTCGGACATCACAGTGACCGAAGGATTTACTTAACGACCGAAAAAAGCGGCGTTTACATAAAGTTGTCAGTGGAAACAGACAAGCAACACTGTGTGAAATAACAGCAAGAATCAATGTGGGACAATGAACGTGTCCTTAAGGTCATTGTGGAGAAATTTCGATTTAATGGGCAGCAGAAAACCGACGCGAGTGTCTTTGCTAACAGCAAAACATCTGCAGCACCTCTCGTGGGGTCCATGACCATATCCATTGGACACTAGAAGACAAAAAACTGTGGCTTGGTCAAATGAGACCCGACTTCAGTTGGAAAGTGTTGATGGTAGGGTACGAATGTGGCGCCTACCTCACGAATTGGACCCAAGTTGTCAACAAGGCACATGTTATGGTGTGTCCATAACGGTGTGTGCTGTTTTTCTACGTAGTACACTAGGCTCTTTGGTCGAATTGCACTGATCATTGACTGAACACATAGGCTACTTGGAGACCATTCGCAGCCAATCATGGATTTCATATTCCCAAACAACAATGGAATTTTTATGGATGAAAATGGACCATGTCTCTAGGCCACAATTGTTCGCGATTGTCTTGAAGGACATTCTGGACAATTTGATCGAATGATTTGGCAACCAAGAAAGGCCAATCATGAATCTCATCGAACATTAATGGAACATAACTGAGAGAACAGTTCGTGCATAAAACAATACACTGGAAACACTTTCGCATTTATGGACGATTATAGAGGCCGCATGGCTCAATATTTCTGCAGGGTTCTTCAAACAACTTGTTGAGTTCATGCGACTTGTTGCACTTTGTCGGGAAAAGGGAGATACGACACGATATAAAGACCTATCCCATGCACTGAGGTGACTTTTGTCACCTCAGTGCATAACAAAACCATTTTTTTCATTCTCTCTCGCAAGAAGTTTGCCTCTCCTCGTGCCTTGTCCCGTTATCTCTCTTTTTCTCGTTTACACACTACTCACATCCTCTGCAAGTCTCTATGACATCACAGGGTCTGAGATGTCTTAGAAAAGCAACTGATACGGCAACGTCTCTGGCCGGGAAGTTCCAGGGGTTGAGATTAGGATGTGGCGGATTTTCGACAAACGCTAAATAGGTAGGGTCATTCCATCATAGTCATCATAGTCATTCCATAATAGTTGTGGAAAATGTCCTGAAAAATTGCTCTTTTTCAATTAAAAAAAACTGTCATTCCAGTCAGTGAGAAAAACTTTCAAACTTGTATGAAATTCAACTGAAGTGACTAGGGAAGTTGCTCTCCAAAAGGCACCTTTGACTGAGTAGTCCACGCTAGCAGAGGCGCTGCAATGGAATATTTTGGCGGGTTGCATACTGCCCCTTTCACTCAGGTGAGTTTTTATATATTTTTTTGTTCCATTTAAGATATCATCAATAAAATTTAATAGCGTCTAGGACATCCTAAATGTAATATTATTGGAGATTTTCATAATTTAAAAAAGGTTGCTTTTTGAGTAATTGCGTTTTAATAAGGTTTTTATTGTTGTATGCCAAGAATGCTCGGTATAAATTTGATTAACGAATAATTTAAGCACGTATCTTACGTATATTCGCAAATTTTTAGAATTTTTAGAAACTTTTGTATGAGGGCAAAAAAATGAAGAATATAAGGGTGTTCCCAAGAAGTTTTTGGTTTTAAGAGTGCATTGTAGCCGAACAATCAGTTTGAAAATTGTAATATTGTACCTCGATGATGTAGGTATCATGAAAAATAATATCCCGAAATATTTTCAAGTTTGAAGAAGTCATGTTATAAAATCTACTTTTTGTATGGAATGACCTGTAGGTCAAATTCAACCGCTATGTAGAGGAGTTTATTAGACAAAATACGCTTTATATTGTCATGAAAGCTTATTTTCAATGTTTCGACATTTCCCCCCTCGACACCTATGTATACAGATATCCTCAACACTACCACATATTTCACGATAACAGCCGAGAGCTTGGAGTTGGTCTCGGCTAGGGTGGTGCCCGTTCGCAGACAGGAGAATCCCCCTTGAGCTGACATGTAGATTGGTGCCGAAACTCATGTTCTAACGAGGGACAACATGGCTACTTCCCGACATACATCGTTCACTACACTTAAGGCACTAATTACCTAGCCAGAATGCGCCCGACATAATCAATCGTTGTTGATAAAACAAATGATTTAACTATTTTTGTCCGCAAACATTTCGCGATTCATCCCGTCCTCTCTCATTCCCTCTCTGTTTACCTCATTCACTCACTCAACTCGACTCCCCCGCGAGACTACGCCACAACAGCCAAGTCCTCTGGCAAATGTGTGCGGCGAGCCCAACGCATACAGCGTGGTTTGCAAATTGTTGCTCCCTCCTCTCCTCTTATACACATACAAGTGTGCTACTCCATCACATATTTCAGGATACCAGTCGGGAACTTCTAGCTTGTTTCAGTGCCCGTTTGCATATATAACTAAAAGGAGAAATCCCCGAGAGTTGATATGTAGTTAGACGTCTGATCCCATGTTCTAGAACGTCTCGTCATATCACGCACTACAATTCAAGCACCAATTTCCTCTCGGGAACGTGCCCAGAGACACGAAATAATCAATCGTTGTTACAATTTCTTTGTTTACAAAACAAATGATTTAACTTTTCTCGCCGGCCAACATTTCGCGATTCATCGCGCCGTCTCTCATTTCCTCCCTCTTTTCCTCATTCACTCACTCCACCCACCCCACCCGCGAGGCTACGCCGCACCATCCAGATCTGTTGGAAACTACGCTGCAGAGTGGCCGGCGCACGCAGCGCGGTTCGCACGCGGAGTGAGACGCGCTTTTCGAGAAACGTAAACGTTACTCAAACACAGGCAGGCATGACGCGCGCGCGCAAACAGCCGGTCGCTGGAAGGCCGTCGCGGCGCTTTCGTGCGCCCCGGGGTGAGAGAGGGGGGCGGGGACTCAAAGCGGCTGCGCATTGTGCTGCGCCCTTGTTCTGCGCGGAGAGTTGTTTCTGCGCAGGGGGGGTGGGATGCGAGGAGCGAGTTTCGCCAAGTGGGCCATCGCGCCCTCTGTGGAGTTTTGGGAGGGAACGGGACATTTTGGGTGATGCGCGTTTTTCACTGGAAGTGTTAGTTTGCGTCGTGGTATAAACCTTTGTAGGTGTGTGTGTGTGTGTGTGTGTGTGTGTGTGTGTGTGTGTGTGTGTGTCTATGCGTGTGCTCGTGTGTGAGAGAAAGTACGTGTGTGATCGTGCGTCTGTGTACGTGCGTATGTGACTACGAGTGCGAGTATGTCTTATGCCCATGTATGTGTGAATGCGTATGTGCGAGTGCGTAGGTGTGTTTGCGAACAATTGTGTATGCGCGCATGTGTGTGCGGGTGTATGTGTGCATGTGTGTGTGCGTGCTTATGGGCGTGACCTTACCCATTACCCCTTGTCGCCAACCCCCCCTAAAAGTATTGATCAGTTTCATCAATATGACTATAGGTAATTATCTAACAAATCTATGGATAGTGCTAAAAATGAACTAATTTTTTAACTCTATTTCTTAGAATATTAAATGCTTGTTTTCAATTAAATTGCATTCAACAATATCTCTGCGTAGGAATATGTATTGCTTTTGATTTCCATAGTATATATCAATGACACTTCTGAAATAGTAGGTGAGGCAGCCGTCGACTACTATATTTAGATATCACGACCTCCTTATAAGGAGATTATACACTAAAAATGAATTGCACCAAACAGCTCAATATCAGTGTTTCGCAGCTTGACTTTCATTGCGCCTTGATGCCGTGAAAATGATTAATCCGATGTATAAAGTCTAAAGACAGACCTTCACGATCGAATATTTACACTAATTAACGTACTACTCTCTCTTAACGAGAAATTGGCGCGTATGTTGATATGTCACTCACTTTTCAAACAAGGGGCTGAGCCACGTTAAAAAAGACATACTCAATAATGTTCTTGGATTAGAATTCAACTACACGCAGAACTTGTTACTTTATTTCTTTCCTTACGGGAGAAGTGTTATCTTGGCACGGTATGAATGTATGTATTTCCCATCCCTAATCTAACAACACTTCTGTATTCTACACATACCGTGAGGATATTAGGAAGAAGGGTGACGTTTGCTTATTTTCCCCCATGACCATTTATTTACCAGAATGTGTTACGTTAGCTACATATTTGAGTGATGCGAGCAATGGACCTAACCTCAACAATACTTTGGAAAGATTACCCGCGAATTGTTTAACAATAGAGCGGCTCCAAATAATTTATCAATACTATCCAGAGAGGGGACAAATTCCTACAATGCAATAGGAAATTTGAATGTGTTAAACGCGTTGCGTGAAGGCAAGATTGAGTTTACATGATTTCCCAATACAGTAATGGAAGTTCTATGAGGTAGATAAAATCATCATTTACAATTCATGAGGTTTTTAATGAAGAAATTGAATAATGAATTGGAATAATGAAGAAACTTCAAAGGTTAGAGGACACAGTTGTCGCAAAACATGCTTATAAGGTTTGAGTATTTAAATCCTCAGGATGGTTTTTAAATCTCAGAAAGGGCAGCTCGAGAATAGATAAGAAAATAAGGGAACGTGGCATTGTAAGAGTTAATTGGACGACAAACAGCAGGCATATTTAAACGATTAAAAGTTAATAGACTTATTGAATCCTTCAATTTGTGGGTTTAATCAGGAAGACTAATAATGTTAGATAATAAACCATATTCCACAGGAACATTGAGAACTGAACAACTGTATTTTGCCTTGGAAAATTAAGGACGGAGAAGATTATAATGACGATGGGTAAATATACGATTGAGATGTATTCACGAAAGACTTACGTACAATGTTACATATGTAATTCATAGTGGGAAGTTATCAATTTTAACAATATTAAGTTCTCCATTTTAATAATATTATTGTAACAATATTAATATAAAGAAGGTAGATTGATGTATGTTTCCCTTGTAAAGTAATCTAATATGAAAAAAGATACATATTTTATCTTGCAAAATACTTTTAAAGCAATCAATTAGAGGGGGAATAATGAAGCAAATGCAGACGTTAACGTCAGTGAGAAGAAGAAAAGGAACTCGATTTTAAAAAGTACTAGTATAAACAGAATTTAACAAATCTAGGAGCATATTGAAATATAAATATGGAATCGATAATCAGAAATTCAGAGGTCAAAAATTCAGAGGAATTCAGAGGTCAAAAATCCGTGTCACTACCGCTATTCAAAAATACATAAAATATATTTTTAAACTCTGTACTTCACATAAAGTGCCATATTTTTTCTCGAAATTAAAAACGTAAACATTTTACTAACTGAACAGTTTTACTCATTCTCTGCACTTCTGTAATCATCAGAATTAAATTTTGAATGAGTTCATTTATTTTTCTTTTCTTGATATTCATCGGTTTTGCTCTTAGTTTATTTTGGACGTTACGAAACTTGGGGATTGAGTTTTACAAAGCGACACTGAGACAGTGTGGAAAGTATACGCTATTAGACACTCCAAACCCTGGTAAATGTCGTTGAAAAAACAAATTACCTGATAACAATGTTGTATTCTGTGGAGGGAGAAAACGATTGGTCGTAGCCGGTGCCACCAACGGTACTGAAGATGAGACGGAGGCAATTGAGAAAGAGGTACTCGGAAGGAAGCTGCTGGACGGCGCGGCGGGGAGACTCCGACAAACGCCCCTCCAAAGAGGGAAGACAATTAGCTTCGACCGCCCCCCCCCCGCCCACGGTCGCGAGTGAGTAGCGTGTCAACTATTTTGGTCATTAGTCCCTTGAATATAGAACATATTATAGCCGGGAGGTAGCAGTGTTGCTCCCTTGCTGGAAGAGATGGCTGGCGCCTACCAACACGTCGTCTTGCGATCGGGAAGATGGCTCAGGGCATCAGCTGATGTCACTGCACTCCCTCTGATCGGCAGATCCTAGGTTCGAGTCCTGACGGCGGCAGGACATACCTTATTAGCTAGGTCGAATTCAGTCACTGTCTGGAGGAGAATTCTAACGGCCGGCTGCTCTGGTTGGTAGTTTTTCGTGTTTTTTCCGATCAACATCAAGCGAATGCAGCAGTATCCTAACAAACGGGCCACGGACATTGCGCAGTCTTACCTTCCTCTTCTTTGTCCTATCCTCAACCCTTACACACGCACACACACTTACACTTACACACACGCACAGACGCGCGCGCGCGCGCGCACACACACACACACACACACACACACTAACATGCACTGCAGTACTACACATGCCGGGAGACGGTCGGGGGCTTAGAGTTCCGGCTGGGGCGGTGCCCCGCTGGTGGGAGATACCTGGCTGAGGAAAACACCGTTGACTAACGGTAGGTCGGCGCCGGACCTCGCCATCCAGTGGGGGAAGACCAACGTCATAACAACGAGCAAAAACGTGCAATACACTTACGGGACTACTGACCTTGTTAGTTGACGCGTTTGGAATCTCAATCAATCAACTTGTGAGAATATGTCCTTTCACTTCCACGAGATTATGTCCTTTCTGTGCATCGCCACAACCGAGGTAAATGTAGCGTTTTCCATTCACCGCACTGGTGCGCACCCACTGCGCACTCAGGGCAGCTTTCGTGTTCCATTCGGGCGCCAGGGCGCACCAGTGCGGAGAAGCCCATATTCCATTCGCACAATGACACGGGACCAGGGTGCACTCGGGGCGTCCTAACTTGCACTGACGAGCTCGACGGTGCAGTCTATTGCACCGGGGCCATTTTGAGGTTAGGTAAGGAAGTTATGAATGCTGCTTTGGATTCGTGGTGAAATTGTGAAGGAAATTGAGGATCTTCTGTCACACAGGGACACTTATAATGATGGAGGATACCATGTTTTATAAGAGATACCTTAAAATAACTTTTTGACTTATTCGAAGTTCGGAAAATCAGTTTGTATTTTCGTACAATTCAACCGTAAATAACTGCATGTTAACAAATCCAGTGCTATTTAATAATCAAACATATGCCCTTACAAAATCATTCAAATATACAATTTGCCTAGAAATGTTTCTCGCATGCGCAAGCGGAAATACTCTTATTCATGTTTTTAGTTTTCAGTAACCAAGAAATTCTGTAGAAGCATTTCAGTTCGAAATCTAGTGTACTGTATCAATCACTGGCAAATCTCGAGACATGAACTTTCGACAGATTCACTTTTGAAGTTTTCCGTAGTTTTTAAATAAAGGATCACATGTTAATACTTTATGAATTAAGGAGTAAAGAATTACCAAAAGACTTAGTACAAGATGTGTTAAAATAATAATAATAATAATAATAATAATAATTATTATTATTATTATTATTATCAAAATTATAACAACAACCACAATTCCAAAATTCTTATTTTTCGAGCTCTATCAGTGTGGCAGAGTAAGACCGGCTGTCTATAACCTCATGGCGTGGCGCACACGCACCGACTCAGTTCCGGAATCCTCTTCATTCGTGGCCCTTCACGCGTGTGGGGCAGCACTGTTGCGGAGCGATGACATATTTGCTCTGAACTAGGGTGGGTTTCAGTGCAACCAATGGAAAACGCTATTAACCTTCCGCCGTGTGGGGTAGTGTAGTGCATATAAGTGTGTGTGTGTGTGAAAGTACAGAGAGAGAATAAGAGAAGGAAGAGAAAGGAGAGTTAGGGTTTTGCCTGATCCAGGTATCTCTCAGAAGCAGAGCCTTTCTCCAACCGAGATATGCCCTAATCTTCCCTATGATCCCCCGACGTGTGTGCTAGTGTACTGGTAGTGTAATACGTGTTAGAAAAACTATCATTTACTCATTACTTTTAAGTGTGCGCATTTGTTGTGGAAATTTAAAAACTAAAAGTAAGAAAGGGCTTGGGCGTCGATAAAAGCTTCTGAAATTATTAAAAAGAAAATGTAAAATTCGTCCTATTTTATCGGTGATATGCACTGTTGTTCGACATAATACCATTTCCATCTTCTTTCCGTCTAACCTATGATCGACTACTATTTTTCTTGTAAAATGTTTTTTTACTAGGGTTTTTATTCAGCAGACTGCTGGTTACTGTTTACGCTCCAACGGTACGCACTTTCGTACATGTATTACACACCTACACACTTGTGAGTTCCTACGATCGGGGGGTAGCAGAACGCGAAGCCCTCCGCAACAACACATACATGAGAGGCGAAGGACAAACAACCGCGCCCATGGCAGGACTTGCATCCTCGACCCTTCAGACCGAAGCATTGAGTCAGTACACGCTCTTAGCCATCTCGGCTATCCAGGTTGGCTTGTAAAATGTTAATGTTCATCAAATTAACATTGTTTCTTTTAATTTCTTAACTCTGTTAAACAATATAACTCGCGTTTAGTTGACTATTTCTCAAATTTTATGACTTGGCGTTGCAACATTCGTCTAAAGAGAGTCTCTCATACGTCCGTATACCGCCAAATTTAGCACACCAGGTTTAGATTGTAATTTGAGTTATTCTCGCCATGCAAACAAAAATCATTCTCACTCCGTAAAAAAACACATCGTAATTTACAATAAAGTATTGTATCTTTTCAGCTACTATCGCAGTCAAAATTGAACACATTACGTAGTGAACCTCAATATCATTTTCGATATTTCTTTAAAATATTTCTGAATCAAGATATGCATCTCTGATGTTCTCATGGTGAGTTCCTCACCAGTTTTTTTAATTATCAGTTAAATTTTTAACATGTTTGTTAAGCCAACCATCCTTTAAGTATAAAAAACTGATAGATGTAATTCTAAAATGAAAATAAATAAAATAAATAAGTAGATAACCCCTGGGAGTGACCAGACAAATCATTAACGCAATATGTTAAGCAATATTTAAAAACATTATGGAACATTATGGAAATATTCTACACTTGAAAACGCTTATGTCACTGTCGTCTTTCAAGACAGACCATTAATTTAAAGAAAATTATAATAGGCAATACCACGAGTGCTTTGGATATTGTCGATAGATTCCCGACTCGCGAAGCGAGAAGGGAATTTATCTGAGAATTTCCAAAGCCTGAGTGATATTTAATAGGACTATTCCACGAATGAAATTACGTCCAACAGAGTTCCATAACGTGCCAAATATTAATATTATAATAGATTACGTTTCATATTTCGCTAGTTTTACCATGGCCATCTGCTAATTTAGCAGATGAGCAAGGTCATCTGCTTGTGCGGTCGATACGTATTCAAAATCGAGATAAACAAATGAATACACTGACCATGACATGAAATGTATGTTTATTTTTCTTTAAAGTAACAAACTTTTGATGTAACAAACATTAACATTTAAAGTAACAAACATATATTATTTCAGTTGAAAATACATTTATTAAACACGCACTTTTTAAAATTAAATGTTGAAGGAAATTCTTTATATTCATTCACAATCGTGTTGGATTATGAAACAGATGAGTTTGATGATGTATATGTGTGTCTTATTTATGATTACCGAATGGTGATGCTCATTGATTTTCAGGTAGGGCTTCAGTGATGATGCAGTAGCATTGTCTCCTATATTTTTTCAGTAGTATACGTACCTTTTGCGACTCACACAGGCAACCAATCATTATAAATGACGTCTCTAAAGAAAGAGTATTTCATAACGAATTGCACTTTGACTTTAAGAATATGAAGGATTTGTTTAAAAGACGCATCTGAATATTCATGTCACTTATACTTTCTATTCTCCGTGTTTTCTGGAGCGTCACGAATTATTTCGTTGATTTGGTCGTCAGAAGCGTCACCAAATCTCGCCGTATTATTGAAATTGAAAATAACTGAAAGCGATCTTAAAATCAAAGAGATTACGTGTATTATTGTACATAGCTGTTGATACATACCGCTTTCTAAGAAACATGTGTCGGAGCTTATGATTGGCCAGTAGGTAGAAGTGGTAAGAAAAATCGGACAAAAAAGGCGATAAAGTTTTTGAGATACGCCGCCCTGATTGGGGCATATTTTATATATAGAAAAATACTATTGATTTCAATTTCAAGATTGAAATAGTCCGAAAAAATAAACTTCGGGGTTATGTAATATAGAGTTTGCAAGAAAGAAAGTACTTTAAAATAATTATTTCACAGCCATTAGTGACAATACATGCGCCTGAGATGAACTCCTGAAAGAGAGCTAAATTAAATCAAAAGTTGTTCCTAAAGTGTGTAATTGTATTTAATACACACAATTCTATCCAACAATGCGATATTCTTTATCACTGAATAGGAAATTTCCACCTTTTCTAACATACTTATTTTATATTCAAGTTTGCTTACCATTATTAACTATTAAGAACAGAGTGTCCTCCGACTGATATTGTTAGAAGATAGAAAACATAATCCCAACGATAATTTTCGTGTATCACAAAATATTTATTAGAAGTTTTAAATAAAATATATTCTTTAATACGAATTCTTCTTTAACGTAGTAAGTAGAATATATTTTTTCATGTGCCAATTACGATAGTAGAGGACGGAACTGATAGTTTGTTGTGGTTCACCATTAATCCAGAGAAATATGTGCCATAATGACGCAGCTGAGAAAATATTGGATCAGCAAATATAGGAGGCTGGCCTACATACGGCACACGGTTGCAGAGGATATTGCTCTGCGCTAGCGTCGTTGGTTCGAACTCCGCGTAGGGCAGGGATGCTTTCACCTTGTGGCGCGCGAAGCGGCAAACCACAGATCACATATAATCATCTAGACACTTTTTTATGCGCAGGAAAACCAAGAACCAGTTCTCTCTTCTTGGTCGCGAAGTTCCCATATGACACTAGAAAAAGGGCAAACGCCAGAAGGGTTTGAAGAATAAATAGGAGAAGGAATAGAAGAACAATCGACGAAGTTCAACCGTCGAAGAAAAATCAACGAGGTTAAAATATTTTCTAAATAGCTAACACTCCAATACATTTTGAAAATGAACCCTCACTGGCCAGAAACCTCATTGGCTGAATCTCTGGGCACCTACCAACTGCAATTTGGAAGACATTTGGAAACAGGGTTTCTTTCAAGTGGTGACCTTTTGATTTCGATGACTTTGACCACGTTATTTTGTGACTTAGTGATTTGGAGACCGAGGTTTCTTTCCATAGGAACCATCATCTTTCATCAGAAGGGAGAAAATTTCTAAAGTCGTCTTCAGTACGAAAAGTAAGATTGTAAGTTGAAGAGGAGGAATTATAGATAAATGAATGTGTATTTCAACATTGAACTCATTTAACTTGTGTAGTTGACTTATGATGCTTTCTTCATCATACAAGTACGAAATTAAGAGTAAAAAATTGCAGAGAGAGAAAGAGATAGTGGCAGTCGTAAAACTCAGGTACTTCTTGAATTGGGAGTAGAGGTCAGATAAGAATATAATACTTGGGAAATATGAAAAATTAAAGAATATATTGGACTTCAATTGATTTTGAGTATCAATATTCTACTCAACGCAAATAGTGAACTTTACTTTTTAGCGTATCAGTTCTCGCAAGTTAAGATACTTAACCAGACCCATTCAAACAATATATTCTTTCGCACCCCCTTTAAGTAGCATTACGGAACGTAGGAAACTGCACTTGTAATTTATCTTTATTACTGTCAACAATATCGTTGACAACTTAAGCGCCATGTTATTTTTGACAGTCAAATTCAATTATCATAAGGACTATTTTCTTATGTTGAAGAAACCATGCACTTAGTTGTAAATAATAAACCTCCAAACGTTTATAAGTAAAGAACTTTTAATTTTTTAAAAGACACATCATCAACCTTCAATATTTTAATGGCTAATAAATCTTCATATGATTTATTTACATATACATCGTTACTGCTGCATGGGCGCAAATCATTCTTCCGATTATTTCATTTGATTGTCAAAGATCTCAAAACTAAATGCCAATAGGAATCTACACACTGCCACGACACATGCATGACATTCATCGTGATACGACACAACACATGACAAGATTCGTTGCATTGCCACGCGATCCGATGTGACGTGATCCGACGCGATGCGATTCGACCCGACACTATCCGACGTGAAGCGATCTGACAGCAAACGACACGACGCGACACGATTTGACGCGATACGACGCGGCGCGATACCACACGACGCGATGCGACGCAACCTCCCGGATGTCGCCCGCGCGGAGGTTTCGGGGGCGCGACCCCACGCACGGCCCCCTCGCCCCCCCCTCCGTCACGCCCCCCCCGTCCCCCGTAGAAAGCGACCGCGTGGTTGGCAGCCTCCTCAGGCGTGCGACGGACGCGCAGCCCGATCAATGTCAGGGCCGCAACTCTCGCGATGAATCAGAAATCGAGGCGCACGTCCTTGATATCGCGAATGCAACCGACGACGCCTCTCTTTGACGAAAGCGGCCGCGGAAACGCGCATTACCTTCTTTCTCATTTCTTTTATTCTTGTAGTTGTTTCACCTCCTGTCATGTACGTGACAAGGACGGACAGTTGATATTAGCTTCTTTCTCTTCCTCTACTACTGGCTTTTTTCTGACACTCGTGTTCTCTTGGGTCTGTCTGTCTAAATAATGAGTAATGGATCATTATAAGGATGCATAACCATACCGTTCTTTCGGCCTAAATGTGGGAGCGAGAACAGAATGGAGAAAATGATCGGTCCCGGTTTGTATCCCATTGTAATTCGGAAGATTTTGCACGGCGAAGCGTTACAGCACTATCAATATTCGATCGATTGATGATTCCGGGAGCGTCCACTTAAGCACGTTTCGTAAGTGTTGTGCGTGTTTTAATTACGCTCTGTGTCGGTAAATGTTCCCCGCTGGCTGGCAAGATCCCGCGCCGACCTACGTCGGCTTGCAGACATTTTTTCCAAACCGATATATCCGAACAGTGGGGCACCATCCTAGCCGGGACAAGTTCTAAGCTCCCGACTGATACCCCGACAAGGGTGATAATGTATTACATATGAGAGTAACTGTGTGAACGTAAGGGGTCAAGATAGGACAAGGGAGAGAAAGGAACGATCACGCGCGGTCCGTGGCTGTTTGTTAGGGTACTTTTCCAGGATTCATCTGGAGTTAATTGGAGAAATCACGGAAAACTACTCATCAAAGTAGCCGGCTCCTAGAATTCACCTCCAGTCAGCGATCTATTCGACCTACGTAGTTAGTATCAAAATCCTGCCACCGTCCGGACTCGAACCCTATGTCCTCCCGATTAGAAACACTGAAGTGACATCAATTGATGCAATGAACCATCTAAGCCGGTTTAAGCCACTATGGTGCCTACCAGTGTCATCTTGCCAATAAGGCACGCGAGTCCATTTCAGTCTTTATTCTTACAGCTCGACAAACCCTTGAACATATTGCGTATAGTTCTGTATTGGAGGGAGTCAGGCTACTACTAGATGACACTCACACTGCGACCTGTAGGGTCTTTCTCCGGACACACCTAACGCCATTCAAGCAACTTACCAGAGATGGGGGAAAAATGAGAATTTGGGTAAAAATAAAGATAAGTTTTATACACAAGGGTGATTTATGATATGCTATAAATGTAAACCATCACCATATCACATCACTATTCTCGCCAATTCTGTGCGCCACACAGTCTGGCCACGAATGGAACGAACAAGTGTTGAAAGATATTAGTTTGATACTGGGAGAGCTTCAGTACTCCCCTATTCACTAGCAAACATCCTTGCCCGAGGCGGCACTCGAACACGCGACCCTTTAAATCGAGACTGTTAAATCCATCCTCAATACCTCTGCTTTAGCTCAGGATGCCAGGAAAGCTTCTAGCCTTTTTGAATAATGTATACAAAAGTGTATTTCTCGCAGTTTACTGTGTTATTACAGAGGAAGTTGTCATACATGTTCTAAACAGGTTATATCCTAGTAGGAGAAACGGAATAACGTACCACTATACTGGAGACTTTAATGATGGAGTAGACAAGAATCACAGGTATCAGAAGCACAAACTTCAGCTTGACCATGAACATGAGAGTAAAGAAAGGAGCTCAAATTATGCAATGAGGGTCAGTAAAAATGGAAGAGACGTTTAAGAAAAAAATACCATATTACATACAACATTTACTATTCAGAAGTGCGGCAAGGGAAATTTTCTGCATTTGCACCATTGATTAACGAAAACTAAACAAAGAAACCGATTAAGGTGGGTAAATATATAATAGTTCTTACATGTGAGTAAATGCGGACATTTTGAATTAGTACATTATAAAAATTAACACTACAGAAAATACAAATAAAATAAAGTTAATATTTTCGTTCTGATACTCAGTAGAATATCCAATTGCATGAAGTTTTGGATGTAGTTTTTGGTATATTAATTTATATATCTTCAAGTATTTAATATAATCTGGAATTGTAAAATACCAAAGAAGCATTGAACATGGCTTTGTCACTTGTTATATGTATGTGGATATATAAAAAGGACATATTTACATATATTGTATGTGTGTATATGTGAGCTGCTTGTTCTGTCCAGAACAAAGTAGCGATCACCAACCGGGCAGATCCACTACCATACAGTGTATTCATGGGTTATACACCGAGGTGACAAAAGTCATGGCATAGCAACATACTGCGATGGCTTATTCTGGCTTATGTTGTGAGCATCACAAAAGTAAATAGGATTACGTGAAAAAGAGTTGAAGAGTTGAAAATCAGTACAAGTTTTGTACACATTGTTTGTAATATCCGTGCTTAGAAATGCTTAATAATAAATAGAAAAAGTAAAGAGGCAGAGTATCAAAGAATAATATCAGAAGTGTACCAAGAGGCAGTCAATGGGAAAAAGCGTATGTGCTCGACATTGAAGATAATGCACAGTAGTTGGTCAAATAGAGACGTAATTGAGGATCTATCGGTCAGAGAAGGCAGATGAAAGACGGGGAATATGATTTGCAAGAAAAAAGGTATAAAGCGAAGGGTAGCGCTACCGAGTCTGTAGCGCAGTTTTATTGCGCAATATTTTGTTGTCATTGCTGAATTAATAACAAGATAATCGCAAGGTGTATCTAAGTACTCGAACAATTGCTTATTTTAGGCAATGGCTTTTTGAAGACTAGTTTCAGAACGTCGGATGTAAGTTATCGCTTGAAACTCGACCGAAAAACGAGATGGCGTGGCCCGGAAAGGAGCTTAACAAGTATTTCACCTACGAAGAATGCATTGGGCAATTATACAAAAAGTGTAGTAACATTAAATAATTCATGCCAGAAGACAAGCATGGCCATGCGATCCCCTATTCTCTCTCTCTCTCTCTCTCTCTCTCTCTCTCTCTCTCTCTATATATATATATATATATATTGAAACGAATTGTTATCATCTCAGTGATAACAATGCGTTTCGGCCCAGTTCGTAGGTTTAAACTGCGCGGCACAGGCTGGCCAGCCGGCGGAGTCGGGGGGGGGGGCAGGAGCCGGCTCAGCGGAGGAACCGAGTGCCGCGAACCGAGCACGGGCCAAGAGGCCAGGGTGGCGAGAGAGAAGCGCCCAGACATGGCGGAGGTCAGATGGTAGAGCGATGTAATATCTGAAATCAGCGAAAGTGTGGTGTGAAAAAAGTAGAAGAATCGTGTGAGTAGACGCTTGAGTGATACAGGCAACTGTGGTAAAGCGGAGTTAAAAGATGCGTGTGTAATGTGAAAGAACAGAGATGCTACAGATAATGTCGGTAGTAAGTGGTAAACACGTGGACATGGACGAGTGCAGCAACTAATAGAGCCGTTGAGTAAACGTAGGATAGTAACAATTGTGGTTGTGAGGACTGTGCAGTAACACCAAAGTTACAACCTGGGAAAAAGGGGGCGGAAGGGGGATAATTGAGACTTGTACTATTATATTCACACGAGCGAGTGCAGTAACCAGGCGTCGTTCACACGCTGGTGAGTTGTACGGAGAAAGATTAATCGTGAAACTAATGCTCCCGTTGCGTGAGAGACACGAGTGTTCGAGCACGCCGAATGAATTTCGTCTGCCAGTACTGTGAAGAACGAAGATTTGGGAAACGGCGTGGCGTGCTCGCGAGCATTGCTGGAGGAGGCGGCGGGCGCGGTGGCGACACGGCGGCGACGCGGGCGACCGAGCAGACCCGAGCAATCCCGAGGATAGCGCCGAGGTGGAGTCACGCGTCAGAGCTACAAGAGGCATACAGCATAAGTACCTGATATTCAGTAACCAGGGTAATCAGAGAATGGATGTCAGGGGAGGGGAATGTGGTGCGAACAGTAGCAAACCATTGAATGATGTAATTTACAAGAGATTGGTGTAGGGAATACAGATCACATGGCCGCAAGTGTATGTTAAGTCCAGTTGCTTGTAATGATCATGGTTCTTTTTTTTTTGTAATAAACCATTGTCAATTTCCATTGTATGTATGATCAGACCCGGAACCCATTCCTGAGAAAGAATCCCTGTCCCCCTCTCTTTAATTAAATTTGTGTGAGTTAATTAACAACTCGTTTCACTGGCGCCCGCACAGGCTGGACTCGGTAAACTAAGTAATGTGGCTCCGGTAAAATCATGCAAGCAATGGAAATCAATAGTGCGGGCATAAATAAGATAAGAGAATATAAATAGTAGTACTGCATTTGGAGCATATTAAGGTATTTTGATATTGAACAAGTAGTTATAACAATAACCTTGAAATGTGTAAGAAGCATGTTATAATTACAACTTGCTTTGAATTGATTCAGTGCACAAATGTAATTAACAACTCGTTTCACTGGCGCCCGCACAGGCTGGACTCGGTAAACTAAGTAATGTGGCTCCGGTGAAATCATGCAAGCAATGGGAATGAATAGTGTGGGTATTATTGAGATAATAAAATAAACAGTAGTATTGCAGTTGAAATATATTGAATTAGGGCGACATTAACATGCAGTTATTATAATTACTTTGGAAAACAAAAAGTGTGTGATGAATACAAGTGGTTTTGAAGTGATCCAGTGCATAGATGTAATTTGTTAGCTAGGAAAATAGTTGCCAGGCAATAGTAATAACTTAAATTTGATTTGTCATTCATGTTTATGTTTGAGGTGGTGGGTTTCTGGAGAGGATCAAGTATAGGCATAATAATGCAAAAGTGTTTTTTAAGTGAAATTTTTCTTAATTGATGCCAGTGTTTTCTGAATAAGTTGGTATATTATTGTTTGTATGTTTAATGAGAATAAGAGGGCACATTAAGTAATACAGTACTCGGCGGTAGTTGAAAAACAAAGCATTCTCAAGTGATTGAAAGAAATTTGTTCAATGAAGTAATCATTATTAGTGTTCTAAGGGTGCATCATAAATGTTATTTTCTTGTGCAAGATAATGGGTGGATTAAAATAAGTGAGGTATTAACATTGTCATTTTGGAAACAAAAAGGGAGTTTTGCAGCAGAATAACAAATAATGCTAGTAATAGGTAATAAGTTTGTAGACTGGTGAATTCATGTAATTTTGGAATGGGCATTGACAATAGTGTTTAATAATTTGTTTATTTTGTGGTTCAGATTGTAAGATTAAAATCATACTAACAGCAGTGGTTAATAATTTTATTGGGGGATTCAGATTATATGAAAGCAGTGCTAATAGTGTTATATGTATTATGAAAGTTTATTGGCAGGAATTTATACTAATAGTAGTGTTCAATAATTTGCTTATGTGGTGATTTAGATTGTATGAAGGATATTGCTGGTAGTGTTATATGTACTATGAGGTTGCTGGTAGTATTACATGTATTACAAGTGTTTCACAACTTGTTTATTGGTGGTTCAGAGTGTATGAAGGTGGTGTTTACAGTATTATGGGTACTATGAGGATTTACTTGCAGAAATTGTATTAACGGTAGTGTTAATAATTTGTTCATTTGTGATTTAGATGGTATGGAGATTGTTGTTTGCAGTATTATGAGCATTATGAAAAATTATTTGTAAGAATTTGTGAAGGTGTTACCGTGAAGTTAATGATTATTTTTAAAGTAATGGTGTTCAAATAGAGTGTAAATCATAAAGTGTGAAAGGGGGTAGGTTATCTTGTACTCCACTGCATTCGATTTTGTGTTATTGGGTGATACAAGTGTGTAAATCGAATTGGTGAAATGAAGGTTATTAATAGGGTCTATGATATATGTGAGAGTTTGTACAGGTTAATGAGAATAATTATGTGTACGGTCAATTAATAGTGAATATTGATATACGATTGGTAAAGAGCATTGTTGTGGGGCAAAACATAATTAGCTATAGAAATAATAACAAGATCACTGTGAATGTAGGTGGACGGAGGAAATAGGCAGAAGTTTAGAAATAGAAATATTACTAGGTTGATTGGTAGGTAGTGGGAATATACGAATTAGGTTAGGGAACGAGATCATTAAATAGCAAGATGGCAGCCCAACAGAGGGAATCGGTGCAACCAGAGAGGAAGGGGAGGATGGAGGATAGCGATGAAGGAATAGGTGGGAGCACTTTACTGAGAGGTGAAGATGTAGGGAATGGTAGTGGATGGAGGGAGGAAACGGGAGAAGACTTGAGCCATGAATTCAAAATTACATCAACATCGATCAACCAGACTGAAGCAGGAACATGGAATCGAGAGATGCAAGCAAGTACTCAACCGGACATAATCCAGATGATGAGTAAGTTTATGGATGAACAGAACAGGATAGCGGAAGAACAGAGTAAGTTTATGGAAGAACTGTACAAGAAACGGGAGGAACGAATGAGGGAGTTTGTTAAGGAGTTAGCAGAAGAACAGAACAAGAGAGAGGAAGAATGGGATAAGAGAGAGGAGGAACGGACGAGGGAACTAGCTAATCAAATAAGTCAAGTAGTGGCACGATTTGAGAGGCAGGACAGAAAACCAGAAACACTAGCAAACAAGATGGAAGAGGAAAGGGAGACTCGTTTGCAAGAACAAATCAACGACCATCTTGGGACACAAGACAACAATATGGGAGAGATGGAAGTCAGGTGTCAAGAAGACGTCAAAGCAAATGAAA
Organism: Acheta domesticus; assembly: GCA_031308135.1. Classification (NCBI taxonomy): domain Eukaryota; kingdom Metazoa; phylum Arthropoda; class Insecta; order Orthoptera; family Gryllidae; genus Acheta; species Acheta domesticus. The sequence goes on along the minus strand of JAHLJT010009419.1, from coordinate 65,721,299 downwards.
ACAAGATTGAGGAATACCAGATGGAGATACCGGATAAACTTCGCGAGGTGGAAGACAAAGTAGTACCATTGGAGTCGAGGGAAGAAAACATGAAACTAGAAGAATCTGTGGTGAAGAGAGACCCCATTACCGACGAGACAAGGGAAATGTCAAACGCGGTCCCCATTAACACCATCCAAACGGTGACCTACAACGACCAGCCGTGGCAGAGGCGAAAGAGCTCAGACGTTCGAATAAGAAAATGCCCCACGATTAGATTGATGTGTGAAGGGATGAGTACTGGAGCGTTAGTGGATACAGGTTGCACGATTACGGTGGTGTCGGAGAAATTTGATGAGGAGTTGTTGGCGGAAGGCAAGAAAATGAGGTGTTTGCCCATGAATGGGGCGTACGTAATAGGAGCAACCCAGAAGAGGTCCAGCCCCATTACAAAACAGATCATGATAAATGTGGAAATCGGCAACCAAAGGTATGAAGTAGTAGCGCTGGTACTGAAGAACTTATTACGTCCAATAATCCTGGGGACAGAATTCTTGTTGGAATGCAGGGTTGCGATCGATCTCGACCGGAAACTGGCGGAACTAGGAGGCCAGAAAGCTGAAATGGACCAAGGATTGGAAGAAGGTTACGAGGTATGTTCGGGTAATGTAGTGGAGGAATCAGAAGAAAAACTATGGGAACAAGTCAAGCAAATAGGGATATTAGGCAACAGGCAAGTGTTTAGTAAGAATCAAGCCCCAATTAAAGATTACAAAGTTAAATGTTTTAAAGAGGGCCGGATCCAGGAGGACGACCCGGACATCGCGGCATTAAGGAGAAAACGGGATCGATGGAAAATTGTGGATGGCGTGGTATTGGTCAAGATTCAAGATAGACAAGAAATAGTAGGATGTTATAACTTTTACAACTTGCGACCATGCCCTATAGAAGGGGGCGACCTTGAAGACCCCACTCAAAAATTTAGGTGGATTTTGTGTGAAAAATCCGGAAAAAGGGGAGGAGGGGGTGATGAAACGAATTGTTATCATCTCAGTGATAACAATGCGTTTCGGCCCAGATTCGTAGGTTTAAACTGCGCGGCACAGGCTGGCCAGCCGGCGGAGTCGGGGGGGGGGCAGGAGCCGGCTCAGCGGAGGAACCGAGTGCCGCGAACCGAGCACGGGCCAAGAGGCCAGGGTGGCGAGAGAGAAGCGCCCAGACATGGCGGAGGTCAGATGGTAGAGCGATGTAATATCTGAAATCAGCGAAAGTGTGGTGTGAAAAAAGTAGAAGAATCGTGTGAGTAGACGCTTGAGTGATACAGGCAACTGTGGTAAAGCGGAGTTAAAAGATGCGTGTGTAATGTGAAAGAACAGAGATGCTACAGATAATGTCGGTAGTAAGTGGTAAACACGTGGACATGGACGAGTGCAGCAACTAATAGAGCCGTTGAGTAAACGTAGGATAGTAACAATTGTGGTTGTGAGGACTGTGCAGTAACACCAAAGTTACAACCTGGGAAAAAGGGGGCGGAAGGGGGATAATTGAGACTTGTACTATTATATTTACACGAGCGAGTGCAGTAACCAGGCGTCGTTCACACGCTGGTGAGTTGTACGGAGAAAGATTAATCGTGAAACTAATGCTCCCGTTGCGTGAGAGACACGAGTGTTCGAGCACGCCGAATGAATTTCGTCTGCCAGTACTGTGAAGAACGAAGATTTGGGAAACGGCGTGGCGTGCTCGCGAGCATTGCTGGAGGAGGCGGCGGGCGCGGTGGCGACACGGCGGCGACGCGGGCGACCGAGCAGACCCGAGCAATCCCGAGGATAGCGCCGAGGTGGAGTCACGCGTCAGAGCTACAAGAGGCATACAGCATAAGTACCTGATATTCAGTAACCAGGGTAATCAGAGAATGGATGTCAGGGGAGGGGAATGTGGTGCGAACAGTAGCAAACCATTGAATGATGTAATTTACAAGAGATTGGTGTAGGGAATACAGATCACATGGCCGCAAGTGTATGTTAAGTCCAGTTGCTTGTAATGATCATGGTTCTTTTTTTTTTGTAATAAACCATTGTCAATTTCCATTGTATGTATGATCAGACCCGGAACCCATTCCTGAGAAAGAATCCCTGTCCCCCTCTCTTTAATTAAATTTGTGTGAGTTAATTAACAACTCGTTTCAATATATATATATATATATATATATATAGTGTATGCACTCATTGTCGTAAAAAAAGCTGCCCCCCGAAGGACCATAGTGATTCGCTTTAAACTCAGTGGGTGGTTTGCACACCATTCGCCAAGTCAATGATTTCGTTTTCACGGTAGGTCGCACATTGGGGGAGGGGAGAGAAGGGGCGTGACGTAGCGCCCATCGGTTGAGAAAAGATTGCCTCCAACATTGCGTCATCGTGTAGCGTCGCCAGGGCGTCACCTACCTGTACATTATGCCTACGCGACGCGTTTGACAGCAGATTGTCCAGTTAAACGCATTCGAGACGGGCCGCATCGTGGGTTGGTCCTGACGCCGTATTGCGCACCACACCGGTCGAATGAACCCCACTATTGCCCGCTGGTGGCGGCAATGGGTTGAGGAAGGCACGCACACACGACATGCAGAATCAGGACGTCTGCCACGCAACACGAGGGGGGAGGACCGACGGATTGTCCACCACGAGCGAACAGATCCAACGGCAAGGATATGTGCTATTCAGCGGCAGCCTGCACTGTCACATCCTGTAAGTTCCAGTACCATTGGCGGGCGGTTGCGCAACGCAGGACCCGCCGCACGCCGACCGTTACGCCTTTCACTCACACCCCAGCAACGTCGCTACAGACTCGCCTGGTTTAGGGATCGATTGACCAGGGGCCATGAAGACTGGCAGCGGGTCATCTTCAGTGACGAGTCCCACTTCTGCATAAATGGTGACGACCGCCGGGTCCGTTTCTGGTGGCGCAGTGGGGAACGCCACGACGAGCAGTTTGTGGTATCCCATCACACATCTCACCAGCCTGGCATAATGGTGTGGGGGTGCTATATCCTATGGTGCCCGTTTACCGTTAGTGTTCCTCCGGGGCACCGTGACAGCAGCACGGTACGTTTAGGAGACCTTGCAATCGGTGGCTCTGCCGTTCGTGAACGCCCACGCCCATGACCTATTTCAACAAGACAACGCGCGTCTGCATACCACAGCCATCTCCCGAGCATGCCTCGCAGCCGTGGATTCTCTGCCATGGCCATCCGAAACCCATCCAGACCTGTCCCCGATCGAGAATATTTGGGGTGCTATGGAACGTGCGATCAGGATCCCATCTTTACCAACCCATCTGCAAAAACTACGCGCTCAGGTGCAAGCTCCATTGAATGGACTAGCCCAGAACTCCATTCGAGACCTGTACAACTCCACGCTGCAAAGTTTGGACACGTGTGTTCGCCAACATGGCGGCCTCACGCCCTACTAACATGTACCGTCTGTGAACGTGTAACACAATAAATGTTGGTCCTACAAACGTGAAAGTGTAATATTTTCGTATACATGTTACCTTCAACCTGCTTGCCAACAATGATCGCAATCTGCCTCTTCCTTCTGGGTGCAGATTTTCTTATGACTGAGTATATATACATCGAGCGAATGACGAATTGTGTGAATGTGTTGCAAATATTGTATGAAAGTCAGGATTTTATTGTATTGTAATTGTTGTAATTTAAGTTTCTTCATATAGGCAACGGTGGGGCTGCGAAAGTGGTTAATGTACGAGTGTAATTGCAATAGAAATATTATTCTAATTCGAAATGATTAACATGTTTTATTCAAGCAATTCAAAACTGATAAGAAAAATCCGAAGTAATTTTTTGTAACTTGAAATCCTGTATGAGCAAGTCTGTCGACTGTTTTCTGAGAGCCACATGCGATTCCACTGTGAAAATTTAATAGGAGTATGATAAATTAGCATATCGTAGTAATAAAATACTGAGTTTTGCAAGCGCAGATGAAACAATTAACTTTATTTTTTAATAAATTATTAAAATATTGAGTAAGAGGGAAACGTGGGTCTCAATCCAAATATGCAGATGGCAGTAGCTTCGCGAACAAAAAAGTATAAAAGGGCAATGCATTGGCAGAGATTTCAATTGTTCTCAAGTGATTCATGAGAAGAGGTTTTATGTCGTGATTATGGCTGCACGACGAGAATTAATAGACTTTGAATGCGGAATGGTAGTTTGAGCTAGATGTTTGGAACATACTATTTCGGAAAGCGTTGAGGAATTCAATATTCAGAGATCCACAGTGCCATAGTTTCCTAATTTCAAGCATAACCTGGCAGAACGGTCAACGCAATGAACAAAGGTCTTCACTTTATAACAGAGAGCAGCGGCGATTGCCAAAAGTGATCAGCGCTAAAAGATAAGCAACACAGACTGAAAAATTACAGAAATCAATGTGAGATGTACGACGATGTACGACGATGTACGACGATGTACGAGTGTTAGAGGTATCTCCCACCAGCGGGAACAAGCTCTAAGCTCCAGACCGGTATCCCGTGTGGTAGTACATGTTAGTGAAAGTGTGTGTGAAATGGGTGACGATAGGATAAGAAAGAGGAAGGAATGATCGCTCGTTGTCCGTAACCCGTTTGTTAGGGTACTGGTCCGACATTTGCCTGGTGTTGATCGGAGAAATCATGGAACTACCGATCAGAGCAGCCGGTCGCAAGAGTTCTCCTCCAGTCAGTGGCAGAATTCGATCTAGAGGACAAGCTAGTGTCGAAAATCCTGCCGCCATCGGGACTTAAACCTAGAACCTCCCTGTCAGAGGGACTGAAGTGACTTCAGTTGATGCACTGCGCCATCTCTCACGGTACGCCCTCTCAAACTTCTCGAACGACATGAAAATTATTTTTCTAGCATCTAAAACTGATGGAAAACGATTAAATTAGACACTTTTATTATTCGGGAAAGTCAAATATTTTTACATTTATGAGAGTAACTACATGCATATTATTTTATTCACTTCCATAATTAGGGTATTCCAATATATAATGAAGATTCGATTCGAACCCTCCCTCCACACACAAAAAAACTCGAAATGACTTTTTTTACTTTCTTAGGGTTCAAGACCTGGGGTTTATTTTGTAAAATTCGCTTTTCCGACAGTAGACTTTTGCCTGACCTATGACTTTCCTCGCCTGGACTGCATAGACGAAGCGCCGCGGCGATAAGTCTCAACCTGTCAACTGCCCAGCTGCACAGGGAATGGGTGCAATTGCCTAAGAAGCGCGTGCTGATCGGAGAGGAGCGTGAAACAGCTAATTGCCTTCATACAGACTTGCAGAACACGTTATGTCCGGTGTATTCAGTGAGAGATTTTGGTGCGCAGTCGATGGCGTATTTCCCGATCAGGAAATATTAGCGTTTGGGGGAATTCGGAATTTGCGTTTTGGTGTAACAAATTTAAAATTTCGCCGTTTTCCTGCGCACGATTACATTACTTTCTCTTCTTACACAATTCCTTTGTAAAGCGAGAAAGTAAGTAATGGTGCTACAACAGCACTTACTTTCCCGTGTTAGAGGAAACAGCTAAGTAGTACTGAAATAATGCACTTTATGCGGTAGTAACATCTTAGCTATTATTTGAAAATGTCCAATTCAACCAAGAAGCGTACAACTCACTGTTTCCATCGCAGTGTTGTCAGAACTATGTGAACTCTACAACTGCACAAACATAGAACGTTTTATAAACCTGTATTGGAAAAAGAAGCTTGATACCCTGGACAATATAGAAATGCATTCCATTGGGCCATTATTAGAAAGAGTATTTTAAAACCATGCAACAAATACTATACTCACTACAAATTGTACAGAATTTTGTGCGAAAACAATATTTTCAGGGAAATATCAACATAAATTAGACAATTATAACTCCTTTTCATACAGCTCCATCAGTCACAACAATGACACACAATTCACAGATATTCGCGAGCGCAAAGTGAATTCCATTGTTGCAGATCCTGCATCGTCGCTGTTCTGAGAGCTATTAATTATTTTACTTTTTATTTCAAATATTTAATGTGTAAATGCAGAACAAAAGGTCGAATGTAAGAAACGAACCAAGAGATAATATACAAAATTGCAAATTCTAATTTACGACGCATCCAGCTGACCGAAGCGCAGTAAATTTACAGCGGGCTATTATGTTTGTCACAAAATTATAGAAAAACTACTTGTATTTTGAAAAAAATTAAGAATGACCTTATTCGAAGATGTAGTTTTGATAAATACAAGAAAAAATGTATTTTTGAAATTGTAGTTATACGAAAACGACGAAAAAGAAGTGCAGTCATTTCCGAGCGGGCTATTATGTTCGTCAGGAAATTATACTACTCATATTTTGAAAAAATTCAACATGACTTTATTTGAAGATCTGTTTTTGGTGAGCATATTTCATTAAGAAAAACAATCGTGTCTTTACAATTGTAGTTGAAGGAAGATGCCGAAAAAGTTTTGAATTTTTTCAATTTTCGAAATATTAGTTTTCAACCATCGTAAGACCTACGCCATTCTGTTGTCTTTGACCTTTAGACTATCCAACAAAATTTAGTCAAAATTGTTGGCACCATTGTTTTGAAAATTTGAAAATGTCCCAGGGGCTTCATGTAAAGTACCCTTCCAAATTAAAATATCGGTTTCAAATTCAAGGGGCCGCGAGAATATTTAGATCGATCGGGGAATAATAATTTTGGGGAAAATTGGCTGAACGGTTTAGTCGTTAGCGTTGTTCACAAACGGACGGACGGACATAGTTTTGCTTTCAATTGGTTTTTCGGATATATCGGATACATCGAATAGTTCTGAAATCGAATGAGGTTTACGAGTTCCTCAAGAATCCTACACTATATTGCATGTCCGAGTTCTGTACAGCACACCTCTCCAATAGCAGAGATGAGTGAAAGGCTATAAAATGTGCATTGCAGTTAAACATGACTCATACTTTAAACTGGTTGTCGATAAACCTAAAAAATTAAAAGAAATTTTGGAAATTTGAAAAATATGAGACATAGAACCAAATTCCAGAAATGAACAGTGAGTCTTAATAGGGACAGAAATGTTGGCGTTTAGGTATTTTTGGGTCGGTAGGTTACCAATTAAGTACTGCGACGATATATACAGACGCGTCACAAGACAATTTATTGATATTATTTTAATAAAGACAATTTATTGATATTATTTTAATATCCGGACAGTGTAAGACTAGCAGAAAAACAATCAATGGCGCGCACGCAAACAATCAATGTAGAGAAAAAGCTCTGAAATTCGCAGTGTCACGGCGGTTACTGCAAGGTAAAATAAATAAACAAAAAGAATTAACAAAAAGAGGCATAATCTTCATCAGGAATTTTATTTCGAAACAATAGTTCAGCAAAATTGAATAGGGAATTCAACACACGACTAAAACAATTGAAAATAAAAAGGTGAAAACATTGTGAACTGGACGAGTCGTTTTTACTTTCCCGTATACGTACGTATACACGGAGTGATATACGTAGTATGGGAAAGTTATGTAATGCTGCACGAAAAAATTGCCAATTTTCGGCGGAAAAAAATTAATTGCCGGGGCGTGAAAACGAACAAGTGGATAAAACCAGTTGCTAAATTAAGAAAAAATCCTCTAACACGTGGTGTAGCCAGAAACCATGTTTTCTAGGTCCTTGATTTCGAAAAACCAATTCAAAGGAAAATGTCCGTCTGTCTGTCCGTCTGTGAACACTGCTAGCGCCTAAACCATACGTACGATTTCTTTTAAAATGGATATTCCCCGGTCAATCTGATTCTAGTCAAAGCTTTAAGATTTTGAAAAAGATTCTTCAAAATTTGGGGATACTTTATATGAAGCCCCCCGAGGATTTTCAAAATTTTCTAAAAAACGGCTCCAAATGTTTCCTTTAAATTTCTTGTATGAATAGAGTAAAATACACTTATTAACATGGCATAGGTCCGATTTTCACGGATAACTCTGAATTTTCGAAAATTGTGAAAGTTTGACTTTTTTTCGGCGTCTTTCTCCAACTACAAAATTGAAGATAGAGATTTTTTTCTTCAAATAAAATTTGTTCTGCATATTAAGTTCTTTCATAAAGGTCATGTAAATGTTTTTCAAAATTTTAGTAGTTTTCGTGCAATATTGCGTGCAATATGTGCAATGTTTAAAAAATACAAAAATAAGATTTTCTTAAAAACAGCTCGAAATTTTTTCTTTAAACTTTAGGTAGGGTTAGTAGTAAATGTACTCTATCAGATGACATGAAAAGCCATATTGCTCTATAGGTTGTTTTTTTCAAAAATTACAAAAATGTAATATTTTCGACTTGTCTCTCACGTTGGTAATATTTACATTAACGGCGATTTTTTCACATTATTGTATTTACGAGTACATGTGCTTTTAATAATGTCAAGTAAAGTTTCTCGAAAACACAACCGTTTTCTGTGAAAAGTAGCTCAAAATTTGGCATTTTCAGAAACGCTCAAATGCCATTTTCTCATATATGGCTGCAAATTTTTTCTTGAAACTTTTGTAACAGATAGTGCTAAAAACACTCTTTAATATAGCGTAAAGTTTATTTTGAGTTATTTTTTTGTTTTATCAAAAATTACATAATTGTAATTTTTTTGAAAGATCTCTCACATCTTTAATATGCATATTACCAGCATTTTGTAAACATTATTATATTTTGTGAGTGTAAGTGCTTTAAATAACTTTAATAAAGTATTTTGAAAACTCAAACATTTTCTGTGAAAATGAGCTTCAAATTTCGCATTTTTAATAGCGCTAAAACGCCATTTTCTCTTAAACGGCACATACTTTTTAAAAGAAAATTGCTATTTATGACAAGGTTTTTTGTGTTTTTAATATTCTAATATTAATGTTTCCGTTCTACCTATAGGAAACCGAAACATTAAGAAAATGACAAAAAAATGTACTTTTGGCGGTGATAGATGTTAGCTGGCAAGAAAGAATATGTGGCAATTCCGAATAGCTAGCGAAGACCTAAGGAAAGAGAAAACTAATACGGGAAAGTCTGTGCCATTCTGTAGCACCACTAGTTGTTATTGTAACGCAGGAAGAAGGTACTTTAACAATGGGAAAATGAGAGAGATGCTGTCGAGGGTTCACGACAGACAGAAGTGTTTGTCTTGGGGTTAAAAAAATAATCTTTTGGGTTTTGGCAGTATGAAGTTTATCTCGCGGAAGGCAGAACGAGAGTTTAATCATTCGGGAGTGTAGTTCCAACATGAAGGAAATGAATAGGTAATGGATTCAGTGGATGTCAGCAGATATAAAAATGGTGTATGGATTGCGGCAAACGGAACATGGTCGAGTTTTGATGCAGTGCAACGAAAAAGGGAAGTGAACAATTTTCATAACATTAATGAATAAAAGGTAATTTTGAAGGACAAGATATGTGCAACATAATTTTATTTAAAGAGTAAATAAAAAATGGCCATGGTAATATAATGTGCACAGTATGAATATTTTTTTACCTTTTTTGATATATATATAAATCTTGTATGTGTGAATGTGTTTCACTATGTTCTTTGTTTTATTTTGTTCATAAATGTTTATGTCAGAAGGAAAAGGGTAATATTGTTGATGAAAAAGGAAAGGCATATGAGAATTTTAGTTTTTGTTATATAGAAAAAAATTAACATTTGAAACATTAAATAAATAACAACCGATATTCCTCTGTGTTTCGGCTTTGCAACAAAAATTAGAATTGTTGTTTTCTTTAATATGAGATGCCCGTGAAAACAAATAAAATTTACAAGGCAGAAATAGATCTAGCAAAATAAACCTTCCTAATATATTTGATAAGATCATTAGCCGATATTCCGTAAGGAAGCGGATCCCCGAGCTCACAATAATAAATAAATTCAGATGAGGTGAGAGTAAACCGCCATCAACCCAAGGAAAAGTAAATAAACCAGAAGTTAGTTTGCAGGATTAAAGATAAAAACCTAGGTGAGATGTGGATGGGTTTACGAACCACCACAGCACATTTACGTACTTAAAGACGACGTCGACTTAGGATTTTTACATGGCCGCGGCTGTTACTCTGCGAGACGTATAACAATTGTCGTTCTTCTATGATGGCAGCATCCTTTATTACTTTATTTTATGGCAAACCGTTGTTGTTCACACACAATGTCCTTAATGCCAGTTTCAGATATTTTGTTTGCAAGAACTGAGTTTTCGTTATCTGGTTGCGTTGACTCTTCAAAACTCTAATTACCTTAATTCACCTCACATTTTGGAGTTTGTGCGAAATAATATAACGCACAAGAGAATTTATTAATAGATATTGATATTCCTAGACCAATGAAAGTCTTAAACAACAAAGTTGGAAGGGTAACTAGGAGGTGTAGCGATATCAAAGAAGCAGGAAAGATCTGGGTGGATGAGGGTGGAACTCTGCTTGATGTAATCGATAGCTAGTTTGTGGCAACTGCTTGAATAGAACCTCAAAGTCTGTTAAAGGGAGTTTCTGAGGTTACTCTGAACACTTCCAAGGGAATGCCGGCACTACACGTAACAACTAAGGGCCACTTACGGCACGAGATTCATTCCTTACATCCTAAGGGCGGAGTGCTGGGCTATTTTCCCTCCTTCTATAAACCAACACCATTTAATCAAGAAAATTCTCTAACAACTATCCTAGCTGTGGGAATGCTGTTTCATGATACGATACCCCCGCCATAGTCTCTTTGTCGGTTAGCAAAATAAATGAATAAATTAAGAAATACATTACCGGCAAGTAGGGAAAAGGAGAAATAGATTCAAAAATTAATTGCAAATCATAGTTTTTACAAGAATGGTAATAATTCTTTTACAAAAAAAGAAATTTACGCTAGTTAGAAAATTGATTACCAAGAAGTGCTGCTTAAGACCCTTCTACTTCGATGCGGACCAACCACCGTTTGTTTTACATCGGCCTCTCCCTCCGACTTAACCACAGGCTTGTAGCAGCTAAGCACGGTTTTAGATGAAGCTTCGAACCGACCTGTCATGTGTACACCCTGGCCAGGAATGTACAATGCTTTAGCGATCACGGCTAAACCAACATCTGGCATTCAAGAATGAAAAATCTTGCTTGTATGTTTCGTTTAGGATGTCTACGTTTACTGAAGAACTCAAATTCACAAAGTATTGCAAAAGAAGTAAAATTGAGTTGACTAGAATTTAGCGTATGATATATCATACGCTGGGTATTAATGGGTTAAAAATTCAAATCTTTTATCCTTATATAAATATTGTTATTTTAAAAATTGATGAAACTTAAATTCATAGTGGGAACTTTATTTAGCACATGTTCGTCAAATGCAGAGTTGCCCGAATGTGTCAGGACTTCGTTGCTGATGAATAAGTGTCTTAACTATGAAGTTCAGCGACTGGTCAAGGTCACGTGAGGTCGATGGCATAGAAAATGATCGTGCAGAGAACTATTTTACTAATTTCGATCGTGCCGCATTCTTAAAGTTTCTTTTAGAACGAAATATATCTTTGTCTTAAAATACCAATTTAAGTCGAATGCAAGAAAAATGCTGCAGAGGTTTCTCAGAGCAAATTTTTTCACTTTGCAAATTTATTTTTATCATTATAAATTTTTAATCAATCAATAGAAAATAATTTAATAGATTAGAATAGACTAGAATGAAATATTGAAAATAGAAAATTACGGAGTGGATCACGTAAAGTGGAACAAATTACGTAGGAGATATTTTCGAAAAGCTACTCACAATTTTGATGAAACGTGTATAGTTCTTTAAACGCCATCTCGTTATACCTTGATCAGGTCCTTCTTCTCGTTTCACTAATCCATTGAGCAAATGCTGAGATGGGCCCTTGTTTAGCTTCTGGAGATTGTCGTGGTAGGGGTTGAGCCGGGGATGTTAGTTGATATTTTATTAGAACTATACTATTATATTATACTATAAAAAATTGTTCTTTTACTAATTTAAAAACGTTTTCTTCAACCCAGGAGTGAAAATGTGTAGTTTGTAACCTGGCTTTGTTGGTATTTTTATCCAACTATGTAAACTAAAAGTGGGGAGGAGAGTCTGGAGCTAAAGAAAACATGCGCAGATTATACCTTGTCCCCATACATCGCAAACATTTTTTACCAATCTTTGTCGAAAATAAAACTACCAAATTAAAGAAAAAACAAGAAAATGTTGAATAAACTGTTATAGCCGATTATAATACACCACAAATACAAGCGTTATAATATTATAGTTTTAAGTACATAATGCTGCGGCTATGGATGTGGCTATTTTGGTGCAATTTACTGAAGGAAAAAAAACGGTTTAGAGAACAGGTGCTATAAAAGGCCCATAAAACCATTCGCATAAGAGCGCTAATTAAACTTCAGCACACCGACTTGAATGCACGTCATCAGAGCAAGGCTTTTGTGATTCTAAATTGAACTGTAATCTTGGGTATAACGTAGAAGCGTAGCAAAATTATCATGCCCTCCTCTGAAAGCAAGGAGTCCGTTACCCAACTGCTCGTACTGTTGTGCTACACTGGCTTGAATTACAAACCATTATAAAAGTATTAGTTTAATCTGACCGCAAACATTCACAACAAATTGTTGACATTAGAACAGGACTAGTAAGAATGAATGTCATTGTGCCGTATACACACGTGTAACATTACTCATCTCTGATTAATTTGAGTTTTTTTAGAACTCGCTGCAATCAGCACGATTATGTTTAACTGTGCTTTACCGTAAATAGAACTTGAGTGCAGTCACTTGTCAATAAAGAGGAAAGGAATGCAATTTCGGTGAATATCTGCAGGAAATGCACATACTATTGTCAATAGTATTGTCAAACATACTATTGTCAACATACTATTGTCAAACATTTTAAAAATAGCATGCATTTTTTAACAATGCATTATATGAAGAAGATTCAATGAATTCAAAAATAGGGCAACCAATACTTTTAACAAATTTGCTAGCAGTGACAAATTTATAAGAACATGACCATGTTCATACTCTCGTTAGAGAGAATTTCAGATTCAATTAGTTCAATATACAGATTTAAAAAAAATAGATAATTTCATATACAACAATGTCTTAATATTAGCACAATTAAACATACCAAAAATAAGTCACAAAAACGACGTAATATTCGCCTAGAGTTACATTTTTTAGAGGTAAAGAATTTTTTCGTAAAGTTTAGCCCTAGATCAGAGTCATGTCTCGTACATCTCTCTTTCCATTGAAGAAAGTGAATTTAAACTCCGTGGAACGAGGTCTTTCATTCTCATGAGAACATTGATCAAATAACTCTTGATTATCTTTTGCGGACAATAATTTATTGTACGGAATTAAATATCTGAACGTAGTGTCACCATTCTAGCAATATTATTCTATAATATAATAGTTACAAACGTTTGACATATTACAGTTTGGGCTATATAACACTGTCTTGAGACGACATTAGGAGAACGTATTAGAGCCGTTGTCTCAAGAAAATCATGCTGCGGTGATTGGGTTTTTGAGGTACCGGATAATCAACAACAAGCAGGTCGACGATTTTCCACGCCTTAAAAAAACTTTGCCTCAGATCGGGTTTCAACGACGGGTATGGATGGCGAAAAACATTGATGTTTTTGTAACATTGATATTATAACACTGATGTTTTGCTTTCGGTGATTTCTTCGGTTCGATGTATTTGTACAGAAACATCCACATTTTCAAGCAAAATTCACATCATAGATTCCTAGCAATCAACAGCCACTGACAAGTCACTATTGTCGACCCCTAGGCGGTACGAAACCGTTTGCTATTCACATTGTTGTTACCTTTTGATTATTTTGTATGTATATCGGTAATCGTCAATTAGATCCCTGACCACAAGGAATAATGATTAGAAAAGAGTCAAATTTAAGGCAGCATATACTTTAAACAAATATTGACGTGTTACGTTTCACGTCAGAACCAGGACATTTTACTTCGACATTTCACACATTGATGTTTTGTAGATGTTTTTATCGACATCGAAAACCTCTTGGTGATATATCGAAGTATCGTTGTATCGATGCTTTGCTAAGCTTTGCCATCACTAGTGTCGGGTATGCGAAGGGCGTCAACCCCGGTCGCCGCGTCGTTCGGGGAAAGGGAATTTGGGCTGCGCCGGCTCTCCACGCGGGTGACGCAGTCTGGCGGATTTCTTCGCTATGAAAATGAAACCGGGCGCGGCCGGGTGGGAGGGGGCGGGGCGGGAGTCAGGGGCACGGCGGGAGCCACCGGGAGGGGGCGGAGCGGGGACTAAGCGCGCCAAGTCGAACGCACGCACGCATTCACACACACACACACACACACAGACACACACACAGAGCCGCGTGGCGCGGCGCACCGCGGCGGCGGGGCTCGCCGCCAGCGCGCCTCAAAAGCAGACCAGTTTGACCAACCCATATCCACACGCTCGCCGCCTCCCCTCCCTTGCTCCGCCCCTCCACGCCGCGCGGAGCCAACGAGCCCTCTCCGCACCCCTCCCCCTCCGATCGCCGCTCCTCTCCACGCGCCCCGGCGCGCTCCCGAGGCGTCGCCCCGCCTATATATTATTGTTTCCTCGCTGACACATTTACCAGGTCGCTCGCGCGCCGCGCCGCATCCGCTTTTGAACATTTTAATACTTTTGCCAAGGCCGGCGTAGGGGGAAATAGATAAAAAGCCGCGGCGGCCCGCCTTCCTCGTCACACTCGCTCCGTCGCCGCCGCCGCCGCAGCACACGCTCGCTCCCGCTCCGACGAGTCCTCAGTCCTCAGCATGACGACGCGGTGGTTGCTGCTGCTGGTGGTGGTGGTGGGCGCTGCGTGCGCCGCCGCCTTCCCGGCCGACGCCCCCGACGGCGGCGCGCCGGCGCCCGAGGCCCCGGCGCCCGATGCCTTCGACGCCAGCGTGGAGACGGCGCGTCGCTTCCTGGGCGCGTGCGGCGACCGCGACCTGCTGGCGTGCCTCAAGATGCGCGCGCTGACGGCCGTCGACCGCGCGTTGCGCCGCCCCAGCATCCCGCTGGCCGAGGGGCTGGCGCTGGTCCGCGCCGGCGACGCCCCCAGCGACCGCGGGCTGGGCGCGCGCGCGCTCACCGAGGCCGAGCTGGACGCGTCGCTCGCCGGCGACGCGCGCGAGAAGGACGCGCAGGTGGAGAGCCTGCTCGTGGACCGCCTGGCGCGCTTCCTGCAGAGCTTCACCGTGCAGTTCAAGATGCCCGACGCGGCCGTCACCGAGGTGCAGAGGACGCTCGATGAAGGTAGGGACCAGCGCGTTCTGCACTTGGAGAGCGGACGGGGTTCAGATTTCGATGGTGGCTCATTTTCGCAAAGAACTTAGTTTTTCGTGGCACTCCAGTTAAATTTAATTGACAATATTTCCATCTGTGTAGTTTTTACCCTAAACGAGCATTCTCTCCATGACATTATCAAAAACTCATAACTAATACTTGCCCTTCTTAGGGAATTGTAAAATGATGAACAATTATTTAATTTGTTTATATTCAATTTGTCAATAGGAATATACGAGTATTAAGTTGAATTCGTAATGAAACATTTACAAGAAAGAAAAGACGAACTATCTGAATTATGACAATTAATTTTCGGAAATAAACACTTCCTTAGCTAAAGCACGTGTCAATAATATACGTTTTAGAAACAAACAAAAAAATAATATATTAGTTAACGAACGACTAAGAAAAAATACGACAATCTTTTGGCAAATGGAATAACTTATTTGAATAACGGTAATATTTTATGCACTAAAATTCTAATACAGCCACATCTACAATCTGAATCTCGGATGCGCTGATGCCAATGACATCAATCGCACTATCTAATACTAAAACTACCATAGTCAGTTATTTTATGTTTTTTTTTTCAAATGTATACCCTCGTATCGGGTTCATTATTTTACGTTTGAGAGAGGACACGTCCTATACAACATTCGCTACATAAACAAATTGAAATTACTATTACGAGAGGGCATGATAGTTCTTCAGGGTATAGATATAAATTAGCTGTAAGAGAGGGAATTTGAACAATTCTCTACATTAAATGCCAAAACTCATAACTCTATTTTCAGTGATTTTGAGTTTTTGATAATAAAATAATTGCAATAATTAAATATTCTTGAAGGTGCGCAGTAGTAACCGTAATTATCCGTTATTCCAATGTTATATCTAAGGGATCATTGTTTCCCTCAGTAAAGAATGGAAACTGCGTTGCGACTCTTGCCGTACATGCTTGAACGATCAATTTATATTCTGACGTACATAACTGAACACGTCACTCCTCAGTATTTTTGCATTATAATTTTCCAGACGTAGGATCAATAATTTTAGTTTTTAAAAGAGGTAATTTACCAAAGACGTTTAATGGTTAACCTTTAATTCTCTTGTAAAAATCATGTGAACAATTTTTAGTTTTCGGAAATATAATTTCTAAAATTTCTCATAATGCTTTGGATTCGTAATAGAAGATCAGTGATATCTTATGTATAAAACTAGACACGCTCATATAATACTATAATAAAATCAGATATCAGGTATCCTACGAATAAATTAATTTGAATACCAGTTCAATGTAATTACAATACAATACATGCATGTATGTGAGATATATTAATTCAACAACCGTTTGATTTCTGTTCGCACACGTAAGAAATTTTCCGAATATTATTGTTCATAACTATCCAGTGGTAATGCTAATGGCCATTGCATTGTATCTCCGCCATTCAAGCCGCACAAATAGCTATTTACAAGAGAAATGCTTGCAAATTTCAAGTAATACGCGGAAGAATATGCGAGAATATGCCCGTGGCAGTGCGATGCAATTTGTGTGCGTCCAGTACAGAGCCGTTGACAACGATAAATGAGGCACGCTTCCCCGTGAAACTGCTGTTAACTGCTGCATTGCTACCAGAGCTTTTGCTTGTGCGTCTTGCCAACTAACACCACCTGCGATGATGGGGCATTTGTCGCTCGTCTTTTTCTTGCTTCTCTCTTGCAACGGGAACGCACCGATCTTGCATGCGAATTTTTGTTTGACGGCACCAAAGGATAGAGGAAAATTATTTCTCAGATATAGGAAGAAAACGTCTTCAGAATCGTATGTACATACAATAAATGTTGAAAGACAAAATTCTAAATGCAGAAAGTCGAAATCCATTTAGCAATACAACGTCAACCCTATTATTTGACACTGCTTTGCACTGTAGTGTGAAATGGGTTTCCAACACTCATTTGGCAGTTATTGTTTAGATTCCCATTTTATTTTGCACATGCCGAAATTACAATTTTACATGAAGGAAACGGTTCTCATATACTTTCCAAGTTTTGAGATATTTTCTATTCCAAAATTGCTATACCTGAGAGTTTTATAAAATAATATTAGGGTTTAAATTGTTATAGCTCTTTGAAAATATGCAATGGTTGTGGAGAGACTTAGTTCCACCTACTGAGTTCTAAAAATTTGGAGACTTTAAGATAATTTTGAACATGCCCCTGAGGCTTCATGTAAAGCACCCCCAAAATTCAATGAATTTATTTCAAAACACCGGGACATTGAGCCGTGCAAGATTGATTGGGAAATATTCGTTAGGAACAAGTCTTACAAAGAGTAAAGACATTTGTGAGGTTCAAGGATGGACGAATGGACAAATGACAGAAACACGAGAAAATAACCAGCCAGACAAAAAGACAGCCAAACAGACAAAAAGACAGCCAGACAAAAAGACTGCTAGCCAGACCAAAAAGACAAACAGACAGACTAAAACCACAGCAAGCCAGACCAAAACTATAGCCAGCCAGACCAAAAAGACTGCCAGCCAGACCAAAAAGACTGCCAGCCAGACCAAAAAGACTGCCAGCCAGACCAAAAAGACTGCCAGCCAGACCAAAAAGACTGCCAGCCAGACCGAAAAGACTGCCAGCCAGACCGAAAAGACTGCCAGCCAGACCAAAAAGACTGCCAGCCAGACCAAAAAGACTGCCAGCCAGACCAAAAAGACTGCCAGCCAGACCGAAAAGACTGCCAGCCAGACCAAAAAGACTGCTAGCCAGACCGAAAAGACTGCCAGCCAGACCAAAAAGACTGCCAGCAAGACCAAAAAGACTGCCAGCCAGACCAAAAAGACTGCCAGCCAGACCAAAAAGACTGCCAGCCAGACCAAAAAGACTGCCAGCCAGACCAAAAAGACTGCCAGCCAGACCAAAAAGACTGCCAGCCAGACCAAAAAGACTGCCAGCCAGACCGAAAAGACTGCCAGCCAGACCAAAAAGACTGCCAGTCAGACCGAAAAGACTACCAGACAGACCAAAAAGAGTGCCACAGAGGCAAAACGACAGCCACACAGACAAAAGATAGCCACACAGACAAAAAGACAGCCACACAGACAAAGAGTCTCACAGACAAAAAGACAGCCACGCAGACAAAGATACAGCCACACAGATTAAAAGACGCCCACACAGACTAAAAGACACCCACAAAGACTAAAAGACACCCACAATGACTAAAAGACAGCCACACAGACTAAAAGATAGCCTCACAGACTATAACGGACAGCTACACAGATAAGATAGAAAGACGGACAGAGACGTCCAGAAAGACAGACTAAAGGACGCACAGACCGATAAACAAACGGACGGAGAGACAAAAAGACAGACAGAGAGACGGAGGGACGGTAAAACGTAGGCGATGGAACGTAAGACAGTCAGACACATGGACGGACACTAAAATAGGCAGACGAAGGGTAAGACAGAAAGGCAGATGGACGGTATGACAGACGGACAGATGGATAGTAAGACAGACAGACGGAGGAAAGAGACAGACAGTAACGGACAGTAAGATAAACCGACAGAAAGGCAGACAAACGGACAGACGGACGTTTTGAAAAAAATACTGTTTCGGTATCAGGAGACCCCAAAAACGTGTGCAATTTCGAAAACGACATTCCGCTGCGTTACATAAGTTTTTCTAAACTACATGTATGACTCCGTATATACGTACGTATGCGAGAGGGAGAGAGAAGCAGTGGAAGCGCGCGCTGAAGAAGGAAAGTGATGCGCGGTGACATAACGGCAGAAGAAAGGTACTTTCCAAGGGAAGAGGCAGAGCGCTGCCGCGCACAGCCACACCGGTTGCTCCTTTCGCCGGCGCCGGGAGCTGGGCCACGTGAGCCGAGGTCACGGCACACAAATCACCCTCTCTCCTACACACGACCACATTCATACTTTTGCATACGGTCTCGCTCACGTTCTCACCGTTACCGGCGCCCTCATCCTCGCCAGGCAACAAATCCTATCCGCCGACAAGCCAGACCAAAATCTGGCCTACCGCCAAGGAACCAAAATGCACTATTTTGGGTAACTACGTTTGGGTACACTATGTTTCATACCTTGAACTCGTGTTAGAACTTGAATGAGTCAAAATTAACAATTTTTGTGTATTTTTGATGTTTTACAACTTAAGCACTTCGAAAAACTACTGGAATACGCGCCAATTCCCTATTACAGCTGAGAGCATTTTTTCCTTTCTCCATGACGACGCATGGCAATTCGCGAAACGCTCAAGATTGCATTAAGGACTCTCTGAAGGGTTCTATATGCCTCCTAGTTGACCTGAAGTCTAAGAAGTCCTCGTGTGAAGCACTGGGTCTTTCATCCACTACACACGAGAGCAGTAACGCGGTGCGGAAGGTAGCATGTCTGTGGCCCATTAATTAGGAGATATCATAGCAGGTGACAACGCTGGATATAAGAGCAAATAATTGTGGGGGAGGATGTTTCACTGATTACAAAATATTAAAATGAAATGTAACAAGTTATAAAATGAACTTAGCAGTAGTAGCGACTTCGAACTGACCCAGGCATTGTAAAGATCCCAAAGTTTGCAGTGAAATTGTTGGCAATTTTTATAGATAGCATACATAGTTAGTAAATTGATATTGTGAGGACTTTTTTTTACTTTTCAGTAAAAACGTTTTTTTGAATACGTAGTGAATCATGCATGCCTTTCACGAGACTCGAACCGGTGGCCTTCGTCTCTACGTGGACCCCCGCACCACCGAGGCCCCACGCGGGCACCATTCGGCTCAATTTACTAATCACGTCCTACACTCGGTGCAACGGGAACCTGCAATCCCTGGCAGCCGGAGACGAGCAGGCGAGGGAAAGGAAGACACAAGGAGAGCAAACAACTGACACGGGACACAATAGACTTCACACGTTACGGGTTCACACGAGAAAAACATATTGAGAAGATACCAGTTCGCAGAGGAAATGAGGTATATTGGCAGACGAGCAGAACCGTTGACAATCACATGGAAACGCTATTGTCAATCGTTCTGCACTTGCAGTGCCTGCTCTCTCCTTCTGCCGCAAGATTTTGCAAGATCTACATTTCATCACTGTCCGTTTTCGTTTATTGTCTATTCATTAGTTCATGCTATTGAAATCACTATGACAGTTCGCGTGCATGCAAAGTTGGTTGAAATCGAAAATCAAAAACAAGTCTTGCTCATTCATTCATTCCGCCAGACTAAGTGCGTGGTCAGAGAGCAAGCCCGGAGAGTGAAATTGTGCAGCTTAACAGCATGGACTATAAGTTTATGGCTGCCTAATTTTAATGAATTTTTAAGTAACTTTCTGTAAAATAGATAGCTATCTAATAAATTAAATTTTCTTGTTGTTGAAAACTTGAAATGGTGGACACTTTTCATCTCCTGCAAACACGTTTAATATAATATACAAGGTGGGAGATCTTCTAGTGAGACAAAGTTGGTGCTGTTGAAACTCCAACACGCATGAATCGCGCTTATAATGAATGGTGATTCAAAACGTACTTGTTAGGGTAGTTCATGTGCGTAACAAAGCATCACCAATTTGATGTGGGCCAATTTCACTCGCTCCTCTCGAGATTTTTCAAGTGTACAGCGAGGCCTCGCCTTTCGAAACATCATTGAAAACAGCCAACGCAATTGTCAAATCTTTCCGCCCGAGGCAGGACTCAAACCGCGATCTTTCGGTCCAAGATCGTCACAGTATTGTTGCCTTAACGATCTCGGCTGCCCAGATCGGCTCCATTGCGTAACTAGTTTTAATTGCTTAATTCTATTTGATTAAAACACGTGCGTTCCTGAGACATTCAATTTATCCATACTCCATTTTTAAAAAATCCTTCGCACGCCTTCCTTCGGAGGGGAAGTAAAGCCGGCTGCTCCATGTTAGTAGATTTACTTGCATGTAAAAGATCCTCAAGCCTAAATGAAGCCTCTGAGCTAAATTCAAAATCGCCTGTTTCGTTGCCTCAGTAATACCTTCTTTCTCCGCTAGTTGGTGAAAGGAGTGTAACAAAATTTGCGGGGTCAGACGGAAGAGCAGGCCTCATGGCCTGAGTCTCGCCACGTAAAAATAAGGCAATTCAATTCAATTCAATTCAATTCAATACTCTTCAAACGTTCGTCAAGCAACTCCCGCCTTCCGGCCCGCGAGTGCTGGGCCTCCGTCCGCAGGGCTGGCGCAGCGCCTGCCCCGCGGCGACCGCATCCGGGGCTAACGGAACGCGATTCGCAGAAGCGCCGCGTCAGCCACGCACAGGTCGCGGCGCGGCGCGGCGGGCGCGAGCGTCGACGCGCGGACCCCACGCGTGCCAGTTGCTCGTGAGCCAACGGACCCGCGCCGCCCCGACCCTCGCCCCTCCCGCCCCTCACGTTGGCAGCGGACGACGCGACGCACAGAGCGAAGAACCGCAACCCGCCAACGCGGCGTTCAGTTCAAGAGCACTGCCTAAGGAATGAATGAGTGAATGAATTAATGTATGAATGAATGAATGAATATTAAGAAATTCATGAATGGATAAATAAATAAATTAACAATTGAGAAATAATGGAATTAATGAGCGAACTAAGAAATTGAAGATTAATGTTGAATAAATGAATGAATGATCCAAAGAATAAAGGAATGAATGATCGAATACATAAAAGACGAGTGAATGAAGTAATGGACCAATGGATAAATTATTGAATGGACTGAAAAAGGCTTTCTTCTTTTAAATTTCAGTAACGCTTCCATGACAATCATGTCTCATCCCTGCGATATCACGTCCTACACTGTATCCTGTATTCTGTACGTGCTTCCAGCCAGGAGAAATGAATGAATGAAAGAAGTTGCTGTAGGAGGTTATCTTTTTTTAAATTTATGTTAAATCTGAATAATATGATGACGTCTGTAGCAACAAAGCCTAAACAGCGTGAGCAATACCCTCAGTTTCGATAGATTGGACGAATCAATGTGCCGAGAACATCTTTCCGATTTTCGAATGTCGCAGAAGTCGTAGTGCTAATAGCCAACTCCGATTCCTGACCAAGCATTTCCCTCGTAAACTGAGACTTTTTTGTTTTGTCATAAATTTTATCATGAGGCAGTAATTCAGTGTCCAATGCAGCAATTAGCCCGCGATCCATATGAGATATTCAATAATTGTACTGGAAAATATTTCGTCACTATATCGGTCAAAGTTTGATCAAGTAGAACTCTGATTTCCATATTGTTGACGTCTTCGCACTTCTCTCCAATTAAATATGCGTCTGTTAGTTGGGAAGGCTCTTGACCATTTATTACATCATAAGGTGTTCAAAGCTACCAAATGTTTCATTCTTGAATTCACTGCTCTTCCGTCATATTTATCCGTTATTTGTCATAACTCGCCTGAACAAATATGGTAGCTGATTAAGACCGGAATTGTTAGAGGATTTCAGCCTGTCGTCACAGATAGCGAGGAGGAGAATGAAGTAATCATGTCGATGAGGTAGCAGCTCGTGCAGTTATTCGCGGAACAATTCAACGGTGCTCGAGCGCGTGGATATTTACCGGCTTCCATAGCACCGTCGCCGCCCCCACCCCACTTCTGCTGCGTGTGTTGAGTTGGTTGTGTTCGCACGGAAGAAGTCGCGCCGGCCAGCGTCAATGTTCAGTACAGCAAATGCTTTAGAGAACAATTAAAATCATGTGTCTTGTGGTGGTCTATGAAGATATCGTCAATTAAATGCTGAAACTATTTCGCGGAGGGTTAGATGACTGTATTATATTAAGATGTCATTTTCATGATCCACTTTTTCCTTCCTGTCAAAAATTCATTTTATAACAAAAACAGTATGACAATATTAATAATCTCAGACTAGCACCTCACTTACAAATTTCTAAAATTTGAAGCTGAAATGGCACTAAAAATCATTGCAGACGTTTTCTTTCGTAAAATAATTCACGAAAACACAAAATTTGAAGCAACTTATAAATATGTTCGGCAATATAAGAAATAAGTTTGGGACATTTTTAAAACATATCAAAATATTCAACGTATTCCTTACATACAGAATATAGTTTTGTGATCGCCCGATTAACACTTTTAAATTTGACCTTTAAATAAGTCCGTTAGTATTTACTATGTTATGGCAATTTTCTCCCTAAACTTTAAACATGGGCATCACTTCAATTACAGATTTAGTAGATTCGTGTCACACAAAGCCATTAGTTTTACTCTCTCCGGATTTATTTGCATCTGTTAATATTCGATCATTAGAAATCTTCGTTAAAGGTTTCCAAAGAAATGAACACATTTTCTTCAAAATAGTATCAACTACAGAAAGTACCATCTCACCTGCGTATCCAACATAAAACCGCTTCTACCAGGCCTTGGATTTGCGATTAACATCTGTTCAACCGCGAAGAAAAACGCCTAACGGGAGTCGTTGCTGTGTAATGCCGTCTGCAGCGTCTGAGCTGCCATTGTTCTCTCGCGCTGTTGGAACCGCACTGCACGCCTCCCGAAACGTGATGGTCTAGGCGCGAGCACTTTTGACAAACAGCTACAGCATTTGGATAAAATAAACGTTTGCAGTGCACTGTACAGAATGCTGCGTTTCAAGAAGTTGTAACATGATACTACTACGAAAGTTGCATGCTTAAATGACCGGCGTCGGTAGCCGAATTGCTTACCCATGCTCCAAGAAGTCACGGAGATTAAGCACCTCTTGCACACAGAGGGCTCCTGGATAGGTGACCGTCTGGGAACGTCAGGGGATCTTTCGGCGCCGAGCCCCTGGCCGAAGAGAGAAAAGGCAAAGACTGACTACGACTGACAATGTCTGAGTATATTAAAGGAGAATTACTCCACGTTCGACGCCACTTCGTACTTAGAGAACGTTGTTACGCAAATAGCTACTAAAGTTATTAAAGCGTCGATAAAATGTTCCTAAAAGGTAGGTGCGTAAAATGTAACATTAGAGATAAGTATTGAAAATATTTATAATCCAACAGATGCGTAAAGGTCAATTTATCTTTGACTTAACAAGTAAATTAATAGCAATTGCACGAGATCCAAGTTACATCTTAACTATATTTTAGTGTAAAATGTGCTTGAAATTTTGCATTGGCTGGTCTAAACATATTTTATGTTAAGCGCAGTCGGAGTCCTGCCGTTGACTTGGAAATATAAGAGCAAAACCATTTCCATTCGGTCATTTATATGAGGATACATCCCACTTAACCCAACTACCGTAACATGCTCATCTTCAGTAATGACGTCCGTGGTCTACATGCGTGTTACATGTGCCCGTCTGCTTTACCTAATTTTCAAAATAAAGAAAAGAAAAAAGAAAAAGAAACTAGTGGTGCTAAAAAAGCACATCTTTCTTCCCCTTATTTTCAGCCAAAATTATGCCAAAGTATTTAATTCAGGAAAAACATCTCTATCTTCATAATAGTAGTTGTAGGAAGACGCTGAAAAAACCTTTTTTTCTCCAAAACTGAATTTTTGCAATTTTCGAAAAATAAGTTTTCAACGAAAATGAACCCTGCTCCATTATCTTAAACGTCAGGGATTTCATTTAAAGTGCCTCCCAAAATTAAAATATCGATTTAAATTCAAGAGTTCGTGACATCAGTCAGATCGATTGGGGAATGTCAGTTTTGGAGAAATTCGACTAAACGGTTTAGCCGCTAGAGTTCACAGATGGGCAGTCAGAGAGACGGACAGACAGACGGACAGACGTTTATGCCGTCATTCGATTTTTCGGTATCAAGGATCCACAAAACATGGATTCTGGCTTTACTATGGGTGAATAGACTTTTTTCTAAATTTATCAACTGGATTTATCTACGTTTTCGTTACCACGGTCCTGTAATAAGAGCTTTTCGTGCCCAAAACTCGCCGTTTGTTTTTGCGCACCATTACATAACTTTCTCTCTACTGCGTAGGGAGAAAGAAAAAAGAAAAGAAAAAAAGAAAGAAAAAAATCCGCTGGCCCAGAGCGCTCGTATGAATATCGACGCGGTTCGCGGCACAAAAACGAACGAAAGGAAGCGCGGGCATTCCTCGGCGGAGAGCGTTCCGGAACAACAGCCCGCAGTCAATTATGAACACTTTTACTCCCACTCTTCTCTCCGCGGCGGGAGGTACTCTAGGTGAAGTTGCTTTCTCTTGCGGCGCAGGCGCTCCAAGTGGTCAAGGTTGAAGGTTGCGTGTTAGACAGCAACGTTGCAGACAAGAGCTAAGTGGAGATTGTTTGCGCCGAGTATTATCCCTCTCGTTACCCCTTCATGTGGCATCTACCTGCGGATTCTTTTGTGGATTTTTTGCTGCTGATTGTCTACAGCGCTGTTTCGTATCGTTTGGACAGTATCGCAGCTCATTAGAGCAAATGAAGAACGCCTCAAACAGTTTGTCTGCCTGCACAATTTTAAAATTCACTATTCATTTATATTTTTTCGGGTTGAGATGACAATTGGAGCAGTTATTTAAGTTACACATTCAGGAATTCAGCTGTGTTGCAACGCAAGGATCAAACATTTTATATTACAATAGACAAGCCTGTGTACATCACAAATGTAGGGTTACAGGCAGCAAGCTTGAAATTTAAACATTAAATACAGCCACAGCTAGCGTGTCATGTATAGTATCCTTCTTGTATCCTGAAATAATATATACTTTTTCAAATAACACAACGTGAAATGATAATGTAATTACGGAAAATCCATTGAAAATGCTTACGAGTTTGTAGGTCATAAACATGTCAATACTCTCACAGTGTTCTCACGTCAACAATGGATTTCTATGCTTAAAAATCCACTTCGTAAGTTGGTCGCGAATAAACTGGATGCCGGCGAAAACCAGGAGAAATCTCATGCTCTTGTTATAGATCTGAAAGGTGCATTCTAGTATTTTTAAGATCAGGAATAAGTTTTGTCTCCAAAAGCTTGACGCCTCTTGAATATCATTCGTATGTCCCACATCAATGCAAAGGAATCTGAAGATACAACAACGAAAGATTCCGGGTTGCAATTTGTGCCAGTGCAACTTCGTAGATAAGCGTTGGACATATACATGTCAATCGAGAATGTATGTCAGTATATGATGCGTGGAATGGCTAGGAAGAATAACTTATAGCTGTCTTGGTCTTTAAATGTACAGTTAAGTACTATTAAACTCCACAGGTAGTGCTAAGCCTCCAAATGGATGTAACATCGCTCTTACGTTTTGAAGTTATTTGTATTTAGCCATTATTTTCCCCGCTAAGGGCTATTGGCCTCGATGCCATTAGATCCCAGGGTTCCTGGACGGTTACCCAACCAGGAATCCACGATGTCTCAAATTCGTTTAACATTCGTCACTTCACGTCATTTTGTCACGTAGCTAACGAACTCGGCTAGCGTCGCCGGTTTCACTGTTGTATCTTTTCAGTAGAACCATCCCAGCATTCGCCTGGATGACCTAGGGAAACTACGAAAACTCGGGTCAGGATGGCTGGCACGGGGATGGAACCTGGGCCTCCCGAATGCGACGTCGGTGCGCTAGGCCCTAAGCCACTACGCTCTGTGTGATTTAATTAACCTACCTTAAATCCAAAGAACCTCAAAACGTAACGCAGATGTGTGTCAGAACGCGAATATAAACGCCAGCATCACGCGCGATATGTGCATGCCACATATGTCGGTCACGGATGAATGGGAGCGCGTGTTACGTGTACAAGCCAGAAGGAAGATGTTGGCCAGTCTCGAAAGACGAGCTGCCGTAATTGAATCGCGGAATCTGCGAATCCCCTCACGCACCTCCATCCGGAGCGCATCCGCCAGGCCGGTGCCAAATTACCCCATGGCGTGGGGCAGGCCGGCTGCCAAGCAACGGACCCCAATGCGTTCCCGTTACCGATGACCCATGAAAAGCCAGTGCCACCATTCGCTCCAGAATTCTGAGCTAGAGCAAAACTCTTAATTGCCGCTCGTCTCTCGTAATACTAAAGCGCCCGAGGGCGTGCAACCTGGAAATTCTTACAGTTGTCGCGGGCTGTGTATGTGTTGGAGGGTGCCGTGCGTGACTTTAGACACCGTTGGTCAAGCAAAAACGTGTTCACGCGAGTCCGGGAATGGGCCAGCTGGCCAGCGGCACGACACGCAGGCTGGCAGCACCTCGCCGCTGTTTGGGGAGCGGTTCCTCAGCCAACCGGGTGCATGTGTGCGTGCTGTGTGTATGACTGTCATTTGTGTCGTCGTATAGCCTCCTCCGTTTTTTTTTTAATTTGCCAGTGTTTATGTAATATGTAAGGGGCGTTCTTTTTACAAGTTAAATTATTTTTACAAAAGAATTACAATGTAAACATGGTAATCTCTAAGGAACGGATGTCGAGACATTTCTTTTCCAATCACGCATTCGAATCAGTAAGCGGGCGTGTGTGTGAATGACTGTCACGCATGAAGCACGTTCCTTCCAAGAAGGACATCGTTCTGAATAGATAGGAGTATTCGGTACTGCGAATAAGACTTTTAAAAATCTTTTCACCAACTCTGAAAGCATAACACGGTGACCTCCATGGCACCGCGTTCCAAACATCTTTCTAATCACACACTGTAAGCGGTACGCTCGACTATCCCCCTCTCTGTGTATGTGTGTATGCATGCAGGTGTGTGTGTTTGAGAGAGAGAACGTGTGTGTATGTGTGTTTGTATGCCTAACACGAAGCAGTGCATGATCCCTTTGCAGACATTTTGAAGAACGAATGCGTATACTCATTACGCGTTACATTAATTAAAACTTTTATGAAGTTCAACTTTGCACGATGTGATTCATGACCATCTTAGACCATCTGTATCGGAGTGGCAAAATTTACCCCTACACTATTTTTGTCAGTAAAATATGTACTAAAACAGGAGAATCTTTGTTGAGTTTGTGATTGACAACTAGTTCATCAAAAGCTTCTTCGACTCGATTTCCACGCTTTATTTTGACAATTTTTGGAGTTTATCAAACGCGCGCCTGCGCAGAGACGCTTCCGGGCAACGTAGCCGGTTCTCTTCTTTATGAACAACTTAATTTCATTAAGCACTATATTCCAACAATCTGTCACAAAAGTACAGCAGTTTTTGCCGGGATGGGAAGTGCTGCAACTCTCATCTGGTTCTAGTTGGAAATTTAACATGATTCAACATCCTCTGAGGTAGAAACATTTATCTTGCAAACTCATTCAATACTGTTCCTAGGGAAGGCTAAAAAATAGTTAGCTTTCAATCTCGTCGATAATAGGAAATGCCGCACTTTTCAATCTCACTTGAAAAGGGAAGCGCGACATTTTTAATCTCGACCGAAATGGGAATACAGCATCTTTCAATCTCAGCCAAGGTGGGAAGTGCAGCATCTTTTAATCTCGCCCGAGATGGGGAACTGCAACATCTTTCAATCTCGCCCGACATGGGAAACGTAGCATCTTTCAATCTCGTCCGGCCTAGGCCGCCCATCCCCTTTCAGTCTTGCCGGCGCGCACCCGGCTCACGAGGAAGTCCGGCATCCGAAGACGCCCTCGGGGCGCGGCGAAACGGGTATATCCGGCGGCCGGGACGTTGCGTCAGCGGCGGGCGGCGCGGAGACGCCACCCAAAGAGCGACGGAGCAACGGGGTCGCGGGGACAAGTGGGTCGGGCGTGGCGGCGGCAAGGCAAGGCAAGGCTTCTGGGAACGCGGGTCGCTCCCGTCGGCTGCCGCCACCGCCCCCGCTGCCATCGCCACTGACACCGCCTCCTCCGCCACCAGCACCGCCTCCTCGGCCTCCTCTGCCATCGCCGCCACCACCACCGCTACCGCTACCATCGCCACCGCCGTTACCATCGCCACTGTCTGCGCCACCGCCTACACCGCTGCCTCCACCACCACCGCCGCCGCCGCCGAACGCGGCTTTACGCGCTGGCGACTGCCAAGAACCGGAATCACCTCCACCGCCGCCGCCGATGACACACTTCGACCGGATGGGAGGCAACAAGGAACAATTGCCAGCGGTTCCGTTAAAACGCCGCGACGCCGGCGACGCCGACGCCGCCGCTGACGACGCCGAGACGCTTCCACGGCCAAGGCTGCCGGACGTGGCCAGACGCCGCCGCCGCCGCTGCGGTCCGATTCGCTCGCGCCCCCATGCGCAGACTCACCTGACGCTCGGGGGATAAGAGGATTTAGGAGCGTTAGAGGAGGAAGTAGCCGACCTGGATGGCCGAGGTGGCTACGAGCGTGTACCGACTCAGCGCTTTGATCCGAAGGGTCGCGTGTTCGAGTCCCACCTTGGGCATGGTTGTTTCTCTCTTGTCTCTCATGTATGCGTTGTTGCCGAGAGCTTCGCGTTGTGCTGACTGCAGATGAGAGGATCCTGCAAGTGCGATGGTATGCGGTATGGTCAAAAATGCATCGGAGGGTACAGGTGAAGCGGCTGCCGGCTGGCTAAAAGGCCTAGGAAAAAAGGACGAAGAAAAATAAGAAGCTTCTCTAATTCCAAGCACATACTGAGATGAACAAAAGAGTCAATGGGGGAGAGTCACTAATGACCCACCAGTTTGTTCTACGAATTGAGCACTATGCTATGCTCTTTAATTGAACATTTTCCCATTCAGTATGTTAAGTTATTATTCTTTCGTATTGTGGGAAAATATTTTAGGATTATTTTTTTGTTCTATGCGAAATTATAAAGAATCTCTTTCTCAAAGGTCGTTAAAAATTTTCCAAACTGTGAGGTTTAAAAAAAGGGAAAAAGCAGGATTAAACGTAAGGAAATATATCCTGTCTTGTAAGGCTTCAGAGCCCCTTTCAAAATTGCCTTCGGGTCACGCCAACCCCCTGGCTCCCCCTACACTCATTCAAGTAGCCAAACGTTTTGCGAGTTTGAGGATGGAAAGTCAGTACCCGACTACGGAGGTAGAGCCGTAGAAATAACATTTCAGTATCTTAAAAGAGATTTGTCGTGCCTTCCGCAGCCATCATGGACAGTTTTTTCCGGTCCACTACGTCTCCAGCGTTAGGTTCCAGACAGTTCAAAGGTTATAGTCAAACTCAATTAGAAACAGTCTCGTTATCCAAATTTTACGTGATGGACATTCTGTTTCTCAAAGTTAATGCTTAGCCCACTCTTTTGAAACACGTCAACATCCCTATCGCCAAAAATGAGTTGTATTATTCGTCACTTTTGCCTTCACATTAGCGCTCAACATCACAAAATATATTTTTTGAATCTCATACTCGATGCCAAAGACCATCACAAGAATTTGTTCATTACTTGCGTCGTTTCCAGGCCGAGCGAATACGGGATTTAATTAGACCTGAAATTTGTAGGATTTAATTGTGTCGGAAATTTTACTAGTTACATGCCTGACGTTGTAGGATGAAGATTCACCGTCGATTGATTTGTATTGTGATGTATTCAGCAAATCATATTGCAACATATTTTTCCATGTGTAGAATATTTTGTGTAGCGTTTCCCAACTTCTTTGCATTGCGGTATCCTTCACGGCTCCTTTCTCACGTCGCACTGTTTTCTACCGTTTTGTTTTATTTCTTTGCCACCGCCATCCTGTACTAGAATGGTATGTTCGAATCACAAGTACCTCACGGAAGTTTTTCACCTCCTCGTTGTGGTAAGGTAGGCAAACCACTACGTTTGGCATCTAATTGCTTTACTCATTCTTTTTATTTTGTAATTGTAAAAGAAGGCAAGTGTCACTTATCGCTAACATCTTGTTAGGTATACTGTAGAAGGAAAATAAAAAGATTATTTCAATGCCTGTTATATTGTCGGTCAATTTGGTGTCCATTTGAATCACTCGCAATTTAAAACAAATGATACGTCGCAAAAGTAGTCCTGGTGGATGTGTGTCACCAATTTTTGACGAACAAAAAGATCAGTGTGATGAAGTCCAGCTCCGTTTGGGAGTATCGGCCTTACTTGTTTCCTCCTCAATTGCACTTCTACTCTTCTCTTATCTGTATCTCCGTTTATCTCATTTACTAATTTTCTGCTTCTATTCTGGTTTTTATTTCAGTTTATTTAATCTTTTTACCACTATCCGCCTTCTTACTTCTTAAGCCACCTGCCATTTGCTCTCATCTTCTGTTCTCCAGCGATGGGCGTCGCCCGCCCACCGAAGTGAAGAACTTAAGATGGAGACATCTAAGATACGCATTTCCACGTCTACTTCCTCTCAGATGTAGAGGTTGTTGGGAAGTTTAATGAGGAAAGACTAACACTCGTAAAAATGTACTGGAATGCTTTGGGTACACTACGTAACGGGAAACTCTGAAAGCAGTCCTTAAAAGCAGAAAGAATCGTAAAATATCTGTTTAAGGTGTCGTACATCTTCGTGCTAAGTAGCATTCACGTCATGTGTGTTCACGAAATTAAAAGCAAGACAATGTTTCTATAGTCAGAGTTTAGTACATAATTATTGAATCAATGAGTTGCGCCACGTTGCGTAAGCCCTCGGCTAAAACTCATTTACTACAATTATCACCGTCGATGTAGGTTAGCAGCGTGTTGAACGACTCACTTTCCAGATGCTGCGGAGTTTTTCCTCCCTAACCTCAAATGGGTTGCAAAACCGGCTCCCGGGAGATGGATTCAGAAGGAAATGAAGCATAGGCGGACAGGACCTGGCCTCGAGTTAGAGATCGACCCAGCTTTCGCCCGTCGTCTTCGCACAACCCGACTCGGGAGCGGCTTGGCTCAGCTCGTCTCTCTCTCGCTCCACCCCGTTCCGTCCCGCCCCGCTCCACCCGCTATATCCAGCACCGCCCCACTGCGCCCCGCTCCGCCCGCTCCTTCCCGCTCCTCCCCGCTCCGGCCTGCTCCGGCCCGCTCTGCCCCACTCCGCCCCGCAACCCCGCTCTCCCCAACCCCGCCCCGTAACACCCGCTCTGCCCCGCTGCGCCTTGCCTCTTACTCACGCACGGAGGTCAGGGCCCTCGCAGCAAGAAGCCTAGTTTCCCGCCGCACTTCCGACCGGAACAGCTCTCCCATTCAGCGCGATACAAAGGCGCTACGGTGTTGTGATCTCGCGTTCTCTCTTCGGTGCCGCTGCAACCCAGATGCCGGCTTTGACCCGATACTCACGTATTCTAAGTTGAGAGCGGACTTTCCAGATCGTGATGTGTGGGGAACGGTAAATCATTTCTGGTCAACTACAGCACGATGATGATGACCTAGAGGTTAGGAGCTGCCACTTGTTGACTATAATTTTTTCTAGTACATTTTGTGTAGTCATTTACTTTTTACTGATATTTTACATTACTATAAGTAGTTACTTTGTCTAACATTAAAAGTAAAGAAGTGTTTCAATTATGCAAGAAAGAGAAAGGAGAATTCAGAAATTTATTTACTTTAAGTCAACAGTTTTACACTTTACACTGTCAGAAATAGCGTGGTGAAATTTTTGTAGACTGCTCTCCAGTCCCATGACATTTTTATGTCAGAAACGAGCCCGCATTGTTGAAAATTCTTCTCTGACTTTCCGGCCGTGCATTACCTCTTGGAGCTGTCGCTACAGTTCTTATCTAGCTCTGGCTTGACATTCACGTTTTCGCAGGAGTGACGGAGTCTTTCTTTATTACAGGCGAGTTATGTCTTATGAGGATGGCGGATCAGATCCTAATGTCAGCTAAGTTGAATTCAGTCTCTGGAGAATTCTAGCGGCCAGTTGCCCTGATCTGTAGTTTTACGTGGTTTATCCGATCAACACGAATGCCGGAGCAGAAGCCTAACAAACGGACCACAGTCCGCTTGCGATCTTTCCTACATTTTCCTTGCCCTATCCTCTCCCCTTACACACACACACACACACACACACACACCACCCACCCACCCACCCACACACACACACACACACCACCCACCCACCCACACACACACACACACACACACACACACTCACTAACAAGCACTACACTATCACACATGACGGGAGATCGGTCGGGAGCATAGAACTTGTCTCGACTAGGGAGGTGCTCTGATGGGAGATACCTGGTTGGTGAAAACTGCTAGCCGACGGTAAGTCGGAGCGCGATCTCACCAACTAACGGGGAAACACCACCGCCACCTCACGAGAAAAACATGGACCACATTAACAGGACCAATGACCCTAGTAGTGGATTCCCCGGAATCACTAAGAATCAATCAATTGATCAAGAAGATGCTTCGGATGCGAAGTGAGGTCAGAAGGGAGAAGCTATTGTCACGTACGCGATTGAGGCCCATTTTATAGAGTATTTGCTCCGTCTCCCACCCATCGACACCAAATAGAGCCACCGTCTTTTAGAATTTTCATCCATATTCATGTTACCACTCCCTTATTAGCAGGTGTTGAAACTCCAGCTGAGAGTGAGACTCGAACCTAGGGCATCCAACTTCTGCGGAGCCTGAGTTTGCAGGCCCGTAAATTCATATGTCCACGCAGTCGATATATAAAGAGAATCTGGGGGGTATTTAATAATACTCGAGGATAATGTTGATTCACGTTTCCCCTAACCACCTATTCCTTGTAGCAATGAGTACCTGGACGGATGATTTAATGAAGAGATGATTGTGATAAAATGCCGCGTATGAAAGAGAAGCAATAATGGAATTAGGAGCAGAGAAAACGGTATATCCGTGAATCCGCTTTGTCAATCACAAAATACCTCATGAACCGACATGAATTTGAAGCCCAGTAATCAGAGGTAGAAAGTGACATCTAGCCTCTTGACCAAGGGTTGCGCGATTACCGTCTATACTATAATATGACCGATATTCGAACAATGATGGAATGGGAGTTCTCGATGAAACTTGCTTCGAATCCACTTGGTCTAGCTAAAATTCCACTTGAACCAACCGGAATTTAAACCAGAAGGACTTGAAAGGTCTGACCACCGCACGATGAGCCACCAGATCTTGATAACCTCGGTGATGTAATGAAAATAGAGCTCTGAGTAACGAGAAGCAGAGGAGACGGTAGAACCCCGAGAATATACATAATTCTCCACAAATTTTGCGTGGATAGTCCGGGATTCGACGCATGTTCCCACAGCTGGCCCAATCCGCCGCGGATGGCCCTCAGGAAGGGAACCGGGCGCTGGCGGTTCCAAAAGGCTGGATGCCCGCCCCGGTGGGCGGAGTGGCCGAGCGGCTGCGAGACGTGCTGCAACCGGGTCGCCCTGCGACCGCCTGCTCCCCGAAATCCCGGAGGGGCGGGCTCGCGCCGCGCCAGAACACGTCCGGCCGGTGCGGCGACCTGGGATGTGGGCGCGCGGGCCGAGGCGGGGCGAAACGGGAAGTGAGGAGCCAGAGCGATGCGGAACTGGGCGGGGTGAAGTGCGGTGGAGCGTGGTGTGATGGTGCGAGGAGCGACGGCGATCACAGAGGAATGGGGAAGGTGCGGAAGAGAACAGAGAAGTGTGAGCAGGTCGGAGTGAGGAGGAACGATGAGGAGAGGGAAAGAGCGGGGACCAGCGGAACAGAGAAGAGGGAAGCTGGGGAGGATCGGAAGAGATTGGGGAGAAGCAAAACAGAACTAGGAAGAGTGAGCAGGACACTGAAAGTAGAATTGGGGAGGAGTGGGGCAGATGAGGAAGAGTGCCATACAAGAGAGAAGTTAGGAAGAGGACTGGGACAGAGTGAGGAGAAGCAACGAGGAGCACGACAGAGCGGGGAGGAACGGGGCTGAAGAAGGACGAGCAGAGAGTAACAAGG
The DNA here is from genome assembly GCA_031308135.1 of Acheta domesticus. Classification (NCBI taxonomy): domain Eukaryota; kingdom Metazoa; phylum Arthropoda; class Insecta; order Orthoptera; family Gryllidae; genus Acheta; species Acheta domesticus. Next base: position 65,686,239 of record JAHLJT010009419.1, on the reverse strand, counting down.
AGAAACGGGCTGAAGCAGAGGAGGTAGGAAAATCGGGATTTATCAGCAAGAGCGGGACAAACCGAAGCAAAGCGGTACGTGCAGAGTATGGTACATCGGAGCATTGAGGGGCAGAGCAGGGTGAAGTGTGGTGCAAACGGAAGGAGAGGGTTGAGTTCGTGGAGTGGAGAAGTTGTGAAGGGAGGGACGGAACGGGATGGAGGGAGCGGGGAGGAATGAACCGACATGCTGCAGGGCCTGGCGAATAGGATAGCAAGGTGCTAGGTGGAATGCGGTTTATCAGACGAGGCGAAACGTGAAAGAACGAATAGCGTTTACTCAGCAGCTAATTACATCAACGTACTGCAAAATTTTTCTTCGAGTGGTATTTCTAAGCCGTTAGATTTTAAGTGAAGCCTTGAGCAAATATTGTGTACTCTCCATATTGTCGATATCTCCGTCGTGCCGATATCATTCGGGGGTAGGGTATTTGCCCATTGCCTATCTGTACGAATGAAAGAGAGGACAGGATTGGGAAGAAACGATTGAGATTGCTTCGTGGCCCGGTGGCTGTTATTGCACTGCCAATCTCTTTGATTGCAGCAGTCAAGGCAGCCAACTCCAAGTATAATTCCAATCTATCCTTTGATCGACATATGCAGGTCGGAAAAACAACACCGTGTGTAGATCGATCTTAAAACCACTCAGAATAAGAATGTTCGACTTGCAACAATCCTGTTACCCCGCGTTACATGTATTTTACCTATATTAATTTTTATGTAGTGCCGAATTCAAAACAAATCGGAGACAAATTTTGAAGAACTTACACATTATTTGTCTGAAATTGATAAATCATTATTTAATAATTATATTGGAATTTCCTTATACTGACGCCACAATCACAATGACAACATCCTGATTAAATAAATCGTGTATGGTAGTTCTGTATTAATGCACGGTTGTGCACGTGAGTGAGCACGTGCAAGTGAGTAGTGTGCAGTTATGTAATAAAAGGCCACTGCGCTACACCAAACTGAACATCTGCTTGTGCCGTTTTTCACTCGCTGCCTGAATGCAGCACAAAGGGATGTGTTGCTAGCAAAGAAGTATTTTTCTCAGTGCAGCTATTTTACAAATGATAATAGAATATTATTAATCAGAACCTGTTGTCACGAAGTAGCAGTGAATCTACGAATAATATGAAATAACGGTACTGCCATAATTCCGGTGACAGCTTGTAACGTAAAATAATGAAAGAATACGACTAGAATGGAGCGATTACTCTAAGTATTTGTTCAAGTTTTTAAAAGAGTATCAAATTAAAAAAACAGTAAGTAATTAACGTTAAAATTTTTATGTCTTGAAAACGTATAGCATGAAAGCCTTCTTTCTTTTGAAATTTCCCCATCACGCTAATGCAGCAATTTATTCAGAAGTATTCTTATATCTTGAAAGTTCTTTTGGTGAAAAACTGTGCCACTGTACCTCTTGCAACGATTTCGTAGCACAATGGTACGACCAGCTGACCACCCTTCCGCTTTTAGGCCGTGTTCGTCTCGTCTTTTGTTCTCGTGTTGTATTGGTCTTTGTGTGGGCAGTAATGGGTATTGTATTCAATATACGTGGCGTGGAGATAATAGGGCACTAAAGGATGAAAACGATTCATTGAAAAGAAGTTCTCATCGTTCTAAAAAACCACTGGCATGGAAGCATTAGTATGAAGTAGATGAACTAAAGTGAAATCAAACAAGCATGAAAAGAAGGTGGAGTTGAGTTTTGTGTAGGGCCGCATCAACATTTTTCTTACTGACCGACTGAAAACGTTCATAGCCGAATACTTCAGTATTCGGCTATTCAATGAATCCTTGACAATGCAACAGTATTAACTCACATATATTGCCGGTATGTACTTTTCGTCCGTCTCGTAAACGAAATTTGCAAAATTTGAGAATTACTGATTTCAAAGTTTCTCTTTTTTATGAGTTTTCAACTATTGTTGAGGGTTTCGAAACCCAACGTACAAGTCTATTTCGCAAGTATTTACCACCTAAATCTGGATGATCATTCATTTCCCTTGATTAATTAAATACTGCAAGATGGTTCCTGGTTTTGCTTCCGAACCTGAAGTGTACCATTCCTCTTTCTCAAACATCGCATATACTTTTGCAATATTAGGCTTTAAATAAATAATACTAAAAATACGAAATGATGCACTACCTGTTTATCAAATTTAAAACCAAACAAAACAGTTTTCTCTGGGGTCTACTTCCTACAATGGATAATCAAATGTTTCGTACTATCCTGTCCACAAATACTAGTTTGATTAATATTGTTACTATTGTATATTATTATTATTATTGTGGTTCTTTATTATTGGGCTAGGTTTGTAGGTTTGTTATTATTGTATTGTTTATGGTCAATACATATTTAATCGTACCATCTACGTATCTATTATTATTATTATTATTATTATTATTATTATTATTATTATTATTATTTAAATCTCTCTCACTAGTTCAGCAAGTTAAAAGAATGAGTAGGTACTGTGACATTCGTATCCATGGTGATAAATGCTGTAACGCTGTTGCTTGTTGCAGCCCGCGGCAAGAAGAAGAAGATCAAGATGCTGCTGCCCATCCTGCTGCTGGCCAAGCTGAAGGCGGCCGCGCTCATCCCGCTGGCGCTGGGCGCGCTGGCGCTGCTCTCCTTCAAGGCGCTCATCGTGGGCAAGCTGGCGCTGCTGCTGGCCGGCATCATCGCGCTGCAGAAGCTGCTGGGCCACAAGGGCACGTCCACGTACGAGGTGGTGTCGCACCCGCACTACTCCCACTCGCACGTCAGCTCCTACGGCGACGAGCACGGCCACTACGGCAGGGCCCTGCCCTCCGACGCCGCGCAGGACCTGGCCTACGCCGCCCAGAAGCCCTAGAGGGCTCCAACCCCCTCGCGCTCCAACCCTCCCAAATGCAAAGTTACCTGAGACGGCGACTTATCTAGACAGCGGGCGACAGGTGGCGCCGGGCGCCGTTTCTCGTAAACGCTCGTCGGCTGTTTTGGCAAACGGTCGTGTTTCCGAGTGTTCGTTGTTGTTTACGGTGCTGCTTTTTTTGAGCTCCGTTAACACTTCTAGTAGTTTGCTACATTCACATTTGTATGTTCATAGCAAATATTTACTTGATTATCTCAGCTAATTAATCAAATAGATCTGGTGAATTTAACGTTGTCATTGAGACGTTCTTTTGATCGGATAATTGTATATTGAGACATCACTTAATTAACCAGCCAAACGGTGATTTTAACGTTCTTAGTGATTTGTTTTTTGATTAGATTGTCACACTGAAACGTCAATTTCGCCAATACATGCGCTGGTAAAGTTAACGTTCTCGCTCTTTCGATCGGGTCGTTGTACACGGAGACGCCGAGTGCATTTCGGGTGCCGTCGACGTACTTCGGCTCGTGTCTCTCCGGCTCCTGCCACCTGTCGACCCCGCCTCGAACCCCTCCCCCTCCCGGCGTGGGCGATTCACGCTGGAACTCAGGACGACCCCGCGGCGGGTCACGACCGCTTCGGCGGGCGGCGGATCGCCCGCCAGACTTCGGAGGTCGCCCCCTCCGCCCCCCTGGACGGACAGCGGACGACACGGACGACGACTGGACGACAGCGGCGCCGACGGGGGACGCTCCCCCTCGGGCCCCGACTCGCACTAACATGAGTGTGTTGAATTTGTGTATTTATCAATTAAATTAATGTAAACCAAGCGTTTGTATCATGTGTATTTCGCTCTTAAATTAATTATTTATCATTTTATTTAAATACATTTTTATTTAAGTAAGTGGCGTTCTGATTTATTTCCATGGTTTTATTCCTTCCCAAGGTTTTGCAAATCCGGGCCTCTCTCGTCCAGGAAAAGCGTTGAAGAGACCAAAAAGATTGAAACGTAGTAAATGAAGCTCATACACTTAATCTATGCGCAAAAAGGAAAAACAGATTATGAAACAACGAACTTCATATCTTGCAACAAAACCTGCATTTGTATTCATTGTCCGAAATGTCTAGGAGTGTAACAAATTCGATCCACAAGGAAATGATTGCTATCACTGAGATAATGATCTTGTAACATGGATCTTTTAAAACATGATTACATATTTATTATAAAATTAGAATAATATTTTCAAGTAAACATTATTAGATGACATAACCCAAGATAATGTTTCGTCAGTCTAGAATAAAATATAATATCGCACCATCTATGAGATAGTACCTACACCTATGGACAAGATAGATGGAATATATCAGGCTTCCTTCTCACCTCTCAAAAGATGTCTTTGAAATATATTACCCTAATAGGACATAATCGAAAAGAAAACAAAAGTAAAAATCCTGTCATTCAAATCGTGCCGCTTAGAGTAGTTTCTAAGGCCACACTTCAAATACCTCTTGTTTTCTTAAGGATACAAGAGGCGGCCACGTGGTTTCCGGGAAAATTAGATTTCTTTTAATTTAATTTATTTTAATTTCAGTTTTGACGAACTTCATATTCCCCAACACGGTGACACCTCACATACATCTAAACTGATTCTGCAAGTCCCACACAATTAGCACTCATTTACAATAAGCAACGGAGAGAAAGTGCTGTCTTCAGATTACAGTGGTTGATACCTTAGAAGGTGAGCGATGTGATACGACCATAATGAATGATAAAATCGTATACACGACTATTCGTATTGCGGTAGTGTAGTACAAAGATTGTAAATATGCGTTGCTCGTTCCTTAGTCAGAATTATTATTTTTGTTTATTATTTCTAGTAGTTCCCATTCGAATAATTTGTACGGAATTCAGTATAGTTTTTAGTAAAGTGGATTCATTTTTATTTAATTTTTCTCGTTTAATTGTTTTTTTCTTTTCAAGAAAGCAACTGGAATGGAAGTTCTTTGTGAAATGAAAATAGAATTCCCTGGCCCGGCAACTTTGCTGGCTCAGAAGATCATGGAGAGCAAATTTTCCAACAATTTTTTTGCGCAACACATGTGTAGTTGTTAAACGTTTTATTCGTAAATAGCTTTTAGGGTGGTCAATGATAAAAAACAATACAGAGGAAAAGTGAATTCTTAGTATTCAAATGGCACCTTGATTGCACTAATATTTTCATTGATTGCCTAGAACTCAGATTTGCATTTTAGTATTTAGAATACAGATTACTTTAATCTTAATACTTTTAAATCAGAGAGATCAGTGATATAAAGCTCTAGAAGAAATACATCAAAAGAAGTGCAGACGATAATTACACAGATCGTGAAGTGAAATATGATCACAGGGTTGGGCTGCACCGGATCTGAATGGTCCGTATTCACGATACCTCAGAACACTACAACAAAACGAAGTAGACGGTTCAGAAAATACTTCAAGGGCGTTGAGAAGCGGTTCTTCAATACCGTAAGTTGTGATGGGTGCATGTCGGTAACTTCATGGAACCCCGAGTCGAAGTAATGCTTCTACACAAACGTTTTATGGGCTTTTGTATTCAATGGCAATCCCTTGTCTATACATATTTTACGCTCGAGGAAAGTCAAGCCAATCAACTGTGGCCTGTGTATACATTCGTTTTGTTGTGAGTTTGCTCTGCATATTTTTATTGTCTGAAAATACATTTTCAAAAAATGTAATAGTGACAAAAAGCTAGTGTAGAATCTGAAGGCAATTTTAAAACATTTATCAACAAGTATACGAGTTACCAAATCTCATGGTAACACTCAAATTTCAATTATTCAAACTATTATTTTAAGAGATACTAAAGGTGGGTTCAAAATGTTTTTGGTGATGCGTGAGCATCATTTACGTATATAAATATAACGTTTATTGAAATAATTATTTAGGCAAAAATCCAGGTGCTCTCAGGCGTATTACATTTAATAAAATATTTCTATACACATATGTTACCTTCCTCCCTTTGCCCTCCCTTTACTGTAAACCGATTCACAGCAATAAGTTACTTTGAGAGAGCTTCCTGACATTAAACAGTTACATTTACTCATAAACGTCAGAAAAAAATAGAATGTTGTTGCTAATCAAACACTAAAACTAAAATAAATAAATTATAACCTAAAACTAAATTAATGTTTTACCAGTTTGTTAAGAAAAAATGAATCGAAAAATATTTTAAAATAATAAAAACAAGGAAGCATTTATTGAGAGATTTCTTCTAAAACAGTTTGAAACTAATATTTTTGGAAATTCTTGTTGTGTTTACGTCACAAGAATAATCACGCACCTGTAAGCTACGGAGCAGAATGCATTCTATCTTATGTGCTCTCGTCTCGTTCACCGATTTCGGTGTGTTGCGAGTTATTTCGTGGTCGGGAGAGTGAGAATAGGTCCCGAAAAGGGTAGGACACGAAAAAAAACAGGTTCAATAATGGTGTAAAAACAGGTGAAAAAATTTTAACTTTAGTAATTTTCAAGTATTCAGAGATGTGAATGAAATATGAACTTATTTTCAAGCGAATATTGCTTCTCTTGAGCAAAAAATTTGAAGAAAAATAATTGGAAGCCATTTTGGAAACGTTGAATATGTTTTCTACAGAGTTAATTAAAGTGTTTAGTACGCAGGGCATAAAAATGATTACTGCGTACGGGACAAGCTCTGGTGTAACTTGCTTAAGTCTTTGGATCCATTTCCTAAAATAGCATTAAATTATCATGGCACCATCTGAAGATCATACTCTTTTACGCAAAGTAATATTCAATCAAATCGGGAATCTCGTGAACGGCTAAACAAGCATTAAAAACTATAAACGAAGAGATATATTACTTGCTTTGTCGAAGTCAATTTGCAATAAATTGTTTGACAGCAGTCAGTATAATTTCATACTAACTCCTATTTAAATATTTGAAATAGTCACAAAGGCTTTTTGAGAGATATGTTATTTCTAGGTAAAGGTTTTTTAATGGATTTTCACTTTCTAAGATCTTTTAAAGTTACTGTGTGTAGAAATGATTTTCTGATTTTTATAGAAATAAAAATAACACTGTCAAATTGTGCTTTTTTACTTTCTCTCATACTACATACTTACGTAGCAAAGAAAAGTTATTGTAATCTTGCAGTGGAAAGTGGCGACTTTTTGTCGGAAAATCTCGTATTGCGATGTCGTAAAACTGAATAAACTTTGTTGAAGCAAAATTTAAATCTGCACTGTTAATTTTCCGCAAATGATTGAAAACAGCGAGTAAATTAATTAAAGATAATTAAACAGTTATGAAAGTCTACATAAACCCCTACTAATTGCATTTCAACTTACTTCAATAGCTCAATTAGTTGTAAGTAATCGAAGATCAATATTGTGACTGGAACTTCGCCGAAAAAATTCTGCAATGAGCCGGTGTACAGCATTCCTTAGCAATAATGGTATAGTAGCAACGATTGTAACATAGAAGGTCAATGTGAGATGGGGTGCGAAATGACAGGTTAGTCTAGACGGGTAGGACGGTGCAGGGTAGCCATGGTGAGCGAGGACAGGGTAAGGTGACGATACCCCATACATAGAATGGTTAAAGTAGGGTGTACGGTACATCCTTAGAGGCGGGGGGGAGGGAGGAGGATAATCTCCTTAAGCCGTCCCTCAAATTACGCACTTCAGTAAGCACCTTTTCCCCGCCGCACTATTTATTACCAAATTACTTTCAAAGGTAAGTTTTCTCGCTTCGCTCGCCCGAATCCAAGTCACGGCGAGGCTCGGGACTTCGGCTCTCGCGTTCACTATAAACAACTTCGAGTCTGATCACATAATTCCATTACCAATTCACTGCGCAGTTGCAAACACGTTGTGAAGATGCGCGAAATGACGGTTTGAACGACTTTCTTAAGTTGTACCGTACACTAGACTTTATCCCATAGAATCCATTCCTTTTCCTTTCTAACAATTGATTGTGCATAAATACGCAAGAAATGCAAAGAACTTCAGCTAGGACTTTGGTAAAACACGCAGCACGTCATTCTCAACGTTACTATTTCCCACAACACCAAATCTCCTGATTGACTGCATCATTAAATATTATGAACCCTTCAATTCTACTTAAGAAAATAAATAATTCCCTTACCGGTGGACAGAATTTCATAGGTTGCGGCTTCAAACAGGATGGATTTCCCTGGGGAGATCTCGATGTAATAGTGGCCCATTGTTTCCACACAATTTTGAAAATAAACTACAACACAAGTATTAGTAGTATCTTTTTACAACAAATGTTTCTCTTCAATATCTCTCACTTAGCACTGTATATGAGTATTTGTCGAAGGCTGAACTCATTGTCATACACGTACGTTGCATTTGGGTGATGAAATTTTACCATTTTCACTAAGTCATTGCTTTCACAGCCACTACACAAAAATCTGACTAAATCAATACTACTAAATCACTATTCATACATTTGGCACTATATTCAATTCCGTAGAATTCAGATTCATTGCGCAGTTCAATATTGTCAGCTGGACGATTCGACACTCATTGCTAAGAATATTTTCTCACCTGTTTCCATTCCACGGAGTTAACAAACCTCAACGGTGGATCATCCATGGAGAAAGCTAAAGGCTGAGCTCAACGGCGCGGTTTTTAAATGGGTTGGATCTGATACAGACCGTGCAATTGGCAAGAGAAGAATAATGTGTGAATTATGCGTACTTAGAATAGAGAACTCTGAAGAAAAATGATATTAGAAGGTTAAGTGTATTTGAAAGAAAAATAATGAGAAAAATGTTTGGTCCAATAAAAGTTGCAGGCGACCTCTGGAGGATAGGGTATAATCATGAAATTGTAGCCATCTTAAAATATAAAAACCATTGTAAATCACTTTATCTCACTTTGGCTTGGCTGGTTTGGACACCTATGTCGAATGCAAGAAGAAAGAATGGTCAAGAAGATTTATAATTGGTACGCAATTGCAACAAGAAAGAAAGACAGACCGAAAATAAGATGAAAAGATGATGTTTTGAAGGTCATTAAGAAACCAGGGATTAGGAAATAGCATGAGGTGGTTCAAGATAGAAGAAAATAGAAGGCAGTTTTGTAGCAGGTCAAGACATTCAAGAGAATGTTGTAGCACCGAAGAAGAAGTATTATGTAACACCAAAGAACATTAAATGCATTATTAAAATTGTGTTTTATGTATGAATATGGATTCTTTGTAAAAAATGACTCACTTGAGTATATCCAAATATTTTCATACACACACACACACACACACAAACGGAATGTTTTATTGACTCCAATAAGAATGACAACTTCCATTCACTCTTCGTCCTAAACAGGAGTGCTTTAAAACTTTTAAAATGCATCAAAACTCTACATTCTCAAAAGGATACTAAGTGCTTTTTTCTTAATCATCAAAAATATTTATCAAAATATGATTATTAAAAATTATTGTACATTATTATTTTCACATCCTATTCAAAAGAATAAATGCCTATTTAATGAGATTTGACGTATGTTTAGTTAATTATAGGGAGAGAGCATATTGAATTTTTGCCCTTAATGACATAGGAAGTACTAGCCCACTAACGATAGTATTTTTAATTAATTTTAATTATTGTCTTTGTTATACTTCTTGTTTGAAACAATAAAAAATATTACAGATAATTAATTTCTGGAAAATGTATTTTATATGAAATTTTATATTTTCAATAGTTAACTTACAGAATTGGAAATCCAATATCATATTAGGGATTTATTCTAACATTTCTCTGTGATTATTATTTTTATCGCCTTGAGGAAAACAAAAAACAAATATGGCAACGTGAGGGATTCCCAGAGTATTGGAAAGAGGGTGTAATAGTACTGGTATATAAAAAAGGGAAAGAGGAGGCAACTGTCAGCTACAGAGGAATCACACTGATATCAAGTTTACATAAAATTTTTGCTGAGGTATTGAAAAACAGGGTTAGATGAATTGGACAGAAAAGGAGTGATTAAGTAAAACCAGGCCGTCTTTAAGAAACGAAAAGTAGTCAGCGACATCTATATATCTTTAAATATCATAATGGCGAGGGCCATCAAAGTTAAGGGTGAGAAACAAATGTTGGGTTCAATTGATTTGTAAGTTTCATTTCACAAGGGTGACAGGCTGGAATTATAGATAATTAATAATTATTATGTATCATTAAGAGAGAATTTAATATTTCGAAAGATATTTACTAAGAAATATGATTCAGGTTGAGAGACATTTTGTTAAAGGCTATGATACAGGTTGAGAGTTAGAGGCATTTTGAACAAATAAAAATGTGATGTTTGAGTTTTACATTGTACAACGTACAATTGGCGGGATTAGAAGGGTATTTGGAAGAAGGTAAAGAAGAGTTTGCAGTTATGAGGAGAAGTAAGATTTTGTACCCAAGGTACGGGGATCATTTTGTGATTATGGCCAGAGTTGTTGGAGCATGAATAGAATGTTGAGATGATTAGAAAATCCTTGGTTGGTAGAAAGATGACAATCAATGCATAGACGAATAAGACGATGCTATGTAGAAAAGTTGGAGTGACAGGTTTGAACTGAAATGGCTGCGTAGGTGTTTAGTATGGAACAGGTTAAGGGATATAAAAATCTTGGATATTTCATAACAAGAGTGATAAGAAGAGGCAGGGATAATTCAAATAAATAACAACAAAAATAGTCATGAAACAACAGCAAAGAAATAACGAGTGGATTACAGTCAAAAGGCAATTTGATGATAACTGGGGCAAACGGGTGAACATTTTTGATAGTCTGGTTGTGAGTGATTTGATGTGAGATGTGGAGATCAGGCTACGCAAGGAAATAAGATAGAAGAATGTCAGAATTGGTTTCTAAGAGAGATAGGACTGGAATAGAGTGAATTGAGTACAGCGGGATACATAATTTATAGAGGAATACTGAGAGCGAAGGCTGAGATATGAGGTAGATGGAGATTCTAGATGGAGAGGTTTCACAGCTGGAGTTGGGAAGAAGTTCAGGAGAATTAGGGTAGAAAGTGGTTAGTATGAGAAAAAGAAATACCAGATTTCTTTCGAGAATAGAGTACTTGACAGAAAGGATATATATGTCAGTATTTAGAGAGGGAGATTGAGATGTGAAGTATAACTTAAGGGAAAAAGAAGTGGCAATGGCCGGTGGTGTTTGAGAAATTTGTAACTCTACATACAACAGCATGTAAAAAGAGATCAGAGTCTGAAATATTCCAACATTCTTAACTAAAATAAGGAAAGACCATGAGAGGATAAGGACATTGAGATTTAGGTTAGGTAGAGCGATGAGATGCAGGAAGTCCTAAGTGGATTTACGGGAAAGGAAATGCAAGATATATGAGAAGGAGGAAGCTAAATTGAAGTATGTAATGAAGAAAAAAATAGGCGGTAGCAGGTCAGGGTGGAAGAGAGAGATACTAGGGAGAGTGTGAAGTAGATACATCAGAATGATGGAGGAGAGGACAGATGAAAGAAATTCAGGAAAGAAGAAGTGGGTAGGATAAGATGAGGAAAACAAGGTTAATGGAACATTTCCTAAACAAGCTGTAAAAAAATATGGATGTTGAAAGAATGTAAAAGATTGTAAATAATGCGAATATGGAAGGGAAGAACTAGTAGTAGTAATAGGTATTTATGAAAATAAAGTAGTAGGTAAAGTTACGAAAAATAAGTAGCATATGAAGGTATGTGTACTATGATTTAATTTGTATGCAAGAGATGTATGACTGAGTATTACGATACTGTTCTTTTATCTAAATACCAGCTAAAGTATCCCGCGTTGCTGGGGTATTTATCGTAATTTATTAGGCAGGAAATGGAATTCTATGTATTCCCGCCCTGCGGCGGAACCAACTACTATCTATTCTTTTGTATCCCCGCCCCGCTCTGCTCCACCCTCCTCTGCCTTGCACCCATCTCAAAATAATCGGTATTCCTGAATTTATCACTAAAATATTTATAGTTGTTCTTACTATGGTTCCCGTCCCCCAATTTCAGTCACTTTATATGTAACAACAAAACATGTAAACAGAAAATAAAATGTATTTACTCACGTGTATTCGTTTTGCGAAATTTCTGAGTCCCTTTCACTGACAGAAAATTCCTAGAACTAGCCTCGAAAAAGGTCTATAATTATTTTGTAACGAAAAAATTAGAGGGGAGCGTAGTGTCCTTTTAGAAGGACAGTAGGTATATCTGGATGCTACCTGAGAGTAAAGTAGGAAGCCTGGCCTCTAAATGTTATAGCATGAACTTAGTACAAAATAATAATAATAATAATAATAATAATAATAATAATAATAATAAGACTTATTGAGTTTTGCAAAGCTAGTACGAAGTTGTGGAGTACCTGGCTACTACTACACAGCGAAAAGGGAGTAGTAGAAACAAGAAGTATTCAGATTAACCTGGGAATTTTCCAAGGAGATTAACTATCCCCTCTATTGTTTCTCATTAGTTTGATCCCACTATCGAGACAGTTGTCGTACACTAACTTTGGTCACAAGCTCCATGGTGGCGTGTATCACATTTATTTTACATGGATGTTCTTAAAGTGTTTGCTAAGAATGAAAATCTCTCCCAAATGCTGTCTGTCATCAATGATTTTAGCAATGACATTTGCATGAACTTTGGTCTTGACAAGTGTGCAAAAGTCAACTTAAAAAGAGGCAAAATGACCACGTCAGAGAACATTGAAGTTGATAGGCACACTTTGATTCAAGATCTTGAGCCAGGTAAAACTTATAAATACCTGGGAATTGAAGAATGTGGGACTATATCAAACGTTAAATGAAAGAGAGAATTTGCAGGGAGTATTATAGAAGAGTGAGACTTGTCCTGCAGTCCGCTATGAACTCCGGAAATAAAATATCAGCAATAAGTACTGTGGCGGTGCCTGTAGCAGAATACAGCTTCGGACTACTGGTCTGGACTGAGCAGGAAATTCGCATCATGGATCAAAAACAGAAAACGGCTTACAATGCATCATGTTGCCCACCCTCGAGCACCCATACATGGACTTTATGTGTCACGTAAGGAAGGAGGAAGAGGCCTCAGATAAATTGAAGCCTCCTGGCACAATGCATTAGTCGGGATGGGGAAGTATGTAGTCAGCCATCAGAATGACCCACTAATGAGGCAGGTCATGAAATCTGACCGAAGAATGGGAAACAGAGGCATTGTAAGAATAGCAATAAGCATTGCGAACAAGAATATGCAAGACTCGTAGAATGACAGAGACCCTGAACTTCTGATGCTACTTAACATGAAATGTGAGACTCAAAAAATGTTAAAGAAATCGTGGAGAGACAAACCATTCCACGGACAATATCTGAAACGAATGGAAAATGTGCATATCAATAAAGATCAATCATTTATGTGGCATACAAGGGGAAGAAGGAAGCCAGAATCAGAAGCACTTATAATAGCTACCCAAGATCAGACCTTGAGAACACGACATTATGATAAAGCGGTTCTCAAAATTTCTCCAGACGATAAATGCCGCATTTGTCAAGAGCACGTAGAAACCATTGGTCGTATTGTCTCAGCTTGTCCAATCCTAGATCCATTAATCCGTAGAAACCATTGATCATATTGTCCAATCCTAGCAAAGACCGAATACTTGAAAAGACACGACAGGGTGTGTAGCTACCTCCACTGGCAGATCTGTACCGCCCTCGAAGTTCCGAACACATGCCCCAAGTGGTACGAACACTCACCAAAGCCGGTGACGTCTGTAGGATTGCGTACAATATTGTATGACCAACAAATTCAAACTGATAGCACGATAGAGGCAAACAAACCGGATATAGTTATCCGGAGTTTGGAGAAAAAATCGTGTCTACTTGTCGATGTTGCTGTACCTTGCGATCAAAACGTCGTTACCAAGGAGGCAGAGAAACGTCTTACATACAAGAGTATCGAAATCGAGATCTGCCGAATGTAGGGCGTAAAAGCACAGGTCGCCCCAATAGTTATCGGAGCTCTGGAGTTTGTTCCGCAAATTTTGTGTAAGAGCATGTCTAAACTCCCAGGTAATTCAAAAGACTGGGAAGTGCAAGAAATCGCTTTATTTGGAACAGCCCACATTTTGCGCAAAGTATTGTAGAGGCACCGATAGTCCCTAGATCTGCTCCTTAGGTAGCTGGTTGCAACCTGGAGTAGAATTTATTTTGAGCCGACTCATAACATCTTTAGTCGTGAAGTAGTGGAATAATAATAATAATAATAATAATAATAATAATAATAACAACCACAATAATATTGAAGATAGATGGTAAGCTTTAAGTGGGTTTGGACCATATAGGATCAGTTTAGGTAGATATGAGGAATTAAGACTTTTGTAGTTTATACATTTAGTATCTCAACGTTCCGCATATTTAGCATGTGCTTTGTCAAGAGCAATGAAGATAATGAAAAAAAACTGTTGACAATAGACACTACATAGAAAATATAATATAGATAAAACCAAAGAATACAAAAAGATTAAAACTCATTTATGATAATGATTTAGGATGATTGTAAAATGATTTTAATACTTTTGTAGTCCTTTGTTTTACATGTATTGTATTGTAATTTCTATTGTCAATCAGTTTTTCATTATCTTTATTGCTCTTGACAAGTCCCATGATAAATATCCGAAACGTTAAGCTACTTATAAATTAAATAGACACAACAAAAATTCTTATTGATTGATATTTACCAAGATTGATCCTGTATGGTACAAACACACTTAAAGCTTACCATCTATCTACAACTAGGATTAGCAGAAAGAACTAACAACACATAATAATGACTACAATAGCCGGTCCCGGTGGCGCAGGCGGTTGCGGTAGCCGTCGTCTGCGCTGAGGAGGCTGTAGATTTGAATCTTGCATAGGCACAGACATATTTGTGATTGTCCTTTCCCCTCATTATCATTCTATTACCATTGTTTACTTATTATTGTTATTAGTATCTTATGTTTTTTCATAAAATTCAACCTACATAAGTCAGCAGCTTTTTAACTGCTTTCCGCGGAACCTTCCACGAAAGTTCACCGAAAATATGAAAGATTCTGCGATAAGGGAAAGATTAGTTCAAAATATATTTTAAATTGAAACTTTTAAGTATTTCAGAAACGCTGACTTCACTCACTGTGCAAGATGAGAAAGCAGTTTCACAAAATAATCAATAAAGAAAAATAATCAAAAGTAGAATCATTATATTTGGCATCCTGATATAGAAGCGTCCTAAGTATATATTGTGATATTTCTTATTTTTCCATTTATGAATTAACTGAATGTTGAGAAAAATAAAAATACCAATTTAATTATTTATTTAGGGCTGATAATTCTATGGCATACACAGTAGATTTGAATACGGAAAGTTACTGAAATATCAAATTCAAACGCTTTCAATTTCAAAATAAAAGAGAACATTTATTCATTACAACAACAAAAATAAAGAAAACTTAACGTGATTGTGTTTCCAAACGGAAGTAATAATATAACATTTAATCAATAAAACAAATTTTCAAACTACTTAAGGTTACATTTTCTTCATCTTATCTTTCAAAAAAAAACCAAAAGTTCATTCTTTTTTAATGTTCATCTCTCAGTACACTTCACCATTAATTTGCACACATATTTCAGTCCATTTGCATTTCTTTAACATTATATTTAATGGAATACGCCATCAATATCAAATTGCCCCTCTCTTATTCAAGCTTTTTACTGAGTCATACCACTCCGACTGACAGCTCCATGAATCATCTACGCCATTTCAGAACGTTCATTTCCTATCTGGTTTTTGATTTCATTTGTTCTTTATATGTCCATCGTTTCCATGACATCGAAACCATTGCTAACCTGCGATCCTATCCCAAGAAGGCCTTGCATATACATGCATTCTTGATGTCTAGTACATTCGAAATTACATATTAAATTTCGTCTCGTTGCAATATTGATACTTAAAAGTAGAATTTAAATGGAAAAGGTAACGTTAGAAATTAGCTCTTCAAAAACTCTCTCGAATTCACAGGAAGGCAGAATCGAATCACATCGTATTTTATGTATCACACAAAAATACAAGTTCAATAACCCCAGTTTCATGGCACTTTCGCTTTTCGCGCAGTCTCTTGATGCGAAGACTGCGTGAACTCCACTCTTCAAGGCCACCATTCACTCTCCGCACACGCACTGTGGGAACTACCATGACAATTGCTCGCAATTGCTCACACTGCAAGGCCAGAACCTTCTTCAGGCACTTTGCAAACACACTGCGCAGATGGAGACATATAAGATCCCCAAGTAATAAAACGGCTAGCTCTCGTCTCGCTTTCATCTTCGAAATACCAATCTACACCCCCATTGTAGGCAGATTCGCTTTTATTCTCCGCGCCCCAGTTCTCACCGATCTGACAATTATAAGGCCTTGTATGGAATGAACTTTCCAGTGAATGCACAATTAGGGAGAGCCTGGGAAGCCCAAATCTGCGAGAGCATCTTCAACGTAGTCATCTGCAGTGTGGGTGGTTTTATAAGACAGTGCCCGGTGCACGGACGGCCAGTTGTCTGGTGCAGTGCAGCGGAACATAACCCGGCGGAGTCTCCTATTTCCAGTGTTGTGAAGATGGAGCGCTGTGGGGGTGTGGCGTATTTCGTGTTGGGTGTTGTGGCGATGTGCTCTGCTGTGATTATGCCGGAGGAGGCCGGAATGGAATTTGGTGAAAATGAAGAGGACTTCAACAGTGTTTTTCGGGTAAGGGTTCTGCTCTCATTGCTGCTGCTGCTTCCGCAGCTGCTCTTGTTGGTGCTGTAATTGTCATCACTTGGTTGTTGTGACTGTCAGTTGGAAATGCACTCATTGTAACACGCCAACGATAAACTGCATATCTGCGCCATTATTGGTATTATAAATCACTCTGATTGTTGGAGAGTAACTAACGTCATTTTAATCTGCTGTTTGCTACCAGACATCAACACAACAACGATCTAACCGATTTTAAAAGACTTAATTGGTTCTCTAACCCGCCCGTGATGAAAAATAACTAGAGTTCGGCTCTCGTCGGTGGAGAAATCTTTGACACCAGCAGGATTGCTACGTCGAAATTGCTCTCTGATGAAAAATTCTAACGCCGGCTGCTCTGATCTGTATTTTTACGTGGTTTCCCCAATCAATACCAGGCAAATGCCAAAGCAGTTCACCATCAAACGGGCTAACTGGGTGCAATATTTTCTTCCCCATAGTTGCCACCTTCTCTTCCCTTTTGCACTCACACACACAGTTACACGCAGAACGCTGCCATACGTGTTGCGCGAGAAGTCGACAAGTCGACCGCTGTCTTGCCTGAGATGGTATCTCAGAAGGGGAAGTATTTTCAGAAGATTCATGGCGGGGAATTCATACTTCACAGGAGATTTCTGGCGGGGAAAATCTCGGAAGTCGCCATGCACGTTGACGACGCATCTCTGCCCCCAACTAGGGGGAGGAACACTGCTATTTACCGGGATATAACGTGCACAACCCGTACGGGGCTAATGATAATAGTATTTGACGCACACAGAACACCAATGGACAATCAAACAATCAAATCAAGCAATTGGCCAACCAATCTGATTTTGATGCGATTATTAAAATATAAGAACGATGGGCAGTTGTAGCAAATTGTTTTGCAAACCGCAAGTACACAATGATCACAGTAGATTAACCACTCTTCAGATGGATTCATTCTTCAACGACCACCAGGGTAACCATTTTGCCACGTTAAGAGTTGAGGCGCTCAGAATTATAACGGGTGATCCCAACCAAAGTTCGTTGAGAAAAAAGCTTTTTCTCATTTCGTTCCCATTCATTACTATCCCTTTTCGTATCGACACAATTTCAGCGCGCATTTAAAATTAGAAATGAAAATACTTCTCCCTGCAGACCAATCATGCTCCTCAATACCAATTACCTTGGTAACCAGTAACTCATATGCGGGTGTAACATTAACGTCAATGTGAAGTCCGTCTGTCCTTAATCTTCCAAGGCTACATCTGCAGCGGGATGGTGGCGACCTAGAATACAGTACCGATTCTTAGCTCTCCTAGATAGTTATAAAATGAAGAATACTTGTAATGAACACTTATAAAGTTTCTTTTGCTCCTCTAGACCATGATCACAATGTGAAAACATTCACGCCTTCTGCGGGTTCAAAACCACAACCTCATTACGGCCACTCGAGTACACCACAGCCGTTTGCGCTATTTAGGTTCGCAAATTGAAGCCACGTGGGGGGCATTTTTCAATCTTTTTGTGGAGTTAAACACGTCTCAAGACATCGACAGTGGTTAGAGCGAAGGTTCTATTTTCCCACATCACATCGATTGTCCCCTTTACAGGTCGCTTTTCCACTTTAAGTAGATACCTCTCTGCTATAAAGCAGGTACACGTAAGCATCTTACTTAAATATTTGAATCTTTCCCTCTTAACGATCAGAAAATTGAATCATAATGTCGCTAAGTGTTTAATACAAGAGGTGATAACTCCCAAAGTTTCACCCGGTAAATATTAAAACATCTACATTTACTTTGAATGAATTTTTAATTGATTTTATAAAACTAAGAGTATTTTTTTAGAAATTAACTAACTTATCCTTCATTTTATTTAGATTGACATAGAACTGAATTGTCTGGGATACTATGTGTCTCCTAATACCATATGATCATCAGCTGAGAATGAAGAGGATAACGAGAAAGGCATTTAAGAACAGGAAACGCAGTAGCGAGCATATGAATATTTTTCGAAATCGTTCAAAAGAATTGGAGCGCGAAAAGAAAATTGCTCAGGAGGCATATTTAAAGAATATTGTAGACGGAAAGGGAAATAACTGGACAGGTTTTTATAAGTATGTTCGTATAAGGAAAGGAAATAAAGAGGATATCCCAGTTATTCGCGAAAATGGAAACACGCTAATTACTGACTATCGGGCAACAGCGGATGCATTTAATTTAATAAGTATTTCAGTTCAGTTTTCAAAAATAGTACGGACCATCCATTTATTCAAGTGTCTTCGGTTGCGAATCAGTTTAATATTGAAGTAAACGTTCTATGGAATAAAGTAAAGTCTATGAAAAATGGTAAGTCAAGGGGTCCAGACAACATTTCTACGGATTTAATTAAACTAGGAAAAAAGGCAATATTACCGTATCTAATTAGAATTTTTCACGTCTTTGAATAATTCAAAAGTACCTGAAGATTGGAAATTCGCTTTTGTGGTACCAATTTTTAAAAGTGGTGACAAAACTAAATTATGCAATTATAGGCCGGTAAGTCTTACGTCAGTGGTCTGCAAGCTTATGGAGTCTGCAAGCTTAACTTACAGAAAATGCTATCATAATGCCTCTTAGTATTTAATTCTCGAGGTGACTATAAAAGTCAGTACGATAAACCAATACTAACTTAATAACTCAAAAGTTTGTTAAAAAGTTACAGACACTATTTTCTTTTGTTGTTCTTTGTAATATCGAAGCTTAATGTCCATGTTAATAGTCCACCCGCGAATTTGTGTTGATGCATTGATGAGGTTTGTAATGCGCATAAAGGAGAAGAAGATTCGGAATAAAAAACAGTGGATAAGTGATTACCTCTAACAGTCGAAACGTGTGACCAGAAATTCCATTTGAGTCAAACGGGAATCTAATCCGAGACCAGTGATGTCATAGTCTTCTACTAGTGGCAGTGGCTTGCGTCGTGGCATCGTAGCATGCCATGAGTTTCTCTGCGCAACTGGCGTCGGGGAAGGGAACTATTAGTAACTTCTCCGTTTTACAATAGGGATGGCGCTGTCTCTGGAGGCGGAGTAATGAACTGCATGAAGGGGCGATTTCGTCGTGGACTCTCGCTCGTGACATCGACCTTTACAACACTGTCCTAGACCTACCAGTCGAAGATGCGCAGTACATACACGTGCAAAAGATTTAATTTTTTGTTTTCCTTTCTGAGAGCTGCCTTATTTCTGAGCCGAGATCGCAAGCTGATCTTGTTGCGTGCGCAGACGTGCCTGCGGCGGGAGGCGGCCCCTAGCGGAGGCGGCGTGCTGGGGTGCGCGGGGCGCGGCGCCGTGGCGGGGCTCACGGGCTGGGAGGCGACGGAGGCGCTGTCTCTGGGCGACGGGCTCAGGCTGGAGCGCGCCCCCTCCGCCGACGGCCACGCGCCGCGCGAGGCGCTGCTCAGCCCCGACGCGGACCCCACCGACCTCGGGTGAGGAGCCAGCTTGCTCGCCTTCTCTCTCTCCCTCACCCTCTCACTCTCGCCCTCCCTCTCTCTCTCTCGCCCTCCCTCTCTCTTGCCCTCCCTCTCTCTCGCCCTCCCTCTCTCTCGCCCTCCCTCCCTCTCTCTCGCCCTCCCTCCCTCTCTCTCGCCCTCCCTCCCTCTCTCTTGCCCTCCCTCCCTCTCTCTCGCCCTCCCTCTCTCTCGCCCTCCCTCTCTCTCGCCCTCCCTCTCTCTCTCGCCCTCTCTCTGTCACCCTCTCTCGCTTGCTCTCACACTCCCGCTACTCGTCCTTACGCCCACGCGAGACTATTCAGCCCCGGGTGAGATCTCACTGATCTTAGGGGTCACTCGTCTATTCGCGTCTCACTCTCACTCTCATTCACAATTCATTCCTTAAATTTTGTTTTTTTCCCTTGATTTTTTCTTTTGTTTTATATTTACTATTTTATTTTATATAATACCACTTTCTGAATAAATAAATAAATAAATAAATATACATGTACGTACAATGATAGTCCCAAAACAATTTTTTAATCACTGGAGTGAATGCTTTTTAACTCTACATGAACACTTTTCAAAAGGCAAGAACGTGTAGTAGATGACTGATTAATACTTACCCAGCGAACGCTCGCTAATTAGGTACACTTCTGTACAAAAGTGCATATATCTGTATGTTCTTCAATACGTTTTTAAGGCTTAAAACAATACGAGTATGAATCAAGTCTAGAACACATGTTACTTACAATGGAAAAATTTATTAGAGTTGTAATTCTAATAAAATCACTAATGCTTCGGGTTGAAGGGATAGCAAGTAAAATTGACGTGTATGCGACCGCAATACATATAATGCGGATAGAGAAGGGACATGGTTGATCAGGTTATGGGTAGAGCGGTGAAGGTCTTGATGAGAATAAAATAAAATTACATCCATTTTCAACTGTGGGTAGGATTGTTTTGAAGGTTACGATGGAAAGCGTATGAAATTTCAAGATGAAGGTTAACATGAATCAAATTATAGGAAAGGCAACTCATATACTAGGTGTTCAAGGATTCAGAGGTTTTTCCAGAATTCTTTGTCCTGTCATCCATCCAATTCCATTCTCTGCACTCTAGTAGCAATTATCCAACAGTCACTTCTGCTTATCGGAAAGAGAATATGTGGTCGAGGTCTCCGAGTAGTATGCAGAAAGCATAATGGATTCCCCAAATATAAACCAGTATACCTGAAAATATTTCAAAGAAATATTTTTTCTTATGCTGTATATGTCTGCCAATTCACATGTAATGGAAAATGGTATATGACGGAGAAACGCATGATACAGTTCCCCTGATATTTAGGCAAAACCTTTTGCACAGATGTTTGATTGGTCACGTTCTCACGCAGTCAAGGAGATTTCCTGGATATGGAGGGAAGGGAATATGCAATTTCCCACTATGTATTTATCGGCAAAAGTGATCATTCTCTCAATATTCTGTGGAAGTTAGTAACATTCATTCCCCGACGCACGTATAGTCAAACGCCAGCATGTACAATCGGCAGGAAATTGATATTAATAGAACCTACTTCCTGCGCTGTCTAATAGATGACCGCTATAAAGAAATAACCGTGCGTCGCCATGTCGCCAGCTGTCATTACCTGCAAAGTGCATAGAGGCGCGCGTGCGTTGCAGGAGCGTGGCGGAGGCGGCGGCGGCCTTCCTGGGGCGGCGCGCGCTGCGCTGGGACATGAGCGCGCTGTACCCGGGCCTCGCGCTGCACGTGGGGCCGACGCTGAGCGGCGCGGGCGTCGTGCACTTCGCCCTCGACCGCTCGCGCCTCTTCTCCGACCGACAGCTCACCACCGGTGAGCACCCTTCACCTTCACCCGTCTACTCTCATATCCCGGCGCATGTGAGTGGCGTGTTATCAGACAGGCAATATTGACTCCGGTACTAACCCGGATAGCTAGTAGCTCTGAGATAGCAGGGCGGCCCTAGACCCTAGCATTGTATGGGGAGGTTGCCGCGAGAGACTAACTACGTTTCGGCGAGATCCGGATGTTAGTCAGAGGGTGTACTTGTACACTCGAAGAGGGTGAGGATAGAGGCTAGCGCCTAGGAGCCCACCCTGCGACTTTGGTACCCTAATGCAGTACAAGTGTTGGGGGTGCACTCTGGCAAAGCACATTTATACACTACTCACATATCCACCTTCCCTCCAGCTCTCCAGTAGTGGGTACTCAGGGGAGAAAAGTCCTTTCTAAGATATTTTCTTTATTATGTAATGTGATTGTCAAATAAAATATTTGCTTTAGTTATTGATGGAAAGATACAGCCTGTGTTAGGTGATAACTGTGAGAAAATTAACTTTGAGTCGAACTACGCTCTCAATTAAGCGACGCCAAAACGACCGAAACCCTCTCAGGAGGAACTGGCCGTCTTTCCCCCTCTCGCCTCTTCTGCGGCTCTTCTGCGGCCCCCTCAGCCCTTCTGCGGCTGAAGATGTGGAAGTTTTCTGCAATGGAGTTACAGAACCTTGGGGAGATCACCTCCTCATTTGAATTTCCTTCTACATGCGTTTCTTTTAACTAGATCTACGCGTCACGAGGCGTAGGTGATAAGGGAAAGCCAATGAGATATTTACTTTATTATGTAATGTGATTACAAAACAAATATTTGCTTTAGAGATTGAGAAAAAAAGTTAACCTATATTAGGTGACAGGCAGAAGAAAATTAATTTGGATCGAATAGAACTAAGCTTTCTTTCAAGCGACGCCGAAATGCTCGAAATTACTCTGAGAAGGTACTGGTAGCCTTTCTTCCTCACATGTGCTAATCATCCACTTTTCACAGCGCTCCCGCGGTCAGAAGAGGAAGCGTTTTCCAATGGAGCTATAAGACCCTGAGGAAAATTTACTTTTCATTTGAATTCCCTTCTACATTTTTCTCTTTTATCTAATAAATGCGCCACGATAAATGTAAACCGACGAGTCAAAAACACTTTCTTTAGTATGTAATGTAATTAAGAAAAATACGTTTGCTTCAGTAATTGAGGGAAAAGCATAGCCTATAATATGTGATAATTTCGAGAAAATTAACTTTGATCGAATAGAACTACGCTTTCTTTCATGCGACGTTGAAACGGTTGAAATAGGTCTGAGGAGGAACTGTCAGCCTTTTCCCCTCTCCTGTGTTAATCAAGCACATCGCACAGCGCTCCTGCGGCCTGAAGTGGAAACGTTTTACAATAGACCTGTGAGGTCTTTAAGAGAATCGCCTTCTCATTTGAATGCCCTTCTGTATGTGCCTTTTTTTAACTGGATCAACGCGTCACAAGACGTAAGAAATGAGTGAAGACCACATCACGTCCGGTCGTGGGCAGAGCGATTGACTCCGAGTGCACAAGGTACACTGGCACGATGGCTCAGAATAAAATGGCACGAAGGAAAATTTCAAATCGTGGACTGTCTGAAACCCTTGTGAAGGGGATAACCGAATCGATAGATCTTTTTTTCTCAACTCATTGCAAGTTTCGGATTGGTTAATTGTACCACGTGCTTGAGCGATGTTTCTGAGATACATTGATGATATTTAATAGACTACAGTTGCGACATTAGCCTCGTTTAATAGGATAAACCGTGGAAAATTACGGTTCAGAGTAGCTCGCCGCTAGAATTGTTCAACAGGCAGCTGCTAAATTTGACCTAGCTATCTAGCGAATGTCAAAAATCCTTCGGGCCTCTTGGTAAGGATCACTTTGAAGACAGCTGTAATGCTGGCTGAGAGTTAAACTCAACCGGAAATGTTTTATATGAAGTATTTTATGTAATTAACCTCTTTCCTCTTCACAAGAAACATTAACAAGCCCACACTGCAACTCTCTTCCCAAATCACTTCTTCATTCACTCACTCAACTACTCATTTTTACTTTCTCGTAATGGAGTAGAGAAAAGTAATGTAATACAGCGCAAATAAAAACAAATTTTCGGTTGAAAACTCTCATTACATGACCCTGGCAACGAAAACGTGGATAAATCCAGTTGATAAATTTAGAAAAAAATCCTGTCACGTGGTGCAGACAGAACCCATGTATTGCGGGTCCTTAATACCGGAAAATCGAATGACGGCGATATGTCTATCCGTCCGTCCGTCCGTTCGTCTGCCTGTCCGTCTGTTAACAACGCTTGCGGTTAAACCGTTCAGACGATTTTCTCCAAAATTGATATTCCACAATCGATCTAGCTATGTTGCAATCCCTTGAATTTGAAACCGATATTTTAATTTTGGGGATACTTTACTTGAAGCCCCTAGGACCTGGGACATTTTCCAAATATTCAAAATAATGGCTCCATCGTTACTGATTAATTTTTGTTGGATAGTGTGAATGACGTTTAAGAAATTGGTGCAGGTCTCATATTCATTGAAAACCCTGATTTTTAGAAAATTGCAAAAGTTAAAATTTTTTTCGGAGTCTTCTTCCTCTACTTCTATCCATTTACTTTCTCACTGGCATATCGACTGCCCCTTTTACTCACCCGCTCAGCTGCTCCTTAATCCTCTTACTCACAATTACCATTTACTAACTAATACATTTACTGATGCAGTAACTCAATTGCTCCTCCTCTCTATTCCACGAACATTCTCATTCACACTTCCTCTCATTCCATTCATTCATTTATTCACTCGTTCAATCATTCATTCATTCCCTCCCTCCTTTTGCAATCAGTACTCCTTAAATAATTAGTTAATTATTTACATTTTAACACACAATTAAATATACTTACCGATTATTTGACACTGAATGACTATTACTAAAAACCAAGAAGAAGAGACTGGAACAAAGTGATTACGTTTCAATTCCTCTTTCCGCAAAATCAATGAATTTCGCGGGAATTGTTATCTGTAGAATGTACCTTCATTATAAGTACGTCCGCACATTGATAAGATGTTTTTTAGCAGAATAGTAAAACAGATATAAAATGTTGATATTGCACATTGATAAGATGTTTTTTAACAGAACACCAAAAAATCAGAGATTTCCAAAAATTGAGACAGAGATATTTCCGAAGTAAATTGGGCATTCTATCAGAGGTTTTATTTGTTATTATGAATGCTCAATGTTTTAATAGACTGTTAAGTATTAAATATTTGTTGATTATTTGATGATTGCAAATCATTTGCTTGCTGAATATTTGCTAACAAAAATATTTTAATTAGAATATAATTTACATAATACAATGCATTTGGCACTGACCCTAATATTGTTCTTTTCTATAATGCTTAAATTGAAACATACATTTTTAACATTAATAAAAATTTCAAAAATACTGAATCACAATGCATTATTGAAAATGCACGCAATTCTTAAATTTACAATTGTCGGAATATTTCCTTCAGTGAAAAGATAGTAGTTGACGACTGATCCTTTGGGTCATCTTTAATGCCTAAGAATTCCATTGTTTCCTTGTATATTATGAGAGTTCTTTCAAACAGTAGATTAATTGGATTAACTTCTTAAGCTGCGTTTTGTGCACCCTCACTCGTCCTCTCTCCTTCCCTTCCGTATCTATAAGGAAATATGCCTATGAAAAAACACTTGACGACACACCACGAACTTCAGGAATTAATGAACCAATTTAAGTCCATCGTCACTTGGCAACAAATTTGCTCCAAAGATACACTCTTTCTTCTTCGCTTACAAAATTAAATAAACAGATAAAAAGAATAAGTAAGTAATAAAAGTAAATAACTGATTAATAACAAATATATAGGAAGA
This sequence comes from Acheta domesticus, assembly GCA_031308135.1. NCBI lineage: Eukaryota > Metazoa > Arthropoda > Insecta > Orthoptera > Gryllidae > Acheta > Acheta domesticus. The sequence continues at coordinate 65,660,282 of JAHLJT010009419.1, read as the reverse complement.
AATTCGGGATAATAAATTTTACATGTTACAAACAGTTGCAAAACATTTCACTCTCTCATAAAATATTCATTTGTATTTTTCAATAATAATTTAATGAAAAATCTGGACAAACTCAATATCTTTTGATAGAAGAAAACGATTTTCGTTTACACACTCTTTTATATAATTTTACTTCTAAGAAACAAAACAAGTTCTAAGATTAATTTTTCCTGTGGGGTTTCTCCATTCTGGGACTTAAAAGATATTTTAATCGATCATTTGGTGCATCCAAACTCTAGAACTTTAATTTCACTAATGAGCAGAACAAAAGAAATGTGACTTGTTTTTAGTAATAGTTGTAAAATGTCTTCAAAAATTATTTAAAATATTCATTTTTTTTAATATGAGGTAGCAAAAGCACCAGCTTGCCTGATGTATTTCATGTTAACCTGTCGAACATCAATTTCAATCTATATTGATACCGTACAGAGAAACTAATAAATATTCTATAATCCTTCAAAGCAAATATTTTGTCTTATAGTATTTGTTAAGAAATCATAATTTTAAAATGAGCACAACAGTTTTTTGGAACATGTCTCATTCATGACAGTGGCGCAGAGGTCCACGTAGTTCAAGCGTTGCTCGCTCGTAGCGCTGCCGAACGTTTGTGGTAGTAGCGCTCTCCAGTGAAGAGTGCTCGAAACGAATGGGCTCGAGAACTTCAAGATGTCGATCAAGTAGCTCTCTACTTTGCCCTCCATTGCTCTCGTAACAGCTGATCTAAAGAGTTTTCGTAGTGAAAGAGATGACAAGAAACTCACCGTACAGAGTGTAAAATAAATACTAAATTTATTAGGCGAGTTTAATCATCCTAAAATTAAGAAGAAACTATTTCGATTATTGGGAATAAAATGTAGAGGAAAATCGCTGACTCTAAAAAGCAAAAAGTTATTGACAACTATATCTCCAACAATAAATTTGTATTCAATGAATAATTAGAACCCGAAAAGTGTATCAGTATTATAAATCCATAAATAGTTTCAATTTAAAAAATATTCCCATCACTTTTCATTTCATCGGGCAGCATTTAATAGAAAAAATACAGATTTCTATATCTACATGGTAACATATCAGGGGGAATTATGGACCTACAATCTCATAATGATATTGAATTAGTGTGATGGGTAATACGAAATATACAACTAGAATACTTACAAAAATGTAATTTAATGAAATGTTGCGCTCAAGTAACATACCTGTTAAAGTTATGACCACAAATGAAGAGGTTACCTATGAAAGAAAAATGTTTTACAAACTAACGAAAGTCTCAAGGCTATATGAGAACAGCTTCGTTTTTGCTGCAATTCAAGTTCGATATGTCATTAAACTTGCAGTACTTAATTTAAACTCCCGATGCAATAGTATGAGGCTAGTGAATGTCCGGGACAAGACACTCTTATTGAGAACTCTTCATCAACACAATCATATCTACTTGTGACTCGTTTAATATTAAGACCTATAGACAGATTCTAACTCCCTTTAGACTTCCTTTTTATTTAGCGTTTTTCAGTATCCGCAACATTATTCAAATAATCAATCATCTTCAATTTTTAGGATACAAAATAAAAACCATCCGACACACTATGGGTGAATGTGACCTCACACGCTTGGACAATTTAGTAAATTTTAATAAAAGCAATTAACAAACAAACTTTTTATTGAAAATAAATTCAAACTGAGATGAAAAATGTATAAGTTAGCAGATTATGAACTAGTAGAACTAAATCAACACGTACTTTCTCTCCCGTACTTTGACGCAAAATTATGCAAAAAGTACTACAATTTGGAAAACAAAATTTAGATGAACTTACAGTACAAACTCTATCTTGATGAGCCTGATTTCATTCCGGAAAAATCTATAACTTCAAAATTATAGTTGTAGGAAGACGCCGAAAAATTTGGAATTTTTGAAAAATTAGTTTTCAATAAACATGACACCTGCCCCATTCTCTTAAATGTCCTTCACACTATCCAACAAGAAAATTTAATAAAAAACTATTGAGTCATTTTTTTTTTAATTTGGAAAATGTTCCAGGGGCTTCATGTAAAGTACCCCCAACATTAAAATATCGGTAGCAAATTCAAGGGGCCGCGACATCAACCAGATAGATCGGGGAATATCAATTTAGGAGAAAATCGGCTGAACGGTATAGCCGCTATCGTTGTTCACAAACGGACGGAGAGATGGATGGATAGACGTTTTTCTGTCATTCGATTTTTCGGTAACAAAGGCCCACAAAACATGAATTCTGGTTACACCACGTGTTACAGGATTCCCTCTCCCTAAAGTCTGTAGAGGATAAATGGGATAAAATGCCCCCAAGCTTAATTCAATTTTGAATAAAGGGCATTTTTAGTGTTTTGTTGAAAGAGATTTTCCCAAAATCTTAGAGTTACATCCTAATTATTTTGTAAGAAATTAGAAAAAATTGGAAGGTAAAGTGATACGATTTTCATCCTGAAAAGTATTTTTCCGTAGAAAAGTGATTGACTTATTATGAGTTATACGCGTAAATGACGGAAAGAAGAGTTATTATTTTTTTCAATAAGAAAAATCGGAAAAAATTCAGTGGTAAAGGGCATTTTAATTCCGATTAGTAGGAGTTTTTGCAATCGTCACCTCAGAAATAAAACATAGAAAAATACCGAATAATATTTTTTTTAAACATTGAATTTCTCTCTAATATTTTTTGAAAAAGCTCTCCAAACTACGTATAGATATACACAATGTCACATTTTTTTTCAGAATTTTGTCTCCAAGTAATGACAAAAAAAAATCAAAAACCGAAAATTCATATTTTTGTTATATCTTACAAAATAATCAGTCTGTTGCTCTAAAATTTTGGGAAAATGACTTTCAAAATAACACTAAACATGCCCTCCATTCAAAACTGAATTAGGCATGGGGGTATTTTTACCCCTCTTATCCTGCTACAGCCTGTAGCAACTGGACTCATGGGATACTAATACGGGAAAGTCTGTGCCATAGTGTAGCACCACTAGTTTTTGCGCATGTTACCATGCACATTCCATTGAGAAATCCAATTTAGTTCTTCTGAAACATAGTACGATCTTGGCCAGTATTTGCCAACTCAATGATCTGTGATGTCTCTCTGACGTCTCAATGCTCTGTGACATCTGCTCTCTCGCTCCGAGTCGAGCGCGGAGCAAAGGCCAAACGCGGCGGCGAGCCCATAGTGTTCCAATGATGGTACGAAAGTGTGTGTGTGTGGGGGGGAGGAAAGGTTTTCTTGGAACATCGATAATAACGTTCTATAAAGGGTAATTATTATTTAGAATGTTTATGATTCAATAATAATATGAAGTATTTACATTATAGAACATACATTTCCCCGTCTTATCCGACACTTCATCATAAGCAATACTGTAATTCCATTTCCATTCTTCTAATTGATAACATTTTTGGAAAAGACAGTTTTCACATTTTCGGACAATAGGATTTTGCACAATAGTATATAATATAACGAATTAGTTCGTTCTGAAACAATAATTAATGTTAACAAAAAGGTTACAAATAGATGCTGGGGGGTCACGGGAGAAAACTTTTGTTTTCAGACTTGATTATTTCTAATGTACAGTTTTATTTGAGAATGTTGTAAAACCTCGTGATTTTCAGGAACTTTTCAATAATCTTCAGTCTACAAACTTCTTTACTCGTCGCATGATTGCGAGATATGTCAATTATCATAATTTATTTAATCTCGAAGATTTTTCGGGGTCGCAAAGCTACATAATGCATCTGCAGGTTGGACTTTTTAACATACTGCAGTTCTTTCGAATACACTAAACACTTCGCCATTGTTTCAGTATCTGCAAAAGGAAATATTTTTGTCCAATAGAAATAAAATTAACGGGTGTAGATGTTTTCCCACTCATGTTGCCTGAAACACCGCCAAAGGTCTACTGCTAAAGATTTCGGTAGCGGCAGCCTCTGTCTATCCCTCCGGCTCTCCCCCCTTTGCTCATGCTATTTCTCCGAGCGCCTTATCTCAGAGAGCAAAGCAGCTCCGACGTCGTTTCTTGTTCAGTTGGTAATAGCTGATCTAGGTACACTTTTTGGGCGCCGTAGATAGCCCACTGCGTTCCAACTCCTATTTCGTATGCTGTTAAGATGTGAACAATTCGAGTAATATGATATATACGCAACTAAAATAATCTCAGTTTGTGAAAAATATCTTAGTGACAGCAGCTCGGAGTTTTCGTTAAGAGTGCATGAGCAGCATAAAAATTTAAACTCGCCGCCACGCAAGAAATCTTGTATATATACCTTTAATTGAATGGGCAAGTGTTTCGCACACAGAGGCAAAAATCAACTCGACCGATTTCGCTGAACATTTCACACTTTGTTCTTACGGGTGTGTTTAAAGAGTGATTTGAATTCATACGGACATGCAGGGGGCGTTGGTGAGGATGATTTATTCGTTTATGACGACTCAAGGACACCAGCCGCACAATCAAGGCAACCAGCCGCACAATCAAGGATTAAATGTATATTACTACATACAAGTATTCTGCCCCTGAGATTGCGAAATATCAGCCAAAATTATTACTTGGATCTCGGACAAGTAAATCAAATTTATCCAAGATAGTGTCCTAGCGAACACATGGCCAAATTTGAAGGAGAACATTGGATACATAACAACCATGTCCAAACCGGGACATAGCACAAACCCTTGCTTGCGAGAAAGTCTTTCATCTATTATAATTTTTGCAGAGCGTAGCGTAATATTCGATTAACAATCACATGCCCAGTTGTGAGTGAAGTGTAATACATTGCAACAGCAAACCATTGACGGGTCCGCCAGTCCTAAATAAAATTCGAAAACCCTTATGCTAGAGTAAATCGTCTGCGCTGTGCCCGTTTGGTGACAGGTCGCCTGCTGTTCCGGCGACTAGTGCTGCCTCTCCTGCTGGGGCTGAAGGTGAAGCTTGTGACGCTGGTGCCGATATTCTTCCTGGCGATGGTGCTGCTCGCGAAGAAGGCGCTGTTCGTCAGCAAGATGGCGCTCCTGGTGTCGGGCTTCCTGGGGCTCAACTCGCTGTTCCTCCTGCAGCAACCGCAGCTGCAGCAGTCGACCTTCCAGCGACCGCTGGGCGGCCTCAGCATTCTGCAGCAGCAGCCGGTGGTGCAGGACGACCCCGTGGACCCAGTCGACCCGGGCCACGCGTGGTTCGAGTCGTACAGCTCGCACGGCTTCCGCGGCGCCGGATATGAGGAGCAGCGCCGCGACGCCAGGGGCGGGCGCAACTTCGCCTGGGAGGGCGAAAGGCGGCAGAAGCCCTGAAGAAGGCTCCAACCCATCTACGTGATTTAACGATTGTTAATGCTAGATGTGAAATCCAATGGAAGGTAGACGTACTCAATAACAAAAAACAGTGCCACGTTTCATGTAGGAGCGTCATCCCGTTTCCTGCAGGGGTGTTTTCACTATCAACATGATTTGGTTGCCTTTCTTGTGGAGGCCAACTTGTACTATACTGTCTATAATAACAATCTTACCATCTCTGATGTTGAAGCTACATTCATTTCAATGTACAATAATAATCAGGCTGTAGTGCTTCAATTAGAAAGATAGCACCACACATTCTTTCGCAGGATCAAGTGCTTATATTCCATTTAGATGTGGAGAGTGTAAGGCTGCCAGGTGCTGTCGGTATCTGGCACCTAGAGGCGCAGGGGGCCAGGGGGCTAGGGGGCCAGGACGATGCGGGGGTTGATGCTCACAGCTTGCCAATTTACGGAGCTCATGACGCTAGACGAACAGCGTCGTAAGGCGAGGAATCGACACAAGGAGAGAAAGACAGAATCGACGAGGCAATGTAATCAGGCTTCATCGATGTGAAAGGACCATGTTCAGTGAAGGAGTTGGAGATACACGTTTAGTGGAGAAGCCAAAACTGTACACACTATTTGTGAACCGTAGAAAATACATTTCAATCCAGCAGCAATTTTGATTCACTCTTGTACTCTCTATCATGTTTGATACAGAATCATATCCATGGAGTATCTTGCATGATAGTACTAGGTTTAAATTAATTTACATCGCTGAACTGAATGTGAAAATTTGCAGAGTCACCCAGAAAATACTTGAAGAATGTTATAACAAAATATCCAAACGCACTAATCAATTCTGCAATTTGTTTTTAAAGTACATTCCAGCGTCGTTTTGTGTGTCCACAAAATGCTTATTCTATGCGTGTTGCATTGTAATTTATAGTAGATTAGTTGTTTGTTAATATTGTTACTTGTGATTATTTTAATAAAATAATTATTGTTGAAATAATATCTGTTGAAGTTTGTTATTTACAACAAAAGGTAAGCCAAGATTCCGTTTATGTTTTGATTTTCAGATATGGTGTAATTAATTGAAATATGTTTAATTTCAATTAGTTTTAGCAGAAATATTAACAATTTAAGGAATGAAGTTGCATTCAAAAGTTGGGTCACCAGTTTTATTTTTTTCTTTAGAAATAAAGAACTACTTCGAATCTAATTGTAAATATCTATTATTTTGACCAATACGAAATTGTTAATCTAATTGCACACTTGCAACGGAGAAGTGGTTTTTTTTAATTATCTCCAATGTAAACTAAATTCGAACTTAAATTGAAAGAAACGTTTTCGATAGGTGCACATTTTACACTTTTCGTATTCCTTTAATGTATCGTACACAAATGCCGATGGTAAAAAAGGCGAATATGATTCAAGAAAACTGGTCTTCATTTCTACTTCCCAGCGCGCCAAAATTGAAGTACTCTTCGCTTTAAAAAAAATAATTTATTGAATGTTTAGTAATTACACAGTCCAGTAAATAGTACTCTTCCATGTGTTGTGATTGCTTCCATTATAACTTACACTAAAATTAACACTTAACTATATTACTCGTGGTGTAGGAAACAAGAGCCCCTAATTTGAACAAATAATTGAAAAAAAAATTGCAAGAAGGTTTCGAAAGGGAATCTGTTTTTTCTTCTTGTTGGGAGTCATTTAATGAGACTAAACTGTAGTGGACTACTTGGTTTATTGTATTTAGGTTGGAGTAAAAACTATTGGAAAGGTGGACCATATGTTTGATTATCGGTGATATATTTATTTTTTTATGAAGTTGGTCGTATGAAATGAACAATGGGATGTGTTGCTAATCTGATGAAACTATTTTGTGCAATTTGGATTTTATTGATGTTGGAAATAGATGTTTTGGTCCAGATGGGACATGTGTGCAGCATTTACCCTCATCTTGGCAACTAGGGTTCATTGGACCCAGAAGCAAAATTTTCAATATTTTTAGTGAAAACTATCCAAGGTACTAGGAAGGTTTTTTGTGACTTTGTTTGCTATGTTTTTTTAATTGTTCCCGCAACTATTCCAGGAAAGCGTTACTGAATAATAAATAAAAAAGGATAATTATATTTTTTCAGCCGCAATCGGGCAAGCGGGGTCCTTTGGACATTTCTTCATCTGCGTGTTAAATGGCATTTCTAGTTTCGTCTGATCCATTACTTGCCTACTTCGTGCCCAAGGGACGGACGGATGACGTGTTGCCCAACATCTTTTCATCGGGAAGTTTTCTGACTCTACGTGTGAGCGTTGTAAGATCGACGCCTCCGTAGACAGTGTTGCTGTGGGTTTTTATGTATCCAAGTCAGGAGAGTGAGTTTTTGAGATCGTGTGCGGTCCATGTTTTGTGGGAAAACTGCACAGCGACAGAAATGTTGCATGAAAACATGAAATCATACGATTACTTATTGTTGATATTGCAAAGAATTTAGTTCGTGCACACAAGGAGACAATTAAACAGGACTAACTAACAAGTGTCGTCTGTCAATCACACACGTTTTTGGGAAAGAAGCAGCTTCCGCAACTCAGAAAATTTATAACAATGCCTAAAAATATGTCGTTTAAGCCCTTGGGAAGGAAATAGGAATTAAAGAGATGTCTGTAATGAGCATATCCAGGTAAATAGTGCGTGCGATTTATAATAGACAAACTGTTTAAAAAACAAAAAAAAGTATTTTGAAAGGTTTTGTTAAATTAAACAACTACTGCATATTTGAGCGTTCCGTTTATTATCGAAGTCCAAAATGTACACCTGTAAGCATAATTCCGTCGCAGACTCTCCTGGGTTCGCTGGACCACGCTTGCACGATTGCGTCATTAAAATTGGTTACCCGGAAAGGGTTAAGGGACTAACAATTGCTTTGTAAAGTGTAATGACATTTGTACTCTATCCTGAAGGGACTTCGCGTTAGGCTGGGGTACGTTGAGTTCTTGAGGAAAGGTGCGAAGCTGGCAGAGGTAAGCGCACCGTTGACAAGATTTTCCTGCTACGAATTGCGCGGGTTCACCTTCTCCCTAGATATCAGGATCTCCTCGTCAAAAGATATCGCTCTACCGACTACACTCCTTCCTGCTGCCGCTTAACACAATCATCTCCAGCACATACCCTGCGGAGGCGCACAATTTGAATCGGTTATTTTTAAAATCCAGCAATTCAGGTGTGGTAAAGTTATGAGAAAACAAGAAAAAACTGAATAATTAAGTATAAAGAGAACTATTCTCTGTTTTTTAATTTCTGATACATAAATCGTGAATGAGAATGATATGGAAAAATGTAATTTAATTGTACCAATAGTGCAATAATCGATAGAATTATGACTTACAGGATTTCAAAAACTAATTAGGAGTTTTTTACCTAAACACGTATATAAATACATATTGCAGGTTCAGTTTGTAATTTGATATATTTATTACAATATTATGTAAAATTACAGTGTGCATCTACATCAAATGTGATTCATGTGACAGAAACGGTTTCTTGAAATATGTGTTTCTATGATAGTACATAGGAATATTTCCGTATTGAAAATATTCCGTGCGAAAATGCAAGAGAGAATGACTTAAGGGGCTTAAAAAAACAATTTATTTGAACTTCACGTCTAGAAGCAGGGAGTGAAAATTTTCATCGGGAAATCAATTGCACCAAATTGTGCGTTGGAGTAATTAAGATCTTTTTGTAAAAATTGAAAACAGTACGGTACTATGCATTAAAATATAATTCTAATTAAAATATTAGATCTTTTGCCAACCATGATTATTGAATATGTTTCACGTTATGTGACGAGTACGGAAATTACCCACTTCACATGTGAAAACAAGGTAGTAGTTATAAGGAGCAGTCACTCGGTTAAAATTGGCGTCATCATAATTTATTATATTTTTCATGTTTTCGAGCACGGAAAATGGATACAGTTCGAATGAAATGGAGATAATTTTAATGGACTGATGATTCCGGGCGCGTAAATGTCAATAGTCCCATTACTGCAGTGTATGTTTTGATAACGGGTGGTGGCGATTATCTCAGCTGCATGGCGTTATCCGGCGCCGAAATGCACTTCGGCTAACAGGGTTTCCTTCAACCTAGTAACTACTGACAGCGGAGCATCTCCCGACATGTGTGGTAGAGAAGTGCATATAAGTGTGCGTAGCTGCCTGCGACTGCAATGTGTTCGACACCCAACGATGCCTCCGTAGGTCGAAAATAATCACTTTTTGTCTGAGACTATGATATTCACGCACAGTATGACATTTGCTCAGATTGGTAGGCAACTCATCATGCACTGGTATTTGGCAGGTCACATTTTGACGCCAAGAGATTTCGTATTTGGTACCGACATTTCATGTTCTAGGTGTTTGTAATGTGATTTCTGATACTCTTGTACTCAAAGTTACAAGTAAAATATATTAAAAAAACATAACTGGGAAAATAATTATTATAAGCATCATGAAACGATGATGTAATGATGGGTATTAATTCACGAGTGTGATACGAGCGAGTATCGTAAACTTCACATGAGTGTATTATTACACATTATATCGAGTTTCATACGGTACTTTTTCTACAACTTGTATAAGTTGCAGAAAGTGTAAGTTTACATTAAATCGTTTCGTGGCAATTGACGTTTCAAGGTCACCTAGTGGACAGCTTCCTAAACATACTCTCGAATTCTGCCGCAGGTGGCTGTGGCTACTGCCTGCGAGGGAGTACTGCGCTATTCGAATAAGGTCAAAGTAAAATTACGATCTGATTGATTTAAAATAATATTCCACGAAAAAATACTAATAATTAAAGAAATTAAAACTGGCGAGCGTAATATAATATCAAATGTAATTTTAATGTACACAAGCGAACGAAACATTTACTAGAACGATTCTCAATGATTAGTTAGTGACAATACTTGGTTTGTAAACTTCTCTGCGATTGGTCAAGAACCAGTATGATAATGTAATCTGTACCGTAAAGAGTATCAATATGCAACTTCAGCCATCAAATGAAAACATTATACCATGGGAGTAGAAAAATTAAATTTTTATAATTATTTTTCAATGTGTACTTTAAATGTTGAAAAACTCTCTACGCACTGCTACAGTGCCAGCATTTTACGATTATTAATTTCTGAAGTTACATTAAACTTCGCGTAAGTGTATAGGCACAAGTATCACAACATATGTCGCGAATTGCGGGTTTCTATCAACAGCTTACATCGCGCTCTTTGCTAAAACTCGTTTTAGAAGTGAAAATAGTTTTGCACTGAAACCCATTTTCCTGCGGTTTTTGTAACTCTTGCTACAGAGTCATAGAACAATCCAAACATTGAACAGAACCTTAAAAAATGTCACATTTGGTAATTTATAGCTAAAATATAACTCGTGTTCGTTTATAGACACGTAAAAATTTGTTTTTAAGTATCGAGTTAAGCTTGACAGTTGTGTGTTGTGACGTAATGTGTTTCGTGGGTTGCACTTTCGCCTAATTTCCCTCTTATGCGATAATCTACGAACGTGTTGTTTTTGCCATGAATTCCTTTCATTCAGAACTCGGGGTAATTTCCTATCAGTGGTAGTACATTTACAAGTTTTTGTGCTGTTGGTTTCTTATAAATTGAGGCACCAAGTGAGAGAGGGAACCAACCCACCAAATTAAAAACATCGATTAATTGACATATTCAACATGTTCGTAATTGAATACGTTCAGAAATCGATATTTTGAATTTTGTTGGTTACCTCCCTCTCTCGCTGGACGCCTCAATTGTTAAAAACAGTCATATTTCCTTAGCATATTATAGAGATAATTGAGCAATATTTTAAATAGAGATTAGAATCTGAAGAAGTTTCCGACTTAGGAAATCGAAACGCTATGCAATGGAAAAATCATTGTCACATGAACAATAAACATTTCGTAATACCAGTTTTACTTAGTCCTAAAAGCGTTTATAGACAAACAATAACAAACAAATTCTAATTCTTTAGTATAATTATTGTTTACAATAAACAATGCTATTAATTTCATTATAGAAACCACAAAATCTTTTTTGAAGTTGTGCTGCGACTTGAAGTATGTTCAAGTAATATAAAGTAGTAATTAGGCTTCATTTGATTTAATGTGATGAAAGCCCATTGCATGAAGACTATACCTCGCATGGAAGCAATGTCCGGAAAATTCTCGTAATGGAACTGAGTGGTTCAGGTGCTTAGAGTTACGCATGTGTCTCATCTAACTGCAGCCAATTTTATTTCAAGTCACCATATCGAATTAAACTCGTTATTCAGGTTTAAGTAACTACGTCCTACTAAATATTAGTAATTTTTTAAATGAATCGTTGTACTATGCAACATCTTATTTGATGAGTTTCATGAGATGTTTGCATGTTTCTTGTAGCAAACTAAATACACAAGAAGGCGAACTCAAGGAATGATGAGGATATTGCTTTAGTACTCTGTAATAATACACATGCGGGTAAATTGCAGTAACGATTTAGCGCGCGCGGTAGTATGTGACTGTCCATCTTTTGGATTGGAGATTTTTGAAATATTTCACGTGACACGATCAAACATAATTTGAAGTAACTCCAAAACGTAATAAAAAATGCTTTTCATTTAAAAAATAATCGGAAAGATGTTCTCAAACTAACGTGGAACCATCGCAGAAACAGAGAATGACTCTTATTATTATCACCACTCCGGGACATACACAATGTGATAACATTAACCGTTTGAAAAGAATAGACGGAAAATTCTAAATGAGAATCCAATAAAAAAGAACTCTACTACGTAGTTTACTACCAAAAAAGGTTCACGTTTCTCCAATCAATAGCAAACAAAAGCCATACCAGTACTCTAATAAACGAGCCGTGGGTCGCACGTAATCTTACTTTTCTCCTTACCTACCCTTGTAATCTCATTTTCCTACACACACACACACACACTTATATGACTACACTGCCATTAATGTCAGGAGCTCAGTCAAAAGCTCAGAATTCGCTCCTGCTGGGGCTCTGCGGATCTGGGGAATATATGAAGCGGAGGAACCAGTAAGCCTACGTGTATGTCAACGCCGGATCTCACATTTCACTGAGAAAGGAATAACACCACCCACGGGATATGACATCCACTACACTTAAGGGCATGATTAATCCAGTAGTTGACCAGTCCTGGATCGATATTCTCTCTTTCACCATTTGATTCCCTTTTTAGTTGAACTCGTCATGTTTGGTGATTTAGTGAAATTAAGTGCACCTTTTGTACACGTTCGTACAAATCTTCGAGTAGTGAGTTTTTGTTTGTCCTATCCGATCTCTAATCTCGTGACTTTCTTTCCAGATTTTTCGTTTTCCACTCTTCGACAATATTTCTGAGTATTTTCGCCTTGGGCTAATACTCAGTTTTATGAATAAATAACCTAATTCACATCTTGATCTACTTAAATGAGTCTTAGTCTTTAGTTTGGGGATAAGCACATTCTCATTCTACACATCCCCAATATTGCAATTCTTAGATTAATCTCGTTCATAACATCCTGAGATACAGATAATCTAAATTGACGGGTGGACGTTAATATTCATTAATGGTGACGAGTCAATAGTGGATTGAGAGGTGGGGAAACACGGAAACGGCGAGAAAACCTTCTGAAATCCCACCTTTACCACAAATTCCACACATGGATTAACGGGGATTTGAACCTCGGTACCCAGAGGTGGAAGGAGACTGTTCTGATCAATGATCTTATAATTATTAACGAGGATGTAAGAATGGTGGTGAGTGGTGGTTTTAGAACAAGCAGTTGAGAAATAGAGGGAGACGTTGGGAAGGACTAGGAATGCAAATAACGGAAACAAGACTAATTGAAGTAATTCTGTGTACTGATCCTTAAAACTTGAACTTCCGCCCTCAAGAGCACATATATAAAATATCTAAAACTTCTACTACGTGAAGCTCTAATTCCTTCCAAACAAAAAGAAATATCTCTCAATAGTCCGTATTTGCAATCCAGACACGTACAAATTCCGCTTACCGTGCGACAAAATTATTATGCGAAGAAACAATAAAAATGTCAGTTAGTTTCAAATTACTGTTCACATTTTTCCGGAGAAACATACCAGCCCTGAGAACTCCGCGTTCTGCACCATAACCTTGAACAACTACGCAATTTGTGCTTTCCTTGAAGCATAAAGGGTATCATCGCAACGGCATGTAATATGGGTTACCGCTGGATAAAGTAATGCATGACAAAGTACCAGAGGCTTTAAGAACCCCTGCGACATCGCCAACCTTGCAGAACTGCCGTGGACGCTGAAGGTGAAGTTGGGGGAACAATGGCTTTACAGTGCTACGCTCTTGTTCTTCTGTGTGTGAGTCCTCCAATTTTCGCTGCCGTGGTTCCAACGACATACAGTCCTGCTACCTATGTGAGTAGAGGCAGCGGAAGGGAGTTTCGCTTCGTACAGAAGGACCCTGTGGCAGCCTTCATGAACAGAGTGAACACCACGTACCGGCTCTTTGGAAAGACGTACTTCGTAAAGGAGGACGGCACACGAGTTCTGCTTTCAGACGGGATGCCGGCCAGGACATCGGACGAGATGTCGGGTGGAGTGACGGGCGGAATGCCGGACAGGATGTCGGATGGGATGTGGAACGGAATGTCGGACGTGATGTCCGACGGAATGTCAAATGGGATGATGGACGGAATGCCAAACGGTAAGTCGAACGAAATGTCAGTCAAGATGACGGACGGGATGTCGGACAACATAGTGGGAGGAACGTCCTCCAACGCGCTCCGTCCGATGAAGGACGCGAAGCCGCTGCCACCGCCGCTGCCCGAGAGGATGCCCGAGGCTCAACCGCTGATGCAGGAGGCGGAGACGAGGGGCGAAGAAGAGACGGGCGACGGAACAGCTGCCAAGGACGAGCAGCCGATGGCGGCGACGGACAGTGCGGAGCAGAGCTCGACATTCGTCGAGGAGAATCTTTCTGAAATACCTTCATCCTTGGAGGTGAGAACTCATCAATCCAATTCTAAAATTCTTATCCTTGCAATAAGATATTTCTTAAATTGCTCATTCAATGTCATGTTAATCTGGGTGTAAATATTGATATTTGACATTTTGGAGAAACTTGCAGTTATTGGGCTTAATGAAGGTGGGGAAGTGGCTCTGTCTTTACGCTAAGTGATTTTGAGAACAAAATATTTGTAATTTGATCTCGGGTTACGGATTGTACTTCTTCTTTCATTTAAATTCAAGATGTAATTTGGGGCAAAACCCAAAAATGTCAGTTGCCATTATTTTACTCCTGAACATCACATTACTGCAAACAATTTAATGCATAACGTGAAAACCTTTTTCTCAGTCGTTGGTTGATTGACTAATTATTTAGTGTGTCCGAGCGCTTGCATTAGTCCCGTAAGTGTAATGGATGCTGCGTTTCTGGACGAAGTGGAGTAGCTCCCCCATGAACGTAAGATGAAGCACCAATCTACCCGTCGGCATGCGGCATTTTACCTCTCCATGTATTTTTCTAGCAGAGAACCTACGCAGTCGGGACAAACTGCAAGCTTATGTAGACGTGTGGGTGTAAGGGAAGAGAAGGGGATAAGGAATAGAAAGGTAAAATCGCGCGCGGTCCATGAAACGCTTGTTAAAGTATTTTGGCATGCAACCGGTATCGTTGCATCGTACCGGCATCGTTTACCGTTACTGGTACCGGCATCGTTTACCGTTGCAAGTATGTTTTCTATGACTTGGGAAAGAAATCTAGTTTTCAAATGTTGCTAATCTTTCACTTTTATAAATTTTATTATTCTATTTTTTTAATTTTATTCGTCTTTCAACCATCGTATATATAGTTAAAATGTTGAGAATTGATTGTAGAAATTAAGAAAACGTTCGCAAATAATCTTCTCCCCCATACATCATGTATAGTTTTCACTGTTTTTTGACCAAATAATTCAAATCAAACTGTTCTGAGAAACCACAGAAAACTATTGATCACAGCCGCCTACTTCTAGAATTCTCTTTACAGATAGTTTTTGAATTCAATCTAGCTAGGCAGCAAGTGTCGAACATACGCTCCGTCGAGACTCGAATCCTGGAACCTCCCAATACGCAACGCTACAGAGCTGCAGTCATCTCAGCTGGTACCTAGGACGTTTCCGGTTCAGAAGATTCCTTTAAAAATTATTATTAAATATTTAATATCTTTTAGGTCTCACAAAAATTGTATAAGTTTAGCGTGATGTCGCAGACCATACAAAATACTTGTAATTTTAATTTTAATTGTTATTTCGAAGATGAAACCGCAATGTATCGCATCATATTGATTTACTCATCAACAGATTTTTCTTCTCCTAGCGTTAAGCCATTCACAATCAATGATAAAAGATTTGAGCTGATTACAACTTCAAATTATACAAGTATTTGTAGTAACCTCTACATCATTTTGTTCTAAAATGACACTTCCTTGCGCTGGTTATTGAAGGCTGCCTACGCGATCAGATCAAGATATTCTCAAATTATGTATATTTTTATTATATATATTATTATTATTATATTTGATATATATCAAATTCCTGAAATGTGATAAAACTTGGGTTACGTTTTGGGTTGCGCAAACCAAAGCAAATAAAAACTGCAAAAGTTTTCTTTCTGTTATTAATTGAAGATAACAGGAAAATACATTTTTTTGTTTTTACTTTTAGGATTTGAAAAAGCGAATATATGCACGCAAGTAATCTCTTCAGAAGTAGTTCACGTCGTTGACTTCATTGACTGTTGATTCATTGTATGCTTGAATTAGTATTTCATACTGTAGAAAGTGCAATAGTGTTTCTGACTTCCAGCAAGAAATTGTTAATACTCAATAGATGTGAATATATCTCATATACCTGAAGTAACATCAGGTGACGCACTGAGCCACCTCGGTCGGTGCGTTTTCTTGGTATATTAATATAATACAGTGTTAGTATTGCGAAAATAATGTACACACCTGCCACGAAAGTGTCTTTGGGTCATTTCAAAATGTCAATATTTCATTTGTACTGGAGACACTTTCTGAAGTATGTGTTTGATGTGTTAAGTAAATAACTATTTTTCCAATTATTTTGAATAATTTTGTATAATTTTTAAAATTTTTTAATAATTTATTTTTTTAATTTGTCTAAACTGTACTTTATATATTTTTTTAAATTTATTTTCTATGTTTTTAATTTGTATATTTTTATTTCTTTTACATTTTTATTTTTTATATTTTTATTCATTTTTATAATTTTTTTAATATATTTAAGTTATATTTAACTGCCTTAACGCCCAGTGTGTGGCTGTGCGCAGAGCGAGGCCGATGGGGGCGGCGGCGTGGGCGGCGGCGGGGGCGCGCTGTCGCTAGAGGGCGTGGTGCGCACGAGCGCGCGCGTGGTGGAGGCGCGCGGCGCGGCCGCCGCGCTGCTGGACGCCGCCGCCATCGTGTACGCGTGCGCGCGCGCCGCGTGGCGCGGGGAGGGCGACGGGGGCGTGGCCTGCCTGGCGCGCCGCACCGCCGCGCTCCTCCACGACGCCCTCGACGCCGACGCCGACGTCCCCGCCGAGGAGCGGCTCAGCCCGCGATTCCACCTGCTGCCCCTAGACGACAACCAGGAGCAAGGTGAGCCTCGTACTCGCCACGCGTGGAAGCGGTGCCGCAACTACTCGAAGGCGATTGAGCAGTACTAACTAGTGGAGCTTCAAAAGCACATCATTTCTGACATTATTTCTAACAGCTCCGCAATATTATACTACTGTATAAACCTGCAAAAGTGTTTTCAACAAAAACTGTTTTTTGTAGACTCCGATATCCGAACTCAAATCCTCAGAGTTAACTCGCCGTCACTCATACCATTACGCCACAGAAGCGCCTTACGTGTCTAACTCGGGTCAACGATTCAAAACGTAAATGCTAGCTTCATGTAAAGTACCCTCAAAAATCAAAATATCCGTTTCGAACTCCCAAAGTCTTTAGCAACTGGATTAATCCACTTTTTATTAGCAGGTCCCGGAAATTAGAGTTTTTCTGGCGAAAATTATGCGTTTTCCGGCACCCGATTACACAGCTTTCTCTTATTTCGAACTAACTTCGTAAGGGCCAGAAAAAAAAGAGATTGCCATATTTACTATAAGAAATGTTTGGGGCATTAACAATATTAGCTACACCACACCATGCATGCCTTCACATATTGTCACATTTCTTATTATCTAGATTTTGATAGCTGTGTCTCGTCTTGTTGGTGCTCTAAACCCATCATAAGTGTCAATAATATAATTACACAACTATTACTCACTGATTACCCGACTTTGTTAAAATAATTTCTCACAAACGTCTTTAAACAGCCTCGCTCACCCACCTCCTTCGCTCGCTCCCCCGCACACTATTTCAGGCCCGTCATGGCTTGAAAAAACCTCCCACCCATCCATTCGGCCCCTTCCGTTCCTTTCTCCAGCTCATCACGCTTCTGCATGGCCTATCTGCCTTGTCATAGCGGCCCTGCCAACTCCTCCCACCCCGCCGATTCAACCCCTTTCGCTCTATCTGTTCCTCGCGCTCATCACGCACTCCGCCTTCTTCCGTCTTCCTTTCGCTCGTCCTGCTTTTTTGCTCGTCGCTCTTTCGCTCCACCTCCGTCTTCTGCGTCCTTCCCCCTCTCCCTTAGCGTTTGTATTAAATAAATTCGTGCACGTGGGCAGACAGATAGATTGACAATTGATATGACAAGAGATTCCTTTTAGTAATCGAATAAGCAACTTAACAAAAGTATTTAAAAACTGAAAATTCGTAAAGTGCAAACAGACTCTTTCTATCATTAAGATTACTCAAAATTATCCAAACAAATATGAAGATTTCCGATGGAGTTATTTTTTGGAATAGGAAACTTGCCGTTATCGTGTGTGTGAACTTATCCGTTTGGCAATTCTGCATCACACGCTTTCTAGCGGTCAGTAGCAAAGAGAAGGAGCAAAAACAGTAGCAAAGTCAGATCTCTCGAAGTGCAGTTCTTTTGCACAAAGTATGCTCCAATTTACTAAAATACGATTTACAAAGTTCTTGTAACCAGACCAGTCCTTTGCGTTCTATTCCGTTTATTTTAGAGGGTATTCCACTCCACATTTCAAAGGGCTATGATACTCGTAGAATATGGACGCTGATAGCTTTCCCAATTCTGTCCCCTCCCTTCTGAACCATCTATAACATAAGAAAACGAAACGCTTTTATTCAAGAAAAAATACATTTTGGAATTAATCTAGATTTATGATAGAAGTCAGAAAGCGAGTATCACCTGAGACAAAACGTCAAATTCGTCTCTAAGGTTTTGGAAAATAACACTTTCCATAAGGAAGCATTGTCTCGTGTTTAGCAGTCTTTCCTGTAGGATGGCATCCAAAAATTATTCAAAATTGTTGTTATGACTTGGTAATCTATGTTTATTAGGGAATTGCAATGAAGGCGAATCTGGGCGAATTCGGCGTTTTTGATTCAAGGAAGTTATACATTTAGGCGTTATTTGTAGGACCTTTCGAAAAGGGCGAATAGAAGAACAGAAACAATGTCGTTTGAAAAAAGAAACACCGATTTTCCCACAAAAATTAAAGAGTGCTAGAAATCCAGACTGACTATTCAGTGTTAAGTTGAGGCCTAAAAAAATCTTTAAAAAATAAAATATTTTCATTACTCGGAAAAAATCAAGCTGGCTGGATCAGCAGTACCGTTGCACAAAAGAGAGAATAGAATCTGTCTGTATGATACGAAAAATAGGTGAATGTCCCTTTTTTTCTACGATGGCTGTGTAATGAAAGTACTTTTGCTCGCTATCTACACATTTAATCACAATAAAAATTACACTAACCGATTGATTCTTTGACAATTTTCCTTCAGAATAGGTCTTTGATCGTTTTATCGATGTAGAAACAAATACAAAACTGACGATAACTAACCAAAAAGGATCAAAAGTTTATGAACATACACTATGAATGTCGGTAGTTCAAGAATCAGGTAATAAGAGAGTTTTTATTTACCGAGCCTTCAATCATCAGCCTGACTTTTCTGTTTGAATAACATTATAGAACTAATACCTGATTTCATATATGAGGAAACGCAATTAATTCAGATAAACTGTTCTCAATATACTGTTTCATTCTTCTAAGATCATTTATATTTATTATTTCTATTGTCAACATCCCTTCTCTTAGAGAATAAAAAAATCAACTGCAATTAATTATATATTAGTAGATATGATGTCGACATCAAAGAAGGTATAATCACTTTATATTGAATGACTTCTTCACGAATATGAAAGAATCATTGGATAAGTGAAAAAATACACATTTAGTTTGCATGGTTGCCGCGGGAGCGCGCCATCCCCCCTCAGAGCCAAAGCCGAGGCAGAGAGCTTAAATTTCACCAGCGAGCGATGGCGTGCGGACACGAGTGCCCTCTTCGTTTCCCGTGGTTAGCGAGCGACTGCTCGCACGTCGAATCCTTTATTACATGCGCACGATTTCTTCAGCCCCGGATTACCTACCCCCACTCCTTTTCTAATGCAAGTTAAATTCAGAATAAATGATTGCAATGAGCTTTGTTGACAAAATCTGTTAACCAAAAATGTTCGCTCCCATGTAATAGAATCTATTTTGCGTAGAAAAATTAACTACAGATTTTATATAATATTCCTGTATACGAAATAATTGAACTCCCCACTCTTATCGCATCTAACGAAGAGGGAGTTCATGAAAGCGTGGCTTTGTTGCTATTAAACGTTTACACAGAAGGAGGACCGAATAATACAACATTTTCAAATTATGGGCGTTCTTTGTGTAACAAAATTTGCGACTTCAGCAAACCGGAAGGCAAGTTACCGAGTCTCCAGTATTGTGAGATCAGCGGGTCTAAACTGTAAGGTGAAAGTACCATTACACAATAATAGTACATCATCAGTTATCGAATTCTGATTTTTCGATTTATTTGTATATATATAGTCAGACTTTTATTGCCGGAATTCATTTTGACATTATCTTGTAAAAAAACCGCGTAATTTGCATCTCTTTCACTTCTGTGCTTTATCCATTCATGAATACTTATGGTTTCTAAATACTTTCTTATGGCTGCACTTCCCGTGAATATAAATGTTCATAAACTTAAAAATTGTAATCTTTCAGAAAAATGGAACTGACGTTGTAAGGTACCCAAAATTATTAATAGCATATAACGCTCACACACACCTCATACATTTTATAACTCATTAACTTTTCGTTACATAGAAATGAACAACTGTTCAAATGCAATAAAATTTGAAACGAATCTCATTTCACAAATACAGCAATTCAATTTAATTTCAATTTCGTTATATTATTTCAAAATGCCCTCTATTTTTACTAATTTATTTATTGATATTATACCCATAGTTCCTATTCGAGTAAACACGTAAACTACTAAAATTCAGGAAAAGGGTTAAATGAGGTAATTATAGCTAATTTAAAACATATTTCGCATACCTATTCAACTTTTGCTCAGCCACTGCAAAAGCATCTGATAAGGAACACGGGTTATACATAATACATAAGTTTAGTAATTTTATTTCAAACAATTGTAATTTGATAATTTACTACTTCGAATTCAATTTTAAGATAGCAATTAGGTGCAGCCAAGATTACTTCCCACAACTGCAAGGCTTGGCATTTCTGCCACAACTAATTAGCGTACTTTCTGCAATTTAAACTAAATCCAAGAAATTCTGTTTGTAGATCTCCTCCTCGCTTGGGCGTCAACCGTACAAGATTAGTGCAGGAGTTTGCGCTATTCTGCTTAAAAGTCCTGGAAAACGGTCTTGCCACCACGCGCGCAACCTGTGTACATACATTCAGTCTTAGTAAGATTTTTTGTGCTTCTAAGTGATTATTCACTCTACGAAAGTTTTTAAATCCGAAGTGGGTAATAGAAAGCTTTTAATACCCTATATTTAGGCCCTTAATATTCGAAGTTGACTTCGTGTCAGCTACCGGCAATTTCGTTGGTAGGAGAAGGCAGTGTCATCACTAAGGGTGGATTTTCATGAAATGACATTTTTTTCTTATCGCTGTAGAACAATACCTTTTAGTATAGACATTAATTCTACGCTATGACAAAAGAAAGTGACCCCACTTTTGTATTACATAGTTTTGTGTTTTACGTCGATTTCGACTAATAAGATATTTGTTTTACATTTTCCCGTCGTTTTAAAGCATATTCACTAATTTTATCCATTTTTAATATCATTTTAATGGCACTAACTTAAAATAATATTTACGAATGCAACAAATGTTCTCCAGAGAATATCTGAGTAGCCTATCTGATTTCTTCTCACAGAAATTGTAATATCAGCCGTTGTGAGTATCTAAGCTTCCTGCGACGCCTATCAGAGCCCTTGTCGATTTGGCCGATTTTGCTATAACTAAAGACAGAGATTTTCTGGTACAGAACAGTCCAAACCAAGGGTTTGGAAACTGATTTCACATGAATGAAAGGGAGAAGCTTCGATTACATCAGTAATATATCCAATAGTTTGAATTGTTCTTCTGAACAGATTTTAATAAAAAAGTTATCTTTTTTTGCTTTTATGGCGTTTTAAAAACATTTTAAGACCATTTTATTGATTATTTTTGGCGATGTTTTGGGTTATGAAAACTCGCTACCTAGTCATTACACTTTATTCTCTCTTTGCCTTCTTTTAATTTGGCCCATATCAAAACATGGGGTCACGCCCCCTCTCGGTGCTTCCTATTCCCGTGAACTTTGTGAGTTTGTACGAAAATGTGGAAAGGGATTGGGGATCGATCCATCGCTCGCCTCTAAGGATGGGAAAGAGGCATATGCAAGCAAAATTCTCACATCCAATGGGCTATGAAATAAGAACACGTGTAGGTTTCGACATGTTCGGCGAAACCTCGCAAATAACCGATCAGAGCAACTGGCTTCTGGAATTCTCATCCAGGCAGCGCTCCACTTCCGCTGAGCTATTTAGCTAGTTTTGAAAAAGTGGCATCGTCCTAACTCGAACCTAGGATTTTCCGATGTTTGAGGCTTCAAATACTACCTTGCAATTATATGCTGTTGCAACCTGTTTTCACAAATAAAATTAATGTGACTACTGTCTATCCTGTAAAATGGATTAAGGTTAAATGCATTTCCTAACGAAGTTGATATTGTCTTTGAAATGTTTATTATATATTATAATACTACAAAACAACCTCCTATGACAAACTTTTCAGCTAACCATACAGTGATGTGCTTGTTTTAAAATTCAATAAATTATCTGATATGAGTAGATCGGGCTAAAACGCATTTGTGATATCTTTAAAGGGTTTTATATTCCTCCTAATTTGTATAAACTACACCATTATTTTCATCATCAGAATTTATATACATTCACTGATGGGTAAGCGTCAGGCTAGAGTTGCCGGCTTCCTCATTTAATACCATATACACTTGCCCTTGCTGATCAGAGCGTGGCCTAAGAACATAGGAAAGGTTTATTAATAGTAAGAGGAAAGCCAGAGAGAAGTAAGGGCAAATACAAAGTGCGGCCAGAGTTTAAAGGGAAGAAGGCGCTTAAAGGGAAGAAGACATTTAAAGGGAAGAAAACATTTAAAGGGAAGAAGACATTTATAATGAAGAAGGCGTTTACAAGGAAGAAGGCGTTTAAAAGGAAGAAAGCTTTTAAAAGGAAAAAGGAGTATAAAGTAAGGAGACGTTTAAAAGGAAGAAGGCTTTAAAGGATAAAGGCGTTTAAAAGACAGAAGTTTAACGGGAAGGAGGACTTTAAAAGGAAGAAGGAGTTTAAAAGGAAGATGTTAAAAGGGAGATGAGATTAAAAGGGAAGAGGGCAGGACATGAGCTAAGTAAAAAACAAGGCGAGTTCAAAAGAGTTAAACACGGTAGGCAGAGTAAAAAACTGAAAGGTGGAGTAAAGCGGAAAGTAAGATAACTCACAAGGTGCTAATAGAAACCCAGTTACAAGGAACGAGGCGTATACGATGGCGGGGGTTTAGGTAAGAGGGAAAAAAAGCAAAACTGAATATTCGGAGATCATGCGGTGTTACAAGTGAAGTGAAAAATAGGTAAGGCGTATGAAGGGAAGTAAGAGGATAATGAAGGAGAGCATCAAGAAAGGTGTTGTAGAAGAGACCACGGGAGAAAGATCGGGGCGGGAAAGGAGAAGCGCGTGAGGAACAGCGGGCGTACACTAGTGAGTCCGGCTTGTTAGTTTCGCTAGACTGACGCCAGCTCCCGATCTATGGGCACCCCGAGCTGCGAGCGAGTGCTTTTTAACGAACATTTCAAGTTTGTGGATACATTCAACCTCGGACGTAATGCTGTGCACCCTTGCCGAATCAAATCAAAATTCCCAAAAGATAAATTCCACCTTCCGTAGGTACATGATAATACCAAATCAACAGTTAGCTTAATTTTTAAACATATAAATGTTAAACAAATCCTAAAACAGGTCCATCCCAAACCAACACCTAACAATGGAGCAGCGATATAAAGTTCAAAAATCCAAGGATGCCCATTCCTAATAATGAAAACACTATCGTATCCAAGCCCTTGAAAGGCATCACAGCCGAAGAAGAAGTAAATTAGTTGAAAAAAAAAGTTTGGGGATAAATGGAACATGTACGGAATGCGTGGATTTATTTAAGTAGAAATATTTTTGTAGTACGCCTACAATAATGATACAAATACCCAGACGGGTTCTAACGTAAAGCACTGACTTAATGCAAACGTTTCGGGGTACTTCCACCCTAATGTAAAGTTCGAGATGTGTCGAAGGACTATTCTCAAAGCAAGAGGGGGCTAATCCCCGGGAAGGGTTTCTAGGGGAGCGGTAGTGACCGCGGGTTATCCTACAAAATCCTTCAGGCCCTGATAGAAGGCAGCGGGGAAGGAGATTGGGAAATATCGGAAATAGTTCCGGTTGAAAAGGAAAGTACATTTCTCTACTACTTTAGCAGTAGTTACGCGAGGAAAGTAAGTCAAGAAAACGAGATACGTATTTTGGAGTGAAGTGTCGAGACAATTTTGACTTGTTACGACTCAAAGATGTTTTGTGTTAATCGCGGGCTGGGTTCTCGTTGTTGACTTGGAAATGCAGGGTGGCGAGCGCTTGCGAACAGAGGGGGTAAAATTGATTGTGTGAAATTAGCTATTTTTTGTTAGCCAACTTAACCCAACTACCTGAACACATGCAATAGTTTGTATCTCCATCTATTACATAGCGCCTCCCTCATGTCGCCTGTTCTATTTGTTCACTTTCTTTAGCTGCTTTTCAAAACACTATTTGCGTGCAGCCCTGCTAGAAAGTTGGAAATGGATACGACGCTTATTAACAAATTGTAAACTGGAAGCACAGCTTTCAAAGGACATGCAACTTCTACATACTCATTATTTTCTTTCAGAGTAGGCTGCGTTTCGTCGAAAAAAAGAGAAATTTAATCATCATTCTGAAGTGTTTGGAGAAATTTCGGTGGAATCCATCTATCTGCTCAAGCTCCAAGTCAGGCTCCGGAGCCAAAAACATTGAGCCATTTAGCCACAGTAGCCGGTGAACTTCATTCCTTATTACAATTCCAGTATACAAGTTCCATGGTAAGATATAGATATATAAATGATTTAATAAATAGATGATTATGGCGAGATGTGAATGATAACGGCGCAATGGTCAGAGATCGCTAGTAAACTGCCGTGAACTCGCTTTGATTACGACGAATTACACAAGAACCGATCAGGATTTGTACCCCGATATCCGGAGGTGGAAGGCAAGCAGGATGACTTCAACCCGATCAGATCTTGATGGATGAGTGATTATGATGTAGAGCGATGATGGGATGGATGCGGGGAATGGGAAACAGCGCACAGAAAATCTACCTCATACCCGCTTTGTTCACCCCAAATCCTTCGTTGATAGTCTGGGATATAAACTCCCATATAGAATCTGAATACGATCAATCCGATCCCTGAAAAACGGGTCATTTTACCACGATTGATTGACGAGTACGATGTTAAGACATGCGTGATGTAGTAATAATGGGAAAGAGGAAGGGAATACTGTAAAAAAACTGTCAATAACTCGAGTTGTCCTCACAAATTTCACATCGATCGCCGGGATTTTGAACTCCTGTACCAAGCGGAGTGAGGAGTGCGGGGAGTCACCACAGTCCTCCCAATCTGGGTGAATGAATTGGTGATTGTGATCTTATGAATGAGTTTGTAGGAATAAATGAATGAAGGGAGGGAAAAGGAAGGACACAGAGAAAACTTGCCTCGAACATACATTGTCCACCAAACATTCCACACGGATCGACGAGGTTTTGAATTCCGGTACCAAGAGGTTGAAGGTGAACCCTTATCACACCTCATCGCCTCTTCTTGGCTGGTTGTGATGCTGAAAATGCTGACTGTGATGTTACAATATGAGTGAGTAGTAATGATAGGATAAAGGAAGAATAATGGGAAGTCACGGAGAAAATCTGGCCCGAAACCGCGATGTCCAAACAAAATACCACACGGCTTGTCCATGATATGTAAAGGTGGACAGCGAGAAAACTTAGCACTACACCAGGGTCACCGATTACAAGGGATGGCGCGTGAGTAAGCTGAGGACAGTCAGAGGGGAAGCGGGCATGAAGTCAAGCGACGGGGCGCGACCAAGTGGACGGTGTGGCTCGCGTAGTGCCCTTAGCGGCGGCGGCGGCGACGCGCGACGGCAGCGGAGCGGCACAGTGCCTGCAACCTGCCTCCCCCCCCCTTGGGCAGCCGGCGCGACCGAGGACTCCCGGCCACTCAGCCCTCCGCCGTCGCCCGGCGGAACCACTGCAAGGAACGACCCACTTTCGGCTTTCCGGGTCTGCCAAATGCTCCACATAGTCAGCCCTGCGGTACACAGTCCAAATGGCATCTGTAGACGTCTTCACTTTCTGGGCGCGAGGTTAGCCGGTACCTAATCCGGCGAGGGATGTCCAGAGTGGTTGGAGGAGGTTGGACAGTAGAGTGCTGCAAGGCGCTCCACTTGTTCGCGCTGGAGTGTTTTGTTCTCAAGCGCCGGGTGTTAGAAGGTTCAGCGCTCGCTGAGCTGTTTCACATATCAAAGCAATCGTGGCTTGGCCTCTTGAATAAGGATAAATTCACGTATAATGTGCAATAGCGTTCCAGAGATAAGTAAGCAATAGATATGAGAAAACTTCCAAGCTAATACTCATCACAGCTGCATTTACTACTTATAGACAAATTGAACATGTGTGGAAATCAATCACACATTAAAGAAGCAAAACATATCAACAAGCCTATTAGACACAACATAAATTGTATACTAGAATGATTAAAAACTCTTTGAAAGCTGTAATAAATTCACTTTTATCTAAAGAGTAGTTTTGTTTTGAAAAGGACGAACTTGTACAAATGACCTATTTACAATATAAATAATAATTGAAGAAAGAAAGGAGTTTAACTATGAAACACCTTTGGCATTCAGAGACTTAGAGAAAGCTTTCAATAAAGTTAATAGAATATTGATTAAACAATTCTTAAAAAAAGATATATCTAAATCATCTAATACAAGCTATATACTCTAACCCCAGTGTGCTTAGGTGGGCACCCTGTGGCGTAGTGATCAGACTGCAAGCCTCCCACCTCTGGTCCCCAGATTCGATGTCAGGCTATTCCAAGTGAAACTTCGAAACTTCGATGAAAAAACGGGTTCGCGGCAGATTTTCTCGGGGTTCACCCGTTTCCTCTGCCGATATGCATTCCAAGATTATGCTCCACTAATCATTCCCAACTCTATCCTATCATTAAACATCATTCCGCTAAGAGTCAAAGGATCACATCGGGATGAGAACCGAGGAACTAGCTGAAAAGGGCCATAGCTACTTTAGCGAGTTACCGATAGGTAGGATCCCAGCCTGGTAAACTGAATAACAGGAAAATGGTGAGGGAGTGTGGAACGTCCCCTCTCAAGAACCTAATTACGAATGATAAGGAGTGGAAACAATTCCAGGCGGAATGAAGAGGATTCGTTGATTCTGGCCCATGAGGGGAAAAACAAGAGCTTCCGTGTGCTTTAGATACGAAATTCGTATAAAAGGGAAGTGTACGAAGAAGATTCCTCAAAAATGGGAGTGAGGGAAAATTGAAGCCTCTCGCAGTTTTGATATTTATATGGACGACGTTTCCAGAGCATGTAAGATGAAGGTAGATAATGGGGGGAAAACTCTAGAAGGAAAATATATTTTAACACTTTACGTTATGCTAATGATCAAGTTATTTTGCAACATAATTAAGACAAGCTGTAAGACGCGATACTTATTTTAAGTAATATTTCAAAACTATTCCATTGTAATGTATATCAACCAACAAAACAAAATCGTAGCTTTTAAGGCAATTTCCAGTTAGAATTAAAATTGTAATTGATAACAACATTTTAGATCATCGGAAGAATTTTAACTACTTATGATGCTGGGTCCTATGAAAATGATATGGACTTAGACAATAAAATAAGTACTTGCCAATGGATGTGAATCGAAACTAATTTGGGAAAGAAATGAAAGTAAAAATTAGGTGACAGTAAATGAACTTTTTACGAACTCCAGGATATAGATACAAGAGAGATAAGATAGATACAAGATAGCTGCATGTCACTCCAGTGTTAAAAGATCTACTAATAAAAAATGTAGTTTGAACATTTGGAAAAGATGCCAAGAGAGATATTACCGGCACTACAACTTCAATATATTCTACGAGGAAGGAGAGATGTAGGCAGGCCAAAGAGGAAATGGGCACTGGAACACATTGAAACTTAATCTTTGTTGGTAGAAAAAGAGAAGATCAATAATTCGTAAGATTACATTTCTAACATTTCAAAATCCGTTGTTTTCTTTTCAATATTTAGTTGTATTGCAAAATTAAGTGAAGAGCCCCTCCCTTTAGGCCACGTATTGAAAATAAGAAACATCAATTCGATGAGGTAGATTGTTCGTCGTTGCCGACAATTGCATTAGCTTACATTAAGATCGAAAAATAATAGAAAGTCCAGGAAAAAGGCAGATGAAAAATTAAATCACATTTTAATGAAGCACGCTGACAATCTGTTCACTACATAAACACAATAATACACTTAAACACTTAATGTATTATGTTTAATAAATTTAATTTATTTTCTCGCCCTTGCAAACATAAGAGAGAGTATCGTAATCGTGCGCCAGAAAACGGGTCATTTTCGACAGAAAAACTTTTATTGTCGGGCCGTGGTAACGAAAATGTGGATACATCCTTTTCCTATTCAATGTAAATTACTTCCTCTAACACGTGGTCTAGTCAGAATCAATGTTTTGTGGGCCCTTGATACAGAAAAATAGATTGCCGGCAAAACGTCTGTGTGTCTGTCCGTCCAACTGTGGTCAACGTTAGCGCCTAAACTGTTGAGTCGATTTTCTAAAAAATGATATTCCCTGATCTATATGATTGAACTCAATGTTTTGTGAGAATCAAATGGACATTTCGATTTTTGAGGGTACTTTACATGAAGCTTCAAACATTTTTCAAAATATTCTCAAAAATAGTTCCAAATTTTTTGATTAAACTTTATCCCCGGATAGCGTAGAGAATATTTAAGAGAATGGTGCAGGTCTCATGTTCGTTGAAATAGCTGATTTTGAAATCGTTGAAAATTTCAAATGTGCAATTTTTAGCGTCTTGCTACAATTACAATATTGAAGATAAATATTTGTTTACTTAATTAAAGCTTTTCGTTAAATACACATCTTGAAATACGTTTATGTAAAATTTTTCGTAAGTAATTATGCGCGAAATATTGACGATTTCAATTTTTTGTCTTTTCTCAAAAACATCTCCAAATTTGTCCTAAATTTTCTCCTAATATGTAACAAGATACTGTACAATATATGGTGATAGTCTCATTTTCGGCTAATTCTGTATTTTAGAAAATTAAATAGAGTTGACATT
Organism: Acheta domesticus; assembly: GCA_031308135.1. Taxonomy (NCBI): domain Eukaryota; kingdom Metazoa; phylum Arthropoda; class Insecta; order Orthoptera; family Gryllidae; genus Acheta; species Acheta domesticus. The sequence continues at coordinate 65,630,875 of JAHLJT010009419.1, read as the reverse complement.
TGAAAACTACAATATTGAAGATAGAGAATTTTGGCTTAGAAAAAAGTCAGTTGTAAAAAAACATGCTCTTTGAAAAAGTGTGCAATTTTTTGAAGAAAATTAGTATATTTCGCGTACGATGTGTCTGAAATTTATACAATTTCTAAAAAAAATATTTTGTCAAAAGCAGCTCCAATTTTTTTCATTAAATTTTCTCTTCGTGTGTAACAAAACGCGATAAAAGTATTATGCATTTTCGGAGATTTCTCCTTATTTTCGAAAATTGAAAAAAAAATGCAAAAAGTCAACATTTTAAAACCGAGTTCGAAACTCACGCGTTCCAGTACAGGCTCACGGCGAGTAAACTTGGGAGGACTTCAGTTCGAGTTTGGGTGTGGAAAAAAATTGTTGATTGAAAACATTTTTGCAGATTTATGTAGTGGTATAATACAGCGGAGCAGTTAGAAATGATGCGAGGAAGTATGTACTGTTTTAGCACCACTAGTTGGTTTTAAAATCAATACTACGTATATTTTTTCTGTTCTGCAATCTATGAGGGTACTCGTGGAATATCTAATTCAGGGTATTAATAGTATTTGGAGATAATTTATTGCCGGAAGTAAGTAATGAGAAGCTGTTCATTAATGAAATGTGCGTTTCCTAATATCAAATATTTGTATTATATATCTCGACTCTCTGTAGAATCCACGATATGAATAAATAATCGATAACTCTTAACATCATGTATCCCCGCGAGTGTACTTGGGGGGCCCCAATAGGAAGTGAATGTTGTGGGGACTGGATGTGGACCATTGGACACTGATGAGGCGCTGTAGGAACGACGCGGAATGTCGATGAACGCAATAGAGGGTATTGGGTGAAAGTAGCGGAGGGAGAGGTGGGGAATGGGAGGGCCCCCTGAGAAGCCCCTGCGAACCCGTTCGGTGCACCGCAAGTTCCATTCCGAGTGACCGGGATTTGACGTCCGGTCTCCGTAAAGGCTAGCGAGTAGTTTCGTGGCTGCGGCGAGAAGAACTTGGTTTATTGACATGGTCGTGGCCCTTGTGAACGTGTCACAGTGAACATTTGGAACGTCCAGGCTTTGAACTGCGTTTTTCATTACGTAGTCCTTCTGCAGTGCGTAAACAATTGTTCTAATATGTTTAAGAGTTTATTAAGAAAAGAAAAACGGACGAAAAATTAAGTTTCAGAGCATAACAAATGATCAATTCAATTTTAATGTATTTGTAGATTTTGCACGTTTATATGCACACCTGCTACTAACTAGGATTTTCCAAAGATCTTACCCTCTAAAAATCATTTTTGAAAATAAAAATTTCAAACAACACTCATTTTCAAATAAATTTACCTAGTGGGCTTCTACATATGCCTGAACACGGGAAAATAAGGGCCTGTAACTCCATTTCCGACGCTTTGTAGATGGAAACGTATGATTCAGCAAAAAGTATGATGCGGATTGCACGTGCACTAGGTGATTTTTTTCGTAATATAATTGGCATAGTTTTACATCGTCGTAAGTTCGTTTGATATATTCCTAGGCGTAGCTTTCTATCTAGCAGTAGCAGATTTGCAGGGTTCTGTATCAATGGCGTCTTATAAATCTTACAAAAAGCATTCTGTTCAAAACTGGGGAATTAACCCTCACTCTAAGAGCGACTGTGCTGCCACAGCGTAGTGAAGTCGCCCTACTCTGGGTCAGTGGGGTCAGTCGTGGTCGCTGTGACGTCAGATGCAGGAACGCCCGGCGCCCACCTGTCCGCATTCCACGGTGAATCATCAGGACTCGCGAGAGACGCAAAAACAACAGGCCGCTTCATATTGCGAAATCAATCATCACGCTCCCATTTCAGACACCTCGCTAGGCGGGGAAGTACGCCTCGGAAGCTGTTGCAAACAATGTCTTCTGGTTCAACGGGCGGGTTGAGGAATGTGTTGTGGTCACACTGAAAGCGATAACAAAGATGCGAGGTTATGTACGATTAGTACAGACATGAACTCCGATGTACCATTCACAATGACCGTGAATGTAAACGTGAAGATAGAGCGCAGCTCGATGCTCTCTCAATATTCAGCCCAGAAGATTCGAGAATTTTTCAGAGACAAATGGACATAAACACTGAATTAGAGTCTTCTGTGAAACATAAGCGCTTTCATACTTTGGCTGTCTGCGGTTGATTTTCACCTACTACCAAGTGTCGGATGTGAATATCATCCTATCCTTGAATATTCATGCGGCTTAACCATCCACTCTATCTACCCTTTATCCTTCTATTCTTCACACAGATAAATGTAAAATAAAATCTCGAATGTGATAAGAACGCCTGAGAAGGGGAGAAAACAAAGAAAAATAAATAAGAACAATTCCATTCCATTTGTTTATATCCTAAACCCAACTGCGCATGGTTTAATGTATCAAGAGTCAATTATTGAAATATTTCTCTGATTCTTTTTGGTATATTCCATGAAACCTAAAAAATCTAATGACGTGTTCTCTGGGAAAATGACTCAATATACCTATCTGATCTGTTTTCATAGTACGAATTATTTATTTTGTTCATTGGTTTTTGCGATTTGTGCCTCTTATGTTTCTTGGTGTCTTTTTGTCGTATCTATCATTAACTTATTTCTCGCTGATTTTTTCTGGTAACCTTCTTTCTGATTGATTCCGTCCCTTCTTAGATATTTATTATTCAATGCAGATTTAAATACTCTCACGTTTTCTATGTTGATGTCCCACAATTACACATATACTCGAGCTTCTGCGATTACTTTGGTTTGCGGTACCTCCAGGGAGGTTAAAATTACAATTCTTACAAGAAAAACCAGTAATAACAATTTCATCTTTTCACTTGCTAAGAAAAAAACGAGGCTGACACTTACCGTTTGTGTTTGTTGAGCATTTGGACTAGTTTATTGACTAGAGCGTTGTTTAAGCAATACATGTGAAGAAGTCGCCTACGCATGCTGTCCTCTCTGCATTCCATTGCAGCTTCGTTCCAGCGCTCTTAATATCAAAAAGTAAGTTTCAGAACCATTGTCACTTGTACTCTCTGATGGCTTAATGGCCAACTCCGTAATGTGGAGATTTCATTGACCGACCCGTGTCTCCGGTTCTCACTAGTTGAATCTTAAAGTCCACATCATTAATGATTTGTCGTTGGCCCCACGGAACGCATAAGAAGCTTTTCCGCCCATTCGGGATTATGCCATAACTACAGGCATGGAGTTTTGTTACACTAATACAGTCACGCGGTCAGAGAGACTCCGTTGTAAATCAATTTATTCTTATAAAAAACTAAACAATTACATATTGTAAAAAGAACTATTACTATTAGATAAGTTATTTCTTTATTAAATGCAAAAGAAAAAATACATAAAAACTGCTTTCTGCATGACCAAATCTCCCAAATTTAAACAATTGCAATTTAAGCATTGTTACAATACATTATCTTACTCTTCTTTCAATTCTAACGAAGGTATTGATTTAAAACATAAATGTCTATTTTTTACATAATTGAAAAGATAACAAAATCTGAGAAATACAATGAACAGAAAACACAAATTTGTTTGTAGAAACTATGGGTGTGTAACATTGGGCTAACTGAGACCACTAACACATGCATGCGGTCTACGAGACCGCTCCAAAAGTTCAGACTGTTATGAGCCTCTCCAGTTGAATCCAAACAGGAAATTGATAGTCCTGACTGTGAAGCAGCGATTAGAAATGAAGAAAGCGAGAACGACATTATCGCTACACAGCGGGAAATGATTTAAATATAGCCTTGAAAATTCATTGCGGCCTCCCTCACCGTACGCCTATATTTGCGTGTTAAGGTGCTGCTGGTATTGATTGGCACTTTTAAAAATCTTCTTTTCCATGACCGGACTTAAATAGTTTGGTGTTGGCCGTATGCAGAGCACCTAAATGTACTGACAAAACTGTTTTATCCGTTTGGGATAATGTACGCATACGCATACCTGTTAATACTGAATTGGCTGGCTTGCTTACGTGACTGGTGTGCTGTGGCTATGCTCCAATATTTTACTAATTTTCAGCTACTTTTCTAAATATTTCAGGTGACTTTTGCTGTTAAACTGTCTTCTTTACTTGTTTACTTGTTACAGATAAGCTGAACGAGATTTATATTGTCCTAAGCAGTGAAAAAGAAGTAATCCAAATACATGGTTTAAAAGACGGCGTAACGGACAAACGTTTATTTGAACAGTATAAAGACCATTAATATTAATTTTTCTCTGTAAATTAATATTAATGGAAAATATTAATTGAATATTAATTGAAATTTGCGTAAAGTTTTAAACTATTAGTGAAAGTGTTGTGAAAATTGTGAAAATATAAAAATTCAGTTTCTTCTACCACGGTAACGGAAAGACATAAACTTTATATTTAAATTTGTCGAAGTGGTGAATTTCGTGGCCTTTCAATAGGTAAAGTATAGTAATCTAACTGTATTTATTAGTTTGCAGCTTCAATCTATTACATTAAACACACTGAACGCTTTTTGATTTTAATTAATCACAGTTAAATATTAATTAGAATCAGATCACCGTTATTTTTAAATAAATAGGTAACGTAATTTAAATACGTTAATACCATTAAATTAAAAAGATAATTTAGGGAGTAATTTTTTGTAGTATTCTGAATTATCTATTTACTTATTTTCATATTTACCACGCACTTGACACGCATTCGTGACATGGCTACTATTCGCTATACACTCTCTACTCTCTACACTCTCAAAGCCGATTTTCTGAAAGCCTTCACACACATCAACAGTAATTTAGATGAACATATCCGAAGGCTCGAAGAGGTCGTTCAAAACACAGACGGTTAGACAACAATAGGCAACACCGCAAAAACCTCCAACCGTCCATTCGCGGAAGCAAAAAACAATCACCACCACCAATCACGACTCAAAACAAATTTTTTGTATTAGACTACTACAATGAGTTTCCTTGCCTTCCCAATCCTCACCACCCCCACCCATCATCGACACGTCCATCCACAAACCAACGCAAACAGGCTAGCAAGCGCAAAGTAACAAAGACACGTAGAGTTGCGCACACTGGCTCACAAGAAAACAAGGACATTCCCACTGAGCCCATCAAAAAAGTACTTATTTTAGCAGATAGCCATGGGCGACAAATCTCCTCCCTGCTTAGTGAGGAACTCCCAACCAATTCTCTGCCATGTGTGTGTTTAAACCTAACGGGAGGTTTGCCGACGTGACCAGTGAGTTGGACACGCACACAAAAACCCTCACCAAACGGGATACAGTCATCATCATAGGAGGACAGAATGACATTAATTTGGGCGGTCACTTTACGCCTGAAGAACATGTTGACAAATTACAACGTGCCGCCCAAAACACGAACATTGTAGTCTCGACTCTGCCCTTCTTTTACAACAAGCCAACACTATGCAAAGAAATTAGTCACGCAAACAACCAATTGAAACTGCATCTAAGAGGCACACATGTTAAATTGTTTGAGCTAAACTTTCTCTCAGAAAACACTTCACCCGACATGGTATTCATCTGAAGCAACCTTGTCGGAAAACATGCACTCGGTAGTGAGCTTGCAAAACACATCATTTCACAAACTTGGCAGTGTCCTGTCCAAGACCCATCCCCACCCACATCTCCTAGTTCTCTTCCATCCTCTGGGACCCCTCCATTCCTCTACGTCTGTCACCCCTCCATCTTCACCTCTTGTCACTGCTGGGACACGATTCTTCCTTCGACCACGCACTGGAGGTAAAAATGAAATAAATAAATAGCAACTAAGTCAGATGCAGCAGAAAAACATCCGTGTAGGTACATGCAAAAGATTCGAATAATGCATCATAATGTGCAATCTCTTTCAAATAAAATTGAATTTATCGAGGCAGCATTACAATGTGATCTAAGACAAATAGATGTTTTTTGCTTTACAGAACATTGGTTGTCTCAAAATGATATAAACACACTCCAAATTCCTAGCTTTTACCATGCAGGATCGTATTGTAGAGCGAGGGAATAAAATAAGGGCGCTGGTTACGGAGGTTCATGTATTTACAGAAGAAATTATATTGCTTCTACCTCCTTGTCAGAATTCAATTTATACGCAGTTGAAAAAGTTTTAGAAACAACAGTATTACATCTTACTACGCTCAAAATTATCTTACTTTGCATTTACAAACCTCCAATAAAGCGAGCTTCAGATTATTTCACTTTCTTGGAAAATCTAGAGATAATTCTGAACAAAATTAGTAAACTCTCTTTTAAATCCATTGTTGTATGTGGAGATTTCAATATTGATTTTCTGAGCGAATCCCACGAAAAAGAGCAGTTTCTCAATTTACTTCATTCTTTTAACTTAGATATTACAGTGAATGTATCTACACGGAATACGCTTAAATCACAAAAAGCATTAGATCAAATTATCATTAATCATATTATATCAAACAGCAAAAATTAAGCCACTTTTTAAAAAAGGGAACAAAAATGATATTCAAAATTACCGGCCAATTTCTCTTTTGTCAGTTTTCTCAAAAATATTAGAAAGGCTTTTCTACTTACAAATGGAAACTTTTCTCAGAAAAAACAAAGCGTTTTCAGACTCACATCACGGTTTTAGAAAATCAAAATCTACGGAAACTGCCATTTTTTCTTTTCTCAAAGATGTTGCTTCATCAATAGACCAAAATGAAGTACCCATTGGAATATTCTTATATCTCTCGAAAGCTTTTGACGTTATTGATAATAACATCTTGCTCTCAAAATTTCCTTCGTATGGAATTCGTGGTACTGCCCTAGATTGGATAACTTCGTACTTTAAACATGGGACTCAAAGAGTAGGAATACCATACTGGCAGGAAAGGACATTACATACTTATATTTCCAATTCTTTGCCAATTGAGCATGGGGTCCCGCAAGGTTCGATCTTAGGTCCTATTCTCTTTCTGTTATATGTAAACGATATGCCCTCGTCTATTAAAAATGGAAGAACGGTTCTGTTTGCTTATGACACGAACGTTCTTTGCAAAAAAGAAGCAGTAAATAGTACAATTTCAGAAGTTTCAAATTGGTTTAATAATAACAAATTAATTGTTAACGAAAGAAAAACTGTTTCAATGCATTTTTGCATCTCAAATCGGAAATCGCATGTTCCATTGAAAATGAACAATATGCAATTAGCTGATGTTGAGGCAACAAAATTTTTAGGTCTTTCAATTCAATCAAACCTCAAATGGAATGTACATATAACAGAATTAAACACTAAATTAAGTTCATTATGCTACGCGTTCAGAATTCTTTCAAATTCTGTCAGCCTTCATGCAGCTCGTTGCGTTTATTTTGCAAATGTGCATTCCCGCCTGAGATATGGCGTAATATTCTGGGGAAGCTCATCCTGTAGTATTCAGACCTTCAGATTGCAAAAGAAAATTATTCGAATAATGAAAAAATGCCTTTCACGTGATTCCTGCAAGCCTCTTTTCATTGAGCTGGGAATCTTACCATTGCCTTGTCTATTTATTTACAAATCTGTAATATTTGTCAAAAATGACCTACTTACCGGAGGGAACATATTTTCATGCAATATTGATATTTATAATTACATCACACGCCGTAGCAATCACGTGCATCAAGTGTCAGTATCAACAGCTCAGTACAAGAAATCAACATACAATATATGTATGTTACTTTACAACGCATTGCCAGATGACATAAAACAATTAAAGTCGGTACACAAATTTAAGTTTAAAGTAAAATCCTTTCTGCTGCAAAACTGTTTCTATACAATTAGAAACTATACTGATCGTGAAAAAGAAAAAGAATGTTTATTGTAACAAAACAAAGATATATAATGAACTAGTTTAAGTTTGCATTGTATACATTTAAAAAAAAATTAATACGCCTGTAACAAGTAATGTACTTCAGCTCATGGGTCAATGACCCCCATCTCGATCAGGTTTTTGTCCAGTTTCCCTGATCCATTGAGCAAATGCTGAGATGGCCCCTTGTTTTGCTTCTGGACGTAATTGTAGCTTCACTGTGCGCACGTTTTGTTGAGCACTCCTTTTGCTTGTAGTTCATTTACTGTTGAAATTAATTTTCTATAACTCGGGAAAAAACATTTTTCAAATATTTTTATTTTTCTAAAATAATTATTTTCTAAATTCATTTTTTCGTTTTTTTTTTAAATTCTGGCCCTCAAGAAAATGTGCGCAGATAAATTTCTTTCCCCACACGTTATATACGGTTTTTACTGTTTTTTGACAAATAAATAAATAAATAAATACTGATTGGCACTTTCAAAACTCTACTTGCCCTGACTGGGCTCTAATGGTTTTACGTTGGCCTTAACAGCGAGTCAGAAGGGACTGAAAAAGTTGTTTCGCCCGTTTGGAATGATGGTGCATTTTAAGATCTTCCTGGTGCTGATTGGCACATTGAAAATCTCTCCTGCGTAGATCCAACATTAACTTGCTTTGACATAGGTCTTATGCTGAACGACTGCACGTTCTCATAAACAATGGTGATATTAAGTTCTTGTTCATGCTGATTGACCGTCTGACCTGACTGGGCTTTAATGATTTTCCTTACACATCGTTTCCTAAGTGTCTGAAGAAGCTCTTATACCCGTTCGGGATGATGCTGCATCTTGAAATCCTCCTGGTACTGATTAGAACTTTCAAAATCTCCCCCTGTCCAGATCGGACTTTAATTTGCCTTCGCATTGGCCAAACACAGAGCGGCTGGACATGCTGATAAAGCTGTTGAATCTACTCCAGATATTGTCGCGCATTAAGTTTCTCTTCATGCTGAGTGGCACTTTCAAAATTCCATCTGTCCTAATCGGGCTATAATAATTTGCCTTTGACTTTAAACAGCGCGTCGAAAATGGCTGAGGACGTTATTCTGGCCGTTAAGGATGATACTACGAGTTTAAGATCCTCCTGATAGTGATTGGCATTTTCAAAACCTCTCTTGCCCAGATCGGACTTTATCTTGCTTTGACATTGGTCTTCTTCAAAGCCGCTGGACTTGCTGAGAAACATATTTGTGATAATGCCACGTGTTAAGTTTCCGTTCAAGCTGATTGACATTTTTCAAACCTCCGTATGTCCTGACCTGGCTCTAATGATTTGACTTTCGCCTCAACAGCGCGCCGGAAGGGGCTGAAGAAGCTGTTCCACCCGTTCGGGATGATGCTGCGCCTCAAGTTCCTGCTGGTGCTTATCGGCATCGGGTTGCTGGCCGGGAAGGCGGCCGTGCTGAGCTTCGGCACGTTCGCCATGACGCTCATGATGTACATGAAGAAGCCGCTGGCGCTGGGCCACTCGGATGTGGGGCACGTGACCGTCTACCCGTCGCCGTCCTTCCACCACCCGGGCAAGCGCTACGACGACCACGGCACGCTCACCGGCGGCAGGCGGCTCTACATGTGACCTCGCGAAGGCCACACCAACGAACTTCTTGGTTTTAATGGACAAAGAGATTAAATCCGAATGACCAAATCGAAATTTCAGAGCTTGTTTCATTAGGCGTTGTGCAAGACCTCAGAAGAGTACTCTAGATTTTCTTTTCCATTTTGCCGCACACATCGACCTCTGTATATGACCTGACAAAAGACTTCTAGATTTGTACTTACAAAGCGATTTCCGTGACAAGTGAACGTCGAGGCTTGGCCAGAAAAAGGGACCTCTGTTGGACCCGTGCCCGAGATCGCTAAGACAGTAGTGCCCTAATGATCTCGGACCGTGGGATCGTGGGTTCGAGTCCCGCCTCAGCCATGATAGTATGTGTTCGTCCTTTCACCCCCCCCCCCATTCATCACCATAACGTTAAATCCAATAGAAGGCGCTAATGACCTAGTAATTGATGCGACCTTAAATAACCAAATAGGGACCTCTGTGTTTGAATGCACAAAGCGACTATATATGACTTAATTAGGAAATTCTCGGTTTGTCTTCACTAGACATTGGGCGGAACCTCGCAAGAGGTGCTGCACATATGACTTCACGAGAAGTATTCTAGATATTTCTTCTAGATTTTACAATATAAGTAGATCTTTGTAAATGACCGGACAAGGGAGTTCTAGATTGGTTCTCACAAGACGATTTGCGTCTGACATGGGTCACTTCATGGGTCACATGGGATTTGGTGAAAGGACGGGACCTCTAGGTTTGACCTATCTACTATCTCTTCGTGAGACTTAACAAGGGTTAATGGTTGTACTTTTATATGTGATCTAAGAAGAGACATCAAGGTCGTCCTCGTTAGATGCGATCCAGCTAGAGAAAAATCTGGATTTGACCACACAAAGGTATCTAAATGACCTGACGAGGGGATTTTAAATTTGTTCAGTCTAATAACTTTTAGTGTTCTCGCGAACACACTTTGAGATTTGCCTCGCAACGGAATCTCTCGGTTTGATGATACAAAGGGACTTGTGAACATGCTCATAGACAGAAGTTCCAGGTTTGTTCTCACTAAAATTTAAGTGTGTGTGGCAAAAAGGACTTTCACTAGTGATCTCATAGAGAGACGTCCAATTTCATTGTCACTAATACACATTTTGGTTTGAATGCATGAAGTGACCTATTCATGACTTAAATCAGGTTTGTCCTAACTGGACGGTCTGCACCTTGCAAGAGCCTGTCCTTGCGGCGAGAAGCGGTTTTACGACACAAAGTTACCTTTATATGTGATTGTCAAGGTACTTGTAGGTTTTTCGTAAATAACTTGTGTAGGTCAAAAGGCTTTTCTGTTTCTCTTAACGATTTCTGTTCTTTCTTAGGAGACCTGCACGAGACTTCACAATGAAGCATCTCGATTTGACCTCAAAAAGGGATCTATATTTTCGACCCAATTCGGAACTTCCAGTTTTCCTACTAGACGACTTATAAGGAGCCTTTAAAGGTGAGACATCAATAGATATTTTGTGGGTTTGTCAACCAAGGGATCTCTATAAATGACCTGTCAAAGGACTTTTCGATTTTTTCTCTTTAAACGGCTAGTGTATGACAACAGAACCTTTAGATTAGGTCATAAGATATCACAGCTATTCATGAACTAAGAATGCACATCTAGGTTCTTTTTGAATTTATTGTATGGCATAACAAAAAAGATCTGCAGTTTAAACTCCACAAAGGAATCTCTGTGTGACCTAAGAAGACACTCCTTTGGAAACCTGAATGTGGCATCATAAGGAAGCCTCTCGATTTGACTTCAGAAAGGGATCTCTATACGTGACTTAACAGGGGACGTCTAGATTTGTTATAGTTATTACTGATAGTTCTAAGCTGAATAAGGACCTCTGCAATTGACATCATTATAAGAAGGCTCTTAGGTTTTATTTCACCAGGAAACGTGAGGTTTGACTGACTACGCAATGCGACTATCCGACGTATCAAGGGACATCTATATGCTCTTCACCAGTCGACCTGCATATGCCGAAACAAGTCAACCCGTCACCCCAGTGGAAACTATGCCCTGACAATTTACTTTTAGGTCTGTCCATACTACTTCATCTAGGTGTGGCTTTATAAGAATTGTAGTTCTTATTTCTCAAAGGGTCTGTATTAAAAAATGAATGCCCAAATGTTGGGGTTTCTTAGGTTACAAATCTGTAGATAATCTCGTTTGCAGGTTTGACTGCACAAAGGGGTTGTCTGTATGCGGCGCAACTATAAACTTTGAGTTTTACTCTCACTATGCGAGTTATGTGTGATCTCACAAAGAAATCTACAAATTTTATTCCTTAAGAGAACCTTTGAATCACACAAGACGACCTCTTCGTGAGACCACACGAGGAGCCATTTTATTTGATCTCTTACAGATAATTAGAGATTTGATCTTAGAAAGGGTACTGTGGGTATCACTTAACACAGGGAACTCGACGTTTGATCTCATTATGTGACTAGAATGTGTCTTGATATATACCTAAAGCACCCCTATGTATTTCACCACTTAATGAGACTTCTTTATTTGACTTCGCAAGTAGACGTGTTTAATCTCACTGGGGAAAAATAAAGTTTGAACTAATACGGAGCAATTGATATATGACTATACTATTGGATCTATTTATGTGTACGATCCCACACCGGAGTTAACATAGATGAATCATCTCACAAAGGGAGCTCGATTCTTTACCTACAAGGAGCCTGTCATTGGTTAGATGCTGTCTCACATTATAATCTCCATATGTGACGTCATAAAGTGACCTGTAACCTTTCAAGATCATACAATAGAATACGTACTACATAAATGACCTTGGTGTATGTATGCCATACACCGCCATAAACATAAGGCAAATAATTTTACTATCATAATTTGAACACCATTATTATATGCCCCTCCACTTCGACTGCTTCTTGATATATGAAGGAAGTAATATTTGGGACACATTCACACAAGACTGCAACATATAACTCCGAAGAAAACATCTATAATTTGTGTCTTCAACAAATAATGTCACTAATAATCACCACATTTTGCGGTGACGCTACTTCTAAACTGGTCCCATTATCAGAACAGAATGTGCTTAAATAGTATTATGAGACACTGATACGTATTTGAGAACGTAACTATTAATAATTATGTTTAATAACAAAATGAGGAACCAGCAACATTTTACTAACAGCTTCTATTCTTTAAAAAACACTTTTATTGCAGGTTAAATAGATATTCTGAGTCTACAACACTTTCTTTCAAAACAAAGGGAATAAGAGATCGGGAGAAAGGGCTCCATACTTTGGGGCAGTATCCGTATTTATCAACAGCACCGCCACAAACATGGCCGATAAGGCTGCACCACAGTCAAGCACCACACAATGACTTTACCAGTGACATCCTTGTCTTCTACTTCACCATATCTCTCCAAAGAATCTACTCGCACCCTCCTCCAACCACATCAGAATACTGTCAACCTCTTTTAATTTATTGCGAATATAAAGAATATAAACTAATCTCATCTGGAAATTTCAAAGAGCGCTTAACAACAAATGTTTTTGACAATTCAAAAGAAATCAAGTTCTTACATTTATTAAAACATTCAGTTAAGTGCATATTTTCCACATAGCACATACTACATTTCATAGTTTCAGAACACTCACAGATTCAGAAATGTTAAAAAATGTAGAGAGATGTGAAATTAAAATATATCGAACAATATTTTACAAGGTACAAATCACATTTGTATGCAAACATTCTAAGTGATTTAAACGCGATTCCTTTATCATATTGACAGGGACTTATAAAGGGAAAATATAAATGTTAGTTTCATTTAAACAATACAGAAATTATGTTTAACATTTCCTTAAGACACAACTATACTCATTCGGTTCTAAAATCCATATTTTATTTATGATCTTGGGTTAAAAAATATGTATTCGCGAAAAAGGTGTATTTATCTTATACATTTTTTCTTATATATTCGAAATAAATAATCTGAATAAAATTCATAGATTTAAGTTAATTTTATTTTCAAATATCAACTAAAATCTTTTTAAGAGGTTAAACACAGGTAAAACGATTCTCAATTTTCTTTAAAAATTTCACATCAATAAAATCTAAAATATTTTTCCAGGTTAATAGTACAAAAAGAATTGACAATATGTACTAATTATTTATTATTACTCTTTATGTATTTGTTTAATAAATTAACTCAGGCGAATATTGAACAATTTTTAAGTACAATAATTTATACTACTTATTTTAATTATTTATAAGTTCATTAGTAAAAAAAACTTTTCATGTTAATAACATTTTCTCTTAATAATACCAAATTAATAAATGCAAGCAATTGTACCCGATAACTTATTAATTTTACACCTAATTTTAAAAATAATTTTTACGAAAAATCGCTAACATTGTGATTTCACCACCATAATATTTCAGTGTACCCATATTAGAAAGGTATTGTTGATTGTTGGCAAATGTAACTCTGATCAATTTTTTAAATAAATTTTATTTAAAACATGTTTATTAAACAATACATCAATTATTCTTAACATTTATACTTCTTTTATTCAGATCTATTAATGTTCTATCCTAGTACACTCCTTTATTCAGCGGGTCTTTTTAAGAAGGCATATCTTACTCATAAAATGTACATAAATAATATTAAGAGAAATGCTGAAAAGTGATCCCTTAGCGATTTGGTGGAAATTTTTTTAACATTGCTGTTTTGGGAAATAAACATTCTTCTGTAAGTTCTTTACCGCCGTGACCATGGGAATCAGTTTCATAGCTGCGCTCACTGCACTTGATCAGTGAAACTGGTCAATAGGGAGAGCAGATGTGCTGTGCCTTCGTCGGTAATGTTCTTTTGATCGTTGATCTTTGATCGTGTTCAGACCGTAGGTGAAGTTGATGCTTATAGTTATAAGCATCAACGTCACCGCCTAGCCGGAATAATTGTCAGTTATACGTGGAAAGTAATGAACGAAAGAAAATTTGAATTAATTAAGAAAAATTAAACAGTGGTACCTGTGGCCAACTTATATATTTGCTGTGTTTGCCATTTTTCGGTGTTTCGCGCTCGTATTTTTGAATGAGGCTTCCTTTGAAGCCTAAGGGTACAAACACGTAGAACGCTGGGACGCCGACGCCGGCATCTGCTGCTGATAAGCAGCACTGCTCGACCAGCAAGGGCGGACACACAGGACGCCGATTCGACAGTGTCGAGATCTAGCGGTTCATCCTAGTACTTCATTTCCGTGCGTGTGCGAGGTAGAGAGCGGATCATTCATTCATCGAAATTATTTCCAGTGACATCCAAGAAGAAAATGCACTTTTTTGTGAATAATAGTAAACCAAATTTGGAATAATGGAATTACTGAACGCTGCTTTCGACAATTATATTCAAAATACTTATTAACCTGATATAGACTAATGTTAATTTACGAGAATTATGAAGTGCATGTGTGTTCTACAAAACACTATTATTGACAAATATGGATTTGATAACTTTCTCAATAACGCTATTCAATTGGTTTCACGTAACGTTGCAAGACAGTCTACAGAACCATTGTCCAATTCATCAGTTATGGGAGATACATTTCTGAAATTCGTGTATAATCATCTAATTGTGTATACTCACATAAACTGATAAATGCTTCTCAAATTGTATTATCATTTAGTTTCTGTTGATTTGATTAATGTTTCCCTTAATGTAACTTTTAACATTACAAACTAATATTGAGGTTATGTAGATGTTTACTTGTTCATATACGCAGAAATTTCTTTCCAGCACTTTTCCACATTTATTCGCGTGTCTTTTGCCCCTCTATTACACACAACGAGCCTCACAAACAACATCAAAACCAAAAAAGTTCTCAATCCCTTTTGAATCTTGTGATCAGACACTTCAAAGCCACGACTCGACTGAGAACCAGCGAGTGCAGCCAGCGCGCCGAAACTCCCAAGAGTTCCGGCTGCTGGCCGGCGCTGGCGGATGGAAGCCGATAGCGTTCGTTGTGTGCGCCTGCATTTGATAACATGGCGCAATCCAGCCGCCGAGTGACGTCATTCGGCGCCGGGCCCTCTCGCGCCGGAAAACAGCGTTGTACGTGTGTGTACCCTTACCCAGGCTCGGTATCTTTCAAACAGGTACTTCTAGTGGGCATGCCTTGTAACGCCTGGGTGTGACTCGTTGTAATTAGATTTCGTACTCAATAACGTCAAAAGTGTCTGGTCAATGGAACGTAAAATATTGTAATTAAGAGTTAATTTCGGAAGAATTCAAATTTGCTGAAAAAGGGTAAATTTATGTAACAAGCGTGCCTTGGCATGCAGCGTATGTTCGCTCTTTAACGATCCATCGCCTTCCGCCTGGAGGGAATCGGTAACCTTGGGCATTCGAAGCAAGCACGGTAGCTACTGTATCCTTAAACGACTAAAGGTGACGGAGGGGGCCGCAAAGGAGGAGGCGTATTTCTCGTCCCCGCAGTAGGTAATTTTGGAAATACCTAAAAGCTCAAAGCGCCGAGCGCCGGCAAGACATACGAGGTAATCATCGCAGTAGACGCACTAAATGGCTGTTTTTCATGCCGTATTTTGTATTTTATTTTACAGATCAGCCATATATGTCCGCGAGAGTAACAATGGCTACAAGTTTTGGAAGTGTGGCATCATTGCATTACGCGGCCGCACGGAACTGTGCTGCGTAGTTCGGGTCGTAACTCTTCTTCCGCGCCTGCGATCAAAAATGAGTACTCTAGTCTGAATTTTCGATAAATTTAAGATATATCACAATCGCCACATTCAGAACCACAATGCCAATTCGATTATTACATTCCAAGTCTTTTGGCTTACTCTGGGATGGAAGGGATGAATGGAGATGCCTCAGTTAATTCTGAAATGAGGTACTATGATGACGGAGCAAGAGGCAGTGGAAACGACAGAACTTAGAGAAAAGCTATCACAAACTCGTTTTCCTGACCATAAATTCTGCGTAGATCAATCTAGAATTTAATTCCGACACTTTCATTTTAATGGTTTAGTCATTCACCTATGTAATTATAATATGAAAGCATTTTCATTGTTTTCATTTTGAATTTGAAGTGACCATCAGAGTTATGAATCTCACTGCCTTCACATCTTTTATTTTTTCTACCGTTAGACTCCCATTTACAAGGTCTGCAAGGCACAAACCAACAGCGCGCGAGACCAGATTGAAGGAGGCGATAGGATGATAATGAAGATAATCGGAATGAGAAAGAGCAGTCCTTGTCCGTGTGCGATCCTTGGCTTATTATTTAGAGTGCTTCTTCAGCATTCACCTGTGAATGGAAGTGATTAGAGAAATTACGGAAACCACAATGCATGCAATTGTCTTACAAAATAGATTTCGGAAGACGGTATAATCGCACCGTTGTAAAACCCTCACCTAGATTTTGTGATCTAAACTCTGGTACGCTTAAGACCTAACGCGTTGCCTATACTCTCGCCGCTATCAGTGTTAGTACCTGATTTGAATGGCCGAGAAGGCTAAGAGCGTTTACCGACTCAGCGCTTCGGCCCGGAAGGTTGCGGGTTTAAGTTCCGCCTTGGTCAGGTCGTTTGTCTCTTGTCTCTCATGTATGTGTTGTCGCGCAGGGCCTCGCGTTCTGGTGAACCCAGATCCAAGTAGCCCGCAAGCGTGTTAGTGTCTAATGTATGGTCCAAAATGAGCACCATCGGGACGTAAATGATAACCACCTGTCAGCTGGATAAATCTCTAGAAAACACCTAATCCACTAATCAAAAAACCCGAAATTATTTTTAAATAATATCGTAAGAACTGATGATCTCTGATACAGAAATTCAAGAGAGGCTATGTGTATCAGAGGCAAACGAATAGCCACAATGACAGTAAACCAACAAGCCGCACTGTTTCCTTTCGTTACATTTTAAACTAAAGTTGTGAATAAGAGACTACTTTACACCTAGAAAAATAAACGAGTTTTTTTAAATAGTATACGTAGTATTGACCTTGAGCCGCCCAATTTCTTCGTCTGCGCTATGTATAGCGCCGGTGAGCATGCGGCGTCTGCAGACGGCAGGTGAGTGGAATCGTCTGGCGCGGCGGCTGCAGCGCGAGCGTGGAGGGAAGAGAGGGGCGGGAAGGGGAGGGGTGGGGAGGGGAGGGGAGAGGGGGGAGGCGCCGCGGAGCGCGTCGCCGCTCGTTACGGAGATGGCGCGCCCGATGCGCATCCGGGCCGCGCGCACATAGCGGCGCACGCCGCTCCGCAGCCCGCCCCCCCCTGCACGGCGGGCGCCCACAGCGCGGCCGAAATACACTCGGTTCAGGCGGAGAGACGGTGTTCGGACAGGTTTTGACAGCGGATGATTCTTGTTATGTTGACGACACAGTTGTGTATCATAGAATATGCCGCAGCGATCGGGTAACAATATGCACTACACTTACGTGAGTTATGAATCTCAATAATTATATTATTGCTCCATAAACAATGTTCTCGATAACAGTTCCTGAACAAGAGCGTAGGAAACGGCCAGGTCAACTGAATATTTCATTTCGGTGACATAAGGTCAACGGAATATTTGATTCATATGACACTGACACTGTCACTTGGAGACGTCTTATGACCGTGGGAAATGACCAGATCAACAGAAAGTTTGGTTCCAGTGACATTGTACTTTTTTCAAAGGGCATTTCTTTCCAATCATGATTGACGTCAGAAATGTAATACGCAAGTAGGTTATAAAAGTATTGTATCACCTACCAAAGGCAGCATTCGACCACGAGATGTTAGCAACTCTCGATATCAAGATTATATTCATTTTTCGGCCATATCAACTTGAATCTTTGTAACTTGTATTAGAAATAAACTGGCATTGTGAAAATCAACCTCTTCGAAGTTTCACTTCTACGAGCTGCATCCAGCCACTGGTATTGAACCTGTGGCATTTCACTTATTCTCGGCATCTGGAGCTGAGAGGAGTGAAGAACATCACTCGTGACTAATGACCTTCACAGTTGAAGCGCTCGGCATCACTAAACAATCAATGAAAAGCCAAAGCGTTCTGCGAAATTTGATCTTCTGCCAAATTTGTTCTTCTCGGTTGTATCGGTTCAGTGAATACAGATGAATAATAGAAACAGTTTTCATGAATGTCTAGTTTGTTCGTCTCTAAAAATAATATCGTAAGAACTGATTATCTCTGATACAGAAATTCAAGAGAGGCTATGTGTATCAGAGGCAAACGAATAGCCCCAATGACCCTATATCAACAAGCACACTGTTTCCTTTTGTTACACTTTAATCTGAAGTTGAGAAATAAATACTGTTTTACGCCCAGAAAAATCAACGAGCATTCAGACGACGAATGTCTGAAAATGGAGCGAAATGAGCAAAGTCGAATAATAATAACTCTTCTCAGTCTGATTTATTTATTTCGAAATCCTGAGCTCGTATTTTGCGATTTCTACACAACAAAATACTAATGCAAAGAAGATAAAGAAGTGTTTGTCGCTACCGCGGGGTAAAAGCCGCGTGGAGAAGAGAAACGGGACTAATCTCCGACGCGTTATTCGAGGCGCGGCTACGCGGAAAGCGGCACGTCTTGATTTGTGCGTTACGCGCGCCAGCGCCTGCCACCCCCGTCGCTCCGACCTCGCGACCGCAGTGCTCCCGCCGCCGCCCTGCAAGCAATTACCTCCCGTGCCACCGCCGCCGCCACCCACGCCGCCCCCTGCCGAAGCTCCACGCAGCTCCCTGCCGGCCCCTGACCACGCCCCCGCCGCCGCCTCCGTCGCCGCCTCCGCCGCCGCCGCCACCCTCGCCGCCCCCTGCCGCCGCTCCCCACCGTCCCCCACCGCCGCTCCCCGCAGCTCCCCGCCGGCCCATGACCACGCCCCCGCCGCCGCCTCCGCCACCCCGCCACCACCTCCACCGCCTCCGCCGCCTCCGCCGATCTCCGCCGATCACTCCGTCGCCCTTATAGCCCCACCCTCGCCGTCCTCGGTGCTACCGCCGCCGTTCCGCAGGTAATGATCTCCCGTACCACCGCCGCTTACCCTAACTCTGTCGTGACACTGAAGACGTGCGCTGCTGCAAAGCGCGGAGTGTGCTGTCGTATTGTTCGGTCGTGAGGCGTCACGCCTTGTCTTGCAGTTAGGCGGGTACTGCGATGCGTCGCGTCGCGCTTAATCTGTGTGGCCATCGCCTAACAGTGTCCACGACCCGGCGGATACGCGTGGCGCGACCTGGCGACAGGGTGGGGCAAATCGGGGCATGGCGAAGCGAGGTAGGGCTCGGCGAAGCGGGGCGGGGAGGAGAGGGGCGGGGCGCGGTGAGACAGGGCGAAGCGGGGCGGGACGAAGCGGGGGGAAGAGAAGCGAGGCGGGGAGAAATGGGATGGGGCGAGACGGGACGGGGTGAAGCGGAGCGAAGCAAGCTGAGGTGGGGTCAAGCTGGGCGGGGCGAAACGTGACGGGGCGGTGGGAAACGGCGGGGAGCGAGGGAAGCGGGGCTCGGGGAAGCGGGGAGGGGAGGAGAGGGGCGGGGCGCGGTGAGACAAGGTGAAGCGGGGCGGGACGAAGCGGGGGGAAGAGAAGTGAGGCGGGGAGAAATGGGATGGGGCGAGACGGGACGGGGTGAAGCGGGGCGAAGCGGGTTGAGATGGGGTCAAGCTGGGCGGGGCGAAACGTGACGGGGCGGTGGGAAATGGTGAGGAGCGAGGAAAGCGTGGCTCGGGGAAGCGGGGAGGGGAGGAGAGGGGCGGGGCGCGGTGAGACAAGGTGAAGCGGGGCGGGACGAAGCGGGGGGAAGAGAAGCGGGGCGGGGAAAAATGGGATGGAGCGAGACGGGACGAGGTGAAGCGAAGCGGGCTGAGGTGGGGTCAAGCTGGGCGGGGCAAAACGTGACGGGTCGGTGGGAAATGGCGAGGAGCGAGGGAAGCGGGGCTCGGAGAAACGGGGTGGGGCGATGCGGAGCACAGTAAAGCGGTAAACGGGGGCGGCACGGTGCGGCTCGGTGGCACGGGACGAGCAGAAGGAGGGGCGGGAGGGACGGAGAAATGGTATGGCCGGAGGCGGCTGGGAGGTGACGGACATGATGGGGCGAAATACTACGATGGGACTCGCGGCGTCATCGGTGCTGGCGGCGGAGGCGGTGTGAGTGACGACGCTGAAGAGAGCGACGAATTTAACTCGTGACGGGGGTGACGAGATCGATGTAAGCCATGGGCGACACAGCGACGGAGACAAAGGTAATGAGGACGAGGAAAGCGAGGAAAGCGACGAAAGCGAAATGGGCCATGAGGATGTGAGCGATGGAAGCGACAAAGTGGATGAGTGTGATAATGGTAGCGGGTAAAATACAGGCAGCGGGTTCGTCTCGTACGATCGGTTTGGCAAAAGAGATGACTTACCTATTGCAAGCATAATAATTAGAAAAAATATATATATTCCAGGACTGTTTAATTTAACCCAAGAACGGGTATGTAACTACATTGCGAAATGACATTCTAAGAAAAAGTTAAGTCCAAACAGGCAAAACATTCCCAGTTGTCCCTCTTTGATTTTGGTGAATTCCGAAGGTGTTATAAGGGACGAAGAATTAAGCCCCATATGTTTTTTTTTCTATTCTGCCGTCACACAATTTAAAGGGAAGAAACAGTTCTCCTAAAATTAGGACTTACAGTGCTGAGAAGCCGTGGGAAGCTCAAATTGATGAAATTTTTCACCAAAGTGAAAATAGACATTCTGTTATTACCTTTTCTCTACTAGAGTGCAATATACACTGCGTGTGACAAATTCTAGAATACATACATGTAACACTGCTCTCTTCAAACAGAGATAAAATATCGATAAATACTAACAACACATTTATATTGTACAACATTAATATATTGAAAATGAGCAGTAACTTCTAAAACCGCAAGTCGTAGTTTTCTTTATCACATCCTTTCTAATTCCATAAGCCATTTTTCGTGGCAGCCACCGCACTCGTCAGACCATTGCAGTCCTTCATCCCAGCTCCATCTCTTGCCTGAAATGTTCCGCTCCGTGCACACCGCCTTCAAAGGTCGTTGGCGCACTTCCCAGCAAAGCCGGTAGCTACGAGGATGGGAGAGACTGCTCTAACAGCTTTAGGGAAGACTGGAAAACTGACACAAGCAGTTTCGAGAAAAATGGAAGATGTCTATCGGTAAAGGCAGGGTTTCGAGAGTAGATGATAATAGTTGAGAGAAAGGTGATAGACGGTGCGGTGGCGACGAAAATTGATTATGACGGGCGACAATATGGTGATGAAGATTCTAGGCGATGATAAGGGCGCTGGTGACGACGATAATATTGAAGAAAAAGATGGTATTGGTGATGGTGTTAGTAGTGGCAGGTAATGATTATGATGACAGCGACAGTGACATCAGACGTCGTCCGAACATAGGATAGTGAGGGAGTGAGTAAACGGTGAGGTTAGGATTTGGAAGAGGAAGGAAAGATCGCACGCGGTTCGTGTCCCGTTTGTTATGGCATTGCCCCGGAATTCCCTTGGGGTTGATCGCAGAAACTACAGAAAACTATCAATCAAAGCAGCCGGCCTCTAGAATTATCCTCCAGACAGCGGCTGAATTCGATGTAGCTGACTAGTTATAGTCAAAAATCCTACCACTGCCCAACTTGAACCTAAGGACGACCCGGTCATAGGCCCTGAAATGACATCAATTGATGTCCTGAGCCACCTATCCCTGGGCGAGTGGCGTCGGGGGCGCGCGGAGTCGGGTGGGAGTCGGGTGGGAGTCGGGTGGGAGTCGGGTGGGAGTCGGGTGGGAGTCGGGTGGGAGTCGGGTGGGAGTCGGGTGGGAGTCGGGTGGGAGTCGGGTGGGAGTCGGGTGGGAGTCGGGTGGGAGTCGGGTGGGAGTCGGGTGGGAGTCGGGTCGGAGACGGGTCGGAGTCGGATCGGAGTCGGGTCGGAGTCGAGTCGGAGTCGGGTCGGAGTCGGGTAAGAGTCGGATCGTAGTGGAATCGGGACGCAGTGGGGCCGGAGTCGAGCCGGACGGGAAACAATATTAGTTCCATTTGCGATAAAATTGTGATAAAAAATAAGGGAACACAGGGTATTCAGACTAGTAGGACACAATAAAAGGGACTGCGTGAGCGGCCTGACGCAACCAAAGGCAGCGCTTGTTCGGAAATGGAGCGGCGGCGGCGCCTGCGCGATCTCCCTTCGCGTCAACTTCTGTCTTGAGTCGCTCCGCTGCCTTCCTTACACTACTTAGCGCGTTCAGCGGGAGGCCCACGTTTCCTTATGGTAATTTAAAACCGTTTCTTCACTTGTACATGCGCTGCTGTGCGCGCAAAGATGCTCGTGTAGAATGTTGATGGTTACAAATGAACACATTAACGTGTATGAATGGACCTGCAAGTACATTTGTCCGTCTTACACAGATAAGAGGATGCTGAAATAGGGTATTAACTCATCTAAAATGAGATACGCTCACGTACAATAACCGTAAATTAGTACCACTTAAAATCTGCATTGTTGGTCAAATCTAACTATGAATACACTATGAATGATCTTTGTGTACCAGATTGCTCTTATTTAATTAGCAGATTGCAATATAACATCATTGTCACCTACTACATTTTTAAGGGGTCTCGTAAATTAATACTTAAGATAATGTGAAGTAATAAATGGCTCTCTTCATGTCTAGGTAGTGTTTAAGTTATGCCTTCTAATATTCGAAAGTTGGAAGTAAAATGTAATAAAATAAAAATCTAAGTCATGTCAACTTTCGGTTTTTCTTAGCGTTTTAAGTACGTTGATTCTGTATGTAAGTTTTGGTACAGTGTAAAGGTAAATCCCAAAGCTAGCATCAATCACTGGCGAGACCTCATGGTCAAACGCTTTCCTACTTGTTAAATAAGTCTACGTTCGTAATGGGATCCTGAATTATATATAGAAATGTTAGAGTACAAGTGGAATAAGTAGAATATGGAATAAGTAAGAAAAATTGCAGAACCCAGATAAACGAGAACTCTTATTCAAACCAAAAACATTGATGAATTTAATTTAGCAAATTTGAACTGTTGAACCTTCTTTTGCTGTCCTTTTCAGTTTTCCTCTCCTTTTTGTTTTAGCTTTATCCTTAATCATTTATCAGCGTCTAGATCTTATTCTTTTTTAACTTCTCCTTCATTTCTTTCTCCCCTTTACGTCTCTCAATTTCCTCTTGCATATTTTTCTTCAACTACTTTCGTATCTTCTTCGCAGGATCGCAGGTTCTCAACATTCATTATTTAGGTTGCAGTATTGCACGGTGCCACTGAAAGCTTACTTTTCTCGCGCCGCCATAGCGCAGAGAAATTTAATAGCCGTTCTCATCGGGAACGCAGACGACTCTCCGTTTTCCATTTTCGCTCATGTTCCGCCCTGGGAGCTTTCCGGCCGGGGCGGCGCGGCGCCTCGGGAGAAACTCTTCGCCCTCGGAAAAAGAGCGCGTCGTCCCGCGTCGCGTCGCCCCGCGGGGTGCCCCGCCCAGCCGCCGCGACGCGAAGATGGTGGTGGTTGTGGTAGTGGTAAAGATGGTGGTGGTGGTGGTGGTGAAGATGGTGGGGGTAGTGGTGGTGAAGATGGTAGGGGTAGTGGTGGTGAAGATGGTAGGGGTAGTGGTGGTGAATATGGTAGTGGTAGTGGTGGTGAATATGGTAGTGGTGGTGGTGAATATGGTAGTCGTGGTGGTGAAGATGGAGCTGAAAATGGTGGTGACGATGGTGATGGTGAAGATGGTGGTGAAGGTGGTGGTAATGGTGGAGGTGAAGGTGGTGGTGGTGGTGATGAAGATGGTGGTGAAATGGAGGTGAAAATGGTAATGGTGGTGGTGAAAATTGTGGTGAAGATGGTGATGGTGGTGATGATGAAGAAGGTGAAAATGATGGTGGTGATAGTGGAGATGGTAGTGAAAATGATAGTGGTGGTGGTGAAATGGTGATGATGGTGGTGGTGATGGTGGTGGTGGTGATGGGGATGATAGTGAAGGTGGTGGTGGTGATGAGGATGATGATGAAGGTGGTGGTGGTAGTGGTGAAGATGGTGATGAAAGTAGTGGTGATGGAGTTGGTGACGGTTGCATTGGAGGTGCAGGCGGCGTGGACGGTGAGAACGGGAGCGCAATTGGTACTGCTAGCGTCAGCGTCGGCGATAACGGCAATGCAGGTGAAGAAGTGCGGATTGTTCAGGCACTGACGGAGATGAGGGTATCTGCAAGGACGGAGACCGCAATGACCGCAATTGGAGGGCCTATGGCAGTGACGGGGAGGATGTACATTGGTGTGGCAGTTGAGAAATACTAAACCAATGGTTTGAGAGTTGGCATTGTTGGTGATGTGAGCCTCAACGGTGGCTGTGGCGGCAATGACGGTGAAGGAGACTGCGGAGTGCCGTGCGAAGCCGACGCCCGTGGTGCTGGTATGGTCGTGGGGGGGGGAGAGCGTGTGGGCGCGGCGGCGCACATCGGAGGCGGCGAGGGAATCAGATCGCGTCGACGCCCGCCTCCCCCACCCCCTGGCACACACACGCGTCTTCCGGGGAGCCCCGCGCCTCGTGGGCGGCGCGCGCCGTGCAGCGAACCCGCTTCGCGCTTGACGCGCTGCCGTCTCCCAGTTCCTGCCGACGCACAGGGTGCGGGTGGAAGTCGGTACAAAAATAACTGGAATTCCGGTTGTTTCACTCTTTCGTCGAACCTGGATGATTTGTACGCTCAACATAACTGGTTGTTAAAAACAAGTTTTGTTGTCTTTGGGGAAAAAATGCTTGATCGTGAAAATTATTGTATTCTATTACAAAATCGATATAAGATATTCTTACGTATTATTACGTCACAAATACAACGAACACATATCTGTTTTTTAAATTTTATGCAACGTCTTTCGGTTACAAAATATACTTCTTAACAGTACAGTTCAAAGATAAATAAATAGATAAACTCAGTATTTGGAATTAATTTTGCAGAATTTGCAATTTAAACGTATTTTAAAAACAATCGGTGATGAATATTCATTTTTTAAATTTATTTTTTCTTGGGTCGTGATAATTTGCGCTGTTAATGTTCTATTGAAAAACAACCGAAACATGGTGAACAAAAACAGAAACCTATTTTCCGATATTCAAAAAAGAAAAATTCCAGAATAGAGAGTTTACGGTGCATCTTCTTCTTAAGCAATCTATATTTCTCTTTTTGTATAGTGGAGTTGTTAGAATCGTTAGTATTGCCATTTGGAATTACGATTGAAATATTAGGTTTGTTGCTGCTCTTTAATATTATTCTAATCCCCATGCTATAATTGAGGCAGAAATTATGCATTTAAACGTAATGTGCATCATATACCAACACTTTTGTTCTAATATTGCTTTTTGTACTGTTTTTTCTTGTTGTTCTTTGCTTTTATTTATTTTCAATAATCGATAGTAAGGAGGGAAGACGTCATTGACACTTATCGTCTCAAGAACTAGAAAAGTTTTAAGATTTGTGTAATGAAAAATTCAAAAATACTTTGAACGTAGAGTACAATTCTTCAAATCATTCCAAGATATATCAAAAGATTTAGAAACGGAAGGGGATACATGGTCACGAAATTAATAACTAGAAAATAGTTGGAAAAGGAACTCGTGTTCGTATTGTTCATGACTTACATGTAATAGGCAATATGAACCCATCCCCCTTTATTTACAAGGAAACTGAAGTATTCCGATGTTGTTCGGCCATAAATGTACGATTATCACAATTGTCTATTTCTAATAGCCTGGAAAAGGAACGAATTATATCTTTCATGTACATTGGAAGAGTTCTTATGTCTCCTCCTTCCACTATCCTTCTCTACTTCACCCCGCTTCTCCCTTTCTGCCTTGCACCGCCCACCCTGCTTTCAGAGGCATTTAAGAAAAAGGTATTTTCTTGCCGTTTCTGAGTTATTCCGATAAAAGTGAACTGCTGATAATTCCAATTTCATATTTTAATTTTTATGCAGTACTATTTTTCGTATGGAAATGAGAGTTGTAGGTATCACTTTAAACTGTTCCAAGTACATTACATGTATCAATATAGAAAATTTCATGAATATCGGGTTGTCGGTTGATATGTTTTTGCAGAAGAGATAGACAAAATACATTTTAATAATTAAATGTGTGTGTATAATTTATGTATGAACAGCCATAAGGTATATATCGCATTCTCCTCATTCCAAAGCTACCTTTTCTTTTAGACGAATTTATGAGTTGGAGATTTCAAAGTGAAAGTAACCTCCGTCTCCCAAATATTTTCTTGAATCCGTCCTAGATCTTGCACATGCTTAACGTAAACTCGGACCACATCAATATTATTTTATTTTACTAGCGCTAAACGGTGTAGTGAATCGACAGTAAAGATCTCTCGTTTAGGCTAAGCACGGTCAGTATAGCGGTTTCTAAGATTGGAATGTGCAGTCTTAGATGGTTTAACATTATCTTTATCATCTAACCAAATCTCTTCTCGATATTGATATTTGTTGCTGCTTCTTATCTGGCTTTTGCATTTTTGTCAATTGTATCATATTTGTATCAGTTATTTTTCCAATTTTATTGATTTGTGCTAATGTATTGTACTTTTTTAACTGATTTTGCTTTAATTATTGCTTATACATTGCACAATTATGATGGATGTACTCGGTAAATAATTAAATACCTCGTTCTATTGAACTAGTTCTCTGAACTACTTTATTTTAAAAAACTACAAACGTATACCAGGCGCCACTCACATAAAAGAACAATTTTATCCATATCTGCGGATGCTTGCTCTAAATGACGTGATCTGCAAGTCTCCTTTCGTTTTAACCTCGCGAGAAGAAGCCCTCGAGTAAATTCAAGATGAATATACAGGATTTATAACCGGCCTCAGTTTAATTAATGTTGCAATTTAAAATTATTTTTCCATTGAAAATGCTACTGTAACCGAAGACGACATGATGCAATCAATTAAAAAGATGGCTGACAATTGGATGTTGAAGAGGTAGAGTCACGCATGATCGATTCCAGCAGACGGAAATGGTGAAATCGTCCGTCAATACGGACATCAATATAACCTGTCTGTGTTAGCGGCCATTGGTGAAAGAACTTAGTTCATCTAAACTTTAGATTATAATTGCTCGCATTAACGCGGTAACTTTTTGTCTTAATTACTATTATTAATACAGTATTAATGAAAATGAAATATGACAGTGTACTTGCCATCTTTCCTTGCAAAAGCCTGTAAGTTAATACAACCATTAATTATTTTCTCATTCAATTGAAGCACATACTGAACAGAAAATGATATGACAAAATATTTAAGTATTTTAAACAATTTATCAGTGACCGTTTCTGGTACAAAAACGCATTGAATAGTTGGTGATTGCAGGTTTGGCCCATACAATTGCCATTCTGAAAGAGGTTCTCTAGCCAGCTAATGTGGATTGAAGCACACAGTAAATATCAATTAAAATGTCTAATAAATAATAAATAAAATATCATGAAAAGATGTTTTATGATAATATAGGAGTAATGTTTTTTATCTTAAAGTACCTGAATCACCCAAACCATCGTTCCTTTAAAAATGGGTATATCCGAAAGAAGTTAAAGAAAATCGAGTTGTGTGAATAAATGATTAGCATTCTCACTCACTCTACAGTCAATGAATCATTAATTTTTTTATTTTTTTTCATTTTGGCAAATTAGTAGCCTTAATGTTGTGACTAAAAATTATTTAAATTAGGAAAACACTGTTCCTTGAACCTACAGTGAGTCTCGTCCTTCTTGCTTTCTTCTAAAACCACCGGCCGTGAAACTGCTCCAATCAACGAGATTTTAACTGCAACAAGAGAATAAGGAAATGTTTTCCTCCTTCCATCGTGCTTGTTTCTGTTTGCCAACGAGAGTCATCATTTTCATAATTATTTTCTCGCACTGATTTTCACTCACAACCACTGATGAAGGGAATTTTCAGATGGAATGTTGACAGTAAACGTCGCAAGACTTTCGACGTCTGTGACAGTCTCCTGACCCATTGTGGCTCATAACTGCTCACAACACACGTTTGTGCATAAGCGATGAGAATCTTGCTTCCGCTTCTTGCGATGACAATATCACAATCTTTGTAGCAGTGCTGGTAACTGCGGATATTGCAGGTAATTGTTAAATGTTGCGACTGAGTGTGAGATAAGTGGTACCTTATAAAAAAGAGGTCACCACACTATTATTGTCATATGGGCAACATATCAAATAATTCTGTAACAGTTCTTCCTGGAAATAAAATCCAGGTTTCGATCTTCTTTTGTGAGCAAATTAATTTTTTGGTTAAAACTGGAAATTTTCATGAAAATTACTTTTCACTAAGGGAATTGCTAAAGACCCAAGTCCCGTAGTATTCTATTAAATGTTTTTGATATTCTGACAAATATTAAGAACAAGCTGCATCTGCACTTGGTATTAGGATTGTTATAAGCAATTTTAACAGCCTCATAGTTTCACTGAATGTTACTTCCACGTTGTTTTCTCAGATTCATTCAATCCAGTATCATAATGATATTTTTTAGAATCAATGACATTTTATTTCTAGCTTTTTTCATTCAATGAAGGGGTACAATTTATAAATATTATTGAATGTCGTACGGATAAAACTGTTCATAATTGAGAAACATTTCTGGCTGAAATACTACAGATGCAATTAGCTGCATCTTTAATTATTTCTCGGATCACGGAAACATGTCTACTGAACTGTCTCTCTCCTTAGTTCTATCCCTCTCTGCCCTGCGAAAGCCTGCGACATGACAGGCGAAACTTGAGCCTCTCAGCCAACGACGCGGCGTCTCCTGGACAGCCAAGAAATCATGGATTCGAGCCGCGGAAGCTTACGTGTACATCTAAAATACAAAATTATTACGCCAGTGTGACGATGATTACAACACCGTGGGTAATGCGGCAGCAAGCGTTTTTTAAAATGTTTATTTTCTTCTTGTTCAATTCTTTCAAGAAATTTTGAGGCTGTTTAATATAAATTGTTTAATATTGAAGTGCATCGGAAAAGCCCTCAATTTTCGTGCACTTCAGTACGTAATTTGGCGTGAGAAATAATACGTATAAATATGAGAAAATGATATATATTAATTGGAGAATGGGGAAAATTGTTTTATTAATAAATTATCACCAAATATAGCATAAAGAAATAGGAACATTGTTGACAAAAAGAGATTAGTCATTTGTTGATGAATTAGCAATAACACAGGGATTATAAACACGAGAAGGACTATGGGACAAGAATAGAAACAAGGGGTTTTTGAAAAGAAGAACGGAGATAGAACATTTGTTTTTGGAATTTTTACAACAGTTCGTGTCAGGATCTTGTAGCGATCGGATGTCGGACTGTGTACTTGGAAGTTATAGTTTCGCGAGATTGGCGCGTGATAGGATCAAGATGTACGAACAGTAATCGTCATCTTTAAGATATAATTTTGAGATTGGAACTCGGTGCAAGAACTACATAGTTAAAATTCAGGAGTGTCGGGATTGTAAGAAGTTTTCTTAGAATAATTAATTAACCGAGTGTGGATTGAAGCGGACACCGGAATCCAGGAGAAGATAGGGTGCTGTGAAGCTGAACTGCCAAGTGTGCTGACGCCGAAAGGACAAGGAAGTATTTCCGCGAAGCCCGAATTTGAGAAATACATAAAACAGTTAAATTTTGATGTTCAAGCCCTAAGAGTAATTACAAATTTGGTCAAAGCAATAATTAAAATTTAAAATTGTAATAATTAGTAGATGGCCATCAATAGGGAAAATTATTTGTCAAGTAAATAATATGATAATGCATGTAAGAGATTGATGAAAAGTTTCTAAGAATAATAAAGAGACCTACGACACTTCATGTCGTTACGTGCATATATAAATTCACGTTTCATTCAATAGAAATTAAGTATTTCAAAATTATTCCCTTTGTATTATTGGTAAACAAAGCGTAAGTATAAGATCCATCGACCGAGTCCTCGTAGAGCGGTATTTTCAGCCCACGACAAATGCAGAGAGTAATTAATTTTTCAGGAGCATCCAGTGGACGTGGTGTTGAGCTAGTCACCCACATGTACCACGTTCACGTTTCCAATTAAGATTTCTTAAAATTAAAAAAACAAAAGACGGGGGTATTACAGTGGTAAGCTTAATGTGGGGGCGTGAAATTTGATAGGAAAGACCGGATTATTACAATATAAATTATTTAAAATAATTTTTTAAATATAATCAAATTAAGACATGTTGCCAGTAGTTTACCCAAGATGTTTTTTGACTTTGATTTAAATTTGATATATATAATTCAGGTAAATAATAAATTGCTGTGTGAAGATGATTAAGCCTATCTTAAGGTTATGAAGACCAGTAAAGGGATGTCTTCGTGCTAACCACACGTATCCCTTATCCCATGGGTGAGAGGCTGGGTTACAGCCAGTCGGCCGAGGCCCTTAGCGGGCTGTCGAGCCATAGGACAAGATAGGACATAATACTTGTTTAACTAATTTAATAATAATGGAAATTTGGAAGAAGAAATTAAATTTTTAAGGAGGATAAAAAATATCCTGGAAAATCTAGAACGAATTTTATTATTATAAGAATTTAATTCTAAATTGAATTTTTTTGAAGTAGGTGAATTTGGTAATTTAGCAAACAAAGAGATTCAATTTTGATATAAGATTTTATTGAGTTTGTGGAGTTCAATTTAATTTCAAGAAATTTCGTATCAGTTTTTAGCAATATTAAAATATTGACTCACTCACAGAAGTATGTATGTTAAGCGGCTGTTGGTTAGAAGTTAGGTTCCAGATTTCTGCAACTTTCACTTTTAAATCAAAGATTTTAAAGTGCAGAATGGGTTCAGTTAGATTGAAATGTCAGGTTCTCCTTGCATGAAGATCTCTCTTCGTGTCCAAAAGAGAGCTCGGCGAACGTAAACTAAACGTTGTGCTGCAGGTCGAGTGGCCGCTCAAGAGCGACAATTCGACTCACTCTACTTTTCGAGCAAGAATTCTCTGCGTAGGCGATCCTCTGTCTGATGACTGCCCCGCACTGGCCGTGCATCTTACGACCCGCTTTTCTGGAGGTGTACGGTCGGGGGCTTAGAGCTTGTCCTGGCCGGGGCGGTGCCCCGTTGGTGGGAGATACCTGGTTGTGGAAAACCCCGCTAGTCCACGGTAGGTCGGCGCTGGATCTCGTCACACAGCCACCTCCCGATGGAAAACATGCACTATACTTTCAGGACTAATTACATCATTAGTAAACGCGCCCGGAATCACAACCAATGAATCATTAATGGAGGTGGACAAGAAATTCCTTTTTAATAGAATTTTTTCGTTTAGTAAACTGAATATTCTCATAAATTCCATGAAAAATAGTCTATCATCTCTATGTTAATAGCAGGCATGCAATTAAAATCCCACCGTACAATTAAAACTCCACACCTACCAATCAGAATTCAGAAAAGGAACCAATCGTTTAATTAAGAAACTATAACACAGGCATAGCCAACATATTTCCAGTTGGCCATGAATCATGAACAAAAATGAACATCACAGTTTACGTGCCTACAATAACTGTATATAAACAACGAATGAATAAAACTGAATTGGCGAAGTAAACGTTAATCTAGCTGACTAATGGAACAATATAAAATATTTAACATGAACAAATTGAATATTGTACATTACAACATTTGGTCTTAGGATTACAAACGTACACGTCAGTTGTGTTTACCCGTTCTAAAACTACTATACACTATAGCAAATCTGTGTCACAAGATACAACTTCCACAAGATATTACTCTACAAGAAACTCTCTACAAGATACTTGTTTTTACTTCCTAATTCTTATCTGTATATGTATTTTCTCAGACCTGCCTTTACTTTTCGTGAGAAGTAATGTTTTCATGACTTTGTCAGTTTCTTTTAATATTTTATCCGCAATATATTCAGTACCTTTCATTTTCAAATATTTCTTGCAAACGAACATTGCAAGGTCTACTAAAATATCTTTTTCAGAAGTAAAACGTCATCAAACGTATGCCTCGAATGGTAAATACGTGCTTGAATTTCTCAAAATTTAAATCATTCTTAAATAGAAACGATAAAATATTGACCGTAACATGTGTATAATTGCACTAGTGGTATATAAGAAAACTCGCTCCTATCGTCGCTCTTTTTCTTGAACATACCACACATGTAATTAAACCCCTCTTTATACACTAGATTCGTTAATTTCTGTAATAGCAGAATTGGTACACGGGGATGTTATAGTTATATGTAAATAAAAACACCAAATTTTAGAGAAATGTGTTAAATAATAAACTGCAAAAATATAATGTATTCGAGACTTTCGGGAAACAAATTCTTGTTACGTTTCTAATTTAATGTATTTAATTTTATTTCCATTCTTCATATAAAATTGATTATAATGGTTTCGTGATTTGGAATACATTTTTGTCATTTAATAAATTACCTTCTACATTCACAACAACACAGATGAAGATAGCATTGACCAAACCGATTAATGAAAGATGCTGAACATAACGGTGATGGCAAGTTGCGTAATTAACGCATAAAGTTATCTTAAATAATATTTTATTTTTTTAGATCCTAAGCAAATAACATGTCAAAGACATTAACATGTCACTAACATCCAACTCATAAAATTGCAAATTCGAGGCATTTTGTGTAGATGTAACAATACATAACATTAAAATAAAAGAAATGTGAAATCTCATCAAAAGGCAGGCCTCTGCTCTTCTATTCTGAGTGTTGAACTTTGAAAATTTTATTTTAAAGTATTGTAAAGATTTTAATAAAATATAATTTTTAACTCTAACCGAAGTGAATTTAATTTATTGAATTTAAATGCAGATGTTTCCACTAAATAAATCTGGTATTATGAAATTGATGTTCCTGAAGATGGAGAACAGAATCTCCCGAACGTTGTACTGACTTTATTTGTGTAATAAAAGACAGTGATGATAATAAAAGTTGTATATGTATGTTTTAAAACGATCCACAAATGTTTCACTGTCTATAAAAATATGGAACAGTAAATGTCAAACAGAATTGTAAGGATAGTCTACAAAACCCAAGAAAGAAAACCGTCAAAATTTGACAGTAACAGAAGAAATTCTCAGGAAAGAAACCCATGAATTTTAAATATTTCCCTTGCCTTCCAACTACTGTTACTTTCGTCTCAAACATAATTAACAGGCATAAGAGTAAATTAAAATATTTTTGGTTTCAGTGTATTAGTTTAAATTAAATCATGCACAGAGTTCCGTGCATTTTAACCTCTCGTGAAGCAATACTCAGAAGCGAGTAAAATAGAGTAAAATACATTTGGTGCAAATGAAACGGTGAGTGGATCATAAAAAGTAATATTCAGTTACTGAAGGCAAAAACATATCGATCTACTTTTCATTTATTTATTCATTCAAAATCCTTAGTGTTTTAAATATTTAGATACATGTATACCCAAACAATTTGAAAATAACTATCTCATTTCGTTACTGGATTGAATAAATATATTAGTTTTGTCATCAAAGTAACATTTTTTAAAGTTAAGCCTAAAGGATTTTGAGCTTATGCCTGTAGAAATTCAGGAGAATAAAAAAAATTAAAATTTAAATTAAAAAAATTTAAATTAAAAAAATAAAAAATATATAACAGAAAAATGAGCGTGATATTGAGCCTTTGAAAAAGGAAATACAAGACGATACATTGGGGTCTCCCTTAGACGCCATAGAAAATTAGACCCGGAAACTGCTAAAATCTAGTGGTGGCCACGCAAAAATAACGCGTCTTGCCAATACGTTGTATAGAAGAAACATGTAAGAAATGTAGTGACATGGATCCAAATGTATAAAGATATTTGGTTAAAACTAAATTAAAATATATTGACGAAATTTGTACAGAAAATCAAAGAAATCCCAGTAACTACGAGCAGGAACGTGACATTGGGGATTTAGAAGTCATGAAGAGTCAAATAGAATTGATTCCTAGTGAGTTTAAAATAAATTTAAAATATTTTTTTAAAATAAAAGAAAATGATAAGAGGGCATCATTGACACAGACAAAAGAACTCGAATGGTTCAGTAGCAAAGGACAGAATAACATCGAAGTGGCGAATGAAACAATAAAAACAAGACACATGCGAGTGAAAGATGGACTTCTGGAAATAACTAGTGGTGCTACAGAATGGCACAGACTTTCCCGTATTAGTTTTTCCTTGGGTCTTCGCTAGCTATTCGGAATTGCGACTTACTCTTTCTTGCCAGCTACCATGTATCACCGCCAAAAGTACATTTTTTGTCATTTTCTTAATTTTTCGGTTTCCTATTGGTAGAACGAAAATATTAATTTTAGAATATTAAAGAACACAGAAACCTAGCCGTAAATGGCCATTTTCTTTTAAAAATTATGTTCCGTTTAAGAGAAAATGGCGTTTTAGCACTACTAAAAATGCGAAATTTGAAGCTCATTTTCACCGAAAATTTTTGAATTTTCAAAATACATTATTTGAAGTTATTTGAAGCACTTACACTCACAAATATAATAATGTTTACAAATTGCTGGTAATATGAGAAATCTTTCAAAAAAATTACAATTATGTAATTTTTGAAAAAACAAAAAATAACTCAAAATAAACTTTACGCTATACTAAAGAGTGTAATTAGCACTATCCGTTACAAAAGTTTCAAGAAAAAAATTGCAGCCATATACGAGAAAATGGCGTTTCAGCATTTCTGAAAATGCCGAAATTTGAGCTACTTTTCACAGAAAACGGTAGTGTTTTCAAGAAACTTTACTTGACATTATTTAAAGCATATATACTCGTAAATATAATAATGTAAAAACATCGCCGATAATGTACATATTAACGACGTGAGAGACAAGTAAAAAAATTTACATTTTTGTAATTTTTGAAAAAAACCAACCGATAGAAAAATATGGCTTTTATGTCATTGATAGAGTACATTTACCACTATCCCTACAAAAAGTTTAAAGAAAAAATTTGTAGCCATTTTTGAGAAAATCTTGTTTTTGTAATTTTTTAAAATTGCACATATTGCACGCTATATTGCACGAAAACTACCAAAATTTTGAAAAACATTTACATGACCTTTATTAAAGAACTCAATATGCAAATCAAATTTTATTTGAAGAAAAAATCTCTATCTTCAATTTTGTAGTTGGAGAAAGACGCCGAAAAAAATTCAAACTTTCACAATTTTCGAAAATTCAGAGCTGTACGTGAAAATCGGACCTATATCATGTTAAAAGGTGTATTTTACTCTAGAACTACTATTCATACAAGAAATTTAAAGAAAAAATTGGGAGCCGTTTTTGAGAAAATGTTGAAAATCCCCGGGGGGCTTCATATAAAGTACCCCCAAATTTTGAAGAATCTTTTTCAAAATCTCAAAGCTTTGACTAGAACCAGATTGACCGGGGAATATCCATTTTGGAAGAAATCGTACGTATGATTTGGGCGCTAGCAGTGTTCACAGACGGACAGACGGACGGACAGACGGACGGACAGACGGACGGACGGACAGACGGACGTTTTCCTTTCAATTGGGTTTTCGGTATCAAGGACCTAGAAAACAGGGTTTCTGGCTACACCACGTGTTAGGGGATTTTTTTCTTAATTTAGCAACTGGTTTTATCCACTTATTCGTTCTCACGGCCCGGCAATTAATTTTTTTCCGCCGAAAATTGGCCATTTTTTCGCGCAGTATTACATAACTTTCCCTATACTACGTATAACACTCCGTGTATACGTACGTATACGGGAAAGTAAAAATTTGATGAGAACGAGTCGTGACTTGACAAGCAGGGGATGCTAGGCTGTGAACAGAATGAAGTTTGTTAGTTCTAAGTTAAAACGATTTATGGATCGGTAAGCGGCGGATATGAGTCGCGAGTACAATAAAAACTTAATGATTTAAAATTATTATAGGAAAAGCGCGAAATTACAAATTCGCAGCGGTTTAGATTCCGTGTACTAGCAGCGAGGAATAATTTTCGGGCGACCAAATCGGGGAACTGTAAGTGTGAATGACCAGAATGAAATTTGGACGAGGAGAGCTACGGTGACGACGCCCAGGACCGCGTTTTCGACGCATCGCTAAGTATGCTATTTTTCGACGAAAGTGCAGTGTCAAAACAAGAATTTTTAAAGAGATTAAAATGATAGATATTCAAGGACAAGAATGTATATTTAGAAATAATTTGAAGTTAAATTTAAAATAATTAGAAGTAAAGTAATGATGACCATCATAATCATCAAAATAAGTAAAGGTAAATAAGTAATTTGCTTCAATCACAATCAGAATATGAAAAAGAAGTCACGTGTTTCCATCAAAAGTATAATAAGATAAAGATCAATAGGTCATTCGTTTGCATAAAATCAGTGAAGTTGAATATTCAATTTACCAGGAACCAAAATTAGCTTTAACATGTTATTTTTTTTAAATTCTGGCCCTCAAGAAAATGTGCGCAGATAAATTTCTTTTCCCACACGTCATATACAGTTTTTATTGCTTTTTGACAAATAAAAAAATAAAATAAAATAAAAAAGGAAGAAATATATTAAAGCAATGGTTGGAGTTGTAATTTATATGGTGCTTTAATTTCAGTATAAATATCAATTGTTGTTATTATTTAGAAAGTGCGTGGTAAGACGATCCACAAAATACAATTTCCCATAGTCATAAAAATTATCAGCAACTGAGAACTTGTACGAGCGGTTATTTTCAGGCTCACGAAAAATAATACAAGGTATGAAACCCTGAGAAGTATGGATTATTGCTTAAATGATCACAGGTGTTGTCATTGCCAACAATGTTGTTTATTACAAGAGCAGCTTTCGATGGCTTAGCCATCATCATCAGTTTTCTAGTACAAGAAAATAGCAAACAATTAATTAAACAATTAAAAGTAAGAGATAACAATAAAACAAGAGATTAACATTTGGAATGGCGGATTACTAGTAATTTAAAAAAAAACAGAACTAACATTATGTGAAATGAAAAC
This sequence comes from Acheta domesticus, assembly GCA_031308135.1. Taxonomy (NCBI): domain Eukaryota; kingdom Metazoa; phylum Arthropoda; class Insecta; order Orthoptera; family Gryllidae; genus Acheta; species Acheta domesticus. The sequence goes on along the minus strand of JAHLJT010009419.1, from coordinate 65,593,303 downwards.
AAAGAAAAAGAAATTTTTTTATATAACAGGAATTTAAATCTACGCAAGAAAGTGGATGAAATTGAATAGAACTTGAGAAAAAACATTTTTGTAACAGAAACATGAAATGTAAGTTGAGCCGTTCCTTACCTGCTGTCTGGAAGCCACGAAACGACTACGCGGGTTTGGGTGGGCCAAGCGGCTTAACACATGGATTATTGCCCCTGTAGTGAAAACCTGAGCTAGCAAATATTGAAATTAAGCATAGAAGTAATTAGAAAGAAGTATAAATTAAATGAGTAAATAAAATACGTGGGATAAAAGGCAGTATCTCAATACAACTTTAATAATGTAGCATATTTAATATTTAAAAATAAATGACTGTGAGCAATTTTATGTCGGACTAAAATATTACAAATAATTTTTGGTTCATTAGGAGACCTTTTGTTTGTTTAAGTTGGGGCTACCACTGCACAGAACAATGCTGATTTTTTTATGGACTAAGTGGAAAGAGCTCTCTACGGACGATAAACAGTCCGTAAAATCCAAGGTAAAGTAGAATGCCCTAAAAACATTAATTTCACTTAAAAATAAACAAAATGTGCTCCTTTTTCTCCACACACAGCAAAATAAATGAAAGTTATAGTGACAACAAACAAGTATTAATGTAAAATGTTAAATTAGTAGAATGTAGATTATTTTTTGCAAAGAACATTTAACCTAATTTGAGTGAAATTTTTCATTGACGCAAACGCACATATTTTTAATATCATGTAAGATAAAAAGCTGTAATGCTTTGCGCATATAAATTCTTTGTATATTCAAAGCCATTAACTAAAGGTATTTTTTGCATTTATTCATCGTTACATTTTTTCTATTTCGGAATCTCGTGTTTAATAAAGTAGGTTCTGGAAAGCACTTTATTTTTTCATAAATATTCAATTGTCTCTCCCTATATGATCTAGTTGTTAAAGCTATATTTTGTGTTAACTGCTTTATCGGTTACTCGTGTAAGCCTGTCTTAGCAAAAATGGTATCAGAAAAGAACGGGAACTGTGGGATGATTAAATTTGGTCTAGCTTTTAGCCAAGATTCTTTTACTAGTCACAGTTGAAACCTGACCTCTTGAGGACTTTCTGCCATTCAAATATCCACCACTCCATCTCAGGGTTTTAGAAGATAGAATCCCAGTGGCGGCTGCTCCTTAAGGGCTCTAGGGTGGCGCCCTTCCCTCCCCAAAAAAAATCTCAGGAAAAGTTGCAGAAAGTATTAAATTTTCAATGTCGTCTTGTTAAATTTGTACAAATGTAATTAAGCGAAATGTTAAATAATTATGTAATCGTGGACTATCGCGAATCCGTCCGTAGCTGGTGCATGCAAGGCAATGGAAGCTTGAGGAAGAGAGGGGGTACTGAGGTTTGGGTGGGGGCAGCGCGCTGTTATTATGGTTTTGTTCGGCAGGCTCCGCCCCTATTAACTAAGCTATACCGACCCTTATTCAGATTTCATAAATTACTGTTTTGTTTGCCGGAAACAATTTTTTTTAAAAATTTCTTAATTTCGCGTGAGCACAAATTAGTTTGAACCAAATTCGAAAATTCATAAAGAATTACGTGTATATTCAATTAAAAATCATATAGAAAATCAATCAAGATTCCTCTCCTCTTACCTCACTTTTCCTCTAACTCGAAACTTTAATTTAGACCAGGCTATTCCAACTCGTGCTCTCGCGGGCGCCCGCGAGCGCGCCTGCGGGCAATCGTGGCTAGCCCAGGAGGAGGTTGTGGAGGGGGAAGCTCTCTTATCACGTTCGCTTTCTTTCGTGGAAGCAATGTGAGTAGTGCGATGGCTGGCAGAGGAAGCCACAACCCTTTTCTCTGTCAACCTTGCCCTCTTCGATGGAGTTGGAGATAAGAGATTTACAAAACTTCATAATTCTAAAGAACAGATATTTAAATATCTTTAATTTGTTGCGATGATATTAGAATTTACATGTGGAAGTCTTCCCCAAGCTTGATAAAATGCAGCTAAGATTATATCTACGTTTGCATCAATATATTGTTGGAAGCTTTTCTCTGCAATGAAAATAATTAAAATCAAAGAAAGAACCCAGCTTCAGGACAAGACATTGAAGAGCGTTCTACGTAGCGCAACAGCCGAAGTACTGACACCAGACATCGCTTCACTTGTTAAAAAAATGTCTAAAATTAATTTCATAAAATATTGTTGAATTGAATCGAATTTTACGTTTCTTGTTAAACGTCTGAGATTTCTTTCTGAGTGTGAGCCCCGGCGTGCCCTCAGCTCCCCAACCTAATCGCTCCCTACTTCGGCTATCAGCGACGAATTGTCGACAAAGGCCAAGGCCAACTCGCGGCGCCCCGAGGGCTTATATTTCGCCAGGCGCGGCAGCGAATGTTTGCAGCAGTCTGTGCCCGCCAGTCTCCGACAGTGCCCGCTGTGGCTCTCGGGCGTCCGCGTACCCGCCGGCGGGCAGCTGAGTTGGAACAGCCTGATTTAGACTGTAATGTTGTGATCCCTAGCAGAATCAAGTACAAATTTCCTAAAGGTAAATTGCATTCACCTTAATTATTAGTAGTGTTATTGATACTCTGAGAAGCATTTTGTTAAAATCACAATTCTTTAAAATTAAACTTTCTTAGACGAACAATATTTATGAAGGAGTAAATAAGTTAACAAACGATGATAGTGCCAAATCCTACTTGTGAATATTAATAACATTGTATTCAAGTTCTTGAAAGGCCTTGTGGCCTAACAAAAAAATAGTAAAGAAAGAAAGAAAGAAAGCACAAATTGTATTTTCCTTATGAAGTAAAAGTTGTCTTAGACAAGGATTAAAATCCCGATGCGTGCAAATAGATTGTACACTACTTGTAGGATTTTCCGCGTTCAAGATACATTTTGAAGAGTTAAAATGTGCGATAGTTCGAAAACACATTCCGCCTTTCCTAATTCGCAACCCACCGGTCGCTTCTATAATATCCTAACCCTGAAAACACTGGAACCGGAGTTTCATCCAAATTACAAGGGTAGATTTCCTTTCCTTTCATCACCGAGTTTTCTTACCTTCTTTTATGGCAGACCTTAAACACTCGTGTGGCGAGATGACCGCGTCCGCTCGCCGCCGCTCGTAAAGACCTGTTCGTCGTCGGCTGCCGCCGCCTCCTTCCGCATGCGAGGTAGCTCCGTCCGCCGACTTCCTGTTTTCGTCTGGGGTGGAGCGCCGCCGGTCTGGTTCACCAAACTCCTCCGCTGACCGGATTTCCGACCGGCGGCGACATCCGCTTCGATGCAAGATTTTCCAGCACTCGGTCCACGCGGAATGCGGCTCTTGAAGGTTGCGACGCGCAAACGGCCAACAGATTTTCACTGCAATCTTGACATCAAACGCAATACATGTGGTTGGATATATTTGTTTGATTAGGGCAGTGTTGTCAAGGTCGATGCTACGAGCGGGAGTCCGCGGCACGAGTGCCACGACGAAATCGCCCCTTCACGTAGTTCGTCACCCCGCCACCAGAGACAACGCCATCCCTATTGTAAAACGGCGGGGTTACTAATAGCTTCCTTTCCCGACGCTAGTTGCCCAGAGTAGCTCGTGGCATGGCACAGTGCCACTGCCACCAGTAGAAGACCTTGACCTGGATTATGGTTTCCGGGAGCGTCAGTTGTCGGGAATAATAGTTAATGTTGTATTCCTGGAATGATTAATTGTTGGTTCCGGGCGCATCAACTGCTAAGGACATCAGTTCCGTTGGTGGGAGACTTTTCGACACTAGCCGGATAGCTGGGTCGAGATGACTGTCTGGAGGAGAATTCTAGTGGCCGGTCGCACTAGTTTTCCGTGAGTTCCCCGATCAACACCAGGCGAATGCCGGAGTAGTACCCTAACAAATGGGCCACGAACCGCACGCAATTTTACATCATTCTTCTTTGTCCTATTCTCACCTCTTACTTACTCACACCTGCAATTTTCTATCACACATGCCGGGAGAGCGGTCGCGAGCTTCCCTGTTGGGAAGGTGTTCCGCTGGGGGAAGATACCTGATTGAGAAAACCTCGCAAGCCAACGTGTATGTCGGCACTAGATCTCGCCATTCAGTGGGGCAAGATCACCGCCACTCCAAATGCATACTACGCACTACACAATATGCAATAAAATATGCTCTACACTCACGGGGCGAATGTTGCACCCGGAAACAATCAATCACTCAAACAAACAAAGAAACGAACAAAGAATTTTTCGTGATGAGTTACAATGAACAGTGAAAGATGAAAACAAGTTATTATTATATAATTGAATGTATTGTATACAGATCTAAAATTTATATTATATACCTTATGTAAATTTTACATTTCGCTATTACTTATTGTAATTTGTTTACCATTGCCATTATTTTACTAAATGATGAATATTCGATTTACTACAGCTTTAGCCATACACCGAACTTCGGCCTCACTTACGCCTTTTCTTGGAAATTTAAATGGTTGCAATAACACATCAAACAAATGTATGTGTTTGCTAGTTTAACTTTAAATTGCCTTGAGCAGAATGCATACTGGCAAAATCGCTCATGTGAATGTTTTGTCACTAACAGGCTGTAAAATAACACAAGTGTGGCTCTACCGGAAAAAAATCAGCCACTATTTAACTGAAGTGAAGTTAAACTGTCACATCATGACGCTTACGATGCTACCGACTAGGTCTCCGCCTCCGCCGTCGCTGTCGACGCTTCCGTCACTTCAAGGCCATCTCTTTTTTTCCTTCTTTTTTCACTTTGTGCAAGAAACAAGGTGAGTATATTGAGCTTTCTTGACATTTATTAGTCTTTTACTGCATGCATTGGCTTGTATTGGACTGGGAATGAAGTAGGCAACAGACACAAAGTTTCATTTCTATCTATTCTAATTGCTTGCACTGCCTTGGTAATGAAATAGTTATGGAAACAACGTTTCCTTTCTGCTTATTGTCTCTCACTCATGCTTTTGCTTGTGTTGCATTGCGAGGGAAATAGGTTATAGAAACGATGTTCCATTTCTGCGTTGTATTACAGAGCGAGAGAAGTTCCATCTCAGCCTTTTGTGTTTTACTGCCCTCAATTGCATTGTGAGTGAAACAGATTTTTATAAACAACGTTCCATTTTAGCCCATGAATCTTTACAAAACGAGAGTTGGCGCAAGGGACAAGTAGTATGTAAACGATAAAGTGTAACCCAGTTATATAGTCAAGCAAAAGGGAGAAAAAATGTGAATTAAATACTAATATCAGCGCCCTCATAAATCAAAATTTATTAACGCCCAGCGTCCTTCGGGCGCAAATTTCTTGTCAACTCAAATTTGCTTCTTTTGCACTAATTTACGAATTTTATCGTTTCAATAGACATAAACGAAACATAAAAGCGAATTTTGAATTCCTGAATGCTAGTAGACACAACCGAGATTGCTGAAGCATTATGCGCTCCTGGCCAAGGTGTAACTATGACTTGCGTGTCGAAATGTATGAATTAATCCAATAATGCCATCACTCTTATTAATCAGAATCGGCAAAACCACCGAGATTAAGTGATTACGTTTACGTGATAGGTGGGATCAGGGCAACTTCCTGAAATTTTATTGGTTTATGGCTAATGTAATTGAAGTATCTTTTCTTACCATTCTTTCCCCATTAAACAAGCGCAAAGGACTGTCTTCTCAGATGAAAAGAAGGGTGGCCCTGTTACTCACTCGAACACTGGAAAGTCCCCGGGGCGAAATGTGTGTTGAGAGAATCTGCGGAAAGTGTTCTGTTAACGCGTCTGACTGTCTCGTAGCTGCAGGTTTCACCTGTTGACAGGGTCTCGCTAAAAAAGTAAGATTGCTTCCGAGCACTTGGTCCCCATTGGCCGCCTTGTGCGGCAGACCCATTGAGTGTCGACTGGGTCCCTGAGAACAGTTGCCGATCGAGGGCGTGGACTGGTTATAAGTACGTCTGACGCACAGTGGGTGGGACTGTGAATAATACGGGCAAAACTTTCGAAACTCGCAAAATCGATGGTTCGAGAAAAAACCGATGTTATGGAAGAAAAAAGTCAGTTCGCTTTTACATTCTAGAAATTGACAAAAATATGAAAAAAATTAAAAAAACATTGAAAATATTTCTTTTCGTGAGTCCATTAATTGCATAATATGGATAGCTTTGAAAATCTGAATTTTGCCTACTATATAATCCTTTTAAATCACCAAGGAATGTTCTTAAAATAAAATAAACCACTAAATGTAGCTCAGAGACAGCTTTTCCGCTGCCTTTGCAGCGACACTGAGCTGGAAGCCAGGGGTTCGAAACCAAACGAACGCAAATTTTCGACTCTAGCCATACAGCTATGTCGAATTCAACCGGTCTGTGAAAAATCCCAACGGTCGGTTGGTCTAATCAGCACATTTTCCTGGTTTCTCTGAAAAATACCAGGCGAATGTGGAAGTAGTTACTAACCAAACGGGCCACAGACCACGCGCGATCTTTTCTTCCTCTTCCTTTTGCTATCATACACACACACACGTAAATGTACTACATTACGAGAGACCAGTCAGTAGCTCAGAGCTTGTCCCGGCTAAGAAGGTGCTCCAGTGGGGAGATACCGGGAGGGGGAAATCGCGGCCGTGTAGGTAGGCGCCGGATGTCACCACCTAGCGAGGGAGGAACGCTGTCACCTCAACGCATAAAAACATTAATTACACTCATAGAACTAAACACAGGACTAACAGCAGTTAATGTGCCCAGAAACAACAATAAAACATTCGTTGAAATCTAATGTTTAAATATTAATATTTATTGGAGTATTTAAAAAAAAAATTTGCCTACACTCTGGGTTCTTCAAACCTCGTGCACCGTAGCCATGCAGCGTCAGTACGTCTGGGTTGGAACGCAAAAATCTTGAGCCTCTAAGCAGGTCGCGTTGAGTGTCTCGACTCAAATCGAACTTGAAGAGAAAACGTATACCAAGACTTCCTTCCCCGTTTATATTTACAAGTTCCAGTTTCCAAGACGAACACTTGAAGGAAGTCGGATAACCATTTCATTATATTAAAACATTAAGAACGCGTTTCATTCTGTAAGGTTTCTGGAAACAATTGTGCGCGATAAATGTTTATCGAACTCAGAACCCATCTGGAGTTAAATAAATGAAAAATCAACATGGACATTAAGAATTCATATCTTAAGATATTTTAATGAAAATATTCTTTTTTTGAGTTTCCCCTTCATTTATGAGTCGAAATAAAATTTCGTTAACTTTAAACGATACTTCACTATCACACGGGTATGTTTTTGTTCATTTTTAGTTCAACTAATTCATCATCTGAAGTCAATGAAAATTTCTTTTAACACTAGAAATAAGAATTATTAGATGTGCATGTTATATTGAAAAATTATTAGATTCCATTGAAACATAACTAAATTACTACATAATTTAGTTAATACTTTCACTCTCAGTTTGTGAGTATACATTAAACAATTGCAAAAATAGAAAGAGCTGCTTTTGTTTGACCTCCAGGCATATAGTCAGGATTATATTGCTTAATTTTTAAACAAGTGAATTTCTGTTAACTCCATAGAAAGTAAAAATCAGTTTAACTTCTTTGGGAATGTATATTGCTTTTAGAACCCCCTGTGGTTACAGAGTCACTTTAGCACTGTAGAACTAGTGGCAAGCAGTGCATTTAAACTGAGTAAAAATATAAAACATTTTATTTCTAAAAAAAGAGGCCCATTTTAATCTATCACGCTTTTTTTCCTCTCGCAGGTAGTTCTAGAGTTAACACAAGGAAACAAATTCGGTCCAAGAGTGCGGAAGGGACAGCAGTCAACCACATAACTGGAAACAGCTCGAAGCGAAACAGTGCTTGAGAGATCGTGCTTGTACTGTTGAAGAGGTGCAATGACTTGGCCTTTGCAAGCGCTTGAGACTGCAAACACCAGTAAACACCGTACACCTCCTCCGGCGAACAAGCTGCGTATGCGAGAGGTTGCGGTTTTTCAGTCAAATACACGAGAATGCTTTGTCCTCTGCTCCCTGGCTCTTCAGTAATATAAAGGTGAGTACTCGAATTCCACTCTTCTCGCTTGAGAAAAAACTAGAATGTGAGAAATTGTGTCGGGTGTCATTAAAGTAATCCGAATGAAGTGGTATCCAAGAAAAATCTAGCACATTGAAATTTTGAAAAAAAACAACAACTATTTCTTGCTTTATTTTGCATTAGGTTTATCATTGGATTAGTTGTTTAGAATATAAATCAATACTTATGAATGATAGTTTTGAAACAAAAAAATGTTAAGTACACCACATTACAATCATATTCTGTACTATTTAGAATATTGAATGTAAACGAACAATTTTGATTAAATTGAATATTCAGGTGAACATGCTTTTAGATAACCTCTTACAAGAATACGAAGAAGAAGAAAAAGTTCCCAACATTCACGGAATTAAAGCACCTGGGAGCTTGTCTCATATCTTAGAGTTCAAAAAATTTTAATTCAAAGTGGAAAAAATGTCAAATTTTGATATTGTTTACTCTGTTATAGTGTGTAGGAATAAACATTTAGTTTTGAAGAGGATTTTAAATGCTGATTCCCGCAACATTTTTGGCGATACCTCAGTACACATGAAAGAAAATCGAATCTGAATACACTACTACTGTTTGCAGTTGCAGAGCAAGTTGCAAACTGAACCGAATATTGCAAAGACACTATCTGAAAAAATACAAAGAACTGTATAGGATGATTTCATTCTCTCGCAACAACTATTTACAAACGTCTTCTGAATATTATATTGATACAAATTATCTTACGCCTTTTACAGAAAGAAGAAATGAGATACATTTATAATTGCAATTCTGTGAATTGAGCACAGCTGGAAAAGTCAAAAAATATCTTAGTGGAATGTGTTATACTAACTTACTCTGTAGCGCTATAGACGACTACACACGATGTTACATGCAGCGGCGCTTGGCAGCAAGTTCTGCCTAGACTTGAAGTATAACATGTTTTGCAACTATATACGTAACTGTTAATCTGAGAGAAGAAACGGCTAAAGGATATTTTGTTTGTCTTTCACTAGCAAACCCGTTAGTGGAGATTTAATGTAAGTGAAGCTAGCTCTCCTGCAGAGACGATCTGAGAAAGAAGGCAACATTCAGTTCTCAAAGGCAATGCAATTTCACCGAGTCAAAACGTCTAATGAGAAGAGACATCTTTCAATCAGGAAAGGAAATAAACATCGGGTTTGATATAAAGAAACTTAGTGTCTTCATTAGCAATGCATATTTTGTTTGCGAATCTAATTGACGATAACTTATGAAGTTATGTAAAGTAAGAAAATGACGGAGTAAAAAATGTAACTCTGCGAAATTACCCGCAAAAGGAGAGCGCTTTCTCTTTTAATAGGAAAGAAGCTGCTCTGTTAAGTATTGCAGCACCACATAGCATCCTCCCATGACCGTCCTTGTCCTATTTTCAGTCTCAGTTTCTGTGTCCCAACGTTTCTGATCCTATCCCCGTCCTGACCCGTTCCGTCCGTACCTGCTCTCCTCACTTCTCCCATCGGTTCTCGTATCTGCCCTTGTTCCGTCTCTACTCGTCGCGTCCCTGTCTGTCGAGACACTGTTTCAGTCCCTGTTCTCTCTCTGTCTTGAACATATTGGGAGCTCATCCCATCTGCTATGTCACAGGCCAACCCAGCCCCTCCGCCCCTCTACATATCATCATCCCTGATCCTGTCACCGCCCCTTCTCAGCGCCCTCTACGCCCCTCTCCTCCGTCACTCCGCCTTTTCTTCGCCCTCTCTTCGCCCTCTCTTCGCCCTCTCTTCGCCCTCTCTTCGCCCTCTCTTCGCCCTCTCTTCGCCCTCTCTTCGCCCTCTCTTCGCCCTCTCTTCGCCCTCTCTTCGCCCTCTCTTCGCCCTCTCATCGCCCTCTCTTCGCCCTCTCTTCGCCCTCTCTCCGCCCTCTCTCCGCCCTCTCTCCGCCCTCTCTCCGCCCTCTCTCCGCCCTCTCTCCGCCCTCTCTCCGCCCTCTCTCCGCCCTCTCTCCGCCCTCTCTCCGCCCTCTCTCCGCCCTCTCTCCGCCCTCTCTCCGCCCTCTCTCCGCCCTCTCTCCGCCCTCTCTCCGCCCTCTCTCCGCCCTCTCTCCGCCCTCTCTTCGCCCTCTCTTCGCCCTCTCTTCGCCCTCTCTCCGCCCTCTCTCCGCCCTCTCTCCGCCCTCTCTCCGCCCTCTCTCCGCCCTCTCTCCGCCCTCTCTCCGCCCTCTCTCCGCCCCCTCTCCGCTCGCTCTCCGCCCTCTCTCCGCCCTCTCTCCGCCCTCTCTCCGCCCTCTCTCCGCCCCCTCTCCGCCCTCTCTGTGTCTGCCCTGTCTCATCGCGCATTCCTCCCGGCCCCGCCACGCCCCCCTGCACAGCGGAGCCGCTGCTAATTAGTTCGTATCGCCCGCCTCCGCTCCGCCGAGCGAGGCGGCGGCGCGGGTGGGGGAGCGGCGGCGCAGCGGAGGCGGATGCGCGGGGCTCCCCCAGGTGATGGACGAACGAGTAGTGGCGTGGAATGGTTGGCGGAGGAAGAGCCGGGGAACAGTTTAGGACAGCATAGTTGGTGATTACCCGGATACAATGGAGAACGGAATGTTTACTAAATTCTCATCTCTCCTCCCTGTCTTCAACAGTTCTGAAATGGTTTAAAGAGCGCCTATTATATTGTTAATCACATTTTCCGGTAATGGCGTTTATCCTACTTTGCTGTTCTTATTTTGTACATGAGCAATTTATTTGTCTTTATTGTATGCAATTAAGTTTTTATTGGTTTTAACAGTCACTGAGAGAAAACTGAACTGTAGGAAGACATTAATTTCCAATGGCCAAGTCCCTTTCCTTTACGTCATTTGATATTCTTTCATCACTTCGAATTGCCTTTAGTATTGGAATACTAGCTTGGTGTGGCCCCTCACGTGAATGTTTTAAACAATTCGTTTGTATTATGCAAACAATTTGTAGAATTCTCTTATCTTTTATAAATATTCGAAAATAATTCATTTCCGCAGAAGATGGAGGCACCTCACTTGCCCAGGACTGGAAGAGAACAAACCGTTAGTAACTGACACAAGGAGATTGCACGATTACTATCAGTAGAATTTAAAATGTTGCTAGAAATAACTTCAGTACGAAGTACCTTATCTCCCACTACACAATTAATACACGACTATATTTAAAAAATCTGTAAGTGGTGTTAATGCGATACAATTTTTCAGTAAAAATCCATATGTACTCCTTCCGTGCTTACTGTTAATTGCCTTCCGCGCACTTGCTGGATCCTTCTGTGTGCATCCCCGAAACCGGGGAGCCCAAAGCAATTCCGTGATGTCACAGTGCTTGGAGCAAGTGCACTACATCGGCGCGCGTCGAGTGTGCTTGGAGGGGGCGGGGGCGGGGTGGGGGTGGGCGTTATCAGATGGAGCCACGCGCGGCGCTTCCTGCTCGGAGAAAGCAGTGCATTGTGCGCAGTCCGGCTCTTGGAGAAGGGAGCTACGCCAACTGCCGACCCAGCTACGGGACCGTCTAGGCGAAATGCAACCTTGAGATGTATTCCTTTCACCTCATTACGAGGTTTTCAGACCTAGACCACAGAGCAAGGAAGGTGCGTCATTTCTCCACGCACCGTCTCAGGGCTTCAACTGATGTCATCGCAGCCCCTCTGAACGGGACGATCTAGGTTAGAGTTCCGACGGTGGCAGGATTTTCGAGCTAAATAGCCAGGTCGTAGTCACTTGCTGTTTGGAGAATTCAGGCGGTCGGCCGCTCTCACAGGTTGTTTTCCGTGGTGTCTCCGATGAACACTAAACGAATGCCGGAGCAGTACCCTTACAAACAGGTCACGGACCGCGCGCGATCTTTCCTATCTCTTCCTTGTTCGATTCTCTCCCTTTATACACATTTACAATAACATGCACTTTACTATTAGACATGCCGGGAGACTGGCCGGGAGCTTAGAGTTTGTCTCGGCTGGAGCGGTGCCCCGCTGGTGGGAGATACCTGGGGATACCTTGGGGAAAGATACCTGTTGAGAGATACCTTGGGGAAAACCTCGCTAGCCTATGGTAGGTCGTCGCCGGATCTCACCATTCAAACCACTGTCACATACCGAGCAAGCATGCACTACACTTACGGGACAGATCGCCCTAGTAGTTGACGCGCCTGGAATCACTAACAATCATTTCTCTACGCCTAGAAGTCAAGGGATGGCGGATTCTGTGGGATGAGATGGCGTAGGGAGACGGAGAATGATCCTAGCGGTCACCTCCTTCTAGAGATATATCGGTATAAATGTTTCCGAAATATCATTTTTTAGAAACATCAATGTTTTATACACTGATGCATTAAAACGAACTTTTTTTAACATCTACGATTTGGGCTCTATAGCTTTACGTATTTCATGTTTCATGTGATTTTGAACAATTTTGTTAATCACAACTTTTTAGAACTTTTAAAAATATGTTTGAATAACTGATGATACCACTCTCAGATTGTGTTCGAACCAACCAAAATCAAAATATTGAAGGTTTTTGGTAGATGTCTTATTTACATATATGTTTTAATTTTGAGTCTCATTACTTCTTGCTACTGCGGTGACGCGCAGTCGCTTTCCCTTCACCAACTTTGACATACTACCGAACCTAGGTGTTGCTTTGAAGTATTACCCCTAGGCAACTAGGTGGATTGACTGATTAGTGAATCCGAGGGCGCGTCAAGTACTAAGATCATTAGTCCCATAAGGGTAGTGAATGTTTTTATCGCGGGAGGTGATGGTAATCTTCCTTCACTGAATGGCAAGATGGGACGCCGTCCTACAGATTGACCTACGGGTTTTCCTCAACCTGGTATATTCCACAAGCCCCGGCACCGCCCCAGCCAGGACAAGCTCTAAGCTCCCGACAGGTCTACCGGCATGTGTGGTAGTGTAGGGCATGTAAGTGTAAGTGTGTAAGTAAGTGAGGATATGACAAGAAAGAGGAAGGAAATATCGCACGCGGTCTGTAGCCAGCAGTACTACTGCGCTGGCATTTGCCTGATGTTGATCGGAGAAACCACGTAAAGCTACCGATCAGAACACCAAGCCTCTAGAATTCTCCTCCAGGCAGCGGTTGAACTCGATGTAGTTATGTAGCTAGTGTTAAAGATCCGCCACCATTGGAACTCGAAACCTAGTAACCCTCGGTCAAAGGTACTCCAGTAACATCAATTGATATCCTGAGCCATCTAAGCCGGAGCAACCAGCTGAAAACTAGACATGATTCAGATGGGGTGCGTGAGCTAGCGGGACGATGAACGAGGGAAAGTGAATCAAAATAATTTTTACCAAAATGCTCTCTTTTCAAATGAAAGTATTTTTCAACTACGATCAAGGTGTTTTTATTTCTTTATGTGCATAAATGAAACGCAATATTTGAGAGACAATGATCGAATTGGCCAATAGAAACGAAGAAAAACTAAAACGATACACTTCTTATCACCTTTCAAATTTCTTATAAAAAATATTTATACAAAAAATTGTGAAGTTTCTCATTGGAATCATAGAAAGTCACAAGTTATTACAGTTCAATGGAAAGCTATTATATCTAGAAGCAGAACTGTAAAAATACTATTAAATATCAGTAATGTTGTGCTTTCCCTGACACAGCGATTAAGACACAATGTAAGTAGCATAAATTTGTGTTTTTCTTAAATCGTATTCTTGTCACAGTGGTTAAGATATACTACGAGGAGCGTGTGCATTTAAACGTAACCATTTTAATTTGTAGCACACATTTAGTAATAATTTAAATATTAAAGGTTCAAATACCTAGTGAACGACACTATCTCTCTCCGGCAAGTTTTCGTTGACAAAGGTCAATTCGTTAAATACGCCATAGCGTACGCCTATATTTAGGCTCACACCAAATGATTCACGCCAAAATGTCTGGTTTGGGCTTGATCAGAACGCCAGGGGAAACCGTATTGAAATAGTACATTACTCGTGTGAAGTTTGCAATATTCGCTCGTTCCTCGTTCGTATCGTAATATCTCACTTGTGTATTAATACCCATTACATTGAGTTTCAAGCGATACTTTTTCTACGACTTTTATAAGTTAAACTTTTACATTGAATCGTTTCGTGTCCGTTGACATAAAGGCCACCTAGCGAACGCTCCCTAACCCTCCCCTCGCATGCTGTCGTAGGGGTCTCTGGCCACCAGCCCGCCTGCGAGGGAGTACTGAGTTAGTGAAATAAGATAAAAGTAAAATTACGAACCAATTTATTTTAAATAATATTCCACGAAAAATTACTAATTATAAAATAAATTAAAACTGACAAGCGTAATATATTAAATCAAATATAATTTTAATGTACACAATCGAACGAAAATTACTAGTTTGTAAACGTGTGTGTGATTGGTCAAGAACCTGTATCATAGTGAAAACTGTATAGAAATGAGTATCATTATGCAATGTGAGTATCACTGGTTGCAGCCATCAAATGACACGATTGTTCAATGGAAGTAGAGAAAATTATTTCCAATTATTCAACGCTATTAAGGTATATTGTAATGATCTAGGATCATTCCAATATGATTTAGAAACATTTTATGAAAAAAGATCTGATAAAACTGAACTAAGTATACCACAACGGGGACTATTCATGATGAGCACAGAATAGAAAAACAAATGGCGGTAGTGTCACGGGTAAATAGTACTTTTTAACCACAAAAAAACTCAAAGAAAAATGTGTTTAGGCATAAACACTCGATAGTGCAATTTTAAAGAAGAATTTTGAAGTTTGTTTCATTACAATCGGACCACGGGTTACGTTGCTATAGTAATAATTAGAAAATGCATAGTTGACGGAAAACTTCCAATGAACAAACGAGTGTACAAGTTGTGACGTCACTCGAAGAACAAATTAATGTTTTTTTAAGATAACGGCAAAACCAAGGAATGATATTAAACTGGAAATTACGAGGCTGTAGAGGAGAATTTTGGCAAATTTTTTAATGTAATACCAAAAATTTAGGAAAAATGTAAATAAAGTTTTTCTAAATCATGACTTAGAATTGAAGCAAAACAATAGACAGAATACGTGGCCATAGAAGGTAATGTCAAGTTGGGAAATAAAATGTTTCGGCGTAATAATACGCAAACGTTTGAATGGAAGATCAAAGTAAAAACAAAATTATTATGGAATTTAGGAAGTTGTTATACAACTGGAAAGTGTAAAATGAATAAAATGTAATTATTTTATGAATAGGTAAACAGGGTAATAATAGCGGCGAGGCTTTTTTGAAGCTGAGACTATAAAAATCCAGTCAACAATGAGTGTTAGATTTGGTTTCGTGTTGGGAGGGAGTGCACGCGGACGGTGAGTTCGTGGCTAGAATATTTTTTGAAATTTGTTAATTTATTTTAAAGTTTTGTGGAAGGATTTGGTGCAGCGGGAATCGGTGTTATGTTTGTTTGCACGCGGACAGTGTATAACTGATTGTGATAAGTAGGGCCCGGATAGTTATGTAATTACATATTTCCGTGTGTTAACTCTATCAAG
Source organism: Acheta domesticus (assembly GCA_031308135.1). Classification (NCBI taxonomy): domain Eukaryota; kingdom Metazoa; phylum Arthropoda; class Insecta; order Orthoptera; family Gryllidae; genus Acheta; species Acheta domesticus. The sequence goes on along the minus strand of JAHLJT010009419.1, from coordinate 65,577,709 downwards.
TCAAAACCACAATATATTTACGTTTCATGTCGATTAGGGCCTAAAACCGATGACTTTTTAGTACATATATTTACATATTTTACCCGAAAGTACATATATTTACATATTTTGCACAAAAGTACATATTTTTAAATATTTCTTAATATTTTCGTTTTTCTGCATTCTTTTTGTATAATTCTTCATTTATCCTACATGTTTTTGATAAGGAATAACTAAGACAAACAATTCAGCATTGTCAATTTTTCGGCAGCCTCCTCTCCAAATTGGCGCTATTGCATTGCGTAAAAATGTTGATATTGCAGCACGCAGAATCCTACAAAGGGGCAAGGTGTTGCACTCCAAAGCTTCCAGTGTGTAGAGTTCAGCGCGAGTAAAGCAGAGAACAAAATACTACTCAGAAATAAATTTTGTGTATGAAAATGGTACGTCTAGCAAGCGATAACTCGCGCCCACAACGTATTTTTCAGAGGTCTCTCTTGACCTTAATGCCCTTCGCCAAAAATTACAGGCACCAACGCAGCTCAGAAAGCGCCATTGACAGTTTTCTTTCCCCGTTTGTTGCACTGGAGCCTAAACCCTTGTTTGTAAAGTATCTCTGTGAGGTGAAAATCTAAAGTAAAATCATGATGTGGCACTACAGCTTTTGGATAAGAAAAGGACAGAAAATAATTCACGGCGATTGGCTTAAACCTTGTGGTAAATCAGACTGGGAATTTGCGATAGGCAAAGTTTGGATTATCTTTTCAGAGAAGTCAAGCAATAGCGTCTTCGGTAAGAACATTATTGAAGAAAGCTGAATTTGTGCCAAGAGTCAATTGGTTAAATATCAACCAGCATTGTTTTTATTCTTTAATCCGTGAATAGCATTGAACAGTGACATGTTGGGACAAAGTTTGAATATACACCAGTAACTTCATGCGATGTGGAACACTTGGTCGGTACAAGGCCTTCGAACAGATAATAGGAAAAATTTCATCCCTATAGAGTATTTGAGTAAACTCCTCGTGTGCATGCTTGCGGATGAGCCGTTCCGTCTCTCACGGGTAGACTACTTCCCGTGCACTAGTGGAGACAAACGAGGTGTCATTCGACGCGTCTCGGCGTCCTAATGGGGAACTGATAATTTGTTTCCAGAAATGGCTATAAAATTCTAAGAAATTTCCAAAAACGTGTTTTTTCGTGTTTTGGCGCTGTGCTCTTGGTAAGTATGCCGGGAACTAAATCAACGCCACCTAACTAGATGTAGGTGGTGTTGATTAAACTCCAGTACAATACCGACGAAGGGAAAGACAGAGAAACGAGAACAACGAAGAAGAAGAAGAAGACGAAGAAGGAGGAGACGACGAAGAAGAAGGAGGAGACGACAAAGAAGAAGAAGGAGGAGACGACGAAGAAGAAGGAGGAGGAGGAGACGACGACGAAGACGGAGGAGACGACGACGAAGAAGGAGGAGACGACGACGAAGAAGAAGGAGACGACGACGAAGAAGGAGGAGACGACGTCGAAGAAGGAGGAGACGGCGACGAAAAAGGAGGAGGAGACGACGACGGAGGAGGAGGAGAAAACGAAGAAGGAAACGACGACGAAGAAGATGAAGACGAGGAAGACGAAGAAAAAGAAAGTCACACAACCGAAAGTAATTTAAATCGTCGGTGACGTCACATTCAGCTATTTTCTAAGTATTTGGAACAAATATTTGTATCTCATTTTTTTACGGAGACCATTTTAAATAACAGAATTGTGAGTAAAATTATGTTTTAATTTTGTTCTTTACGAGGATATTAAGTCTACACAGATCAACATTTAAGCAAAAGTATTTTATTAAAACGAATTGATATAATAATTAAAGTGTTACATATTTCTTATTTTTTAGTACACATTTCTATACATTTTAATACATATATATGTACATATTTTCCTAATTTTTAGTACATAATTATCCGGGCCCTAGTGATTACATTGCATTTATATAGAAATTACTTTAAATAGAAAAGTGCATTATTAACTGTTTTGCAGTTTACTTACTTATTATAGAGAAATTACTGAGAAACAGCAGCAAAAAAACGACGACTTTGTGAGAGAAAAACCCGTTTTGTGCGTCTGTGATACCAAAAGAGTGGATAATAATTGTTCCTATTGAAGTAAATAACTTCCATCAACACATTGTTAAGTTAGAATACACGTTTTGTGGAGACTCTCATATACAGTAAAAAATAATGTATCTATCGTTAATTCAATTCCTCTGAGAGCATTTTCCTTGTGAAATGTGCAAAATGTGAGAAAACAGGAAAATACATTTATCGGCGATTATTTAAATGATGAGAAGCACCATCTGTACCAACACTGAAAAGGGGGAGGGTCGGTAAAAGGTGAATTGAAAGTCGGCGAAGAGTTAAAGGAGGAAGACCGTCTTCACCATGTAATTTCAAAGTTTGAACAAATGTTGGAATAATATTTAAAACACAAATTACATTTGTTACTACAGCACGGACTTTCTCGCCCTATTTTCACGCAAAATTAAGCAAAAAGTACTCATATTTCCAAAAAATCGTACATGACTATTTTGAAATATACCTTAAAGGAACAGATTTCGTTAAAAATCTCAATCTTTCATATTTTAGTTGTAGGAAGACCCCGAAAAAAGTTTGAATTTGCAACTGCAATTTTCAACAAATAAATACTATCGAACAAAAAGTGTAATATAAACTATGTAGCAACTTTTTAAATAATTTGAAAATGTCCCAGGGGTTTCATGTAAAGTACCCCCAAAATTAATATGTCTGTTTTCGAATTCAAGGGGCCACGACATCAGCAAGAGCTATTGGGGGATATCAGTTTTGGAAAAAATGATTTAGCCGTTAGCGTTGTTCGCAAACAGATGGACGAAAAGACGTTTAGCCGTCAATCAATTTTTCGGTATCAAGGATCCACAAAACAGAGATTCTGGCTACACCACGCGTATAACTTATTGTTTTCGAAATTTATCAACTGGAGTTATCCCATTTTTCATTACTAGGGCCCCGTAATAAGAGTTTTCCTATCAAAATTGGCCGCTTTTTTCGTGCCGCATTACATAACCTTTTCTCTATCCGTACCAAGAAAGTAAAACAAGATATCTCAAAAGAGACAGCCAATACCAGAGTAATCGGCCATGGCTTATAAAGAAGAAGAAGTTGTTCATTGCATTTGTGAATATAAATTAAGTAAAATTATTTACACTTTCACTGAACAACCTTTGCAAGGGACAGGACATTTTAAACTCAATTAGTATACTTCCCACACATTCAGTGCATAAAAATATTCATGAATATTGTGGAATAACTATTATGCTATCTAGAGATGAGTGGAAATTACGTAAAACCCATCCTACCATCCAAGTGCTATTTAATACTTCCAATGTGAATGAAAATAAATCGATGATTGTTGAAAGGCACTAAGTCTTAATTTTAAAATCATTGTTGAAATAGAAAAAACAATGTTGGGCCTTTTATTTAAGAAATTTCACATTTTTACTTTCCCCTATACGTACGTATACACGGAGTGATATACGTAGTATAGGGAAAGTTATGTAATGCTGCGCGAAAAAATGGCCAATTTTCGGCGGAAAAAAATTCATTGCCGGGCCGTGAGAACGAAAAAGTAGATAAAACCAGTTGCTAAATTAAGAAAAAATCCCCTGACACGTGGTATAGCCAGAAACCCTGTTTTGTGGGTCCTTCGTACCGAAAAAACAATTGAAAAGTACAATATGTGCAATATTAAAAAATTACAAAAACAAGATTTTCTCAAAAATGGCTCCAACTTTTTTCTTTAAACCTTTGGTGGGAATAGTGCCTAATGTATTTTATGAGATGACAAAAACGCCATATTACTCTATTCTTTTGTTTTTTTAAAAATTGGAAAAATGTAATTTTTTCGACTTGTCTCTCACGTCGTTAATATTTACATTAGTAGCGATGTTTTTACATTATTATATTTACGAGTATTGTGCTATAAATAATTTCAAGTAAAGTTTCTCGAAAACACAACCGTTTTCGGTGAAAAGTATCTCAAATTTCGGCTTTTCAGAAACGCTCAAACGCCATTTTCTCATATACGGCTGCAAATTTTTTCTTGAAACTTTGGTAACGGATAGTCATAATTACATTCTTTAATATGACGTTATGTTTATTTTGAGTTATTTTTTGTTTTTTAAGAAAAATATATAAGTGTATTTTTTTTGAAAGATCTCTCACATCTTTAATGTGCACATTACCAGCAACTTATAAATATTATTATATTTGTGAGTGTAAGTGCTTCAAATAACTTCAAATAAAATATTTTGAAAACTCAAAAAGTTTCTGTGAAAATGAGCTTCAAATTTCGAATTTTTTGTAGCGCTTAAACGCAATTTTCTTTAAAACGGCACATAATTTTTAAAACCAAATTGCCATTTAGGACTAGCTTTTTGTGTTCTTTAATATTATAAAATAAATATTTCCGTTCTACCAATAGGTAACCGAAAAATTAAGAAAATTACAAAAAGTGTAGTGTTTGTGGTGATAGACGGCAACTGGCAAGAAAGAGTATGTGGCAAATCCGAATAGCCAATGTAGATCCAAGGAAATTGAAAACTAATACGGGAAAGTCTGTGCCATTCTCTAGCACCACTAGTTTTTTATTACTTCTCTGTTGGAATCCAATTTTTACTCTTTAAGAAGATATCCAATTGCATGTGTATACAATTTTTAAATGTTGCTTTTACGTTTTGGACTTACTGCATGACAACATTAATCAAGGTTTTCACGAAAGGATTTTCATTAAAAATTTGTAACTTTTAATGAACGACGAAAAAACAATGGTCACAAATTGTACATAATACACACAAGAAAGTATCTACTCAATATTAGGCCATTATAAGACATTATCATAAAGCTATTTAGAATCTTGTAAGTCGATAACCTAGCAATATTCTTTCCTTAAATCTTCCATTTTGGTTTTCTTTATGAGTACTTTTCCTTTCGGATGGGCCCTCATTATTCCTACAAAAATGTTTTTTACTTCTCTTCGGCCAGGTTGTAATAAGTTGAAATTGTTCTCTAGAAAGCCATTTATGTATGGGATTGTTACCACATGGACAGAATGAGAATCTTTCACCTGTTGCGTGTTTTGGTACATCACTCAACACGTTTAGCAAACACTACCTCTTTGGCGAGAAGGCACTGCCCCCTTGTATTCCGGCTCATCAGGTCACGTTGGCGGAGCCATCTGTCAGAGCAAGACGCTGACACAGTCCCAGCTCCAACCAAACACCTTTCACTCCACCGTCTACAGCTCACGTGCTCTGCCAATGCGGCGGTCTTCCTCGAACCCTCAGCGCAGTGTTTTGCAGATCGGTACTTCAATAGTTGGCACATATATGAGGGCATTAAACGACTGATGAGCAACTCGTGTACTACTTTTTGTAGCTGGATAAGAGTTAGTATTTATAGATTCCCGTCTTAGCTTCAACCAGAAAATCTCTCAAAAGAAAAAAAACAATTTAAATGTGGGAGGACGGGAGGAAGAGAGAGAGAGAGAGAGAGAGAGAGAGAAAGAGACACAGAAAGAGAGAGAAAGAGAGAGAAAAAGAGAGAGGAGAGAGAGAAAGAGAGAGATGAAAAGGGAGTGAGATGAATAAAGATACATGAAGAGAGAGAGAGAGAGAGAGAGAGGAAACGAGAGAATGGAAAGGGAAAAGAGACAGAAAGGGAGAGAGAGAGATAGGAAGGGATTTCAATTATTGCAAACAGCGAAATGCGAAACAATGGTAGGAATTGTGTTTTTAAAACTCGCATAAACTCGCGACATTCTGCTTCACTTTTCACGTAGTATTTATCCACATGATTAAAACTTCGAATTAAGTTTAGTGTTCTTAATGGATTAAATTTCATGCAAAAAAGATCGAGTCTCGAAAAAATGTGATATGTATGTTGGTAAAATTCAATACATTTATATGAATGAGTTGTTCTAATACCAACATGTAATGATATATCGAGCCATTTTGATGATTTTAACTTTTTGAATGTTAGCACACAAAGCTTTGTTTGTTTGAATTCAGCACACAAAGTTTTGTTTTGAGCTAAAATTACCAATCAAAATGTTCCTCAAATATTAAAAAATCAATCCTAAATAGTAAGATATTGCCGATAAGAGGAATCTATACGTTTGTCTTTCTGGTAATTGATTGTTAAAAAAGTAATTATAAAATATGTTCAAAACGAGTTGCAAAGTTTGGATCAAGCACAAATTAAATAATGATATTTAAAGGCAGCACCAGTCATTTAAAGCGAACTGAGAAGAAAAACATAAGGAAAATTTTCTAGTGTCATAGGAAGGCAGTTTTCATCTTCGTTCAAATTTAGACCCTCCCCAATAAAGAGCGTACGTTCTAATTGCAGATTTCTTTTAGTTTTTTATTAAATTCAAATATTATCCCATCCGGTCTCGGCCGATTTTCTCGCTAACCCATATATAATGCAAGCACTATTTATTTTCTCTATTGTCTCTGGGATTTTACACTTGTATTGTGAAAATAGGAGTGAACGTGATGCCGAGAATACTAGTCATATTACCACACTTTTACCATTACCAGAATATGTTCACAAGCTTTCTCTTGTCATTGAGAAAACATATTTATTTTTACTGCATCATTCTCAATGGAGAGAGCTAAAAGAGACTTGCAGTGTTCTACTGATCTTAATATTCTGCATACTGCACCACCAAAATTAGGACAATATATACAATTAGGACAATTAATTAATCTTGTGCGAAAATCCTGAAGTTTAAAAAGCATCGTTATAAAAGTGTAAATAATTTCAGACTGAAAGGATCCAATGGAGCAGAAAGGCCGTGAACTTTACGTTACATCATATTGGCTCAATACTGTGTGCAAGTAAACATTACAAATTTTCTAAACATTTATTGATAAACAAAAGACTTAGACCCGTGGCACCTAGGCCGAGAATATCGAATAGTTAAGATATTTAACATAGGTTTTGAGATTCTGAACGATACTGAACATTCATCTTATGGAATGAAGATACTCAGCAGAGATAAACCTACAAAATATAATTGAAGGTCGAATAATTCACATTTTGTAACTTACAACTTAGAAAACGTTTCTGGGTTTTAAGGGCTCGAGACGTAAAATTTATTGGTAACGTACGATGCAGCGTAACGTGTGTTGCCGATTGAGCGACTGATGATGTCTTTACATCATAATTTACAAACTACTTCGTTTATCATTTTAAATCTGTTTGATAGTTCCCAATCCAGCTATCTTCTTGAAATAGTTCTTATCTGGCACATTTATCGGGTTTTGTGTCAATGTTGTCTTTCAAAGCCATAATTTCTATCTTGGAGTAATATAGATATAAATATAATATAAGATATAATAAGATATAAATATAATGTAAGAGATTGTAGTTTGTGTACCTCTTTGTTGCCTAATAAAATATTGCAGAGATCTAAAGGGTTGCCAATTGTGCAGAAATCAGTGCGGATCTAAGTTACATAAATCTCTAATTTCTTTAGATTTTCTTCTATTTTTGTATTATAATGAAATTTTTATTATTTCTGTAACTAATTGCTTCCACGGAGAACGGTTAAATTTATCTGTTTATCTATCAATATGGAAGTTGACAATTCCATTGCGGGTTCACGGGTTTTGGTCCAATAAATAACATATTTTAGTTTGCCGACGTTTCGGAGTTTATTATAGCTCCATCTTCAGGGCTTACTATGCGTGGGAAGTAACTTCCCTCTCTATGTAACTTCCCACGCATAGTAAGCCCTGAAGATGGAGCTATAATAAACTCCGAAACGTCGGCAAACTAAAATATGTTATTTATTGGACCAAAACCCGTGAACCCGCAATGGAATTGTCTACAGAAAATGGTCATGAAACACAGCAGAATATGGAAGTTGTTTCTTTGTGTCATGCAAGTGACGAATAAAGATTAATTTTGAATTCAAACCATCATTTCTTTTTCGACGTAAAATTTGTAGTACCGCACCATTCGATTTACATTCATTTCTAAAAGTCTCAAAATATTTCAGGTAGCCCACTTTTCCACCGGGGTCAATATTTTTCTTGGGATTTCTCTACGCTCTCGCCGAGAGAACAACATTGTTACATCAATTTGCACCTTGTCTCCGCGTTGGAAAACGAGCGAAGAGGTTCAGGTGAACAAAAAGCTCAGAGCACCCACGCAGATCGCGAAAGAAAGATTCATCTTGCTGTAGCGAATCCAGAACGAACAACAAATGTTTCTAATGAGTGTTGGCTGATTCACATGGTTGCCACAAGGCTTTTGATCTTTAAAAAATGAAGTTGTTAGTTTCAGTTGAGTTCTTGAAGAATCTTATTGTTTAAAAAATGAAAAATGTGTAGGCAATAAAAACTCCATTTTTTTCATCTTTCTAAATTTTGGAGTAGAGACAAAACACCTTTTAATAAATTACATAAAATATATAATTTTCACTTCATAGAACAGAAAGTAAAGCCCTCAAATTTTAAATGTGTACTAGAAAGTTAGTATTGGTGGATGAAAGTCACCTAAACTACTTTAAAATATCTCTCCAAATTTGGAGATCTATGTGTTTGTTTAAGTATCTTTCTCTTGAAATTGTAGTTATCAGATTTTCATTGCTTCGTTTCAAATGAACATTAATAGCAGTAACAATATTTTAGACACAAACACTGAAAATGAAATCTGTTCTATGAAGTGAGCCAAGTGTGCTCTATGAAGTGAAAATAAAATATTTGTCAATGGAAGATGATGATGAATATGTAAGGTTGCACATTATTTTTAAACAAATTTATTAGGCAAAATTGAAGGGTTTATTCTAAATACACTGAGAGAAATAAGTTTGTAGTATTCTAAACTCATTATTGTGGTTTAATTTTTAATATTTATTATCATTTTTGTAATGTAGTAAAGCCCTGTTTTTTACTGATAGAAATTTGTACTGTCAAGAATAGATAATTAATAAGTTCAATGTGCAGATTGACCAAAGGATGTGATAAAACACCTTGAAGGGCATTGTCGATATTGTACCAATGTTTCTTAAAAAAATACCAAAATGTACGATATTATTTGTGAGAAAAGGAGGCTATTTATAAACATTTCCACTTTTACAGATCCTTTTCTTATGAATGATTATTTCCCTACGTATTTTATAATTACAAATTCAAGTGAAAGATTTGTTCCCATTTTTAAGAAGATTAATACTACTTAAAACGCTTCAACATAAGGAAATTTGGAATTAAATTTTCACGAAAGTATTTTTCGGTACAACTAAAAAAGGCTAAGAAAGATTTTTCTATTGTATACTTATTCCTGCAACTTGATGTGCATTACAATATTTTAGAGGTTTCTAAGACTACACAGTTTTAACGGTACGAAGCAGTTCAACGTGCACATTTTAATCAATATTTTAATTAGGAGCAATGTTCTTTTTCTTGGAATCAGTGTTGCACCCTCATCGCAATTGTATTTTATTGCGAATTAGTAATTTTATTTCAAATTCTTCAACCTAGGTGTTTTATTTGCGTTTTACAAAAATTATTGAATTTTCCGAAAATGTTAGTCAGGGAAATTGAGGAAAATATTTCGAATGGCAATGTCTATCGTATATATCCTAGTACTTCTCTGTCTTGGTCACCCAATCTTTATTCTTTCCATCAAGAGATCGTTGAACAAATATGTACACAAAAATTGTTATTTGTTCCCCTCTTCCATTCCCTAGTACCATTTCTTTCCTAGCATCTTTTAACACTTCACCTCTACGGAAACACCACGAACCTCCTTTTTCTACTGAATGTATTGTAAAAATTTCATGGGAGTAATACAAACAATGTTATATAAACGGGGTTCAAAGTGAAAAACAAGAATCTACTGTACGTATTTTCCTAAAAAAACGAGTTCTTGAGTGATTTTTCGTACCTAATCTAGTAATCTATGAGCCATTCACCATGGAACTGTGTTTTTTATTGTGTACGTATTTACATTGCAATCATATCCCTCCATCCCAATGGGACAATTCCGCAACAAAATTGCCGCCCTCTCCCCGAAACCAGTAGCGTGTAACATGTTTCTTGAATGACCTTCAAGGACACGATGCCGACTCCACTTTTTCAGGGCAGTCCCATTTGCAACAATTTTCGGACGCACACTCCTCTTTCGGGCGCCACGAATCCCCCCTCAGCGCTTAATTGTGTGTGTGTCAATTAATTCGCGCTTCCTGCGGCCGTTCGCGCACGCACGCGCCCTGGCGCCTTCCCCGCCGCCGCCGCCGCCGCCGCCGCCTCCACCGCAGCGCCTGTCATGCTCTGGAAAGCGCGCGGGCTAACCCGAGTGTTGCGGCTAACAACCCGCGAGCACCCGCAGCCCCGCACCTCGGCTATATAAGCGAGCGAAGGAGGGCGAGCCGCAGTTGTCTGCTCGACTCCGCGTCGCTCGCTGCCTCCGGCTCCACTCTCCGCTCCGCTCCTCTCCTCCGTCCTCGCTCCCCGCCCCGCCCACCCGCCCGCCATGGCGACGTCGAACCAGCTGCTGCGGCTGGCGCTGTGCGCGGCCGTGCTGCTCGCCTGCGGGCTGCGCGGCGCCCCGGCGCAGGAGCTGGACCGGGAGAACGAGGTGGAGGACGGCGGCAGCGGGAGCAGCCACAGCATGCGCATGGTGTACAAGCTGGTGGTGGACTGCCTGCAGAAGGAGGACATGGGCGTGTGCCTCAAGCTGAAGGCCCTGGGCTTCCTGGAGCGGGCGTTGGCCCTGCGGGCGCCGCTGCCCATCATGGACTTCGTGACCTTGGCGCGCGATCCCAACGCCCCCGAGGACGCGGCCCCGGCCGGCCCGCCGCCCACCGAGGCCGAGCTGGAGGCGTCCCTCCCGCGCTCGCTCGACGAGAAGAGCAGCCGCCTCGACCAGCTGCTCATGGACAAGGTGGACCAGCTGCTGCGCACGCGCAGTCTGCAGCTGGCGCTCCCCAAGGACGCCTTCGAGGGTGAGCACACGCCTACGCTCCGCACGCGTCCTTGGCATGCTCTTTTCTTCCGTTCCCACTCGAGCATTTCTTCTTTACGTTAGGATCACGTAATTTTCTTTACTCTTGTCTTATCTTAGAATTCCATTCCACCGTTTATTCCTCTTTCCTTTTCGATTTTTTCTCCTTCTTTCTCTTTCTTTCTTCTTCCATCTTTTCTCTTTCCTATTCGCTGTTTTATGGTATTCGTCTTCTTGACATTTATTTTTTCTTTTGTAGTTTCTTAACTGATTTATACTTTGTAGCTTTACCACTCCCTTGCTGTAATCTCGCCTAAATAGCTCATACGTGTTTCTGCACTTGTATTATTACAATAACAGTTTTGCAGTCGGACGAAATCCTAATCTTTTTCATCAATATTTTCAATCAGTGTTAATGGACGTTAATCGTCAACTGGGTAATTAATGTCGGGGAGGGTTGATTGTTTTTGTGGAAGTGTCAAATGTTAAAACTTTTTCAAATGGTACTTTTCCTAAATTGATTTCATGTACATTGTATTTGGTAATTGTTTTGCTAGTCGAAGCTTCTAACGATTGCAGATTCTTTTAAAATTATTAGTCACTTTTTCCAAGCCAAAATGTACTTAGTTTATAATATTCATTATTATCTGTTATTAGTCACTTTTTCCAAGCCAAAATGTACTTAGTTTATAATATTCATTATTAACTGTGTAATAGTCTCAAGTATAATATTTAAAACTGTACCTTCTTTGAAACAATGAGTGATAAACTAAAAGAAAATTTATTTCTACCAAGTATTATATCCGAACTCCGTAGGGGTTCTTATTTCGCGAAAATTTCCTCCTTCACTTCTCGAATGGAATTTATTTTAAATTTTCAGAAAAAATGTTCAAATATCATAATTTAAATTTGCAGATGCCTACATGAGAGATGAAAAATCAAAATTTACGAACACTATTAACTCATTGACCTTATTTGATTGTAATAGAGTTCAATGCAATTTTGAATGTAAAGTTCCCGAAGTGCTTATTATACTAATAAATTGCAATTGTCTTCAGATGATGTTATTGATCATCATCTACAAATATATTTGTAGTATTAAACGACATTCCTAGAGTTGAAGCTTTGTTCTTAAATAATGTAACATGATTTAGATTATTTTAATGTTGTTTCAACATGAATCTCGACAATTTTTTGTAACTGAAAGCAAATTTTTCTAAAATTTACCCACAAAAAGTGAAAATGGGAGAATTATTAACTCTTGACATTACTTTTGGGACTATATACATACTGCCAAATTTGGTGAGGTTTGCAAATGAAAGTTCTCGGTCAGATTTGAAACGAATACTTCAACCGGTTCCAACAACGATTTCCGGTTTCATCTATTCAGCTTCAGACAGGTCTCGAAATGGACCGGATCGCGTAGCAATTGCGGCACGCTTCCTAACAATCTTGAGCATTTTCGTGTCAAAAGATATTAGAGTAGCTCATTTCGACGTATTTCAATAAAAAATTGTTCTTATTTTGTGTCATTATGTGCCGGAGCTAACTTTCAATAAGGCAATGTTAAGTTATTAATATTTTGGGTCAGATAATGAACCGAAGATATTTTAATTTACTGCATCGCATAAAGTTTTCAATATTAGTATTATTAATATTATCAGATGATAATAATAATAAATCTCGTGACTTTAAATGCCCCCCAAATGCCATTCCGAAAGTAGATTTTGGAGAAAGAAGTCGTTCTATGAACACTTTCTTATATTATGACAATGTGGTCTTCATCCCTGACCATCAAACAGTTCATGGAGAAGACGACATTGACGGATTCGTATGAAAAGGGTGTAAGAATGATTAGATAAACTTTTCAGTCGTTCATTAGTCGAAAAAACTTAATAGGATGCACTATAAATTATGAAAATTAAAATTTATTTAATTTTTCATTGTAATACAATAATAAGTTTGGCTCATAGCTTTGTAAAACTAATAAACCGTTCACTTACTCTAATTTTTTAGTTCATTCTGCTAAACAAATTCTGGCTTTCATATGGGGGACCTAAAGTAAATGATTAAATAATGAAAACCTGACTATCCCATGGATATGAATAAAATATTGGTAATGACTATCCATTTTTTAAAATGATGCTACTTGCTTCTAAGGAAAGTTCCGGTTAAAATTTAGTTCCCATCAGTTTCTACTAGTTTTTCTGTTAGCCCTGATAGCACATGCTTGGTGAGTGGTCGCGTGCCATGTAATGCGAGAGTGTGGTGTGGCGTGCGTGCGCAGGTCGCAAGAAGAACAAGGGCTACGGCGTGCTGCTGGCGGGCGGCGCCGCCATGGCCGGCATGATGATGCAGATGGCGCTGGGCAAGATCGCGCTCATCGCCGGCAAGGCGCTCATGGTGGCCAAGGTGGCGCTCGTCCTCTCCGCCGTCATCGGCCTCAAGAAGCTGCTGGGTGGCGGCGGCGGCGGCGACTCCCACCCGCAGGTACGGACACACACACAGATTTCACGCTCGTGTGCTCACGTCGCTTCCGTACTCAATGACCTGCCTACTGAGATGGCTCTAAAGCAAGTACCATAGGCGCCCTCATGAACAACAATACTTTTTCACTCATTCACTTTTTATTGAATAATTACATGCCTTTGGTCAGTTAGGCCCTTGGCAGTTGAAGATGAACTGATTGAGTATTACAAACAGAATTGAGTATCTACAAAGAAAGCTCACGCATCAAGAACACTCTATTTATGTTTTGAATTCAAATTTGAAAGGAGATTATGGGGGGTCGAAGAATTGTTTGGGCAATTTACGTTTTAGTAGGTTTCGATGGGGATTGTGTTTACCAAGTTAAAAATGAAGTGCAGATGGAATTTTATTAATTTTGGCGTAGAATGTTGCTGAAATTTGTATAAAAAAGTTTTTAATTGGTAGTATACCTAACTCATTCACTGTGGTGGTGACAACGAATCCCTGCAGGAGGCTTGTACCACGTTTGCCAAATACACACTTGCGTGTTATCTGGGGCAACATCTTACTACCGAACTCAGTCCCTCGTCTACTGAGATGGCTATCGAGAAATCACGGCATTCGTGCCCACTTGAACACCCGTTCTTATTCACGTATCCACTGGCGTAGCGGAAGTCAATTCCACCTGAAGGATTTGCTCAATACATTTGCTCAATACACACGCCGATGTTCTCTGGAATGACACATTGGTTTATTGCATGACACAGATTGGTTCATTGCTCTCCGGGACGAGCCGCTTTATTTGTGCTAAGGGTGACGTTTCGGTGAGCATGATATCCTTCTTTAGACCTCTGTGTGACCCCATCAGCGTGACCAAAATTTCTCTGACGAGGTCCGCAACTTAGTGACTGGACATGTTAGCCACGACGACGAAAACGCTGTTCTTCTCAGACACCAATATCACACATGCAAGTTACTTAAATCTGTCTTGTTGCTACTGAACACTGAGGATTGGGAGATTTATTCTCAAAGAATTCGTCCCACCGAGGAATTAGGCATACTTTTCCGTGCACTAATCTCAAAACTGCTATTTCCTAAGTCCTAGGGGTAGGGACACCCAACTCTGGGTTTGCAAATGTGCAGAGCGATAGAGTTTTGGTTTATCCAGATGCAAATTCGAGAGAAGCGTAATTCTGATGCATGATAATAGCCGCAGCACCTTAATACATATCTGATTCACACATTTATTGTCTTATCCATTGGAGGAGAATTTTTTCTGGTGGATTAATTGGATATATACGCCCAGTCTCATACAAGGACACATTCGTAATCACGGGTACCACGACGCGTTTCCTGAAGGAAGACTCTTGGTTCTGTGTTTGATAGCTATTAGGAATGTCACTATGGTTTACTGAGCTTCCACGTCGTTGTGGCAAAGGTATGGGAGTTGACCCACGGGTACAGATCTCAGCCTTCCCCTAAATTTTCCAAGATGTCTCCAATTACATTCAAACTCAACGTCATAGTGCTATCCCTGCTGAGGAGAATTTGAGTAGGTACTTGCACCACGAGGGTTTTCTCCAAACACGTAACAGAATCATTATCCAAACAGTAAAGTGTATTTAAAGTTGCATACTCGTCTGCGTTCCCCTTTAGCGTGATCGGCGAACTTCTATTTCTTTCGTCTTAAAACTGTTTAATGCAGAACTGTGAGTAAATTTTCTGACCAGTTGTGACACACTTCCAGGTTTCGTGTCGATGGAATCTTACAAACGGTACGAATCCGGCACATTTCCTAGGTGTGTTGTAAAGCTTTCTATATATATGATGCCAGTCAGAGAGAGGGATGACATGAGAGAGATAAGAACAAATCAGAGAATCCGGCGTTCACATCCGAAATCACAAAAGCCACTGGTAAAACCTGCGATAAACCGCGGTCAAAGTTAATAGAAACTTGGGTGTTCGAGAGTCGCCGCGTCCATTCGGGAGTCGTACTAGCCAACGTTTTGGCCGTCTGTGACCTACTTCGGGAAGAATGGCATTGACCTTGCAAGTAGTGTTGGCATAGTTTCGGTCATCAACCTCCAACCTTATTCACGTTCAATAGTATTGGCTTTTATGAAGGTCGCAGAATGACAAAAAACGTTAGCAATCCTGTTTAGAATGTGATAACTCTTGCACAGTTACTTATCCACACCATGTTGTACTAATCCACACTCGGGCACGTTTCTGTTTCACCGCTACTGTAATCCTCACTTTATTCTGTAATCATACATCGTAACCGTACGTACACGAAATATGTAAAATATCGTCTTAAGTCACCGAACTTTGTTGCATATTCGTTTGAATACCCTATTCTATACATCTCGTTCACCCTCTATCTCGGTGTCCATAACAAAATATCTTAAAGGTTCTTTATGCGCAGTTCTGCACGCAGGTCCACATTTTATTCCCACACCTTGGCCTCCACACACTCGCTTAAGCGATCGAAAACACACCTACGTTGAACTTTCATACACCTACTCTCTTCGCCACTGCAGTTTTACCTTCGTTTCTACAAACTCACATCAAAGGAAGACATTAAGATAATTAAACTAAATTTGAAGGTGTCGAAGTAGGCAAGAAGAATTAAGAACTTTTTTACCTCGGTATTTCATCATAGGTCCGCAGTTAATTCGCTTGTTCAGTAGGCTATAAATGATACGTTTCCGCGATTCTTGTCTACTCCATCATTGAAATCTCCATTTGTTTTTCTTTTAAATCTGACGGACAGCAAAGGTCCGTGAGGCAGAGGTTAGACGTTTTGTCTGAAGGACAGATCTAGTCATTTCACTCGTAGTGCTCGAACCGAAGCAGAAATTATGTTTACTTACTCTTTCTCTACCATTTTTTACTCTTTATATTTTTTACGTCTTTATCATTCTCACTTTTTTCAGCTTTACCCTCAGTAAAACAGATCCATAAATTGGTTGACATGACGCTAAAAACGGCGAACGAATAAGTTTGTGATGGATAACGAATTCAACTACATTTTCTCGTTTGTACAGTCCTTTGTTTTCTTACAATTCTCACAATTGTAATAATTTATTACCATTATTTACATACTTTCCAAAATCATGATATAAACTGCTATAATGAACATTGTAACACATTACGTATACGACACAAGTACATTATAATTACAAAGCATATCAGACACTTATTTCAGTTTTATATTTGTTTTTGAATTGATAAAGAAAGCGGGCATCTGTTTCAGAATTTTATCACAAGTGGGGGGAATTTTATCACTCTAATAACTGATTGGTTCGAAAGTGCCATCTCACATTTATTATAATTTATTTGAACACCAAGTGAATATTTATAACGGATTAGTTTCATCGCTTCATATAAGCACCTATGTGTTTTTTCATGTAAACACCTCGTTTTAATTCGAGTCTTTCTAAAATATGTTAGCCATTCATGAAATGCAAGTCGTTTTGTAGATTGAAATACATTATTTGTTAAACACCTTCGTAATTATAAGGCGCAATTTCGCTTTTACATCCTTCTCTCCCGGTAATTTTTCAGGCTGAGCTCAGTCCTCGGTACTGGCAGCAACGCGATGTGAAATCGCAAACAAAGCAAGATCCTTTGCCGTAAAATGCTATTGCCGTAATACACTAATACATACGATTCACGGAATGAGATTGTAATTCATGTATGATTTAATGAAAATCAAGCGGTAGCCAAAAAATAAAGACATTAACTAAATTTTACGTTTTAAATCAATATTCAATTTACATTTTCCTGATAATAAGTGTACGAAGCCTTTCTTAACTGTTTTACCAAGAAAAGTAGGTCAGATCTCATTTTATCTTCTACACATTGTAATGTAGAATTAATAAATCATGCACACTGAAAAGTATTACACTTGAAAGGTAGCAGTGAAGTACTTCTTCCTGCATTCTCATTAATAAAAGTATCCTAAGATTTTCTACCGGTACTTTTGCGCTGTGGAATAAAGTAGTCCTCTCATAGTGGAATTAAAACCACCTTCACGGCCTTTCACAAAGTGGCCCGTTTTTTGCGCTCACTCGAGTCTACATACAGACCTGTCAACGTGCCCCACTTTTCACTCGCCTTCGACAATCTCCACTTGCTATTCGTGTGTTGATGAGTCTGCGATTTATTTGCATTGAATACGTTTCTGTCATGCATCATTATTAAACAAGATAGAAGATTGCTCTTTAAATATCAGCTTCGTGCGTGCTTCACGTATGAACAAAATTCCTAAAGAAATATCACCTCAAAGTAATGCAAATGCTAAGTAAATTAAATACATTTTTTAAAACACTTCGGCTCGTCTTCTTTTAGACCAGAAACAAAATATTTTAAACTGAAAGTTATTATATCTATTTTGAGCCAGAAAGTTATGCGCTTATATTATTTTTCTTGCATTTTTGCTATTTCTTGCAGAACTTAAAACGTTTGAACTAAACCCTGACAAGGAATATACGTCAATTACGTTATGCTCTTGTCAATTACTTTCTAATTACCTTTCTAATAAGTAATGGCAAGGATCCAAGCATTGTTTATAATTCGTTTGACTTCTCATTATTATCGCTCATGACGTAGTAAATAAAGTGTGACCTTTAAAATAAAGCAAATATAAAGAAAAGAAAAAGTTCTCGTACAGTGAAATTAGTGCATTACGAGTAGTAATGATTTCAACATAAAATGGTAATAATGTTTACCGCTTAATCCAGCCTTTATTTAGTACATATTATTTTAGTAATCATTATAGAAATTTATTAGGCAAAGTTTTAATATTTTTCATTTTACAAAGCTTTACACCTATTAATGTTTCAACGTTTTCCGCGAACGTCACTTCTTCCCACTTCATTATTGTTGGCTGTAGTCTTTTTGCGGTTTCTTTTCTTCTTTCCTTTAACGGGATTTCTATGCAGCATGCTAATGCTCTAACCCTGTAGTACCGCAAGATCAAGTATAAGCAGAAATTTTAAACCAAGCTCACATTCTACTAAAGATAAATAATACTACTGAAAAACAGTTAATATTTGACGTAATTTCTATTTCTTACTAGTCACTCTAAAAGCAGTTATTGCATGTCTTCTTCTTCTTATTATTCCCATCAAGATTTTTCAAGCAAGATTATACTTCATGTTTAGTGAAGAGAGGCACTAACTGTGCGGTGATGGCAAACTGCGGAATCGCGGAAGTTCAGGCTCAATCAGACTTTTGTTCAGTACAAAAGTACGCAGGAGAACTGAGATATGTTATCGTATAAAACCCAGTGTGGTTTAAGGCCTGTAGCAAACTAACGTTCGCTGACGCGCATTAAATTAACGTACGTCGTGCATTAACACTGTATTTTATGCGGAACGGACAAAGTGCTCTTGTGCCGTTTCGTGTAGTGTTATTCTACAACGCGTGCTACTTAACGTGCGTCAACGCAAGGCTCATGTGCAGGGGATCTAAGGGTGTCTGAAGTAGGGTGTCTTGAGGATTGACGGTATTTGCATCTTAGCTAAGTGAAACATCATGAATGTGTTCTAAGGATTGGCGTGAGCAGGGAGCACTCATTAACAAGAGAACTTTTACAGGTAGTGTACGCGACGAAAGGTTGAATGCTTGACTATTTTGCATTTCCGGTCGTGTACTTCTGGGCACGCAAATTCTAAAGTCATTAGATGTATATGTATATGTGTGTGAGTGAGGAGAGAGATGTTGACAAGGTCGAGAAAAGCTCGCGCGCGGACCTTCGACATTTTAGATAGGGACTGCTCCAATATTAACTTAGTATTAACGGAAAACTATCAATCAGAGCAGCCTGCGTTAGAATTCTCCTCCAGACAGTGGCTGAATTCGACGTAGCTATGTAGCTTATGTCGAAAATCCGCCAACGGCGGAGAGTCAAACCCTAGTATACAGCAGAGGCAACAGTTGATGCCATGAACGATCTCAACCGAAGTGCTACACGAGAGGGTGCGCATAGAAGACCAGCGACCAATTAAGTCGTAGAGTGGATGAAGTCATTGCCCTAAAGAAGGCCACGATTCACTCACAAAAACGTCAAATCTGCGCAAACTACACCTACTCCGTACCAGTGTAGTCGTAGAGCGAATAAAGTCGTAGAGCGAATGGCGTCTTTGCCCTAAAGATGGTCACCGTATACTGGCGAAAACCTTGTCAAACCTGGGCAAACGCTTTTCCACGCGCAGGTTTGCCAACGTTCCAGCCAATCTGCGAAACATTGTTAGAGCCCTGCGTAACGCGATCCCGTTTGCAGGTGGTGTACGCGAGCGAGCACGGCGGCGGTTGGAGCCATCGCCGCAGCCTGGACGGCGCCGCGGCCGAGGCTGCCCACGAGATGGCGTACAGCGCACACGTGCAAGCAGCCGCCGACTCCAGCTGAACCCGCACCTCCCCACCCTGCCCCCCGGAAGCCCAGTCCCGTGTACATAGCCCTCCTTCGCCCCGCTTGCTGTCCGGAAGACTCCGCTGTACATAGCGCCGACGCACAGCCCAGCACCCCCGAAAATCCGCCCGCGCCGTCGCGGATTGGTCAGCCAATCGTCCTATTCATAATTTATTTATACGCTATTTTATTTATTCGTACGCTGAATTGGCACCAGTCCTTGACGACACGTTGAAACGATTTGAGCACGGGTGCGATCGTATGTACCGATGTTCAAGCTACAATTAAGCGTAAATGCATATTTTCCGAGTTCCATGCTTTCCTACCAGTCATTTGTGTGTTCTCAGCATTGGAAATATGTTTCAGTATGCGATATCATTCGCAGGTTTATGTATGAACGTATGTGCTCAAGAATTTGCAGATCATAATATTGATTATATTGTATCCTACAATAATAAATTGCATTTGGAAAATAAAGATTTTTTCTTTGGTCTTGATTCTTTTCAGAAATACCTTTTCCTTGTACCAATTCTTCCATAAATCCTTTTTCATCTGTGTATAATTCCCGCGACAAAAAATTCCTTCTCCAACTTCAATACAATAGAGTTTTAAGTGATATCATTGTCACACCTATGGTAACAATGCTGATTGTTCATGAAAACAACTAGAAATAGGTAAGTATAAACCAATTAATAGAATACTTGATATTACAAATCTGAAACAAATAAACTCCGAACTGCAATATATATTCAAAATGAATCACAAAAGTAAATTAAACAATATTTAAAAGTACAGAAGTTTGAAGAGCATTTCAATGATTTTTAAAGATATAAGATTATTGTTTTTATTGTTATTATTATTACGACAATTACATAATCATGAGTGGCAAAATTAAAGGATATTTATTAATGCACGCAAGGCATAATAAGTAAAAATATTTTATGTTCCATTTCTTTGACAAGTAAATTAATTGCCAATAAATGTACTTCATTACGTATTTGCTGTTAAATTTCCGTATTATTGTATAATTATTCTTCTTTCCAAGATGAAATTTATAATAAGTAGGTCTCATTTCTTGCGTACTTCCAAGCATTTTAATTTTAATTTTTTAACATCAGGAAACGAGGCGATTTTCGTGAGGATCCGAGGTCTTCTGCTGTTCCAGAAAGAAAATCCCGCAATCTTTGGAAACCGCAGGTCTGGTTGTCAGCGGCTGTGGTGACTGCGGTGGAGGCGGCGGCGGCGAAGGCAACAGCGAAGACGACGGCTGAGGCGGTGGTGTAGATGAAGGCGATAAGGTGATGGCGATAGAGGTGATGATTTTGCTTGTGGTGGTGGGGTGAGGTGATGAGAGAGCCACTAGTGTTGATGAAATGAACGTGACTGAAGAGACAACGACTGAGGCAACGAAATAGGCGAGAAGCAAGCAATTTGATGGTGAAGATGACATGGGTTGAGCGATAGAAACGGTAAGAGCAAAGTCGAAGGTGATGATGGTGGTGATGGCGGCGGTCATGGTGATGGTGGTGGAGGTGGTGACGGTAATGGTAGTGATGGTGATGGTAATGGCGGTGGCGGTGGTAGTGGTGGTGGTGGTGGTGGTGGTGGTGGTGATGGTGGAGGTGGAGGTGGTGGCCTCGGCTGCGATGAAGAATACGTTGGCGATGAAGAGGCGACAAAGGAAGCAGCGGAGAAGGCGATGGTGGAAGCCATGGTGGGCAGAGGAGACTACGAGGCGAAGTCTAGGCAGTGATGATCCACATGAGGGAGGCGGACACAGAGTGAGGTGTAAAAGAAGTCAGAAAATGAAGAGGCGATAAACAGGGCAGTGAGTCTGCAAATGCGGAGGTGATGAAACGGGGGTGGGTGAGAAGACTGCGGGGGAGAAGGGGGTGGTGGCAGGGGCGTCGGCCACGATGGGGAAGGCGGGGAAGCTGTAGAGGCGGCGGGAGTAGCTGCGTTAAGACGGTGGACGAAGAAAAGAGAGGGACAAACACAAGGTGAGGAGGATAGAAGTAACGTGGGGGTGGCGTTGGAGTTAGAAGAGATATATGATGAGACGGAGAGAGATGAGCGGAGGAGGAAGAACAGGTAGTAAGCGACAGTGGAAGAGACGTTAGCGGGCACGCTAGTTAAGGCAAAAGAAGAAGTGGAGCTATGGGAAGCTGGTGGCGGTGACGTAGGATGTGGTGCTGGAAACAGAGATGGCAGGGCCATGGCAACAGGGGAGGTGATGATGGTGGCAGTGAATAAAAGTGAAGCTGGGAGAGGAGATGGCATTGATCATGGTGACGGGACAGGCGAGAACAGTAGCATAGTGGCGTGGATGGAAAAATCAAAATAGCTGGGAGAAGAGGAAATGGTGATGTAGCGTCAGAAGTGTCAGAGACTGAGTCGCAGCAAAGTAAGATATGGAAGTGGAGGAAAAGGAGGAGACGGCATTGCCGGTTTCGGTGGATATGGCCTAAAGAAGTCCGCGTGATCCGTGGGAAGTTTTCGGCGACCGAAAACGAAGCGGTCGGTTACTTTCTGGTCGGAAGGACATCGGCGGCGCCGAGATCTTGTGAAATTGCTGTGGGAGACTACTTGACACCGACAGCCGGTCTCGCGGAAAATAACACCGAGAGGGATCGCGCAGGGAAACAGAATGAAGCACCTGAACCAATAATCTACTTTACTTAATACGCAATTCTTTACTTCCTACTTTACTGCCAACGAAATTCAATTAGATATATTTTTTAATTTTTTCATTTAATGTTGATCAAAGTAATTAATTGCTGGGTTCGAGAATAATACATTACTCATACGGAAACGCCTTCCAAAAATATACAAATAAACTTAATAATATATGGGTGTTTATGTCTGTTTCAAAAATTTCAACAGTCAGGGGCAAACTTTGATTAAAAAAAATTGAACTATTTGAGTATCAAATTTCATGGACAACAGTCGAGATAATTAGAAGTGTATAATTAAAAAAAATTTGCAGATTTTTATTTTTTGCTGGAACCGTTTAAATATAGTATGTGTTTATGATTTTATTTGACTCACAATAATTTTAAATTCGGAAGAAGCTCTAAAATGTAAATGATCATATATACATTTTATTTAATGAATACTCATGCGTATGAATTAAACTGTTGGAAAATAACATAGACTATTGTTTATTTAAATAATTTTAAACTGAATTGCTGGTTCCATAATGACACAGTTTCTTCCTCTGTTGTTTCTGCCCACTCGTTCTGGAATTACAGTTCAGTTCAGTTTGAGGACGCGCGTGATTGGTAAGTAGTCCACTCACAGACTTGCACGTAATTCATGAGGTTTGTTTCCGCCGTGAGTACAGTGGACTGTTAAGGTAGATGATGTCACTTTTATAATAGTCTTTCGGATAGGCGTTGCAGGCATTGTAATGACACGTATTAGGATAGAGGGTGATACATTGGAAAGTAAATGTGAATCCAGTCGCCAGTACAAAAAACAAGTTTCAGCGTTAAAACAACGGTAGTTATAAACACACGAATGTTGGAAATGATACTTGACCGTGAAGAAAAGCTATCATTTGCAAGGGAATTTCAACACAGTCAATTTCAAAAATGAATATTTTTTGAATTATTCAGCAGCTAATCGTCTACGTAAGGACGCGCATGGCACTACTATCAGGGTTGCCTCACCTCCATGCGGGCGAACAACCCACAGGAGTAATTCTTTCGTTTGTATCACCTTGCTGACGTTTCTTTAAGAAGAGCACTTTTTCAAAGGTCACACACCACACATACATTCAGGGCTGCCTCACCTTCACGCATTCTATGTAAGGAATATATTCTACATGATAAACATTCTATGTAAGGACGCATACGACACTACATTCAGGGTTGCCTCACCTCCATGCGGGCGAGCAACCCACAGGAATAATTCTTTCATTTGCATCGCCTCGCTGAAGTTTCTTTAAGAAGAAATGCTCTGTGAGTAATCACATCGCTATAAAGCATCCTGATGAAGCATCAAGTTAGTTGAAACGCAGGCAATATTTCCGAGCGCGCGACGTTTCCAGGCCAGCGCTGACCGCAGTGACTACCGTCGCTGGAACTTTCGTGTGGAATTAGCGCAGCGGCAGCTCGGCAAGACCTCGTTTCGGAGAGCAAGGCATTTTTTCTCTCCCTGGACGGTCACCACGTTGCCTTGTCGAATGCCAAAATAACCTCATCCGATCCTCGCGATGGTGCGTTGTGGTCCGCAGCCGACCGCAGGTGTTAGGGGCCGCGCAGCGACCACCATCACCGTCGTCGTCGCCGCCCCCGTCAGAGTCCCCACCGCCGCAGTCCCCGCCATCACAGCCCCCGCCGTCACAGCCCCCGCCGTCACAGCCCCCGCCGTCACCGCCCCCACCGTCACAGCCCCCACCGTCACAGCCCCCGCCGTCACAGCCCCCGCCGTCACAGCCCCCGCCGTCACAGCCCCCGCCCATGGCCTATCGCATCATCTGTCATTGTCACCGCCGTCCTTCCCCACCATCCCAAATCCCACGTCCCCCGCCCCCGGTCTTCTCCATCGCTGTCACCTCACCCGCTACCATTGCCAAAGAGAACTCCGCTCCCGCCATTCCGCCGCACCACAAGCCGTGAAGTCGCCGCCGCCGCCGCCGCCAGGCGTCTAATGAGCGGGGGCGGAGGGGCGTGGCCGCTCCGCTTCTGCTGCAACTGGGGCGTGCGAGGGAGGCGCCGGCGGCGCTGGCGGCGGGTGCGTCGGAGTGGGATGCGAAGCGGTGCGCAGCGGGGGCATTCGCGACGGTGCGCCTGGGCTGTAGGACGAACGACTACGCGAGGGCAGAGGCAGAAAGAGGCAGAGCGTCCGCGATAATCACTCAGTTAGGAAGAGAGGAAGGGAGGGAGTAGTGAAGAGCTACAAGACAAAGGTGAGAGGATGGAAGAAGAAAAAAGACACGGAGAGAGGGGAGAGAAGTAAAGACGGGAGCGAGGAGAGCCGAAAGAAGATATAGGAGAGGAGAGGATGGAGACGAGAATTTGGGAAGAGAGTTCTGGAAGGGGAGACAGCCGCCAGGTGAAGAGATGAGAGAGAGAGGGATAGAGGATAGAAAGATGGTGAGGAGAGAAAGAAGTGAAGTGTTGGAGAAAAAAAAGAATTAAAGTAGGGAGAGATATGAAATGATAAGGAATAAAGAAAGCGGAGAAAAAAGCGTGATTCGAATGCAAATGACAAGGGAGTTACTAGGTGAGAAAATACTGTACTGAAGACGTTCAATCGATTATTGAAAATTTTGAAGTTTTTAGTAAGTCAATCATTAATAAATTAATTAAACAAATAACAACGTGCATGTCTACCTGTGAATTCCTCTCAGCTCTCCCATATTTCAGAAACATTGTCACTGTAATATTTTTACTACAATCGAATGTATAATTTTATTAACTTTGCGACTATGTTTTATTGATGATTTGGTGGTCATTTAGGAACACCAAAGACCACAACGACCAATCGTGCGCAATGGTCACGTTTTCAGGAGGCCTGTGAAATTTGATATTTATGCTCAAGGACATCGTGTATGCCTCGCTGATATAAGATTAGGGCAAAAATGTCTTTTGGTTTAGCTTCAATAGAAACTCCTACTGGTGATATATTTTATTTGCTCGAAATGAGAAAGCGAGAAACTCTGATATATCGTCCTCTCTTTACAAATAAGTGCCAGTTAAGAACAAAAACGTTTCACAATAGAAAATATTATTAGTTTGGAAAACATATCTTACGTCATTGACATTCAGTCAGTGACACTTTGTAGGTTAGCGATAATCAAGCGCGTTTGGCCAATGTCTATCTGAAAAATAAAAATCAAGAATTTTGTATCTACTTTGTTTTCCCTTGTACATTTGGTATCTTTTTGCTTTTAGCGATCAAATAATTTTTAAAAGGTTTCCTTTCTCTATTTGTATATGGTTAATTGTCCAAAATGCAGGTTTTTACTTCAGACATCATACCTCTACAGCGAATTGGTATATTTTGTTAATTATTATTTTTAAATAATTACAATTTATATTACAGTGAATGAACTAGGTTGGTAAAGGTACTGTGAAAACTAAAGAGTCAGGATTTGTTTATTTGTGAAAAATAATTGTTTATCAACATTATTGACATTTCAGTTCATATCACTGCAACTTTCAGTGGCACATTAACTATTCTAGTTCATTCACTAGACCAAATCATGGGTTACATCCTGCAAAAATAATTTTATTATTTTCTTTTTTATTTGTGATTTATGATGTTTGACGCATGATTATGCCAAAAATTACCAGTTCGGAAAAATGCATCTGACTTTCACTCACTAAGGGCTTAATAGTTGACACTCGCTTGGAAAAAAATGCTCAAAACTAAGAAACGCAGCAAGAAACGGTTTGAAGCATTTAAAAGAGAATAAATTGGAGCATACGACTCAAAATTGAAAAAATGTAACTTTACGTATTTTCATCATTTTGAAGTAGAGAACAAAAGATAGGGCGTGACTGTTCACACGGGACCACTGTTGTTACCCGCATGCCACTCTTATCATTTGGAATGGCAAGGTTCCAACTAACGAAATGGAAGGAAATAAATTGCCAATGTGACTAAGTTCTATCTGACTTCTTCTACAAGTAGAACATAATCTTGTGGCAATCTGTAGACAGTTACTACAGTAATTACCACATTAGGGGGGAGAGATGACTGATTTATGAAACTTCGACATCAATGTGTTCAAAACTACTGAAATGTTTGTGAGAACCTTCCCATTTCAGAGGTCTAGTTACCTTTCACTAGCCTACGGCACCCTCTTCCCGTTCCTTTCCCCTCCCTTCCTTCTGCTGGGCTGACTCGACAAACAGAGGGTCACAGCTGTTGCCCGAAGAGACGCAAAGTGCCTGGGCACGCCATGCAGGTCGACCACTGTCTTAGGTTACCTATAATGCCCACTACCTCCTATTTTCTTATTGTTATTTTACCCCAATAGCAAAATCCACTGGAAGACTCTACCGGCATGCGCCCCGGTCACTCAGCTACGTAATAATGATTATTCTCTCAATGTATGTGATGTTGTATCTAACCATGTATTTCAATATTGTATCTAACCATGTGCTGGAGGTTTATGATCGGTGGTGTCGACTCCAATTGAACGCACATTTTAATAACAATATTTACAATATTTTCAAAAGGGAATGAATAATTTTCTTGTCGAATTAGCAGGCTTTATTCTTCAACATACTCTGAAGTGCGTTTTTCTGCTATATTACTATTGCTCATGAATTCTATTTCTCATTCAAGTATACATTAAAATGCAGTCGATTTATGTGTGCTTTATATTTTTTAATATTTTTGGAAGCATGGAAAAAGGGGGCACCTACTCTTCTGCTTGAACTGTAGATATTCCTTATTTGTTTATTCAATGCCCTTGCACTATTTCTAATTTTAGTAGGAACAAGAAGCATAAGAAGAAATTATAAAATCGTTTATTGCTAATGGTTTTAAACAATATTTGGGGAACCACTGCTATTATTTCGTAACAAAAGTAAGAATTCTAGAAAAGTTACGACCGAAACGTCATATGCACCTTATGGAAAACGCGAAAACCCCAAAAATATAGTTTCATTTTGTTCTTATTATCTAAAACTGATGAAATGAATGAGGTTTACAGATTATGGAACAATACAATTACAACTCTTTGGGAGTACAAAGTAAATAGGTCTCTGAAACTGTAATTGAAAAATATATTTCAACAGATCTGTACACATACAATACGTTGTAGTGGATTAGTAAGGATTATTATCTTACTATCCACCTTCATTTAAAAACGTAGTTCATCACTTACAAATATAATAAATGAAAACTTTTTGTAAAAGAGCAACATGTGACCGTAGATATCTGTTTACTGCTTTCATGTACATACACTCACTAACCTTTGCATTTAAAACCAATCGCCAATTTACAACTCGCTATCTTCGTTGCACTAACTATAACGTTATAATGAAAGGATATTCTGTCGTGTTTTGATGAACGAATGACGGTATATAAGCGTTCATTCAAGCTGAAGTATTCGTAATTTACTATTACTACTTACTATTTTATGTTTATTTTCTTACTACATTCTCCCTTAAAAAAACATCTTTCCCAAATGATAGGAATATGTTTGAATGGGGAATTCCTTCCTTGTTTTTGTGTTGTGTTGTGTTATTAGATCATTCAGCTATTTATTTTGTTTTGCAATATTGCGAAATAAATTAACAATATAAGTTAACAATTCTCACTTACGGACGGACAACGCTTTTAACAGACAAGAATATTTGTCTGTTAAACCTTCGAAGTTGAACATAGAAAGCTCATGCTTTTTTTATCACTCTTAAGTAAACAGGACTTCAAAATGAAGATATTTTTGATTCAGTTTTTTAAATTTTACTCTCAAATGAGAATTTGCAAATGAATTTTAAATCATTTAGCCTTAAAGAGAAAATGGAAATTAAAATATCAAAATTTTTTATCATAACTGACAAGTAACGTCTCCCAAAGACTGTCATTGGCCAGGTATCCAATGGCGTACCGACACTCCATAGGATTTGTAGAACTCTTACGTTTAAATCTCGCGCCAATTTCTCTGGACACAGTGCCCGAGAGCTCTACTAAGCTTGTTACCTTGCCCACGATCTTGACATGCCTGATATAGAGTGACTGAAGCACCTCCATCTTTGCAGAAAATTGAAGCCATGTTTTTGCAGCCAAAGCAGGGCCCTCGGGAGAAACAAAGTATTCTGGTATTCAAGAAGGCGCTGGTTACGGCCAGGTGGGCGCGGGCCGTGCGTAATATAAATTCTCTTACTGTTTCACGACCAAACATCAATCATTTAATAACGAAATCACAATATGTATAGATAACGAAGTGAGAAATTTTCAAAGCACATTGCTTCCTGCGTCGGTAATTGTCATAAGAACGGAAGCTGTTGAAATGTAATTGAAGTTAGTATCACGCCTAAAAGTGAATGTTATTGCAATAGGAAGCAAACAAACAGATCACAAATAAGGTGGCAGACTTAAAAAATGTTATACTAGTGGTGTGATGACTTCTATTTTTAAAGTTATATGCCGAATATGCTGCAGGTTTCATTCATTGAATGAATTTGCTGTATCTGAAACTAAATGAATAACAAAACTGAATAAAAGATAACTGATATTAATTTGAATGTGAAAAAGGTGAATATCTGAGCATTTAAAATATTTATCAAAGAAAATAATAAATTAATATTTAACTTTTTTAACTAGGTTTTTTGTAATTAATGTGTTTTTTGTGTTTTTTATAATTTTTAGTCTATTTTTGAGTAACTGTATTGAATTGACCATTTCATTGATTAATGTTTTCATAACTGTATACTGGCGTATAATTAAGTTTCCATAATAGAATGCTATGAAAATTCATGGTTTTTGAAAACTCATTGTAACATGATCTGTGAACGTGTAATGTAAATGTACGAAAAGTTTTGTTAGTTTTATGTTGCTTTTTGTAATTAATGTGTTTTTGTAATTTCTGTTTTTGTATTTTTTTTATGTTTCTGAGTAACTGTATTGATCTGACTGTTTCATTGATTAATGATGTACATAATTGTATAATGGCGTATAATTAAGGTTAAAGCCAATAAAATATATTCATTCATTCATTCATTCATACTGCAGGTTGTTCGGGGCTACTATACACATAATGTTCATGAGTGGACTGTATGAATGGACTGTAGTGATGAAGTACAGTAGTCCCGAAACCCTTTGATAGCTCTTGGGATTGGCGCAGGAGTGCAGGATGCATTCACGAGCAAATTTCCAGCACAAACAAGATTTAATAAGTAAATGCACAGTATTAACACAGTAAATGCACAAGAAGCACAGTATTAACATGAAAATTTCCCTTGGTGCATTAATACACCTGTCCAAGCATAGTTATTGTAGTGACTCCGTGCACCACCGTGGCTACTTTCTGCCGACCAGAAGCAGCCGCGAGTTACATAGTTCAACCAAAATTGCGAGCGCAAACCCACGCAAGAGCGACAGACTGGTTAAAGCGTTCACTGCCACGATTGAACAATTTATGTGCGAGCCGTATGCAGCTCATTTGCACGATTATACATTTTTTACACGCTACTGCGCGGAGCCGTGAACACACGCGGCTATCTTTCACGGTGTCTTCCTGCGGACTACCGAATTCGGTTGAGCGGAATTCGGTTGGGGCAGAGACGTTAGGAAAGGGTTCTCACGCGCGGCACAGGTGGGGATGGCGATGGCCAATTACCATTTGCCATTTGATCTGAATTTGGAATGATCTGGGCTTTTTTTTGTCTGTTGCTCCTGCAACGGACCGAGCTGGGGGGGGCGAGATGGCCAGGCGCACACGTGCGGGCTGCCTCCGTCCGTTGGAGAATTCGCGGAACAGCGGATGTGAGGGCGATACGTGATTTCACCGGCTTAACGGCCGCGCTCTGCCATTTACGCAATTCAACTGTTCTGCCTTGCTTGTGAAATAAACGTATTTATTTCTGATTTGCTGTGGGCCCGAACACAGGTATTGTGAATATTATTATTCCCACCACTTGTTCCAACAAGCAAGCTATTTACCATTTACTGGCATATGCCTATCGCATATGATTAAGCTACTTGAACAATAGTTTCATTATGTATCTTATTTAACTGTAAAACACGCTTGCCATATCGACTCGTGATTCCGAGAAAAGTATCTGCTATCTGGTATCACCGCCTCGCCGCATTTCCGAGAATTGCCTCCGCCAATGCGAGCCTTGCACATACAATTCAGTTATCCTAACCTGTAAGCTATATAAAACATAGTAAATTTTAGCATTTAATACTCTACATGCTCATATTATTTGCTTATTCAACAAATCAAAGATACCTCACTTTTAATCTTGTTATCACATATTACACGCACGCTGATTGGTTAGCGCCAGAACAGCAGATCGTGTCCGTTGCGACGCGACGCCTCAGTTCAGTCGAAATCAAACGTTTGCCACGAGCACTCCGTGCCGTGCGGAGCTAACTCATATTGCAACATCTTCACATCCCGATGTATTATGCATACGCGTGTGTAAGATCCCTTTAACATTGTTCCTGCAGTTCAGTGTATTGTACGATGAACTAGTGAGTGGTACTAATTGCCCTAATAAGAAACATTAATGTTTCAAGTGAACATTTATGCGCGTGGTTCAGAACTACTTATCAGAGTTGTCTTCTGTAAATGTCGTTTCACGCATTGCGCAATGTACTGTGTTCAACATTTGTGCTTACAACAGTAACTATTCATGCAAGTAATTATTCAATTGAGCGTATATTCACGGCACATCAGTCACTTGCTTCTAGCATGGTAAGCGAACAATGCACTATCGAGGTAGTGCGTTCTTCAACTGCAATGCGAGCTTGTTGTCTGTGCGGCAAGCGACACACATGCGTCTGGACGAGTCTATTCAGCCGCTCGCCCCTCACTGCCCTCTGCCCCGGCTTCCGCTGCTGCCCGGCTGCACGCATACGGCAGTGTGAACTCAACGCCACCTCCAGACATCAAGTGTAATAATCACTTATCTTTTCTCACAGCATCACTGTTAATTTCAATGTGACTTCTTTTTAAATTTGGTTACTCTTTGCATATGTCACATACATGAACTTATAATCTTAACATTCTCAATGATTCAATAATGGCATGTAATGCTCACATTCAGCCGCACCATCTGTGTACTCATTTAATTTGATGGTTTATGCATTCACAAGGCATCGTAATTCTACGAACCTAATTTTCTTTGTAATGTTTATTTAATTCAATTATATGTATCAACTTTACATGTTTTCTAATGTATTTTTGAGTGATGATGACAGCGCCTGAAAGATCATTTTCAGGAAAGTAAGACTGGTGAATCGCAACCTAACAATTATTAAATCCATCACCAGTGGTCCTCCAAGGTAAGTTGAGCAATCAGAGAATTGTGGAGTGGTGTGTATTGACTCACGACTTAAATTAATCACAGTTCACTAATCCTAACACACCCGCTGCTCCTTCACCAATAATATAATTTAAATACAGTTTTACGAAAATACAACAATACAAAAATAAGATCTGATACATACAACACGTCGATTCAGTACAACAGTTGTGCTTGCCACCAACAGGCACCTCTCATGTTTTAGCTACAAAAAAAAAAAAAAAAAAAAAAAAAAAACTGGCGGTACCTACTTCGGCGAGCGTTTACCAATAGTGCTAAAACCATAGCGTCAGTCACTCTATGTAGTATATTCTAGCTCTATGGTCCAGACCCAAATGTCAAGCAGAAAGAAGAACTGTACTAGGCAGCGTTGCTAGGCGTACCGCTTTTGGCGGGACGTCAGGCTTTTTGAGACAAAGTGAATGTCCCGCGCGGTACAGCCCAAATCACGCTTTTGTAAAATATTTGATTTAAATTGCCCAATGAAAAACAATACAACAAAAAAGAAAACAAGAAAAAAGCACACGAAATAAATCTCAGTGACAGTAGCGGGTGAGTCGGTTCTCGCATAATGCAACGGGGCGAGTTGGATCGTCGGGTGAGTAGGTCGTCGATTGCAACATGGGTTGTCAAGGTAGCGGTCACAGCTCCATCGCAGCGATGTCGACACCATCCCAGATCGCAACGCGCTGTTCATTTTTTAACGAAATTTTCTGTCATTTTGCAAATTGGATCTGTCAAACATTATACTTGGGTAAGTAAGTTGTACTTTACTTTTGTTCTTCACGCTTTGTTTGAAGATGAGTAAAGAAGATGATAATTCTTCGGATAGTTTGGATTTGTCAACGCAAGACACACCCATTAAGAAAATCAAACTAGGAAAACGTCGGTCAACAAAATACCATATTAAATAGGAACGTAATTATAAGTATATGTGCGAGGTAAAGTCAAATAAGTATAAAAAATGTTGTCGACTGTATAAGAAAGAGTGGAGTGCTTCCCATTGTGGACAAAATTATACCATAAAGCACTCGAAACCAGCTCTCACATGAAGAACGCGAGCTCTCACGCTGCCAAACATTTTGCAAAGTCATTTACGTCTTTTTCTGATTACGAAAATACCTAGAAAATATCAACTGCGGAAATTTGCTAACCTACAGATCATGTTATTTGTGACTGAAATCTGTATGAATGTATCTGCTTCGATATTAACAATTAGAATATTACTTATTGTTTTTTTTTATTTTGTCACGCTTTTACCAAACAAATCACGATTTTTTCACTAAAATTTGTTAAAAATCACGACTTGGAGGAAAAATGATCTGGCAACGCTGGTACTAGTTGTAGTTACCTTTCCCGAGACCTTGACATGCTTGATTACCTTCAAAAAATGCACGATAAGAGTTCACATTATTTTCTTATTAGGTGCTACAAATAACTATTATTATTATTATTATTACAAATATTTTTCTCAAATATCCTTATTTGTGCACATTTCAATTACTATTTTGAGTCAAACATTTTTAGAACCTTTGTAATCATCTATGTAATAAAATTTACATTTTACAATGCTGTTATATATTTTAATGAGAAAATATAATACTGCTACCAATGGACTTTGTTAATAAAGAACCAATAATTATACTGTTTATAGACACTAGAAGATGAAATTTGAATATCGAAATTTGAATCTTTTTATTCTCACAGTGGTATCAGTTGTGTTCTTCAAATATGTATAAATACGAACCGGCACAATGTACGACAATGCACCCGGATATAGAACTACATTTATAATTCTAATTGAAATAATTCACCTCTTAATTTGTTTGGTGACTTTTGTCATATTCATTAAAATCCATGAAATATGTTTAAATGAGAGTTGATTAAAGTTTAATATCATATCTGTTAAAAGTTCTCTCACCTGAATACACCCTGAGGATTATCCTTCAACATGTGATTCTTCAATCGGCTGCTTTGAAGGTATTATTCTAAATCTTGGATGGCGTAATTGACCCTGTTGAAGCATGCGCTCACTGAAATGTTTATGTTCACTGGTACAGTATTGCTGGAACTAATTCCCCAAAGAGAATATTTTGATGAATTCGTGAGACGTTAGTTGATATATTTTTCCCGCTGTCACTTACTTTCGCGTATAACGCGTTTACATATTTACGCCGAACACAGTTAATAATACTTACACAGGCACTTTGTGACATATCCAACGCCTCGTATAACATTCGTAGTGCTTTGCCGCTTAACACTAACGGACTGAGTGGTGCTCGCCAACAGATGCGATAAGAGGTCGCTTCAATGCGACGCTTTTCTTTCAGCGTGTAAAACTATCCTGGCAGCTTTTGAGAACTACGTTGCCTATCAGTTAGACGATCTTGAATAGTTCACCCTAGGAACTATTTAGAGGCATATTTAATACCAAGAATCTGGAAATCTCTTATAATGTTTATACTTAATCAGAAAAATAAAACAGAATGAATTATATTTCTGATTGCTGATTGGAAAAACATTTTAACATTTCTTATGCTTAAAATATAAAAAAAAACTTTTCAATATATCATGGTCTCTAGTCTATATGAAAAGTCTAATGAAAAGTCTATATGAAAAGTCTATATGAAAATTAGTGCCGATAATGGAGATAATAGAGACACAAAACTGAGCTGAAAAAAACAAACTATTGTTAAACTTATGATAAATTCAACTTTTAATTTTATGTAAATACGAATTCTATTTTTCTTTAAGTTTAGTTGTACTCAAATACTTATTTCCTATTCTTCCTTGTCATCTACATAAATATAAATTGTGTTATGGAAATTGAAAATATCTTTACATAATTTGGAAACGCCTGTAGAATTCATTATTTGGATACGCCAGTTGCAAAAACTAATTCAATCCTGTACAAAAAATATTGTTTGTAAATTGAATTTTTAATTTCCAGGAAATATATATTTTGATAGTCGCGATACAGCACCAACTATCAAAATCCATCTATCATCTATACTAACAAAATCAATTTTATGCTCAACGCAAAGCCGAGCATAAAATTATTTTCTAAGTATTGGAAGGAAATACCTTCATAGCTGCAGAGCACTGCCATCCCACTACGTCTGCCTGCCGTGCGTTACTTGCTGTGAGTTCCCTTGAATTAAGTGCAGAGCGCGCCTCTCACTTTTCAGTGAAGCGGTAGCGCGCTCTTGTACAGTATGCAGGAACTACTTGAAATTTAAGTTCTTATACTTCCATTAGACTTCTATTGTGTTCTACCATTATGTATTTATAAATGAGGAGAGCAAGAACTTGAAGCCATCAAAATATCACACACATTATTACTTTGCGTTCGGTGGCGTGGAAGGATTGCTTATTTCTTTGCATTTATTGAAAGTTCACTAGAGATGTTTATATAATGGAATCTTAATTATAAAAATAATATAAATAACAGTTATTTCAACAATCTCTTAACTATAACTTGAATGAGTTAGCCTTATATCAGTAATTAAATCGGTTTTAAGCTCAAAAGACACGATTTGTGGTAAAAGGTAGTGTTTTTGGAGATTTAAATGTTTTTAATTTCTTACTGCATTAGCTTTTTTAAACAACGGATTGAATAATATTTTGTTAAATCTGATTGTACAACATTTTGCTTATATTTTAATTACCACAAAATCTTGATCTATTGACAAAACTATTTTGAGACCATTAATTTGTGAGTAAAACAAGAAATTTATCCGACAGCGTCCTGAGTAACCAGGCTGTCACAATGTGAATTAAGATTACATATGAAGTTAAAATGTTGGTAGAGGGCAGAGAACTTCCATCGTAGGGACGTTCACGGCACGCGGTTCACCAAATAAAATTCTAAATTTCTTTTAAAAAAGGAGAAAAGAGGTAAACTGAATCAGACTCATGCTATGGTGACAGAAAGTACAACTATAAACATAGGAACATTCGAAAATACTGAAAATCCAAAATAGGCAATATGAGAAAGGAAATAAGGTACCGTAGAAATGAACTAGATAATATATAGAATCCCAACAAAAACAAAAATTCAATGAAATGGTCTAATTCAGGTGGCTCAGAGCATGTCACTGCAGTGCCGGGAGATCTTAGTGTTGTAGTCTCGTCTGTGGCAAGATTTTCGAAAGTAGCTTGATAGGTAGGTCGAATTCAGCCTTGTCTGAAGAAGAATTCTGGCGGCCAGCTGCTCGATTCCGGCCGATGAACACCAGGTGAATGCTGGAGCTGTTTCCTAACAAACAGGCCAAGGACCGCGCGCGATCTTTCAAGCTCCTCTTACACACCCCTTACTTACACACACACACACACGTACACTGCAATACCATACATGTCGGGAGACCGGTCAGGACTTTAGAGTTTTTCCCTACTTGGACAGGTCCTCGCTGGTGGTAGATACCTGATTGGGGAAAACCACGCTATCCCGTGTAGGTGGAAGCTAGATCTCGCCATCCGCCTAAGGAACCACCGCCACCTTCCGCGATCAAAATCATCGTACATTTACCGTACAAATGAACTTAGTAGATCACACGTCCAGAATCACTGATCGGAGAAGTGACAGGAAGAAAAGTTCCAAATAAGAAAACGAAATAGTCGTAGGAGAAGAAAAATCAGATAGTGAAGATTGATTATGGATATTTCCTGTTTCCGGACGAGCCAAGTGCTCTTGTTATTAGTGCCGTAAGTACAGTGCCAGTTTTCATCACGGGAGGTGGTGAAGGTAATTACTCCGCTGAATGATGCGATCCGGCGCCGACCTAGCTACCGTGCTAGAGTCAAAAATCCCATCATCACCGTCGGGACTCACCGGGAAAGTTGGATAGGTGCAACAACTGATCCCTGTAGTGCCTCTGACCGGAAGATTCTAGGTTCAATCCCGACAGTGGCAGTATTTTTGACTGTAGCTTCAGCTAGGTCGAATTCAGTCACTGTCTGGAGGAGAATTATAAAGGCCGGCTGCTCTGATCGGTAGTTTTCCATGGTTTCTCCGGTGAACAGCAGGCGCATGCCAGAGTAGTACTCTAACAAGCGGGCCATAGACCGCGCACGATCTTTCCTTTTTCTTCATTATCCTATCCTCACCCCTTACACACACACTTACCTGCACTACAGTACCACACATGCTGGAGAACCGTTCTGAGGTTAGAGTTGTCCCGGCTGGGGCAGTGCCCCGCTGGTGGGAGATATCTGATCGAGGAAAACCCCACTAGTGAACGGTAGGTCAGCGCTAGATCTCGCCGTCCAGCGGGGGAAGATCACCGCCATGTCCAGTTGAAAAACATACACTACACTTAAGGACCTCAGTAGTTGACACGCCCGGAATTACTAGTAATCAATCAATCAATTGTCAGGACGCAAACTAAGATCTGCCGGTCAGAGGCACTGCAGATTTTGCCCTCAACCACCTAAAGTGGTAATGAAAAAACAAAAGTGGAAAATAAAACAAAACAGAAAAAGAAACCGAGAATGAAGAAAAAAATAACAAAAACAAGAGGAGAAGAATTAAAAGAAACATGAGAAGGAAAAGGAACGAATCAGGAGAGAAGGGACACTACGAGAAATATTAGGGAGAGGAAGAACGGAAAAGAAATAGTAAAAATAACAAAAAGATGATAAAAAACAAGAGAAGCAGAGTAACAAGCAGCAGCTTGAAAAGAAGAAATAAAATAAAGGGAAGCAGCATGAGAAATCGAAAGAATCGAAGAGGAAGCAGAGGGGCAGGCTGAGTGGCCCACCTCAACCACAATGGCTCGCTCCACCCACCTGGGGCGGCCCGGCAATTGGCAGCCCCCGGGGGCCCAGGGGGCCGGCAGATGAAAGGGCGGCAGGCATTTCGGAAGGCAAACCCAGCGGAACCGGGTCGGCATCCACCCCCGGGCCATCTTATGAAGCGGCGAGATAGAGACCGCTTCCACTATGCAACGAATGAGGTCGCGCGCGCTGCTCCCAACAAAAAGATGCCGCCGTATGCGCAGTAATGAGCTTGCATTGTGGGTCATAGGCGGCGCGCCCGCTCTACTAATTTCGCTCTTGGAGGGGCCGAACATCGAAGACATTTATCAGCCAAAGTAAACAAAGAGTCAGACAGGTGTTGGTACTGTCAGCCATTTATTTACTTATTGCCAATTAAGGGCACTTCTACTGCTAAGGTCGGTGTGGACCAATGAGTCACGATCCAATGCGTAGATGATAGCGATAGTGACGACGGGATAAATGATGAAGGTAATGGTGGAATGAGAGGTAGGTGAAACGGAACGACTTCAAGGAAACCAGCTGAGAGCTCTCTGCGTCGATCACGAATTCTATATGGGGTGTTGTACCAGCTGTGGAGGGTAGCTAATACGCCACGAGCCCTCCTGAAATGCCATCTTCGAGCTTATTAGATACCGTCGCTTCCCGTGCATAATTATGATTTTATTATGCTATTCCTGAATGTGACAGATAAGTGACGGTAAATAATTCTTAAATTTTAATATAATATTTCGAGAAAAGTTTACAACAGGTTTTGAAAATGCCACATTTTATAGTTGAAAAGTAGATTTTAATAGTGTTGAATACACCCGTTGTGATCATAGTAATATTTTTGTAACTTTGTTAAAATTATTTGGCTGCTGTACTAAATTTGTTATCTGAATCTCAATGAACAATGGGGATACCTCTTCCTAACTAGTTCTATTAGCTAAAGGAGGCCAATTTTCAATTTGTTGAATTTTTTATTAATTTATTTCCAAACTTATTTTATTATTAACATATTTTGTTCTGCTAGGTAACTCTTATACTTACAACATTTTGGGAGGTTTGGTTAGAAACTTCACTCAGTAGTGGCCAGTCGATATTCTGTCCATTAAAAGTGTATAAAACATTTTAAGTCCATAGAGTGAAATGTGGGAGCAGAGTTGGAAATCAGAAGGAATGGAGCAGAAGTACGCGGGGATTGATTTCACTAGGGTAGAGATAAACTAAAGATAAACACCTCGTCTCTACCTCATTTTCAACTTCCTCCAGAACTACCCTCTCTCAGACTAAAACCGGATGTAAGGCGAAACACGACCTCCATCAGAGAAGGTACACAAATGGAGGTGGCAATGCGGGTGAATGAGTTGAGGATGATTGTGTGCATGTAACGTGTGATCAGAACGGATACACACATGATCGATGACTTGTTTGGCGATGACTACTCGTGTCGGTGGGGGTTTGGAGGTGGGTTGAATGTGTGGATAGGGACAGGAGAGTGAGTGGTTGAAAATGAGAAGTGGGTGGTATGAAATGAGAGAGGAGGGGTCGCGAATGAAGAGTGAATATTGGAGATGAAGAGTAGGTGGCATTGTATCACAATACAACCAATTAATATTGTATCACAATACAACCAATTAATATTGTATCACAATACAACCAATTTATTATCTCAATCGGCGATACATGAAACACACATTTGAACAGACACGTAATTTTTAGCTATCATCGTTGTAATGGTAACGCCAACACAACGACAATTGACGATCACAAAAGATGCGCGTGTCACCAAAATACACCCCAAACGTAGCTGAGAACACAACAGGTGGTCAGGAATAAAGTTTGATTATTCGGGAACGAAGAGTGGAGGTCGAGTGGTGGTCGTGAATGAAAAGTAGATGCTTGGGAAAGAAGATTGGGTGGTCAAAAATAAGAAATGGGTGCTCTGGAATGAAGTATCGTTGTTTGGGGAAAGACAAGTGAGAAGTCTAGAATAAAATGGAGGTGGGTAAGAATGAAGAAAGAATATTGTGAATGAAAAGTGTTTGTTCGGGAATGAACTCTAGGTAGTCGAGAACGAAGAGTAATTATTCGGAATGAAGAGTGGCTGGTCGTGAATGGCGAGTGGATGAATCGTAGCAAAAGGAAACGAATCGCAAACGGAGCCGGAGCCGAGGCGGGGGCAGGGCGGCAGTGAACCTCAAGCGGAAAGTGGCAAGGTGGTTCGGAAGTGGTTCTCAGACGCAGTGGCGGGGTGGGCGTCGGATCGAGAGCGGCAGATCGGGAGCGACCGCCCACAAAAACCCGCTCGGCGGCGCAACCACTGGCCGTCCGCAGCCTTGGGAGACACCCACCAGTTGCACCGGTCGACGGAAGTGGCGTCGTCCTCTTCTTCCTGCTCTCTGGGTCGACGCTCGCCTCCGGGCGGCGCGGCGCACCGAATACGCCAATCAGATCTCAGCCGCTTCGGGGGCGGCGACGCGCGGAGTTTGCACGAGGGTCTGCAGCTGCTTTCTCGCCACTCTCCCGTTTCCACTGTCCTTCATGACGTCATCGCTCCGTCATCACTCATAATATATCATTTTACCCTATTTGTCAGATCATTTACCCATTCAAAACAGTCTCCACTAGTGATTTTTACGTCAATAAGCAAAGGGAAATTCAATATGACTAAATGGATATTTCTTGCAGAGGTTACTGATGGGTAACCTCTGATGGGTATATTTTGTAAAGTAAGAGAGATAAAAAATATCTATGAATTCTGTTCTATTTTTAAACAATAGAAATGTATAGATATTTTATTATTTTTCATAAAATAATAGAGATTTTTCATTGTTCATATTAATTTCCTGGTTGTATGTAAGTATCCAAAAATATTTTTTCGCTCTGTAGGATTCACCCTGAAATAATTTACTTAATTTGCAGTCCTCTCATAATTCATTGTGGAGTTACTTTTGGTCATTAAGAGTCTCTCATTATTTTTTTAGTAGTGTGTACTGTATCACGTTCATCAAAATTTTTATATGAAAGCATTAATTTAGAAAAAAGTAGACCTTTATTTCTTTCTTCTTTTCTAAACTTCTCTATTAACCTCTTACATTTCTTATTTGTGTTCTCATACATATTGAGAAAAAGTAAGTAGTCAGGTTAACAGTTTATGTCATTTCTATTTTGTTAGTAGCCGACTTCTTTTACGAAATACAAATATTTTTGTGAACGTGAATAATTACATACATTGTAATAATATTTCTTTAAACTTTTCTTTAGTCTATTTTGTAAGAACTTTAAAATAGGTTACATTTTGAAGGCGTGTTTCGTTTTAGAAGTAACTAATTGTATTACAAATTTTAACTTTCACTCAAATAGAATTAAAAGTGAAAAGTTAATGTTCACTGAATCTTGTTCAGATTTAATTCTCGATTTCATTTTTTTCACATTCGTTAACTTGATACAATTTACTCCTGTTTGTCGTAACGATTCAGTGATTATCTTCAAAAGATCATCCTTGATCTTTAGAATAAAAACATCAATTAAAATATTCTACAGTGCGTTGCAATACAGGAGTTATGCTACGCCCAATATAGATTTTTCTAAGTAGGTATTTTGTATGCTTACTTACAATAGCAGGTTTCTCATCTTTGTCAGCTGTTGGAAAGAATATGGATCTCAAAAATCAATATACAAAGTTGTAGACACAAAAGCAAAATAGTAAGCCAATATTTATGCAAAATAAATAGATTTTTATTAAACAGGTGGACATACATTTACATGTGCGACATAAATAAATAAATAGTGAGCATGTATTAAATAACGGTCAGTTGATGAGATGAGATATTGCATTTATTGCGCAGTATTAGTAAGTTCTTCTGTCACTTGTCAACTTGTCACTTGTTATTTTATTGTTGTTGTTGTTGTTGTTGATGTTCTCGTTATGGTTGTTACAGTTTCTAGTCGTAGTAGTTGAAGTTTTCTGTCTGGCGTTGAAGTAATATATTGGTAACCTAGTCTTTTTTCATAGTTTGTCATCGTCCGTACTGGCAGTAAAGTTCTTTTAATCAGCATTGTGATCACAACAGTATCATTTTAAACAGAAGTACAGCAAGTCATGTACACTTTCTTTAGTAGCAGTTTTCGCGTTCTTCTATGTACAGTCTTCGTCACGTTTTTATACATTCGTCGTAGGGTTGTATATGCATTAATCACAGATGTGTGCACTCACGTTTTGGTATCATTAATAATTCGCAAAGCAAAGTGTCAAAGCCCAGACACAGTATCATTGCACGATAAACACGTCCGTTGCAAAAGTAGCGTAAGCACTTTTGTCTGCCATGAGATAATCCGCAGTGGCCAACGGTTCAGAGAAACGTCCGCTTTTGAAGAAAATATTAAAAAGAACAGTTGTAACTGATGTGCGGTTTTACAGCTATTACGGGTAGTTGGGTTAGAAATGTTGCAAGCGCGTACGCAAGCCATATTAATCTGAGAAACGGTTATGCTTGAATGAAAGTTGAATGATTTTAGGGTGGTAACTGATTAGAAGTTAGTGATTAGAGAAAAGTCTGCATTGAGATCTAATGGTAGGGGATACTTTTCACTGTTAGTGGCACTGTTAGTGTTCATGGACGGCGAGTCAATTTCGGAAGCGCGGGGCTCGATCAGTGCAATAGTAGAAGCGGCATGTCGTCAGCACGTGAGGCATGGTACAAGCGAACAGTCCGTGGTCCGTGGGTTGCTGTCCAGGTGCGACGGAAGGCAGTCGGAGTCGGCGGGCGCCCTACGCGGTGGTGTTGGGCGCGGGGGCGGCGTTGGCGTTGGCCACCGCCTCGGGGAGCTGCCCTCTGTAGGCCAGCACGTGCGGGTAGGGCGAGTCCATGCTGCGTCCCCAGCCGTGGCCGCCGCCGCCGCCGCTGGCGTCGTAGTGGCCGCCGCCGCCGCCGCCACCGCCGCCGTGCCCGCCCAAGAACTCGTGGCTGCTGGAGTGGGTGTAGGCGTGCGAGACGTGCGGGTGCTTGACGATCTCGTAGGTGGTCTTCTCCTCGCCGCCGCCGCCCAGCAGCTTGCTCAGCCCGACCACCGCCGCCAGCACCAGCGCGATCTTGGCCACCAGCAGCGCCTTGCCGGCCAGCAGCGCCACGGCCTTGAACGCCATCGCCATCAGGCCGCCCTTCATCATCAGCGCCATCAGCATGAGGCCGCCGTGCTTCTTCATGCCGCCGCCGCCGCCGCCTTCCTTCTTGCGGCCTGCAACAAACGACGCACACCGACTTGTCAGTTCGCGCCACTTCAAGCAGCTCAGCGTTTGTTATCTCTTACGACAACTTTTGTTTATTCGAGACCACTTTTGTTGATTTGAGTTTTTATTTCAGGCAACGTTTGTTATGATTTTGGAAAACATTTCTTTAGTTCCTAAAAAATATGTATAGTCCATAATTTGTTCAGATAAAATTTATTTAAATTGTTTTTCTCCGTAGAAGAATGTAAAAAATATACAACTAAAATCCTCAAACCTTTTCATCTTAGAGTAAAGGCGAATATTCTTATTTAACAAGAAAATCGGAAATTTCAACTATTTTTCGTTATTTCTGACTGCAAATGCCCCACAAACATGTATTGTCTCTGAAGGTAAAAAGTGCATTCATTTATATTACATACGTTTTGTGATTCCTGAATGAATTGCCTAATATATGATTGCAAAATGTGAATTGTAATATCTTTTATGTAAATTGTGTACTAGTGATACTTGTGGTCGTTCATGAGTAGTAGTGTAAAATAAACCCTAAATAAATAAATTAAAAATGTTTGTTATGGTTTTTAGTACCGTATCATTTCGTCCATAACTGAGATGAATGATTTTTATCAATAGCGAAGGATGCAATATGATTTCAATACTTTTGGAGGCTAAGGAATTTGTCATCAAATTTTGTGTGTACTTATAAAATTATGTTTTATATTACTCTCCGTGTAATTAATACCAATTTAATTTCTTTTGAAGAAATAGCTTGACATTTTTTTCATAGTTACAGTCAATTTGTTTACAATGGTCGTTTCCTCTCTCAACCGTCTCTTCTTCGTGACCACCACCACAAATTTATTTCCGAATGGGCAGTGGCAAAAGTTACTCTGATTGGTTGTAGGGTGCAGGAAAGAGAAGAGTAAGTAGTGAGAACACCTTGAAAATGAACTTGAGTCGCCCAACTGTCCCTAAAACATGCCCGTGTCTACGTATTTGTGACAATGTTAATATACTCCCTGCATATCTATTACAATACTGGGCATATGTAGGAAATTTGTCAAAATATAAGCATACAAAATTACGTGTAGTTATAAAACTATTTGAGTTTCCTGCGATTTCCATGATTGCATTTCCGCTTAGATATAGAC
Source organism: Acheta domesticus (assembly GCA_031308135.1). NCBI lineage: Eukaryota > Metazoa > Arthropoda > Insecta > Orthoptera > Gryllidae > Acheta > Acheta domesticus. The sequence goes on along the minus strand of JAHLJT010009419.1, from coordinate 65,533,661 downwards.
AAATATAGATATAGATAAATATAGAAAAATTAGTTCTAACATTCATTCACTCACATTTAACGTTCTTAAGTATTAAATGACAAAACATTTTCTTTGATTTTAGAAATCCAGTTCGAGTAATAATTGTTTTGATATTTTCTATTAGTACCGAATATGTAAGTGATATTTCATGTTCGAAGTAACTGCAGGCAGTGAAAAGAAGAAAGTAAAGGGAAATATATTGAAAATTGACCTTTAAAAGTGCAAAAATTGAGCACTGAGACATTCATTCATAAAGGATAAAACATTTAACTCAATATTACGTACGTCTTTTATTGTAAAATTTTATTTCTGAACCACTTAAAAATAGTCTTATGAAAGAAGCTTAGAAATATAGTCTTCTTTATTATTTTTTTAAATATACTATTGTTCGAAACAAAAGTATGCCATCAGATTTTTGTAACATTTTTCAAATGTATCCCGTTTTTTCTACTCGCATTTTATGTTCTTTTTCACGCATCTTAAGCTAAGTAAAAGAAGAGATTAACAATAATTTATCTGATAACGCTTCCTCAAAGTCTAGTTTAGACTTGCTATTCATTAAACTTTTTGACACTTTCAATTTAAATTAGAGTCATTTCACATTAATACAAAACTAATAAATACCAAACAAAAATATTTCCATTATGTCGAAAATTGCCACTACAAAATGTGAGGAGTTCACTGCAGTACATTATCAATGCAATACTCTATGTTTGATACCGATGAGAAATCCTCAACTGGTTTGGGAGAAATATATTCAAAAATAACTGGAACAATCGATCACTTAATACTTGAATTTATGAGTGAGTTACGGTAATCGCAATTTCATTAATGAAGTTGACATAGAGATGGAAAAATAAGGCTAGTATGAAGAGAAGTCTATATTTGAATAAGAAAAACTGATCATACTTTATTTTTTTTCCAAAACAAGAGTCAATGTCAAAATATTTCGTGAGAAACCATTAACTATCACATCAAAAAATGGTTTTTGCCGCTTATTGTTTAAATTTGGAAACTTACTGCAGTTTATGTGGTCTTCAAGCAAGTCATTTAAATATTGTGAGATACTTAAACGCCTGCTGATGCAATAGGTTTTACACATGTGTATGACAAGTGGCCACGGCCTCTTAATTCTACTTTTAATTAAACCGGTATTTGTAATATATATTAAAACCTATCCATTATAACCGATATTTCAATATCTGTGATATATTATTTATAATATATTAAAATAAATTAATTAATATCGGAATGAGTTGATAAATGACAATGCTTTGATGCTATGAAACATCTAGAATAATTATATCACGAGTTGCATGATTTCATGACGATTCGTTTATATTCCTGGCATTTTGTTAGTTAACGGAGAATACTATAAATTTACAAACAATATACCAAACAGTATGAAATACACATGTGAAATATGCCACTTGATGTGTTTTTGTAAGCTACTTCAGGAACAGCGTGTGTGTTTTGATGTTGAGAATATTCACTTTCCATTGCGATCCTTTAATTTCTGTTCACCCTCTTGTACTTCGATTTGTAATAACCAAGCCTTATGATTCTAATCATGAAATCGAAATATGAGAAACGATTTCAAAATAATCGATGATACTAACCACACACACACAAATCTCAATTTTTTCCATATTTAAAAATGTTAATTAATTGGGTTATTATTTATCCATTTTTATAAACTTCGAATCGTTTTAATTATGCCACTAGTGTGCTTAATATAGTAAACCCGAGTAAATAACTTTATCAGATCTTCCTAGCTATTCATGAGAGCATTTTGACGTTCCCAGGAGAGCAAGATGTTTTTGTCTTCGAAATGAAAGTGAACATGACGTTATTTTGACTGCTTCTAGCTTTTATACACAGTTGTTTATACCTTCGTAATAGGGAGAGCAATGAAATTGAAACAAATATTAAAATATATTATTTGGAGGAAAATAATGATAGAATGTGACATTTTCTGCTAGGTGTATAAACTCAGAATTTTACAGTAGCGGTATAATGTTAATTCGTACAAATTTTATGAAAAAGAAAGCATATATTATCTAGATATTTCCCTACAAAAATAATTTCTTTACAGACATTTTGTTTTTGAAAATCAAATGAATGTCATATACCGAAAAAAGGTTTTAGGAACGGAACAAATATGTGTTGTCGGCCGTTGTGATCTCGTATCGAGGGGTCGCGGTTTAGAGTTCCGCATGGTTGTACGTGTTTGTCCTTTAACCCCCTATAATCACATTGTTTCATCCTCATACCATAACATTAAATCCAATAGTGGTCGCTAATGACCTAGTAGTTATATACTGTATATACAATCCATACTACTTTACACTCAAAACAGTTCGAAATATTAATATCTTTCAATTGTAATTTGATTCAATCTTCAAAAATTCAAATACTTAAAATGAATAAAACATGTATGTTTTGATTCGCCAATATAAACTCAAAATTATGTAGCTAATAAGTATCTACTGAAAAGAGAATGATCGATTTTTTCCTTTATAAACGGTGCTGACCACACATTCAAACGAACCGTGACAAGTTAACTGAGGCGTGGAGGAACCAATTTTCTCTGGCTCACATTGGTAAAGTGGGAGCAAAAAAGAACGAAGTATTGAAGCCTAAAAAACTTTATTTGGGCACAATGTCCTAGTTTTTTCATTTTCCAGAAAGATGTCATCTTTGAAGTGTGATTATGAAGTTGAGATATATGGCTTTTCTTATGAGGAATGACCCACATGATCACCGAAATGAAATGCATGAGAACCATTAAAATCACAAATTTCCTTTATAATGATAGATATAAATATAATTAAAAGATACAAAATTTAAGTACTTGAATAAAAACGTGTCATCATTAAAGTAGAACACCAATTTTTATCAAAAGAGCAAACTCATAGTACAAATACCTACTTTCTAAGTCATTGCCATACGGTATTAAGAGTATTGTTTTCCAGAATTGCGAAAAAGGAAAAACATGTCAAGAATGACTCTTTCGTTTTGAGAATAAACGAATACGTAATGGAGAGACCGGATATATTCTAAGTAAATAATCCTCCTTTACTGCATAATTCATTACAAATGTCAAAGAAATTGCAATTCACTGACTACATAGGACATTCAGCAAACCAGAAAAAGAAATTACGACGCACATCTCCGTTGCAAAGCCGATGCTTATTGCAGTGAATCATGTTTATTTGATTACCCCTTACAATTGCGTTGGTCAGCAAACAAAAGTAATTATTCATGCAGATGAATATTTGCTGTAGGAGGACAACACAATTTGCCTTACGTTTTACTTTGTCATTCATTTGGTAAAAAGGTAGTGAGTTTCTCATATATACCTTTCAGTGAAAAATTCAAAATCAAAAAGAAAAAAAAGTTCTGGAAGGCAACTAAAAGAAGTACAACTGGAGAACCTATTCACTTTAGTTAATTACGATGTAGTTGAACGACATCGATATTGTTAAACTAAGAAACCCCTGAGAGAAAAATTGGATTGTACGTTGTATATATCTGTAAACTAGACTACCTACTGAATGTTTGGATCAATTTGTGTTCTGCTATTAAATGTAGCTGAAATATTTAATAGTTTAACACATTCTCATCTTTGGTTTCGTACAATTCGCTATCATGTGTACTGTTTGAAATATATTAGAGTAGTCAGAACCACATTCCGATTACTTTAGAGAGAAAAAATGGTCAATTCAGAAAAACAGGTCAAATGGTCAAAAGAGAAACAAACGGGTTAAAATATTAAACACACATTGACATTCCTTCTGAAGCTTTTTTTTCTAAGAAGAAATGACTGAGAAAGAGAAAAAGTTCAAGTATGAGATGGAAGCTGCAGAAGTGACTGGCACATTGTTCGATCTGCCTCGATAAGCTTGAGTATCTTATTACGTATCCGACTCGCCGAAACACATGACTCGTTGAACTTCTGAATGATAATTAAAATTGAAAATTGGAAAACAGAGTGGAACTTTAATTCCGTAATAAGATGACCCTCCAACTTGTTAAAGCCCTAAAAATCAAAGAAACTGAAGTGCTATGAATAGAAAGAATCAAGCCCGAGAGAGAAGCAGCGGAAGTTTCTGGTATGAGCCGAATCTGGCACGACGTCTAATTTTGTACGATTAATACGTGACCGACTTGCCTTAATAAAACATAGGATTCCCCAAAAGCTTGAATACTAATTAGAGTTGAAAAGCAAAGGGAAATTTTGTACTCCTATTGAAGATGACTCAACCAAATTTTTAAATAGTATTGAACAAAAAGCAACAAAAGAATCAGAAGTAGCTACCTGGTTGTTGTATTTTTGAAGTGCCGTGCAAAGGTACAAAGCATCCGAAAGTACTTGCCTTCAAATACGATGACCCATTTATTACGACGCCTGTTCTGTTACGATTAACACGTGGTCGACTCGTGTGAACAAAACTTCCTTTCGGCCAACGCCTGAACACTAACCACATTTGAAAATAATAATAATCAGTGTGACAAATTTTAAGTTATTTTGAAGAAAATTCTTTCATTTTATTTCAATAGAATTGTAATTATGAAGAAGTCATGTATTCATTATTGTTATTCACAAACATTGAAAGAAATCACAGGATACTGGTTCGTGCGTTATGGGTTATCGAGCACTAATACAAAGTTTTGATAGATTTTCGTCCGTCTGGTACGATGTTAGAGCACATGGACATCTGGTTTGATGCATCCAATGACGTAGTAGAACTCTTACGGCATAAGGACCCCTCGGGTGCGTTGTCCAAACTGACTGAATGATATAGACTAGGGCTTTCCAACTGATGGCCCGCGGACTGCATGCCGCCTGCGGTGCCATTTATTTTGGCCTGCGAAATATTATTAGAGAAACATGAAAGTCCCTTGCATCCATGTCGGGCGAGAATATTGCGCCTAACGCACGCGCCCTGTCGGGTTTCAACACCCCCTTAATTTAAAAATAGGTTAAATTGTTATTTTTCTAGTAAATTCAGAAATTCAAAATCATCCCAATTTGTTTCACTGCGTTATGTATGGTAGAGCCTGAGATAATGCATGGTTCCTCTCCCATGTCTCAGAGCAAAGTGACGAGCTCAACAACACGGAGTCACGTTTGGATCATCCAAGTAAAGAAAATATGGCCTGCATCCATATTAAAAGTTTCAGTTGTGGCTCTTGCGGCCTTGCAAGTTGAACATCCCTGATCTAGACGATAAGAGGGTCCGATCTAGCACAAGTCTCGAAGTGGTACGATATCCAATCTTCTAAGTTATACCATCTGACCGGATGTCCGGTCTGGCAAGATGTCTATCCTAAAACGATGTCTTTATAGGTGTCCGAGTGCGCTGCCGGAACCGCACAGCACCTGTGGCGCCGGAAGGAAGAAAGAGCCAGCGCGAGTGGGCGAACAATTTGGAGAAGCAACTCCGCGAGGCGCGCGTCTCCGTCAAAGGATCTGCCTGTCATCCTGCACAAGGCGGCGGCGGCGGCGCGGCGGCGGGCAGCTGAGCCCACGTGGACGGGCTCTGAGTCGCCGACGCCTTGCAGCCGGTCCACTTCCCGCGGCGGGAGAGTGGAAGGAGGCGGGGCGAGGGCGGGGCTGGGCGGAGCGGACGGGGGTGAGGACGTCAGCACGAGTGAGACAGCTCGTGGATGAAGACATGGAGGAAAAGATAGAGGAAAATGATGGGGGAGGAGGGAAAGAAAGGGGAGGAGGGACGAGACAAATGGGGAAAGAAAGAAGAATAAGGATGAGGAAGAGAGAGGTGACAGAGTGGGAAAGGAAAAGGAAGAAGAGGCAGAAGAGGGAGGTGACAGTGGGAGGGAAGCAGGAGGAACCCGAAGGAAACAGAAGAGGTAAAAGGAGGAGGAAGCGGAGAAGAAGACGGAGAGGTAAGGAAGGAAAAAGAGAAGAAAGAGTTGGAGGACAAGGCGGAGGGTGGGGCGGTGGAGGAGATGGGGTTAGGGGCTGAGAAGAAGACAGGTTGCGAGGCGAAGGGGGAGTTGGGTGGTGAAGAAGGTGGACTAGAAGGAAGAGAATGAGACAGAGTTGAAGGCGGAAGTGAGGGCTGGGATGACAATAGGGCGGAGGTGGGCGAGAGTGGAGCGAGACACAGGTAGGACAGCATCAGGCGCAAAACAAGAGATAAAGGAGTGGTAGGAGGTGGGAGCTGGGGTTTGAGCAGGGCGATGGCTACGGCGCAAGCAGACAGGGAAGAGATAAGGGTAGGGTGAGGTGAGTGCCTAAGCGTGGCTGCGACGGGGCGTGGCGTGGGCGGAGCAGGGCCGGAGGGGACAGCGTGGCGAGATGTGGGGCGTAGCGGCGGGAGGGGGGCGGTGCTGGAGAGGAGACAGCGCCGTCAGCTGCCTCGCGTCGCGTCGCGTCGTCCGGAGCAATTACGGCGCCGCGCCGAGTGCTGTCAATGCGAAGCGGATCGTTTTTTTCTGGCGTCTGAGAGATTCCGCGCCTGCCAGACTGCTTTCCTCCAGGAGTCCCCACTTCATCTCCAAATACGTGTTTATGGGTCACGAGGTTTGCGAACCGCTTTCGCGTAGAAAACTCACCAGAAATTTGTGATCATATCGTGATTCAGACTTTTTATGTGACCTGTTCCAATTCAATGCTTCGAAACTGGTGAATATTGTGGTGTGTTGGAAGAAAACTAGAAGAACAAGTTGTGGGGAGTTGGTTTTTATAAACTCGCTACTTAACAACGTTCTCTTTTTAACGTTTTCCTTTGGGAGATGCTTCATTAACTGCACGTGCTGCAGCTTCCTTCTGATGACCGTTCATTAAATCCAACTCTTATCACCAGCATTCAATGTTAGTAGAGATAGTGTAAATCTGTTATGTCTATTTACACTTAATAAAGTTGGACACATATTTTTCTAGCTAACTGTATCCTCTAAAGAAAAAATAGTAAGCGAGATTAAATATATATTTACAAGAAAATGAAAATATGAAGAATCTAGAGAATATAGTTGATTCAATTTATGGTTATCAACTTCAGTTATGGTTTGAACTTCTTAGTTTTTTCCCTTTAATGTTCTTTGAAAATTGAATTTCCTTTGATGGTGAGATGTTTGGTAAGATGTAATATTAGAAGTAATTTGAAATGATCCAGAAGATGTAAAAAGGAATGGAACTAGATAAAATCGAGTACAATTTTTGAACGTGTCGTGATATTAGAAATCATACAAAGTGGTGCAGGAGGAATAATTTTCATATTATTCTCCGTTCAAGATCGTTCTTACAAACCATTACGTTTGTGGCCTTGAACAAACAGTTATTCCTGATATCTCAATATCCGGATCGTACAGTTTTTTGGGGAACTGTATGCATAATATAGTTACGAGTACATTGTGTTGTACTTCATTATTACTCGGGCAAGATCATCAAGTAACAAATGCGTCAGTTACTACAGGCAATAAAAGAGAAGGTAGGCTACTGCATACTGGTGAAGGACGATAAATCTTTATCTGCTAGGAGGAACTCTAGACTACATAGTCGTGTATGAACTGGAACGGGCATCAGTGTTCTTTTAGATGTACAACAGAGATAGTTTGCAGGCCAGAAGAAAGAGTCGAGGAGAAAGATCGTGAGATTTTCTCTAATTAATAGAAACATGTCGGGAAACCAAACACGCGAAGATGCTCTCCTGCATAGAAACGATTCATAATTAGTGATTTAAACCACTGAATTCCGGAAGTAATTTATACGTTTTAGTATAAATGTCTACTGGGCAAAATATAGAATAAGCTGCATTGACCTTGGAGAAGCAATAGTATGATTTTTCGTAAGTTAGAAACCGATTTGATATTAGGTTACGTTAGTTGTCCAAGTTACATCACGTTCTGCCATTACAAGTAAAGGAAATGTTAATTACTCTTAAATGTTAATGTCAGTTTAAATCCGTCTTTCGCGAACAGTCTTAATTTGGTCAGGACATCTTTCCCTTCTGTAAAAGAGAGTGGAAAAACTAGAATCTTTAACAAGGAGGTTAACATTGAGGTGACATTGACTTCCAAAGAGCATATACGTGCAGGAGTTGCCGGCTGGGTTGTTAATTGCTCAGCAGGGATTGCCGATATTCTGAATTATGCTACGTTGTGTTAATTATTCTAATAGGACAGGTAACGAGCTGGAACAAATAAATTTTACGCTAAAACGAAGTAGTAAATAATTTTCTAAACTGACACTTTATATTCTGTAGAACATTATCCAGGTCTTTATTCCTAAGATATTATAACTTAAGTATTTCGAATTTCTTTGAGAAATAACATTTTGAATTACCGAATATTTGACACACTAGGTACAGAGAAGTTGAAAATGGAAGAAAAGAAGATTACGGCAACTAAAATCACAATGGAATTTCAGTTATACAGTATTGCTGTTTGAGTTACAAGAATCATATAAAACAGTGAAATCTCATCTTGAACCTGAAAGGAAAAGGGTTTAGTTATGAAATGCTTTAGCACACGTTTTCAAAGCTCAAATAACGCACGTCATGTAGGAGGAGAACAAAAAAACGTTAATTTCTATTATCAATGTTCGCGTTTGGTTGATTTTAATGATCAAAGTTGAAGTTCTTGGCATTCCTGTTATCAGTTTCAGATTATTAAGTTTCGAGTTATCGAGGTGTGATGGCCGATTATTTAGCGTTTCCTTGCGCGTCAAGTGTTACGAACATTAACTCTAACTACAGTGCATTTTATGTCCCGGGAGGTGGCTGTTTTCCTTTCAGAAACGTGAAATCCGACGCTGACCTACACTTAGGCTAGCGAGGTTTCTCTCCCATGTATGTACTCCAACGGAACACTGCCCTTGTCGGGACAAGCTCTAAGCTCCCGAATGGACTCCCATGTGTGGCAGTGTAGTGCATGAAAGTGTAAAAGTTAGTGAATGCATATGTAAGGAAAGAGGAGGGGACAAGTAGATAGAAGAAACGATCTCTCGCGGTTTGTGACCCAGGTACTGCTACGACGTTCGCCTGGTTTTGATAGAAGAAACCGCAAAAATTTACTTATCACAGCAGCAGGCCGCTACAATGTCTGAAATAGTTTTTAAATCAACCTAGTTGTGAAGCTATTGTTGAAAATTGACCAAATCAACCAACATTGAAAATCAAAAGCTGTGATATTTTAGTCACCGTTGTAGCAGGAACTCGGTCGAAATATAGACGTTCGTTACCTTAACGGTGTTTAAGGTAGAGAAGGTCAAGAGAGGTTGTAGATATAGAGGTTTGAGATAATAAGGTAGGAGATTTACTGTTTGATCGGTACATAGAGATTTGAGATTTAAGTGTTCGACATATAGAGGTACGATTTACGTGGATCCGAAAATTATGAGTTATAAAAATTCGAAATTTGAAGAAGTGTTTTATTTTTATTAGTGTATAAAGAGTAAATTATTGAGTTCATCCTCCCACGTGGACGTTAGTGAGAACTGACGGTGCGCGAAGGCCGGTGAGCGGGCACTGCAACGTAGCGTTATGCGGCATGTTCACTCGTGTGCACAGCCCTGCGTGCGCACGCCGGCCACCCTGGCAACGGCAACGCATGCGAAGAGGCACACTTGAGGTCTTGAAAGGGGACACTTCCGGTCCTTGGGAAAACCGAGGACACCAAATTAGTTACTCGGAAGCGTGTGAATTGTCGGCAGTAGCGGAGTTTGGATATCTGATCCAAGAGTTCGGAATTAACAAATACAATTTTGGGTGCTGCATCCTAAGGGGATATTGACGATATCCAAGAATTGGTTCTTGATATCTGGGCAATAATTATGAGTGTTTGTAATTTTTTGTTTGGAGTTTTTTGGGATTTTAAATACACAAATAAGTAACAGACAATATGGAAGTTAATCCTCAGGCAAAAATGGTTGATGATAATTGATCAGTTAGTTAATACTGTGTTATATATGGTTTCTTTTGTATTACGTCACAAGGTGAATGACGAGGGGGAAACGTCCTTGTGTTATGAGGATTTTGAACCCACAATCCTCATGCAGACCCGGGTATGTAAATATTTTCCGGTTGCAAATTTGTTGTTTTAACAGTTTAGGGTTGAAAACTGTGGAAACTCTACTAATAGAAACTCAATATGGAATTACAAATAACTCGAATTTCGTTCCTCTTCAGCTTCCATTCATAATTGATTATGCTTACTAAAATTTTGAAGAGTAGAAATATTTGGTAATTGATCATTTTCCCCCACTTCAGATACGAAATTTTTAGATGGCTCTGTATAAATCTTTGGCGTGGAACGAACAGTGACCGCTACCGCCTTTCCAGCGCCGCGGGCGTCTAGCAGACAGCGTCCTTCAATTACTTCTGGTGGTGGCACGTTCTAGCCTGAGGCACGCAAGGGGTCATTGGAACACGGAATACTGTCTGAGCTCAACCCCTCTAGAATAAAAAAAAAACATTTCTCCACGATCATTCCTAAAAATATATCCTGACCTAAATTAAGGGGGCTCAAAGGTTTTATTTCATTCAGACAATATGGAAGTTAATCCTCAGGCAAAAATGGTTGATGATAATTGATCAGTTAGTTAATACTGTGTTATATATGGTTTCTTTTGTATTACGTCACAAGGTGAATGACGAGGGGGAAACGTCCTTGTGTTATGAGGATTTTGAACCCACAATCCTCATGCAGACCCGGGTATGTAAATATTTTCCGGTTGCAAATTTGTTGTTTTAACATACCCTAAAAATAAATTCTAAGCCAACCAACCAAAGCAACTGAGGAACGACTCATATTTACAGTACAACTTCAAGCAAGTGGAATCTTGATATTAAGAAAATTAATCGGAAATGAGATAATTGTAATTTTAGAACATTTCGAGTAACGAGTTTACAATCGAGCAACGAGCAACGAGTTTAAAAGCATCATAGTAATATTTTTTATTATTTTATTGAGATATCAATTGTTTCAAATGTAAATCACATTAAATGGTTCTATGCAATCTAAATCTTTGCACCCAGATCAAATCCTGTAGACAGTAACCTTATGTCTAATCATTTAATGTAAGTGGACTTAAAAAGTGAAACTAACAAGGATGCAGAATAGAAGACCATTGCAGTCCTGAAAATATTCTAGAAATTCACGTTGTCATGTAGTCTCAAATGTTACTGGGCGGATTTTGCATTATTGCATGATGAATATGTTTACGTAAGAATTCTTTTTAAAAAAATATGTGACGTGTTACGACCCGTATATAATTTAATGCCAAATTTTCTTATTTGTTTACCATAACGTACAACGATAAGAACAAAATAAACGATTAATCTAAGACTCTATTTAGCGTATTTACCTAAATAGCCTATATATTCTAATAAAGACAACAATCGACGGTAATATTATGAATCGTACAAAAGGCATTCAAGTCTTTTAATTAGTTCCAGAAAAAATAGTTTGAAATGTGTAAGAAAAATGTACCTACAGAATTTGTAGAAAAAACAAATTCTGCTCGTAATACAAGAAAAATATTACGAGAGTTCAAATGTTATATTTCGCCCCCGTTCCTGTACAATAATTGAATACGTCAAATGATTTCGATTAAATATTACATTTGTTTAGATCAGGAAAATATACTCATCCTCATGTATACATATATTTTCGGTAGCATGGCAATATCTTAATAGCGATAGCCATACTGACAATTTTTGCATTCCATAAAATTGATATTCGTCTGCAGTTCGTCAAGTTGAGCTCATCCTCAGAAAACTATTTTGTTCCAGCTCGATAGAGGTCTCTCAGAACATAATTTTGCGTGTTCCTTCTCAAAACGACTAGAACTAGCGAGTTGAAAATTGAAAGACTATTCCATAAAATGGAACAGCATTTCAAAGCACCCTTTCTAAGGGGTTGTTTTTCTATCGCAACCCATTACAATCGGTGCCCAGTCATACCAACTGTGCTACACAGGGACTGTTGTTTGCTGTATTTGGCAGTCGGTACCGCAGTTGCAAAGCTTCTCGACTGAGAAAGAGACCAAGAAAGGATAACGGCGCAAACCCGACTTCTTGCAACGTGTCGCAGCAATGAGAGCTAGTCTGTGATCCTCAGAGACTGTGAATGAGATGCAAAAATAATTCAATACATCTAACGTCGTATTTGTTTCATAATTTTTCGAGATGTATTCATACATTTTGGGGTTTACTGGATATGACGAAAATGTGTTGAATATGTTGTTGTGTCCCCAATTCAATAGGTCTCGTTTATAATCCAGCTGACTCCTCTAAGTACAGGGTACAGTTGTCTCACAAATCATACCAGATAACTGGGACCACGACTACCTCGGGTTAGACAAAAAGCTCCGTTTACCGGTGCAACTACCAGACGCTCGGCGTACTGGGAGCAAGCATGTGTTTCAATTACTGCGAGCGCGTCGACTCATCCTATAATGATCCTATTCTCTTTTTAAAGGGGCGATCAGTCAAAATTGATAGTCTTAGTTTTCTTCTCGGAGAAGCAGTAAAGCTGTCTTTTTTCATCTGATAATTGGAGTCCTGAATACATTGGTCTCTGTTTCCCAGGAGTCTGCGCTATCAGAAAAGTTTAAATACTTCCTTTATTTAAAAACGCTTAGAATCTAGGATACTAGCTAACGAATGTATTGAAAAGATGGAGATATTTGTAAAAACTACAATAATGCCAATGTCTATGTAAAAGTACGAATTTATTACATGAAATTATTCATAGCTATTAGGCATCGAAACTTGAGACTGATAAAATCGAATGATTTGCTGCTAAATTTGAATATCATAAGTGCCAAATGCTTATAACAGATTATTAACAAAGTTACATACCTACAAGATCAGAGATTCCGTGTCACAATGGAGACTGAAGATAGCAGCCATACAGATATAAGATTAAATTTTGTTGTTGTTGATTAAATTCTGTTGTTCCTAGGATCTCTTAATGCGTGTTTCGGTTAACGGCCGTCATGCAGTTTAAGATGGACACCGAACGTAAATATAGATATGTGTGTACGTTTTCTCTTTGTGAAAGGTGAATAATGAAAATTTAAAAAAATTGAACAATCGAAAGTTTACGTAACACCAAAAATAGGTAGAGAGGAACTTATTGTTAATTTATCAGCCAGATTAAATATATATATATATATATATATATATATATATATATAATTCTTAATCAAATGGCTGTAGTTCGATAATCGATAATTCTATTTAATCTGGCTGATAAATTAACAATAAGTTCCTCTCTAACTATTTTATATATATATATATATATATATATATATATATATATATATATATTGGGTATCAAGATCATATTATAGAAACCCATAGGTATAAGAGTAGTTTTTGTTTTTGTTAATACTTGTGTTCCTGGCTTCTATCAATATGTAGTTATAGTTTATAAGCTGGGCATCCAATGGAGACGTGTGTGTGTGTGAGAGAGAGAGAGAGAGAGAGAGCGACTCACCCTCCTCGAGCAGCGCCCCGGGCGCGTCGAGCTGCAGCGAGCGCGCGGTGAGGAAGCGGCCCACCCTGTCGGCGAGCAGGTCGTCGAGCGCCCTCGCCCTGGCCTCGGGCTCGGCGGGCAGCTGGGCCTCGTCCACCTCCTGCGGCGGGGCGTCGCCGCCCTCGCCCAAGGCGCGCGCCCCGTCGCCGCCCTCGGACGGCACCAGCGCCAGCCCCGGGGCGAGCGGGATCCTGCCGCGGCGCAGCGCGCCGTCCATGGTGCGCACGGCGCGCAGTTTGAGGCACGACAGGGTGTCGTCGCGGGCGGCGCACTGCTGGTAGGCGCCCAACGCGAGGCGCAGGGTGGCCGAGAGCGCGTCCTCCGGCTCGGCGTCCGACGCCCCGGCGCCGCCGGCCACCCACAACGCCGTCGCCGCCAGCAGCGCCAGTGCCGCGCGCCACCTCACGCCCGCCGCCGCCATCGCCGCTCGGGTCCCGTTCCGCTCGCCGCTGCGCCGCGCCGCTCCGCTCTGCTCGCCGGGCTGGGCTGTGCCGTGCTGTGCCGTGTGCTGTGTGCGAGCGCGCTGCTGTGCGGGATGCGAGTGCCGGTCGACGCCGCGCGCCAGGCGTTTTATTCCGCGTCCAGTGAAGGGCTGCGCGCGCCGCCGCACCCCCGCCCCCGCCTGCCCCCGTGCGGAAACCAGGTTTCGCAGTGGCGGCGCCGGGAGAGGGGTGGGGCGGGGCGGGGCGGGGCGCGATGTGGTGCGCCGGGATGGGCAGTGTGGGGCGGGAGGGGGGGGAGCGATGCAGTGCGGGGCGGCAGCTCGGGAAGAGAGAGACGGACAAAAAAAAAGATGAAGAGCGGAGGGGGCAGGGAGAGCGTTCCACATGAGGAAGCAGTCGGCGATGATTGTTACATTTCGCGCGTTAGAGAGGGAGAAAACGGACCCCGCCGACGGAGGCAGCCGCCCCCTCCTCCTCCTGATCGAGAGCGGAGGGAGGTGGGCGCGGACGTACACACGACATTGTGGCCTTTTTTGTCGGGTTATGTGTAAAATGTAGGTAATGGGAGGATGGACTTCCTTTCACCGGCGGGTTGCAGGTTGCTCGGTGACGGCAGACGCGGTGGCGGCGGAGGCGGAAGGGCTGCCATTGGCCTTGGGGGCGTGCCGGCTGAATGTTGTTATTGGAAGCCCCCGGGCGACAGTTCAGCTTCCCTGTTGTGCCGTCTACGCTCCTCGGAAGTCGTAATACTTGGCTAATGTGAACAGCAAATTGATACTTGTGTTGATATAGGCGCCAGAAAAGTTCTAATTCGTTCCAATACATTGCTCGGAAAAATAGGTGGTACAAAAGGTGCCATTGCCAATCTGCTTTGGCCGAGATAGTTAAGGCAGTAGTGACGTAGCGATCTCGGATCCAAAGATCACAGGTTCGAGTCCCGTCTCGGGCATGGTTGTACATGTGTTCGTCGTTTCACCCCCTATCATCACAGTACCATGTCATCACCATATCATTACATAACGTTAAAACCCAATAGTGGTCGCTAATGACCTTGATGTTAATGCGACCCAAAATACCAAAATAAAGATGCCATTGCGTTAAGGGTACCCACGTGGTGTTGTAACTGGAGACCTCTAGGATCGGGTTCACCCTTTTTTTGTTGCCTTCGCCCTACGCAAAATGTGAGATTTCACTGATGCTGTAATTTTTTATTGATGCGCAAGTCAGATTCCATTTAACTACCGGTATTTCCGTCTGAGTGCGTGGCCAAGGGCGTATGTCGGTTACCCTGAAGATAGTTTTGCTATCAAGAATCTCCAGAGTAGGTTTTTGTTTCTTTTCTCTTCTGCCGTCCCTGCCCTAGGGAATATGGTATAGATCATCTATGCTATATTTTTACTGATGTAAATGACACGAATAGTTCCAGTTCGTCTATAGCACTTTGTAGGGTGGAGTTGCTTGCACAAGAAGTAACATTATCCTTGGAATACTCGAGAGATGGAATGATGGTATTGGGAATCTAGGAACTCAAGTACAGCTCTTGCAGTAGCAATCGTCAGAAGATCTTTTATACGTTATCCGGTCTGCCCCTCATTCCCTATTATCCCTTCATTCATTCTATATTATCGTCATTATCTCCAAAACATAAATTTCATTGACTATTCATTGTTGGGTCTTTCACACAATATCTACTCTCATTGCAAAAATAAAGAATGCGAGGTGTGGGTGAAATTCATTATGCCCTTCAAATATCAAAAACGACGAATAAGTGGACGGATGAGTTATTTTGTTTCCTTTTGTTCCTCGTCTTTTCAAATTTCAAGTACTCGCAAAGTCCATTGTCATAATCGCGAAGGCCCGGTCTGGGCTACAATACCCCTGGTTTCCCAAAGTAGTACTACTTGCTTCCACCAGACGTTCAGTACGAAAATGAAATAAAAGTGTCACAATATCCCTTGAAATTCAGGTACTTATGGAATTGTTTCGTATTGAAAAAAGAATGTATTTTTCACGTTCACTTGTCATAGACTTATAATAAATTAATTACTATGTAGTAAAAAATAAATAATCTCAGGCAGGTGCGATAACGTAGATTAAACTTCTTTAGTTTGAAAAACTGACAAATATTGTAGTAAATAAGTGAAAACGTTCTGCTTCATGTTGGTTTTGCACGTTAATTAAACTTTTTTATAATAACACTACGGTATTATCAAAACGCTTAACTTCACTTTAATATTTGGGTTTTTACATCATTTTAAATTGTACTTTACATTTTCTTAGACAATACTGAGCATAAAGAGAAACATTAATCATCATTAGCAGCTACGAGGTGTTCTTGCATGTCTGTGTAATGAGTTAAGAATTCATTCACAAGCTTTATCAAGTATTATCTATCCTACAATAGTCCTTGCAACACAAGTCACTATTATTCTTTTCTTTCGAGATCTAATTTGGTTTTATCCTACGTAACACGTGTAAGATCAGCTGATGTTCAGGGACTTTTATGTTCAAAATTTAAAAGTTCTTAAAATGATAACAATGCTTCTAAGGATATATTATTTATGAGTTTCTTTTAATAGGAGAAAGTCGGATAAACAAACCTTTTTGTTTAACTTTATTCCTCCTTCAAAATATTAAGTATTTTGAAATTGTTTTATTAAGAGGTAGTGTTGAGCGTTTATTATGTCAATCCAGATCATACATTTTTCATTTCAATTTATAGCTACTAGAAGAGGGGTTCCCTTATATAACCGTATTTCCCGGTGTACCAGACTTTTCCTTTTTATCCATATTTTATAAATTATTTCCCATATTTACAACTAACATATTTTAAAACATAATAATTTGAAGGGTGTACCGAGAATAAGATGACAAAGTTATTAAACCAATACATTAAATTGTACAAAATGCGTATTTGTTTTGCAAATATTGCCCTCGTCCTTCCCTTTCCACGTGCGTCCCTCACCTTGTCCTAGGCTTTGCATTATTTTTTCTAACATCCCCTGCTCCACATCTTTTCCTCGCTGTTGTCCGTTGTCTACCTGTTCTTTCCTATTCCCATTCTCTCTCCCATCTTTGTTCTTCCCCCATTGCTTCTTAACATTTGTTGTTTATTACCTCCCGAACCTCGCCTTTGCAGTGCTTCCTCTCCCCTCCGCCCCAGACAGAGCGTCTGTCGTGGCGTGGAGGAACCCGGGGCGGGGTGCCGGTCTCTCGTGAATGGGTCGACGGCCGGCGCCGCGCCGCGCCACGCTGCGCCGCCTTTGTCGCGCCGCTCATTCAGCCGCCTCCTCTCGCCGCTGCTGTTTACAACTTTCGTCTGACGGCGACCGGCGCGAGGCCGGTGATCTCACAGCTGGATATTGTTTTTATTCCAACACAACGTGAACACGAAAAACACTACCGGAAACTAGCTCAAGCAGTGGTGTCAAGGTCTTCTACTGGTGTCTTTGGCACGTGTCGTGGCATCGTAGCATGCCACGAGCTTCTCTGCGCAACTAGCGTCGGGAAAGGAAACTATTACGAATAGTAGTAACCCCTCCGTTTTACAATAGGGATGGTGTTGTCTCTGGAGGCGGGGTAATGAACTGCGTGGAGGGGCGATTTCGTCGTGGCACACGTGCCATGGACTCACGCTCGTGGCATCGACCTTGGCAACACTGAGCTACCACCGCGGGGTGACTGTGTAGCTAAATCACTCACTGGCACTCCCTCGCAACATCTGAAATAATAATATACATTTTCCATTTTCTGTTTTTTATAACCCATTTTACCCATACATTATAACCCATACATTATTTGGCTTTACATTATTTTTTCCAGAAATGCGGGCAGTTCATTGCTTTAGGATATCTTTTTTCAATGCTGTCACCGAGAAAACTTTAATGCACATTTAAGAATTCACCAAATGATTTGAGCCATGTTATTGAAAGGCACTATTCAGTGAATGAAATTTACGACCGATTTAGAATAATGGAGGGCACAAAATAAAATGCAGCAAAAATGAAAAGAATGCAGATTGTCCAATATTTAAATGAACTGAAAGAAGTGGCAAGAATATAAGAATAAAATTAAATCGTACGATGGAAAACGACCTTAAAGGAAAATGTAGTTGAAAAGTTACATTAGAATGCATACATTTTTTAATAAAATTATCTTGAGGATAATAAGAGATTTAATCACCGGAACAATGCTATTAGAATCATATTTCCCATAGTTATATTGATTTTTAAAAAATAGTTAAATTACCACATATTGTAGTATTATAATAAATGTTATGGAAGAGGCGTAATAATAACAACCATAATAATAATAATAATAATAATAACAACTCCACCTAGGGAGTACACGACCTTGGAGTTGGTGGTGGAGCTTGAGTACCCCTATGAGCCTGAGAGCTATGTCAGTGGTAGCCTAGCTACTGGCAGGGTCTCCCTTGCTGAATAGGTTGAAGGTGAGGGGTCCGACGAAGAAGTACTCCATTTTGAGGAGAGTGGGAAGTAAGTAGAGAGGGGAGGGTCATGAACCTTTGGACTTCCTGTTATCGGCCCATGGAGGGAACAGGAGAGAAACTGGATTGGCACACCAGGCCACTGATTAGAGTGGAGGCCCGAACCTTGCATTAACCAGCGAAGGAGGCTGCCTTCAGCAGTCAGTGAAAATCCCTTAGGGTTTAGTAATGCCGACTGGCGATCGGAGGAACCCCATGCTGGACCCTGCGGGGGATGCCCCGAGGCCACTATGGGTCGCAGTAACGGATCGCAGGAAACAACCCAAATGTTAAGTGTGATCTGCGAACTCGAACTTGCTACCTGCGAATCTTCACTTGAAACCAATGAGCAAAATGGATAGAACAAGCAATGTAATGAACCTTAACGTGCCTTGTTCTACCAATGTCCCATACCTGCTCAGGAAACGAGCTAATGTCCTTGTCGACATCTGGCCATCCCACGGATGTTAGTCCCAGGGACCCAGAGCCGGCAGTAGCTCGTAGCCATCGTCAGAGATGGACCCGGGATGAATTAATGGAGGTGATGTGGTGCTTTTACTATGTAAAAGCGAAAAATGGGGGCTCAGAAATAGAAGTTTTTAAGATATGGAGAGAGCGGAACCCAGATATGAGACCTACCCTAGACTCAAAGAAGCTTGCCAGTCAAAGACGATACATACTCAGCAGTGAAAAATTCACAGCAGAACAACTTGCAGACATCCAGAGAAACGCAGAGTATGTCCATCAATCAAACCATCCACATGACGAACATTTAGATCCATCTAATGTCCCTGAAAACGATGATCCACTTCAAGGTTCATCTCTTCCAAATGAAACATCCGTCAGTGGTGAAAATTCATCTGGCCACGAGTCACACGATAAGGACATGATACGGGACCTCCTCCGACGCGAGATAGAACGAGTTCGTCTGCTTTGATTCGAATCTCGTGCACCGTTTAGGAGAATTTACGAAAATGCTAAAGCTAAGAGAGTGATAGAAACAGCGAATTCTGTCTTAAATGAGGTTGTACAGACCTCAAGTAGAGATCTAGATATTCCTGAAATCAATCACATCGTGTATGCAACTGGATATCTAGTATCTCAGATAATCTTGGGACCAGCCAAGAACACCGATGGCCGACAGCCAGACAGAGTAAAAAGCTCCGTACCTCCGTGGATGAAAAGAATTATGAAACGGATAGTCGAAACACGGCGTGAAATATCACTCCTAGCCGAGGCATCTTCTAAGTCAAACCACACGTACAAAGCTCAACAAAAAATACTCCATGTTGAACAACAATACCTAATTGACAATGACACAACAAGGCTAATGGTAGCTGAAAAGCTAAAAGAAAAAATCCAAGCATGGGCTCAACGAATAAGACGGTACAAACGTAGAATCGATTTCCGTGTACAGAACCGGTTGTTTAAAACAGACGCGAAGAGATTCTATCGCAGTCTGACTGAAAAACCGAATGGCAATGCTGCCCCTCCTTCAAAAGATGACGTCGAAACATTTTGGTCAGGAATCTGGGAGGAAACCAGATTATACAACAAAGACGCATCGTGGCTCCAATCTGAAGTTGATGCTGCCAATGGACTCGTGGAAACAGTGGACCATGTTCAAGGATTCTCGAAAGAGGACCTATGCCAAACAATTAAGAACATGGGAAACTGGAAATCCCCTGGGGTTGATAAGATCCAGATTTATTGGATTAAGAAATTAACAGCACTACATTCGCATCTAGCAAAGGCTGTTAATAAAATTTTAGAAAACCCTAACGAACTCCCCAAATGGCTCACTCGTGGCATTACGTATTTGCTACCCAAAGGAGGAGACAGCTCTTTGGCGAAGAACTACAGGCCAATTACTTGCTTGCCAGTAATGTACAAACTTATAAGTGCAGCCATTGTATAGGCACCTAGAGAAGAACCATCTGTTGCCAGCTGAACAGAAAGGATGTCGTAAAGGTTCCTATGGCTGTAAGGAAATCTTGCTTCTCAAGAAAATAATTTTGAATGATGTAAAGAAACGAAAACGTAATTTAAGCATGGCTTGAATTGACTACCAGAAGGCCTTTGACAGTGTACCACATGATTGGATTTTGAAGACCCTGGAAATCTATCGATTTCATCCTAGACTTGTTGAGTTTTGCAAGGCTAGTATGAAGTCGTGGAGCACTAGGTTACTAATTCACAGCGGAAAGGGACTAGTAGAAACCAGAAGTATTCAGAATAACAGAGGAATTTTTCAAGGAGATTCACTATCCCCTCTGCTATTTTGCATTAGTTTGATTCCTCTATCAAGACAGCTGTCGCACACTGACTTTGGTTACAAGCTCCATGGTGATGAAATGCCTGTATCACATTTATTTTACATGGATGATCTTAAAGTTTTTGCTAAGAATGAAGCAATTCTCTCCCAAATGCTGTCTGTCATCAATGATTTTAGCAATGACATCTGCATGAAGTTTGGTCTTGACAAGTGTGCAAAAGCCAACTTAAAAAGAGGTAAAATGACCACGTCCGAGAACATTGAAGTTGATAGACACACTGTGATTCAAGATCTTGAGCCAGGTAAAACTTACAAATATCTGGGCATTGAAGAATGTGAGACGATCTTGAACGACACAATGAAAGAGAGAATTCGCAGGGAGTATTATAGACGAGTGAGACTTGTCCTGCAGTCCGCTCTGAACTCAAGGAATAAAATATCAGCAATAGGTAGTTTGGCGGTGCCTGTAGCCGAATACAGTTTCGGACTAGTAGACTGGACTGAACAGGAAATTCGCATCATGGATCGAAAAACCAGAAAATTGCTTACAATGCATCATGTTGCCCACCCCCGAGCTGATGTACATAGACTTTATGTGTCACGTAAGGAAGGAGGAAGAGGCCTCAGACAAATTGAAGCCTCCTGGCACAATGCAATAACCGTGATGGGAAAGTATGTAGTCTGCCATCAAGATGACCCACTAATGAGGCAGGTCATGAAATCTGACCGAAGAATGGGAAACAGAGGCATTGGAAGTGTAGCAAGAAGCATTGCGAACAAGACTATGCAAGACAACCAGAATGACAGAGACACTGAACTTCTGATGCTACTTAACATGAAATTTGAGACACAGAAAATGTTAAAGAAATCGTGGAGAGACAAACCACTCCACGGACAATATCTAAAAAGAATGGACAAGGTGCAGATCAATAAAGATCAATCATTTATATGGCTTAAAAGGGGAAGAATGAAACCAGAATCGGAAGCACTTGTAATAGCTGCCCAAGATCAGGCGTTGAGAACACGACATTATGATAAAGCGGTTCTCAAAATTTCCCAAGATGATAAATGCCGCATTTGTCAGGAATACGTAGAAACCATCGATCATATTGTCTCAGCTTCTCCAATCCTAGCAAAGACAGAATACTTGAAAAGACACGACAGGGTGTGTAGCTACCTCCACTGATAAATCTGTACCGCCCTCAAAGTTCCGAACACATGCCCCAAGTGGTACGAACACTCACCGAAACCGGTGACGTCTGTTGGATTGTGCACGATATTGTACGACCAACAAATTCAAACTGATCGCACGATAGCAGCAAACAAACCGGATATAGTCATTCGGGATTTGGAGAACAAATCGTGTTTACTTATCGATGTTGCTGTACCTTGCGATCAAAACGTCGTTACCAAGGAGGCAGAGAAACGTCTTAAATACAAGAGTTTGGAAATCGAGATCAGCCGAATGTGGGGCGTAAAAGCACAGGTCGTCCCGATAGTTATCGGAGCTCTGGGATTTGTTCCGCAAAATTTGTGTAAGAACTTGTCTAAACTCCCAGGTAATCCAAAAGACTGGGAAATGCAAGAAATTGCTTTATTTGGAACAGCCCACATTTTGCGCAAAGTATTGTAGAGGCACCGACAGTCCCTAGATCTGCTCCTTAGGTAGCTGGTTGCAACCTGGAGTAGATTTTATATTCAGCCGACACATAACATCTAAAGTCGTGATTTAGAGGAATAATAATAATAATAAATGATTTAAACATTTAATGATTTCATTCAAAAGTTCGTTTCGTACACTTTCATCCGCTAATGTACCTTGTCTTCTGGTCGCAAGAAAGAAATTGTTGCCATAAGTTATAAATCTACCCAGGAAATATATTTTTTTAGATTTTAAATAATGAATAAAAATAATACGGTATTGAAGTTATCATTACTTATTTACATACTATGGGGTTATCGATGTACTTTTTAAGTAGTCTTACAAAACTGCGTTACCGGTACTACGCAACATCCTCAAGCGTGAAATTTCCGTCGAAGTTTGTGGACCCAGTTGGATGGATCGTGTCCTGTCCTGCTCGGACCCGTTCCTCCTCGGAAGACGTTCGTTCCGGTGCCTCCCTTCCTCCGGGCACCGGATGCAGCGGGCGCCAGGCGACTTCCGGCGGCTGTGCTTCTGGTAGCGCAGTTCCTGGATTAGCGCTCCTGCTCCGGAAGGATTTGCGGTGTCCAGTTGAGAATAAATCAGGCGCAGAGAGAAGATTTGTCTTTAACCTCCATACACATTTCTCCTACTTTTTGATGATTGCACTTTGAAAAGGAGGTTAACTTTGGAGGACGAACATTAGAGAAATTTACATACTCGAAGAATTAGACATCATTATTAACAACTATGAAAATAAAATCTTTGTTTATTCTCGAATATCTTGTGAGCAGTTTACTTGCGGTGGCGGATTTTGGATATTCGTTCATTAGCTGGGTCTAAGTGTACCACTCCCTAAAATTTGTTGTTCGGTAACTTTAATCGGAAACTTTACTTTTACTTCTCCGATTAATTCCAGAAGAATGTTAGATTATAATTAAACAACGGGCCACCGACCACATGAGATATTTTCTTTTTCTTCGTGCCTTATTCCTGTTCTTTCGGCCGGTCGAAGAATTATGACAGGCCAAGGCCCAAACTGGGTTGTACTTGTTTCTATAGAACCACGAACATTTCTCAGACATATACTTCACTGTACAAATATATCGTACTTATAGTTAAAATGTTGAGAAGTGATTTTGGAACTTAAGAAAACGTGCGCAAATAATTTTCTCCCCCATGCGGCATATACAGTTTTCATTGTTTTTGACAAAATAAATCAAACCAAATCAAATAAAAAAATAATATTACACTTTCTGATGAACATACTTTCAATTTGAAGCAACAATGAAAAGCAACAGGTTAAGGTAACGGAAAAGCAAATTTTAACGATATTTTTCTCTGTCCCACACTTCTCTTTATAGCTTGTAAATAAATCAGTGTTAACTATTATTATGTTAACATCGAAGAGAGATGGACAAGTGGTTTCTAATTGGGAGCGTGGCGGCGCGCCTTTACACTTTTCAAACACAGGTGTTTCGTCAAGGGTAGCCATGTGATGAGCGAAAGATTATGGTACCAAGATATAAAAGAAATTGGGAAACGTTGGCGAAAGAAATTGTCTTCACACCCACACACGCAGTTTCAAGCCCTCTACACATGTTGTACATTATTTATTTTGATATTTTATACGTGAATAAATCCATTGCTTTCTTTTCTTCCTGGTAAGACCGGATGAAACTGAAATTTCACTCAGAGTAATATTCCAAATTCTGATTTTGCAATGAAAATTGTGTAATTCAAGTGTCAAAAATTTATTTTACTACTAACTGCAATCCACAATAGTTAGCTCTAATTTTCCCTTTGGAGGGTATCGTAACATTACATCTTGGATCTCCGACACTGTCGCAGATTTTCTAGATCAAGGAGGAAGTGACAAACACACACAACTGGCTCTAAGAAGGTACGTGGAGACAGGATAGGAAAAAAAACGGGTTACGTCTGTTGTGTAGGATGTTGCTCTGGCGTTCGCTTGGGATTTATGAAGAGAAAACCATTGAAGCAACCGATCAGAAGATTCGGCCTCGAAAATTTTCATTCAGTGTTTGGTGTCGATCTAGTTATTTAGTAGCACATATCAAATAACTCGCATTCGTTGGTATTTGAACATAGCACATTCTGGTCTTGAAATTTCAGTTGGGGACTCAAAAGAACACAGGTTGCGTACCAGTCCAGTTACATTAACACGACTATTCACGTGTGAAGTATTAACGATCAAGATTTAAGAATTCTATCAGTGACAATCTGTGCAAAACGACCTAATTTCCATGATTACGGTACGGTCCCGTTTGATACAAAACTTAATGCGGAGTAGTTACTTCCTACGCTAGAGATTCTCACACTTTTGGAAAGATGAACCCCCATGCACATGGCAGAATTTTAGTGTCCTTTACAAGAAATTTCACGCTACAGCACTCCCTCGCCCCAGTACCACCACGATGCTGAAGAAACCCGTGTCCTCCCCCAAGGAAAGTCCTTATGAGAATTGAGAATGATAGAAGGAAAGAAAAAAGGAGATGGAGGGAGATAGATGGAGTGACGAAACGAAATAGATGGAGAGGGAGAGGAAGAGGTGGATGAGAGGTGAAAGGAAGAAGACAGATGGAGATAAGAGAGGTAGCAAAAGTGACTGTTTCTTCAGTTTTGACAGCACGTCACAGCGCTCCTCAGCCCCCAAAACACTTTGTTGCTAAAAAAAAATATCGTGCCCTGCCCCAATGAAAAACCTTATGAGAATAATAGAAGAAGAGAAAAAAAGGAGATGGAGGGAGGGAGATGGAGTGACGGAACGAAATAATGGAGAGGAAGAGGAAGAGCTGGACGAGAGGTGAAAGGAAGAAGAGAGATGGAGGGAAGAGAGTTACAGAAAGTGACTGTTTCTTCAGTTCTGACATCACGTGACAGCGCTCCTATGCCCCCAAACCACCTCGTTGCTAAAAAAAAAATGTCCCGCGCCCTGCCCTAAGGAAAGTCCTCCCGTCGCCGCCCGCGGGTCGCGTGTCACCCGCCCCGGCCAGACGCCCTCCTCCCTCAACTCGTCCCTCCGGCGATCGGGTGGCGACCGGTCGCGGCGGCGTCCGCTTTCGGAGCTTTTCGCGGTCGTTCCGCGCGGATGCCACCGGGCGCCAGGGAACTCTATCCCCGCTGCAGTTTCTCCGCCCGGGAGGGTTTCTCTCGGCCAACCACTCCACTTGCCCTCCACGCGACGGGCTGGCCGCCGCGCCGTGACCTTCACCTACATTTCACACTAAGATGAACTGGCGATACTTCAAATAGATTTGCGCGTGTTTTACAAACTTCTTCAACTTCTTCGACTCAAGCAGTGAAGTACACTCATTGCAATCGTATTTTAACGAGATTATTATCCTTCATGGGTCTTCTTCCCATGACGCGACAGTTCAATTCGCATTTTGGCCTGACATTGATTGCATTTTGTAGTTCTACTGGGAGATTTTCATTGAAACGACAACTCCACTGCTCTCGACGGTCTTGGCGCTGTTAACTGGCCTCTTTCACCCATATTTTACACGATGATGAACAGGCGATACAGAGTTGCTCATGTTTTACACAAGTGTGAAACTTTTTAAACTCTGTATTTTAACTAATGCACTCATTGCAAAAAAAAATCAAAAAGGACGATACTTATTGGATGTGTCTTATTTATGGCAGATTCTTTCATGGGCCTTCTTCCCACAACATTACAACCGATTACAAAATTCGGTCTCGGCAAAAATTGACATCGTATTTTACGTACTGCTTGGACATTTTCACTGGTCAACTAGTCCACATGCTCTCGACCGTCTGGGTGCCGGTCCATGACCTTCTCCTACATTTCACGCGAAGCTAAGCAGCAAACACTCTAAATCAAGTTGCTCATGTTTATACAAATGTGGAACTTTTTAAACTGTGGATTTTAAAGACTGTAAAGAAGTGGTTGGAAACGAATTTCTTAGAGATGATAATCCTCATTGGACGTATCTTATTTATCGCAGAAGCCTTCATGGACCTTCTTCTTATGACGCTACAGCCCAATTCAACTGATATTTATTCCTATTCGCAGTCCTTTTGGGAGATTTTCACTAGGTTAACTAGTGAAACAGAAGTATGATAATCATATTGGGTTAGTATTCTCTTATTTGTGAAAGAAGCCATTGTATTGTATAAGTATATTGGCAATGGGTTCTAAATATCAACTGGCGAAAGTAATAAATATATTTGCATAGTATATATTTTACTAACTCCCCTCAGGTGGTTCATTGATAGTGTCCTTGCGTTCTATGACGCGGTGTCGGGTTCGATTCTTGGCAGGAGCAAAAATGAAGCTATAACTTTCTAATAGAAATGTTCTCTCATTCTAGAGCTGTGTGACGAAAGAAAGAGGTCAGGTAGACCAAGTAATCTAGGTACGGCGATGGCAATAAGTTAGGCCTTCCACATGACTCTTTTAAGCCCAAGGGTGGAAAATAAATAAAAACGAGCCCCAGGTCTGGGAATTCCGCTAGCTGGCAAAAGTCGGATTAATCCCAAATGCCAAATGCATGCATAAATTTTACTCCAATCGTTCGGCATTGAGTCCGATGATCAGGGACTTAAATTTAAAGCAAATTATTGGGCTTTACAATTAATTTACGGTCATTTCTCGGCATTTTGTTAACTTCAAATGCATTCTAATCTTATTGCAAACACTACCTCATTTTATTTGAAAGTGTGCTGTAGATTCTACACTATCGATTACGCTTAGTAATCAACTGTGCATCGCAACTTTGAAGCTACATGATCTCATAATAATTTCTATATTTTAAAAAACACAACGTAATATCTATTTTGAAGGCAATCTTATCAAAACTAAAAAAGAAAAGAGTCTAGAAAGAAAATCTATAACTCTGGGTTCGGCATCTCCAAAACAGAATCTCTATTGGCTGTTCCATCCTCGAGAATACTGCGGAGGTGCTGGTACTTCCAAAAATTTCATGCGTCATGGGAAACAGGATGAGTAGTGTTCTCTGTCGGCTTCTCAGTCCCGCAACGTCGCGTTTCGCACAAAGCTTAGTGTCGTCACCAAACGGCTCTGGTCGACATTTAAGTGTCAACAGCTAGTCAGGGTAGCCAACCCGCAAAAATTAAACTGACAACTACTGATGTCACAGCTGAGGCTTCCGCTGATATATCCTCTGAGACCACGGGGTAAGAGATATAGGTGGGTTCACTCCCGGTCTAAAACTGAAGCTAATGTGAGGCTAGTTCTCACAGTTCTCGCTATGTAAGCGCTGCGAACGACTTGGGCATTTTTGGGACAAGATGGTGATCCATTTAATAGCTTTGTAACCTCTGGTGGAAGCCACTAAATTGCGAGACGCCATCATAAATGCCCAACTTGATCGTGCGCACCGTACGGATAAGCGAGGAACTAGCCTCAAACTGGCTTCAAACATTTTGTCCAAAAGGCGGCTAGTTGACACACCTTCGACACATCTTTTCCTTTGACACATCTTATTCCGCGGAAGCCTACGGTCTCAGACACGGTGTGAGTCAGTATCCACTTGACTGTCCGGGAGATAACGCGTTCATGGCCCAGATGACAAAGTTTTTGCCGCCCACTCTCGGACCTTCCTCAGGGAAAAATACGATCAAATAAAGTCTGATATGTTCTAATAGGCAAATTAAGTATAATTCAGATTGGCGAACTTTAGCCGAATAAAGTGCTCATTAGCGAACGCGAGATGGCTAGGGTAGATAAAGTACGTTGCGGTAAAGAGGCGTAACAGATATTTTATGATAAATAGGTATCAGCTTGCTGGTGGGAGGGTTTCAAAGAGAAAATAATTTAGTTTCGAGATTCACTGTGTCAGTGGTAAAATCCTAGTTAGATGATATCACCTAATGTAACCCTTCCTAACTTAACTCTCTGCATACTTCATTTGGCGCTTCGATACGCAGTTTAAAGTTGGACGACGAAGGTCCGACCTTCAGCATATGCGATTAGTATAAAACAACGTTGACATTTTGAAACGCATAATTTTCAATTTCAACCTTTTCAACATTTTTATGCCAAAATACTTCTCGCAAACTCACAAGACGTCTCACACTTGAACAACTTGCTTTAGCCAACACTTTCTGATTAATGTAAATATTACCCTGATGATGACCGATATGATGTATATTAACATTCATACAACTTTATTTAAACTGTGTGGCTAATGTGGAAAATAGCCTGCATATTCGGCGAATTAGCCATATTTGAACTTTGTACGTAATATGCAGAAAACTATTGTAAATTTTGTGTGACGCACTTTACTTAATTCTGCGACAAGATGCCGTATTTTAACAAAACATCAATTTTATCCACATTGAACTGCAAATATTACTAATGTATGCATTAATAATGTTATGCTACAGGCAAAACTGGTTCGTATGTAAATAAGTAAAAATACAGGCAAATAAATATTGTTAGTCCTTATTTACTTTGAAAACAAACTACTCATCGTTGACATGGTCAGACCTGCACGTGCACGTGGACATCAGTGTAGTTTTATAGTTCCGTATTTCTTCCAGTTGCTCCCCTGACCAGAGACAGCGACCAGAACACTCATTTTCCATCTCGGAGTACCGGATTCTATTCTTTGGAATTTCAAGTTGAACAGCCGAGATAAGGCAAGTTCTCACTAATTATCCAGATTTTCCTTCCTTAGTTAATTTTTGGTTATCAATACATTCATTTATTCTCTCGAACCACGTGATCGTAAAGAACTCATACCTACAGTTTGTGTTTTGTCCAATTCGCGTGCTCCATTTTGTCACGTGTAATTATCAGTTTAAAGCAAGTCTCCAAACAGCATTGGGCCCATTTTATGTCTAAATTGTCCTGAACTCCAGCTGAGTAAGTTGAGAAATCAAATTGACTGAATTACATGCTGCTTGCAGTATTACATTTGCTCTTATTTACTATTCTCGTTTTGGCATATCCGTTTCGGCGGTCACGAATGAATAACAGAACGCACATAAGTAATAACATTAATAATTATTATTTGACAATTATATTACTTTCAATTATTGGAATTCTGAAGGAAAAATAAAAATAATAATTCATTAAAAAATAAAATATTATTAGTGAAATGCAAAAAAGAAATTTGGGAAAGTAGTGTTTACTTTCTTAAGTATTATGTGAACAACCTGATCCCATCTCGATCAGGTTTTTCGTCCAGTTTCCCTGATCCTTGAGCAAATGCTGAGATGGTCCCTTGTTTTGCTTCTGGACATAAATGTAACTTCATTATTTGTGCACGTCTTCTGAATTTCAGTGGGAAATATAGTTATTCAAATTATCGTTTTTCATATTATCGCGGCAAAAAGTATTATTCTTTCATGAAGAACATGAGGGTTCAGGGCAGAAATTTATAGCTAATTTACCTTTGAAAATATATTTTATTATATAGGAGCGAATATTTTGTCAACAAAACTCGAAAAAAACTCTCTTTTCTGTATTCAAAATTCGACTAGAATATGGTTTAGGATAGAGACCACAGAATTATGAAAACGTGCACAAAATTCACTTCTCCCCATAGCTCGTCATACGCAGTTTTTAACTGTTTTTGACGTAAATAAATAAATAAATAAATAAAAACATTTACATTGTTAACTTTTTGCGTTTAAAAACATTGTTTCCTTCATACATAATCGACAATTATAGACTTCTACTGGGTCAATTTATTAGCTGTAACCGTGTAATTGAAAATTCTCTTGCAAGGCCTCTGCACCGAAACCCAATTCCAGATGTGCAAAGCGGAAGGAGGCACTTCTGCTCCTCTGACCTGAACTCGTTCTGGTGGACTCGTGCCAAGTAATAGATTTATCAATAAATAATTATTTTAAAAAATGAATGAAAATAAAAAATAAAAAAGTAATAATTAAAAAAGACATGCAATGCAAATAAGAAATTTCGAAATGTATTTTCACAATACGATTACTAACGTATAAATTACATCTTTCCTTCAATTTATAACTCTGATATTGATTTTTTGAATTAGATAATAACTACTAATCGAAAATTCATAACCAGCTAAACGCAACCAGCGGAAGATCTGTGAGGCGGAAAAATCATGTCTGTTTCTGTGACCTGAACTCGTTCTGGATAGCGTGTTTTGGCACTCGTCGCAAGAAATGGTGTGCTAAAAAATAATTTAAAAAATGAATGAAACAAAAACAATATCATAAAATACACGTAATAGTAATAAATTAAAAAAGATACAAGGAAAGCAATAAAAAGAGGAAATTTTGTAATTTAATTTCACAACACGTGTACTAATAAGTAAATGTCATGGTTATAGTTTTTGTACAAACCTTATTTCTTCAATTGATAACCCTGAAAATGAGTTTTACTGGAATGAATAACATACTGACTGGTAATTGAAAATTCGCAGTCAGAGGAATCCAACCAGCAGTGGATTCGCGAGGCGGAAAAACCACTGCCACTGCCGTGACCTGGACTCGTTCTGGGCGGCGTGTTTGGGTGCTCGCCTCGAGTAATAGTATGGGAGGGCGAACTTGAAAAAAGCGCCGCGCGGGCGTACTCATGCCATCGCCAGCTTTCGAAAGTTGTGGTTGGCAGCGGCGGCAGCAACCAGTTTTGTGTGGCAGCTGCCATTATGGAAATGAGAGCTGAGTGCCTGCGACACCCTTTTTGGAATGCTCGTCCCGAGTGGCTTTGAAAGTAAGAACGTAATGAATGCCTGAAATGCCCGAAATTTAAAGTTTTTAAATGCAGATATGTTCCCTAAAAGATTATAGAGTATCGCCAAATGAAGCCATGCGTTCAATTATTCACTCGTGATAAGATTTCAACTACGGCCAAAACATATTTTTTATTGTTTTGGTTTACACATTTAAAATTGTAGGGTACTTTATTTTCTCTGCGACTACTCCAGAATGTATATATTTCTGCACGTTATCCGATGCAGAAATGATACCGATTCCACAAGCCGTGCGGGAATATTATTCTCGCACGGCTGTCGACCAATCACATTCGTCATAGTTCATTACACACGAAAGAGGGTTCTCGCAGTCGCCTACAGAGTCGCCTGCGTGCTCTGCTGCGACTGATTGCATCTGT
The DNA here is from genome assembly GCA_031308135.1 of Acheta domesticus. Taxonomy (NCBI): domain Eukaryota; kingdom Metazoa; phylum Arthropoda; class Insecta; order Orthoptera; family Gryllidae; genus Acheta; species Acheta domesticus. The sequence continues at coordinate 65,502,173 of JAHLJT010009419.1, read as the reverse complement.
CATAAGAGAGGTAGACAGGTGAACCACGAAACAGTATGCGAGTTGGTGTTTGTTAGGGTCAGAGAACATTGAGTTCTGTAGCCGTTCTATAAGGTTCAGGCGCCCATTTAATATTTTTAAAATATTAATTTGAAAGTCGTAGAGCAAGCGTAGTCTTCTACTCACGTAGAATGGCTATTTTTCACTCGCAGAAATTCCGACAACATCAACTCGTGAATAATAGCTATCATTCTACGCTTATGGAAGAATATACTATTCTATGCCTCATAACATGTAAATCACACTCGTAATATGTGTATTTGTTTTATTTATAATCCGGAGAGCGCATAAGTAACCTGTTCAGTGTAAGATTCTTGCATTTGAGAGGGAGGATGCAGGTTTATTGCTTAGGGTTCATTGGGGGGGGGGTGTCATGAAGAAAGTTCATAGAACTCTACTAGAGGTCTACTGCGTTATTCGGAATGATTGTAATCGATCCACCCAGTTCATTCATGTAGAGTTATGAACCCTACAACTCAAAACGATTCTTATCATGAAACAAATGATGCTTATCATTTCGAAAGCCTGAATAACTCTTTAAATTTATTTCTTGATTGATATTTCCGGGCCCGTCAACTGGTGGCCTTTAGCCGCGCCAGGTATATCGCGGAAGATGATGGTTTTACTTCCCCTCTGAATGATGACATCCGGCGCTCACATCACATCCGATTGCACATCAGATGGCGGGGTAATTTGTCGGGACAAGCTCTAGACTGACGACTGGTCTCCTAACAATGTGTGGTAGTGTAGTAAATGTATGTGTGTAAGTGGAGAGTAAAAGAAAGGAAGGAAAAGGAAAAGAGAGGGAATATTGTGAGCAATCCGTGAGCCGTTCATTAGAGCACTACTCGCATATTCTCCGGGCATGTTGCGCTGAGCTCCCTCTGCTGGTTCCTTCTCTAGACAAGAAGTTTTAGTAAATCATCCGCCAGGAAGACATGTAGTCGGAGGTATAAGTTTTTGGTATTAACTGTAAAAGCAACAACAACTGAATTAAAGCAATTCCATGTGTTTTGTTGATAATTTTAAATTTCGGGAGTGAGAACTAATCACTTTTATGAATTTTTTCGGAAAAGGGGTTTTAAAGCAAAAATTGGAGGTTTTTGGGACTAAAGAGAATTTGGTGCGATATACTACATTGAACAATAAAAACGTAACTTCTGGTGCGAGTAAGAAACATGCAATATGTTTAATCTTAAATTAAATATGGAGAAACTTGAGTATTTGATTCAGTTTCATAAAGATCTTAGAAATCACACGAAGTTCTGTTCATATCGCTCCAAAGATTCTGTTGAATGAAGGGAAATGAATAAGATTGCCCCTCTACTCGTGGAAATGCGAACACTGAGTTCAGTTTATTCTAGTTGCAGTAATTGGTGCTCTCCTGTGAAGAATGGAGTGAACATTATTCATGAACATTATTCACGAACAGAGTTCGTGAGCGGCAGAGAAGCAAATTAGAGCCTAGTTGAATTTACTGCGCATTTTGTACGGTGAGGTTGTTGAACTGGTACAAGTAAGGGAATGGTACAAGTGAATTGGTTCAGTAAGCGAGCGCTTTGGTGTGAGAACTGATGTCAACATGGGATTTAATCTAAAAGCCAGACAAATATTGAACCGGGGGAGCATTGATTGATTCTTTCTGAAAACAATATTTTAGATTTACAACTTATTGTCGCTATAATACGCTCTCCAAACGCAAAAAAAGCTTGTTTTCATTTACATTTTATACATTTACTTCTTTATTATTAAAGTAAAAATTATTATTTAAAATAAATTATTTCATGTTTAATTCTTTAATATACCCTATTTTCAAAGTAAATGAAAAAATAATAAAAATTGTTCTCCTCTTTGTGAAAATCAAAACTTAACAAAAATTTCTCCAGAATAGATGATTTTGTTAGCGTACGTAGTTTTCACACATTATAATAACTATTTCATAATTTGAAATTTCTCGTAGACCTATTGTACTGTTACATAATCTAAGTTTAACCGTTTACTCTTCTTTCAATGTTTCGCCACCAAGTTCATTTCCAACCAAGAACCAAGAGGTGGTTCACAAGAGCAGACGAATAATAAGGACCTGGAAATCATTCACGGAACCAAGGATTTGCAGATATGTGTGTATAACATTGATTACCGAAAACTTCTGAAAATAACTTTCGAATGGGTAAGAGGGGAAATTTTGTAGAAAAATATCAAAACTGCAGTATTTGAAGGAGATAAAGGAAACGGGACCGTTAGTCTTTTGTCCACCATGATGGGTGATGGAGCCGGGTGTCACGGAGACCAAGGAGCGTGGGACGAGTTGGTTTCCTTACCGCCTCTACCATATCACACACTTGGTACAAAAGTGGCAGAACCCAAAATGCCAGGTTCTCCATAAATCACAAAAAATGTTTGTGGCAATAAGGAAACATTACTAAGACAAACAAATTTATCTGCACTTATGAGAATGGATACAAAACCATGATTAAATGGTGTTATACTTATTTCTAGCTCTAACCCTAAATAACTGACCTTTGTTTTACTTATGTAACTCTAAGTATCTTGATCAGTCATATAGCCGTTGATTATTTAGTTCTGGCACTTTTCTAGAATGAAACATTTACATATGTCACTTTAATAATTTCATTTTATCCTTATTGATAATGTTTTATTTCGAATTAAGTTGCTTGTAGATAGAACTCTCTGACCTATATGCAACAGCATGTATGCATATACTTCAGAACTGGAAATAGCAACAATTGACCTTATTTTATTACAGGATTTCATTATGAATGATACATCCCTATGACAATTTCGCTCTGTATGTATTTTGTTATGATCTTCCTCATCACGTGGATTTGTTACCTCTTTGCTACCTCATCACATGGATTTGTTTCAAGGTCTTCTTTTCCTTCAATTCATTCAAGATTAGCATGAGAAGAATATCAATCCTCTGTAATATCGTGCAATACTACAGGGGAACGCCCTGATGACAATTTCATTATTCTGCATGAGAAGGGAACGGAAAAGAAAATGTGTGAGTATATTCTTAAAAAATGACAACTCAAAATATCCTAATCAACTTCTTCAAAACTGACACAACTTACAAAGTTATAAAATAGTTCTTTTAAAATCAGTTCGAGCTCGGCTCCCGTCGGGGTAAGACCTCAGCGAGAGCCGCTCCTCGCGATAAGCTTTCTGCTACTACCAGTGAGTTATTGTGTTACGACGCTGATAACATTGGTGGAAGTGTTTCACTAGTAAAACCAGGTGTAGGTTTTACTTATTCTTCCGTTTATTTATTTTCATATTATTTTCGAAAAGTGTACACAATCATACATTAACACTAGGTCAGTGTAATGTGTGAGAACGGCTGCCCCGGTACGGGGCAGCAAATAAAAATGGCAATGGAAGCAACAAACGGTGAAGGAAACTTTGAAGAGTCACCCCACTCGTGCTCAGTGGAAAATAACATTACGTTCGCATATCAAAATGGTCAATTGTTGCCGCAATATCAGGCTGGGTACATACCATTCCAGTCACAATTGAGTGCTAACTTACCACAGCAGTGTATAATGCAAAACATTGTGCAAGCTCAACAGCAAGGTTTAACGAATCTAGAAGCAGTCCAACAACAGCAAGTACATCGTAGCAACACCGGGGTTTTTCCACCTCCCTCGGAACTTCAAAACACAGAAGCGGAGCAACAAAACGACAAAATGAACCCTGAGCAGCTTGGACAGGGCGCAATGCAACGTACTTTCAACGCTCCAACTAAAAAAGGTAGATATATACTAAAAAGAAACAGTGATTCTAGTGAAGTGTTAAGTGATAAAAGACAAAAACGTTCACAATCTGAGGTAAACCAAACGCTTTATAATGTACCTGTAGGAAATAGATTTGGACCCTTAGATAACGTTGAGGAAAATGATGATAGTGAACTCAAGGCAGTAAAAATTCCCCCAATTATTATTCAAAATTACAATAAAAGAGATGATGAATTTCTAAATTATATACTGCTTAAAGAAGATATTGTGAAAAATGAGATTGAAAATTTTGAAGTCAAATACAGTAATAATAAATTCAAAGTGCAATTTTATAACATCGATGATTTTAGGAAATTTGGAAAATTTTGTGAAAATAACGAGATAGAGTTCTACTCTTTTAAAGACCCATCTGTTAAGGCCTTTGAAGTTGTAATAAAAGATGTACCGGAGTGCTTAGATGTTAATGAGATTAAAAATGAACTTAATGATACATACCCTGTATTAAAAGTGGTAAGACTTTATGGTAAAAATAGAAAACCTCTGCAGATAGTTGCAGTTGATGTAGAGAACAATGTTGCTGGTAGAGCAATTCTAAAACTAAATAAGCTAGACTGCTGTGTTGTTAGAGTCTTTGTACGAAAAAAAACTAAGCTTCCTATCCAATGTAAAAATTGCCAACGCTTTGGGCATACGCAAGCTAACTATCACAACAATCCTCGATGCGTTAAATGCCTCAGTGACCATCATTACTCAAAATGTACTCTTCCTAAATCTGGGGTTCAACCCTCTTGCGCTAATTGCAAGCAAAATCACACCGCGAATTATCGTGGTTGTTCTTTCTATCAGGCAGAATTAAACAAGAAATTTAATAAATCGGTAGCAGGTTCTAGATCTAACGAAGTACAGGGCAAGGCATTGAATAGTTCGCAAAGTGTAGATCAAGGGACAAGATATGAAAGCAGGCTAGCCAGATATAGCCAACCTCCAGTCTTCAACGTTCAACAATTCCCTCCCCTACCCGAAAGGCCAGGCCCTTGGACAAGACCTTTAAATAATTCTCAATATACTTTTAGAAATACATTGCCGTACACAAATCAAGCCATTGATGTGAATAGACTAATCGAATCAATCACAAGTACTGTGATAACTCAAATAATGAATCTTCTCTTACCACAAATCCAAAATATGATTCAGGTTGCGTTACAAAAATGAAGCCTAGCCAGCTAACTAATTTAAAACTATTAAACTGGAATGCAAACGGCCTAAGCAAACAAGAGAATATATTCAGGAACTTTCTGTTCTTTCACGAAATACAAATAGCTTGCATTACGGAAACACATTTCCATCCAACGGACAAATTCAAGATACCTGGTTTTAATGTATATAGAAATGATAGGCCTTCTCGTAAAGCTGCGGGTGGGGTCGCGATTATAATCCGAAAAGAACTTGCTCACTTTCAAATTCAATGCCCCACTTCAGATAGCCTGGAGACGGTAGCAATAAATCTAAACACAACCGATTCAGAAATAATCATAATAACTGCCTACAAACCACCTAATAAGAAATTCCCAGAAAATACTTTGGATAAAATTTTTAACTTGAACATTAACAATGCTTTCTATAATAAGAAAATAATTGTTATAGGTGACTTAAATAGTAAAAATAAAGCATGGCACTGCAGAATTACAACAGAAGCAGGTCGTAAACTTTTACAGTTTACTCAGAGGCATAATATTTTAATTCACGCGCCGCCCGCACCTACGCGATACCCATTTAATAATAAGTGCGCTCCTGACATTCTTGACATAAGTCTAACCACAAATATAAATTGTCCCGTTTTTCACTCAGTAATACCTGATCTCGATTCGGATCATAACCCCATAATAATATCATTTCAGAGTACTGCTAAAGTAAAAAATATAAGTAAACTAATAAATGGTAAAATAAACTGGGATCTTTTTAGATTAAAAGTATCTACGGAATTTTCGTTCCCAAAAGATATCAAAAACAAATCAGATATTGATTCACTAATTAATAATCTAGTAGAAGCAATAAGCTTCGCGGTTAAAGAATCATGTCAACCAGTGCAATATACGCGTAACAAACATCTATCTTACTGGCTACCGAAAAACATAGAGGAATTGATAAAAAATAAACACAGAATTAGAAGACTCTGGCAGTTGTATAGACTGCCACACTTAAAAGAGAAATGGAACTCTTTATGCAAAAAAGTTAAATTTCTAATCGATGAACACAGATATAGCTCATTCAAGCAATTTTTAGCGCAAATTAGCCCAGGTTCACCTTCATTATGGTCTACCATCAAAAAGGTTACCAGAGAGCAATCTATAATACCACCATTAAAATCAGATACTAACACTCCCTATACAGATGAAGAGAAAGCGGAGGCCTTTGCTGCTCACTTTGTAAATACCTTTAAACCCAATCCAATAGTAAACCACACTTTTAATGAGGAAATTTTAAACAGCATGAAACAACCTATATACTCTGCGGATGCAAGAACAAAATTCATAACCCCCGCAGAACTTAAACGCACAATAAACAAACTCAAAAACAGGAAAGCGGCAGGGGAGGACCTAATAACTAGTCAAATATTAAAAGAACTACCAAGATGCACAATAGCAGCAATAGCAGCAATATTAAATGCAGCTTTAAGACTAGGGTATTACCCAAGTGATTGGAAAAATGCAATAATTATTCCAATAAGCAAACCTAATAAATGTCCACAACAACTAGACAATTACAGGCCAATTAGCCTATTACCTTCATTAGCTAAAGTGTTTGAAAGACTAATTTTAGTGCGTTTAAATAAATTCTTAAACGGTACTAAGGCCATCCCTGATACCCAGTTTAGCTTCAGAGCAAATCACTCGACAGAACACCAAATTTTAAGAGTTACGGATTTAATTGCAAAGGGCTTCCACGAGAAAAAGTACACGGCAGCTATATTTTTAGATGTTACTAAAGCTTTTGACCGTGTCTGGCACACAGGTCTGAAATACAAATTTCGCCATCTAGGCATTCCCAAATATCTTCAAAATATAATTGAAAGTTTCTTGTTAAACAGATCGTTTAAAATTAAAATACACGACACCATATCGAAAAAATACAGAATATCAGCGGGAGTTCCACAAGGTTCCCCTTTTATCACCAACTTTATTCAAAATTTTCCTTGCCGATTTTCCGGAATTAATAGATACCGAAATAGCCTTTTTCGCAGATGACACTGCCATCCTGTCACAACATCAAGAACTAAATATTGCCCTGGAATACCTTCAAAAAGATTTAAATACATTAATCAAATGGACTGACAAATGGAGAATCCAGATAAATCCAAGCAAATCACAAGCAAAAATTTTCTCCCTGAAAAGATTTATAACCCCTCCAGTGTTAACAATCAGTAACAATCCGGTTCCCTGGCTAAACAATAACCAATCCGTCAAATACTTAGGAGTCAAATTAGATAGAAGACTAACATGGAAGAACCACATAGTAGATATTGCAAACAATACCTATGCAAAACTTGGCAAACTCTACCCATTAATAAATAAAAATTCAACATTAAGAATAGAAAACGGAGTAACAATTTATAAATCTATAATTCGGCCGTCGCTCACCTATGCATGCTCAGTATGGGGAGGAGCTGCAAACACGCATATTAATAAATTAGAAGTAATACAAAACAAATTCCTAAGACTGATTACGAAAGCTCCTTGGTTTATTCCTAATGCGCAAATCCAAAGGGAATTGAACATTAGTTGCATTAAAGCACACATAAATAAACTATCTAAAAAAATTTATTTAAGGCTTGAAGCTTGTCCGAGCAGAAGAACTTTCAACCTTTGCCGTACAGCGTATACATCATCCAGGATATTGTCACGCTATTCAAAAGATCGCTTAAAGCCACCATGAATGGTGGCTGGTGTTGACTTTGTAAATATGTATGTGATGATTATAACTGTATGTAGTATCATTCACAAATGTGGTATTTACACAGTGTTGTAACTTTGTATTATAGTAAATAGTAAAGTAGTATTATTATAAGTAGATTAAAACATGAGCTCAAGTAAGTGTACTTGTGCCCTGATGTAACTGAAGGAGACTGTTACGTAATTGATGTATGTATATTTTGTAAATAATAACCCCCGAAAGGCCGGAAGGGCCGAACGGGCAGGATATAAAAAAAAAGTTCTTTTAAAATGAAGTAACTCAAAATGCCACTAATACATCGTCAGAAGGAATGCAATGAACACTACAATCAACACCATAGTGTTTACTTGGGAAGGCTAAAAATGACTCAAATAGAAAATAACAAACTATTCGCAGAACTTCGTTTTTCGCCCAAACGCTGCAACGACTCATTTTGCTTACGCATGTGGCATTAACAATTTGCACATACTAAAAGGTTTTTGTAAATAATTTATATTCTATATTTCATGTTTTTATATAATTTTCAGATAGCTCTGATGTTGTTAGCTATGCTATCGAAAATATTTTAAGCCTATATATACGATATTTGATACCAGACAACACCTTTCTTTTATTTATTATTAGAAGGTATCTACACCACCAGCATTTATATTAAAAACGATATTGTTGTGTCCAAAAACACAGCAATGGGACACTTCAGTTTATTCATTAAAACTGATGTAACTGTAAATTCCCTGAACTGATTCTTCAAACCTGGCATTAATTCAAATTATTTAACAGTTTTAAGCTTACCTTGATCAAATAAGGCAACAAAAAGAGAAATATCACGCTGATTTTTTTGTGATTTCAACTCAAAAGACCTACACAATTCAAAATAACACAGTTTTGCCCTTCTTAACAACCTGTTCTCTGTGGACTCCACTTATCAACTATCAAGCCTACGCTTTTGTAGTTATGAACACGTTTCTCCTCCAAACAAGTAAAATGATACAACCGCCCACTATCGGTCATGTTGTAAAGTTATAGAAACACAAACTCGAAAATGAATATTCATTTTTGAATTGTGTCACTTTTGTAGCAAGGGTGTGATATCTTCTGTCACCTCTGCAGAATATATTGAGGCGTTGTCTCCTACAGGAATGTTTTCAGACTCACAACACGGTTTTAGAAAATCAAAATCTATGAAAACTGCAATTTTTCTTTTCTCAAAGATGCTGCTTCATCAATAGACCAAAATGAAGTACCCATTGGAATCTTCTTAGATCTCTCGAAAGGTTTTGACGTTATTGACCATAACATCTTGCTCTCAAAATTACTTTCGTATGGAATTCGTGGTATTGCCCTAGATTGGATAACTTCGTACCTTAAACATGGGACTCAAAGAGTAGAAATACCATACTGGCAGGAAAGGACATTACATACTTATATTTCCAATTCTTTGCCAATTGAGCATGGGGCCCCGCAAGGTTCCATCTTAGGTCCTATTCTCTTTCTGTTATATGTAAACGATATGCCCTCGTCTATTAAAAATGGAAGAACGGTTCAGTTTGCTGATGATACGAATGTTCTTTGCAAAAAAGAAGCAGTAAATAGAACAACTTCAGAAGTTTCAAATTGGTTTAATAATAACAAATTAATTGTTAACGAAATAAACACTGTTTCAATGCATTTTTGCATCTCAAATTGGAAATCGCATGTTCCATTGAAAATGAACAATATGCAATTAGCTGATGTTGAGGCAACAAAATTTTTAGGTCTTTCAATTCAATCAAACCTCAAATATAACAGAATTAAACACTAAATTAAGTTCATTATGCTACGCATTCAAAATTCTTTCAAATTCTGTCAGCCTTCATGCAGCTCGTTGCGTTTATTTTGCAAATGTACATTCCTGCCTGAGATATGGCATAATATTCTGGGGAAGCATCCTGTAGTATTCAGACCTTCAGATTGCAAAAGAAAATTTTTCGAATAATGAAAAAATGCTTCCACGTGATTCCTGCAAGCCTCTTTTCACTGAAATTTTACCATTGCCTTGTCTATTTATTTACGAATCTAATCTGTAATATTAAATCTGGGAATCTTACCATTGACTTGTCTATTTATTTACGAATCTGTAATATTTGTCAGAAATGACCTACTTAACGGAGGGAACATATTTTCATGCAATATTGATACTTATAATTACAACACACGCAGTAGAAATCACTTGCATCAAGTGTCAGTATCAACAGCTCAGTACAAGAAATCAACATACAATACATGTACGTTACTTTACAACGCATTGCCAGATGACATAAAACAATTAAAGTCAGTACACAAATTTAAGTTAAAAGTAAAGTCTTTTCTGCTGCAAAACTGTTTCTATACAATTAGAGATTATACTGACCGTGAAAAAGAAAAATAATGTTTATTGTAACAAAACAAAGATATACAATGAATTAGTTTACGTTGGCATTGTATACATTTTTAAAAAAATATTTAATACGCCTGTAACAAGTAATGTACTCCAGTTTCCTTTCTTTTTAATTCTGGCCCTCAAGAAAATGTGCGCAGATAAATCTCTTTCCCCACACGTCATATACAGTTTTACTTTTTTTGACAAATAAATAAATAAACTTGAAAATGGGAGATTGATTAAAAGCCGTGAAAATAGTTCTCCTGATAGAAATATTCTGCAGTGGAGGCAATGCAACAAGACAATTAGAAAAGTCATAGATTTCAAGAATATTGAAAGGACCTGGTATAAAATTAGTCATTTTGTTGAATTATAACAATTATCAAAGTTTTGTATTTTGTCCGCGTATTATCCATGGTTTTATATTTATTATAATAATACTTTTATTATTTTATTGTTGCCCATCTTTATTAGAAAAAGAGTAATTTTAGTGCGAGATGTTAGGAGAAACCGCAGAGGTAGGTCACTGTTGGAATACACTTGAATCCAGAAAAGAATAAAATGCTTGAAATGTGTTACCTTCTGAAAACTGAAGTAAAAATCAGATAAGTGGGAAGAGTGAAGGGCTTCTTTCAATGAGCCTAATGGCTGATAGCTTTGGAGAAAATTAGTCAAACGTTCCCTAAGCAATTCCCTTTCTTTGAATTATTTAATATGCACTTCCCTCTCTTATATACACATCACTTCCATCACTGAATTCCGAGATAGTGCAGCTTGTTAGTTGATACAATAACACAAACCAGTTATTACTGTAAGTGCGCTTCGCTAACGAACAAATGCGATACGAACAGAAACTAAACCAATTCTAATGAGAGAGTAACGATTCGTAATTTTACATCTCGTCAAGTGTCTGCAAGGATACGGTTTGCCACTCTTGAGTTGTTCTTTCCAGGGATGTACAGTCGTTTCATGTTGAAATCACTAAACATCTTGGCTTTAGAAAATGAAGAAAAGAATTTAGAAAGAAGTTCTTTAACAGTAAGCAGTGATAAGTATTGAGAAATGTCTCATTATGTTACTGGTTAGAATCTTAATCGTTTTAGTATTCTGAAACTGACAGGTCTTCGAGATCTACAGTGGAAGTATACTTTATTTATGGTGGTCTTCTCTAATGCTAATGAGGAAATTATTCATCTCTTAGCTAGAACAGAGCGCAAACTAGCCATATAATACACTAAAGAGATTGTTTTGCTTCCCACCATTTATTCCATGCACATTTGCTTGCCAACTGCTTCCGCACAATACAATTGAATAATTCACAGGCGGCAGTATTAATTTGGACTCAGGAGGCACTTGAGTTTGTGAATGAGCCTTGGTTCCCAAGACGACTGTCAATGAAGCTTATGAATAACCGCGTATGAACGTTAACGAGATCTTTGGGAATAAATCTTAATTTTTCTGAGACCAAACTTAGCCATACAAGTTGAGTAGAGTGCCCAGATTTTTCTGAAGTTTTTACGTTTTTTGTACATTTTAGCCAATAAAAATATAAGTTACTTATTTTAATTTATACAAACAGGAATTTTTAAAAATTAGGACTTAAACATTTTTACCAGAACGTTTAATTTTGGATCAATTTTCATTTATTCTCATTAATGTAAAATAGCATTTTGTTGGTGGGTGCTTCTGGCTTTAGGGTAAAGCTAGCAACACCCACGATTTTGAAAACTCTAAAAGACTTTAAAATTATGGAATATGACAATTAAATTAGCTTAAAATCAGCCTGTAAGTTTGCATGTGATTTAAGAATCTGTTGTTTGAACGCTGTTAGAATTAGATTGTTCATTCCTTTACATTTATTTTGAATATTGTCTCTATAATTATATGAAATTCAAATGTTTACTCGTGTGTTCTCATGTCAGATTTAATGGTAAATGACCCTTCATTATTTACGTGGCAAACTTAAATACAATTTTGTGTAATGTAGGTGGTCCCCATTTTCTGCTTCGCTGTTCGGGAGACGGCACTTTTCGACCGCGCCGTCATGCTGCGACCTTCCTCAGGGCAATTGCATTTCATCCTGAAGACGATTGCAGTATGAAGGCCGAAACCTGAGAAAATGTACTGTTCGCCCAAGTTTTCTTGATACACGAACTCCCTAGTCCTTATCCAGCGCTGAATAGCACGGCCAATTGAGATACGTAGGTTCGACTCGGAACGGCACGTACCACTTTACAATACTGGCAACAACCGCCTCGTACTTTCCAAAACAATCTTAGCATTTCTGACGGCACGCTTTGGTGTGTTAAGTTCATGCTCACAGTTGGTATGCCCTTTTAGCCGGAGCCCTTCTCTCTCTGCACCCCCCCCGGTGTGGAATATCAAAAAGAAACTTGCGCATATTGTACTTAAGACACAACGTCTCCCAAACAGTCAAGCAGATACTGACTCCGGCCACGGAAGCCTACGTTTCCATAGGTACTCCCCAGTTTCGGTGGTGTGAAGGACTGCAATAGCGTTTAAGTATGCCAATCTGAATATAGGTTCGGATCTGGCGTAATGCAAGGTTGTTTATACGTGGGACTGTGACGAATGTGTTTTTTTCAACCCCGAAGCACCATCTTAAATGTCAATAATAATTCAATAATATTCATTCAGTCCTAATCGGCAATGTAAGGCAGTTACAAATCATCACCGTTGGCACCTGTTCATAGCATTCAGAAGCAAGCCTCCTCCCGTGACTCCATAAAGACTCATCAACCTTGGGATTGAGAAGATTTATAATTAAGATAATAATTCTAAGCTCATTATTCCAGGGTTTGTTTCAATTCTTTCTTGACTGATCCGAGTTTGCTTCTTCTTGGACTCTTGATTGAGGTAAATGGACTTTTTGACATATTTTTATCGCCAGTCTTAATTACTTCAGAAAGTATAGGTTCCCGAACGATTGAAAATTTTTTTTTTTGTATTTTAGCATTTTAAACGACCATTTCTGTTGAAAGAAATCGTTCATAGTCGGGGGATCGCTCCTAACATCGTTCATTTTTAAAACATGTACTCATACAATAAAGCGTAAAATTATAAACTAATTGCATAAACTACTATTGAAGACTTTACTACACAGTATCCGCCTTCAGTAACGTAATCAAATAACAAAATTACTTTTATCTCAAAATTCAAGAAGTGTTTTCCACGATTTGCAGTTCTTTCTAAAAGGGTTAAATGTACTTCAGAAATAAAATAACCTTGGGAGTAGCAAGATGGAAAGGAGACAACACTCATTCCGTCCCACCCATACCTGCGAGGCAGTACTCTGAATTTCAGTCGCTGGAGAGGCATAAAAACGTCTTTCCTCGCCAAAACTTACAGGTCAAAGTCAGGGCTAACCAGAAAAAGGAAAACGAGCAAGTGGGACCGGACGCAATTTCCCAAGGGGAACGTACTAAATTCCTCACCTGACTAAAATATCATAAAGAAAACAGGAAAACCACTCTATTCTTTCCATTACAAAATAAAGTATCTATTAAAATTTGTTCCTACTTTCCGCAGGAGGTTTGGACAACCTTTGAATCAAGTAGAAGGATTAAGTAATAATCCTAATAATTGTTTTTATGTTTTGAAATTTGGCTCCTCAAGAACTAAATATTATCAATTATTTACCATAAATATCCTTAATTATAAAAATACAATAAAAATTATTTATAACATAATAGCAATAATGTAAATTATATAAATTACACAGGCACACACACAGAAAATTGTCAGACCCGAAGACTTGATACGTATTTCTCTAAGTATGTTGACGCGCTGAATCTGAAACTGAAGTCAGAATTTCGCCACCACACTACGTATAATAATCGCAATAAACCACCGTGAAATTTACAATCTGCAATTTCACGGTGAATTTTTTTTAGATTTAAGAAAACTGAAGAATGGTGGCGCAATTCTGGCTTCATATTCGGATTTAGCGCGTCAATGTACTTAGAGAAACATGTGTCAAGTCTTCGGGCCTGACAACAACCTCATAAAACAAAACCCCAAAAAATTCAATTTTACGGTGCTTTTTCGCGATTTAAAAAAATCTTAAGGGTGGTGGCACAATTCTAGCTTCAGATTCCTTTTAAGCGAATCGATATTAGTACATTATGAAACGATGATGTAATGATGGGTATTAATACATCAGTGTGATATTACGATACGAGCGAGGAACGAGCGAGTATCGTAAACTTCACACGAGTGTATTAATACCCATTACATCGAGTTTCATACGGTGCTTTTTCTAAGAGTGATGGTAACTTTTATAAGTCAAATGTTTACATTGAATCGTTTTGTGGCAGCGTGCAGGGTTCAGCCAAAGCCACCTAGCGGACAGGTCCCAACCCACCGAAGGGGGCTTTGTTTTACCAGTCCGCCTGTGAACGGAAGCTGCCTACAGAAGTTGCGGCAATAATTCCGACGTTTTTGATTTTACTGTTATATCTGGAGGTTTCAAGCCCACCTTTCATTCACTAGACATTTTAAACTAAATAATTGGCTGTTTTTTAAGAACAACCACACGGATGCAACATTTAACCCAAAATGACTTGCATTCAGAGCTTAACCTAAGCAAATGTTATCTTCAATAACTACCACTGCGCTTGCCAAATACGATCAAAATGAAATTACGATCCAATTTATTTTAAATAATATTTCAGGTTAAATATTACTAATAATAAAAGAAATTAAAACTGAGAGGCATAATATAATATTAAATGTAATTTTAATATACACGCTCGAACGAAACATTTACTGCAATGATTCTCAATGATTAATGAACGTTTTACGAGTTATCATTTTCAATTTGCTCATTTATTGATCGATTACTACTCTAAATAAATGTTTGACTTCTTGATTGAGTAATGTTTATTTTCTGGAGGCTTTATTTTGTTCAATGAATGAGTTATTAAAATTTTGAAAAATTATTTTAATGTTCATTTTTAATTATTTTAATCTTCAACAGGCCTGAAATTGGAAGTTTAATCAAATATTCCTTCTGTTTGAGTTGAATGTGATAATGATAATGATATGTTATTGATAAATGTTTACTGAAATAATAATAATAAGAAGAAGAAGAAGAAGAAGAAGAAGATTATTTTTACCGAGCTACGCGAATGAACAGGAGAGTAATGGTGGGCATCTTGTTTATTGTTCTAAATAATAATAAAAAACATTATTATTATTATTATATTATTGTTATTATTATTAATCTTTCTCATTCCAATTTCTTGTGTGACGACTAAATCGCAGAAAAAGGTGCTAGCCGTTGCCCTAGATAGTAACGTTGAGCCCTAGAGAAGCGCGAGGCAGAGCTTCGTGTCGCCAGACACTATGGCGAAGGCAGCAGCCCGATCGTGTCTGGCGCTCTCACAGCGGAGCGCAGAAGATGCTATCGCGCGGCGCCTCCAGGTGGGAGGGGAACGCCCCCTGCGGAGCAGCGCGAAGGAGGACGCTGAGATCGCATGGGCCCAAATGGCAACCCTGCTCCGGAGCATTTCTCTACGCAAATCGACAATGCTGTTAACTAGACGAGTTCCTTAATCCTTCGACTACTCAGGTGTTTTACACACGTAAAATACCAAAGAGGGTAACAAAGTGACCAGGGAAAATTCAATATAGTTTTAATATTTTTACCGTATATTTCTTAATATGGTTTTCGTTTTATAATTTAACTTTATTTTGATATATTACTAAAATATTTAGCAATTTTAACACTGCATTTTACAACGAAGAGTTCTCGAATATTAAGTCATGCCAGTTTTAGTACACACAGTACTATTCGTATCGTCTCCTTCACATGAAACTCTTCCACAGTTTCTGAACTGATGTATGCGTCATCATTCACATTTTTTCTCGTCTTCAGCACAAATAATATCATCAAGTTTATCTATACATTATCATCATGCATAAAACAATCTGTACATAATGTTCTTCACACAAATCGTCTGGATTGTGAATACTTAATAACTTTTCAAATCCTTCAATGTAATCTTTCGACATGTTCACATACTAACGCACAAGAACTAAAATAACACTTCGTAGACGTGTCCACACCACCACCTCCCATATCTTGCTGATAACATTACCTCAAATCACGTTATTAAATCCCGACGGCCAATACCAACAGGGGTAAGATGGGGTAAGTATGGTAAGGTAAGGTCGTATCACAAAGTATAAATTCAAGGCGTGAAATAACTACAGGCCAAAACAAAAACAGGTTTTTCACACAAGATTTTTAGGTAGATAAGTAAAAACAACTACAAAAGATATCAGAATTGTAAAAAAAATATAAATTGATAAAATAAGCGTTGGAGTTACTCAGTTACCCCCATCGGTATCAGAACGGTTAACCCTACCAGCTATGAGCTCTGGAAACTATGAATGAATATGTAGGGCCTCTGAGCTCCTGCGCAATACGCTCTTGAATAACTCACAACAAAGTATTTATTCTTAATAATTTTAATTCTCAATAATTTCAATATAAATCGATTCTAATGTTAAAGAAATAATTATTTACTTAAATAACTGTTAATAGGACCTTTAAAAGCCCTAAATGTGCACTGACGTAATATAATCAAATTTCAGGACCTACCTATATAAATTACAGGAATGTTTCTTTGACAGCGACTAAAATGAAAATAAAAAGATAGAAAAAATTGCAGTGAGAACGACTGAGAATGCAGCTGCAGAGTAAATAGGGAAATAAAAAAGTTAGGGCAATGGATGCCCTGCATTTGCTCTGACGGAGGAAAATCGATTTCGAGATTTCAATGGAAATACACGTTTTGGAGTCCCCTGATACCGAAAAGTGGTTCCTTCTAAAACGTCCGTCCCGTCCTGACGCGTCCCGTCGCGTCCCATCCTGTTGCGTCCTGTCGCGCCCTGTCGCGTCTGCGAACAACACTAGTGCCTAACCTATACGTACGATTTCTTCCAAAATGTATCCCTCCCTGTCAATTTAGTTCCACTCGAGGCGCCGCGATTTTGAAAAACTTTCTTCAAAATTTGGGAGTACTTTACATGAACCCCCCCAGACATTTTCAAAATTTTCTCAAAAAGGGCTCCAATTTTTTCTTTAAATTTCTTGAAAGAATGGAGTACAATATACTTATTAAAGTGGTATAGGTCCGAATTTCACAGTTAACTCCGAATTTTCGAAAATTGCAAAAGTTTGGATTGTCTTCTGCCTCTTTTTACAACTACGAAATTAAAGATATTCATCCTTCCAATAAAATTTGTTTTTTGTAGTAAGTTCTTTTATTAGGGTAATGTACATTTTTTTGAAAATTTTAGTAATTTTCACGGAATATTGCGTGCAATATGTGCATTTTCTTAAAAAAAATACATAAACAAGATTTTCTCAAAAACGGCTCAAAATGTTTTCTCTGAACTTTTAGTTAGGGTACTGCCTAATGTGCTCTATGAGATAACATAAACGCCATATTGCTCTATTCTTATGTTACAAAAATTTGATTTTTTTGACTCTAACGTCGTTAATATCTACTTAGCGGCGATTTGTTCACATTATTATATTGATGAGTACATGTGCTTTAAATAATGTCAAGGAAAGCTTTTCTAGACATCAACTGTTTTCTGTGAAAACTAGCCCAAAATTCCACATATTCAGAAACGCTCAAACGCCATTTTTCGTAAAGGGCTCCAAAGTTTTTCTTCAAACTTTTTGAACGGATAGTGCTAATTACACTTTAATATGGCGTAAAGTTCATTGAGAGGCATTTTTTTGCTTTTTTTCAAAAATTATGGAAATGCAATCTTTTTGAAAGATTTCACACCGTTAATATGCACATTTTCAGCAATTGGTAAATACTTTTGTATTTGTGAGTTGATGTACTTCAAATGACTTCTAATGATGTTTTTCGAAAACTCAAAAGTTGTCTGTGAAAAAGAGCTTCAAATTTCGCATTTACAGTAGTTCTAAAACGCCACTTTCTGAAAAACGGTTCCAAATTTTTCAAAGAAAATTGGCATTTAGGAGAAGGTTTTACTGTTCTTTAATATTCTTAAAATAATATTTCCGTTCTAATATTAGGAAATCGAATAATTAATAAAGTGTAAAATAAACGTACTTTGGGCGGCGATAGATGGAAGCTGTCCAGAGAATGTGGCAAGCTCGAGTAGCTGGCCGAAACCAAAGGAATAGAAAAGTAATACCGGAAAGTCTGTGCCATACTGTAGCATCACTAGTTACTTATTCTACCCAATTTTCTATTTAATATTTCACCAGACAATAGCCCGAAGGATGTATCGAATTTGCCTCGTCATAATAAAATTTATTTGTGAATCAGGTAGACGGTCTTTACAAGTATTCGATTATGAAAAAAAATACGTAAGTTAGTTTTGTTTCTTTCTTACGTTGGATTTGGAACACTCTTTACTACTACCCAGGGATAATAGTACTTACTTCAGGTTAAAATCGTTGCCAACTTTTTTTGCTGCAAATATGCATATGATCTCCAAACAATACATTTGTTAAGTGCAACCAATTAAAAAAACATTATCTGCTTCTGTTACACACACGATTATTATTCCATGTCTATTATATTCCCTGCTAATTACTGGTTCGAACAGCATTACTACTTCGTAAACGCGTCTCTGCATTCGAATACACCCGCGTCAGAACATCCTTTGCGTCCGCCCCTCGCCGCGTCAAAATATCATCTGTCCGTTTGTTTGTCTTCCGCGCTCTTCATCTGTCTCCTTCCCTGCGCGAGATCGTACCCTAATGCCATTCTCCTTCGTCTTAGTGCGCAATCCATTTCATTTCCCGCACACATATAATTTTCTGATTGGTCACTGGCACTCTAGCTCTATTTGTTTATTCTTTGATTACTGATTCGTAATAATTATCCTAATTTACTTTCTCACTCACGGAAATTGCTCATGTGTCCTTTCACTGTTTTATTTCCCAATATATTCTCTATTTTCTCCGCTATCAAATTATGTCGCTAGTCCCTTGTATTCCCATTAATTGTTATTCGATCCTTTGTTTTCTTTTGTCCCCCATTGTTGCTATCGATATGTTTATATATTTATCCGAATTTATTGTTCCTATTCACACACCCTTGTGATAACTCATTACAATGCATTCTAGGATTAAAAAATCATTGGATGGGAGCCTTGAAGTTGCAATTTACGTGACATTAAGCAACAAGCATCTGTGTAAATCAGGACGAATATTTGACTTAATTTTTATACAAATCTACAATTATATTCCTATCTTGATGGAAGTTTTCCCATTTGATCTTCAAAACAAGAACACCATCTACTTAAGATTTCATAAATACTACTCCCAACTCCCATTCCCACACCTTAAATTGCATTATATTCGCGTAAATACAATATCCGGTGAGGTTTCTAAACTTTACTCTATCTGAAGTGTGTTAGACCCTGATTTGATTCAACATCACTCACGGTTACACGAACTACCCGGATACTGCGCGTGTTTAAAGCGGGTGGGCGAAGGGGTGCAGCCCTACGTAGCTGCGTAACAGCACCATCGTGTGCTGCGTCGCCATGTAAGACAGGAAAAGCGGCCTTCACAGCCGCCGCGCCCGAGAGCGAGGCTGCCGAATTTTCGGACCATGAACAACATGTACGCTCCTCAAATTATTTCGGTCCCTTGCGTTAAAACTCTCCTGCTCTTGCACTGATATACACTCTCTGACAAAAACTCGTGCACGCTAAGAAAGAAGAATGGCCATTGCCACTGACACTTTCATGTTCTTTTTTCTAATATAATTAATAATAAATTTATTAATATTACTATTGTCATTGTGATTATTACTATTATTATTAAATAATACTTTTCTCCTTGTTATTTTACAATATTATCCTGGACTCCTATTAGAATACTATTGACTAATCAAAATTTGATTACATCGTTCATTAATTCAGCTGCAGGCAAGCCTACGTATTGTACTTAATCTTTACTATTTATTCATTTATATCATTTAAATACGTTGAAATTCAGTTCCGTCCAAATCATGTAATCGAATTTCCCCAATAGTGAAAAGCTTAGATAAACAATCATTTCACCAAAAGCATTAATTTGTGACAATCCGTGGGCTGTAGAAAGATATGCTAGAACCATCAGAACGTAGTTCATTACTATTTCCGGCTGTAAATGGTCAACCAATCTGAAGACCACTTCGTTCCACCTGAAGAGATTTCCCTCCCTTTTTAGGCATCGAAATTGGTTGAAAAGGGCTATACCCGTTTCCCAAAGTAGGCAAGGGAGGAGACTTATGTCTTGGCCACCCCTTTCCTGAGTGTTGAATGTAGTGGAGATGTGCCTTAACGTTTGCCGTGATCTGGGGGTGACCATCAGTGGTGGAGAAGGATGAATGTTTATGGTTGAGATGATGTTAAGATGGAATACGTAGCAATATCAAAAGTCCCTAATAAACGCCCCAAATACATAATGAAAATACCCATACGTCATAACGACTCTGAACCCAAAGTCTTTGACATGGCGTGCTGGGACGTGGCTCAAATCACTGCTGCACCGAGGACGGAAGAAAATGCACGAGGAAGGAGTATTCGAATACGTGAGGCAAAAAGGTCAAAAAGATTAGTCCACTTCTACCATCTTCACCACTGTCGCTTCCCTGCAAACGAGGCTAATCTGACCGTATTCTTAGGCTTATCGGTATCAGTTAATGCGTGTACGTTCACGGCAACTAGGCTCAGAAAGTTCTCGCCGGGCCACCCAGAGATAGAATCGTCTGATCCTCCGACAAGCATTAGCGGGTTCAATTGTCACGTTATCCGCCATCTCGGCGCAGGCTCAAGCATTGTTGCCGACCCACGTGTTCTCTGCCCCAAATATTCTCAGAAACATTGCTAATAGTAGGGTCACTGAGCACTTCTGCTGTGGCAGTTCCACGGTGTAAGATATATAGGTGTGTCAACTAGCCGCCTTTTGAACAAAAATTTTGAAGCCAGTTTGAGGCTAGTTCCTCGCTTATCCGTACAGTGCGCACGATCGAGTTGGGCATTCATGATGGCGTCTCGCGATTTAGTGGCTTCCACCAGAGGTTACAAAGCTATTAAATGGATCACCATCTTGTTCCAAAAATGCCCAAGTCGTTTGCAGCGCTTACATAGCGAGAACTGTGAGAACTAGCCTCACATTAGCTTCCGTTTCAGACCGGGAGTGAACCCACCTGTATCTCTTACACCGTGGCAGTTCTGCTATGCACGAGAGACCCGGTCTGAAATGAACTGGAATCATGTTTTCTTCGTTGTTGAATTTCTTAGTGGCCCTGTTAGAGGTGTCACGGTCTCCGCAATCGTCAGTTTTGATCAGTCTCGGATACTTGTAAGCTCTGAGACGTCAATACCAGAGACAAGGGAGAACATGAGCTAATAACACGTTGGACGAATTAGGAGGTAATTATTTTCACAAAGATGGAATCATTTAGGAATGACCTTTTCTTGTTACATTAAAATGTGAAAAGAATTAAGGGTAACAGTTTTCAGCGTGATTAGGAAATATTAATCCTTATCAGAATTCATATAGTTTCAACATATCCTCTTGGTAAATGAATGTGTCCGTATGGAAAGAAATGGATAAATGTGAAAATTGTTATTTCCTAGTGGTTAATTTTTTTCTCCATATTAACGGAAGATCATTATTTCAGAGAAAATATTGAATAATAAACTTTCTACAAAAATAATTGGCATTTCATAAATTTTATATATCAGCGTTACTAATTATCATCTGTGACCCAATAAATTATTTATGCATTTATTTTATTAGTATTGTGTAAACGTGATTTAGTGAATGACGTAATCAACATTACTGATTATAAAACATTAGAAAGAAATGATATCTTGATGATAATTTGCTAGTGAAGTTGGTAGCTAATTGATAGTATCTTGCAACTTGCATTAAAAAGGACATTGGGAAGAAAATGAGACATGTACTC
Source organism: Acheta domesticus (assembly GCA_031308135.1). Lineage (NCBI taxonomy): Eukaryota > Metazoa > Arthropoda > Insecta > Orthoptera > Gryllidae > Acheta > Acheta domesticus. The sequence goes on along the minus strand of JAHLJT010009419.1, from coordinate 65,480,043 downwards.
TGTAATATCAATATCTTGATATAACTGAACGATGCCTTCTCTTTTGCTACATTTTCTCTACAAGTGGAATGAGTCTACTTTAGAAGCACGTAACGGAATTCCAGAACCACTGAACGTTAGGCATGCTCAAGGATGCCATGTTACTTGTTCGTGCTCTAAATAATGCGAACGGTTATAACCGTCACAATAATTAATGCCTGCACGCGTGGCATTTTCTAGGAGCTTCTGATGAACTGAAATGCCACTCACAATACTTATTCACATTCTGGGAGTTCATATACAATAAAAAAATAGAAATAAAATGAATTCTTAACAAAAATATTACTTTTTATCTACATGAGCAATAAATATATATTCCTGGTGGTACGAAACAAGAGACTTGTTTATCACAGCTTTCGACTTTAGATAAATAAATAAATATACTAAAAGGGAGATTGTGAAATACATCCGGGACAAGTTTGCAACATAACTCAAATTTAATTATGATGCTCAAGATTATGATGATTAGCATTTTCAGGAACAATTTAAAGTAAAAAAAACATAACCTTGGTATCATCAATATTTAATGTGATTTCTAAGTTGATTTGGTTTCACGTAACATTATCAATCCTGACATAACGTTCGTACGAAAGTAGAATCAGGAGGGAAATTCATGTGCGGTCGATCGCGTAACCATTTGCCTGAAAGCGTTTGAAGGAAACCAAGTTATGGCCAATGAACATTTTGGAAATGAATTTAGTTATTCGTAACAAAGACTCAATGATGTCGGTAACTTGAGTGGACAATTCTTATGTGTCTGCATAGTAGCACATTTTCAAATGAATGTCATATGCCACTGTAATTTCTTTCTTCTTCCAGTCTTTTCGTCGTCTAATAGTATGTATTTTTATATTTTCCCGTAATAATACCATTTCTTACAACATTCTGTAATTTACTTTTTCACTTTTCTGTGAGATTCAATTGGTATTACACAATATGTTCGCGAGAAATATAATATTCAATTGTTTGGCCATTAAATAGAATACAATATTGTTTTCTCTTACTCAACTCTTGGTAAAAAACTAATAATATTCTCCATTTACTAATAAAGTTACATTTTGATTGCTATAATATTCTTTCTACTACCCTCGCCAAGTTTTCTGTACTAATAATTACCCTCTACAATAACTCTTCACCTCGTAAGTAAAAATAACTCTTCACCACATCTTTACAAAATAAATAGTATTAGGAACACCATTTTTTAAACAAATTGAAATTTATTTTCACTTCACACTAAATTGATGATGAACCCGTATAGAACATTTGACAACGCACAGACCTATATGAATATTGCCTTTGTTCGAGAGATTTCTCCATGAAACATACCAATTTTCCACTAAATGAATTGTAGAACAAACTTTCGAACTGCACATCCAGTTTCTCCAGTATACGTGGCCGTATCGTAACTGCCCGAAAAAGGAACGGTGATGAATTCGCCAAGCCTCTTGCGTTTAGTCCTCTCGCGCGATGCCCGCGTGACAACTCGAGACACTGGATTTCATCGCCTCTCACTGCAATGCCACACTGAGACAGATAGCCTCGTGACCGACTTACGGAACGCACGGAAACTACAGTTCCGTTTTCATCCTTCAAAAATTCGAAGATAAATCATGTCCATGCACTGACATTAAAATAAGGCAAACCGTTTTGTAATCGTGACTCTATGAAGAATCGAAGAACGGAATATCGCAAATGACACAGCCTTTGCATTTCCCGGTGAACGCGTGTCACCAGAAGTAAGACGGAGGGCTGCTCTCTGAGCGGAGCCAGTGCACAGCAGGCCGGCCTCGCGGACAGTGGGTGCTCGCTGCAGTGGATCCTTGACGTCACACCTTCACTGCCTTCGAGTTCAGCGGGACGCAGCGGCGAGGCAACGGCGGAGGAGGTGGCGGTGACGACGGTGGTGGAGGAGATGGTGTCAGAAGTGGAGGCGCCTGGGACAGCGAAGGCGGTGAGGCTGACGGAGGGGGGGCGGGGAGGCGGCGGGGGCGGGGAGGCGGCGGGGGCGGGGAGGCGACGGGGACGGGGAGGCGGCGGGGGCGGGGAGGCGGCGGGGGTGGGGAGGCGACGGGGACGGGGAGGCGGCGGGGGCGAGGAGGCGGCGGGGCGGGGAGGCGGCGGGGCGGGGAGGCGGCGGGGAGGTGGCAGGGGCGGGGAGGCGTCGGGGGCGGGGAGGCGGGGCGGGGGTGGAGAGGCGGCGGGGGCAGCGGCGGGGGCAGCGGGGGGCGGGGGCGGCGGGGTGGCCGTTAGTGTAGCTATGATCCGGCGGTACAGCCGGTAACAAAAATCGGCAGGTGCCAATGACCGGATTCGTTCCTCAGGACCTGCTAGTCCATGAAGCAACAACTGCAAAATTGGGTGTAATTGAACCAATGCATTTTTGTTCGCTTTTTCTTCAACTTAGAGCATAGTGTGGCGAGGACGGAGGTTGAGATGTTGAGGGTGCGAATAAGATGCGGATGAGATAGTGATGTTCGTAAGTGCAGATACGATACAGCTGCGCATCTGATAAAGAAAACTGGCCTGCACCACCGTCATGATTCAATCCAAAGACATCCCAAACCGTGAAAATACAGCGGTAAACATAGATGTAATTGAACCAAGATAGTTTGTCATATTTTTTTCATTCAGTCCATTGTGTAGTTGTTGCGGAGGCCGAGGTGGTGGGTTCTATGGAGGCCCTGGCCATTGGTCGTAAGCTAGATAGTTTTCACCCGCGCATCTGTTAACAAAACCCGCACGCACCATCTTCGAGGTTCGAACCGAGGATTTACCAGACCATGAAGATACAGCAACAAATTTTGATGTTATTGAACCGAAATATTTTTGTTTCCTTTTATGCTTTGTGTGGCTTTGGACATTGGTCGTAAGTGCAGAAACATTTCAGCTGTGAACTTAGTAACAAAGACTAGCACGCACCATCGTCCAGATTCCAAGGACCTTCCAGACAATAAAGATACAGAAGCAATCTTTGATGTTATTGAACCATATTTTAGTACGCTTCTTTCTCAATCCAGAACATTGTCTGGCTGTGGCGGAGTCCGAGGAGGCGTTGGCAGAGACGGCGGTGATCGTTAGTGCAGCTACGAGCTCCAGTGCAGCAGAGGGGGTGGGGAGTGGGAGGCGGCAGCAGAACATCGCGAAGCGCAGCGGCTATGCTTCGCTGCCTGTTCCGACCCCTCCTCTTCCCCACTGTCTCGTCGTGTTTTCACGTTACTTTTATTTCCACTGAAAAAATTAATAAACTGCAGTCTACATCGTCGTACAGACTTTCTCGTAGTGCGTGTAACTGATGTGAAGAATTATCTAAATTAATCCAAAATACAAGAATTACAATTTTTTACTTCGCACAAACTAGGTTCGTCTTCGTCCAAGAATGTCACTTATATATCTTTAAGTTAGATTTAAATTATTCCAATTTACTGGGACTATATTTTTTGTCTCTTTGATCTTCCATTGATTTCAATTAGCTAGAACATCTTGCCTTAACACTCCATTTGTGCATTATTTTGGTAAGGAGTTCTGAAAATGAGCCTGGTTTCATCGTGGCTTTGGGGTCGATGTCGCATCGATACTTTTAGTACAATCACCGGGAGAGATGGCTCAGGGCATCAACTAATGTCACTACAGTGCCTCTGACCGGGAGGTCGTAGGTTCGAGTCCCGACCGTGGCACGATTTTCGACACTAGCTAAATCCAATTCAGTCGTCTGGAGGAAAATTCTAGCGACCGGTAGTTTTTTTTGGGGGGGGAAGATCACCTCCACCTAACGAAGAAAAATGCATTACACTTATGGGACTAATGACCTTAGCCGTTGACGGGCTCAGATTCACTAATTAATCAATCAAAAAAATTCAGCTCAATACATTCTATCTCAAAACTGTTCCTTTAGCTTCTGACTCCTCGTTTTATCAGCGATTTTTTTCAATAATTTTAAAATTACTGTCATTTCGGAATGAGTTATCATACAAATGGTACTTTTATGAATAACAGGGGTCCCACAACAGGTTCGACAGCAAATTTATATCATCCGTCTTCTGGCTGGCTGCTCTGATCAGTAGTTTTCTGTGGTTTCTCCGATCAACACTAGGCGAATGCCGGAGCAGTATCCTAACAAACGGACCACGAACCGCACGCGATTTTTCCTTCCTCTTCCTTGTCCTATCCTCACCCCACCTACACACACATTAACATGCACTACACTACCACTCATCCCGGGTGACCTGTTGGGAGCTTAGAACTTGTCCCGACTGGGGCAGTGCCCTGCTGATAGAAGATACCTGGCTGGGGAAAACCCCGGTAGTCGTCGGTAGTTTGGCGCCGGATGTGACCATTCGGTGGGGGAAGATCACCGCCACCTCCCGGTGAATAAAACAAGTATTACATTTACGGGGCTAATGAGCTCAGTAGTTGACGCACCCGGAATCACTAACAATCAATCAATTTAAATCACCCGATATTTCTTTGCGTCTGGCCGGTTGTTTTCTCTCCTGTTACTGTGGAACCTGACCCAAGCGATCAACAAATGTTCCAAGAAAAAGTGATCGATAATTTAGATGGCCGCCTACTTAAGGTTATGAGATTATTTGAAGTTTAATTCAAATTTTATTATGCTTATTGTTATGATATGAAGTATTTTCGTCGTAACATTTTTAATTACCATGGATGCAAAATTCAATTTAAACAAAATATGTAAGATTATTTGACTTCTCTTGGCTAATATTAAACACGTCCCTGACTTGGCACTCATTCTATTAATCCAGACACTAATTTTCCTCCCTCACCGAATCAAACAAGCACACTACGGCATACATATTTGGTAGAAACGTAACAGTAGGGCCTGACGAAAACGTTAATAAATAGCCTTAAAATAGAATTCGCGAACGCGGCATGTTCTGTGAGTTTGTAACAGATTCCCACAGAAGGTAAGTACAAGCGGCCATTTTATCAGGTTTCGCTGTACTTGGCAACCAATCACCAGTGATACGTTATTGAAGATTGAGATAGAGTCAAGAACCCGCGCTACAATGAAGATCACGCCAGACTCCTCACAACAGAAATGTAGATAATGTCTTTTTACCAAACTAAATACTTCGTCAAACAAAAGGTTTGGTAATGCTTGCTTTTATAAAATATTACTTTCATGGTCTTTACTTATCAATTTTCTTCCACTTAATATAATGGAATGATTCTTGAGATTAGGTCATTGATATAAAAACTTTTCAATCTGCCAACGTTTCGGCCTTTATTCAGCCTTCATCAGGGCTACAAACAGACGGATTATTTACCATATAGATACACATTACGTACCAAGATTATTTCACAATTTGCCTGATACATACAATATAACACTTATAACAATATTACAATATTACAATATAACACAATCTTTTTATATTGTATGTAACAGGCAAATTGTGAAATAATCTTGGTACGTAATGTGTATCTATATGGTAAATAATCCGTCTGTTTGTAGCCCTGATGAAGGCTGAATAAAGGCCGAAACGTTGGCAGATTGAAAAGTTTTTATATCAATGACCTAATCTCAAGAATCATTCCATTATATAATTAATAGAGGTCAAGAAATCAAGCACGTGCTTCCACTTAATGTTTTATAGATTTCTATATATTTTGGATGAATATTTTACCGACCTCCTTTTGTTTCCTCCATATCTGAACTCTTTTCCTAATTAATTTAAACAAATTCTAGCTCAAACTTTGTAATTACATCTCACAAAAAATGAAGAACTGTACAACGGTTATAACAGAAAAAAGACTACATATGCCCTATAGTGAAAATTGAAACTTCTGAAATATTGTTTTTATGACGATCAGTTATTATTCTCTAAAACTAAAGAATGGGAGATGTTTACAAATTCAGGAACAATGTAACTATTCACTGAGTACAGTTTTATAAATGTTTCTGAAAATATAACTGAAATAGTTTATACAAAGCAAGATTTGTACATGCTTTTTGTAGTGGATTACAGCGGGAAATATTAATTTAAGTTCCGCTTAATTTAAAAATAATCTTTGCTTATCAATTGTAGTACATTACATATTATTATCATCACTGAATTTTTTTCTGTAAAGGAATATGTTTCAAACGATTGCTGGACATTGCATTATTTTTGCATTTAAAAGCACGTATATTTCGGACTTTAAAAATCTGACTGTTTTTGGTTTGCTGACTGTAGCCGTACACACACACACACACACACACACACACACACACGTTTACTCGCGCTAGACCAAACTGTTTTTGAAGAAGGTCTGATGCAATCAAAGAAAAAAGGTCAATTTCATTTCTAAACGAAAACCATACGTGTTTTAAATACATAGATATTTATTATATTAATGTACTCCCATACATAATACTAGATCCCAGTACGTTTCCATAAATATATTTCTGATGTTCGAAGAGGACATACACGTACATGATTCAAATGACAAATCATTTTATAAATATTACACAATTCAATAAACTAATAACTAAATAAAAAAGTCTGTGGACCCTCATTTTTTTCGTCTTAACATTGCATTAATCAGAAAATAACAAAATATTCATCTTCACATCCTTTCATGTACGACAATAGATCTTTTCACTTTTTATTAGCGTACGTAATGTTAAGAGAATGCTCTCCGGGCGAGCCTCGGCGTGGGCGCCCATTCCAAAGGCGCTGGCTGCTCCACTTCCCGACAGCCTGTGTGGGGCGCGTCGCCGCTCCCAATCGGGGGCCGGTGGGGCGATTGGGAGCGACGGCTTTCGCCCGCGCGACAGGGGAAGTGATCATCCACGTGCGGGGAGGGCGACGAGCAGGAAGGGTCCGTCCAACTGGGCGTCGCCTCCACTTATTTCGCAGTCCTCCTCTCCCCCCCCGAACGTCTTAGCTTCCGTTACTTGCTAGATTACCTCCTAACCATCCGTTCCTCTCTCCCTCAAATCAGTACTTGTTACACGAACCAGTTTTTAGAGTTTCGCTCCCGCATACAGGATGTATCGGAGACTCTGAAATAACATGCCAAACCGAAGCAACAGGTGGAGGTGGTCTCATTTCAGTGGCACTCTGTAGATGAGTTCCGTCTATACAAATAGTTTCCTTCCTACTTTCTGAGATGTCCGGTTAGTAATGTTTACAAGTGGGTGCAGAGAATGGTATGGCGTATATAATGCCTCGAGAAAGTAATTCGAAGACAGTTCTTATTTATGTAGAAAAAGTAATTTTAAACAGTCGTCATTGGAGTCGCGCTAATATTTTCAACTTAGTAAATCGCCGGCAACCGTTGGTCGTTTTATCGAGGAAAAGGAACCACGAAAACTTCGGTAGGTGTGGAGCTGAAATCCCTTTCCCTTAGCAGTTTTACTCTTCCCTGCCAAAGCCAATTATTTTACTTCCGTTTCCTGTCTTTCCTCTCTCTCCGTATCTCCTACTCTCCCTCTCTCCCTCCGTCACCCTCTTTCCCTCCGTCACTCTCTACCCCTCCGTCACTCTCTTTCCCCCTTTCCCTCTCTCCTCTCTCCCTTCCTCTTCCTCTCTCCCATCCTCTTTTTCTCCCTCTCTCTCTCTCTCGCACACGTTATACAAACCAGTATTTTTTTAACCGAGACAGGCGTCTATATTCGAATAAAAATACTATTAAAGAATGTGCCAAGCTACAGGTGGGTTAGGAACCAGTTCATAAGCCCTCGGTATTAAGAGAAGTACACTTTCAAGATAAGAAATAGCTTCTTTTGCTCTTCTTTCATTTCCTGCAATATCCGAAAAATAAAACTCAGAAGAGGTTCTGAAGTGTGGCAATAGGTTTTATAATTCCTGTTTCTCCCTTCCGCCCATCTCACACGACTTCTCTCTATTCCTCTCTCTGTTTTTCTAAAACCAGTTCATGTTATATAAACCACTCTTGTGACTCGTCTTCCTTGATGACTGAAATAGCATGCTAAACTAACAGGTGGAAGTGAACTCATTCAGAGATATGCTTTATTAACAGATTACAATGTCAAGTTCAGACGCATCAGCGATTTCAGTTTTGTTCTTTCTTACTTTCTACTTTCTGCGTGATCAGACAAGTGTCTCTCAGGAAGAATCTGTGACAGAAGGATTATGGTCCCCGCCAGTTAAGTAATTGAGAAAATGATTCAGTCATTCAGATTCACACAGAGAGTGAAGTCCATTTAAAGGAGTTATTGGAATGACTGCAATGGAGATGATAGTAATTATATTGAACACAATGAAAAGAATAGAAATTGATTTTCGTAATTTGATAATACTCTCTTTAGCACCTATAGTCTGATGATACTAAACCGTTTTATCACTAGATATGAAAAAAATGTTTATTGTCATTGCCATTTACTAATAATTCTAAACAGCAAGGTATTTAGCCACTGTCTGGAGAAGAATTCCAGTAGACGGCTACTGCCCTTTCCGTTTCTTCGTTCAATCCCAGATTAATGGCAGAGCAGTACCTAACAAAGTGTCCTGGACCCTCAGAGACCTTTCTTTACTCTTCCTAATCCTATCGTCATTCTTCACATACGCACACTTAGATGCACTACGCTGGGGAGATATCTGGAAGAGAAACCCCTGCCAGCCTACGCATGGGAGTGCGGTGGATTCCACAATTCAGGGAGGAACGAACACAGCCACTTCGCGCGATAATCCAATCACTGCACTAAAGCGACTAATGACCAAAGCATTTTTTGTTTCCAAAAATCCCAAATACTAGCTCACTATTAATAATTAGTGCTTAAACACATTGTAAAAATTGTTTCGACTTTCTAATACGTTTGGCCGAACTTCGGCAAGTCCTAAATGATTGTGTATCGCCGATTTGCGGCGGTACTCAGCTGGAACGAAAGCAGAACCTTCTTCCAACGGAGAATCCAGAAAAAGGCCGCTTGTACAAGACCGCCCAGCAGTTTCCCCGAGTCGTGCGAATGAGGCGTTACCCGTGGCTGCGCGTTCGCAGCGCGGGTGGGCGGGTGGTCGGGCGGTCGGGCGGTCGGGCGGTCGGGCGGTCGGGCGGTCGGGCGGTCGGGCGGTCGGGCGGTCGGGCGGTCGGGCGGGCGGGCGGGCGGGCGGGCGGGCGAGTCGGTCGGGCGGGTCGGGCGGGCGGGTCGGGCGGGTCGGGCGGGTCGGGCGGGCGGGTCGGGCGGGTCGGGCGGGCGGGTCGGGCGGGGCGTTTGGGCGGGCGGGGCGTTTGGGCGGGCGGGGCGTTTGGGCGGGCGGGGCGTTTGGGCGGGCGGGCGGGCGGGCGGGCGGGCGGGGCGTTTGGGCGGGCGGGCGGGCGGGCGGGCGGGCGGGGCGTTCGGGCGGGCGGGCGGGCGGGCGGGGCGTTTGGGCGGGCGGGCGGGCGGGCGGGCGGGGCGTTTGGGCGGGCGGGCGGGCGGGCGGGGCGTTTGGGCGGGCGGGCGGGCGGGCGGGCGGGCAGGCGGGGCGTTCGGGCGGGCGGGCAGGCGGGGCGTTCGGGCGGGCGGGCAGGCGGGGCGTTCGGGCGGGCGGGCGGGGTGTTCGGGCGGGCGGGCGAGTCGGTTGGGCGGGTCGGGCGAGTCGGTTGGGCGGGTCGGGCGAGTCGGGCGGGTCGGACGGGCGGGCGGGCGGGCGGGGCGTTCGGGCGGGCGGGCGGGCGGGCGGGCGAGTGAAGTTTATCGGAGTGGGCAGAGGGGTGGAGAGGACGAGGGCGTTGATTTCGGGCGTGGCGGATTGGTGCGGATCGGGGCGAGCAGGGCTGGTGTTAGCGTTTACTTCGGGCTGAGAAGTTATACTGCGATTTTTCTAACTTTGCCCCTCAAGGCCCATCTTCGCGATGGAGTGTGTCATGGTATTTCGCATCTTTCTCAGTCGCGCGGCTAAGTATCGCATGATCGCGACCCTATCAAGCAGCGCTTGCGATCATGCGAATTCTACCGGCAAGACCGAGAAAGACGCGAAATGCTGTGGGATATTCCATCGCGGCCATAGGAACTTGAGAGGCAGAGTTAGAAAAATCGCACTATATATAGGGCGGGGAGGACGAGTGCAGTTTAGACGAGGTGTATTGGACCGTCGGGGCGGGCGGACCGGGAGATTGCGTTAATTTTGAGCTGGGAGGGTCAGGAGAGCGGAGCGGGCAGGGAGAGCGAGACGGGCGAGAGCATTTATTTCAAATGGGCTGGGGCGGGTGGTATTGGCTAGAATGGTGAAATGGTGGTAGAGAAGTAGTTGGACAGTCGGGTGATGGTAGTGAATGCAGGGGCGTGTGAGCGGGAGGTGCGAGTATGGGGAGCAAACTTGTCACGGTGGAGGAAACGAGGTGGCAGGCTACGTTGGATGAACTGGAGAGGAGAGGCGGTTGGACGGCATGGGCTGGGGAGAAGTAGCTAGGACGAGACAGCGAGGAGGGCAGGATGTTCCGCCGCAGGAGAGGTGGGAACGGCGAGCGGGCGAATGGGCGGATATGTACTGAGTGGGAGAGTACGTTGGGTGACCACAAGAGACAATTCTGCAGATGGGTCAAAAGCTGGGAAGTAGGCATGCGACGGAAAGTGGGGTGATAAATACGCCAGTGAGCGAACGGGTGGAGGTGTAGAAAGCGGAGAAAGGCGGGTGAAGTATACGGAGGTGAATTTTCGGGGTTTAATTATTTAGAGAAGCCAAAAGAGAGATAAAAACTTTTTGTGACGTGTTGTGGGGAAAAGAGTAATCTGTGCATGTTTTCTTCAGCTCTGAAATCTTGATCCTAAATCTCTTTCAGTAAGTTGATTAAAGGTAGCAACGTGTGATATTAAAAACTAGTGGTGTTAAAACAGCACGCGCTTTCTCCCCCGTATTTTCACGCAATTTCGAAAAATTATACATGATCTTATTTCAAAATCTATCTTTAAGAAACAGGTTTCATCAAGGCAAAAAGTCTCTCTATTATTTTAGTTGTAGGAAGAATCCGAAAAAAATGTGATCTTTTGCAATTTTCTAAAAACAAACTCTACTTACAAAAAAATTTAATCAAAAGCGATGATAACTTTTTTTGAAAATTTGGAAAATGTCTCAGGGAATACATGTAAAGAAATTGAAATATCAATTTCAAATTCAAGAGGCTGCAACAATCGCGAGATCGATTGAGAAATATCAATTTTGGAGAAAATCGGCTGAACGGTTTAGACACTAGCGTTGTTCACAGATGGATAGACAGACGAACAGAAAGACGAACAAACACGCGAGTTGATAGACGAACAGACAAACGAACAGACAGATGAAATGACAGACAACAGACGTTATTCTATTTTTCGGTACCAAGAATCCACAGAACATGGATTCTGGCTACACCACATGTTACAGGATTTTTGTTTCTGAATTTAACAACTGGATATATCCACTTTTTTGTTACCAGAGCCCTGAAATAAGAGTTTTTCTGCCGTTTTTTGGGCAGCTATTCATAACTTTCTCTCTACTTCGTAGTGAGAAAGTAAAAATTAAGAAAATGTTATTTTCCGTGTAATAAAAAATATTGGCAGAGAAAAATTAGAGACTTTTATTTTTGCTTACCATCATCCTATGTGAAGGATCGACTTACTGCCACAAAAACATGGAGAAAGATTATTTGAGAAACTATATTTCCTTCCTGAGCTCAAGGAATCGTGCACAGTTTGAATTGATTTTTATTATCTTGCTGCAGTGTATTATTTTTTATGCTTGCATGTTTTATTATTTAATTTTGCCTTATAAATTGTAGACCATCGCACAAACTATCTGAAATAATGTTTTTTTCATATGGTTACAACATTACTTACATCAGTTATGACGTTTCAGAAATCTACCATTTTCATTTTCAATTAAAACTAAAGAGTAAATATTTCTACTGAATATTTTTATAATAATAACAACATTATTTTACCTTTTTATATAATTTCCGTTACAATCTCAATTTCCATAGAACAAAGTAAAAAATTACAAGCACAAGGAATTTTATTTTAAATTCTGGCTGTCCATAATTTATAAAGGAAGGCCGAGTAATTATGTCGGGAAAAATTGTACAAGGCGCTCATGAAGATCGCGAAGAACCAAGGCGATCGGACGGGAGAAATGAAAAGATGAGGCAAGGAATGAGTGAAGAAAGAGTTGTCGGGGTGAGGCTGGCGGACAGAATGGAATGGTTGAGTGAGACACGACGACACCAAACGGGAGAGAAAATGTGGTGAGTTCAGCATGATTAGATGAAAAATGAGATAATCAAACGGGCGTACGGAAGGGGTTGAGATAAGCAGAGTCATGGTGGACAGGCGGGCAAGCGTGAGGTGCGGCAGAGTGGAACTGGTAGGTCGGAAGAGGACAAGTTGGCTGGTGTGGAGGAGACAGGATTGCTTGGGCGGGTCGGGACGAGTCCGAGAACTACGCGACCCGTGTGTCAAACGAATGAACGTGACGTCGCTTGTGGGAGTGGGCGGGTGGGTGAGCGGATAGAGGCGAAGTGTGGCCGGTCTGGGAGAGTGCAGCGCAGCGAATGGGTGAGTGGGTCGGAAGGATAAAAGGGAAGTGGTAAAATTGGAGGGCTGGCAAGTGCCGATCGTTCCGCGCGAACAACTACGTTCAGCAGTTCTCCTCCACCTCCTTCCACGGCCACCTTGACCTTCGCGGAAGCGGGGCGCTTGCCTGCCGCTTGGGAGCGCTCTCTCCGCCGCGGCGCCGCCACCGGGAACCGCTTCCACCCACGACGACTGCGTGCTCGCCTGGTGCTCGATCACGAAGGCGCAGGCGCCGCCTAATGAATGGAAAGCGCCGAGCGCATGTGAACCTCTTGGCCACGTCCCGTTCACATCGAAAATGCGACGGCAGGTCAGAAAGTAAGCACCATTGTAAGTGGACTTGAAAAATTAAGTTCAAAGACTGACTGAGGGTTTCAACTGGTGAAGCTGTAGTGTGCGATTACATATGACCCTGCCAAGAATTCTGACCGGTAGGTCCTTGGGTCTCTGGTAGGTCGAATTCAGTCGCTGCCTGGAGGAGAATTCTAGTGGCTGGCTGCTCTCATCGGTAGTTTTCCGTGATTTCTCTGATCAACACCTAGAAACTACCGGAGCTGTACCCTATTAAACGGACCACGTGGGATCTTTCCTTTCTCTTCCTTGCACTTACTTACTCACACTTACATGCACTACACTACCACAGATGCCGGGGAAACTCTCGGGAGCTTAAAGCGTGTGTCGTCTGGGACAGTGCCCCACTGGGGAGACTGTGGGGACAGTGTCCCACTGGGGTGCGGAAACCCTGCTAGCTGACAAATAAGTCGGCGCCTCTAGCGGCCTCACCGTCCAGCGGAGAAAGAACATTGCCACCTTCCCTGATAAAAAGCATGGACTACGTTTACGGGACTAATGACCACAGCAGTTGAGGCACCCGGAAACAGGAATCAATCAATTAAGACTAAAAACATCTGAATGAATAACTGATGCGGCCAAATGTGGAGTGTGACGGATGCGGCAGCCTACCTATTCCTCATGTGCTGTGCGCGGTGGAGTTGCGTGGAAGGCAACGTAGTGTTATCATAGGTAATGCCACGAGTGCTTTGGAATTTATCTGATAATTTCCAAAGCCCGAGTGGTATTTATTAGGACTATTCCATGAATGAAATTACATCTAACAGAGTTCCAAAATGTGCCAAATATGAATATTATATTATTTTCCTTTCTTCAATTACCTTTCATATTTTGCTAGTTCTACCATGGCAGGTGGGCAAGGGTAAACCGTGCGGTTGATACGTAAACAAAATCGAGATAAAAAAATAATATACAGACAATGAAATGAAATGGGTGTTTATTTTGCTTTAAAGTAACAAACTTTAGATGTAAACAATCATTAACATTTAAAATAACAAACATATTCTTTCAGTTCATTAGACATATATTAAACACGCACTTTTTAAAATTAAATGTTGAAGGAACTTCTTTATTTTCATTCACAATCGTGTTAGATTCTGAAACAGATGTGTTTGATGATGAATGTGCTAGTCTTAATATATTTATGAATACCGAATAGTGTTGCTCATTGATTTTGAGGTAGGGGCTCAATGATAATATTGTAGTATCATTTCTTGTATTATTTCAGTAGTATACATACCTTTTGCAGGTCTCACACGCAACCAATAATTATAATTGAAGTCTCTAAAGATAGTAATTTCACAGAAACACGACGAATTGCACTTTCCTTTTAAAACAATGAAGAATTTGTTAAAAAACACACCTAAATATTCATGTTAAATATACTTTATATTCTTCTCAGTTGTTTCTAGAGCTTCACGAGTTATTTCATTGATTTTGTCGTCAGACGCGTCAGCAAATATCGCCATGTTATTACTATTCAAAATAACTGAAAGCATTGTTAAAATCAAAAAGGTTATATTACACATACGTGGTTTATTGCACACAGCAGTGGATGCTAATCCTCTTTTGTACTAGTTATTTTTAACCCTGGATTCACAAGACACATTTTAGCGAATACTAAATACAAGGTGGGATCACATATGATCCCGCGCTCTCTTAAATGAGCTTTCTTTTTTCAGATTCCATATTCAACAATGAAAGATGAAATCTCTGTTTTTGTGACAAGAAAGTTTATTTATCATTTGTAATACAATAAACTGTTTTTGTTTTTTTTTAATTTATTTTCTTCCTGTTCGGCAGTTTTGCCTTTCAGGGGTTTTAAATTTTTACATAACATTACATACATAACATTTTGGGCAACAACCTCTTATTATTGTATTTTACTACTAGCTATTTTACAAGTTTTCATGATTATATTTCTAACACATGTAATCAATTTGCATACAATACTCAAATTTTTAGCGTTAATCATTCTTAATTCTAGATACTTCTATAAACATTGAAAAGAAAATTTATTTTAAACATACAATATTATTGAGGATACTTGTTTTTCTTGGGGGTTTATACATGTCCTTCGGGTATCGTGAGCGAATTCTTTTGGGATTATTTAATATTTTTTCCATTGTAAATTTTTTACAGCAAGGAGAGGACGGAAGAAGTGTAAAAAATTTATCACAGTTCTTTCTTATATGCTCGATTAGGGGCTCAATTTGAAGTTCTCTTTGAATTTGTGTATTTGAGATGAACCAAGGAGCCTTTGCACATTTTCTTAAAAATTTATTCTGTATTTTCTGCAGTTTTTCAATGTTGCTATTTGCTGTGTTATTCCAGACTGGACAGGTTTATGTGAGCGACGGCCTAATAATCGATTTAAATATTAAAATAGCACATTCCAAATTTAAGGCTGAGCGAAAGTTAATTAATAGATGCAGTTTCCATATTTTGGCGTATGTTGCACTGGTTATTACTTCAATGTGCTTTTTCCAAGTTAACCTCCTGTCAAATGTTAACCCCAAGATATTTTACTGGAGTGTCAGATGCTAGCCATGGGATGATAGTATTATTTACTACTAGTGGGCGCGGAAACTTTGGTTTACAGAGAGTAAAGATTTTGGCCTGTGTTTTAGTTGGGTTTATTTTTATTCTCCACTGATGAGCCCACTTTAGAAAGCATGAGACATCTGCTTCTATGTTATCCTTCGCTACATTTATATCTGCATGCGTTGTGTATATTGCAGTATCGTCTGCGAATAATGCGAGATTTGAGTCATCTAATTTGGGAATGTCTGAAAAATAAACATTGAAGAGGAGCGGCGATAGCGCGGAACCTTGCGGTACCCCTGCTCATATTGTTCTAGTTTGTGAGAGTGCGCTGTTTACTTTAACTCTGTACGTTCTGTCTGAAATAAAACTATTTATAATGTCCTGTAAGTAGAAAGGTACTCCCAGATGTTTCAGTTTGAATAGTAAACCAGTATGCCAGACTTTATCAAAGGCTTTCTCTACGTCTAAGAACAGTCCAATTGTATGCTGTTTGTTATGGAAACCGTTTGCAATTTGTTCTACTAGACGGATGAGCTGATGAGTTGTACAGTAATTTTGCCTGAATCCGAACTGCTCGTCTGGTAATGCCCTTATTTCTATGAGGTATTTGGTAAGTCTTTTTTGTATCAGTTTCTCAAATACTTTGGATAAAGATGATAATAAGCTAATTGGCCTATAGCTCGTTACTTCTTTCGGATTTTTGCCTGGTTTACTGATTGGAAGGACAATGGCCTGTTTCCATGATTTTGGATAATACCCAATTCTAAGTGCAGAGTTATATACTGCTGCCAGGGTTGCAATCGAACTTCTTGGTAATTCTTTCAAGACTTTGTTTGCTATTCGGTCATGGCCAGGAGCCTTCCTAATTTTGAGCTTATTTATAATTGAAGCTATTTCGTAGGGGCTAATAAATTTAATTTGCGTGGGGACTCTGTAATTTATGTCTATCATACACTCCTCAATTTCTTTATTATGTTTAACATCAACCATGGGGTTAGGTGTAAAAGTATTTTCAAAATTTCGGCGATGTAATCAGCCTTTTCTTGGTCCGTGTGTACATAATTTCCTGATTGAGAGTTCAGAGGGAGGATATTTGCTTTTTCCCCTGATATACCCCTGAATGTTTCCCTGAATGTTTCCTGAATGTTTTCCCCTGAATGTTTTTATTGTTGTCCACAGTCGTTTTGAATTAGGATGTATTTGGGATAGATGAGTTTGGAAATTAGAATATCTTAAGTTGTCTAATTCGGTTTTAATTATCCTCGCTAATTTGTTTATTTTTCTTTTGGAATTTGCGTTTCTATTTATTTGCCATTCCCTTCTCAGTTTTCGTTTTTCATGAATGAGATTCAGTAGTTGGTTTGGCAATTTACTACACGGTCTTTGTGCTAGAGGGGATGGAATAATGCTTTCATCTAAACTTTTTTGAATTGCATTATTTATTCTGGTTATCTCTAATTCAAGTTGATTATCATTTTTAATTGAATTTGGAAATTCTAGGTTTTGAGACATTAGATCACGGAATTTACTCCAGTTGATGTTTTTGTTTATTGTTTTATTTATGTTGTCTTGTATTGAAATTTTCCCTTGGAAGGAGCAAATAACTGGATTATGGTCCGAATCTAGATCCGGAACAACTGTTTGGTAGATTGGGAAGTTTATTCCTTGAGAGATTATTATATCTAAGATATCTGGGGTGATTCTATTGTTGTAAGGGTAGTGAGTTGGTTCATTGGGTGCGTGTATATCTAGATTGTTATTAGTTATTAGTTGTAACAGCTTTCTACCATGTGAGGAGGTAGAATTGCATTTCCAAGCTATATTTTTACTATTTAAATCCCCTATTATAAGAACTTTCGAATGCTTCTGGAAAATATTTTTATAGATATCTTGAGGGAATGGGTAGTTAGGTGGTTTATATGCACATACAATCACTGTTTCCTCATTATTTACGTAAGTTACAATTGCTACGGTCTCTAGCGTTTTGTCAGATGGAATGTCTATTTGAAAATGTTTCGTACTTTTGTGAATTAAAATTGCCACTCCTCCCGAAGCACAGTGCGTTAATCTATCGTTTCTATATATTGCATATCCATTAACTTTAAATTTTTCCCCAGGCAATAAATGGGTTTCGGTTATGCAGGCAATTTTTATTTTATTTTCATTTAAGAAGTGAATGAATGAATTTGTTTGGCGTTTTATGCCATTGGCATTCCAGTTTAATAACTTCATTTCATCATTATTATTATTTAATGCCATTAATAAGAGCAGGAACTAACGATTGAATCATTGTTTGTAACTGAGGAACAATTATTGCTAATATTTGATTTACTATTGTGCTAATTAAATTGCAATTATTAGCATTATTGGGGCTTTGGTTTCTCCAATTTGAATTTGGATTTACGTAATTTTGAGAAGGCAAAGGCATATTTACATTACTCAGCGGGGGGAAGGTTTGAATGTTATCAACTGGTGGCGGCCTCACTGAAGGTTGCCTACTCCCAGTGGTTTTATCAGAAGTTTGAGCGTTGTGATGGTCTTGCCACTGCTTTCGTCCTCTTTCTGCCTCTTTGAATTTTTTGCAGCCACGATAATTCGCTGTGTGGTTTTCACCACAGTTACAACAAATAGGTTGTTCTCGTTTTGAACTATTACATTGTGAATAATGATGTGATCCATCACAACGAACACATCTTGGATTTAGTTTACAGTTCGCTTGGGTGTGTTTGAATTTCTGGCAACGCTTACACTGTATTACCTTGTTTGGAGCGCTTCGCATCCGTACTTTAATTACAGAATGGAATAGTTTAGTTTCATTAAATATTGATTTAGCATGTTCAGTATTCATTAAATCTACTGCACAAGACCATAGAGGTTCTCTATTTTTACTATATAGCCTTGTTACGCCAGTTACTGGATACGGAAGCCTTGCTAATTCGTCAAATATTTCTTTCTGAGAGTAGGCTACAGTTATACCATGAATTATAACTGAGAGCTTAGAATGATAGGGGTCTCTGAAGGAATGATATTGTATATTATTTCCATCACAAAATTTTCTATAACCTCTGTAGTCTTCAATTGTTACAAAGTTCACTTGGTAAAAATCATTTTGGTGTTTAATAGTAAACTCGTTTTTGGCTACTTTTTTAAGATCATTAACTAGAAGTAGATATCCATAGTTGTTAACATTATGAATGAATATTGGTGGAATTTTCACAGTTTTATCACTTACAAAATTATCACTATTGTCTAAATTTCGAAGCAAATCATAGCGTGAACTTACTGGTACGTTGTATCTAATATTCTCATCTGAACCATGGTCAATGCCAAACCTTTTTCTCTTGTTTGAGTCGGAGCACGCATTTCCGTTTGAACTCACGTTCTGTGATGCGTTTTTCTGATGTTCACCCACTGTTTGTGGAGGTGGTGATGTTGGTGGCGGTGGTGGTGAAAAGACGCCCACTGATGACGATGGGAACGCCTGTCCGTAGAATTCACCGCCGTTTGGATTTTCATTGATCACTTCCATTGACTGCACAATTAACCCTGAGGTTTCAAGTAGCCCCCCAGTGGGGGCACTTTCCACACTCATTTTAACGGATAAATCGTTGCACTATTTGTTGGTTGTTGCTTTACTTACAGAACAATACAGAATATCACTCAATATCACTGCTGAGAAACACTGTTGAATCACATCGCACAGTCACCTCGGTCACCGCAGTTGTAACTGAACCAAGACTACTGAGCGGAGCGCGATCTGCACCGTGCCGTGGTCAGCAGAGGAATGACAATAAACTGTAGAACAAACTATATTAACTACTAAATAGATAAACTTGCAAACAAGGTCCTATTCCATACAGATAAACCTATGACATATAATACTTGCCGCTGTTAGCGTACAAAATAACTTCAGAAAGAAAACTTTTGAAAGCTTTATAAAAAATTACAAAAATAAAAATTATTAGAATATTATGAATGTAGTTAATCTGACATTCAAACTGCCAATAAAGTTTGACATTAAACTGCAAGGAGAAAAGAATAAATAAAACTCAATCTTTCAAGCTATTATTACAAATGTGTAACTTATATTGGATTCGTCGACATTCAAACAGAAAATAAACGATAACGATCAGCAAAAGCATACTCACAAGTTAGACAAATCTGTGACGTTAAATACAAGGTGTGGTCAAATATAACCCTAATTACGTTTTATTTTATATTACCTCTTGTAGAATGAGGTGGGGAGAAAAGATACACAAGTCGACTGCGGTGAAAGAAGCAGAATGACTAGAATGTAAGATACAATGACTGCATGGCAGCGCTATTCAAGGCTGCAAATATTTAACCTTTCAGCGAGCGCGCTGTCGTAAATTTTACGACAATAGCAGATTTTTTTTTGTTTTGCTGTCAACTCATTGTTGTAAAAGACTTCTGCGTTCTTGGTATTCCTTGCAGGTATCTTTAGTGATGCATTCCTGCAGCCACTGTTTAGTTTGCACGCTATATTAAGTTTTTATAACGCTCTATTCGGGATAAGTGCATAGTGACGTAAACTTTACGCTGCGCGCCAGCTGTTGTGTAAAATATTGTATAATAATTTGGCCTAATCGAAATTTTCTGTAACATGTCAAGATAAAGAATTCACGTGAACGAAAATCAGAATATTCTTCAAGATCTGTCTGATTGGAGGAAGATCATGAATTGGATAGTGACAGTAAATGAATGTTGAAAATATAGACGAGCATCAGAACAATACTGGATCGGAACAAGATCTTTTTGCTACTAAATACGACCGTTTATCAACGGATATGTTTTTTGGCAGTTAATATCATTCTTAGATGTTATAATGCGACATGAAATTCCATTGTTCTACAGTTTCTTTGATTTTTTCAAGAGTCATTGAATGTCGTAAAATTTACGACACGCGCCTGCTGGTGTGAACATTTTACGCGCGCCCGCTGGAAGGTTAAACTGATAATTTCACTCTAGGGTCACAGGTGATCCCAGCAACTATTCCATTAAAAATAATTTTAGCACGTCCATGTTTTTTATTGTTTATCCCTCATTCTCTGGATAATCAGGATTTTCGTTAACTCGGATCGGCCCCAACCCTTGTTCATCCTGGTTAACGAGGTTATACTGTGCATTAATCAAATGGGGAACAATCAGCTATGATGAGAAAGCCAATTCCCATTGTCGCAGCTCTCTGAATATCTGTTTACTCTAGATTGGTAACACTTTACACTAATGTTTTTTTTTAAAAAGAAATTACACTGAAATAAGAACATAGTTTTCAAACGTAATTTTTATTTATCTTTCTTTACCAATCAATTGCAAATGTTTCCATGTTCTCTAGCTCTACGTATCAACACTAGTAAGAGCCTAAAGCGAATAATATTTTAGTGATTAAGTCGAATAATGAGTTGCAACTTGCAAAACAAAGAATACACTTACCACGAATGAATAAATATGAATTTAAAAACTAACATGCACGCTACGTAAGCGAACGAAATGAATTGAAAGAGAAGTGAATTACCTGATATTTGCTTAGCTGTAAACGAAGAAAGGTATAGTCACAGAAGGCTGACACACACTGGCGTCTCCATTTTCCCAGCGCCAATATTTTTGGGTCAAGAGACAATACGAACTCAAAAAGAACCTTCATTTATTTCCTACTAACGAATAAATACGTTTCACTACTCACTGACCGACTGAGACAGCTCAGGGAAACATCTGTTGCGCCTACAGCGTCTCCTAACAGGAGATATTACGGCTCGAGTCCCGATGGCGGTGGATTTTCTACATTAGCTAAAACCAATTAATCCGCTGCACAATGCATCCGGGATACTTTTTCTAGAAGCCAACTACCCTGATCGGTAGTTTTTCGTGATTTCTCCGATGAATTCAAGGCAAATGTAAGAGCAGAGTCTTAACATTCGGTCACGAACTTCGGGTGATCTTTTCTTCCTCTTCCTTATCCTATTCTCTCCCAGACTTAAATTCACACACACTGAAATTAACTACACTACACTAAAAGTCGGGAGACCAGTAAGGAGATTGTAAGGGCAGGCGGAGATAACTGGAGAAGAAATTCCCCAGCATGCCAACGTGTACGCCGATGTTGAATTTCACTATTTCTAGTGGAAGGAACACCGAGATGACCCAGAGATGCACTACACGTAAGGAACTAAAGAGGTTAAAGTTTCAGGAAATACTAAATAATCAATAGTGTTACAAGATGAGGTACTTTCCCCCATTGGAAAATATTACGAACTACTGCAGTTGCAGTCTAAATTAACAAATCTCAATAGTCTCTTGTAAAACTTATTACCAACCGTAGCTATGAAAACGAATTCTTAGAAAGCTTATGTGATATGATATCTGTTGACTCTCTTCGAGAAAAAAAACGTCAATAACAGCAATATTGTATTATTATAATATGATTTATTTGCAACATTTAAAAATACAGGGCGTTCACCGAAAACAGATCTATCACCATTTTCTTTAGTTCTTTGCTACATACGTGGGACAAAAGTAATAAAAACAAGAAGCCGTTTTTGAGAAAAAAAACTGATTAAAAATTACCTATATTTTACGAAACTGTACACGACAACTACACATATACTTGGAATATTGTATATGACTTTTTTAAGTAATGCAAGCTGTTTGGAAACTGCTTTATTATACACATTGATTTTACAGAGATCACATTGATCGTTTTTTTGATGATCAAAGATCCCCACTTCTCAGGAGTTATTTACGATCTGCATTCCTCGTATCTGATGATGTCTTGCTATGATTCGTACAGGTCTTCATAATCGGAGACATTGTTCATTTCCGTTCGCCTGTCCGTCCATCTCTCATCGTCTCCCCGATTGTCCGTTCACCGAACAGTTTGCCTGTCCGTTTGCTGGTCTGTTTGCTCCTTCATTCGTTCGTTTATCTGTCCTTTCGTTTTTTCATTTGTTCGTCCGTGAACAACGGAAGCGGCTCAAGCGTATGCAGAATTTTCAAAATAATTGATACACTCTGATCGATTTGGCTGATGCATCGGCCCCATTAAATTTGAAATTGATGATTTGATTTCCGGGAACCACATTTTCTTGGTATATTAAAAAATGACGCAGATCGCATTTTCGAGGATCTCTCTCTTCCCCTCTCACCCTCTCCCCCCTCTCTTCCCCTCTCACCCTCACCCTCTCCCCCCTCTCTCCCCCGTATCACCCTCTCTCCTCCTCTCCTCTCCCCTCCCTCTCTCCCTCTGCCCCTCTCTCTCCTTCTCTTTCTCCCTCTGTCTGAATTTTCGAATATTGTGAATGTTCAATACTCTTTCTGTCTTCCTGTTAAAATATTTGAGGTAGAAATTACTTCCTTATTAAATTTCATCAACAACAGGTCTTAACACAATGTTCTACCGCAAAAACGATGGTGAATGAAGGATTAATAGTGGACAGAAGCGTGAAATTGTTGAATAGTTGAAAGTGACTAGGTCTGATGAATCATCTTTCATATTGTTTCGAACAAGAGGCCGAATGAACGTGTAGTGAACATCCGTAGAAACGTGAGGCCCAGATTGTTGTTTTATATATAAATGATTTAAAAGAATTTCTTTTAACGTACCTCGAATTCTGGTTATTTTTGTAGCTATTTGGAAGAAAGAATTAAATCCCTTGATATGAATTAGCCGTAGAGATGTCAAGTGCAGCGTGTTCCAGATATTGCGTCCCACATTCCAGAACGCTACTACATCGTCCCCCTTCCATGCTCTTAAGAAAGAAAGCTTACTCGTACCTCTTCTAGGAGTGATGAAATTAGCTTTGGCGAATGGATTATCATTGCTGGTTCACTTCATCATATTTCTAAACAGGTTCTCCCTAGGTTTATTTTTTCATTTCTAAATTATTCGTATCTATTTAAGAAAATTATCTTAAATTATTTATCAGAGAGAACTGGACGTCAATTTTCTCGGTTTATATTAACACATTTACAATAATGCGTATTTTCAATTCAATCCCATAACACAAAATCTTCATCTTGTTGAAATGACGCTCACATTCTTATTTATGATTGTAGCCAATGTTCATTACAAAGAATAGTTGCAGAATATTTTTGTTCCAAGTATATTATAACCATCTTTAGATATCACGCGAATTTGAAGGTATATGTTATATCGTAATTCTAAAAATTTCACAGTATGCATAATTCTTCGATATGGATTATCTTAGAAGTTTACAGCATGGGCACAAATGCCTACCGCAATGCCAAATACTCCCTCCTATACGACAAATGCACTGGTCGTGCCCTTTCTCTTGATATTTGAGGTCATTCACCGGTTTAGCAAAGCACATGCCGGGGGCCCTACAGATCCAACAGTTCCTCACAATCTCGAATGATCCGGGCATAGCAAAAGCTAAGTGATTGTGGTCTGATTAGTACTGAACTGCTGACGTACGAATGACATACAAAAATGCGCGTCCAAATTGTCGCAATCTTTTGTGATCGTTCCACCCACTTCACTTCGGTTACAACCCTGATCGTCAGTGTGGACGCGCTTTCAGTTGGTTTACCAAAGCAGGTGTGGAAGGCCCCACGCTTCGTTGGAGCGAAGAATCGAGCACGCGGTCAAAAGGGAAGCAGGGGACCCCTTGGCCGGCCACCACAAGTTGGAGGAGGTGTGGTCCGTGGTGACAGAGACTGTGTGAGGAATGTTACGAACGTGGTGTCGTGGTCACCAACGCCGCGTAACGCCTAGTTTTCAGAGGAGTAGGCGGCAACGACTAGGACTCACTTAAAATTCTTGGTGCAAGACTTGATACTGCTCTAACAGGGGTTTTTAACTATTACGTTGATGGCAGTGATCTCGGAGTAATTAGTTTATAAAAAAGTAAAATTCTGTTTAATAACACTAGGGAACATGATTTTTACCTCCAGGAAGATACATACTCAATTTTATACACAACATACTCAATTTTATACACAACATATTCAACATACTCAATTTTATACAAACATTACGAATATCATAATAAATACGTCGTATCACGTCACAATTTTTAAATACACGGTATCTTTAAACCGTATCATGGCTATTAATGCAAATACATTTAAATTGTACCTGTCAGATATGTAGAATCAATACGCTCAAAACCTATTTAAAAATAAGGTAATTGTTCAATTCATCTATGCCACTTTCATGAGATATCAACAAACTTTAGCTATCGTGTTTGGTTTTTTACCTTCGGTATTCAAAGACTGCCGTCTTTACTCTCGCGTCTGATAGGTGTGCTCAAATACGATTAGGTCTTAGTGGTCTTAATGGGTATTAGTGGATGTTTTGAAAACAAGTCACGTGCACCATCATATTTCCTACTGCGCATCACTCAACGAAAGGAATTAAATGCAAATCGTCATTTCACATCGAAAGTGAGAAAATCATTTCAATAACTTATGTTACGTATGTGAAAGATTTACACCCAAATATCAAAGGAAAAAAATATACACAATTACAAAATATGCATATTCTTTGTACTTTGGCTGTCGTGTTTGTGATCAGGGCAAACCACGGGCTTCTCACCAGTGTTGTGTCACCTGTATAACAAACCTTAGGTTGTGGTTGTATGGAAAACTCAAATCATTGTCATTTTCTCTACCAAAGTTGTGGAGAATACCAACAAACCATTTTAATGTCTGTATATTATTGCAAAAATGTGTGTAGTCCATTTTTAACTTGTTCTTACCACATATAAATAATGTTCACGAATGTTAGTAGTAATGTAACTGGAGAGACAATGCGGATATTAGTATAGGATTTTGTTTACTTCAAATATTAAATATATTCATATCTTTCGAACCATTCGTTATAGAAACATTTTACGAGGATTTTCGAAATCAGCATGACCGTTTCCTTTAAAATCACCAACTTTCATCCTGGAGGTATGAAAAAAAACCAATCTCATGGAACTGATAAAAACCTAATCATCACTATGAATAGATCTTCTTTAAGACTGGATATCATTTTGTATGCCAATTACAAGGATCAGAAACCAAATACTCTCGTGTTGGTATTTTCAATATTAGTCCATTTAGTTGGTTTATGAGAAATTTGACCAATAAAGTCATACAAATTTTAAATAGTTAATTGAAACGTTTTGTAATTTTATCTATTGTTCAATTACAATAATGTTTAGTTGTAATAAAAGCAGGGACAAAATTAAATTCAAGTGATTGCACAATTTTTGGAGTAACACAAATTTGCATTTATGCACCATTTACTAGGGCACGAATGCCCATCTAAAGTTCCTTTAAACCCTCAAGTACTTTTAAGTTCCTGGACATTCGTCTGTGACAACACATTAACATGAATAATTTACACCTATCTTAGGTTTAAAACCATTTAAACACGACGGCACACGGCTTTCCAGCATTTGGTTCAAATCCTCAATTAGGCAAATACGGTTTCACTGTGTGGATGTGGACGATTTATTTTCTCGTACTGATTGTGTTCATCAAACATCACACCATCCGTAATCATTCAAGTCTCATCACCATTCACTCCTCATTATCACTTCTACCAACTCTGTGCAGTGAAAATCAAAGGCGAATTATCACCTGATGAACGTGAGGAAGACTCTTCCCCATCTGTAATGAGTGTGGCACCGCCAGTTTCGTCAACGTAGATTTGTTTGCGTATTCTCCTTGGAGATGCGCCAGCCGCCCGCTGCGCTCAAGGGCCGTCGGAGGAAGGAGGAACGTAAACGCCGCTGCGCATGTAATCGTGTCGCGGAGCGCTAAGCGGCACGAGGGAAGTGCGAGGGTGGGGCGGTGGGCGTAGGCGGAGGCGCGGACGTTGTAGCGGCGAGGCTGCGACGAAATAAAGGCAGGGGAAGAGATTGAAACAGAGGCTGAGACAGTGATGGAAGTCGTGGTCATGGTGATAATGGTGGAGGAGGTGGAGATGGTGGTGATGGTGGAGATGGTGGTGGTGGTAGTGATAATAGTGGTGGTGGAGGCGGTAATGGTGGTGATATTGGTTGTGGTGATGGAAGTGGTGGTGGTGGTGGTGGAGGTCGAGGTGGAGTTGGAGATGGAGGTGGAGGTGGAGGTGGAGGTGGAAGTGGAGCTGGAGGTGGTGGTGGTGGTAGTGGTGGTGGTTGAGGCGAGGTGAGATCGGGGTTGAGAGCGGATGCGGAAGTGATTGCGAGTGCAGGGATTGGGCCAGCAAGTAGGGGCGGAGGTGGTAGAGGTGACGATGGTGGCGGAAATGGTTGTGCTGGGTGGGAGATGATGGTGGCGGGGTGGTGCCGAGGCGATAGAAGATGCGGCGAGGAAGGACCAGCGCAGGGGCGAAGGTAAAGGGCGGATGCGGAAGTGGAGTGAAGGGGTAGAGGCAGACGCAAGGACTGAAGAAGAGGTGGCGATGCTGGCGTGGTCAGATGGCGGTGGGGGTGTCAGCGGAGTTGGGGAGCGCAGGGATGAGAGGAATGGGTGGGGGAATGAAGCGAATGTGAAGGTGGGTGAGCCTGGGAAGGCAAAAAAATGCGATAAAAATGCGGGGGCAAGGATGGCCAAGGAGGCAGCGACAGCAACATTAACGGCGAGGCAGAAGCGGGACGGGGGGCAAGGGTGAATGTAGAAACGGGACACAATATAGTGGCGAAAGGGATGACCGAGACAGACGGGGGCGAGGCAAGGGGGAGAATGTAGACGGAGTGAGGGCTTGGTCAGTAACGGGGAGGCTTGAGAGCGACAGGCAGGCGATGGCGGCGTTGGAAGGGCAAAGCAGAGGTGCAAACGGGATCAGGTTATTGGTGTAGTCGTGGAGGGGCTGAGGCGGGAAAACAGACGAGATCAAAGGCGATGTGGGGGGCAATGGCTGTGGCGTAGAGAAAGAGCGGAGCACAGAAGCGAGAGCAGGAGGCGGAGACGGTGGCGGTAATGGTGGCGGGGGCGGGGACGGGGGCGGGGACGTGGGCGGCGGTGCGGAACGGGCGATGGGCGAGAGATAGGCGGCCGCAGCCACACGCCGCCGACTCGCCGCGTCCTCTGGACTACTTCCGGCGGACCTTTGCGGCACCGCAGAGGCCTGCCGCCTCCAGCGTTCCAGGGAGTGGCTCTCGCGATGCCCTCCGGTTTCCAAGTCGTGATTTCGATGCCGACGCAGTCTCCAAGGCGAATGAGAACGAAAAGAGACGATGAATGGGCAGAAAGTATCGGTAGCTGGATTAACTTTAGGATTTTCTAGTCTTCAATGAGGTCCACCAAACGTTAACAATTTATGTATTCAACACTTGAATTTCTTATTTAATTCTCGTATTTTTTCACAGTTCATTTTAATTTAATTATTTCAGGTTTTAATTATTATTAATTAGTTGATACTAAGCAACACCCGCTAATACATGCGTCAAAGATGAAACACATAGGTTAATTCCCTCTTCCCTAGTTCCAGTAGAAATATTCGTGGGATTGACGGGTCAACATTTTCTGACACCATAAATCCTAATAATATTTTTTTTTTATATTTCATGTAGCTGGTAATTGTGGCGTTCATTGCGCTGCGATCTGAAACCGCGACTATGAAAATCAAAACCTCTCTCCCAAAGAAGTGGTGTACATGTCACTGGAAATTACTGCTTCTTCGTGTTGAGGTGAGGCACATACAAAGAGGAGTTCGGTGTTCGGATTTAAATAGTCGCTCTTTACTTTTAAAGAGTCGCTCGACAGTCTTACCTAATATTAAACGAGGTCCACTATTTTCGTATGAAGGGTGTTTCCATGTATGCCGAGATAGTCTCTAGTTTTTCACTACCAGATGTAAATGTACAATTTGCGTTCCCCCTCTTAAATGTTACTACTCTATATTAATGTAGATTCAGTGGTTAGGTGGAAGAGCAGCCCTTTGGCTTGTGCCTCGTCATTAATAAAGACATTATTATTATTGTTATTATTATTATTATTGCTATTATTTTCAGAATGTATTTCATGTGGTCTTCAGCAGTGCAACTCAATTCAAGAATTGTAACAGACTGTTCGCGGTTCTCCGCTGCAATTTGAATTTCGCTATGCTAGAGTCGATCGCGCCCGAGCGTAATTCCCCCAGCAGGATAACTCAGCAAGCATATGGTCACACCTGTTGCTCGCAGATAAGCGCTGAGCCAGGGCATGCTAAGTGAGTTGTCCACTAGAGCGACCCGGATCCACACTGTGTTCATTCATCCATAAGCTATGAAAAATGAACAAAATCCATTCGCCAAGACTTTTACAACAATATAAAATTGCAGAAAGCTATGTCGAAAATTGACATACTGGGTTTGAAGATGCTCTTGAAGACTCTCGCGGCCAGAGCCTCCACTCACCTACATTTAAAAGAACTTTATGTAGGTCAATCGTCTCCTTCCTTTATTAGTATAACAATTAATCTCCAGGAAATAATAATTATCGAAAATGAAAGAAATGGTCAAGCTCTTATACTTTCTGCCAAAGTGTAACAGTGTCGTTTCTGATTCTAATGAAGAGAGGCACTAGCCTCAGCTGTCTTCACAATCCAGGCGGACTCCTTGCCATTTTGTACGAGTCTGTCTGCTTTCGATTGCATCGCTCTCCCTTCGGTTCGAGTGAATCTGACCCGCTTTGCTTGCACCCTGTGCGGATCTTGTTTCTCGAGACGGGGGGAGCAGTTTTGCCTGTTTTAGGGAACAGGAACTTGTAAGCATGAGAAGTTTTTCAGAAAGCCATTCGGACGGGAGAGCTTGGTAAAGTCGGACCGGAAGATGAACAGCCGTGTTGGTGAAGATGCAAGACACTTGACAACCTCGACCGGTTCAGAAGATCATCTTTCAATTTCTTCCCGTTTTGCAGGCATGACATTCAGTTGGTTTAGCGTCATCGACGCTTATTTTTAAACCATGCTGACACGGATGCTGATTTTAGGAAAGGAGAAAGTATAGAAAGCAGTTTTTTTACATTTAGTTGGGCCATCAACATAATCAACAAAGTTTGGTGTATGGGTAGGACATCTTGATTGGTTTAAACACAAGATTCCTGCACGTGACATTTTTCGTTTTCTAGTATTATTATCCTTTGACATCTAAAAACTGAGCTTTTATTGCTTTTTATCACTGTTTCACCTAGGAACAATAAGCATTGCTTACGAGTGCATGAATATTTAAGGAAGTGAGAAAAATGTCTAAGAATCTATATTTTTAATGCGTAAGATCTTTTCGATCATTTAGCAATCATCATCAGAGCTAATCGTAAAATATGTTCTATAAATTATAAGAAATATAAAATAAAATACAAATTTAAGCACTAAAGGATACAGCACTGGATATCTACATATCAATGAATACAAATTTCATGTCGACCCCTCACAATGTACTCGTAGAGCCTTTGCAATGCTTCCGTACGTAGCGAAATACTGAACAAACAGTTTATCCCGATCTGTTTTAGCAGTTAAATACTCGCGTATCTTATGGATACCAAATATCTCGGATGCCCTGAGGATATGATACAGAATAGAGTAAAATCTTAGTTATTTGGTGTATCCAAGTCAAGTGCGCAAAAGAGTATTATTTTATGATTTCCACAGCGACGGCAGAGCTCTTTTTGTTGTCTTGAGAGGTAAATTTTGTCCTAACAAGAAAGACTTACCACCTGGTTGCTCCCGAAGAGTTCGTATTGCAAGTAACGAGGGGCTTGTGCCTCGAGAAGTGTACAGGGCAACGCGTTAAGTTCGGGCGTACCGAACGCAACCGAGCATCAATGCTGCAGGAGGACAGCCAATACCCTTTTCTTTTCATGACGAAGACAAGTTTATGCGATGACGACTTTCTTCGGCGGATGGCGTATTATCACCAACAGATTACGTAAATACCACTCATTTATGTAAATTAGCTGATAACTATACTAATATATTTCTCTCCTACGATTATTTCAACTAATATTCTAGCGTGAAAAAAGAGACAGCTCCACATATTTGATTTTGATCAGTGATTTCAAATCATTGATACAGCGTGAATAACCAGATAACTCGACTTATATTGTTAGGGTTTCTGATTTTAAGAAATGTACTTGATGTTCGTAAATACATTAACTATTACTCATCAACCAGAAGGAATTAAACTTGTCTGATTATTCACAAATATAAATAATCTTTGAGGGAATTCAAGAGAATATTTACCTCATTTTCAGTAAAATTTCAACTTATCGGCTTATTCACTGGGGTCAAAGATTTATTAAGTTATCCCTCTTTCTACCATAAGCGAAGAAGCTTATACTCTTTTTGTTGTTTCCTCTCTATTTTCCAAATCCAACCCTGAACATAGGAAACTTGGAAATGTGGTTGATTCTGCTCTTAAATGATATTTAATTTTCGGCCGCATTGCTTGAGTTTGCGATTAAATAAATCTGAAAATTTATAGTTATTTGACAGTTCATAACAAATCGAAAGATTCATTTCGGAGCCTGAGAATGGATGCTTCTGCCATCCATGACTATGTCATTACTGCAAAAGAATTTGGAAATCACTTTTGTTTTGAAATGATCAAAGAGAGGTTATACCGTGAATTTCATTAATCAGACGCTTATCATTCGACCCGGTTATCAAACGCTTATCATTCAACACACGGTAGATGCTCAGATTTACATGCTGGAATTTTGTTTCCACACGATGATTAATTCATTGGCGTTCCCAGGCGCGTCAAGAGCTAATGTCATTAGCCCCGTAAATGTAGTGCATGCATTTTGTCTCGGGAGATACTGTAATCTTCCACCGCTGGATGGCGAGATCTGACGCCGACCTACACGACGGCTAGCGGGATTTTCCCCAAACAGGTATCTCCCACCAGCGGGAAACTGTCCCATCCGGAACAAGCTCTAAGCTCCCGACTGGTCTCTTAACATGAGTGGATGTTTAGTGCATGTAAATGTAAATGTGTGTAGTTAAGGGGTATAGAACAAAGAAGAGGAAGGAAAAATCGCGGACCGTGTTCCATCTGTTACGGTGCTGTTCCGACATTCGCCTGGCATTGATCGGATAAATCACAGAAATCTCCTAATCAGAGCAACCGGCCGCTAGAATTCTTCTCCAGACAGCGTCTGAATTCAACCTAGCTATCTAGTTAGTTTCGAAAATCCTGTGACCATCGGGAATGGAATCCTAGGATCTCCCGGTTAGCGGTGCCACAAGAAATGGATACAGTAAAACTTGAGACACTTTATACGCAAAGAGTTATCTGTAGTTTTAACAGCTCTTAATGTAATTTAATGTTTAATGAATCAGTCAGTTTTTATATTATTATCATTATTTTACCATTATTTTTTTTATTTTACCATTATCATTACTATAATTAGTATATAATTTGCTAGTTATATTACCTTATTATTATTGTTATTATTATTATTATTATTGGTTTTAGTCTAAGTTACTGAGAGACTGTGTATATTTATGTTTTTGTAATTAGCTGCCACCGGGTTATACCCAATTGCAGTTTAAATAAATCTATCTATCTAGCAATGGCTATTAAAGTATTGTTTTATATTTTTTACTTCCATTCAGATTTTGGCAGCATCCCTATTCTGAGCTGTTTTAGAGCATGAATTATGTTTTGTGATTTCCCGATATTGTATAATAGGAAGGGAACGTCGTAATACGACGTTAATCTCAAAGCATTCTTCAGTTGAACATTTATTACTCATATCGGGGACAGAAAGTGAATTTCAGTTTCCTTGCTAGTAGTACAATTGCATACCATTGCTATTGAAACTGCAGTAATTGTACCGTCGAAAGAAAATGAAATGAATTACTTTTCCTCTTGTTTTGCTCCATTATCTAATCCAGTAAAAGTGAAAAGAACGAAGTGAAAGGGCAGCGGGAAAAATGGTGGAATCACGATCACAGCGCTTCCGAACGTCTTTGTCACAGATTGCTTACAATGAATACTATACATCTTTTCAGCACACAATAAGCACAAAGACAATAGTTTCCAAGGGTAATTAGTCAAAAAATAAATCACCATGAATAATTGAATGGGAGCAAGGCAACATCTTTATGATTTTATCCTTACATTGCATATTGCATGTTGCATTATTATTATATTAATACTGACATTCAATTGTGGTTTGTTTTCATTTCTCTTGAACGGGACGAGTAAACAAGTATTCTCAGTAAATTAATGCCCCGTTCTCTAGCGACATTTTGGAAGGAAAACTCCCCGGTCTACAACAGTGGTGCCAACGTCTTCTACTGGTGGCAGTGGCACGCGTTTTGGCTCCGTAGCATGCCACGAGCTACTCTGCGAGACTAGCGTCGGGAAATGAAACTATTAGTACCCCGCCGTTTTACAATAGGGATGGCGTTGTCTCGGATGACAAACTAGGTGAAGGGGGGATTTTGTCGGGCACTCATGCCACGGACTCCCGCTCGTGGCATCGACCTTGACACCACTGGTCTATAAGTACATGTTGAGATGAAGTAGATTTTGTTTCTCCATCCACAATGAAGTTTCTTATGATATCCAGATTTTTCCTTTTGAAATTGCACAGTAGCATTCAATTTTTGTTAAAAACGTATTTCAGTAAAAAAATATCGACGTAAGAAAGCTAGAATGTAAGTATGTATTATCACCTGATTCTCACTTTTTCGTCGCAAAGGGTCCATTGGATTTGAATTTGCTGATCGCAGGGGGAATTGTCAAATCACTTATAAACTGCACTAATTCAACAACTTCAAACCGTCCTTGAAGAGTAAATGGCCTACATATATACTGTTGTTATATATATGCTGTTGGACCGATTTCCATGAAAGTTGACACTTCTAAGTTTTTTTTCACCTACAAGTTTTATGTGCTCTTAATTCTGTCGCAACTCCACTACATGGCGCTGTAGAACAAAACTAAATATTCACGTGAAATGCAACCCGCAAAACACTCGGCAGCATTTTGAATCTGTATCGTTCAATAACACCTAAACGAGGCGTTTTAAGAGTTTAAAAACTAAAATTTTGATGGCTAAGGCCTCAAAGAAACTTTTCTCATACCGTAATCTACTGAATGAGCTCTTCTAGAATATTCTATTACATTTTTGCTGGTCAGGCGCTTTCCAATATTACCTCACCTGCTCAGAGACCTGCAGAATCTGCAAGTAAATGTGAATGAGAGGGACAGAGAGCGACAGAGACACACAGAGACAGACAGGGCCACGGTGAAGGAAGCAGGAAGGGACAGAGAGAAAGGGAGATAGGAGGGGAAAGAGGGAGTTAAAGGGGAAAACAACGTCTGCCAGGTTTTCCTAGCTTGATCTAATAGGATTTGTTGGGTTACACGCCCTTCTGTTATGCTGTTACGCTGTGACCTGCTCTGGCGTTTCCACAGAAGGATGTTCTTTGCTTCGGATAAGCAATACCTTATGACGCGCATGGAACCTGCTTGAGCAGATAGGATTGTAGCAGACAGCTACCTGTGACGGATGTGTTACCCGTGTATTTACGCTCATATCCTGTGACATAATATACTCAAATAATTAATATATCGCTAGCTTAACTGAAGCAATTACATCACTCACTATTCAAGCAATCACCACTCACTACGAAAACAAAGTTAAATATGGTTCTAAAAATGTAATTGATTTGTGTTTAATTTACCAAGATCTGTTTGTTTGTGGTAGAACGTAACAGGAAATTCTGTTCTTAACCACGTAATGTGTCAAAAACGTAATGCGTCACTAATAATTTTAATTTCTGGGCTGGAATAATTTTTTGGTAAAAGATCGCGAATATTAGACGATTTATAGACTTCAGCTAAACATACAACTCATTTTTGCATTTTATACTCGATCGTTGATTTTAAGTGAACTCGCTCTTGTGATAGTTTATTATCACAATGTGATTAATTAAAGAACATTTGAGTAAATTCCGTGGGAGGGGTAAAGTACAAAAGTAAAGCAAGTTGATCAATCAGAAAATTGGACAGTGTGCGATAATCAAATGTGAGAGGCGGCGGAAGAAAAAAGGAACTTATTTGGGTACCGTTCGCGCATGAAGCTGAATCAGATGACGCGCGCAAAAAATAAACAACGAGAGAGGGCTTTCAGGCGTGCTGACAGTAGGACGTAAGATGTTGATCTCGTGGTAATGTCGAAAAAAACGCGAATGGAAGTGCAGTAGAACAGCAACAACTGTTTAGAGAACTCTCGGGGAAGTTTGCAAACATTGATGGGATGCGTAGAAGTGCGTGTCTAAACACGAACATTGTTTGGTGTGGAATAATTTAAAATTGGAGGTGGAACAACTTCACGGCTTGGAGGAACGACGGTCAAGTGTGCTGTTCGACTATTACCTGGAAGTAAACTATGGGAATGATTCAAAACAACAAATGTAGGAAGATGTCATAAATTGAATATTTCTATGTTTGCGTGTAATTTACAGTATATAAATAGCAAACGTTGTGGAAGTAAGGATTGTTGTTATTATTAGTTATAGAAAGGAGAAATCCCGACCCCGACATAAACAAATACGTACGTAAATATTACATGCCGAGAGTCTGTATAGACGGCCTATCAAACCCGCTCAAATAAATATTTTCTATTGACTGATTTTCTCCCACAAATATTGTTATTATTTCAATATAATAAATGGTGGAAAAGGAGTAAAAGAGAGGGAGAAAATAATACTTCGGTCATACTCTCTACGCTTCGCAAACAATTGTATAGATCCCCGTGACCGCGGTACGAAAAGAACTGCTTTTGCTAGATCGATTGCAGTCACACAATGGAAATTTCATGTAGTTGGATTTGAAAATTGGACATAATTAAAAGGCAGATATGCGTTCATTTTATTAATTTTAATATTACAGAAATTAAGTGTTTATATTTTTAAGTTAGTTAATAACAGAAATCTGTAAAACATGTGGAGGGACCACTACCTTTCATTTACAGCAAAAAATCACAAAATTTGGTTGAGTAGAGAGTTTAAATTTCTTTCTAAACGAAAACACTTTGAGTTTTCAACACCTAGATTACCAATGAAAGAGTCTCATTTTCTTTTGGGCAAGCCTTAAAGCTTCCCTCAACTAAAAGAGTTCCCTTTTGGGATTTGATCGCTGCCATTAAAGGAAGCAGATAACGTTGTAAGATTTAATCCAGTTTTTAGTTCCTGTGTTCACTAAATAATCTTATTAACTCCACATGGTTTGCCAAGTATTTTCTACAAAATAGATAATAACCACTTATAAGCTGCTTTATACAACCGTTCCTTTAATATACGATGTATTAAGGTGTAACTTCGCCAAATTAACATTAGAAGTTGGACTTACAATAACGGATGCAATTCCTTTTGTTT
Source organism: Acheta domesticus (assembly GCA_031308135.1). NCBI lineage: Eukaryota > Metazoa > Arthropoda > Insecta > Orthoptera > Gryllidae > Acheta > Acheta domesticus. Next base: position 65,444,281 of record JAHLJT010009419.1, on the reverse strand, counting down.
CCAGTGCCGCCCTTCGGGCATCTGGAGCAGAAAAGGTGGGAACCTTTTTTTGGCCTTCATGGGTCCCTTCGCCTCTTCCGTTACAGAGCGCGGGGACGTTAATGAAGAAAAATGACATTCACTTGTCTCGCGCTGAAAGTCACGAGACCCTCCCTCACAAACCTACTAGTTAAACGTGGCATACCGTTTATTTTTACTTTCTTGTACGTGGACTTCAGTAAAGAGACAAAGATGTTAAGCCTCACATTCCTAGTTCTTACTTATTCTTACGAAGTTACTTACTCTTACTTACGTAGTTCTTTACTTATCCTTGCAAAATATCGTTTTTGTTTTTCCTTTTAGGTACTGACAGACATCAAATGTGAATTTTAGAGTGTCTGAAAATATCTATTTTGATGTAGAGGGCTTCAAAAGCCTAATTGCGTGTGAAACTACAGAAAACTATTGCGATTGGTTCGGCCTCATGCAGGAAAATATTAATGCCAGCACATCGTAAGCCCAGTGTAGAAATAGCTGATAATCCGTATCCAGACTATACACAAAATTACTTTGGAGCAGGGACATGCCCCATTAAGGAATTCAAAAAGCTCAATGTGCACAAAACGGTGATCTAAGTAAAAATTAATATATTAACGAAACTGTAAGATGAATAAACATTCAAATAGTTCCAAAAAGTGTTCTATTGCAAAAATTGAAAGGTGGAAACTGTTTCATAATACCCATACTGATATGTGCTTATTAGAAAACATTTTATATCACACAATTTTGTGTGGATTCTAGTAAATTGGTCACTATTTAATTACCAGAAAAACGAGTACGCATTTTTTCCCGTTCACAGGATATCTCTCAAATCGTGAATGAGAAAGTTCAGAGACATTTAAGCGCTCTCTACGAAAAAATGTTAGGTGTTTGTGCCTCTTCACTTTACTCACCAAACTCTCTGGTAATGCGTCCACGCTTTGCAATGTAACACATTGCGCTTTGTGTCAGGCAAAATTATTTTCCCGCTATCCAGAAGGTCCGCCCCCAAGGCCGGCACACTTGCTGATTCATTGATTAGTGTTTCCGGACGCGACGACGGCTGAGGTCATTAGTGCCGTATGTGTAGTGCATGTTATTGCTCGGGAGGTGGCAGTGATCTTCCCCTATAGTAAAGGGGGATCTGGCGCCGCATTTCATGTCAGCTAGTGAGGGTTTCCTCAAACAGAAATCTCCCACCAGCGGAGCACCGACCCAGCAGGGACAAGTTCTAAGCTCCCGAAATGTGTGGCATGTAGTGATGTAGTGCAAGTGTGTGTAAGTAAGCGGTGAGGATGCGAAAAGGAAGGAAAGGAAAGAACGCGCGCGGTCCGTGGCCAGCTTGATAGGGTACAGTTCCGGCATTCGCCTGGTATTGTTCGGAGAAACCACCTGAAACTACAGATCAGACCAGTCGGTCGCTAGAATTCTCCTTTAGACAGCGAAGACCTCGCAGCACATTGTGATTTCCCTTTATAACTTCAACGAAGTGCAAATCAGCTGTAAGTAATCTCATAGAATTTGGTTATGGATTATCTAGCAAAACCAGTCCCATGAATTTAGAACGTAATATAAACTAGTGGTGCGAAAACAGCACGTACTTTCTCGCCCGTATTGTCACGCAAAATTACGCAAAAAGTATTCAAATTTTCGAAAAATTGTTCATGACCTTATTTGAAAATATAACTTGAAGGAAACTTCATTAAGGAAAAAATCTCTATCTTCATAACTGTTATTGTAGGAAGAAGTTGAAAAAGTTTGAATTATTGCATTTTTCGAAAAATTAGTTTTCAAAGAAAATGAGATTTTTACCATTGCCTTAAACATCCTTCAAACTATTAAACAACAATATATAGTCAAATACAATATAGTAATTTTTTTAAACTTTTGAAAATGTCCCAGAGGGTTCATGTAAAGTTCCTTCCTAAATTAAAATATCAGTTTCAAATTCAGAGCTCTGCGACATAAGTCAGATCAATTGGTGAATATCAAGTTTGGAGAAAATCGGTTGAACGGTTTAGCTACTAGCGTTGTTCACACACTGACACACCCACGGACAGGCAGACATCTTTCAGCAATTTGTAAAGATTATTATATTTGTGAGTGTAAGTGCTTCAAATAACTTCAAATAAAGTATTTTGAAAACTCAACAAGTTTCTGTGAAAATGAGCTTCAAATTACGCATTTTAAGTAGCGCTAAAATGCAATTTTCTTTAAAACGGCCCATAATTTTTAAAAGAAAATTGCCATTTAGGACTAGGTTTTTGTGTTCTTTTATATTCCAAAACTAATATTTCCGTTCTAGCAATAGAGACACCGAAAAATTAAGAAAATGACAAACATTGTACGGTGATAGATGACAACTGGTAAGAAAGAGTATGTGGCAATTCCGAATAGCTAGCGAAGACCCAAGGAAATAGAAAACTAATACGGGAAAGTCTGTGCGATTCTGTTGCACTAAAATTGTTCACTTTCTAAAATTGTGCACTACTACAATTGTACACTTTCTACAACTACAATTGTGAACACATGATTGTTTTTCTTAATGAAATATGTTCATCAAAAACAGATCTTCAAATAAGGTCGTGTTAAATTTTTTGAAAATATGAAATGTTTTTCTACAATTTTCTGACAAACATAATAGCCCGCTCGGAATTGACTGCGCTTCGTTTTCGTCGTTTTCTTACAACTACAATTTTAAAAATACATTTTTTTTCAATTACATGTATTTATCAAAACAACATCTTGAAATAAGGCCATGCTTAATTTTTTCAAAATACGAGTAGTTTTTCTATACTTTTGTGACAAACGTAATAGCCCGCTGTATATTTACTGTAGGGATGGGCAAAATCGTTCATTTTTGTGAACAGTTCTTTATAAGATCGTTCTTTTTAGTGAACTAGTTCGTTGAACTAGTTCAAAAGAACGAAATAGTTCATTTATTTTCGCCACGTACACAGGTATGCCATATTGGGCGGAATACCGCTAATTGGGCGAAAAGCAAGCGTCGACTTGCGGGAAGAAAATGCATTTTGGGGGATTCCGTCCATAGGGCGTAATTCTTTGTATCCTGGGAGGGCTGTAGGCGGTATGATTTTCTTTCGCTTACTAAATCGTCAATATTGCATTTTCCCACAAATTGTACAAGTATTTATGACTTTTGACAGAAATGGCGTATGTAAAAATGTTTGAGTTTTGAATACCATGCAGCTATTATGAAAATGTCAGAGCCCATTTTTTTACATACATTTTACCCCTTTTTCTAGCAATTCAACAAGTATTTAAGTCATAAGGCTAGGCTTAGTAGGTAGGCTTTGTACACAAGAGTATTTTTAAACTTCTTGTGAACGTGCAGCTATTTTGAAATTATCAGAAGCAGTGTAGGTCGAGCTTTATTCACCGGTTACCTTTTTTCCCCAGTGGGTTATTTGGCGGGTTTTCCCAGAAGGGATCTGGCAACCCTAGACGTAGGTGTTTTTTCAGCGTTGAAGTTAAAATTTTTGCCGACACCGTAGGTCGAGGCCAAAAAATCAACAGAGACCATGAAAAATCACACTTAGCTCAGGATATAACAATATTTTTCTACGTCTGTATAAAAATTCTAAAGTTCGTAACTTTATTTTGCAATAAAATGTTTGATCTCTCGAGAAAGAGCAATAGGTTAGAGAGCATTACTAAGGGATACTTCGTTGAATTCCCGTGAATGAAGTACTTTTTTCACGGTAACAAGACAGTTGTCTTGGAAACCGTCTTCTTTAATGGATATAAAAAATAGCCTATATCATACCCTGTTAACATAGCGCAGAATCTGCCTTTATTGTAGACAGAGATATAGAATTAGATTTTGGGTAAATGCTTCATTTTATTTTGCGTGAAATGTTGCAACATGAGGCCGATAAGCCGAGTGACATAATCCTACGAACTAAATAAAATCACTTTTGCTGCATGTGTCATACACTATTTGTAGACAGTCTTTCTGAGTTTCATTATATTTTAATTCAAACATATGCATTAAATCTACGTTGTATTAAGTAGCTCATGTGATCAGACGAAAGTATTTTGTTTTCACTGTTATATTCACAGTTTTATCTGAATATAATGAATATGTCACTATGTAATGAAATATTACTTTTGGCGCTAGTCCTAAAAATTTAATTCTCAGAACGCTTTGCTTTCCCCAAAAGTAACTTCTTTTTATAGGTTCTCTCGTGCCCGTGTCACGTCACTTTGGGACAGCTAGGTGGCATCTACAAGAATACCCGTCTCGTATTAAATGATTTCTTTTGATAAGTATCTAACATGCTTCATTCTAGTTCAATTTTCTCATATATTAAACAACCCTTAAAATGTTGCTTACAGTAGAAAAGTGAATTCTACTCTATTTGCCAGTACATGAAAATTCATATTTTAATTTTCATGTACTTGCAAATACATGCAGTACATGAAAGATGTGCATTGAATGTGATGGATAGAATATGTTGTCACATTCAACTGCGCACTTCACTACCCCGTTTTACAAGTAGGATTACAAATAAAGGATATTATTTGTAAAAGAAATAACTCCATGGGAATCACTAATCAAAGTAGCTGTTATTACTATATGCTAGGCATTCTGCCCTTGATAATCCAGATTAGTGACATTTATATTCAGCAAGTTATCAAAATGCAATTCCAGCAATATAAAAAGCACGCAAAGGTACATTACACACAATACAAGCAGCCAATATCCCCAAAGTCACGTGAATTCCGACCACCGCATGTTGAAACCTGCGTAGTGAGCTCATGCGCACTGTGACCGCTGAACTACAGGAGAGAACTAATTGAACTACTGAACTAATGAACGATGACCGGCGAACTAAGAGAATTAAATGAACTACTGAACTAAATGAACTACTGAACTAAACGAAATAGGAATAGTGACCGGCAAACTACGAACGATGACCCGTGACAGATGAACTATAGTTCACTAAATGGTCGTTCCGTATCGTACCGTTCCTTTTCAAGAATAGTTCAATTGAACTAGTTCGTTCGCGATCGACACATCCCTAATTTACTGTGCTTCAGAGAGCTGAGTGCGTCGTAAATTATAATGTGCAATTTTGTATATTATTTCTTTCTTCGTTTTTTACATTCAAACTTTTGTTATACACTTACACATTAATATTTTAGAAATTGTTTATTTTGAAATATTTGAAATGAGTAAAAAGAATTAATAGTTCTCAGAATAGCGACAATGCAGTGTCTGCAACAATGAAATTCACTTTGCGCTAGCGAATATGTGTGATTGTTGTGACCTGATGGAGCTGTATGAAAAGGAGTTATAATTGTCTAATTTATGTTGATATTTGCATCAAAATATTTAGTTTTCGCACCAAATGCTGTACCATTTGTAGTAATCTTCACTAATCATGGCCCTATGGAATGCATTTCTATATTGTCCAGGGTAACAGGCTTCTTTTTCCAACACAGGTTTACAAAACGTTTGTATTCAATGTTTGTGCAGTTGTAGAATTCACATAGTTCTGACAACAGTGCGATGAAAACAGTGAGTTGTACGCTTGTTGGTTGAATTGGACGTTTTCAAATAATAGCTAAGATGTTAGTAGCGCATAAAGTGCAATATTTCAGTACTACATAGCTGTTTCCTCTAATACGGGAAAGTAAGTGCTGTTGTAGCACTACTTTTAGGCTAGTGTAGTTTTCTGATGTTGTTCCACCTTCCTTCCAGCTGCCATCCGCTGGATTTAATTCTTTGTGAATCATTCCAAGCGGAGCGTACCGTTCCGTTGTCAAGTGACAGTTGGCAGGGGCGAACTGAATATCACACGATACATTTTGGCTGATGCTGCGCTCATGCTGCGTCAGAGTGCGCTGCGCCGGGTTACAAAATCAGTTCCTTGCTTATATGGTGATTTTTCCATAGCTGCCACTCAAGGTCTGTCTTCACGGTGGAATATATCGCGGCATTTCGCATCTTTCGGGAATCGCGTATTTCTCGTAAAAATCGCAGTATACTAAGTTGAACTGATGCCCGGAGCATACTTCATCAGTCCGATTTCAAATTCTCATTGAGAGTTAAATTTTAAAAACTGAATCACTCCTGTTTACTTAAGAGTGATACAAAAGGATTAACGTTCTACGTTCAGGTTAGGAGGTTTAACAAACAATATTCGTGTCTGTTAAGCGGCGTCTGACCGTAAGCGAGAACTGTTAACTTACAGAGACTTGTTACTTTATTTCACGTAATTGATAAATACAATAAATAACTGCATGATTTAATAACACAACACAAAACGAAAACAAGGTAGGAAATCGCCATTCAAACATATTTCTCTCATGTAGCAAAGATATTTATATAAGGGAGATTTTAGTAAGAAAATAAACACGAAATAGTAATAAGTAGTAAATAATATAAACATAATAGAATTCTCGGTTATTTTATAGAAAAAATGTGGTAAACGTATTTTCTTATGAAGGCACAATTCCCCGCCACGCGACGCTTCACCTCTTGCGTGTATACACCTCTTTAGCGATTTTAAGGGAAAATGATCGAGGAGTCAGGGGAAGTATCCCGTGCCCGTAGGAATGCCGAGCTCCCCAGGCGGGCAAGTTGCTAGTGCGGGTCCGGTTTGACGTCCCTGCTCTAGAATCACGAACCAATGCCATAGCTTTTTCCTGAAAACAATAATGGGGGGTGTCAAATTCGGACCCCAAAACAAGTATAATCATTTTCTGCAAATTGCGAGTAACTTAAGATTGATTAATTCGAAGGTAAACGACGCTTAAAATATAATCGGCGGTTTTAAAACTGTTCCTTCAACGAAATTAATTGCTCGTAGAAGCTTCTTACGGTTTCTCCTCCCCCTAATGAGAATAAAAACTCCGTTCTTTTGGAATAAAGGTAATTAGAACTCAATGGACGGTGCGCGATTTGAAATCTGATTTTTCTTCCTATTAAAAGCATCATTGACACAATTTCATGGTTTCTAAAGCGTCTGAAAGCGTAACAGTCACGCAAGTGTGCAACATGCATCCCTCGTCATTCTAAAGTGAAGAATTCTTTCAGAAAACAGCAATATTTCTTACAAATTATGGAGAACTTTCGTTTAACAAATAGACAATTAACAAAGAAATATGAATTGGATAACTCATTTGAAAATAATTACTAAAGTATATATTTGCATTAGTTCCTCATTATCAACATCACCAATTAAATCGTCCCACATTAAATGTGTACAAATTGAAGCAACAGTTTTAAGTGAAAATATAATAGGAATTGTCACTATAAAATTTTCCTTGTTTTTGATAATTGTCATCTTGAGTGAACAAAAAGACACATGAATAATATTATTACATTTCTGGATGTATGAGGTATCTATTCGATTATAAGTAAACCTAAGAAATGATATTGAAGAATGCGTTTTTCGAAATATTGACTACTGAAATATGGGCATAACTAGGAAATAATTTCTTTTACGTAAATTGTATTTTAACAGTTGCATACCAATTTAGGGTTAATGATGAACTTCAGTGTAATTTTTTTCCCTAATATTTATTCAGGTTAAGAGTTCGTTTAAAACTTTCAGAACCTTTCTTAACCTACAGGAATATTTGCGCTTTTGAATGCTGATTGGATGTTTAGAGAGAGAAAATTTCAAAGCGTCATGCTTAGTTGGTTTGTGGAAATACTGGGGTTTTCATGCAGCCAAACCTATTCATAAACGCGTTGTAATCTTATCTTAGTGCATGTTGATGTATATAACTGTTGTTCAATCGGAAGAACATACTAAATGTTAAACCAGTTGATCAAAGAAATAGCTAAATAACTCTTTTTATGAGTACAATTTATACCTGAGTTTCATAAAAGGCTATGTATGTAAGGTGTTCTTAGCAACGCTGAATCTATCGATGTGAATATCGTTTACGTGTCTAAATAAAAAATTATAAACTCATTGTTTTGAAGACTTGTTGATAATAAAATTTTCATAATTATTGTCCATCCTAATTGTGGATATTTAAGGACTTCGGTGTCAGAACGTTCAATGTCATGTTTTCTTACATTTCCTCATGCGAGCTTAAATGTGGCACAATTCGCTCTTGGACGATTTGGAGGTAACAACTTGATTTTGGTCATATTTGAGTTATGTCTCTTTTTTCAAGTCTCCAAAGCGTCCACTCCGAGGCGCCAGTCGTTTTCACTCTAGAGGTTCCACTGCAAGTGCGTTGCAGCCGACTGCCGCTGGGCGCTGCCGGAACGGCGATGCACCGCGCGCCGAGTAAATATCCCATTATGAGGCGCCCGGCCACTTCGCCGGCATGCACAACGCCACGCAGCCATGACGAGGCAAGGCGGGGAGGGAATGGAGGGGAGGGGCAAGGCAGGATGAGTAGGGGTCGGGGTCGGAGATGGGGGGTGAGGGGGAGGAGGGAAGGGGCGAGGTAGAGCAGCGCGGGGCGGTGCGGGGCGCTGTGGGGCTGGGCGGGTGGGTGGGGAGGGGGTTGGAGGGGAGACACGAGGCGTGACACTTGGAAACGAGTCTGGTTGCTTGACAAAAGCGACGAAATGATGTTGATGGAGAAAATTTACACATGCACATTGCTCAATTCGCTAACGACACCGCCATTTCCATGCCCAACTATTCAAATTATTTAATCTATAAATAAATTCAATCATATGTCAATCAAAATTGACGATCGTTATATCAATTATAAAATCAAACTAATCCCTACAAAATCATCCATCAAAATATTTTAACTACGACAATTTTCAACCCCAACTCCACTCCAAATAAACAATCACCCAATACCATAAACTCCACACAATCAATCTGTCAAATATCTAGGGCTAAATTTTGATACCAAACTAAATTGGAAAAACCACATAAGTAAAATTATAGCAACACAAAATTAAACTAATTATTCAACTGAAGCCATTTCTAATGCCTAATAGTAAACTCTCTTCAAACGTTGCCATTATCCTCTATTAATCAATAATCAGATCCCTAATGCTGTACGCTTACCTTAACTAGACCAACTCGTCTAAAACGAATAGAAGCGAGGAGCACCGAGTGAGTTCGGGAAAGATGGAGCGGGACTGTGGGAAGCAGAGCGGAGTGGGACACAAAGAAGCAGACGGTTGGAAAAGATCGAGATATTTTGGGGTGTCGAAGAGTGTCAAGAAGAGACAAGGAGAGGTGAAGCGTGCAGGGTGCAGCAGGACAGAGTGATGCCGGGTGCAGAGGTGGCCGGGAAATGGCGGTGTGAGGCGGATGAGAGGGCTCGGATGGCATATGAAGAGGTGAGGATGAAACACTGCGGGAGACAGGGCGGACAGGAGTTGAGAAAAAGGTGCAGTGGGAAGAAGATGGAGCGTGGTGCAGAGAACTGGTTATGGAGGGGAGAAGCGGATTGGATAGGAGAGGTAGGCGGCATGGTAGAGGGCAGTGAAGTTGGAGAGATGGTGGAAAGGTGGAACTAGATAGGATAGATGAGACGGAGCAAGCGGTATGGGATGGAATGGAGAGAAGCGAGAGATAAAGGGCCGTGTTAGGAGAGCAGAGTAGGGAATTGCAAAAGAGGGAGGACCTCGCCGCATAAGACGCGAAGTGATAAGGAGTAGGATATGAAATAGGTGAGGGGTGGGGAGAAAGGAGCGGGAAGATCACGTCATAAAAGAGAGAAGCTGGACGAATGAGGTGGGAAGAGGTGAAGAGGTGATGCGAGGCGGGGCAATTGATTGATTGATTGTTAGTTACACAGAGCATGCCAACTGTGAAGGTCATTAATACCATAAGTATACTGCATAATTTTTTCCTCGGGAGGTGGTCTTTCCCAGCTGGATGGTGAGATCCGGCGCCGACCTATCGTCGACTAGCGGAATTTCCTCAACCAGGTATCTCCCACCTGCGGGGCACCGTCCCAGCCGGGACAAGCCCTAAGCCACCACCGGCCTCTCGGCATGTATGGTAGTGTGGTATATGTCAGTGCGTGTGTAAGTAAGGGCTGATAATAGGACAAGAAAGAGGAAGGAAAAATCTCATGCGGTCCGTGGTCTGTTTGTCAGGGTACTGCTCCGGCATTCGCCTGGTGTTCATGGAAGAAACTATGGAAAACTATCGATCAGAGCAGCTGAGCGCTAGAATTCTCCTCCAGACGGCGACTAATTCGACCTAGCTCACAAGCAAGTGTCGAAAATCCTACCATTGTCGGAAGGGGAACCCTAGGATCTCCCGGTCCAAGACACTGCAGTGACATCAGTAGATGCCCTGACCCACCTCTCCCGGTGAGGGGAGAGAGAAGATGCGGGAAAGGCATAAGTGGGACGGGGTGAGTGGAGAGGAGGAACCGAGATGAAAGAAGCGTGGTGGCAGGAGCAGGAGAGGATGTAGCCATGAGAGACCGACGGGCGTGGGTGGGAGCAGGAGAGTAGCTGGGTTGCATGGGAGTGGAATGTGCTTGCAAGTGCAACGCCTTTCGAGTCTGTCCCGCTTCCGGTAGCTCTCGTTGCACGGCACGCAATGCGAAAACAAAGAGAGATCACGGCTAAGTGCATTGTAACGTGAGTATGGTCGCGGTACCCAACTACTTTATTTTATGCTCATCCAACATTTTTACATGCATCGCACAATGAGACAATTGTAGTCGTTTAAATTTTAATGGACTTTCAACTTATTTATGCATCCTCCTGTCTAGATTTTATAATTAATCTGACCCAAAATGAAGTTCTACAACTTCTCTCATTTCGTTTTACATATACGACTCTAGCGTTGGCTCTGCCTTTTGCATTTTAAATAAGAACTAATGAGTGAAAAAACAACTTGAGTAAGTAATTGGATGAGAAGCGACAAAACGCGATGAAAATCTGTAGCAGTGTTTTGTTTTGAATAACGCTTTAGTTGGCATTATTACCAACATTATTCGCATGTTGGATTCTGACAATTTATCTAGGTTTGTTAGTTGAGAGTAATTAAATTAATCTGTGAATATATAATGTGTCTTTAATATTTATTAATCATAAGTGACAATGGACCTCAGTGTAAAAATTTACTACGCCCAGGACAAATCAAAAGATGCGTTGCATGATTGTGTTGGTGACGTTAACGAATTCAGTTTACGAGTTGTAATGGAATGTCACTGAGAGTATTTATTTATCAGAAGCATATTCACAATTAAACAAATGTAAATAAATTATTTGTATTAGCAGTGATTAGGATAAAAAAAGTAATCGTCACTGAAATGCCTGATTCAAAATAGCCTATGTTCTCAACGATATGAATGATGTCAGTGATATCATTCTGATTACTACTAAAAGAAAGCTGGGGAAGTGTTTGAGTCTTTGTCCTACTCTGGCTTCTCTTAAGATAGCTTATTTTTACTTTCCACTTAATCGTTCATGATTAAGGTAATCACAACGGATGAGTTTATTTTAGCTCCTTAGGAAAAGGAAATATATAGCGAAAAAAATGAAAATACTTATATTTGATACGAGTGGTAAAACTGACACGAGACCGATATGCTGAGTGGCGCAATCCTACGATTAAAATGAAAACACTTTAACCACGTGTGTCGTATACTATTTTTAGACAGCCTTATTGACTTTAATTTTCTTTCAACTGAAGTATTCCAATCATTTGATTGCATGCTTCATTACGTTGAGATCAATAGTAGCTGATAGGGTCAGACGAAAATATTTTGTTTTCTTTGATACATTCACACTATTTTATTTGAACATTTGAGCTACTTCCCACTTGTAGCACTAGTGCTAAAAATTGAAATTTTAGCACATTCTGTGTTCCCTAAAAGTGACAGTTTTACTCGAGATTGTTTAAAAACAATTGCTTGGAAGAAAAGTAAAAGAAAATTTTGTCCCTCATCCTGCTTTTTATTAATTAAATACATCAATTCCTTGTTTATGACTAAATGACTATATTTGTGAAGACAGTTGATAAAAATTCGAGTAAGATTTTGTAATTATGAATTTATAGCGTCACGTGCGGGGTAAAATATAAACAAAGTCAAGACCAAGTCTCTGTGTAGATCTGTGAGCGATATCACTTGTCCGTCAGGTATATTGCTAGTCTGATCCTTCATGCCTCCTCCCACGGTGTAAGAAATATATCTTACTCCGTGCCTCCTCCTTTATCCGCGTTTGGGACCGACAAGAGCTTTCGTTAGGCTACTCAATCCACTCAACGTTTGCTCCAGGCGGAGATGATGGTGCTATGCAGACGATACAGTTCTCTTGGCAAAGGGTACAGCCGAACAAGAGGGTAAAGGTGCCCCCAAACCAAATAGATAATCGCAATACTCATATGAATGAGAACAGAAAATGTCGTAGATTCCTAAAAATCAGCCTCCTAGGGCCATCTGCTGCAGAGATATAATGAGATACGTGTTTTTCATTTTTATTTTTTCTCAGCTTCTATATCAGGCTGAAAAAATAGGAGAGACAAAGAAAAATAGGTGAATTTGAAAGTAGTTTTGTCAACCAATTTTGGCGCCAAATTCAAATAGAAAAAAAAATTTTTGAAATTAATTTTCGAGGATTAAGAAAAAAAATTCTTCATAACTGTAGCTATAGGACAACGGGGAATTTTTTAAAAATTTTTCCAATTTTCGAAAAATCAGAGTTTTCGGTTTGGGACATTCGCCGTAACATGAGACCTTCGCCATTCTCTTAAACGTGTTAAGGATTTTCTTCTAAATTTAGCAACGGGATTTATCTACTTTTTTGTTACCAGAGCCCTAAAATGAGAGATTTTTTAACGAAAATTCGCTGGTTTTTCTCCACAGCATTACATAACTTTCTTTTGTTAAGAAGTTCCTTAGAGAAAGTAATATACAAAACCATAGTAAGCAGACTCGCGGTCGGATACTAGAAGAACTAAAACTAATAAAAACTTCAGAGATGACTACTTTAAGACCAATAAAGGGAAAACAAGTTGAGATAGAATAAATAATCAAGAAATAAGGAATCAATGTGGAGTGACGGTCATAGTTTAATTCATAAGAACTCGAAGAAAAGGCTTGGATGAACACTTGTCGTGGACAAACTACAGTAGACTGATTAAAATAGCAAGATATTCAAGACCCTTGAAGTAATGGGATCTGAATAAAAGATGGATCGAAAGCTGGGCGTCGACATCTCCCGACTTATAATGAAAGTAAAATGTGAAAAATAACAGGTTCCATGTACGTAAAAGAAGGAGAGGAGGAGGAGGAGGAAGAAGAAGAAGTAGCAATTTAATCGGAACTTAATTCGCTACATAAGAATTAAACAGTTCTTTGAAATTTCACTTCTAGACTGATATCGAATTTGACTCATCAATTTTTAATTTTTTTCCACTTAGTAGAACATGTTCTTGTAAACGCCTTATATTTCTTTTTTATTTTCTATTTTAAACTTTTCCTGACGTATTTTTTACGTCTACTCAACCTGTGATATTAAGTAAAAATTAATAATTACGAATCTTGGTTGTTTTGTATGTGAACATTTGTTTTACATTTTTATTTGTTTTCTGTAAGCTGTGTTTAAATTGTTTTATAATTAAGAAAACGTAGAACTTCAACTTAAGCACTTTCTTTCCCGCAATAAAAGCCTAAAGAAAGTCATCTTAGAACGAAACAAATGGAATAAAAACTAAGAAGTTATAGTAAAGCAACAATAAGGCATACATTAAACATGGCTTAGTAGTGTTAGTTTGCAACATAAGAATTGAACCTTTTGCTGGAAGTGATCATCAAACAAACAATTACAACCTTTCTGTTCTAAATAAAACCGCACTACTGTAATGCAAAAAAAGGAAAAATACAGAGAGGCAATGTATTTTTCATAAATTATTCTTGAGTGTTGTTAAAATGGCTTTCCTAAAGTCATATTAAAGAAAGAAAAGAATAAAAGATAACTTCGTGGTTGACCAAGTTTTCTGGTATTTAACAATATAGCCATTTTGAATTACATGGAATCTTCAAATTGGCAATCGACCTATGACAAGAGAGAATCGTCCAAAAGGAACCATAATACATTAAGTTTAATAAATGCTTCAAGATTAAAAAAAAAAGTGTTCAGTAATTACAATAGATTTTGCAGGATACCGATAAATATTACTATACAATATTGAAATGTTGAACACCGGCATCATTACCATAATATATCGATTTAAAGCAACACGAATATTGATATTCATATAAAAACGAAATTGGAACCCTGCGAGCAAGTGAGTTCCATTGGTCTCGAATGCGCTGCTAGTTCTCGGCCTCTCTGCCAGAGAGCGCGCGTGGCTGTACACTGGTACAAGGTACGCTCTCTTCCTCTCCACTTACGACGCGAGTAAATTGCAACGCGCAAGAGATGTCACCTGTCTTACAACGTCTTATACGCCATATACGAAGAGTGAATATCTAATGCAGTGGAGAAACAAGTCGGACTGTTCATAAGAGATCTCCTTGAGAAGTGTATAGAAAATGTGCCTATGCGTGACAAACGTCGCTTAAGTTTATGTTCACTAACCTTCCGATTGCTCTTGCTCCTGTGAAAACGCTCCATTAGAATATAAGACGTTAAAAAGTGACTTATGTTGTGTATACATCTGGAAGGAAATCGGGGAGACTTACGTTGTACTTGCTAAGCATTGACACATGGGGATATAATAATCGTGATTTATTCATAGAATTAAAAGATATGCATTTTCTTACTTTCAAACTACCAATAGCCAATCATTAACAGTTATTGTGTGAGAATTGCAATTAAGACAAGAACGAAGTTGTATATACGCTTAGGGGGTGGTTTTTGAAAGATAATTTTAACATACAGTGTGTCCGGGGAGGAAACGTCGAAACTTCGAAAATAAGCTCTTAAGACAATTCTAAGGATACTTCGTCTAATACTCTACGTGGATATTCCGAATGGTTGGGCCGCAATGAGAACTCAAAATTTAATTTGAAAAAATGATTTCTATGCAAAAATTTGCATTATGGAAGCATAGAAACACTCCAGAAACATGTAAATTGTTTATTATTTACGAAAGAAATTAATATATTTGCTCAGGCAGAAAAATTAAGCGAGAAATAAAAAAACAGTCGAATTGTGTAAATTGGGTGATTTATTATTTCGCGCTTAATTTTTCTTTCTGAACAAATATATTCATTTCTTTTGTAAATAATAAACAACTTATGCGTTCCTGGAGGGTTTCTATGCTTCTATAATGCAAATTTCTGCCTGTAAATCAATTTTTCAAACCAACTTTTGAGTGCTTATTCTGGCACGTAGTTTTTTAGACAAAATATGCTTAGAATTGTCTTAAGAGCTTATTTTCGAAGTTTCGACGTTTCCTCCCTGGACACCATGTATAATCTCTCTTTAAAAATAAATAAAACTAGAAATGTTTACCACATTGTCTTACATGGAATCTTGGAGTCTATTTAGTACCTTTTTAAAACCGAACGGATGTCAAAAACATTAAAGAAGTACAAAGTTTTCATCTAACATTATTATTTTGATTTAATTATGAATTATTTCAATGCTTTATTTATACGAGTTTGTCCGATCTGAATATCAAAACAATTTTATAATATTTATATTATATATGTGCATACGAACTATGCGCATATCCAATGCTGTAGGGTCAGAGCTAATTCTGAAACATCAAGAGTGAATCGAATATTTGAAGGTTTTAATACTCCTCTCTTGGTAAAACAAAATGAGTTGGCCTACATTTTGAAAATCAATAAAATATGTCATAACAGATTCGTTTGTAGACCACAAGTCTGAACGGGTCAATCCCCTACATGTGCGATGTAAATAGCGGAACAAGGGAGCATGAGAACCTTACAAAACCAATTTTCTTTTCGTATTTTTCTCAATTTATTCAAAACAATTATCGCATATTAATTGCATCACTTTCCCAATTATTATTCCCCTGCTGGATTTGTGGGCGGATTTTCAAAATTTTCAATGAACAAATTTAAAAAAGCGTTATTTCAAACATTTTTGTGGGGAATTTTGAATAGAAATTTCCTCTTTCGCCTGGAATGCTTTGGCTCTCCCGGTCCTCCCACAAAAGATCATTGCGCTTGGGCTTCTGAGAACACAAGTTTCAGAAGCCCAGTGGCGAAGAATGCGTCTGCGTCATTCGCGAGAGTATTAGCAAAGCACAGGGCAGAAGAACTGGGCTTGCGCCTTGGAGTTCAGCCTCACAAAGTAAAGCGATTCTGCGAAACCGCAAATGAGAAATTTGAAACCAGTTTCGCCCCAAGCGTTGAGCGCTGAGGTGAACTGGATTGATGAGGAAAGGAGAAGGGAGCCAATTTGGTAAAGATTGGAGGCACAAGAGCTGGAGAAAGATATCCGGAGATGGCGAGTTTAGATAAGGGTCGCTGAGACATGGCAGGGAGACTGGAAGGAGAGATGGGGCAGGTAGACGAGACGAGGACGAAGGTCTGAATGATAGCAACGAAAAGGCGAAGCAAATCAGGGAGGCGTATCCTAGAAGTGGGACGGGATGGGACGAGCAAGCAGGTCGAGAAGGGGCGACGGGGAGGCGAGGGGGGGAAGGCAAGAGCGCGGAATCGAGAGCGGGGAGGCAAGATCGGGAAGGCAAGAGCGCGGAATCGAGAATGGGGTGGCGAGAGCGGGGAAGAGTGGGCAGAGTGGCGAGATGGGACCGAGAGATGTAAAAAAAAAAGAGTGAGGCGGAACGAGACGGCCGGGCTGGATGAGGGGACGCGGAAACGATAGTGGGAAGGAGGGACTATTGAGGCGGGTAGGGAGAAGGGCGGGGAGGCGGGACCGAAGCGGCTGGAAAGTGGGGAGATATTGACGGTCCGAGAGAAGTGGCGACGAAGCGGTGGGGTGGGCTGCTTGTGAGACTTGAAGACGGTCGTGTGGCTGGTTGACTGATTAGTGATTCCGACCGCGTCAGATGATAAGGCCACATAAGTCCCATAAGTGTTTTGCATGCTTTATTATGGGAGGTGAAGGTGAACTTTGCTGTATGGTGAGATCTGGTACCGAACTACCGGTCGACTTGCGGTTTTTTTTCTCAACAAGGTGTCTCCCACCACTGGGGCAACGCCACAGCCAGGACAAGCCGCAAGCTCCCAGCTGTTCACCCAGCATGTATGGTAGTGTAGTGCGTGTAAGTGTAAGTGTAAGTGTAAGTAAAGAGTAAGGATAGGATAAGAAAGAGGAAGGAAAGATCGCACGCGGTCTGTGGCCCGTTTATTAGGGTATTTCTCCGGCATTTGTCAGGCGTTGTTCAGAAAACCCTGGAAAACCTACGGGTCAGTGCAGCAGACCGCTAGAATTCTCGTCCAGACAGCGACTGAATTCAACCCTAGAATCTACCGGTCAGAGACACTGTCAGAGACAGTGACATCATTTGATGTCCGATCAACACCGGGCAAATGGCGGAGCAGTACCCTAACGAAAGGGTCACGAATCGCACGCAATCTTTCCTTCCTCTTCCTTGTCCTATTCTCACCCCTTACAAATACACTTACACTAACATGCACTACAGTAGCACACACGCCCGGAGATCGGTCGGGAGGTTAGAGCTTGTCCCGTCTGGGGCGGTGCCCCGCTGGCGAGGGGGGACCTGGTTGGGGAAAATCCCACTAGTCGACGGTAGGCCGGTGCAGGTAAGCATCTCGCCATCCAGCAAAGGATGATCACAGCCACCTCCCGAGGGAAAAAATGCACTACACTTACGGGACCAAAGCTCACCGTAGTTGACGCACCCGAAATCGCTAACAATCGATCATCAACTGATGTCGTGCGAGTGGGACTGGCATGTAGGGGAGAATCCGAGCGGGGAGAGGCGCGGGCAGTGGCCGGGCGCGCAGGGGACGAAGGAAATGAAGGAAGGGGAGGGGAGGAGGGGCAGCGAAGCGGGGTGGCTGCGCTCGCGGGCGCGCGGGCGTGCGCGTGACGAGGCGTGCGGCGCGGAAGGGGGTCAGCGCCGTTCGCCTACTTGGCCGCCTGCTATATAGACGCGCGCGCGCCGCACCTCGATGCCAGTGGCACGGGGCGCTGTCCGCAGGAGGGAGCTCGTGCTCTCCAAGGCATTCCGATTATTTTTTTTCTTTCATTATCTTTCTTTTGTTAATACAATAAACATTCATGTCGCGTTAAATCTTTCATTTTGGAAATGTAAAGTTTGCTAAAAATATTTAAACTAATTGTAATTGAATTTTTCACGGTATCGAGTATATTATTAGATTACTTTTGTGTAGAATCATAGAGAAGTAGGAGCCACGTGCTAAAAAAGGAACGATATTTAGTTGAATAATTTAAACTCTACAAAAGAGACGAAATGATTTGAATAATGATTTTGTGCTAGTGAATTGCAACGAATTAATGCAGTGATATTTAACCAGAATGAAAACTGAATTGAATGTAGACTTAAATTCATGTTAATTTTCTAATATTAACGTCATTTGCTGATCGGGAATCTTGTGCAATAGTTTTGTCTTCTCTCTTTTTCTCTGTCTCTCTCTTCCTATCTTTGTCTCTCTCTCTTTCTTCCTCTCCTCTCTCTCTGTCTGCCTCTCTCTTCCTCTCTCTCTCTATCTCTCTCTGCTTAACACCTCCTCTCTGTTTCTCATTTTCACAGTGTACCTCCCTCTACCTCTAACTTTTTGTTATTCTTTGCGTTTCTCTATCTCTATCTATTGATAGATCTATCCCTTTCTTTCGTTTTCTTCATCTCTTTTTCTGGACCGCTGTGCTGCCACGGGAAAATGTTCTGCGTAAATTCAAGGGACAAGCAGCGCGAAGACTGAAACGTGGGAGTGGCCTTCGGATAGGGAAGAAACTTTGAAATTCCATTATTGAAGCACAAACCTGGATGAGTAATTACTGTCAGGAGAAGTTGTTGGATATGTCCATCTATTGTAAAACAATTATGATAAACATCATAGATGAACCATTTTAGTTTAAAATTAATTCATGAGTATTAAAACTCGTATATGAAAATCAGTTTCTAAAGTATGAAAGCAGACATTTCAGATTGATGGGAAAAGGCGTATTGTCAGCTTCCAGCAGTGGTAATAGAATTAAGCATTGATCACGAACATCAACAAGCATTATCCGTAACATGTATGATCAATACATGCTATGATTATTGTGTTCGTTAAAATATAATTTCTATGATCTGAAGTAAATAGTGAGCTGAAATTACGTTTGAGTTAATTAAACGCGAGTGAAAATGAAAATGAATTTTGATAATAAAACTGTTAATAAATCGATTACAAAATAGAATACTGCAATACTACGAGCATAGCTTAAACGTCTTCATGCTAAATAAATATATTTTTACTTAGTGTCTATCATCAACTCTGTCTCCAGCTTTTAAATTTCTTGCGGTACCTTCTTCGGGGTGGCTGGCTACCTCACGTTCTCCATTGACGAAGTATGCAACTCAACTTTATGTAGTGTTTGATTATTGTATTCGTTTAATATAATATAATTGTTTAATACATTGCATTCAAGTCTCGATATAATACATTGCATTCAAGTCTCGATATAATACATTGCTTTCAAGAATTGTCTTCAGGTGATTCTTCTCGTCTTCTGCTCTCCAATTGTTCTGCGAATAATTGTCGGCAAATATAAAAAATAGGTTTCTCATCTCGTTGATGTTAGTATGGGAAATATTTAACCGTCTGCTTTTCTTGTAACAGTTCTAAACATTTCAAGCTTTTACAAGTGTGTATTGTGTTATTACTGAATTTTATAAAAGGTAAACATTATCCATTAACATTTTCATTCATCTTCATCGTTCATAGTGTTCTTTTCTTTTCTAGTTCCAAGCGAGGGATGTGTGACGTTTACAATGTCGCGTGCATGCCGTGGGTTTTCATTCGTTATTAAACTACCACGAATCTCTTTGAAGTTCTTCAATATCAGAATTTGTTTCAATTTTCTGACTGCATCTAGCATAAATAATAGTACACTTTACTGAAATGTAATCATCTACGTAGCTCAATATCTGAAAGATATTTTCCTTATTTTCACATTATTTTGTCCCATTCATGAGATTTGAGGTAGAGGACAGCTTTTTCTATTCTCTTATTGTGTTCCTGGATCATTGTATCGCTAGCTACTGATGTATGGAAAGATGCGCACTTTTTTTTCACTTTCACTTTCAGCTTAACAAGGACCGTCCGCATGTGAAAGAATGAAACACGATTTGCATGTGAAAGAATTAGGATCTACTGGTAGTAAGCTGTGTCGGCCGTTTTACCGTGTATTAAGGAATGGTCTGCAGGAGCAAAAATGTTGCCATCGAGTGTGTGGAAAATGAGGGTCCTCTTCTGAAAGGGCATTCCTGGAAAATGAAGGGCCTTCCTCGCTGTATGACGTCAGCAGTTTGCACTGAGTAAAAATCATCACTGGCGTCCCAGCCTTCAGTTGTATCACTGCTCTTTGACTCCCTGATGAACATGCATCAGCCTCTAACTGCTCAGAGTCGTAAACCGAAAGCGACTCCGTTGACCCTTTGACAAAGGATTACTTTCCCTCCCGCAGGGTCTTCAAATCGCCCACCTACCTTTTAACCAGGGCAGCGGAAGACGCAGGGAGAAACGTTATTTTCTTAGGTAATACATGATGGTTTGGCCCCTACTACATCACTGCATAGAAAACAACCATGCCTACAGTGCTTTCGAATCTGCGAGCCGCCCAAACGACCTCGACATTGCATTCTTCCCTTAGGGATATCCGCTGTCGAGACGACAGTGATTCATCGAGAATGATGGATGGAGAAATAATAGATAAACGTAATAAAATACCTCTCACATGATCGGAGTATCCATAGTTTTCTTTCAATTTCTACGGGCATTGGACATTAGTAATATACTCGTAAATTTGAGAAAAGTAGGATATTAAATAATGAGAAATATTTGGATTCGCAACAATTGAAAAATGTGTATTTTGACTGCATGACATCATTATTATTTTGTCAAATGGGTATCTACACATTTGAACAAATTATGCTTGAAGTATTGTTCAGAAACTGTCAACATACAATGAACGACGGGATGATATCCTCTTCCTCACTACTTTGTTAGTGAAAATGAAGCTGATTTATTGGCAAATGTCTCAGTAGAGATGCATCTGGCTCCAAGAGAAAGAATCTGGGATTTACTGTATAGTGCGATTTTTCTAGCTCTGCTCCTCAATCCTCTATTGCCAAGATGGAATATCACACGGCATTTCGCGTCTTTCTCCGTTACGCCGCTAAAAGTAGTATGAGTGCAAGCACTACTTGATACGGTCGCGATCATGCGATACCCGGTGACACGACTGAGAACGTCGCAAAATTCCGTGAACATATTCCATCCTGAAGACGGGTCTTCAGGGGCAAAGTTAGAAAAATTGCAGTATAAGACACGTACCGTAATTACTAGTCCGGGGAAAAAGCATCGTAGTTAACTCAAAAATAGTAATTTTTGTGTTAATTGATTTTTTATTTGAAGTATGTATAGAAAATAGTTAATTTTGAATTGTAAAAAAATCGTAACAATAGCTAACAAGATGGACAGCATATCGTATAAAAATACCGTGGCCATTTTTGTTTGCCCGTGAAATAAAATGGTACTCCTGCAGATTGACTTTCTTTGAGATGTAACTCTGATGCTCCGCAACAGAAATTTTCTATCAAACATGGCAACAACTGTAACAATTGCACATCAAAACATAACAAACTTCAAACAAACGAATCACGATGAATATATTTTGCAATTGGAAAGCAGTGCCGATGTCATCCTGTTGCTGCAACAGGAGCCCATCCGGCGGCGAATGCCTTCCGAGTGAGTGACGCGGAGGAGCGGGGCGGGGCGGAGGTGATGCCGCGGGCGGGGATCGAAGGAGGACGAGCGGCGGGCGATCTGTGTCAGCGCCTAACACGGTGACCCCCGCCCTCCCCGCCCGCACTGCCCAGCGCCGCGAGACACGCAGCACAGTGGGCGGAAAAAGGCTAACCGCACAAACGGATCAATTTTTAATGTTGAATTAATTTTGTTTGCTTTCTTGCTACGGAAACGAATGTTGTCAAAGTGTATTTTATTTATTTATTTTATGTCGCATCAACAACTAAGGTTACTAGTAAGGTTAAGGTTATTATAAGGTTGTCAAAGTTATTCAGACACGTAGACACAATACTGTTCTACGGCATGCGAAGAATTCATAAAAAGGAGAGTTTTAGTTATACTATTTTTATATTTAAGAAGTTATTATTATGTTACATAACCTAACACGTTCACAAGTAGTATTACGATGAAGTGAGGATTGGCTTGGAAAAGATGAATCCAAGTACGCTTGAGGAAATGAAACACCAACTCCTTAAAGAAGCAAAAATAGTCGAAAACTACGCTTGGGCCAGTCGCTGACCCCTCCTGACACTGGTTTGCGACTGCTAAATCACCCATCCATTAAGTGATTCATATCAGGAACGGCAGAAAAGGCTAAAGGCCGAGGATTGCAATGGAGCTATAGGTGCGGGAATACGAATAGACGATGTCCCGCGCGTCTATGCCCTGATCCGAGCGGTGTGCGCGGTGTCTGCCCGCGACCTCCTTTGCGGACGAAAGCGCTGCCGATGCGGGGGGAGGGGATATCGCGAGTAATGAGCCCAAGAAAGTTCTAAGCACCTCCAATGCTGTGGCTGCCGCGAGCTGAAATGTCGCGACTGAAATGCATCACTTGTCTTAGACAGGAACGGTATGTCGTGTTATGTCGCTCTCCAGTTGACTTCTTTCAGTAGTTAATTGCCTCTGGGTAATGCCAAGGCTTTCGGAGATTGATCCATTAGACCACCTTTGAATAATGCGAACATCGTCGTCGTCGTCGTTTTCATTTCCGGTAAAGTCAAAACTGATCATGTTTTCGAAAAATCATACATGACCTTATTTCAAGATTTGTCTTTAGAGAACATATTTCATTAAGGCAAAAATTTCTTTCTTCAATATTGTAATTGTAGGAAGACATCGACAAATGTTTTGTCTGACATTTATTCCAAAAATCAATAGATACTTGAAAAATGAATTAAAAAGGAATTTAGTGTTAATAACAAAAACTTTGTGATAAAATTAAAAGATAAACAAGAGAGTAATGAATTACAAAATTTAATTCATGGACTAAGATTTTAGTGATGTCTCACAGTGTACATTGGGCAGACTAAGAGAAAATTAAAATTATGTGGCTCAAAACATAATAGGAACATTAATGAAGTTACACAGGGACAGAATTCTATATCTGTCACCGTATAGAATTAAGACACAACATGGATTTTACAATTGCAGGTGTATTAGTAATAGAACAAAAACAATTATCTAGAACTGCTCTGGAAACTTTACACATAAAAACCAGTAATTACGTGAATACTCAAGTTGAGTCCACTGTCTTTACAAATTTGTAAGATTCAATCATTCACAACTTTTATACTGGTCTTAATCTTTAAATTTGTTATAAATAATATATTTCTTTGTCATCAAATATATAATTAGCAGTTCTCTTTAATAAAAGTGGAAAAAGTTATGTTTCCTTTATATAGTTCTATAGGTATCTCATTTTTTCGGTATAGTTACCATCAATAATCTGTTATTTTCCATTAGATGTAGATCCAGTCCCTCCTAACTCGTAGCACGCACCATATCTGCACATGCTAACTCTTTAGATCGTTATTTTACAAAATGTTTCACAACCTCCAAAAACATTAATTTGTAAGGCAAGCTCCATGTGACTTATAATGATTATTCATTAATTTGTTTCTTATTTAGATCACATCAAATTTGTAATGAATTTTTTTACAAGGAACAGTAATATGAATTTCATTTACCAAGTTAATTACCCAATGTTATTTTCAAAATTTTTATTCTAGCCTGATGATGAGGAAAATAATATCTGTGAAACTGCTGTAATAATAAATAATATGTGATGCACATCTATTGAATTATTTATATATCTCCCATAATTATTAAAGACCTCTTCCGAATACAAGGACCAGAACATGAAGTAATAAATAAATTAATAAATATATCAAATAAACTAATTAATATGACCACATATACTGAGACTATTTGAAAGAAAGTAAATCATCAGTAGACAGAAAGAAAAGAGCATTTCACGGCATCCAACACATACAATAGGAATTGACTAAACGAAATGGAGAAATAAGGAGCACGCGTCTTTCATAGCCGGAACAAGAGAAGAACGACTCGTTGAAAGTGCATGCTTGTCGACACGAGCGCTTACCCTCTCTGGCGCCATCTCTGAGAGAAGTTAGAACTGCCTCGTCATTCGAGAAAGGAGTTTTGCAATAGAATTATTGGAGTCTAAGCAAGAAGGTCTATACTTTCTAACGGGCGCACTGGAACACTTTTCCGCCGTATTACGATGAAGAGTTAAGAACATAAACAAAATATTTTCTTCATTCAACAGATCAATGAATCATTCCATTCATTGAACTCTTAGGTAATGTTTTTGTTCAAATTAACTACGTAAGTAATTAATAAAAACCTCATTTTAGAATTTCTTATAAAGTCTACCGTTTTTCTGAATATGATGGTAACACAAACGTATGTCATCAAATCACATGGTCAATGATCCACAGTTTCGAAATGAATGACAAAACGAATGTGTATGATGGTGGAAATGCGAAATTACTCGCTGACACACGGATATTTTGCTTTCACTTGGTTTTTCGGTATCAAGAAGTTACAAAACAGGGGTTCTGGCTACATCACGTGCTACTGGATTTTTTTTAACTTAGCAACTGGTTTTATCCACTCTTTTGTTAACAGGGCCTGACAATGAATTTTTTTCTGCCAAAAATCCGCCGTTTTTTCGCGCAGCATTACACTATCCCTACACTACGTATATTAATCCGTATATACGTAAGTAAATGGGAAAATAAAAAAGGCATAGTTAGTTTTAAATACAAATTCAATCTGAAATTTAAAGTTAACGGGAACACGAGAATCCTTTCTTACTGGAGAGAACTTCTGGGTTACGCACGCTGTAGTTTCTCAGTTAGCCGCAAGGGAGCACATGTTGCTTCTCTCCTTTCAAACATTATACCAAGCCACGAACCACTAAAAGCTAAGAAAAACCTACCAATTTCATCACGATAAACTCTCTGAACGTATAAACCTTCACAATTTTTAACTGTAATGATAATTTAATAATAATAATAATAATAATAATAATAATAATAATTATAATAAAGTTGACAAATGAAAAAAAATTGTGATGCCACATAAGTGGCATAAAAAGCGAGGCATTAAATTTGTAGGATCGAGTTTTTGGAATAGGCATTATAAATACAGCAATAAACATTACAAAGAAACAATGCAAGACGCTCAATAACACAATACACTGCAGTGCTGATGCTACATGACATAGTGTGTGACATAAAAAATATTAAAGAAATCATGAAGGGTCACACCACTTCATGGATAATATTTAAAAAAACGGGAAAGATCAGAGGGACAAAGATCAAACACCCATTTGTTCGGTGGGTTTAGTAGTGGAGAAAACAAGAGTAGGAAACACTGATAACAGCTGCCAAAGACCAAGAAATGAAAACAAGACATAATGATAAAAAACTGTTCTTAGAATGATAAGCGTAAGAACGTATACGTTCGAATACAACAAAAGGCACCATCGGGAATGTATTTACCTCTACTAGCAATGCCCTTAAATATCCTAAAACATTCTCAACGTCAAATATCTAAATAGATTCTCGGAGTCGTATGAATTCTCTCGAAAACCTGTGACTGGTTTTGGGTTTTGCAAAACACTATACAATAGCAGAAAAGTTATAGGATACAGTTATTAGGGATTTTTGAGAAAAACGTTCTTACTTGCCAGTAATTCTTTGCCAGAACGTCTTAATCAAGAAGGTAAAGAAACTCAATTTTTAGAACAGCCTAACGACTGAGAAGAGCAATAGATCTTAGCCCACTAATAGTGACTATGCTTCATTAGAAGCTAGCTGCCACCTAGTATAGATTTTGTAGTTAAGCGACATAATATTAAATTTTATTCAATGTTGTGAATTTATTGAACGATAATGATCATAGAAATAATAATAATAATAATAATAAGAAGAAGAAGAAGAAGAAGAAGAAAACGGAGAAGGTATACCACATTGCATGATGTAGATTGTATTTGGTGTGCTAAGTGCCTGAAATAATTCTACTTCGTAATTTTCACCTTTATTTGAGCACACGGCTGAAGGTTTTCGTAATACAAACATCTTTTCCGGATGAATGTGATCAAGGCGCAAAGCGTTAAAGTTAGGATGGGGAGGAGAGAGTGCAGGTTCCTATTTATTACTAAAACCACTTTTTATGGAGAAATCTGATCAGTTCCTTGGAAAGCTGATTACAACCTATAGTAGATTTTATAACACCTAACATCATTAATTGTGTATAATTCACGTTTATAGACATAAGCCAAAGTGTCAAGGTCTTTTACAAATGGCAGAGACACGCTTCGTGGCACCGTAGCATGTCACGAACTTCTCTGCGCAACTAGAGTCGGGAAAGGAAACTATTAGCAGTAACCCCACCGTTTTACAATAATGATGACGATGTCTCTTGTAGGGGCTGATTAACTGCGTGGAGCGTGATTTCGTCGTGACACTCGTGCCACGGACTCCCACTCGTGGCATCGACCTTGACAACAATGACATCTAGCGACACCATGGTCTACCCGTAGATGTGTTACGCAATAACACGAGGATTATTAATGAAGAAAACTGCGAGGATTATTAATGAAGAGTTTCTTCAGTGTCCATTTCAATACTTGCATTTAATTCTACAAATATTAAACTTAAATAATAAGACAATCATAACGTAAGATTCTTGCAATTAATTTCGTGTATAGATCAGATGATCACATTTTAAAAATGAATTAGAAAATCGTAAAGAGATTTGAGAGAGAAACGAAATGAAGATGTAGATAAGGTGGAATATAGACACAAGGAAATTTGCATTACTCGAAAAAATCTACCTTTCCCTTAAGAAAAGAAAGACATATGAAATAAATAACTGCTGAAACTGAAATAAATAAATTAATTAATTAAACGGCAAAGGACTTGAACAAGTAAACGTTCAATAGGTATGGCAATATTTAATATAGCTTTCCTTTTGTCCAAGTCGAGAAAATTTTATAGAAGGCTGGGATATGTCAAAATACGAGTAGTTACATAATATGAGGGAGAAACAATTTTGTGCATGTGTTGCATATACTTTTTGTTAACGCGCTGTTTGCGAATGATTAGTCGCACAGGATTTGCAAAGTTTCGCGCACACTCGATGTTAATGATTCGCATACTGGTGGGGGATGATACGATGATGAATGATAAGCATACTGTTAGAGTGAAAAAAATTGGCAGAGTCGCGCACGGAAAACAATCAAGAAAAATCGTGTTCGGCATATTAAAAAGTTATTTTTACCACGAATCTAAATTAACTGTGCACGCAGTGAACAGTAATTTCAGGACTGACATACGTTCAGTGCGATGTAATGCTACCAAATCAGATAAAGATTGCAAGTGTTAAATATGAAATTATTAAGAAAAATACCATTTATAAAGTTGTAAACTGGGAAGAATGTGCCCAAAACACAGACAGACAATACCTAATGAACTTGAATTTTGGAAGTTGTGTGATAAACCACTACGTTGTGTTTAGAATTTCACGGTGCATTTGACAGTGGCGTAGTTAGAGAAGAAGAAAATTTAAAGATTTTGTGTACATTACAGATGATAGCATAAATTTTGATGAAATTATAGAAACGTTTGCTGACCTTAAATTTCAATTTCAATTTTTGTTATCTATTCTTCGTTTTAGTTATTTATTTAAAAATTTAATTTGAATTATTCTGAATAACATACAGTTTTTAATATATTATAAATAAATGTCACGTCCAAATATACTTGTATTTTTATTAAATAATGTATAAACTATTCAGTAATAGATATTTGTATATTTAATTTATGTGGGGGATGATACAATTAATTTTGCCCCATGTGACATCAACTGAAGCTACGTCACTGGCATTTGAAGAAAAAAACTATGTATGGCAAGTAAATTGAAGGTCCTACAATTTAATGAAATTACAGTTGTTGGCTAGTTTATGCTCAACGCAACACCTTTTTGTTTCTGATAGAACTCGCTACGAATATCATGTGTAATTCACGGAACGGTGTACAGATAGCGACTGCGCGTCATATAGTGAACCATTTCACCACTAGGTCGCGCCGTTGCTTCTGAGACTGCAATCTCAAATATTCCAAGCTTATCTATAGTAAATTTCTTCCCATAAATAAAATACTTATTTAATAATTCAGTATAATGAATCAAATAACTGTTATATGCCCGGGAAAAAATGCATATGTAAATATTGTAGGTATGTTAATGTTGTTGAGAGAATCAGTATACTCCTGAAGTAGGTAATATTAAAATGTTTTTCAGATCATTACTTCTATTATCAATAATATTGTTGATAAAAAGGATTTTATTTCTTTAATTTTAGCTTCACGTAATGATTTCATTGAAATACCCTATAAAACGTAATTTCATTTACAATGAAACCAACCTGAGTTTCGAATGCCTAGTTATAACACTCCCTGAATCCAACACTCCCTATATCCACGGGTATTGATAGTTCCCGATCCTGCTTTAATTCTATACTTTCATATTTAATTATTCAATAATTAAATTGTGCAGAAAATTGTAACCAGCATATGAATTATTGAAATAAGAAACCCGTCGTTGAAATAAATCAATATGCATTGAAGTTTTATAAATTACTACAGGTAAATACATTTTTCTTTCTGGTATTTTAGAGGGTTATTTTTAGTTTACCAAGAAATTGCGTTTTACAAATCCATGTAAGTTGGTTCATTATACAGTCAAAATTTTATAATCTTGTGATACAAATTTCACATTTCATGGCTGAAACTTGTTGCATGATAGTCATTAGTTCATTACATCAAAGCTGCATTGTACTATAGATTGTACAAATTGCAGATGGAAAAATCAATTCTCTGTCGATATTACTGACATTATTAATGAAAAGCGTATCCTTTAATGACATTTATTTAAGACTAATATTTACAACGTTTCGTAACTATGTTAGTTACATCATCAGGTATACTTAAATAAAACACTTTAAGATATCCACATGACAAGGTTCATCTAATTTAAATATTCTGTAAGTGGTTGGATAAGACTGCTGAAAGGAAAAAATAAGGAAATGCCGAAACTCATACACCAAACGTATATGAGAGCAAGTTAAATATCGAAAGAAAAAAGGGTGAAAACATTTAAAAATCGAAAGATAACAAGTGGTCTGAAGGAGACGAAAAGAGGTCCGCAAAGTTCCCGTGACCGCATTTGGCTGAGCAGCTGCAAGGGGAATGCACTAGCGGCCCCTGGCGGAACTGTATGGACTGAGCGAATCGAGTTATTTCATGCGACTACGACAACTTCCGCCTAACGTCGCATAGCCTGGTGTTTCTCGTTATATGACTGTATAAATTTATATAAAAAAAGAAAGCGCGTTGTTACAGTGCGATAACCTCTGAATGTACTGAACTAATATCGATGTAACTTTAGAGCTGGCTTTCTTTGAATGTCAAGAGTACTACAGGTTATGATTTACAACCATAAATCTAAATTCAATGTGCAATAGTTTAGCTGCGCGCCACCAGAGAGATGACGACTGATATCTATGATTGAATCCACCAATGCAGAGAATTACCTGTATATAGGTTAGGAGAGCATTGTTTGTTTATTTTTTAAGTCATTTGTCTAAACCGAAATGTTCCGAATTAAAAAATGATCCTGACAGTTTTTCTTTTTTCTAGTAATAAAAGTTATTATTAGTTATTATAAAAGTTATTATTCGTAGCTCTATTAACAAACTTGGATATAACTTTGTGTGTAGACGTCAATGTATTAAGTGTACATGAGATAAAAAATTAAGGGAAAAAGTCATATTTCTGATGGTTATTGTTCTCGGTATTGTAGTAAGAAGACATGAATGTACACAAGTGTGCTGAACAAAATAGTTTTCGAATTAGTTGAAGTAAATTAAGAATGATAATTATGTATCTGCAAGCTGCACGTGCTAAATCGAAATTTATTATGAATGATTATCGTGTTATGCTGAAACTGTAACAGATGGATTTTTGGATATGTGCGTTTTATTATGACCGGAGAGTGAAACGTACCTTTGGAAGTGAAGGAATGATTGTTTAAATGAATGAGAATAGATTTGGTAAGTGTTATTGAAGAAAAAGTGTAATGGGAAATGGATAGTTGAAAGAATTGAACGTACCAATACTGTTTTTCAAGGTTGTTAAAAATAGAACCAAAGAAATTATTTCAGATAATACAAAAAATTTTGTCAAGCCGTGATTCATCTGATCGCGGAGGTTTTAAGATATTATAATTCCGTAATTGGATAGTGACATATTTTCATCAACTACTATTTAGGACCCTAAAACGCGTACTCGAATTCAATTAAAAGAACTAACATGTATTTAAACTCCAATTGCCTCGTCGTGGGATCAAAGATCAAAATTTTCTTTATAAAGTGGCAAGAAGAAACAAATATGAACAAAAGTAAGCTTTACAATTGAAGAATTAATAGAAAGTATTAATATAACATGTAAAATTCCACAAAAGTACGTGAGTACATGTATTTTAATATTTAGTTAGATTTGTATTATTATTTAGTTATAAAGTGAGTGAAGATTGGAGATGGGAACCAAAATAAGAAAAAAATATAATAATTATTCAGTGAAGAAGACTGAGTATTACCAGATAGGGTCAAGGCAAGGAGGGTAGGGCAGGACGGAGCGGAGATACAAGAAATAGAAGTAGGCTGCGCCGCAGGGCGGGAATAGATGGAATTCCTCTTCCTGCCTAATAAATTACTAAGATCATTTCACTAGTGAAATTAAAACCAATAGTGTTTAACTATACATATAGTATGTTCCAATCAGAGCGGTGTGTCTCAAGAACTTTATTGCTTTATCTATCCGATTTTTCTCATTTCTCCTATCTATTGGCCAATCATTAGCTCCGACTCATGTATCTTTGGAGGCGGAATGTATCAATCGCTGTGTCGAATAATATAGGTAACCTCCTCTCTGATTTTAACATCGCTTTTAGTTATTTGCAATAGTAATAACATGGTGAGAGTCGGTGACGCGTCTGAATGTTGTATGTTTCAGTTTCGTTGAAATCCTCACTTTTTCGAAAATTCCAAAAGTTCATTTTTTTCGGCGTTTTCGTTAAAATTCCTAATTTTTCGAAAACTTGAAAAAGTTCATTTTTTTGGCATTTTACAACAACTAAACTATTGAAGGTAGATATTTCCTTCTTAATGAAATCTGTTCTTTAAAGACAGATTTTGAAATAAAGCCATGCACAATTTTTAGATATTTTCACTACTTTTCGCGTAATTTTGGGTAAAATATAGGCAATTTTTATGTTTCTTTAAACTATTTTCTCGAAAAGGCATTACATTTTTAACTAAAGTTTTATCTCGATTAGCGGAAAGAACAGTTAAGAGAGTGGTGCAATTTTCATTTCCATTGATATCCCTGATTTTCCCCAAACTGCAAAAATTCACATTTTTTCGGCCTCTTTCTTCATCTACAATTATGAGGCCTTTCTTTCTTTATGCAATATGTTAATGAAAAAATATTTTCAAAAGGAGGTCTGACACGATATTAGGATTATCCCATGATTTTGTGACCTCTGTGTGTCCTAGGGTTGCATGTTTGGGCGTTAAGACGCGCCATATCATTAGCGGTGCGAGCCAGGTGACCGGCGGAGAGCGGGCTGACTACGTGGTCCGTTTTTTGCTTGCTGTTGCTATTTTTAAATGTTATTTGTGTTCCACTTTGAAATTTGGCATATATGAGTGTAGAAATACATGACTGTTTTTTAAAAACTACTTTAAAAGTGTCGGACTTATGTGAACATTTACATTTTAAAAATTAAAATATATTTTAAATATTTAAATAATATGTTTAGAAAATTATATTTATATCACAAGAAAGCTTAAAGTTTAATTTAGGTGTAAATGAATTTTTTGAAGGAAATTGTATATGTATGATGAAATTGTTATGAAATTGTATTAGCGCGAAAAATGTTCAAACATTTTCGCGCGCAACATTCTTGGAAAAAAATTATTCATGATATTTCTGAAACAAGTGGGAAGAAAAAAAGAAATACTTACATATTTTCAACCTCAGACCTCACCAAAAAGGTCAAATTGCTAAAAAATAGTGATGTTTTGTGACTGTAATTTGATATGGAATGACTCAATTTTGAAAATTATCTGCAGTGTAGACAAAGTTAATTAATCAATCTAATAAGTATGCCATTACTTAGTCAGCCTTAATAATTTTATTTTTGGTAGTATACACGAGAATGATAATATTGTGTTTATTTTGTTCTTTGTTATATTATTGTATTTCAATACCATTGCTGCCTATCGTTGTTTACACATGAACACTACCTGCTTCTGTACATACACGTGTGAGAATGTCATAACGAATAATGTATTTATATACAATTTTATGAATAAATTAAAGCATTGGTGAAGGCTGTCTATAATATTCTCGTATGGCAACAATCAAAATATGTATTCCATTAGATTCATTAGAACAAATTTAAATACATAAATTTCTCGGTTTCCATTTCATACTGGGCACATATAGAGTAATGTAATTGTAGAAAAAATAGTTTTCATTTCTTGTGAATTTTTATTTTTTTGAACCATCAATTACTTTGAACAATCTTATATATTATTTCTGAAAGGGATGTTTGGTCTTTTCAATAAATTGGGCGACATACGAAACCGATCTATATAAAGAAGCAATGGATTGAAAAATCGTGTTTCTTTTCACCTGCACATGTGACATTCGTATTGAAAAAGGGCGTTAAAAATACCTAAATATTAAAAAAAGTAGTAATTCGGGATCTGTAATATCTGATTGCCGCGCGATCTATCGGAAGAAAATTACACTCGGACGGTGGCGGGAAATGCAATCTCAAGCATTTTTGTTTGTTTCAATTTAGTGTAGGTTGTGTAAGCACGTAAACGTGATTTTCTACATTGAATAGAAATCTTGAAATATGAGAGGTTAGTGATCTTAGTGAGGTTAGGTCGTTTATAATGCTGGAATACAAAAAAAGAATTTAAGCAGAAAACAGTTTGGTTATTTGACTAACCGTGCGATTTAATCGCACGGGATCTCACTAGTCACCTATATTTCCTTATCAAGCCAATGACGAATTTTTTTATTGTCATTTTTTTATTGTAATTTTTTATTGTCATGAGATAAATAAGAATTTCGACACGAAATAGTGTGACAGTAGATGTAGTTAACAATTTCAGCGTTGCGATTGTCTCTTTCACACGAACCAGTCCTAATTGTAACTTGTGTACAATCTCTGGATACGTATACCTAAAGATATGCGAACTGTATTCTGTAGCTCAAAAGGGGATGATGCAAAACATGATCCACACTTATTTTTTCAGCTCATTTTATTCTCTTTACTTTCTACGTGATTCCACGTGGTGAAACATTTACCACCAAAATATTTTACAAACTTCGTAGATCTAACTGTACCATTAACCTTTACATTTCGAAGCCAGCTCACTCACAGGGCCCCTCACAACATTGACAGTATAAGGCAGGTCAGGTTGAAACTCTCCAGTAAATGCACGTTGCCCATTATTATCAATAGCCCATAACTCTTCAGGCGCACCTTGAGAAATCGCTTTCATCCCCGTTACGAAGCGAAGAAGAGTGCTGTCATATTCCACAACATGGTGATTGTCGCTAAAACATAAGAAATAGTTAAATATGCTCTGCAAACTGATCTACCTGTTTGAATGCAACCTTACATACATTTTGTAATCAGTGAAAGAAAATTATACACACTCATCGTCATAAAAAAGCTGCATCCCGAAGGACCCTACTGATCCGCTGCAAACTCGGTGGGTATTTGGATCGCGCACTGGGGACGGTTCGGGGTAGGTTGACGTCACACCCACCGGCCGATATAAGAGGGCATCAAACGGTCGCGCCGGCCATTGCGACATCGGGTAGAGTCGCCAGAGCGTCACCTGCACACTATGCCTAGGCGACGCATTCGACAGTCGGTTGTCCAGTTAGACGCGTTCGAGAGGAGCCGCATCATGGGTCTGTGGAAGTCTGGTCAGTTCTGTCGCCGCATTGTGCGCCACACCGGTCGCACGAACACCACCATCGTCCGCTATTGGCGACAATGAATTGAGTAAGGCACGGACACACGACATGTAGGATCTGGTCGTCCACCACGTATCACGAGGACGGAGGACCGACGGATTGTCCGCCGCGCACCGAACAGAATCAACGGCAACGATAGCTGCTATATACCGGGCTGTGCAGTCTGCACTGTCACATCCTGTAAGTGCCAGTACTATTGGTAGGCGGTTGCACAACGCAGGGCTCGCCGCATGCCGACCGTTACGATGCCTACCACTCACACCCTGCCTCGCCTGGCGTACGACGTACCTGGAGCCATGCAAACTGGCAGCGGGTTATCTTGAGCGACGAGTCCTACTTCGGTCCTGTTGGCGGCTACCACCTCGTCTGTGTTTAGAGGCGCAGTGGAGAACGCTACTACGACAAGCGATTTGTGGTTTCCCTTCACACGTCTCGACAGCCTGGTGTGACGGTGCGGGGCGCGTTTTCTTAAGGTGCCTGTTCACCGTTAGTGTTCCTCAAGGGCACCGTGACAGCCTCACGGTACGTTCAGGAGATCCTGAAATGGCTCTGCCGTTCGTGAACGCCCACGCCCATGCCCGATTTCAACAGGACAACGCGCATATCCATATTGCAGCATCCCCTAATATCAGCACTCTCCGCATATTGCAGACATAGATACTTTTCCATGGCTAGCCGCATCGCCAGACCACTCCCCAAACGAGAATATTTGGGGTGCTTTGGAGTGTGCGATTTGGGCCCCACCCCTACCCACCTATCTGCAAGGACTGAGCGCTAAGGTGCAAGCTGCATGGGATGGACTAGCACAAGATTCCATTCAAGACCTGTACAACTCCATGCCGCGACGTCTCGACGCGTATGTTTGCCAACGTGGCGAGTCCATGCCATGCAAACATGTACCGTCTCTGGCCGTGTAGCGCAATAAATATTGGCCCTATATATGTGAAAGCGTGATCATTTCGTATGCGTGGTACCTCCTACCTGCCTTCCAACAATGATCGCAATCCGTCCTGTCCTTCTGGGTGCAGCTTTTTTTATGAAGATGAGTATATCAACAACATCAGTTAAGGGAAGCCTCCTGCTATTCGCAAATATTGATATCTCTTTTTTTGTCGAACACGGCTCATCTTGTTATTGCCCTTGATTCTTCAGATAATTGTGAGTCATTTTATGACCCAAACCTCCATCGTGATCCTTATATTAGCAATACATTTACCGTTTACCGTTTTGGCCTCAGAAGCATTCAATTACTTTTTGTAATTTACCAATTTTTCTACAGACCGAATGGCAGACGAATATCATAGTTGTAGGAAGACGCAAAAATTAGTTTCAAATTTGGCAATTTCCAAAAAATCAGAGAATTAAAAGAAAATAGGATCTGCACAATATTTTAAGCGTACTTTGCTCTATTGGAAGGGAAAATAAAGAAAAAATGTATTGCTAGGTAGATGGACATGTAAGTAGATAGATGTATAGTGGTGTTTCTAAGTATCTGAAAGTACACACCTTAATATTCATAACATTATGTATACTATATTCTCCATAGTTTCCAGGGAATCGCATCTTGAAATATCCACAAAAATTTTTCAGTCACCGTACTGGACTGAAATTCGTTTTCGATGTGTTTCAGCTTATCGAAGCTTACGAGTATATCGAGCGTCGTATGGGAAACGTTTGCAAAATATATTTGTTCTTACTTTCGGAATATGACATATCGCAGTTATGTCGCACAACTTCACTGTAAGCGAATATTGAGGTAGTGATCTTAGTTTCGGTGAAGGTCAGTGTAATACTATCGTCACGTGCCGGGAACATACTCTACGTTAACTCATACGTGTTGCACCGAGCGAGTTCTGCAGCGTTTTTAAGACAATATAAGAAACACTGCCAATGTACCTATTCACGACCACTTTGGTGGTCGAAGTGTATAACTGTGAACCAGCAAGAATCTATGTTAGTGTTTATTTATTTATTTTATTTTTAATTATTTCTTATTTATTAACTTTCTTTTCGCGAATCGGCCATCATGGGGGGCCACGTAATACGTGCATCCCACCGGGGCTCAGACTTGATTATCGAAGTTTGTGCACGTTACATTCTCTGTAGGGAGGGATAAGCAATTTAATGCTGATTCCTGTTATAATTTTATTATTACTATTATTTTTATTTCAAATACATTTTTTATCATAATCAATCATAATCAAATATATTTTTCCTGTCACCTGATAATAATGTAAGTCATTGCCATAAGTATTGGATTTCTAAAAAACCGTGTCCACAGGATGAGAGTAAGGTTACCAAGAGTTCCAAAATCATATAAGCCAGGTCGTGATAGGGAAGTGACTTAAAAGAAAATGGGCTCGAATTATATCCACTATTCCTAAACTTCGTTAAAGTTTAGAAACGCAATGTTTTGCACAATCCGCATGGCATTTGATTATAAAACGATTACCTCGCAGTTTACAGATAGGTTGAGATCGTAGCTACGAGTGAAAACATTGCAAAGGATTTCTCTTGGAAGGAGCGCTTGCCGCAACCTTCCTGTGCGGGACTTGCCATATCGACCTTTTCCACCCCGCAGGGACAACGCAATCGAACAGAACTGCCTTGCAACGTGTTTCCGCCGAGTAGAGACATAATATTATGAATCGGCGTGATCTTAACAACTCTACATTACTAAAAAATATTTCAATGTAATTAAGACCCAAATCCACGTGTATGAACTCGTCTCTTCATGCTAGTTATTATTTGGTAAAGCAATCTATAACGTACGATTTAAAGGATCGTAGTTGTGTCGCTATCTCCACTTACCTCGTATATTCAGTTGACGTATTCCAACAGTAAATGGATTCTGTTCCCATTTGAGGGAAAAACAGCTCAGAGTTCATTGCCAGCGCTTCTGCTGCACTCTGAAAATATTATTTTCTTAACTAATGACAAATTCTTAATGAATGCAAACATGTACAACAACATTGTGGAATATACATGTGTCTCAGAAAACATATTAAAAACTTCTAGGGCATGTGGAGAAGTTGAAAATCATTTCTGTCAAAGAATATAGAGACACATTTTATACAAAGAACGTACATATGTGATATCTTCCCTTTATTCTTGGGCATTCGCGAATACGCAGGAGGGCGGCATTTATAAGCAATGTCTTTGACTGTATAAAAACGCGACCTGCATAACACCTGTACATGCGGTTTATCTTACGAATAAGAGGAAAATGTCTCGTGTCTTCGTTATAAGGCATTTTCCACTGCAACTTCAATGATAAGAAGTAATAATTTTCGACTCTTGTACATGCTCTAGACTTAGTAACACTTATTCTATCAGATTCTGTTCAAAACGAATTACCTGAGATTCGCGGCTTTATGTGAATTCAATTGAGGCGTTCAGGATAGTAACGACAGATCTTAACCGATCTCTCATTTTCAGTTAGAAGAATGAAAGCAAACTCCTGCTATTTACGAACAAGGTGCTGAAGGATCAAATAAAAGAGGATATGGCAAAACCCTCAAATTCCACCTTCAAAAATTTGTCCGGGGTGTAAGTGAACGTAAACGAAACGAGAAAAAGTCGTTTTTCTGAAAACAAACTTTGGTTGGGAAATGCGGTTTTCATTAGGTTGTGCGGTAGTGTGTTCATTATTCCGAGCCCCTCAAATTTTATGGCATTTTCCATTACAACTTCGTAGGCAAAATGTAATATTTTTTTACCCCTTTTCATGCTTTAGACTGTGTAACATTCATTTGAGAGATTCTGTTTAAAGAACATTTCCTGAGCTTTGCTGCTTCCAACATATCTGAATTTAACTGAGGCACTCACGATAGATCCCAACCGACGATAGATAACGGCAAATCCCAACCGACCTCGCATTTTCAGTTACAAGTACGACGATAAACTCCTGCCATATCCCTATCATACGCTGAAATATCAAATAGGATACGGCAAAACCCTCAAATTGTACCTTCAAATATTTGTCCGAGGTGAAAATGAACGTGCACGAAAACAGAAAAATTCCTTTTTCCCAAAACAAACTTCGGTTTGGGTATGCGGTTTGTTAATATTCTGAGAGCCTCAAATTATATGGAATTTTCCACTGCAACTTCATTGGAAAAGTGATCTTTTTCGACGTCTCTAAATACTTGGACTTTGCAACATTTCTTCTGAGAGATTCTATTTAAGGCGAATTACCTGAGCTTCGTGTCTTCCAATGTATCTGAATTCATCAGCGGCAAGGTTGCTTCCGTTGACGAACAGACTCTCGTTCCGCAGCACGACCTTAGGCACTCTGCCCGCCTGGAAACTCGACAAGGCCTGGTAGTACAAGTAATCATCCCTGTCGTTCAGAGCCAAGCCCATCACGCCATCTTGCAACGTCATAGTTGAACCATTGACGACGAAGCTTTCTGCATTAGCATCTGGGAGGAAGGTGTCGCTTTCTATCCGCCACGACCTAAGAACATCAATAAAGATAACATTAGATACAGCAAAAACCAAGTAAAGAATATACAGAAGATGAAAATGTGTTATTAGCAGATAATTACAATGCTCTATAGATGCATAGAAAACAACTGTCTGGAGATATTTGTTTGTCACTAATGTCAATATTTTGAAAAGTTTGGAAAGAAAAATAGAAGTTCACGTAAACATATTCTCGGATTCGTAATATTTATAAAGTTGAACAGAAAGTCATTGAACTAGTAATTTAAGTAACAAGTGCGGGAATCACCTCTCGCATATGTTACATATACTATTTGTTAACACGTGGCTTGCGAAGGATATTTCGCACACGCTTTGCAACGTTTCGAACTCTGATGGAAAAACTTAGCTGCTTCGCACACTGAAAACCGTTTCTCGCGCTCGTCAAGTAAACGATTATTTTAAAAAAGTTTAGAAAACAACTTCAGTATTTAGGAGATGATATGGGATTCACTTTGCGGAACCTGCGAATTCCGAAATGTGTATTTTTACAGAAGTTCTAGATCTAATATTTCCACTATGAAAACACTTTCTCTACTGATACTATATACATACGAGCGCAAACCTAGGTCGAGTTCAGACGCTGTCTGAAATTTGAAATCTAGTGGTCGGTTGCTCTGATCGGTAGTTTCCCATGGTTTCTTCTATCAATAGGAACCTAACAATCGGGCCACTCGCGATCTTTCCTTCCTCTTCCTTGTCTTATCCCGTCCCTTACATACACACACTTACATGCACTACACTATCACACATGTCGGGACGGCAGTCAGGATCTTAGAGATAGTCCTGACTTGGGCGATGTCCCGCTGATGGGAGATACCTAGTTGAGGGAAACTCCGTTAGCCGACGATAGGTCGGCACCGAATATCATCATCCAGCGGGGGAAAGATCACCCCACCTCTTGAGGAAAAACACGCACTACACATTGGACACTAATGACTTTATCATCTGACGCGCCCGGAATCACCAGTCGATCAATCAAACCAAGCGCAACCTCACCTTTGAGAGCGGAGGCTGAAGACGTACATTGCAAAGGCGCCCGTGTCGGCAATGTATGCGAAGGCATCATCGCTGCAAAAATCACCCATTTGCTCAGCAATCACATTCACCAAGGAAGTGGTCGCGTTGTACTCCGCTGGCACATTGAAACGGTGGCGGACGATGACCTCATCAGTTCTGAGATCGAAAACTAAAAGTTGCGGAGGGCACTTGTGTTGAGGAGAGCTGCCGATGTCAACAATGCCGCCGTCGATCACCCACAAACGTCTGCATTTATCAATCTGCAAACAAAATATGTACATCTTAGTATTTTGTCATGGAAAAGATGTAGTTTAGAAAAATACAATTAGATAAGGAATTCTAAAACACTATATGTTTCATTAATGATGAAATAAATTTTTTGTTGAAAAAGTACTTTTGGATATATAATTTATTAAATTGTTCATTACATAGTCGACTCCGGTTATAGAGAACCACTAAGCAAAAATGGTTTTGGTTCATTATGTACGATAATGTGAAAATAAACTGATATAGTCTCGGTGATTGATAATCTTATAACAGAGATTCGAAAAAATGTACAAATACGGTGAGTATGAAAATTCAGTGTATTTATTTATCTTTAAAAAAGATAGAAAAATAATATTTATTTTTGCAATGATTTAAAATACATTAGTTTACATTTGTTTTGTATCATTTTAAAATTTACTTAATACCTCTGTAACAAGAAATGTATTTCAGCTTTTCGTTTCAATATTATATACTTATTGTTGGTTGATTATTCCGTACCTCCCATTATCATCTAACGGAATGTTCAAAATAAATTATTTTGTAGAATAAATCTTAATAAACTTACCTCTGATTCATACTTTGATCTAAATGTTATACGCACTTCCCTTTATTTTGCCAGTGTTTCCAGGCTGACCAATTTTTCCCACATATCTTTCGCTCTCGTTCCCGCATTTTCAATACACGGTTCCTCCGCAAGCAGTCCTGCATTTTTCCTCTCGTATTCCCCTCTTCTTCTTCTTCTTCTTCTTCTTCTTCTTCTTCTTCTTCTTCTTCTTCTTCTTCTTCTTCACAAGTTCCCTGTCATGTTCTCTCCGAACTCTGCCATACGGTCTCCCATGTTTTCGCATGTTCCCAATTGAAATTAACTAAGTATTAAAATATTTATTTTAAAAAGATTTTTGTAATGTATAATTTCTTAAACCTAACGCAGTGGCCCTCCCCTCTGGTGGTTAAAACTGAGATTACTAAATATTTAGAATTCCTTGAAGAGTTGATACACAAAAATGTAATAGAAGGGTCCAAATTGTCTCCATTTCAGCAAAACGCCACAATTGTCTAAAGATCGCGTATTTTAGACTATTGTGAAAAAAAGTGAAATGAGTTCTTACTGCAATATTAAACGTTTCTCCCAACCGGTGCAACAGCGGAGCGATTGATTGATTGACTAGTGATTCCGGGCGCGTCAACTGCAAAGTTCTTTAGTTTCGTAAGTGTAGTGCATATTTTTCCCCGGGAGGTGGTGGCGATATATCCCATTGAATGACGATATCCGGCACCGACCTATACGTCGACTTGCGAAGTTTCCCCAACCAGGTTATCTCAATAGCGGGGCACAGTTCCAGCTGGGACAAGTAAGCTCATCACTGATCTCCCGACATCTGTAGTAGTGTAGAGCATGTAAGTGTATAAATACGGGGTGAGGACGGGACAAGGAAGAGGAAGGGAATATCGCGTGGTCCGTGGCCCGTTTATTAGGGTACTGCTCCGGAATTCGTCAGGTATTGATAGGAGAAACCAGAGAAACCCACCGGTTACAACAGCCGGTCGGCAGAAATCTTCTCCAGACAGCGACTGAATTCGACCTAGGTATCTAGCTAGTGTCGGAACTCCTGCCACTGTCGGGCCCCGAACCTAGTGTCAGTGGCATTGCAGTGACGTCAGTTTACGCCTAAACCACCTCTCTCAGTATGCGCCGGCTTGCGGGGTTCTTCCCCTACCAGGTATCTCCCGCCAGCGGGGCGCTGCCCCAATCGGGACAAGCTCTAAGCTCATGACTGGTCTCTCGAGATATGTGTTAGTGTAATTGACTTACGTAAATGCGGAACACCGACGTTATTCCGTCGCAGCCCATCTGGCCCGCGTGCCAGCTCCAGTCGGGGTAGGGCGCCAGCTCCGGGGAGTCGCGCTGGCCTTTGTCCTTGACG
This sequence comes from Acheta domesticus, assembly GCA_031308135.1. Taxonomy (NCBI): domain Eukaryota; kingdom Metazoa; phylum Arthropoda; class Insecta; order Orthoptera; family Gryllidae; genus Acheta; species Acheta domesticus. The sequence continues at coordinate 65,402,259 of JAHLJT010009419.1, read as the reverse complement.
GTGGCGAGCGCCACTGGCGGGCCTGGGAGGACGGCGGGGAACGAGAGGAAGCAGCGGCCCGTCACCCCTTTGCACGACAAGAAAGCAAGCTCCAATTTAGCATAGTTTGTTTGTTATTTACGTCGGTAAACATGCGCATATTACTCGTTCACTTTACATTTGCAGACGGAGTGCTGCGATCTGTTTACATGAGGTCATCGTCGACTGAATGAGATTCGCGCGTCTGCAGTATATACTGACCGTTTAATATGATATAGATGGCGGTGAGCAGCATACAGAACATGGGCGGGGCAAGAACATAATCATTAAGTAGTAGATAAGTGCAAAGAAGAAATAAAAATATTGTATGTGAATGTTGTGAATAGCGTGTGTTGTGTTCTATTTTATTGTATATTATCTTAATCATTTAAGAGCACGACTCCAGCTCACTGTCAGAAAGGCATAATTCGTCAGCTGTGTCCGTAGCGCTTGTGCTGCCTTCGGAGACAGTTGATTGGTCAAATGCTGATTGACATCGGGGCCAATCCGTGTATTCTCGGTTGTGTGTTCGGGCCTTCACTTTCAAAACAATATTAGTTCCTAATCTGCCGTCTGCAAATGTAAAGTGAACGAGTAATAGCTCCTTAGCAATCCCTCTTGTCCCTTTGTTCCATTTTTTCAATTTGTCCCCATTTTGTCAGTTTGTCTTTTTGTCTCACAGTGTCTCATTTAACCCCTTGCTACAGTGTCCTCATTCTCCCATTGCCCCATGTTGTCCCCTTGCCCCATTTGTCCTTTCATCCACATTGTCCCATTTTGTTTCCATTTTCTTCTATGTTTCCATTGTCCCATTAACCTTTAGTCCCCGTAATCGGATTTTGTTCGTTCCTTCACATTGTCCTATTTGTCCCCCTTTCCCTCATTGGTCCCTCTTTACTCGCTTTCGTCCCGCTTGTGCTCATTTTTACCACCAGTGTACTTTTGGTTCTTCCACTACCTGCGATTGTTATTTAAAAACGGCATCAAGTCCCTCTCCCAACAACCCTTGCTGCAGAACATCGAAAGTAATGACAATTCTTAACTCATGAAAGTATTAAATGTTTATTTAACACGTTTTATGTATCATGTCTTGTATTGGTCTTTAAGGATTTGAACGGAACTTTAAGTACTCGGCTCGATTATCGCTCCGCCTCGCGGTTAACCTTCCGGCTTCAGCCTTAAAGAAAAATTTGGAGCACGTCTTACATACATAACTATTCTACAATAATTAATAAAAAAAAAGTTCTTCCAATGGTCTCGCGACTGTATATCTAATGTCTGTTTGAGACTTCCAACTAGGCGCTTCTAGAAAGTAAGATTCTCGATGTCGTAAACAAAAATAAAACACAATTTCATGGTAAAGCTCTATTGCAACAGATACAGAAAAGTTGCATTACTTTTTTAGCTAATCGACCCCGGAACTTAAAATTTGTCTATCATGCGATCAACATTTGTATCCCCGTGTCGTAGAAATCTGCCATCTGAGACAGGTACGAGGGTTTGACAGTCACCTGCAACTCTGCGTCAGTTCATGCTGACCAGAAAGGAATTTTTTGAGGCGTGTAAATTGCTGGGGCTCTGTTTCGGGATGTATACTCCGATTTTATCATATCTGCACTTCAATATCACGAGCTGGAAGGATATGGGGACATCGTTATCCAATTGGGAGCTCCAATACCAAACATTTAAGTCCTCACGAAGCTCCCGATTAGATGACTGTTTCCTTCTCCTTCCATCTCCTGATTTTTGTCGTTATTTAAGGTCGCATCAATTACTAGGTCATTAGCGACCACTATTGGATGTAACGTTATGGTAAGAGGATGAAACGATATGGTGATGATAGGGGGTGAAAGGACGAACACATACAACCATGCCCGAGGCGGGACTCGAACCCGGAACCCCACTGTCCAAGATCACTATGGCACTACTGCTGTAGCGATATCGGTCACGGGGCCGACATCTCGTGACTTTGAAGTGCAGCTATTTAAGTAGGAGTGTAGTGTGCTGCAGAAGATCTGCTGTAAGCCGAGCCGTGCGTGGCAGAGCGTGATCGTGCAGGGAAACTCCTGCACTGAGCGACGCGTACACCTCAAGAAATTCCTGTCCGGCCAGCATTATGCGTATCACAGTGACCCAGAGATGCGGTTGGCCGTCACACATTATTACGTATCCCAGGCAGCATATTTCTACGCCACAGGAACGCAGATGTCGATCGCACGCAATGACAAATTCTCGTGGTAACACGTGTACGATACATGTCGGGACAAATATCGATATTCAGGACATAGCCCACATTTTCAGGACGTATGGGAACCATACTTGCTGCGTTTTGCGGATTCAGTGGTTCTATAACGGTTAGCGTATCGGATTGTTATACCCAATTTTTCGGATTCAAACCCAATCGAAGGCGTACGAAATGTAAATGGCGAAAGAATCCATCGTACGTCTTCCTTTGGAGGGGAAGTAAAGCTGGCTGTCCCATGTTGTAGACTTACTCCGCGTAAGAGATTCTCAAGCTCCTCAAGCCTAAATGAAGCCTCTGAGCAAAATTCAAAACGCCTATTTCCGGATTGATACCTCAATTCTCAGCCAGAAGATGAAAGGAGCGTAACGGAATTTGCGTGGTCAGATGGAAAAGCCAGCCTCTTGAGCTGAGCTTCGCCGCGGAAAAATAACGCATTACTGAATTGAATTGATCGTACTTACGGTCAAAGTCGACGTCGAGAGGCGTGGAGTTTTGCGGAGCGTAGCCGGGGAGCGCGCTGATCTCCTGGCGCTGTTGGTCGCTGTCGAAGGCGAAGGTGAAGGTACCCCACGTGTACTGCAGCGTCATGCGCTCGAGGGCGCTGGCGGAGCCCAGCAGCGCCCACAGCGCCACCGCGCACAGCGCCGGCCGCAGACCCTGCCACACGCCACACTTCAACTGGTATGGGCATTAGTCCCTCAAGTGAATAATAATAATAATAATAATCAGTGAACATCAGTGTATAATAACAATAATGTTAGTGGATGCAGTTCTCTAGCATCTTCAGAATACACAAAACGACATGACGACGTTTGTAAAGTGGTTTATCAGCAACTATGCCATAATAATAACCTTTAGATGGGTAACAGAACACCATATTACAAATACACTCCTGAACCAGTCATTAACACAAATGATCACAAAATGTACTGGAACAGGTCCATCTTAACAGATAGGTCTGTATTATCTAATAAACCGGACATTGTATGGCATGACAAGAAAAAGAAGAAGGTGTATCTGATCGATGTGGCTGTCCCGCTAGCTCACAATATCTCAAAGAAAAGGAGTGAAAAAATTCTAAAATATCAACCATTGGCAAATGAAATAAAGGAAATTTGGAGCGACGTAGAAATGGTGACTATTGTACCAATTATTCTAGGTGCCACTGGTGAAATTCCGAAGTTCCTTCATGAATCCCTGGCTGAACTACAACTGAAGAAGGGGCTATACATCCAACTGCAGAAGATTGTCATACTAGACACATGCAACATCGTGAGGAAGTTTCTAAACCTTGATGGTTGATCCAGTGCTGATTAAGACAGAGGAATCGTGTATCTCTTGTTCATGGTAACCGAGATGCATGTGTGGAAAGAAGTGAAAAGCAAAGAAACAATAATAATAATAATAATAATAATAATAATAATAATAATAATAATAATAATAATAATAATAAACTAGCCTTTATTAGTGGTGACGCTCAAGCCATTTGGCCTGCTCTTCCGCCTAACCACGTTAAATATATACATTATTTTGTAAACTATAAAGAAGATCTAGGGGATCTGGAACTTTACTTTTTCTTCTGGGAGAGAAAACTAGGGACTATGCCGGCATATGCCTTAAGCGATTGAGTAAACCCACAAAACTTCAACTAGGATGGCGGCTGAAGGCCAAGGACATTGACAAAAATAGTAAATCTAAAATTACATACACTAATTAGAAGACTTTGTAACCGTGTGGTATGTGCTAAGCTTAAATCGTTATACACAACGTCGCAATAGTTGAAGTGCGGAAAGACAAGGGATTCTATTGCAATTTTTTTATACTGAGCGGTAAAAACTTTTCAACAAGCCTTAGAGAACTAATTCGTAAATGGACTAACTTTGTAACTTTATTTATATGAGAATCCCAATGGAGGTTATTGTTAAGAATTACTCCTACGTTTTTGACTTCGGAACAGTATGGTTCGATGGTTTTATCTAGAATAACACTTTCAGAACGAAGATTATCAACTCGTGATTGAACTTTTTTGAACAATTTAACATGATTTGTGATTTAGCAGGATTCAAGGAAAGGACGTTCAATTCTATACAATTCATCAGGGTTTGCAAGTCCTTATTGGTTGTTTCAGTGCGGAGGGTCTTCCGCTAATATGAATTTGTAGATCGTCAGCATTCATATGATAAGTACAGAAAATGCTCTATCCTACACACGCCCCTACAATACAACGCACGTCAACTGCTGTGGTTATTAGTCTCTCCGGTACAGCCCGTGCACGCCCCCTGCCACAGAAATCACATCACAATCATTGCACGTTAACTGCTATGGACACTGAAATCTGAAGTACAGAGAATAATCTATCTACGCACGCCCCGTGCCTCACAATGCACAACAGCTATGGTCATTATTACCTAAAATACACAGAATTGCTCTCTCCCCTATGCACACCCGCCACACAACGCACATCACATTTATTGCATCACAACTACTGTTGTCATTAGTCCCGCACTCGCCCCCTGCCACATAATGCACATCAGATTCTTTGCATTATTCGCATTATGCGTATTGTGTAAGATGTATGGAGAAAGCAAAAATAGCTGCTTAAAGAAGATCATGAACAATTTATTTTATGAAAGTGTAGGTTTGCAAATTTTCGGCTAGAATTAAACGCAATTTATAAAAACAAATTCTCAAATACCACTTCAAATTTTTTTGGACAATACAACAAGGAACGTTTAAAAGAATAGCGCAGCTGTCATTTGCATTAAACTCCCTGAATTTTCGAAAATTGCACATTAAAATAATGCCAGAAAGTATGTGCTGTTTAGGTAATTTTTCTTTCTATTTGTGGTGCAAAATATATTAATCTATATTCTGCAAAGGGTTCTCAAAATAATGTTCACTTTCATGAACTTCCTGTGACGGCCAATATTACTTTGAAATATTTTTCTCTCGTAATTTTAAGAGTTTTGTAATCAGAATAATATCTACGAATGGTTAATTAACGAATGTTTATTGAAAATACTTGAATAAGTCGTTAATAAACCACTTGTGAACATCAGTGTATAAAAAATACGAATCTACGATTAATCTCTGGTTACTAAAAGATCTGTAGGAAAACAAGAAGTCGTTTAGATATAATATATTATATTTCAATGGCTCTCTGCACAGGAATCCCGACATTCCAAATCTAAGGCCAACATTCAATTCCAATCTACTGCCTACATTGAGTCATATTTGATTTATATATTTTATGAATATTATTTACATCATCAAAAGTTAATACTGTAATTACCTTTCTCAAACCATGTCTTCCTTGTGTCCTTTCGAATTGCCCATTATCTTCGATTAGACAGAACATTCTTCACTCTTCTACTCTCACTCGTCACTATAATACATTCGTCAAGTGGCGTGCTATAATTTTCAGATTATTACATGTTGTTCACTTTTCATTCTAACAATTATAAAAATATTATTTTTAAATCTATGTAGTTATCTGTAAGCCCCTTAAAAAAATGCAAAGCCGCGTAATGCGCCTGTAACGCTGTAGTCGATTTGAATGTCGCGCCCGAAAGTAACATTTAAACTCGATTATCTCGAAGATATTTTTCCCTAAAAAAAACAACAAACAAAATAACAAAAAAAACAGGATATGCCTTTCTTCATGACATGAAACATAAAATCTGAGGTATTTTACGTTTTGCGAGCTGCCGGATACCAATCTCACGTTCTCTATTTCAGTATTTATGAAAAATAATTGCCTTCCTTCACAACATTTTTAATAATCCAATATTACGATATTATAATTTTATTTTTAGTGTGTTTGGCCAGACAAATATTTGCTAGCTTCTAAAAATAATTCTTTACCCATACTTATCATTAAGGAGATATATTTCATTTATATCATTCAAATATAATTCCAATAATCCCATCAATTTCGATAGTTTTTTTAATTCCCCTTTCACAGACATTATACAATCAAAAAATAGTTAAACTTAACATGAATATCGCATGTCAATAACAACCATGGACCTTTCTGTAAAGAGTATTCGGGGAAATCAGCCTATTACCTCTGATAAAAAGGCGAAGTATTTATCCAATGAAAAAAAAAGACGAAATTAAATCTAATGAAAAATTAACATAAAAAATGTTTAAAGATATATCTTTAAAACATCATAATCAAAATGATGATCACATCTTAGATGGTTAGAAAAAACATTTCCTGATTTCATAAGTTCTAAATAAATGAAAAAATTAAACAGAAATTAAAAACTCTGCAAAAATTTCAATGAGATATCCTCCGACGATACATAATTTGACGTTAAAACCTTAGAAGAGCATCTGTGTACATTAAATTGAGGGTAACTGTAACACTATTAAATATATGTTTTGTATTACATATACCCACATTTGTACACCACCTTCGAAAGCAAGCATAAACTCACCAAAAAACGCGAAGAAGTGCGAGTTATGTGAAGGTTATGCCTTTTATAGTGACTCGTGATACGAAGCTTTCCGAGATAAGAGTTCCTCCGGTCATATGAACATGTTAATTTTTTTGGAGTGTTAAAACACTACAACGTTTTAAGATTATTTATCAGACATTTCCTATTATTTATCTGTGGTTTCTTACCTAGAGACCAAGAATGCTTATTAATGACCTTAGATCACCGACAACTTGCGATAATACCACACAGACTGACGCAATCGCTGCGCCACCTTGTTTGCTGAACTTGATCGTCACACGTGTCCATTCTGCTGGCGGAAATTAGTGTACGGCGGCGTTGATCATACCATTCCTTATTTCTCTTTCATCTCCACCTTATCCGCCGACTTAAGTGTCCTAGGGCATCACCTGTTGTGACTGAAGTGCGTCTGACCGTAAGATTTAGGGTTTTAGTCCCGACGGTGGCACAATTTTCGACTCTAGCCACATAGCTAGATCGATTTCAGCCACTACCTGGAGGAGAATTCCAGTGGACCGTTGCTCTGATCAGTAGTTTTCTGTGGTTTTCTACGTTCAACACTTGGTGAATGCCGACGCAATACCCTAAACAATGGGCCACTGAACTAATGCGATCTTTCCTTCCTCTTTCTTGTAGTATCCTTACCCTTACTTACACCCACTTACCTTACATGCATTATACCACCACATATCGGGAGCCCGGTCGGATACTAAGTGCTTGTCCCGGCACGAGGCTTTACACCAGACCTGAACAGCATTTTGCACTTTCACTGATGTCAGGAGCTGCGCGCGGGCAACTCGGGTGCAAATGAGAAAATCGATGAAGGGTGGGGATGAGACCCAATCTAGGAGTGGGGACCACCAATCAGAATGCGCAATTCGAAAGATAGCGCGTAAATTTAAAAAGCAATTGGCAAGAACATGAAGGTCATTTACAGTTCAAGTAATATTGCCTTTTGTATTATATAGCAAATTTTTGTTCTCGGTATATGACGGGGCAAATATGAAACTACAACGAATTATACGTATTAGATTTCGACACCAAGTATTATAATTGCTTGTAGGGCCGATAATGTTATTCGCTTTGCTACGAAGTAATCACAAATTTAGTGTTGTGCTAAACACAAAGTGTTGATAAAAAATTGTTTTCGTTTATTGATGACAGCAATAAACTATTTTTATTAACTTTGTTTAATTGAATAAGACGGTTCTTTCAAAGCAAAAATATATTGTTCTTAAAAAAATCATGATTATTTTCCGTTCTAATTTCTGACAAGAGTGTAGAGTTGTTTACGACATCGTATAAAAATATAAAGCCCTTTGCATTCTATTTAACAATACCCATGATTATCTTATGATTGTCCGTAACATATTGTCACAGAAGTTTACTCGTTGATCTCTTTTATTCAGTTTCATAATAGGGAATAATGGTTACAAATGTGCTATTAAACATTACTCTTCTTGGTATTGCCAGATATTCTATTTTTGTCAATCTTGATGGGAGAGATTGCTCTCATGATTTTGTTTTTTTTCTATTATTTTGAAATTTTTGTTCGATAGAATAAATAATATTTTTTCTTATATATAAGCATATATTTTAAAGCTATTGGTTTAAAATAATGCCTAAGGGTCACAATGAGCATGTTATTTTCTTTAAGAAAAAGAGAAAATGAAAATACATACAGTGGTGGATACAAAGATGGATATCCAGCAATGCACAGAAAGTAAATAGTGAATTTGGTAACTTTAAATACTAGACATAATCCATTTAAACAAATGGTCATATAATTTCGAAGCATGGATAATTTTATTAGACGCCCAGGCATTCAATCTACGCGCCGCATCGTGCTACTTCAGACTTCTCCCCTCCCCGCAAAGCTTCCTACTCCCCACTACTCGGCTCGCAAGTGCAGAATGCCCGCGGGAACAGGCGTTGTGCAGGTATTCTTTACACCAATGGTGGAAGTATCTATTGGGGAAGATATCTATTGGCACTGCACCTCACCATCCAGCGGAGGAAGTTCACTGCCACCTGCTGTGATAAAATATGCAATACATTTATTAATGACAACTGCGATTGATGCGTTCTGAAACATGATATAGTCAATGAATCAATCCATCGCTGATGCGCAGTTATTAGCACGAAGATACACTTTTAGGACAATATCGGTCAAGAAGAAGACATTAAAAGGCGGGCATGACTTGCAGGACAGAACGAACTTAGCGGTGAGAGGGTACGGACGTGTGCCGACAGCATAGTTGAGGTTTTAAAATAAATCGGAATAATGGTAATTAACTGTGAGAAGGGGAATCGGAAATGGAAAGCGACTACGCGATTTGTTAGAAATTGTGTGACGGATCTACGGAAGGGACGGAAATTTCGGATATTAGTATTCGGACTTACGGAGGAAATCTAAACACGTTCCAAACACGAGATGGCGTGGAGCCACGAAGGTAGAAAGTGATTACCACATGTCGTCGGCCAAGATTGGTGAGAAAAACACAGAGAAATCTAAACTTTTAAGATGATTTTTATGTAGGAAGATAAAGTAATGTTTTATATAATTTAAGGATAATTTATAAGAAACAATCAAAGAGAGAACATGGACATAAGAAGCGATAGGGAATGAATGTGTTTGTAAATAGTGTATGAATGTGAGGATGTATATTATGATATTTTGATGCTTTGTCATTGTTTATTCGTTGCGACCACAGCAGAGCTGCGAAATTTGTGAGTTGATGGAAAGAAAACAAAATTACAATGTTTTTGGAAGGATGAACATGTTTTCTTTTAAAAAAATTAAATTCAATAACTGAAATTCCCAACGTAAATTTTTCATCCTTAAAATTCCGAATGGGTAAGTGTTGACGTGCAAGTGTAAATTTTTGTATGACCTGCGAACGATCTACTTATGAAAACTTCTGAAACTTCTGAATTCTACTTCTGAAACTAACAGAAGCGAAATAAATTAATTAATAGACATAAATACTGAGCAAGTCAGGCCAGGAGAAAATTTGATATTAGTATTTTAATAGTATATTATGGAACGATGATGTAATAATACCCGTTACGTTTCGTACGGTACATTTTCTTCTTTTTATGGTAACTTTTATAAGTTCAACTTTTACATTGAATCGTTTCGTAGCAATTGACATGCAGGATTCAGCAAGGTCACTTAGCGGACAGCTCCCTACCTACGCCGCCGCAGGTGGCTTTGGTTTACCAGATCGCCTGAGAGGGAGTACAGAAGTTGCGGCAATAATTCTGACGTCACCATTTCGCTTTTTCTTTAATTTCTAAAAGTACCAAGTCCACCTTTGACTCACTAAATATTTTAAAACAGACTTTTTTAAAGGAACACCACACGGCAGCAACTTATAACCCAAAATGACTTGCGTTCAGACCTTAACCTTAGTCAAATGTTCTCTCCAATAACCACCACTGCGCTAGTCAAATAGGATCAAAGTGAAATTACGATTCAATTTATTTTAAATAATATTTTACCCTAAAAATTACTAATAATAAAAGAAATTAAAACTGAGAAGAATAATATAATATGAAACGCAATTTTAATGTGCACAATCGAACGAAACATTTCCGATACAGATTCTCCATGACTAATTAAGTGCCAAAACTTGGTTTGTAAGCTTCTCTACGATTGGTCATAAACCTGTATCATAATGAAAACTGAATCAAAATGGGTATCATTATGCAACTGGTTGCAGCCATAAAATGAGAGGATTATACAATAGGAGTAGAAAAAATAAATTATTATTAGTTGTATGAGAGAGGGATTTGAGCGGGTTGCATTATTTTACCTCCCGTATCTGAATATCTCCTTCGAGTCTCCGCCACCGTGTCTAAAATATCGTCAGCAAGTACTCGCCTCCGAATCTGAATTCCGTTTGCGAACGTTGTCCACCATTTCTGAACAACGTCTGACAAAATCAAGGTTCTTGAAAAACTTGTCACCTCCGTCTTCATTTGTCCATTAACTTTCCATATCTAATTTTAAAATTGGCCTTAACCCGTCTGCAGAGAGTTACTATAAATTGTGTCCTGATGCCCATACCGATACAAAAACGCGTCATTATTGGTTGTACATTCCTCCTTCATTCTTTATATGACGCGGTGTAATAAAATTTTATATTTTAAAATCAGCCAAGTCCCAAACTATGAATATGTTTAATTTGTATTACGAATATCCAATGTCATTTACTATTTATTTCAGCCTCAAACACTCATAAGTCCTGAAATTTGTGTCGTAATATTTGCATTTTATTTTCGTCATGACAATTGTGACTACCATTTTATGTTCTCTTTGCAAATACTCACACTACTTCCATGTCGTCGTTTCCGGATTCCAATATCCTACAATACGTTATTGTTCCAATAACTTCGTATCAATTTTTTTCCTTGAGTATGTTTGGTATATCTCATATTGTCATATCCATCATAGCACAACACGCTTCCCCTAGCAGGGAAACCCGATAACGGACAAGATAAAATAACTTGGATAATTTTGATATGCAAATAATGTGATCTTTAATAATGTTGGGTATAAAGTTTACCCTTGTTCTTGTATATGCTCATGAATTAATGTAATGTATACATGTGTATGCCTGTAGGTGCATATATGATTATAAAAGTTGTTAAAAGCGAATACTTACGGATGTATTTGTGTGCACATTGACGAGTATGTATACAATATGCATGGTGGTGTATTTGGGACGGACGAATTTAACGTTGGAATGTTGTGAAACTTCATTTATTGGCACAAGCTTCAGAAATCAATGCAACGGCCAAATTTCAGTGACTTGTGCACTTATAGAACGTTGTTTACATCGACTAGAAGAGCTGGGGGTTGGAGCTGTTCTGGGTTAAAGGTAGGTCATCCTGTACTTCAAATGTTAAGATAATTTACAGTTTTATATGCTGTCAAATGGTTAATAATAGAATACGAAGTTTTACAGAATATGAAGAAATGTCGAGTAACAGAATATGATGTTGTCACACTCACACACACACACAAATATAAACAATTGATAAAAAAAGATTTACATTTATAAACATTTTACATTTTTAACTCAATTATTACTTCTACAAGTGCTTTTACAAAGCTCTTGAAAATTTCTAGAGATATTTTTATATTGCTTGATGTGAACGTAAGTTCTTTGAGAGTCTTTAATCAGATGAGAATGTTGCGTTAAGATTTCTTGTCACAATCCCATCACAGCCTTGACTGGACTGTATTAAGCTCTGTATTGCCTTAGATAAGAAGGTTTTATCTCCTTCCCCCATCACATTATGATCAGCACTAATCAACCTGACCTGACCAAAGACAAAACTTTTACTTTTTCATCCTTACTTCGTATGAAAATAAAGTGTTGTAATCGGACGTCGGGGAACATCGATTTTGCAAGAGAAAATCTCTTATTCCTGGGCCCTGGTACAAAAACATGGATAAATACTGTTCCTGTACATAATAAATTTCTTCCTCAAACACGTGTGTTGCCAGAATCTATGTTTTGTGGGTCCTTGATACCAAAAATCGATGTCCGTCTGTCTGTCCATCAGTGGTCAAAGCTAGTGCCTAAACTATCCAGCTGATTTTCTCTAAAATTGATATTGCCTGCTCGATGTGACCGGGCTCAAGGCTTGAGAGATTTGTAGAGATATTTTGATTTTTGATGGTTTTGGTAATTTTGATGGTGGATTTTACTAAAAAACCTGAAAAACACTCAAAATTTTCTCAAAAATGACACAAAAATGTTTTTATAAAACTTTGTTCTCGAATAGCGTAATTGGCGCTTCAGAGGTAGGTCTCATGTTCGTCCCCGATTTTTCCCTGTCTAAAATCACTGATTTTTCGAAAATTGCAAATGAAAACTGTTTCGGCGTGAATCCAACTGTGTTGGCACGTGAGTGGCCAAAAATGATTGAAATTTGTCGCCGTCCGAGTAAATCAAGTATTTATAACAATCTTTGGCATTCATTACCAGCTCAGAACATACATTTTAAACGTCGCGCGCTGTCCCCAAATTCCACGGGGGAGTTCTAAACAAAAGAGAAGAGTCACTTCTTTTACGATGTGCTTTGAGAGACAAATTCTTTGGTGGTAGATTTTCCATTGTTAATGCTTTCAAACACGACCGCCAGACTGCAGCACTTACTGGTCAGCTGGCAAGCCAGACATCGCAGTATTGGAATTCTAGCAATTGCTAGAATTCGTTGAAGACAGGCTAAAGCATTGTTAAAAAATTCAAAACTCCACAACAGTGATTTCATAGCCGTCGTATTCTCAGCATATGGAAGCAAGCATTAGTGCGTATGTATTTTCAGTGCCGTGACAATTGGATTTAACTCGAGAGAAGTGCAGAAGTTTCTAAGAAATCGTAGCTGCTTCCGCAAAAAAATATTGTGTCGAAAACATACCCAGAGATGTTAGCTGAAATAAGTGCCAAACCGCTTTTTCCCGCGCCCAAAACAGGTAAAACTTAACTATCTATTCGATGACCACTGATTCTTTGATATAAATATTCTAACAGTCGTGGTGCATTGCGTTTTTTGCAGAGATTCAGCGAGAGAATTGGAAGCTTGTATCCACTCTCCCAACCGTCCTACATTTTATATCTCTCTCCCTCACAAATAGTGTGTGTGTGTGTGTGAGTGAAGTTATTTTGCTGCCTGAACAAACTGCAATATTTAAGATAGCGAGTTTTCTTTTAATGAAGTATGTTTCTTTAAGAAGGATCTGGAAATAAGACCATGTTAAACTTTTTGAAAATAAGGGTAGTTTTTGTGTAAACTTGCGCAAAATATAGAACAGTTTGGACTTTGTCAATATTTTTTTTCAATAACCGCTCCAAATGTTTTCTTCAAATTTTTTCCTGACATGTATCAAGGGACAGTAAACAATTGGTACTAGTTCCAATTTCGGCGAACTCTCTGTATTTTCGAAAATTGCAAAAGTTTCAATTGCAAAACTACAAAATTGAAGATAGCGATTTTTGCCCTGAAGAAAGTCTGTTAAAGAATCAGCTTCTTGATAAAACTTGTAAATTTTGCGATATATGTGTGACATTTATGCAATTTCTAAAAAACATCTCAAAAATCGCTCTAAGTCTTTCCAATAAAATTTCTTCTCGTATGTGACAAAAGACGGTACAAATATGGTTTGTCCTATTTTCGACAATTTGCGTATTAACGGTGTGAGATATATTTAAAAAAATACAATTGTGTAGTTTTTGAAAAAACAAAAATATACCCCAAAATGAACTTTAAGCCATATTAAACAGTGCAATGAGCACTATCCGTTCGAAAAGTTTGACGAACAAATTTGAAGCCATTTATAAGTAAATGGCGTTTAAGCGAGTAAATTAACCTTTATTTATATATAAAATAAATCTACTGTTTAACATATGGTACCAAATTATAGCAGTAAATATTATCAATTGCGAGAAGGTGATTAAAAACTGGTGATGAACTATTTTGAAGGATATCTCAACATTGGTTTCTATGCCCCTCATTGTTGCATGCTAATGGCTTAAATTTCGTGAGTGTGACAAGAATATCTGGTTTGCGCGGGGACGTTTTTTTTTTTTTTTTGAGATGTCATTCTGAAATAATAATCTGAAAGGCTAGTTTAAAATGTTGCTTTGCGAATTGGGAACATGTATGTATGTTGACGTTAATTTGTAATATGAAAAATTTCAAAACAATAAAGTTTGCTTACGTGTTATATCTTTTACTACTCTCTTATGTTGGTTTAGTTTATGGAACATTATTATTTTACCCAAATAAAATGAAGTAGTTTATTGAAAAATAATTATGCTTATTTTCTCTCTACACTTATTTAGTTTATAATGTTGGTTAAAAAAATTCTAAGTCAAAATATTTTGTTAGGAACTTAATTTTCTTTAAAATACAAAATGTGGCAATTATACAGCACTCACTCTAAATTGAATTGATTGAATAACTGCAGGTCTTGAATTTAATTTTAAAGAGGTTAATGCACATAAAAATCGATCATTAAGAGAGAAAACACATTTATACGCATCTGATGTGTATTTTGTGACAATAATTCAGTGTCGTAATGATCTACCTGTTATTTTTGGGTTTTATGTAATTCAAGTATTATTGAATACTCACAGAAATGTTAATATGTATTACAAGCAAACAGCCGATTTTGGTTTTTAATCTTAATATTTATCTATATTGCAAAAATGAACTCATATGTTTCTGTTAATAATATCAAACTGTTTGATTTAAAATTTCCTTTTGTCTGATCTCAATATTTCTAGATAAAAGGATTTTTCACTCTTTTGTCACTTCTACACTTTTCAATTCCATTATATAAATGATAAACTCATATTCATTTTAAAAGTGACTATCACTGGTTTATGGAAACATATTAAGGTAAGAAAAAAGCGACGTTCATTCTGAAATTAATTTATTCGTCAACAGAGAAGAGTTGAAGCGTGAAATGAGGTCAATATTTGTCATAAGTGGTTTGTGCGTTGTCAGTCTTTATCACTACATACACAGGACAATATCACAATTGCATAGGCGTGGCAAAAGTTGTCGTCGACATTCAACGAATGTCCCACTAACAATCAACTTTCTACAAGAGTTTAGTCATTCAGTCAACGCTACAAATAATATTTTCAACAATATTTTATTACATTCTGGAATTTTAAAGTCTCGATTTTCCTACATGCAACAAACCCAGTCAATACAGCATCTGATCAGTGCAAAGTAAATGCCACCTTTTCAGAATTGTAGAACTACTTAGTCTAATTCAATAAATAACAAATAAATAAATAAATTACGCACATTCATCTGAATCACAATAAATTTTACAGAATTTTGCAATAAATTACCCGACGAATCGTCAATAGGGAGCGCATTATGTACAAAGGCTTTGGTTAGAGAGGGGAATGGGGCGGAGGCGGGCTGAGAGGTCCATTTCGACGGCCAGCGACCGCGGCGTGCAGCGGGAGGCGGAAAAGTGGGAGAGATAATGGGACAGCCAGCGGAGAGCTAGCGGGAGAGTAGCCGGGTAGCTAGAAGGAGATCTAGCAGAGAGCAGCCGGAGAGCCATCGGGAGGATAGCTGGAGAATCGATGCTGATCTGTCGAAAAATCAGTAGTTGTACTGCTAGAGAGCTGTAGGAGGGTTTTCGATGATATGTCAAAGAACTGTCAGAGAGTTGTGAGATCTCTTTCGTAGATCTTCCGGAGAGCAGTCGGAGAGGCAGCACAATGTGACCTGCGTAGTCGGCGTGTGTAGTTGCGTGGGAACGGCTGAGATACTGTCGGAGAGCAGCGCCTTGTAAGCTGAAGAGCTGGCAGAAGAGTAGCCAGACCAACAGCACGAAGCGAGCTGCACATTCGACGTCGTGAAGAGCAGCAGGAGGTCCAGCGTGAACGAGCCGGAACGTCGTGCAGGAGCAGGAGCGTCAACGGGGCTATGTCGTGGAGCGCAACAGCGCGCATACCCCGTGCACCCGCGCCGCCTCCATCTTGCGTGCGGCGAGCGTGTCAGCGGAGCAAGGAGAGCGTGAGCGTGCGTGTAGGCAACGCTTCGAAGAGCGTCACGCTCTGGCACGGCACCGCTGGACACGGCGCCGTTTTCCTCTTTTTCTTCATCGTCCTCCTTCTTCGTCTCGTCGTCCGTCGTTGTCCGCCTCGCCTCCTTGCTCACGCGCACGCTTGGCGTCCTCGGCGTGCCTTACTGCTGCGGGTACGGGTACACGGGTTGCGCGTCCTGCTCCGCTTCCTGCGTCGGGTCGTTCACTTCGTACGCGTACTCCTGCTGCTGCTGTTCCTGCTCCTGCAGCTGCTGCTTGTGGATCTCCTCCAGCTGTTCTTGGTGGTGCAGGATCTCCTGCGTGGACGGGTAGTGGTAGAGCGCCACCTGTGGGCGTGGCTGCTGCTGCTGCTGCAGGCGCGCGCGCGGGTAGGGCGCGTGCCAGTGCACGTGGGCGTGGCCGTGCGCGGGCGCGGACGCCGCGTGCGCCGAGTAGGCCAGCGCGTGCGCGTGTTGCGGCTGGAGAGGGTCCAGGCTGCGCTTGTAGTGGCCGCCCCCGCCGCTGCCGCTGCCGCCGAAGTCGTGGCCGCCGAAGTCGTGGCCCGTGGAGAAGGTCTGCGTATGCGACACGTGCGGATGCTTCACGATTTCGTACGTCACCTGCGGACAAGGACAGGGCCCTTGTGGAACACCAGCACATGCACCAACACATTCAACTTGAACAGTATCTACGCTACAATGGATTTTATTATATAAAGAAAAGCTGATTAATAAACAACAGCTGTGGAGATGCTAAAGTCCTGCGGCAGACATCTTTTGCTTGTGGAAAACCAGCAAAACTGCAGATGATTATACTCACGTTATATGCACTTCGAGTAGAAACCAAGATAAAATGTATTTAATTTAAAGGCAAAATAACAAACAGCAATTGGCACGGATCTAGCTACATATCACTCTTGCAACAACCTTCATGCACGCCATATAAAAACTAAGATACAATGCATTTTTTAAAAAAAATAACTACCACTTGAAGTATTTATGTCACTGTTATATTAATAATATTGAAAATCAATAGCTAGTAACTTTGCTAACGTACAGTAATCACGTACACCAAGCGAATTTTCGTTTAGTATTTGCACAGTTTTATTGCTCTTGCGTTTTTTCTATAAAAACAATTTTTGTGTTTGTACGATGCATTTCATTGACACGTTGTCAATGAAATGACCGCTTCAAAGACGCCGGAAGCTTCTATCGAATAAAAATTGTTGACAAAAAGACAAACCATTCTTCTCCCATCAAATCAAAACAAACTGTTGAAAATGCATTCAAGCATTGAAGAATGTATCACTAATCCCCTCTCACCGACGAATTTTCAATCTGTCAAATTTATATCTATTGGCGATTTGGGATGACTTTAAACCACAGAGGGTGGCTTTGCATCTCACACCACTTCAAAGATGTCTGCTAAATTAAATGTTAGCATGTGTATTTTCAGTTGCTTTAACCATTAATCGATTCTAGGAAGTTGAACACACCCAACGGAAACACCTATCTATTCGTACTTTTCATTATTACGGTTTGAGCTGACATGACCTGTCTTTTTGTGTTCTTACATGTTTTAAAGACACCCCACCCCTCAATCTTTTAAATTTGCCTACATTCTCATAAGAAAGACCGAAGCAGACAATGTCCAAAGCCTACTCTGGAGGGTGACATTATACCAGACAAACTTCCTCGCCTACCAAATACAAAAACTGTTAAATAAAGTGCTTGCATGTAAACAATAGCTCTGGAGTTACCTAATATTTTTAAATGATTATAAAAAATGTAAATTATTATTTTGGTTTCACAAATACAAAAACCGTTTCCTGGTACAAAGTCACCCCAAAAGACGGTATTAGATCTATGAATTTTATTTTCTGATTGATTAGAAGGGCGTCTTGATTGATTGTTAATGATTCTGGGCGCGTCAACTACGGAGATCATTCTCTCCGTGTAGTGTATGTTTTTTTCATCTGGAGGTGTCAGTGATCTTCCTCCGATGGATGGTGAGATTTGGCACCGACTTACCGTCGGCTACTGGAGTTTTCCCCAACAAGATATCTCCCACTAGAACAAGCTCTAATCTCCCGACTGGTCTCCCGGCATGTGTGGTAGTGTAGTGCATGTGAGTGTAAGTGTGTGTATAAGGGTGAGGATAGGATAAGGAAGAAGTAGGAAAAATCGCGCGCTATCCATCGCCCGTTTGTTACAGTACTGCTCCGACATTCGCCTGGTTTTGAACGGAGAATCCACGGAAAACTACCGATCACAGCAGCCGGCCCCTAGATTTCTCCTCCAGACAGCGACTGAATTCGATCTATCTGTCAAGCTAGTGTCGAAAATCCTGGCGCCGTCGGGACTCGAACCTAAGACCTCCCAAGTGATTGCAGTGACATCAGTTGATGCACAGAGCCACCTCTCCCGGTGGAAGAGTTTGTGACGAAACGTTTTTATCTCCATTTAAAAAGACATAGCACAACTTGTAGTCTCTACGGCTCCAGTTCAGGGAATAACTTCATTTACTGTATTTTTTCTTCGCTGTCATCGCGTTGTGAGCTGTTGAATCAAGGATTCGGTCATCTCATCGTTTTATTCTTTAGTGCTAAAAAATGTTGAATCATTGCAAATGAGCTGCATTGAATTTCTAGACATCTTTGAATGATTCGTAAATTCAATCTATTTTTATAAAGTAGCAGTTGGTAAGAAATTTGGGTCACGCTATACCTTGCTATTTTTTCTGAGTGTTGTTTGATAGTCTTATACAACTGCGTCGGCCCTTACAGCTTGGGCAGCGATCCTTGTAAGAGTCTACAACTAATTAAATCTTTGCAAAACAAAGTTCTTTTCTTCCTTCTTTTTCTTGCGAAAGAAAATGCGAATAAAACATCATGTTTATAAAATTACTTCTAGTAACATTTTGTAAATCATAAAAGTTACTAAATTTTTTGATATATAAGAACTGAAGTCGTTTAGATACAACTTTAATTTTCGTTGTATACAAGTTTTAAAGCAAGTCCAGAGAGAATATGACATTGCCAAAGGTTTGGTAGAAGGGAACCTACTAGTGTAAAGCTTGTGGAACTTACGATGAAAGAATCAAGAAGTACGATTGCTGTCGTCTGCCAAAGTAATGCACTCAGCAGATTTGTGTGAAAAATTGAGTCAATGAACATTGGAACTATCGTTATAATTTATTCGGTACATTTACCTGGGCTTAAAAAGAGGAAGGTTAAAAAAGCCTGATATAAACATTGCACATTTATCTCATGTACATGAAAGCGTCGCGTCAATGTTCGGATTCGTTTTCGAACTAGAAGGAAATACTTTTGTTCAACTGGAATTCATTCCTTACTCACGGGAGAGGTAGCATTTCAAGCACATTTTCCCATACGTCTATTTACACAGGGGTTTTCTAGCAGTTGAATTATTAATTGGATTTGTTTCTGATTCCATCCGAAAATATTTTTTTAACTGTCAATGCTGTAAAAACACTAAAACTATTTTTTTGTATACGAATGCATGTCAAATTTGTAAAATCATCAAAGTTTCCTAAACGATAAGTTTTATCTTTTCTCTTACGATATCTTCTACTTTCAGAGCTATGTTATTCTAACTACAAACTGAGTTTACGTTTCCCAGCTTTTAGAAATTTATGAGAGGGTTTCCTGGAACGATATAGTAAGCATTCTCGTTAGGTTTTAGAAACTGAAAGCTGTAAACTTTTCCCTCAGTGATTCTTTAAGTTTGAGTGGTAATGTTCCTCCACCTAGATATTTTTTTCTCGAATGCGCTTAGTTAAATCATTATTTTGACTCGAATTTAACTCGAAGAATGGTATCAAAATCAAGAAGTTTATATCTAGCATTTTGCACCATAGATTCTGTATAAAAGTTGGTAAAAATTGTATAACATTCAACAATTCAAATTTTGGATGTCATCGCAGTAAATAAGACAAAATACTAAAATCTTATTCTTATGAAAGCTTCAAATCCAATTTGTATACTAATGTCTTGAAAAGAGTTGCAAATATGATGTTATTAGGTCAGTAGATTCTTTGTACTCATTAGTTTGAAAACCATAGCGCTATCTATAAATGATCAGCAGGAAACTGCCCAATTCTTATTTTCCTTGGACAATTTTTTAGCATGACTTTTGAAAGTTTTCCTGCATTGTCTTTTGGTTAGTTGTACAAATTCTTGCCTGCCGACTGGGCACTTCCCTTGTCCGAATTTTGTGTTAGTTTTCCAAAATGTTTGCAAACCCACTTGCTAAAAAGAGAAATACAACTTTTTTTACCATATGAATAAGAGTGATTTCAATACTTTCCTATGGAAGGTGGCAATTAACCTGTTCGTTACTTTCTATACAATATTTCCATCAAAATGACAATGACCATGAAAACATGGGCCAAAAAGTAATAAAAATTTCAGAATTTTAGAGCGCTGAGATATACATAAATTTTTTAATATCAGAGGGAATCTTTCTAGACGGTAGACGTCTTTCTAGAGCGTTTGAAACTTGAGTTGATTCACAGAGGTTGGTAACCTTTACAAATCAGCAAGTTGTAATCATATCGAGTAATGTTGTAAACATATCTATCAGGAGAACATCTTGCATTCTGCAACAAATTTCACATTAAAAACACACGTGATACTTGCTACTGTCCAAAGTTCGACCGACAAACAAAAACAGTTTACTAACTGCGATAATATTTTTCTCTAAATTTGTATATGAAAATGTACGTTTTTTGAAAAAACACTATGTTAATTTAAAATTTCATTTAGTTGATAGCCAAGATTAGGTTTTCTGTAATAAAATGAAAGTGAGCTAATATTCCTTTATATGCCTGGTTACTCAAATATCTTGATTGTAAGAAATACGACCACATTGTCATGAATACCTTAACATACATTATTTCGTAGGAAGTTGTTAGTTTGCAATGTGACTTCGGGTCCTACATTTGCAAAAGATGGCAAATTATTGGGAAAATATTTTGTACCTTAGACCTGTCCTAAGCTATAACTTGGCAAGGTACTTAAAATACATTTATACATTAGTGCAAAATGGTGTAATCAAAAAGCACTTAAAAGGAAATAGTGAGACAGAAAAACAAGAATGGCAGACACAAAAACATCTGCCTGGAAATATTCAAAGAATTCTGACTTTTAATTGGCTGAGTCATATTAATGTATTCGGTAAAATACAGTTACTAAACACCTGCATGGCTAAACATTATTCTACTCCAGTGTTTGTGACTGCAGAAGAAAACGCGGGAACAGCTTTGATATTGTAAGTAATGCGACACCCCCTTCACCTTAATATTCACGACCGAAGAATCCTCAAACATTTTTTGTCATAAGCTAATTTAAGGGACCTTAGTGTAAGAAACATTTAAATGCAGTGTAGTTTTCATGTCTACGAAAAAGCGATCCTCATAAAAAAACAAATCTTGAACCGAATCAAATATAGAAATAAACTGGTTATTCCCATCCTTTTTCCTGTGGCTACCGAGTAATAAATGATAAACCCTTAACTGGAAATTAGGTATTTCATATTGTATCATACTGTTACAAAGAAGGATGATTGAAAACTTTTCTATTCATCATCGCGTATTTCAGCCATATTCGTGATCAACTGCTTTCTAAGAACATTTACGCGAAACAGTACAAAGTAAAAATTAACAACGCGATAGGAAAGCATTTTTTCACGATTTTATGATTTTTCAAAATAGCAAACGTAATATCTATGTTTTAGATGCAGTAAACAGAAGCAACATATTTACATGTAAAAAAGTCATCAATACCATTGCAATACAGTGAAACCTCGAAATAAATTCATAATAATTAATATTAAAAAAACAATAGTCTATATTGAAAAATGAGACAAATTAGTTTTCCTTTTACTTCTCTACACGTTTAAATAGATGTCTAAAATCAATTATCAATTAATTTATTAATTTATAGAGATTTCACTGTAAACACATATGCACATAAATGCACATCAATGCAAGTTAAGCACGCCATTTCATAGCATCACGAAGAGTGCTCGCTAAAAGCAGAAAGGTGAAGCATTCTTCTAGCCTCTCAATATATAGGTAAGTAGCAGTGCTTAATATTTGTCCGTAATTCAGCGGTGTTATGAACAGTGATATTCCATATCGCAAATACTAAAATCTTTCACTATCATTTTCATTTTATTAAATTGACTTAGTTGGTACCAAGCGATGAGATCTCTGGGAACATTTAAGAAATAACTTAAGTAAAAATCACCAGAGAAACATGTTCGGCACCAACTGGAGAAGTCCCGTCCATGAGAAATTAAATATAATTAAGCTAATTGTTACGAGATATTGATTCAGGAATTGCTTTCAACTTCCGTTGAAAATAAAAAAAAGATATTTGGATTATGTTTATTTTTATATATAAGTATAAGTACTTGGAATTGAGGATGTTTGTAGCATATAAATGCCTGAAAATGTTCTTATACGAGCATTTGAAGAGCTTCAATAGTTTTATCAAACACTAATGCAAAAGGGTCAGCCATAAAATACTTGCTAAATAAAAGCAAATTTAACTGCCTTTTCTAATCCTATTTTTCTACATTATAATCAATACTAATATTCATTCTCTATTTATTTCTTTTAGACATAATTTTCCAATCCTATCAAAAAATAATTTAATTCTTTCTCAAAAAGTAAACACTAACAAATAGCAAATCATCCAAGAATTAAAGAATTGGCTCAAACTTTCCCAAACTCGTAATTCATCACATAATGTTTTCTCGGTTCAAAATGAATGGTTGGGTACGTCTACAGAAATGGTGCCAACATTGCGACGGACGTTCTGAGACGTTCGGCAGGTAACATTTACGTCCTGATGAAGACCGCAGAATGTAAGCTAAATCGTTGGCACCATTTCTTCAGTCTTGATATCTCCGAATCCCGGTCTAAAAAATGGTTCTCGATACTATGTAACATGAAGAGGGTGATTCTCCTACCAGTGGAACAGAAAACAAATTCCACAGATCACGTTGCCTCTCACTGAGGGGACGTTTTCTAAACGATCAGAGGGGATTTTCGATTACGATCGAATTGTATCATGGCATGAGGGAGGACTATCCAGGCATTTTTTAAATACCAATATTAATTTAATCGTTTATTCGTTTTTGTGAAAAATTATCTCCGTTTCTTAAACTCCCTTTAACTTGATAGAATGTAGGTAGGTTTGAAAATATTTCGAACAGCAACCGACACAGCTGCTTTGTCTGAAACCGGCCAATATGACGAATGCAACTCTGGCAACCCTAAAATCTTGTGTCCAGAACAGATAAACGTCTACCGACTTCGGCCGCTGTAGCCTAATCCTCTAATTCACAAGTCTGTAGTGTCCTCTCGAGTTTTCTCATTAGTTTCATCAGATTCATACGTGAAATTTTAACTGCCGAAAGGAACTCGATGTTCCTCTAAACAATCGCTAATTTCGGTATTAGGTTGTGAGGCGTACCATCAGGAACTGGACTGCCTAAGTAAGTTATTTCAAGCTCATCATTTGTATGCGTGACAGATCCGTGCTGCCCTTACGATTATTTGACTTCAAAGTAGTCAAGCGTAAAATATACCTCTAAAGTTGTATCTTTTAGTAACTTCTAGTTTGTTTTCTTAGGTAAAACCTTGCGTATGAATCATTTGTACCTCCAACCATCTCTGAACAAAATATGAAGGTGGTTTTCAAAATGACACGGCAAACCGTCTTTTTGCATATTTTTAGGCTAATCCGACAAAAACTGGCCCCCATACAAGAACACCCTCCATTCTTTGCATCTTGGATGACCTCTACCGTAGGTATTCCCCCACTTCCTAGCACTTTATGGCCGACGCCAAACACGTTCCATGGACGGGACGTTGTCGGCCGGAGCGGGACTGGGCTGGGCGCAGTTAGTCGTACTACGGACTAGTAGCATGCGATGTGGAAAGTGAAAGTCTGCCCTGTGTACCTTGTGTCCTTGCCACCAGGAACCATCAGTGTGAGGTGGAAGGCTAGTATACCTTCTCGTCGCCGTGGCCGCCGTGCGACAGCTTCTTGAGGGCCACGACGGCCGAGAGCACCAGCGCGATCTTCGCCACCATAAGCGCCTTGCCCGCCATCAGCGCCACGCCCTTCCACGCCATGGCCATGAGACCGCCCTTCATCATCAGGCCCAGCAGCAGCGCGCCGCCGTACTTCTTGAAGCCCTTTTTCTTGCGACCTGCAACACGACGCCACCATGCAACACGTTGCGCACGAGCACGCACGCACACATTCATACATACGCACACGCGTGCGCACACACACTTACAAGGTACGTGTATCGATATATTTCTTACTGATGTAACGTAAATTGATTCCCTATTAGATCCTTTTTGCACGTCAGCGTATACCATTTTTGAACCTCTGCGCGTGCTCAATCCCAACTGCGCATGCACAACACGAACTGCTCATGCGCAGAAGCTGAAAAGTGGTAAACGCTAAGGTGTTGCACGCTGAGCATAAGGTCTCTATTATTTAAACCAAAATTAAAAATTAGATATTAATCTCGTAAAAATATTGATATAGGATTCTGACTATAATTTTTTTATGTTTTTAACATCCTCGTCGTTTAATTGTGCGTTGAGAAGGGATGCTTCATCGCCAACAAAACAGGCTTATCTTCACGTGCCATCTAACAAACCACTTCCCGAGGTTCAAAATTATATTTCTGAGAGTTTCGAGGGTTTTTGTAATATTCTTTAGAGGTAACAATTCATTACTATTTCCTCTCATGAATATGCATTACAGCATATTGGTAGTAATTTGCTGCCTTCGTCATTCGCCAAAAAATAAAAGCAGCGGAGGAAAAAAACACCAAGCTGCAACTTTTAGTTAAGTGTAAAGTTTTTATTTTGCCAGTAGAA
The DNA here is from genome assembly GCA_031308135.1 of Acheta domesticus. NCBI lineage: Eukaryota > Metazoa > Arthropoda > Insecta > Orthoptera > Gryllidae > Acheta > Acheta domesticus. The sequence continues at coordinate 65,377,031 of JAHLJT010009419.1, read as the reverse complement.
ATAGTTTCCTTTCAATTGTGATCTCGTGACTCTTAAAACTATTTTGTACCTTTTGTCACTTATAAAGAAAATTTTATTTTTTGTAAATATAAATTCTCGAAGATTAGGCAAATGATGTGGTAAAATTTGTCGTATAAAATGTCTCGAGAAACATTTATTAATCTATCTATAAACGTCTACTAATCTAATCATCTATCTATTAACTTCTATTAATATTGAGTTTTTTACATTAAAAAAATTGTGAAATTGTTGTTGAAATATCACGCCGTTCGAAAATATTTAAGACTTTTGAGTCTCCAAAATATCCTTTGTGCAACATAGTGTTACCATTAATTTAACATAAAATTAACATTTAAAAATATAATGATATTGTTTTACATAAGGTTTTCTACAATGCATGAAAGTAAGCTACAAAACTTGGTTTTGGTGTACAATTTAAAATTCTAACATAATGATGCACGTTATACACACTTGATGATATGTTGAAAAACGGTTATCGTCGTTAAGTCTACCAATAATCATATGACAGTCGTACAAGAGGAAAATGTATGAAAGTTAGTAACATAATAATTGAAATAATGTAAACAAGACCTGCATTTTCTGAGGATACATAATTTTAATCGTAGTATTTTTCTGCCCGATTGGAGAAATAGGTAAAAAATATAGTATAAAGCGGATCGGGTGAATTTGAGAAAATTACCTCCTCAAACTCTATACAGGCGTACCAAACACTCTTCATTATAACTTTTGTCTCATTAAAACTGTAATAACTCATAAAATGCAGTACTGAAGTCGTTCCCAGCCTTATTTTCTTGCAACAATGGGGCATTGAACAATGTTGTATTTGGACCACTTAATGGTTGAAAAAAATAAAATTCTTTGTTTTCACAGAACATTACCTGGAAGGTCTTACATAACTATAAACCCCCCAAACAAACGACAAATAACACAGAATTAGGGACATATGTCTGTCAAACGAGTGCATGAACTGAAAAGCAGCTCATAAGAAACGATGTTGCAATCCATCATCATAAATTGTGTCACTGGCTTAATTCTGCACGCTCTCTTAGTCAGTAATGCCTTTAAATCAAGAGCAGCAAGAGAAGAAGTATTGCAGGTTAAGGTTATGCAAAACGAACCCAATTGTAAGGCAACGAGACATTAAATTGCCTTAAGCAAAACAAAACTTCACTCGCGGAACGCAGTTCTTTAAAGCGGGCGAGGGTCGAGAGAGGGGATGTACGACGTGAAGAGGAAACGGGTGGAAGACAGGAATGAGGGACTGAAGGGGCGGATGAGGTTCGCTGCCTCTTGCGCTTTTACACACTGGCTAATTGCCACAAATTACCTCACAGAGTGCGAGATAAAAACCACGTTAAAATTGGATTGCGTTAAGGTGGTCTCTTTTTTCTGATGGAAAATAATGGAAAGAGAAGAAAAATGTAGCTCTTAGAGAATCAAATAAATTTCCTTTTTATTCTATGATAAATCGATGCTTGCCTCGATGAAGTAGGGTCGTGGTATAACGTTGAACATGTAATGTACTCGGGGAAAAATGCAGCGGGTTTGAAAACTGCGAAAAGGTATAGGTGCACCATACAACCAGACCATGCAACTGAGACGCAATGAACTTACCACCAAAAATTGAAAAAGAAATCATTTCCTTTAGAATCATACACCTACCGTAATCATTTTCTTCCCTATATCCCCCTTTTATCGACGTATAGTGGAAGACTAAATCATAATAACTCAGGTAAGGAGATTGCAGCCAAAGCACCTTGGTTTGTTTCTAATAATTTTGTAAAGAATTTGGTGAATCCACAACATCACATTTTCAAAATTTCGAATATATTTTTCCAAACCTTACCGTCTTCTCCAGTCATAAGAAATTTTCGACTTGGAAAATTTTACTTCCACTGGAAAATTCAATCCAGATTTCCCAAGGATAAATTCAAACCACAGTATTAAACAATTTACTCTTCTAACCTAGTGATTTTAATTTCTAACCCTCAACTATTTCTCCAAATCATCCCATCCATATGATGCGTAAACAAAAATTGAAGATTCCAGAGATAGTGTTCTCACTCCTATTAATGCTAACACTAAGTTAGCTATACATTATTAACATGAAAACATTCTGTAAAGCGCTAATCTGCTATATTAGAAAATTGCTTAATTAAAAAGGGAAGGAAAGCTCATAATCGCATCGCGAGTATCCTTCCATATTTAATCTCAGAAAGTAATGTTATTCCGATGTACTATAATTTGAAGAGCTCAGTTAGATTTATTTTAATTTAGAATATTGGGGGAATGATGCAATTGTCAGAAAATGCAATTATCAAAATAATACCATTCTACACCTCAGGCGCAAGAGGAGTAACTTTGTCGGTTATTATTTCAGTAAAGTTAACGGGCTTGAGGAAAACTAGAAGAAATGATACACGAATTCGACTTAGTTGCAGTAATTACGAGTAACGTGTTCAACATGCTGTGAAGTGTAAGATGTAATAGACATCGCCATGTAGGAAGGTGCAAAGTTACACTTGTATGACAAGAAATAAACTGTATTATCTCTGTCACTGCACGCAATCCTAATGCGTTCGTAAATGTTCACATGTGTGTTCTCGATACGGTATTTGTATTCGCTGGATATCAATGTGCCGATAAATTTCCATGAAGGAATGAAACAGTTACAGCAGTACCACCATAATTTTCATCATTTATAATCTTTGACACCTATTTGGGTACTAACAACAGAAGAATTAACGCGGCAACGGATGGGCCATACATGGAGCATTAAATATATTTCGTCCAGGAAAATTACTTACATGAATAATAAATTTAATGAATCAATCGTTTTAAAATAATAATTAAAACATTTGGCATTAGTCTTTTGCTCAGAATTTTATATTTAATAAACATTTTGATTGATAGAACGCTTCTTACCGCCTTCCTATATTGTGTTTGGAGGTAATGAATTCACCCGGAATCGCTTCCAAGAAATGTACGAGGTTCACAAAAATGTTTTTGGCTTGGTTTTAATTCAAAATGAGATAAAATGATTTGATAGGGAATCAACAGCGGAAGTTTATTCTCTTATCATCAAATTACGTATATCTTATTTTATCAAATACTTTCTTGTCAATAAACTAGTTCACGTTTACTGTTTCTTAAAAAACAGTTTTGTAAAAGGAAGAGAAATGATATAGACGTCTACAATCGGTGTTGAAAATGACGTATCTGACATGAGTTATTCCTCACTATTATAGCAATTTAGATTGTATATCATAGAAAAGTGATACTGGATAACCTGTATTTTAAATTTTTATAATCAATTGCATAACAAATAACAAATACTATATTTAAAGAGTGGTTTATTAAAAAATAAGTTGGTGGATTACATTTGAATTTTGTCAGACGGTCAAAATAAATTAAGAAATTAAATTTTACAAAATAATATTTTAGGCACGATAACTTGAATATTTACTTGATCTTCATTTCCAGACGACATTTCATACAATATTATTTTATATACGTGCAATTGTACAAATGTTTATTATATAAAAGTATGTATTGTATATATACAAGTATATATTTATATATTTATAAGTATATTTGTATATTTATTTATTTATATTGAACGGATTCAGTTATTGGACTGCGGCTGGATGAAAATGTTAATTATTTTTTATGTTTGTGAGACGAATTGAAATACCTTGCAAATCTGTGTTGAACAGAACCACAAAATTATCGAACTTTTTTTAAAATTTAAGAACGCTTTGCTCTTTTGCGCATTTGCGTAGTATATTATGTACAAGACATTCGAAAAACTATACAGAAAAATTGAAACATAGAGAAATTTGTTAATATGAGAATGTTTGTAGATTTGTCATATATAATACTTGCATAAGATGCCAGAGTACTTTCAAACATAACGTGATTGTTTTTTATCACCAAAGTTACATACTATTCTTGAAAATATAGAAATCCAAGTGTCAAAATTTATGATGATTTTAAATAAAAAGGTTTGCAACATTTTTTTGAGATGTGAGCAAACCACGTCATCATACATAGACTTCGAAGATATTGTCGATCTCAGGTTTGATATATATATAACTTAAAACTTTAAAAAATTGTTTCTATAACGTTAAAAGGGAGACCAAAAACGATTGCCCATCTATTGAATATTATTATGTGCAGTGGTGTCCTCTTTCATTAATGACACTAAAATCAATTCGTATAAAACAACTATTTCATTGGAATCTATGGCAATGTTTCAAGACCTAATTAGACGCATCATCAGGTGTTCTGTAATATCAGTTTTGTACCAGTTCTGTATCAGTTATCTATCAGTTTCAAACTATTAAAAATGTTTCTTTCATCGAATAATTTTTAACTTGTGAAACATGATTAGTGCCTTTAAAGTAGTTGTTCTAAATATGAATTGATATGTTTGTTTCTATACGATATGCCTACATTAGGTGAAAGCGTTCGAATAATTCATTGGTTTGCGAGCTCACCTTCGGCCACGGCCCCGTCCTCGCCCTCCTCAGCGCCCTGCTCGTCCTCGGCGCCCTCGTCGTCCTCCAGCAGGCGCGCGGAGTCCACCTGCAGCGTGTGTCCCCTGAAGAAGCGCGCGACGCGGTCCAGCAGCGCGTCGTCCAGCGCCCTCTGCTTGGCGGCGGCGTCGGCCGGCAGCGCGGCCTCGTCCAGCGGGGGCGGGGCCCCGTCCTCGCCCAGGCCGCGGCCCTCGCGGCCCTGCTCGCGCACGAACGCCAGCCCGCCCAGCAGCGGCAGCCGCTCCGCGCGCAGCGCCCGCTCGGCTGAGCGCAGCGCGCGCAGCTTGAGGCACGCGGACACGTCCTCGGCGCCCCGCGCGCAGCTGTCGTACGCGCCCCACAGCACTTGCAGCCCGTTGGCGAACATGTCCCAGTCGCTGGGCGCCGCCGCCGCCGCCGTCGTCGTATCCTGGGCCGCCGCCCGTCCCACCGCGCTCACCACTAGCGCCAACGCTAAAGCCAACACGGCCGCCATGTCGAGGAGTGATGCGGCCCACGAGATCCACTCGGCGAGTGCTGTCAGTCGGCGCGCGTCCGCCTCCTTTAATACCCTTGTTAGGGGGGGAGTAATCCCGACTGGCCCGCGCGCGCGCCACGCGTTTTGGAGCGTGTTAAAGCTAGGCACATATCTGCGCCGCGCCGCGCCGTTCCGCCGCGCCGATTAAGTGGAGTACGTGCGTGTGTGTTTATGTTCCAACTAATTAGGGCGCTTTTGGGGTAAATGCAAGGTGTTACGGCGCGTGCTTTGCTCCCCGGAGCTGAAATGGAGACGGCGGCGCGAGGGGCGGCGCCGGGCGGCGAGGCGCGGCGGGGCGCGGAGGGGCGCTCCCATGCTCTGAATGACAGCGGCGTTTCCGCCCGCGGCCTTGCACTTCCTCCTCTGGGTGAGAACGTGTGCGAGCATCTGCGTGGAAACTTGCGGTGGGACTTGCGAGATGACGGGTGTAAAAATTGCGTGTGGACACATGAGTTGACAGCCCAATCATACCGTGCGAGAGAAAGTCCGAGAGAACGTGCGAGAGGACGCACAAAATGACGGAACAGAGGACGTCTGAGTATGGGAGTGAGGTCAAGGGAGGGCGGGAGTGAGGAAGGGCGGGCGTGATGAGTGGCGTGCAGTCGGGCGTGTAGATGGGCGAGCAGACGGGCGTGCAGACGGGCGTGCAGACGGGCGTGCAGACGGGCGTGAGGACGGGCGTGAGGACGGGTGTGAGGACGGGCGTGAGGACGGGCGTGAGGACGGGGGTGAGGACGGGCGTGAGGACGGGCAAAAGTATGGTCATGAGGACGGACTAGAGGACGTGCAAGAGGACGGGCAGGAGGACGGACAGGAGACGGGCAAGGTGATGGGCAAGAGGACGAGGATGAGGATGAGCATGAGAACTGCCTCAGGACGGGCTAGGGAAGGGAGTGAAAAAAGGGGTGAGGAGTGTCGTGAGGACAGGAAGTAAATTCGAGAACGGAGGCGTGGTCCAGCGCGAGGACGTGCGTCTATATATACATGAGCTTCAGTACGTGTGGAAGTCCGGAAACAGACGCGGGTAGAACACAGTGAGGACATGGTCACAACGTTCGATTTCCGAATCGGAGCTGCGCGGCCAGTTGAGGACGCGGGAAAGTCCCCTCGGCGACCGCGCACGCCCTCGTGCGTGACGCAAGACGCACGACAAGAAGCGGTGCCAGGTTGCGCTCTCTGACATCGCGATAGCAAGAGTGTCGCGCAAAGTGCGAACACGACTTGTTGGGCGGAAGGTTTATGAAGGCAGATGCCAGGTCATGTTTTCACTTGTTTGGGAATGAATACACAATATTAAAGTGGGAATCGAAGCGAATCGGAGAAACTGAACTCGCCTTCAGACATTATACAAGTTCTAATTTCAAGAGTGCAGTATCGGAGGAGACGAACGTTGATTCCGTAACAAATGTTGTATTTTTATGCGACGATTAGAACTGTAAGACAGTTGAAGACAGTTTTATATGGTCAACACTACCGTTTTTCCTCTTGTGCTGAACCTAAATACATACGTACATCATATTTATTTTTATTGATCATTTCTACCATAGAAATGCAGTAGTATTTCTTCATTTCCAAATTCTGATGTAGTATAACTCATTTCATAATATTATTTTATAATCGTCTCTTCAGAATTGAGAGAATTGTTACCGTCAAACGGGACGAGGCTGTGCCACATGGGGTGAGAATGTACAAGGTTCCATTTCTTAAGATATTCGCATCCTATTGATAGGTATCAGAACTTTTGTGTTTCTAACTTGCACAAATAGTTTTTAGTTCAAATAATACCAAAGTTCTTAAACCTGCCAACAGGATGCGAATATCTCAAGAAATGGAGTCTGGCATTTCTCACTCCAAGTGACACAGTGTCGCCCCGTTTCACGGTACGTTTGGTATTGTTGCATGCATACACAATTAACTTCTGTGTGTACTTGACTTTAACTGGTTTCAGATAAAAAAAAGTGGCATTACTGGTAAAAAAATGATAATGCATAGCCAATATGTAAGAATACGTGATGCTTAATAGTTTGTAACGTCCCGAACAAGGTGAGATTAACCCAACAAAATTTGAGCACTTGATCGCAAAGCTCTTGTTGATGTAACTTCTCTGCACTGGGAGCACGTTGGAAAAATTGACATCGTACAAAATGATGGTCTCTGTATCAAAGTCAAGATGCAAACGTTTCTCTATGTAGCTGATTCTTTCTGAATAAAGCGAGTACAACAAGTTCCTTTTTTGACAACTCATTTTGTAGTATGCTAAATGTGACTGTTGGCACTTCCATTATATTTGTTGTCATGTTCATCGAACAACAAAGATTGTCGAGATCTTAAGAATACTGAACCGTATTCTCCACATTACGTCTGCACATTTAACCGAACTAGTCTAAAAATTTTCAGCTTTAAGGGCAATTAAGAGTACGTACGTGGCTGTAGAAAAAGGTGAGTATATAAAACAAATTTTCGATTTTCTCCCTACGAGTCGTAAAATGTATTTTTGTATCACTTAATTATTGTATGTAACACGTTTTCTCAATAAAAATTTCCAAATAAAATTTCAAAAAATCAGTTTTCTGTTTTTATTTTATTTTACTTGTACGACATTTCGGAAATCGAATGTGTTTCCATCGTCAAGTACAAATTGGCAGGTAAAATTTTCAGCTTTTATTTTTATAAATTTAAATTATTATAAAATGGACTTTTATATGAATACATAAAGATAATTAATACAAAATTTGTATTTAACTTCATAATTAAATTTTTAAAAATAAATTGACTTACAATTAAGATAACTGACTATTAAAATAAACTTACAATTAAAATAAATATAAAATAAAAAAATAATAAAAACTGCCAATTTTACCTGCCAATTTGTAGGCAATGGAGGCACATAAGATCTCCAAAACGTTGTACGAGTAAAATAAAAAGACTGATTGTCTTCAAATTTTATTTGGAAACATTTATCAATAAAATGTATTGTATCGGGATACTCGCATGAAGTCACTGCTTCCCCATTCTCTGACGCTTGACTAGGCGTTGATTCACTTCGGAGGATCTGGTCATCGTTTGCCTCTAAAATTGGCAGTGGGAAAGGACGAGAAAAGAAGGAACGTGACTTATCTTGTAGGGCAAGGTTCATCAAAAAGCTGCATCGAGACCAATAAGTAACTTTCTGAGACCAAAGCAATAAGATTTATCACTTTTTTTGTTACCAGGGCTCCGCAAAAAGTTTGTCTGTGGAAAATTCACCATTTTCCGGCGAACTTTTACAATTATTTCATTTCAATATCTTAAGCACCGATGCAATATAAAAATCCGAATACCTGAAGGGCAGAGCCTTAAAGTATTGAAATGCGCCTTTTTATACAAGTACAAATACATAAAGGGAGAAAGTAAGGGCCAAGGGATACCAGTTGAAATATAATAGTAGTCACATATTCCAGAAGGAGTTAAAATTAGAGCCGAGGTGTTGAAGTTGATAGACAGGAGAAAACTGTGGTTAAGACAGCTACTCGATCCGCATTGCAATTTCATACCGGCGTCTCTTTGACTGCATTTCTCATTGTATTGATATCTCATACAGCTTTCGTTCCGCTGTGGCCGCCTACTTTGAACCACGAACAACCGACCAGCATTCCAGAGATGGATCATGGTGCAGGGTACTACTCCAACATTCACCTTTTATTCAGCAATCAGAGCTGTTGGAATTGAGAATGCACTTCAAGACATGCAGTCGGATTCGACCCAAATTATTTAGCTTGCGAATCGAAAATCCTCCCTTCAACCTTTCATACAACCTTTCATTTTCTATAACCTTAAACCGTAGCCTTGCAATTTAGGTATTGCACTTTGCCATCGAGAATGTTACTTAAGATGATCCCGTCCATAAATCTTCAATTGCGAACGCGCAGTATGTAGTACATACTGAGGATGCATTTTTCAAACCAACTTCAGGAAGCGATTGAGTGAAAATTATAAAAACTTATATGACCATTCACGACCACTGATGAAATAAGGGTTGCAGTTCACGGGATTGGTCAATTATGAAAACTTAAACTATTAGTTCCCCAACGTTTTGGAATCTTTTAATTCCTTCATCAGGGAATTAACACAAAGAAAACAACAAGGCATTATAAGATTAATATCAAAATAATATTCACAATCATATGATATGCTAAACAAACAAAAACCAAAGTGATATAAGCATAGTGGACAGGGCTTTGAGTTCATATATCGTATTATTCTAAATTACGAAAATTGTCTTTATCGAAAAGTTCTTTTTATATTAAAAACTCATAGAACATTTTGTCTATCATTTCTACTCAGGTATAATTCTCGAGGTTTGTCGAGAGTATAGTTTCGTCCTGCACATGCTACGGTCGCCGATAAGTAAAAAAATGATATTCGAATTTAGGTTAATCCGATATGGTACTTTTTTGCGTCATGTTTTCGAAATGTACACAGTTTTCTCTTTCTGTTCATTTCCCCCATTCTCCAAAGAATCAAATCATATATTCACCATGTGATATTTTTTCCTCCATCTTCGTCTTTTGTTCCATACTATCTCAAATATCTCGTCATTGATAATAATACATTCTAATTACTTCTTAAATCTCTCCTTTAGAATTACTGATAATTCGAGATAAACCTCTCTCTCTGTCTTGGACGGTGATAGAATGCAGTTGCAAAAGATCTATTTATACTTCTTGAGAAAATAATGGAGTATGTAAACTAGGAATCACATCAAACAAATGATACGAACACAGGAGGAACACCCTGATTCTCAGTTTTTCAGTCACGTATTAAAACAACATATCAAAGACACAGAACAATTTTAAATTTTATTAGCCACTACCGTGTCATGAACTATGAATGAAATGTATTGTACTAGATAGGAAATACTGAAGTTAATATATTTGCAAAAGATGGTGAAAATATTTAAAAATACAGTGCTATTAATGTTGGGATCTTGGCTAACACTTCAATATTCTTGAAACAAACAAAAGGTATTGTGCATTAATGTTAGAAACACAATTTATCTCCAAATATTCGTTTTGTATTTCAGAATTCCAAGTGTACTAAAGGAAGTTAATAGAATCGTTGGGAGATTTTTTGCATTCCTCGATTTCTTGACACGGGGACTGCTAGAGAATTTAGCGAACTTTTACTCAAAGAAACAGTCGCATGTTTACTCCTCCTCTTAAATCGAAAGTAGTGCAATAAACACACCTTCAGAGTCACGTTTACATGAAAGTAGCATAGTAGGTGTTCGCTTTAACTACTGCCTTGAAGTTTAATTTCTGGAAATTTAAGAGGCGGAAAGACATTTGTAGGATTTTTTCCTTCAACTCCAGAGAACGATAGAAGGAATTCTCTTAGAAAGGATGTATGATGAATAAAAGAGATGGAAAGATTTGAGGTGAGATAAATCAGAATGGAAGATAAGGTACGGAAAAATGAAAAGAAGGTGGGATGAAGAAGATGGAACTAAGAAACGAGTTCGGTAATGGATGTAACTGGTTGGAGAAAATGAGGTATCATGCGTAAAAAGGAAATAATGAAGAAAACAATAAAAAGTGAATTCTTGCAATAGTATGTATTATAAAGTATTTAAAAGAAAAAGTAATAAAAATATATTTTTATTAAGAATTTAGTAGTACAAACTAGCCATCGCCGTTGCTTTTATCATAAATGACACAGAGAAGTTAAGCAATCTTCCAAGTGCATATTGGCAAAGGAATAGCACCTCGTGAATACAATCTCAATTGTGATCGTGATTACAATGCTCTAATTGACTATTGTTACTTTTCCGTATACATACGTGTATACGGAGTAATATAAATAGTAATATACGTAGTTTAAGGAAAGTTATGTAATGCTGCCGAATTTTCGGAAAAAACTTGCTTGCCGAGCCCTAATAACGAAAAAGTTGATAAAACCAGTTGCTAAATTAAGGGGGAAAATCCTTTAACACGCAGTGTAAAAACCACGTGTTTAGGGAAATCCACAGAATCCCTGTTTTGTGGCTCCTTGATACCGAACAACAAATTGAAAGCAAAATGTCCGGATGTCCGTCAGTCTGTCCGTCTGTGTATCTGTCTGTGAACACCTTTAGCGCCTAAACCACTCGTAGGATTTTTTGCAAGTTGAAGAATATCCTGTCCATCTAGCTATAGTTAAAGCTTTCAAATTTTGAAAAACTTTCTTTAAAATTTAGGGGTACTTTACATGAAGCCCCCCGAACATTTTCAAAATTTTCTCAAAAACGGTTACAAAATGTTTTCTTTAAATTTCTTATAAGAATAGAGCAAAACACTCTTATTAAGATGATATAGGTCCGATTTTCACGGTTAACTCTGAATTTTCGAAAATTGCAAAAGTTTGAATTTTTTTCGGCATCTTCCTCCAACTACAAAATTAAAGATAGAGATTTTTCCTTCAAAACCCTCTAAAGTGTTCTCCAAAGTGAGTTCTTTCATTAACGTCCTGTACATTTTTAAAACATTTTAGTAGTTTTCGCGCAATGTTGCGTGAAAAATGTGTAAATTAAAAAAATGGAAGGTGCTATGCATCAACCGGCTAAGCACCATTCTTGAAAAAAATGAGATATGGACGCCATCAGTTTCATTGGACTATGTTCTTAAGGGTACGCAAAAGTTTTGAGACAAATCTGTAAAAATAGCCTGATAATTAATGAAAAATGTAAACGCCATCAGTCACATCAACCGGCTATAAACCTAGATCTTCAATCCTGCTGTTCTTAATTTCACATTATGCAGGGAAGCACCAGATATTCCACTCATGTTTGTGTAGTTTAGCGCTTCAATGAATGAAATAATGAAATTACAGTTTTTAGCGCTGAAAATGCAATAAAACCTTTGAACACCATTATCTCAAAACTTGTATGGTGTGGCATAGCCGGTGGATGCCTAGCACCATCCAATTACAAGACCAAGATTTTCTCAAAAACGGCTCCAATATTTTTCTTTTAAACTTTTGGTAGGAATAGTACTTAATGTACTCTATGGGCTGACATACACGCCATATTGTTCTATTCTTTTGTTTTTTCAAAAATTACAAAAATGTAATTTTGTGACTTGTCTCACGTTAATATTTACATTAGCGGGAATTTGTTCACATTACTATATTTATGAGTACGTATGCATTAAATAACGTCTAGTAATGTTTCTCGGAAACTCAACCGTTTTCTGTGAAAACAAGCTCAAATTTTCGCATTTTCTGGAACGCTCAAACGCAATTTTCTAAAAAATGACTCCAAATTCTTTTCTTCAAACTTTTCGAACGGATAGTTCTAATTTCACTCTATAATATGATGTAAAGTTCATTTTGGTGTATTTTTTCTTTTTTTCAAAAATTACACAAATGTAATATTTTTGAAAGACTTTTCATACCGTTAATATGCACGTTTTCTACAATTTGTAAACACTCTTAGATTTGTAAGTTAAAGTGCTTTAAATGACTTTAAATAACGTTTTTCGAAAACGCCCAAGATTCCTGTGAAAAAGAGCTTCAAATAGCTCATATAGTGGCGATGCAACGCCGTTCTCTTAAAAATTGCTCTAATTTTTTCAAGGAAAATTGCCATTAGTATGTGGTTTTGCTGTTTTTTACTATTCTTAAAACAATATTTCCGTTCTACTATTAAGAAACCGAAAACTTAAGAAAATATTTTTAAAAAAGTAATTTTGGATGCGATAGAAGGCAGCTGGCAAGAGTATGCATCTAGTCAGAATTGCTAGTCAAGACCAAAGGAAATAGAAAACTAATACGGGATAGTCTGTGCCATTCTGTGGCACCACTAGTTTCTTCTTGACTGGTTTCAACAGAATATACGAAAACATTGAGATTATGACCAGTATACTTAATTGCCTAAGTAAAACTATAAGTCTATTGGGAATATTAAGAAGAAAAATAACCCTGTAGGAATGCTTTAAAACGCTCCGAAAAGTAAAAGATATTCTGTTGAGTGTGAGTGAATGAGTTCGAAATCAAATGTTTTTTATTCAATTACATTTGGTACCGTGACACTTAGTAATAATCCGCTGTAAAGAACAGATGTATACGTATTTAAATTCCCTGCGCTCTGGGTTTTTAAGATGTAATGCCAACATCCGAACAAGAACCGGCGACAAAATCAAACATGTAAAAATCGAACAAGTAGAAAGATACAAATCTTGCGAGCAGTTCTAGAATATACTTTATTATTTAGTATCAAGTTTGACTCTCCCTCTATTTATCAACGCGATTTTTAACCGTCTCTACAAAACAAGCACTTTTAAAGTCATCTTTCTAAAGTTATCCAAGTATGGCAATACTCGTTGTGAAAACTGGTACATATTCAGTTTTGTTGTGAAAACTGGTACCTATTCAGATTCTGTAGGCGCAGTGAATAAGTGATTAATTCAAATTTCCATAAATTTCGAGGTACGGAATTAAGCTCATTTCATTACTGATGTTAGTCATTACAATCGGATATTTAGTGATGAAAAATAAGGGGGGGATAAATTTGGGGTACGTTTTACCAAATTTCATGGACCCGTTATAAAATCTCGATTTTACACAACTGTAGAAACTTTAATGTCTGTATCTTTTCCTGAAAATTAGAGAGATTTGACTAAACCACTTTTTCACTGCACCAACAGACATATTAGTAAAATTATATATTGTATTCAGTAGTTACAAATTGAATGTGAAATGATAAGTTAATTGTTTTAAATTATTAATAACGCACCAAACTAAACTACCATAATTACACAAAATACATTTTTTATTATTTTGGTACCATTCTATGAAATTGTATTGTATTTTTTCCATGAGAGCCATCTAAAGTTATAGATTCAAAATGTACGAATGCAAACCATCGGTAAATTCTTATTGAATAAAAAGAAAATCTTAAACTTTAAACGAAGTATTCTGAAAACGACGATATTTCAACTACAACGGGTATTCTTATCACGGCCAGAATGTATTCGAACAGGGTATACAAAATGCTCACTTTATTATTAAAAAAAGTCACACTGCAATTTTTAACTGGCAATATTTGCGTTAATGAGACGCCATGTACCTAAGAAAAGGTGGAATTCTATTGGGTACTATTTGAAATACCCGTTCCAATATCTGCAACCCGTTCAATAGCAGCGTTCATTGGCTTTCTTCTTAATGAACTACATTTCAGGAGCGCGTCATAAAATGCTCGACAGTATTAAAAGACGGCGAACGAATACCCGTCTAATTGCCTCACGGGCCTTGCTCCCTCAATTACCTCCAGCGGTGCGTCAGGCACAGCTCCCCCCCTCCGTCACGGAAGTGCAGCGGTGGCACGTGCCTCGCCGCCTATATTGGGTGAGAGCGCGTGCGCGGATGCCTCGATTAGCGGAACTGATAATAAAACCCCGTTGCCATTTACGCACCCCTGGCAGGTGCCGTTCTGCAGAAGAACATGCACGGAAAGAAGTAGACGGCTCTACACAACACTCGAGTTGGCGGTCTGGCTTAGGGCATCAAGACACTGCAGTGCTTCTAACTGGGAGGTCCTAGGATACGAGTCACGACGGTGGCAGAATTTTCGACACTAGCTAGAGAGCTTGATCGAATTCAGTCGCTGTCTGGAGGAAACTTCTAGCGGTAAACCCTGAACGGTAGTTTTCCATAATTTCTCAGATCAACACCAGGCGAAAGCCAGAGCGATACATTAAAAAACGGGCCACGGACCGTGCGCTTTCGACTTCTTCCTCGTATCTTCATCCCTTCATCCCCTCAACACATATGTACACTCATATATCCTAGAATGGCAGTGCCCCGCTGGTGGGAGATACCTTGGGGGAAAACTGCAAGCCGACGGGTAGGTCGACGTCAGATCTCATCTTCCAGTGGGGGAAGATCTCCACAGCATCTTGCGATAAAAAATGCACTGTACTCACGGCACTAATGACCCTAGTGGTCATTAATGACCTAGTAGTTGATGCGACCTTAAATAACAAAAAAACAACAACAAACAACTAATGACCTTAGCAATAGATGCGTCCTAAATCACAAAT
Source organism: Acheta domesticus (assembly GCA_031308135.1). Classification (NCBI taxonomy): domain Eukaryota; kingdom Metazoa; phylum Arthropoda; class Insecta; order Orthoptera; family Gryllidae; genus Acheta; species Acheta domesticus. The sequence goes on along the minus strand of JAHLJT010009419.1, from coordinate 65,361,900 downwards.
CAATTATTCAATCGAGTGGGAAGAATCGGCCCCTCTATTATTTTTCCTACCGATGGTCCTGCGCAGATTGGGGATTCGCAAGGAGTCTATCGCGGCCGACGTATGTCAAGTAAGAACAGCATGTGTTAATAGGGCTCCCCACGGCGCCCCAGTTTGGATTGACAGCGGCGACGGGATAATTAAAATGGGAAGGGCATGAAATGTCACTAGAGATCTATGGTTTGCTGAATAGATTATGCTCTAGCATTCGCTTGGAAGTGATCAGAGTAACAACCGATAAGAGCAGTTGGACTATGATTCGAACGAACTTCAATTGTTCAGTACAGTGTTTTGACTAGGTAGAATATTGCAGGGTGGAGTTTGCAGAATAGCAGCTCGGAATAGCTCAGAATTTTCTTCCGGACTCATCAGATAGGAGCTTAGCCTATGACACTTTTGACTAAATGATTTACTCGATTCCGGCAGGCGTAGTAGCAAAGTATTTTATTTCTAGATGAGTAGTAAGCGTTTTGGAAAAGCATTTGGTATGCTTTTGGTCACCAGCATTTTCGATGCGACAGGCCACTAGTTATTGCTATATTTGAAGAGTTCGGATGTAAAACATGGTAACTCATGAGGAAACGGTGACGAGACACAAGTTAACATTTTTGCTGGAATGCGGGACATAAAGATGACAAGCTCCGGGGGACAATTATGAACCGTAATTTGGACTATTTGAGAAACACAGCGCGTGGACGGCAGATATATCCCCAAAACTATATCCTTGAGGGTTACCATCTTTTACTCCCGAGCCCCCCCCTCCTTGTATTAATCCACGGTAGGTGAACCTACTTGTCACAGCGTCGGTCTGAGCTGAACACAGCGCTCATCTGAAATTTAAACTACTTAAATATGTTAAAAGGAAAGAACAATATATTGCTCTTCTTTTTTATATATTTTATTATGCATTAAGTAATGGCACGATGATGCAATAGTGCGTATTTGAAACTAATTCTTTTGGGATAGAAGACCCTTTTAATGAGATTCTGCGGGAAAGTTGCGAAGGACGTTTAATGAAAGTGCGATGACCTAAGTACGACGAGATAATACAGATTAAAACGGCACCCGCATGTACCGTGCCCGTTTTTCCTTAATCGAGTGTGCTGTTGAAGCAAAGGCCATTAATTACAGCCTAATCTGCTGCCGATTTGGTTGTTCTCATTAGCTCAGTCATCGCGAGGATAGCTTCCCTAATGAGACTTTCCGGTGTAGCTCCTGTCTATTTAGTTAGCGAGCACCGGTAGCTCTTTCACGATAACTCTCGCCTTCCGCTTTCATTGCCTTGTCTAATACTATGCAGCATTTTTCCTTTTCAATCATTTATATTCCTAAGATGTAAATATTTTGCAGTAACTATTCGTCTGAGTGATGACAATGTACTTCTTTTGAATCCTTGACTTTTGAGACATATGTTGTTCCTTGAAAGCTTTATCCTCGTGCGTTAAAACTACATGAGAGCACAGTCAAGTGCATCATAATGTTGCACAGTGTTTAAGTAATTAAATGAGTAAGTTAGTAAACTGTAAACATGACCTTCCGTTCTTTAAAGATGAATGAAACATATTTCTACAAGTTTCATATCTTCTATAAGTTAAATAAATCCTTTTTGACATTTGGTAAATTAATTTGGATTGATATTGCTTTCCTGATAGTACAAGGGGTAATTCTTCATGATGTTCTGTGTACTGGTAGCAAACATCCTTAGTCATGGTGGGGCAAAGTTAGTAATTACTCCTAATAATACCTTCCTTGTCGGCTCATTCCTGTCTAGTGCAAGATACGTGTCTACTGAAAGTATGAAGAGGGCCTCTCAACGATATGCCATTCGTTCACAAAGTTTATGTAAAATCTTCGCATAGAATATCATATCATCTCTTGTTCTTGCACGCAGTGTTGTATTCGGAGCCAACCGCGCGTCTTGACCCGGGTCATTGGCCACCCCCTTCCCTGATTGGTCAGGGGTCCTTGATTGATTGATTGATCAATTAGTAATTCTGGGCACGTCAACTGCTAAGGTCATTTAGTTCCATAAGTGTAGTACATACTTCCTCCTCGGGAGCTGGTGGTGACCTTCCCCCTTAGATGGTGATATCCGGCGCCGACCAACGTCAGCTACTAGGGTTTTCCTTAATCATGTGTCTGCCAACAGCGAAGCGCTGCCCCGGCAGGGACAAGCTCCAAGCTCCCAATCGGTCTTTCTGAATGTGCGTTAGTGTAGTGCATATACGCGTACGCCTGTGTACGAAAAGGGTGAGGATAGGACAAGGGAGAGGTGTCATTTAGTATTAATGAAAGATGTATATCGTGAACAAGAACAGGAGTTTATTCCCACATCATACATACTTCGTGAAATCAACTGAACACTATACATATCAAGAAAACATGTACCTCGTAACCCCCTTCAACTGTCCAGTGCGGCGGGGGCGCACAACAATATCGGTGACGCCGTCGACGACTTCATTTAGTGACATCTCCATCTCATCAAGAGGAAGGCAAGATCGTGCCGGACCGGCGCCCGATTTGTAAGGGTACTGCTCCGATATTCGTCTGGTATTGGTCGGCGAAACCACGGAAAACTTCCGATCAGAGCAGCCGGCCACTAGAATTCTGCTCCAGATAGAGACTGAATTCGTTTTGGCTTTCTAGCTTTTATTGAAAGTCCTGCCACTGTCGGGACTCGAACCTAGGACCTTCCGGTCAGTGGCACTGCAGTGACATCAGTTGAGGCCCTGAGTCACTTCTTCCGGTAGGGGTCTTTGAGCTATATGGCTTTTATTAATGAGATGGTGACAAAAACCTATTCTCCCAACATTCTATCAACAATGAACATCTTCATGAAAGCGGAGTTGGAATTTTTGTCACACACGTCAAGTTTTTTTGGACGATTGGAAACACCCATGATGTTGCTCCGTTTATCGGGGAATCCCTTATCGCTAATGTCAATAATATGCAATTTGGGGGGGTATCAAGCACACTCAGGATTCGTTGTGACCTGTGGTTCTTTAATGAGGGAAAATGAGGGATTCGTACATACCCTGGAGTGCTAAGAGTAATTTTTCACTCGACCAATCTAAGTGGTGGCAGCTTGTAGCTGAGGAAATGCTATGCTTATACTTTTAGGTTGAAACGTGGAATATTCGAGGTTGCGATCTGACTTTAATCCTCTTGACAGTCGGACGATTCTGGATGGGAATGAGAACAGTTCGTCTTTCAAACCTCAAACCCCTGTGGTAAAATGTGTGGTGGTATGATACAGTCTTTCGATACTTCGTAGGTAGGTTGAATTCAGCCGCTATCTGGAGGAGAATTCTATAGGCCGGATGCTCTGACCAGCAGTTCTCCTTGGTTTCAATACCAGACGAATGTAGGCACAATGTCCTCACAAACGAGCCATGAGCTCTGCGTTATCTGCCCTCCTCTTTGTTGTCTCTTCTCCCCTAACACACACATTCTTCCGCACCACAAGGACTTTCGGCGTCGTGACGGCTTCAGCTGGCAGCTCCCTGAATTCCAGCCTTTTCACTTGCGCTTCGCTCCCTCCATCTCCTCCAAGAAGTCAGCACAACCTCCATCAACTCAGCCCTAACGCACAATCTGGAAAGCAAAACGCTCTGCGCGAGCTTACATGAACTCCTCCTATGACCTCTTCTACTCCTCCTCATTGAAATGTCTGCTTGCGTACGTGACAACGCTGCTCTCGACAGGTCTGCCTTTTTTCAACAAGTTTATCTTTCACAAGTTAACATAACAACCACGTGTTTCCAGTTCAATCATCGTTAACTGAACAGCGCTTCTTTGTTTTCGACAAACATGCTCTTAACGTTTGCCGTCGGTAATCGCCGTGCATCTGTCTTAAGCATTAGCTGGATCGTGGTACTTGCGGTAAGGATTCCTCAACTTGTTCACCAGAGCAAGCGGACTCTATTCAAAGTTTCAACCCCTTGAAGGGGATACCTTGAGGCAAGAAATCTCGCAAGGTGCCGTGTACGTCTGCGCCGGATTTCGCCCTCCAGCGGGGCAATAACACCGCCACCTCCCTGGGTAAACATTTGTTACACTAACGTGACTAACGGCTACGGTCGTTGACACGCCCATAAACACTACTTCGCACACATTCTTAGCATACAGTTAACACCTCTCAAGAAGCTTCTGAACGCCTCCCTTTTTTACTAACTTTGGATTGTGTTAAATAAATTTTCAACTTGTAAACAAACTTTTGAAAGCACTTGATTTTCAGTGGATGATCTTGGCTGTTCGGGTGACGCCGCGTCGAAGGCTGTGTTGCCGACGTTGCGACCATCTTATCGTGGTCTTCCTCAGGGCTGAAATGAGGAAGACCACGATAAGATGGTCGAAACGTCGGCAACACAGCCTTCGACGTGGCGTCACCCGGACAGCCAAGATCATCCACATGACTCCGGCCGCGGAAGCCTACGACTTCATTTTACTTGATTTTCAGGTTTGGGTAGCATGAAATCTAACAATTTAATTTCCATTGCTCTCATTGCGAAGTTGCAACTAATTGGCAAGAAAGCGTGACAGTTGCGCTTTTCCTTTTAACGCACTGGTCTAACAATTTTCAGTTTCACAGTTGTTTATGTTTGTAGTGTGTGATGCATTTTTCTCTCTTGCCTCATGTGCCTGTCAGGGAAAGTCATAGTCGTATTTTAGGACTGGGTTTTGCCATTCAATCTGGGTTGCTTGAATCTATAAATTACTTTAGGAACATTCACCGTAGCATTCTGACTTCCAACATGGAATGAACGGCTGCAGAAGGAATTTCTCTGAGAATGCATGAAAGATGGACTTATTACTGCATTCAGATACTGAAAGTCAAAGGTATTGTGATAGCTATTAGTTAAATATGTTTGCAGATTCTTTTACTGAAAACGTTACGAAAATTGGCATACTAGGAAAGGTATCACTGGGTAAAACAGTATTGTAGCGTTACATTTAACCTACAGTAGCCACGACTTATTTTGAAACATCAGAAGTTGCGGCGGACTGTGAGTCTGCACTTACCTAAAAGTGGATTCAGTAAAAATAGATTAGGTAATTTATTCTCGATATAAAAGGAAATTGCAAAGAAAATACATGGGGAATGTTCAAAGTTTTTTTATGAAACATTAATATCAACAAAAGAATTATATGTTAACCTTCAAATATTATGTATCCCATTCGTGAATTTATGAACAAAATATTTTTACTCAGATTATAGAAATTTAAAAACAACTACACACAAAGATGACACTGCATTAATAAGTTTCCATTTTTGTCCATTTATTGAAACTGTAATCAACACTGTAACACCAGAGCTCGCGTCAGTCAGATAGCCTGTAATTGCTGATTACTCCGAAAATACTACACTAGTAAAAACCACAACAAAAGAATGATTTAAAACAACTCTTTGTAGGAAGGTACTGCAAACACGTGATTCCTAAGGTGAAAAAATAAATTGGAAAAGACTCAAGAGTCAGCGCGCGAGCACTGCAGAGTAACCGGCATGTTGCAGTTAATCTTTGCATCCTTACTACCCGCACACCTTACTCTTTCTGTAGTGGAGACAAGTAATTTCCTGGCCACGCACGTATCCGTGTGCTATGGCACTACTTTTTTGTTTTCTTTATTTAGGGTAGCATTAACTACGAAATCATTAGCGACCACTATTGATAAACGTTACAGGTATCTATATACTAAATGAAGTGATATGGTGAAGATGAGGGATGAATGATCGAACACAAATACAACCACGCCGGAATCGGGACACAAACCCACGATCCTTCGTCCCAAGATCACGACACTACGCCATAGCGATCTCGGCCACCACATAGCGATCACGACAGAAAATCTTCGCATCCTTACTACCCGCACACCTCACTCTTTCTGCAGTGGAAACCAGTCATTTCCTGGCCACGCACGTGTTCGTGCGCCTATGGCACCGTTGTACCGCCATACAGTAATACAATTGGAGTTAAATTTAACCTCGCATGTAACAAAAACATATCGCTCGAATGCTTGTGACGCCCGTTGATATCGTTGAGTAAATAAGCAATCTCCTTATACGAATTGCATATGTCGTGGGTGAATACGGCACTGATGAAAAAAAAAAACAAGAACGTATGACGTATTCGGAGTTGAATGCAAGTGGAGTTTTACTTCATCAGTATTTTTGTCGACCTTAGCGGAAGTGGTTGATTTAGAGTGAGAGTAATTAAAACGTTTATTTCAGAAACCAATTAAGCTCCAAAACTGAGTTAATGGTGGAATATTTTTCTCAAAAGGTATACCTAAATATTTCTTTGCCTTTGTAAATGCTTCGTTTTCTTCAATACAAATTGTTTAAATGTATATTATTTATTTCCAATGAGAGAAGAAATTGAAAGAAAACTATGCAGCCAACGTGTGAGAAGAGAGTATGGTTTTGTTGGATACTCAGGAACTCGGGAAAAAAGAAAAGAAATTTAACTTTGGATTTTTACTTCAAAATGCAAATATTGGATTCGTTATTTTGTCTATTTTCATGCTGCGGTCACCAGCTGAATTCTAATTTTTAGTTCGTCATTGCTTAAGACATATCTGACACCATGTGGCAGCAAGGCCAGTACGATTACAACTTCGGTATTTACGCTCTATGGTCTATGAAATAGTAACATTCGTTAATATCCTTTGTATGCAGAGAACTGTTGTGTTGTGAATGTACAACATGAATAATGTATTACTTTCATTAGCGGAACGAATTTTCATTCTTTCATACGGAATGTTGTAATTAATATTGACATTTTTCTTGAATAGTTTAATATTATAATTATTGACTGACACAAAAACTGACACATGATTGTCACAAAAAGAAAGAAATATATAGGAGAACAAAAAATTAAATTAAAATAAAGTATGAGTGTTGTTTATATGCAGAATTATTTTTTTTGCAGTTTTTAAAAATTCAGAGACTTCAGAGAAAATGAGACCCACGTCATTCCTTTAAGCGTCCCTTGTTATATCCGTGGCAAAACATTAAAGAAAAAATTTAGAGTGGTTTTTGAGAAAAGGTTTTTTTAATTGTATTATTTTGAAACACACATTACGCAAAAACTACTCGCTTATTCAAAAAATTATACAAGTTCATTTTTAAAGAACTGATTTTTTACAATACACTAAGACAAATATCTCTTATATTAATATTGTAGTTTTGAAATATTAACTTTTTGAAATTTGCCAAAATGCGGAGAGTTCGCCAAAGATTGGATAAACACCATACTTTTCTCGTTTTTTGATACATACGAGAAGAAAATTTAAAGAATAAATTTGGTGCCGTTTTCGAGCAAAAAGTTTTAAAAAATTAAAAATTCCCTATATTTCGCAAGAAAGTACGCGAAAACTACTCATACTTTCTAAAAATTGAACATGATCTTATTTGAAGATATCTTTAAAAAAAAGATTCCATTTAAAAAAAACTGTCTTCAATATTATATTTGTAGAAAGACACTAATATGCACTTTTGCAATTTACGAAAAATCATGGGTTTCAATGAATATGAGATCTGTACCATTCTCTTAAGCGTCCATTACTATATTCGAGAACAAAGTTATATAAAAAGTTGGTACGATTTTTGAGAAAATTTAGAAAATGTTGAGGATTTGTGTAAAGTACGCTCAAAAATACATTTATCCAGGCATAAGAAATAAGTTACAGCGTTAAAATTGGATTAGTGATACATATATTTTTCATTTCTTTTTAATGAAAAAACAATTCGGGCCTCCAAAGCATTGGGGCCTGAGAAAAGTTGCCCCAGCAGCGCCTCCACTTTGGACTCCCCTGAATCATTAGGCAATACGCAAATCCGTCATCCAACAAATAATTACCCAAAGAACTGAATATTACGTCCTTCACTACACGCATAGTCCATCTCTCCAACAATTTGTACTCAAACCTCAACTCTATACCACACGCAGTCCACTACAAACTCGCCTCAATATACCATACTACAACTTGACTCAAAAACCGATACCCACTAGATGCCTTCCTAAAACTTATTGCGAACAATTGTTAACTATAAGACTGATTTGCTGACCTACTCATTGGTGCAGTTATATTTAGTTTTAAGATTAGGAAATAAGTATACTGTAAGCCAACTATGACATATGAGAGAGTGTAACTGATCTATGTATTTCCGAAAGAAAAATGTGTAATAAAAAAAACGCTAATCGGTCGGAAGAGTTCTGAATGCAGGAGAACTTCTGCCACCGAGGACTTTTGCGCCCGAAGTGCGCAAGCGCACTCCTCGCTAGTGCCGCATCCTGCTGGCCGCCGAAGCATCGCTCTACACTCGCACACACGCAACCTCACACGCCCATCCACCTCCATTTTCCGACCCAGATGGCGCGCAAGCGGTTATCAAACGTCTTTCCGCGACTTTCTCTCGAAACGAGGAAAAGTGCTGAAGTTCAAGAAGAAACGCGCTATAAAATTATATTTCAATGTTTTAGCTTACCTTTTCTCGTCTTTTATTGTCGAAATGCATTTCATGTTCCCGGTAGAGAATAATTATTTCAATTTGCAATGATTGTTCCTCTTATCTTTTGGCAAAATTTTTGAGTTCTTGTTTACTCCTTGCCAAGAAATGCACTTTCCTTATACTTTCATCGATTTGCTTTCGCTCATTGGACTTGCTCCAACATCAGTCTTTTGTATTTTGTCCTTATTCTAGTATCCGCAGTTTAGTTGTTGATATAATATGAGTGTTCAGCTCTTAATCATCAAAGACATGCAGATTTGAAGTTAGTGCAAAATAATGTTGAAAAATTCCTTCTAGAATATTATTTAATGTTGCATATTTTTTTAACGAGAGTATTGGAGTAATAGTGAAATTGTATGTGTAGAGTATTGTTACCTAAAAATATCTTGCCAGAGTCACTCTTGAGTGAAGTGCTATCAAATATTGATAATTCATCCAACCATTTGTGACATATTCTGATCTTTCAGTATTCACGCTCATGCTTTGTGTACTCCATGGTATTTAACATTCAATATTACTTACATCATTATTACATCATATATATTTGTTTTTAACGGAAATGGTATTAAAATGTCTAACAATAATAGAAAAATAGTTTTCTTTACTAATTGGACTATAGAAGGATGGAACCGAAAAAAAATGCAGCATTCTTAATGCATTTCTAAAACTCAATAAAAGGAGATATCAAAGATTGTGTGGGTTTGATGTGTTGATGCGATCTCATGTGTGGTTCAGAGGAATTGGTAGGGGTGATTGAGAAGGTTGTAGTTTGGGAGTAATGGTTGCGATTGTGCGTAGGTGGTAATGCTACTGGCAATGGTGTAGTGTTGCAGAGGTGCGGTGATGGGCAAATGTGGCTGATTACTATAGTAATGATGTTACCTACCATTTGAACAAGATACTACCTATAGTGTTAAAACTACATAATACTACTCAATACTACATACAGCTCAAAAGATATACAAGACTTAATTTTAATTAATAGTATGGAGGAGTTATTTTAATAGTTATACAATACATTTTTTTGAGAAATTCAGATAACTCCATTTTCAGATCCGCGCAAGTGTAATACATTTATTCTCAAAGAGTTAGAACTTCAATTTTTTTCTGTGGACGACATAGCGTGGGTAGTGAATCACAGAAGATGTGATTCACAGAAGATGGCAATCTATTTATTTTGATAGTGGTACAACTCCGTTGGTACGGCTACGTTGTTTTGTTTCGTGAAAAGTGATTTGCGAGATATTTATAGTGACTGTAGCGATATTATAATAAAGAGCTTGATCCTGATTTGTTAATAGGAACAACAAAAATAATACAATTTTAACGCCGTTTTTTATTTACAGAAATTAAACTTAATAGTCTATGTGTACAGACCTTAAAAATTCTATAACAAGAGGAAGAGAAATGAACAAAATGGTGTCTGTAACTGGGTTAAAATTAGATGGATTAGATCTGTCAAACAGATGTCTTTTATAATTATGTACATTATATCAAAACAATGGTTTCTACACAGTAAACTTCACTACACACAAGCCACCAGTGGATGAGGAAGAACAAAGGTTGTCAGAAACTAAATCTCGCATAATCACAGCGAAGGAAGGTTTAATGAGAAGAAGCATAATATGCTTGATTTGTTTGAATAAATTTCAAGCATTAACCACCCTTATTTCACTGCTCTGCAGGTAGAAACCGGACGATTAAAAGAAGTTGAAGAATACTGAATGTGCCTCAAAAGTAACATTAATTTAATATTTAATCTGTTTTAATAAATCAATATTGCTTTCATTTCCAACTTTTGTTAGAACACCATCTACCGATTTGGCCTACCAAACTCATTTTTATGGGGGTATAAAACCTTTATACCCAATATTTCGCAAAGCATACAGTATGCTAATTCATTTCATCTTCAAACGAACAAGCATATATCAAAAGAGAAAAACTCACAATTTTTTGTTTAACTCTATCCCCAATTTTTTATAATCATTTAACTTTAGAGCTCAATATCTTGAAATAAGTGTCAATGAAGTTGTAGCATTATTAAAAACGCCTTCATATAATGCAAAGGAAATGGTCGCAACACTTTCCGCACAAAAATTTTCTGCCATTACATGTTCATAAATCTGTATCCTGAGATGAGAAGTAAAAAACATAGACAATGACTCCATTGCACTAAAAGAACATGTACTCTTGACGTCTGACATTCCCCTCTATTGACTTTGGGCACTTTCCACACACATACTGCAAATACTTACACATGCCCGAGTGAAAAGTGCTAACAAAACTTTCAATTTTTTTTCACACAACTTTGTAAGTTTGTGGACGAATGTGAGAAGGTTATACACGTATTTACAAACTAGTTGACATGAAATTAGCACTTGATCTCCATATTGACTGACTCAAGACGCTGAAAATACCATTCTGATGTCCAGCATTTATGATTTTGAATACACGGAATTTCTCTAAATATTCATTACAGTCAATCATCTAAAGCAAAAACTCAAAACTTGGAGTACATTTAAAAAAATGTATTTTTAATTGCAGAGGATTCAAGAGCATAAAAAATTCTCTCACTGAATGTTTATTGAATAATACATTTTCTTTATCTTGAATGTTATGAATGGAAGTGGCTCCAATTGAACCCGGGGCTGCACCGGGGCACCCGAGCTCCCGACTGCAGCGGGGCTTCCGAGACGTAGCTACACCTGTGAATGTAGAAACAAAAGTTTCCAGTCTCGCACATCGCGCCCCGTAACACAACGTTTTGTTCCATATATAAAGTTTACCGTTGAAGGTACTCAATAAGAGAAGTATGGGGAAGTTTTTTTTAATGTAAAATAAAATATACAAGATGTAGAATATGCCTCGTGCTCCGAATTTCGCCATTTTAGGACTTTAGTGCAGGGCCATTTCAGGGCAGTTGACGTAGTGACATTGACTAACGAAGGCGACAGCAGTAGTGCTCAGTCAAGGGTGACATCAGCGACTGAGGCGATATCAGCAGAGCCCAGCCAAGAGCGGAGACCATGAGATCTAATAAGGCTAGTGTAAGCCGACGAACAGTGTTGAAGTGTGGTCAGCGTAGACTGACGGTCTGGGGGAAGTGGGGCGCACCTCACAGCGGCGATTCGTGATGTGGACAAGACGGCTCACTAGCGCTGCTACGGGCGTTGCCTGTACTAATTGCTCCGGTGGAGAGGGGATATAATCTATATAAATACATTATTTTATTCACTTTATATCTACTTAATGTATGGAAGTAGCATGTGAAAAATGATATTTATGATTCAACGAATAGATGATAGGAAAAATAAAACGGAGGATTATCAAGACTATTAGCATACCTCTGAATTATATTTCCAAAGGAGGCTAAAATATTTCGACCTTGCTCAAATGACGATAAGCCATCTACTGTGGTATGGCAAAGGTGATACGCTAAAGTTTATTTGTGATGTAATGTGATGTGTTAGAAGATGGTCTTATAATGTGATAAGAAGGAAAGGTCTCCCCACAGAAAACAATAAAATAATTTCTCTTGCGTGTCAATGGTTTATTTTGAATTTAACCCATGCCATTTTATCCCAATTTCTTAAACTTTACTTTTCTTGTATTCTTTTTTATGATGATGTGATTATGATGATTTTATGATGATTATGATGATGATTCATAAACAGAGAAAATATAAGGAAAATTAATAATAACTAGCTACATTCTTGAGAATAATTCATCATTGGAAACCACTTTAAATCAGAAAAGAACTTGAAACAATGTAAATCTGTATAATTAGTGAGTATACCTACCTAAACTAATACTGTTTCCTGAATCTTCACTCTTTAAATAGTGCCTTCATCTTTACAGGTCCCGATTATCAAATCCAGAAGGACATATGTCCATGCATTTTCTTTTTGAACAAATTATCTTGCACATAAAAATTACGCTTTTACTAGAGAATAAGCTGTTATTATTAATACATCCAACTTAGTGAATATGATCACTTTTCTCGCATAGATACTAGTAAAGCACTTAATTAAATCAATTGGGAAAATCATTCTCACCAAATTCATCCTTTCATTTACCTCATGATTTGAACATCACGGTATCATAAGAAAACAAACTCACGTTCAAACACCCCCTTACGCTACACACAAATATGTTACATTATATAAAACGAGCCATTCCAAGAAAGCAAAACATTCCCGGTCATCTTCTCTTCTACTAGATGAACAACTAAAAAAATAAAACAAAGGTGTTGTCTGGTATTAAATATCGGATGTTTAGGCTGAAGGTTTCTTTTATTTTATTTTGTATTAAAAGATATCTACACCACCTGCAATTGTATTAATAAACAAGAACAAATGTTTCTAAAGTCATTTTGCCGTAAATCGGTTCGTTTCTCCATTGCATTTTCTTAACCATTTCTCTTTTATAATGTCGAGAAAGTTATTAGAGACAGAATTCTAAGTATAAACATGATGTAAACCGGTGTAAAAGAAGGTACAGAAGGTTTGCCGTAAGTTTGTAGATTTTGACAACTGGAAGCCCTTTGACCCAAACACAACACGTTTTAGGGCTCGAGAAATCATGGTTTCTAAGATATTCATGATCGGTGTTTCGTATAACGTCCTCACACCTCACGTGGGGTAACGTCCTCACATGCCACATGGGGTATCGTCCCCAATCCCCACTTCGTCCTTAAACTTCAGAAGAATGTTATTTAGGTAAGTGACATTATACAGATACGCAAAAAAATGTACGCAAAACAATCGTGCAGTTTTGCGTAATAATGCATGCGACTCCTTATTCAGAAATGATGAATAGCACCCGGAACTCTCCCACAAGACAGTACGCAATTCGGGGACTCGCTTTGAACGCGCGTGCCACATTTTTCGGCGCCTGGACCCGCCTTGTGGAGGTTGCGGCAGGAATGTCCCCGCCCATCCCCCTCATCCCGTCAGAGGTCGCTCCTCTTGACCCCGCGGCCTCCCACGTTCGTCTCCTCATTCTCTCCCTCCGCCAGTCTCGCTCCCCGAGCCAAAGGGGAAGGAATGAGGCCAAGAGGGCCGACAGAAAGATGCGATGGCGATCGCAGTGTTTAGAATGGATTTGCGAGGAAATTCAAAAGAAAACTAAATTAAATGATCATAGGTGTTGTCATGACAACACCTGATTGATCATTTAATTTCAAATGCCAACTACATTTCACCATTAAACCAATATTCAAAAGAAAACGCTACTAAATGGAATAGTATCCTTGTAAATTAATAAATCCCTGAGGCCAAACTGACTATTCTATTTTACTAATCTTCGAGCAGTAGGAAAGAAATGGAGTCGAATGAGTAAAGAGATGCAATGGCAACTGTGGCGTTTGAAGTCATGCGACTGGAATTGTGAGGAAATAAACAAGAAAGCTCTGCAAAACGAAATAGAATATTTTGTCAGCTAAAACGTGTTTTTGTCAGAGGCCAAATTGAATATTAAAATTAACAGAACTAACTTAAAATTGAGCTCCTCACAGTCTCTCGACTATGCGAGCTCACACGTTCCGCTTTTCCTCCTCCATCTATTACTCTGATCCAGGACAGATATAAGGAATGGAGACAAAGGCACCGATAGGATCGATACGTGTCAGCTGCGGTGATCTCAGATCGTGAAAGATCGAATGAAAGAATTGTGACGAAGTAATGAAGGAACGGAGTAGTGATCATGTGACTAATATGCGAGATTGGAAAATGGGGTCAAAATGCTAGATTGTTATATTTACTCTTAGGTCCTGCCACTGTCCAGTATAATTAGTATTTATTAATTGTAAAGCTCAACAATTGTTTGTTTCTCTTTCATTTGTTTTGTAAAGCGAATATAACAGTTTTACAACCATTATATTTACATGTCATTTGCCAGATTGATATTCTTGCAATTTCTTTGGTTTCATTTAGTGTTGCCAATCATTTAGAAATCTCATCCCTGAAATAAGCACTAACTGAACATTTTTCATGTGCAACAGCCATTACGGACGTCATGCAAACTCAGATAAGAACCTCATTTCGTGATTTAAGTAATATAATAATTATTGTTTATTTAGTTTCACGATTCTGAGTTTCTGGATATGTTTTTTAAAAAAAGTTAGAAAAATATGAAGAAGAATGTGAAAAAATATAGAAAAATATGAAGAAGAATTTGAAAAATATGTTTTTGTTTTAATGATGGGACCTTTTAGACAATAGCACATATAAGAATTTGTCATTAACTAGTGACCATTAATTAATAACAAATGAATAATTATACTAAATATCTGAAAGAAATAAAAAATGTATTATAGGCATTTCAAATTTACAAATTGATATTATTTGCATTTATCATTCTGTGGGTATTTTTGTGCATGGAGATGCTCCCTAAAACATTAACAAATTTTTTTCGACAAGATCCTTTGGAAGATATTAACGAAAAATATATTTCCGAGTTGTTCAAACATTAAAAGAAGAATTTAGAGAATATTAAAATACATTTAAAACAAAATTAAACAACAATCGGATGATAACCTAATAAACTACCCTTTGCAACATTATAATTAATAACAAATCGAAATACTAGTAAAAAAATTAAGATGTTTATAAACAAAAACATCCACCCCAGTTTTCTACCATGCAACCGACTGAACCAGAACATCTCGACGTTACTTGTTTACACTTGAGTGTCAGAGGGATCGCAGAGGTTTTTGAAAAGATTCGAAGATTTCTTCGCGCATGTTTTCGACAATATCGCTGGCCACTTGGTCCTACAATCAACTTTATAGATTTCAACTAAACGATATCGAATTTGGTTTCTATGTCTCATGGGGAGCAAGCTCTGGATGGGCATCGTGTCCTTTAGGATCTTTTCTCACCCCTTCCAGTGGTATAGCACCACATTTAGGCCAACGACGGAACACAGTACTTGGCCTACCCACTCGGTGCCTGGGTCGGGCCGTGCTGCTCCAGCTGACAGTCCTCCTACCTAGTGTGGCTAGTACAAATTCTTTTTTTCAATTTAATTTTATTTTTCTTTCGAATACAAACTTCGAAAAACGAAAATTAGTGTGAGATACATAGTGCACGTAGATATTAGTTTACGTACACGATATGTATGAAGGAAGATAACGTTCCATTTCAGCTTTTCGCCACCGATGAATGCTCTCTTGTGAGTGACGTGTCGGTGGTGGGCAGGGCCGCAAGTGGCGCTGGTGCGGCGTGCCTCCATGGGCGCTGTGTGTCCAGGGGCGCGGCGTGTGGACGCAGCCCAAGGCGCGTGCTGGACAAACAGCGGCGCTTCGCTTTGCGGTCGCAGCCGCCTCCGCCGCCGACAACACTACCGTCAACATCGCCGCCACTGTCAGCATCGCCATCACCTCAATACCACTGCCGCCGTCGCAGCCACCGCCGCCACCGCCCCCGTCGACATTGCCACCACTGTCTCACTACCTATGCCGCCACCTCCGCCACCGCCTCCACCATCATCGCCGCCACTCCCACAACCACCGTCTTCGCCACTATCACCGCCATCATACCACCCTCATAGGCCTCCATCACTTCCTCCGACTCTACAACCCCCTTCGCTATCAATTTTTCATCCACACCGCCCCCCTCCCTCAGGTCACATTTAGTGTCTGTCACGCCGTTGCCATCTCCGCCGTGTTCACCACGCCGCTGTCTCATTCCATATCTTTGCCATCGCCTCCGCGCCATCGGCGTCTCTCCTTCTGTCTCCACCACCTCTACAATGCTCCTTCGGGCCCGCACACCCTCTCCCTTCCCGCAGCTGCCTTCACCACCCTCGCTTTCACTGCCCCTGCCATCAACACTGCCGCCGCCCCCACACTGACCACCTCTGTTCCCGCCACTCCCACCACCGCCACCGCTTCGCCCGCGACTCCTGTCTCGCGTTTCGGCGTGAAACTGTGCTCACCCACTTGACCGCCTTCGGCTCTCGTTGCTTCTCTTTCGGAAGGATGGAACCGTCTTCCGGGCTTTTTCCGTTCAAAGATGTCGCAGAATTCCATGTACCAGATAGTTCATCAACTTGGTTTATGGACATCTGCAACGTTTTTTGCTGTCTTTGATAAAGGAAAATGGAATAATGTCTAAAAATAAACGTTTTTCTTAACGTTTAGAAAATTGCATGAAACTTTTGTTCAGAGAGTTATATTCTAAATGTAATATAAACATTTTTAATCAAACTGTTTTAATAGTGTTTTCATTAGAGGAACATCACAGGACGTTCAAAGGCTTCTTCATTCTGATGAGCTTCAAAAACCTTTCCAGGTACACTTTTCCTACTTCTTAATCTAAGTATATATCACACTAAGTCAAACAATATGTTCCTTGTATTAAATGTCAAAGAGCCAATAAAACATTTTAAAAATTAATTATTCATTTTATGATCCGTGAAATGTTCATTATTTAAAACATTTTTGCATATTAAATTCAGTTAGAAGTTGTACTCTTTGTAAAATAAATGAAAAGCATAAAGACACGAAGCAGAAAAGCAGAAAATTTCTTGTAAAACGTAATCAGAATGAAGGATGAATCCACATTATTATAATATGCTTGGAATTTAAAAAAGAACATGTAAATACCCTAAAAAGTTCATCTTCTGAAATATTAATTACGTTTAGATTTGTAGTAATATTTTGGCCAGCCCAAAGTGATTTTCCCGGACGGAGTGTGTAGACATTATTATTTGTAGCCTAATTGGACGTTGTCAGAGTAGTCAGATTGACAAACTTTTCATAAAAATTGAATGTCTGCCCAAAGAAAATCATATTTTGAAGTTTACATCATAACCGAAGCAAATATTTATATAATAGAATTTGTATAACATTAATGATCTGATAGTAATGGATAGTGATGGATAATATTTCACATATTTGTGTAAAATCATTTAGAAACAAAATTAATATATTTCTATGAATTTTCAAAACCTTCACGAGCACCATCGCTCAAAAAGAGTTATTCGTCACATAATTGAACGCAACAAGTTCAAACGGAACTTTTGCACTTTATATACAGTTTCTAGACTAAATCTATTGTTTCTGATTGTCATCAGACAACTGACTGCCGACGCACGTTAAAAGCGCGTTAAAACCACAAGAACTCATCAATCTCATCCCTCACTGCGAACATCCGCGAACTTGCACTGATTTCCTCTCTGCGAACATCCTCCTCTGAGTATCTTGTATTGCACGCTCCGTGGGCCTGTCTTCCCCCTTTCGAGGGAGCGTAAGTTTCTTTCCTGGAGCGCTATAATTGACTCAGGAATCATTGACTCAGGAAACTCGTTGGTTAGTGTATTGACCTTCCTTTTGTTAATAGTCTCTCATGTGCAAAAACTTGCTAATTTTCTCCGTTTCTGATTGCTCTAATATTTCGCGGTTTGTGATGCATCTCAAATACAATTATAATGTAGGAAGTCTACTATCCTGTAATGGTCAACACTTTAACTGAAAATTTTTTCATTTAAAAATGAATTATTTCATTATATTAAATTTTATTAGAATTAATTATTAAATTTTATTAGAATTAAAATGATTTATTTTATTTAATTTAAAAATGAATTCATTTAATTAGCTCAGCATGGCCTTGGCGGTGCTACTGAATTTTTTACTTTTGGGATTTCCACAAGACGCAGAGAAATTTTGCTTTCTTTTGGGATATTCTGTCTCCAATTTATGACTCGGTGAATTAGAAAATGATTAGGATTTGATTAATTTAAATTCAATGCTACTTGCTAATTAAATGATTCTTTACATTACGAGCGCGTTTTCAAGACCATTGTAGAAACCTCAGAATGAAACTCACTGCATTCGTCCCAGTGCAATGATTAATTACAGTAGAGAAAGCTCAATCTTCATAACCAACACGTCATCATTTCCAACCCACTGCTTTGTACTCTCTTTCTTGAAAGTACAATGCGCTAGTCTTACTCTCGTACAAGATTATGTTTAATGTTATTTTTCAAGATAATACTTACTTAACATTTACTTAGTTTTAACAATACATTAATCTGATTACTAGTCAATCCGGTGGCTGAGTTAGCTAATGCAGTAGTGCCGTGGCCAACTTGGACCAAAGGATTATGAGTTCGAATCCCGTCTCGGGCATGGTTGTGTGTGTTTCGTGATTGTGCGTGTGGCTATTGTAATGAGCTTGTGTGTCTCTTGTCTATGGCATCTGTCCGTAAAACATTCGCCAAATCCGTATAACAATGTAGGGTGCGAAAATTAATAAAAGTGAGCCCACACCTATTCTGCGCCGACCCCGTGGTATCAGGAAAAGGTAAAAGTAGAATAATTGATCTGATTACTTCTAGATTCTGTATTTTTGTAGCTTTTTACTGTATTGTGCACATTTTCTTTACTTTCAAGTTATATACAAAATTTGTCCCAATAATTTAATTGAACCAGAGCAAAAGGACGACCATGGAATGAGAGTTGAATGAATCTAATATAAAAATCGTTAAAAAAACAAAGACCAGTTTTCCTTCATCTTAGGAAGTATCCAGGTGGACAGTGTCCCCGATACACCTCTAGGTGGTATGTGTTGGAGAGGCATCTCTCCACGCGACGGGCATAGGTGGTGGGGGGAGGGGGAAGGGGGTCGGGAGGGGAGAAGGGGGTCGGGAGGGGGGAAGGGAGGGGGAAGGGGGAAGGAAGAGGTGACGCTCCTGGCGGCGCTGACCCCGCGAACTGTCCCCGGGAGGAATTTCCGCGCATTCCTCCGCATCGCCGTCAGGAGCGCACGCGAAAGATGCGACTCCGTGAAGTGGCGGTGGCAATGATGGGACACGATACAGAAAGAGACGGAAGATGTAAAGGGGAGATAACTGATAAGAAATAAAGAAGTACATAGAAAATAGGAAAGATGAAATAGAAGAAGGATAAAATGTAGAAAAGCAGAGAAATGGGAGGAAAATACAAAAGGAACGAAAAAGATGATAAAGTAAATGAAATAAGGGAATAAGATGATAGAACGAAAATAAGAAAGTAGAAAAGAAATATAATTTAGGCAAAAAGGAGGAGATGAAATAGGAAAAGAAGTCAAGGACAAGTTTTTTTCAACGGACACGGCAGGCACTAATACTAGGGTGTGGTGCTGGCCAAAATGGATATTATGGAAACGGTGTTGATAAAGGCGATGATGATGATGATGATGAACGATATTTCAGGGCAGGTACGGTTCGATTTCGGGAGTGGGATGGAAGCGGTGTTGGAGATGGGGTCGGGGTGGCGAGGGTGGAGACGGGGAATGTGAGGTGCAGGCGGGATTGGTTACAATAATACGGTTACAGTGATCGAGACAGCAGAGTAGGACACGTAGGGCAAGCGAATGGCGACGGCGCTGGCACCTGGTGGGTGGTGCGTCGGTTGGCCCGAGGGATGAGGAGTGGCAGCCGTGACGAAGTGAACCACTGTTCCGCCGCTCACCTCAAGTAGAGTCCCTAGATACAGAGAGTAGCGCATTCCATTGTTCCACGGATCCCGACATTTTATATCCAGTTGTGAAGAGAGTTGGAACTGTGTAGTATTCTGTGGGTTGAGAACCATGAATGTATCTCGAACCAGTATAAATATTCTTATAAATCTCTATAATGTCAGTAATTGTTATAATTTTCCTTCAGGCCCTAATTGCTGCCTGGCGGATCTAACGGGTGAGAGGATATTAAATGGCGACGGTTGCGCTACTCTCTGTATCTCGGGACTGTAACCTCAGGGACCCGAAGCGCCCTCTGACCTCGCATTCCTCCCCTCCCTCTCAGTCGGAGGCTCCCGCGAGGAACAAAGCGCCAAGGGGTGCCCCACTGCGCAAATAATTAATGACTCATTTCAAATGTAGCGCTGGGAGGCAATTCAAATTTGGGAACGGGAGTCAGCAAACCCAATATGACTGCAGCAACAGACTTTCAAATTATCAAATTATATTTTATAATTTTATCACTCAAAATTAAATTATTTTATTATTACTATTTACTCTTATTTTATAACTATTACTATTTATTATTATTTTATTACTATTTATTATTATTTTATTACTATTATTATTTATTATTAGACTTAAACGGCGTGTCTTTTATGATGTATGTGTTTGACTTTACTGTCACAGTCTCATCAAATGAGTTGTTTATTAATCAAATCTTTTTAGGTTGTAATGCGAATGTTTTTATTGCTAGTGATGGCGGTTGATGGCCAAGTGGAATGAGTTTGTTTAAGGGCAAAATTGATGAAGGTATGACTGAAAGGATGAATGCTGAATAGATGAAACGACGGATGGAATGGACTGACTGACGGACGGACGAATGGACAGACGGTTGTCCCGGCCCCAAGTGTCATGTCCACCTCGGCTGGGACTTATTGATAGCAGTAATGACGTCTCTTCTGCTTGGAGAACCAGTACGCGCGCCGGCTCGGCGATGTGGTTACAGGAGACGGCGAGCACTCACTGACTTTACGACCGCTCTTAACACCGCATCAACGTCGTCTCGGACTGGAAAGGTGCCGTGACCGACTCTCATGATACCATGCGAGATGACAGAGGGTACCCTTTCATTATGAGTTCCGCTTGTATCTTGATGGCGACGACAAACGGGTCTTTCCAGAAGAAAATATGGGCAGCGCCCAGATTAACTCTTTCTGATAACAGGCCCAGACGACGTAACGTCACTGCGGTTATGTACAATGCCTCATCGTCGTTGTCTTAAATTTGGCACATTGAGAAGAGAATTGTCCGAAGTCCTGCAATGAGATGCACTGTCGAAGACTAATCCCCACACCAAATCTATCCAACTTGAACAAAGCACAGACTAATTATGCCTGCATTTTTCTACCTAAAGGTTAAACATATTTTTAGGAAAACATGATTTGCTTCTATACCGTTGCGATATACTTCTCTGAGAGAGCTGAGATTGATTAGTTTTCCGGTAGAGCATGGTGGTAAGGTATCCTAAAACATCTTTGAAAATGGCTCTTCGGAAGATAATTATTTTATGCCTCGTCGCTTTCCGCTAATTAAAAACCAAACTACGTCTTTCATATTCTCAGTCTTTCTCGGACTAAAAATTTACTTTCATCAGGAGCAAACGTATATTTCCAGATAACAGACGTATATTTCCCATTGTTTCTGTGTAAACTGAATAAAAACATTCTAAAAGAATGATGACTTCTTAATTAATAATGCAACGTATTCCATTCGCGCAAAGTAAATACAGTCGCTTATCAGAGATATGTAGCAGAGACTGTCGCAATAATTCTTGACTTCTTAAAAAAGTTAAGATTGGCCTATATCAAATTGATGTCATTTGAAAAATTGGATTTTGTTCGTGGTAACTCAGTTACAATTGAATTTAGTTTGCTCACTATTTAATAGTGTGGACATAATCCTAAGAAAGTTAATATCATATGTTCGTTGGTTCCTCCTCCTCCTTGCTGGGTATTGCGTAACACCTACAACTCTACCTCCTACTGGCGTACTGGAGTGCCGCCTCCTTACTGTTCTGGTGCTTGCTGTCATACCGCCTGCTGCCACGATGCCTGCTGCCACGATGCCTGCTGCCATGTCGCCTGCTGCCATTTCGGCCTGATTCCATGTCGCCTGCTGCCATATCGCCTGCTGCCATGTTGCCTGCTGCCATGTTGCCTGCTGCCATGATGCCTGCTGCGATGTTGCCTGCTGTCATGTCGCCTGCTACCATATCGCCTGCTGCCATGCCGCCTGCTGCCATGCCGCCTGCTGCCGTGTCGCTATCTGTCATGTCACTTGCATCCACATCGGGTTTTGCCATGTCACTTGGAGCCAAGTCGACTGACTTGACATGACGCCTGAGGTTCTGCTGTAATTTGCTTCCATTGTAGATAATAATTCCTACATTATTCACAGAGGTACTTTGCCTATTGTTCTTCGCAACCATTTACTAATTAAGGTGAACTTCGTGCCGCCTACTATCCTGATCCCCATTGCCCCACCTCCTATTCACATGACGTCTACTTCCCGACGCCTACTGCCCTGACACATGCTCTATTACACTAAACTGATTCACAAAGGTCCTGTTGCATAGTTAATATATTAATTAATTACATAATTTCTATATTATCATCTGAACGTTAACGCTTATTGCTTCTAGATTCCTCTCACTCTACAATACACTTTTTGATGCCTACTCTATGGGGTACAGTCTCAACTTCCTCCCTAGTGCTTCCTTTCAACGGTTTGGCTACCGCTGCTTTAATATTCCGAAGTAGACGCCGCGGCTACCATTGGTAAACTGTATAAAAAATCGATATATTAATATTTAGATACATCACCAAAAGGTTTTCGATGTCGTTGAAAACATCGACAAAACCATCCATTTTTAAAATATGGATGTTTTCAATATAAAACAAATGGTATTCTTCCATCCTGTTACCATTTTTAATTCTAGTACTTACATGAAATGCCGGGGTATTGTTTGGAGTGTATAAATAACATGTTAATAATAATTTTTATGGAATATAAAGAAGGATAAAAAATAGAGAACATCGTGTTTTGCTATCATTCCATTTATTCACTTTCATTCATATATCATCAAAGTAAAATGTCCTATGTATAATGTACATAATAAGTAAATATATTACGTACCTACAAATATGCTGCCTTAAAGCAATGTGTCACATTAATTTACTAATCAATATTCTATATACGCAAGGTTCAAAATGAATTTTAACGTTGTTACCACGTACAAAATCATAGAAGAAACTAACATAAACCTTTTTTATGGTTTACTTGTACATAGTTGTGTGTTTACGGGCCACAAACAAAACACATAACGGTATTGTAATACCTTTGCGAGCCTTCGTGATTCTTTATGCCCGAGGACCTTTTGAATAATATCCGCGCAACTTTTCTTGACCGATGACCTTTCTTCCCCTCCCATGAGCAGTAAACAGTTGAAGGCAAAAAGCTCGCAGCGAGCACTGATGACAATATTCCAAACATAGAAACTTCGTTAGCGTGAAACCGAAGCTAGTCAAAGCTAGTTGATTTCATACCCGAGATCTTCTGTTCAGACTTATTATATCTAAAGAAATGGCTGAGGCAGGTCCAGGTTCTTCAAGGGAGACACCTAACCTTTTCTAGCCCAATGGGGCCAATTGGACCCATTACTAATTTTTTATATTTACTCGGCATTCGCGATTACCCACTATTCTATTATGGCACCATGACTTTGTTGTGTGTGTTTAGAGTCAGTAAATGACAACTTAGACTTGATTATTGGAACACCTGACATTCTACAGCATTGTAAACAACTGAGTGCCTGCCGTGCCATATGTTCACATGTACATACACAGAGTGTGTGTGTGTGTGTGTGTGTGTGTGTGTGTGTGTGTGAGTAATGACACGTATATAACATGTGTATATGTAAACATGTTCTATCCCATCTTCCCACTGGGTCCATATGGACCCACTAAAAATTTCAACTATGTGACCAAAATAATTAAAGAAACTCATTTGTGTGTGGTGTTGAGGGTATTTAGAAGCGATAAATGTGGTAATTATATTGTTAATTACCCATAACTTGGGCTGGAAAGGGATAAAATTCCTAAAAAAGTTAAGATGACGTGTACTAGCGGTGAACGCAAAATTATAGAAAAAGTTATGAATGCTTGTGAAGTGGAAAAGTGGAACAACGTTCTGTTGTATTCTCTGAGTCATTCTTTAAATCGGCCTTCAGCGTATACTGGGAATAGTATTTCCACTACACGACGAATAAAAACAAAAATATCCAATGACTCTTCACAATCCCCAGAAACGCCCGGTAAAAAAGGTCACATTCAAGGAAACCAATTTATCATTCTCTATGTAATTATATTTTTTACATACTATTTCCACCAACTTTCTACAGACCTTTAAATGTAAGGCTGTTTTATACCATTTTAAGACTTTGAAAACATAAGAATTGTTAGTTAATTTAGACTGTCATAATAGATGAGAATAAATTATTATAATAAAATAAGATTTGTCACTTCAGGCAAACAAACCCAGTACGCCTCCTAGTCAAGAAATTAACCAGTCATGCATCACAAAACGTGAGGGGCAATCTAAAATACAAATCTGATATAGAACATTTCCATTAAATATGTACTGGGAGCAAAAATCAATTAAGCTAGAATGAAAAAGTTGTGAATACTTAAAGCAATCAATTGTTTCATGAAATTGAACATTCTTTTATTCTTAATCAATGAATGAATAATTGTTGTTGATTATTATTAGTATTAATATTAGTATTATTAGTTGTAGTATTATCAGTATTATTATTAGTATTACTATTAGTATTGGTATTACTAAGAAATAAATAAAATATTCAAAACAAAAAATACTCATGTTTGTTAATTTTTTAAATTTTAATGGAAATCCCTCTTTCCATCCTATTACTGTTCGGCATCCACTTGTTAAGAAAACTATTGTTTAATTTAATATTAAAATTAACTATATTACTAAATTAATGTTTTAACATTCCTTTATTTTTAATCAACTTTGCCTTATGAACTTTAGAATGATCTTAGATTTATTTTCTGATCAGCAAAATATACTGGTCTTCATTTTGCTGGAGCAATAAACTAGGTTGCATTATAAGATAAAAATGAGTCCCTTCTTATTAATTCTGACAACATTAATGATATTATCAATTAAACATTAATGATATAAATCAACCATTCACTCTAAGAACTTGGAGAAATTGGTGAAAAGATGTAAAAAGAAGTATAAATATACTTCAATTATAATAGCTCTGAAATTATTAAAGTATGGCATCATATTTTAAAATATATAAAATGGAATTTTGATGTGAACGTGTTATTAATATTCGCTAACTTGAAATTTTTCTTAATATTTAAACATTATTTAAGGGTTAATTCTTTTCTTTTTTATATCAGAACACGAACAACAGGAAAGGTTGCTGTCGATGAATTTGCCTAGAGAGTTGTACGAGATAAAATCCAGCATTTTTATTCAGTTGAAAAAGTTGTTCCATCATTGAAAAAGCTTTATCTGTTCTAGGAGACAATATTAATTGGAAATAGAGTAAAACCTGTCTTAAAAAACATTGCACAACACGCTTTTTTGGGGGAAAAGTTCAAAATAAGAGAACTCTGCTTCTGGAGAGAGCGGATATTGTAGATTGGCGAACTCATTTTATTGTTCAAATGAAAAGTGTCAGAGAAAATCACAGATATATTTTTTCCTCGACGAATCATGGGTCGATAGAAATTTAACTGTGAGAAAATGCTGGCAAATATGACTTTATTGGTGTCACTGATTGGGATAGTAAATCCCAACGATTTATTGCGGCTAGTATTGGTTCCCAAAATGGGCTCATTTAGGAAGATCAATTAATACTTAAAGATAAATCTACAACAGGGGGTTATGAATGATGAAAATTTCAGATGAATTTTGAAAATTTTGAAAGATGGTTTGGTACATAAGTACTTGACAATCTGTCTTCTAAATCAGTAATAGTGCTGAACAATGCTTCGTATCACAACAGACAAGTAGAAAAAATGAAAATATAACACCGAAATAACCATGGTGCAACGGTTAGAAAATAAGGGCATTTCATGTGATATGTCCATGAGAAAAGCAGCATTATTTAAAAAATTCAGGAAAAAAACCTGTTCATTAGATTCATTCATTGTAGGTGAAATGGCATCTGGAAAAGGCTACACACCTGCCCATCATTGTAATTTGAACCCCACAGAATTTTCATGGGCTAAAATTAAAAGATCAGTCAGAGAGCAGAACATTTCAGGAGATATGTCGGCAGAAAAATTGCTTAAGCTTACCAAATCAGCTTTTGCACAAGTATCACCATCAGACTGGGAAGGTTACTCTAGACAAGTACAGAACCTTGAGGCAGAATATTGAACCAAGTATGATATTGTAGAAATGTCCATTGATTCAATTATAATTAACACCTTTTTACGGTCCACAGATGAGAGTGAAGATTCTTATTCTTCAGAGAACTCTCAAGATTCAGATTAATCTGTAAAACTACTCTATTACGACACTAAACCCGGACTTCACGTTAAAAAAAACGATTATGACTAATTTTTCTCTCAAAAGGAAGGGTAGTTGGGAGGGTAAGTGGGGAACTCAATGTGTAGTCACGTCCTCGTATTGAGTTCTGGGTAATTTTGACAAGAATGATTGTCAAAATTAGCATAGATCTACATTAGCCGAAAGTTTAAATACATTTTAATTCACCTAGAGTCCCTGCTGTTGACTACGCAGAACGATGATCTGGTCGCAGAAATAGCAGGTTTCACTTTGATTTTAAAGAGGTTGGTATTACTTAAAATATTTTAATGGCCGACTTTGTAACTATATCCCCACTTGTCCCGCATTTCTTCAATCCATCGGTCAAGAAAAGATGCGCGGTTTTTACTTGGCCCGCTCTAATACACTACATACACTTTTACTTTCCCGTATACAGTCAGTGTCAAAAGTGTTCGTACACCTCTCCTTTCCGCTTACAAACGTTGCGAATTGTACCAAATTTTCATCAAAAATCTGCGAGAAAAATAATTATGATTTTACATCTGGTTTCTGTCCATTCCTAGATAAAGAAAAAGAAAAAAGACCTGCATAATTATTGCAAATAAAATCCCTCACTGAAGGTTGACACTTTTTGGGGCGACAAAAGTATTCGTACACTGAATATTTTTTTTATTTCTAATGAGACCGAGAGCAAACTATGTGTGTCTGAACGGGAATCACAATTTGTAACGATTTTTCTGCATCGTGGGAATTACAAAATCTCATTCAGTCGTCTGTAACGGTCACTGGGAAACAGTTCAAGGCGAGTTGGTCGGCGCGCTGGGTCGCAAAGGAAAGGAGACAACTGCGGAGGAGCGACGAGTAGTTATTAATATGCACAACCAGTGAAAATCTCTAAGAGACATTGCAAATGCCCTTGAAAAACCCAGGTCGACTGTTCAATCGATAATAGATCGATTCTGTGTGAGAAAATCTTATTTAAATAAGTCGATATATGGACGACCTCTGGTGTTGTCTCATCAAGATCGAGGATTCATTGTAAGTGAAATTTTAAAAAATCCTAGAAGAAGTGCAACAAAGATAGCTACTGACCTTGGAAGTATAGGATTGTCTATTTCGGCTGCTACAATACGTCGCACCTTGAGGAGGGATGGTTACCATGGTCAACATGCGCGTAAGAAGTTCTGGGTGAATGAAGCAAATAGAAAGAAACGATTAAATTTCGCTCTTTTGCATCGGAATCAAGTCCAGGATTTCTGAAAAAGGGTGGTATTCACCGACGAAAGTAAATTTAATCTTTTTGGGTGCTATTGAAAGCAGTGCGTTTGGCGAAAGACCAACGAGGAACTCAATCCGCGCAACTTCCTGCCCACCATTAAACACGGAGGAGGATCAGTGATAGTATGGGGTACATGAGTGCTTCTGGTGTGGGGAACTTGCAGATTATCGAAGGGGTTATGGACCAGTTTGTTTATATAAACATTTTGAAAAACTATTTGCCACCAACTGTTGATAAATTGGGACTGGGACGGAATTGTATTTTCTAGCAGGACAATGACTCCAAACACACGGCTTTAAATTCGAGGCTTTGGCTTCTGTACAATACGCCCACACAATTGCATACGCCACCACAATCACCGGATATAAATCCAATTGAACATTTGTGGAGTTATCTTGATAAAAAATCTTAGAGAAAGAGACTTCACGAGTGTAAGTGAACTTAAGATAGTTTTGAAAGATGAATGGGAGAAAATTTCACCTTCCTTTACTGTAATTTGGTAGAGTCCATGCCTAGAAGACTTCAGGCAGTAATTGATGCCAAAGGGAACCCCACGAAATATTTGGGATTCATTTGATCAAGTTATTATTATTATTTAGAGTAGATATTACATTAGATATGAACAGTGTACGAATACTTTTGTCGGGAGGGAAAAGTGCTTTATTTTAATTTTTGTCTTGTTTTTGGAAGTGAAATATTTTTTTACTCTCATTTTTTTGCGTGTGTGCAATAAAAGTGATTTGGGAAGAACATTAAGTTCCTACAATTTTTTTTCTTGTTTATCGACCAAATTACTGAAGCTTTCTTGAAACACGACTTGGTGTACGAATACTTTTGACACTCACTGTACATACGTATACACAGAGTAATATACGTAGTGTAGGGAAAGTTATGTAATGCTGCGCGTAAAAACAGCGAGTTTTCGGCAGACAAAATTCAATGCCGGGCCCTGATAACGGGAAAAAAGTGGATAAAAGCAATTGCTAAATTAAGAAAACAAAATCCTCTAACACGTGGTGTAGCTGGAATTCCTGTTTTGTTGGTCCTTGATACCGAAAAAACCATTTGAAAGCAAAACGTTCGGCCGTCTGTCTGTCCGTCTGTCTGTGAACACTACTAGCGCCTAAACCATGAGTAGGATTTTTTCAAGTTCAAGAAACCCCTGTCAATCTGGCTTGAATCAAAGCTAAGAGATTTTGAAAAATATTCTATAAAATTTTGGAGTATTTTACATGAAGCCCCCTGGACATTTTCAAAATTTTCTCAACAACTGCTCCAAATTTTTTCTTTAAATTTCTTGTGAGAATAGAGTAAAATACACTTATTAAGGTGGCATACGTCGGATTTTCACGGTTAACTCTAAATTTTCGAAAATTGCAAAAGTTTGAATTTTTATTGGTCTCTTCCTACAGCGTAGTCTACTTGGCGCCACCACTGCCCCCCGTTCAAAGAGATTGCGAGAAAGAACTCACTCGGCTCACTCACAGGCACCGTCGAAACCGCGCACTGGAAAAATTGCACGCAATTACTGCTCACTAACAAATGCTCTGACGGATGACGTCAGAAATCAGGGTCGTACTTTCGGTTACCTGCCGTTTTGGAATGCAGTGCGTAAGGAGAAAAGAGGGTAGATATGAGATATAGGATTAACTATTCTTTTTATTTAATTGAATACAGTTAAACATTTAGTAGTTAAAGAACATCTTTGTACACGAAATATTTAGAAAAGTCTCGTTTTAACATATTATATTTGCAATTTTATTGCCACTACATCATTTTCTTCCTTTTGAAGAATATTATCAAATATTTTCACTGAAACTAGTTTACTCGAAAAAATTTCACAGAGTTCTAAAAGACTAGAAGCTTACAAGCGTGATATCACTTGCTGTACAAAAATATCTACGCTCACTGTGGCATATGAAATTTGCACTCTTTGTGTGTGGTTTCTCCGAAACTCCTAATATTCAGAGACACAAGTTTGACTTCCATAATAATGAGAGGCACTTATAATTTTACATTCGAATACGTGAGAAACTATTGACAAGATTTGAACATACTGAAATGAGACAAAGACGAAATTTTTAAATTTTCTTGTTTTTTTCATACTATTTGTGAACCGATGAGACAAAATTAAGAACATAAAATTCCACGTATCTATTAATCTGTAAGAAGAAAGTATTTTCATGAGATCAATGGTGCGATGAATTTAATACTGCTAGTGGCGGTAGGAAGTAGCAGTCACAACATAAGCAAGACAGATAAGACTTTCATCAAAACAGAGATTTTATGAACAGGATGAACATAAGGAAATGTCAAGATAAATAAAAACAAAGGCATATCACAACCATTTCACAATGCCTAAAAACGACGTAAATTGGTCGAGAACATTCTGACAGAAATATAACTCTATAAGTAGGAGAAGTCAAGGAAGAAAAAGAAGGAAATAACGATGCAGAGAAAAGTAAATAATAGAAATAAAAATTAGGAGAAAGAAATGAGTAAAATGAACAAGAAGGGAGAAAGGAACAAATTGATTGAAGTGAACAAATGAAAAAAGAGAATAAAGAAAAACATGCACGTTAAGTAAACGTGGGAGTAGATAAGAGAAGTGGGAGAAGGAAAAGGAGAAGGAAAGGAAGAGAAGCAGCACAATAGAAGATGCATTTAAACAAGCATGGAAAGAACCAAAAGAAGAAGAAAAGAGGCAAGAAGAAGGGGAAAATGGCAAGACTTAGCCCCATCTCATGGGGACATCTCTGCAGGGTGTCTTGAGGACTGCTCGGAGTACCATGTGCTAAAGTGCCGCGCACCTTCCCCAGCCCCACGCGTGGCGCCTTCCTCATGGCAGCGCCCACTCGGCGCGGCTGGCGCCAACGACGGACGCAACGCCCAGAACGCACGCCCAGGACCATCACGTCCACGCACACGCTCTCCTCAACGCCCACACCCGCGCCAACGCCAACGCATACACCCCGGCCGCATGTTTTGAATTTGCACTACACTTGTGCATGGGACTTATTTTAGAGCTCCCTGATTGGACATTGAGTAGGAGCACGAAACGCAAGCGACACATCTCTCTGAAACACATACACTTTGAAGAGACAGGCAGACAGCTTGTGCATTCGAAAAGAGTAGTGGCAGGGCACATGTGAAAATATTAATGAGATTTATGAAAATTGGTTAATGTAAAAAAGAGTTTGGGGCTGAAGTTTCAGCTGCGAGGTATGAAGTAAACCCTTTTTTATACACGGAAGTCAAAAGAGAAGAATAAAAGTAATTGCTTTTACTAATATCTGTCTAAATTTGTTCCCCACAAAATATCCTAAAATTGTTTTTCTTCCTTCACATATCAATTACGCATCCCAAATTCCTTAAAAAAGTATGAGAATCCCTTTAATAAGTATGTAATTGTTTTGCACTAATAAACTACCCCAAAAGTTTTCAATTAAGGATTGCCATTAAATTCGAAATACATACATTATACGTTTTATAACTCTCTAATACGTGCCTCTAATTGTTCTTTCATAAACCTCACTAATATTCTCACAAGCGCCCTGCTACTACTCTTTTGGAATGCACGAGCTGTGTATGTGTTTCAGAGAAATGTGTCGCCTGCGTTTCGTGCGTCGCCTCAATGTCCAATCAGGGAGCTCTCAAATACGTCCCATGCACAAGTCTAGTGCAAATTCAAAACATGCACCCTGGCCTACGCCAACCCTCACGCGCACACACACACCCACGCCAAAATTCACGCCCGCGCCCAAACCCATGCCCAAGACCGGCTCACACCCTCGCCCTCGCCGCGCTGCGCCACAAGGATCTCTGTCGCAGCAAGGACCACTCGAAAACAAATTAATGCTAAAACAGCACATATTTTTTCGCCCGTATTTTTAAGCAAAATTACGCGAAAAGTACTCAAATTTTCGGAAAATTGTACATGACCTTATTTCAAAATCTATCTTTAAGGAAGAGATTTCATGAAGAAAAAAATCTTATATTCACAATTATAGTTGTGGGAAAACGTCAAAAAATTTGAATTTTTTCAATAAGAGTTTTCAAGGAAAATGAGTTCTACACCTTCTCTGAAATTCCTTCAAACTATCCAACAACAAAATTTAAACAAACTCGATGGCTCCATTTTTTTAAATTGTGAAAATGTCGCAGAGGCTTTATGAAAAGTACTCCCAATATTAAAATATCGTTTTAAAATTCAAGGGACCGCGACGTCAGCCAGATCGATTGGGAATATCAATTTTGGAGAATATCGGCTGAACGGTTTAGCCTCTAGCGTTGTTCACAGACAGATGGACAGACGTTTTGCCGTCAATTGAATTTTGTATATCAAGGACCGACAAAACATGTATTCTAGCTATACCACATATTATAAGACTTTTTCTAAATTTAACAACTGGATTTTTCCTTTTTTTCGTTACCAGGGCCCGGTAATAAGAATTTTTCTATCAAAAATTCGCCATTTTCTCGCGCAGCATTACATAACTTTTTCTATAGTGCGTAAGCGGTAGCGAGAAAGTAAAAATAGCCAGAATTTTCGCCAATACTCTCACTGATACCTGTATAATATTCATAGTTCAACTTAATAAGTCTATGAGTTAGAGTAGATGTCTCAGTGCTCAGGAAAACATACAGATTGCACTTCTTTATTATACGTATATATATATATATATATATATATATATATATATATATATATATATATAATATCTCTTAGAAATTTTAACTCATTTTTGACGTTAAAAATATGTACATATTTATGTATGAATAGAATTGGCATTTTATGGTCGGATTAATCGAATTTTAGTCAGCTAGCGATGTTTATAAGTTTGGGTTCTGTTTTTATTTACTATCCACGCCTGGGGTTAAAGGGAAACATGTGGTGATCATGACGTACGTATTTCCTTTATCGTATCTAGCATTCTTCGCCTGCCTGAAATTTTCTTTCGTCACATAACAATACAAACTGAGACGATTTATATTAAAAAGCTACTGCTTGATTTTTGCTCCGGTCGGGAATCTATCTTGGGGCCAACTCACAAAAATCTAGCATGTTGTCCATGAACGACCTGAAGGACTAAATGAATAAATAAATTTATAAAATCTTTTCATACATGTCATGATATATAATAACAAAAGAAAAGAGGTCTAAAATTAGAAGGTTCAATTATGCTGCTGTACTAGCTAAACAGGAGGTTTAATAAGTATACATCAAGATGTACATAGGAGGTGTAATAGTTATAACGGATTCAGTAGCAAAGTTCTAATTTCTTAATTGTTTAGCGAATTATTCTGAAAATAATATTTCGTGTGCCTCTTGGGGGCTTTGTGTCCAAACAGCAGTCCAGTATGCCTAATTTATACGAGGGTCGGTCAGAAAGTGATGCCCCACATTTTCCCCTTTCTCCAATAATAATAGTAGGCAGTTGTAATTGTTAACCCATTAAATTTTCGTATTTCCAGTGTTAATGTTTGAAGCTTCGAGTCTCTCTTACAGATAGAAGTTCCTTAACAAAGTTTCAAGTCTCTCCTACAGGTAGAAGTACTACCTTAACAAACTGTTAAAATGGCGGCTGTAGACGACGTGCGTTACAAATAACGTGCTGTGATTGAGATCCTCATTGCAGAGAAGGAAACTGTTGTGAATATCCACAAACGCTTGTGTAGTGTATTGCACCTCTGCTGTAGCCAGGAGTAGCGGTAAACGAGTTAGACGCAAATCTAACGAGTTAGACGCATCTGCACACAAGTGTCGCAACAAGATAAGCACTTACAAGAAATGAGTTGGTCTGTGCTTCTCCATACACCATACGGTCCGAATTCAACCACTCAGATTTCCACTTCTTTGAGCCACTGAAAACCGCTATTCATGGAAGAAAGTTTCAAGAAGATCCTCGAAGTGAAGGAATGGTTATGTCAGGGAAAGACTTGGTACAGGCAAGGCATGCTTGCTCTTGTTTCATGCTGAGGCAAGGCTATAGACGACGATGGAAATTATGTGGAGAAATATAACAAGTATAATAACCATGTATTAATAAATATTTCTGGAGAAAAAACAAATGTGGGTTCTTACTTTCTGACCGACCTCGTATGTTTGAATTTTCAAAAATGTTCTTATTTTTTGTTGTTCCCAGGTAAAAGGGCAGTCAGGCGGACGGGCGGACGATGAAACACGACGCGACGTGCGACGGGCAGCCAGACGGACGGACGGACGGCCAGAAGACAAACGGGGGACGGGAAGATTGGTGAGCAGGAGGGCGGACATGGGTCAGACGGGCAGACCGGGGAAAGACGGGCTGGCGGACTGACTGGGCGGGCAGATGGACATGCGGACGGGCGGATGAAGGGACCGGCGAACTGACGAACGAACGGACGGACGGACGGACGGACGGACGGACGGAAGGACGAATGGACGGGCGGGCGGACATATGGGTGGTCAGACGGATGATGGACAGATGTACTAGCAGACAGACGGACAGTAACAACCATCAGGGACAGAACGAGTCTCCACATGTCTCTTATAAAGGGGGTTGTTCTGTTAAGTATTGAATCAGATCCGTAACTATCACAGTACAGCAGCCCTTGTCAGTTGTCTGTAATGTAAAGGTCTAAAAGACCCCTGAAACTACAGTTATAACGTAGTGCCCAACAACATATTTTAGCATAACAAAACAAAACATTCCCGTCATCCGACAAATGACTGCAACCCCACTTCCAGCCAGTAACCGCCATTTGTGCACGTAACACTCCCGCGCGTGCCTGCCCCGCAGCGCGCACAGCGTCCAATAGCAGCAATTAGTCGTCCGGAGGGGAGAGGGGTCGCCTTTCCAGTGCGGGTGCGGGCGACGCGGGCGCAGGTGAGCGAGCGAGCTCCGACATCCACGGCGCGAAGCTCCACTTCCCACGCGCCGCCGCCGGCCTTGTTGCCCAGCGGAGTGGCGGAAAGTGGACGGAGCGACACGATGCCGCGCGGCGCGGCGCGGCGGAGGAATCGCACGCGGAAACGGCCGGCGCGCCAACACACGCGGTGGCGCGGGAGGTGATACTGTGGCAGCTGCAGTGCCGGAGGTCGCGCTTGTTAAAGTAACACTGCAGTGAATGGATGAATCAATTGGTAGAAGGGAAAATCGGACACGCGGCCAACGTTGGTGCAAATGTTCGATTGACTTACCAATTATTTGTATTTATTTATTTATTTATTTATTTGTATTTATTTATTTATTTGTATTTATTTATTTATTTGTATTTATTTATTTATTTGTATTTATTTATTTGTATTTGTTAATTTATTTACTTTATTATTCCTCGACCAAGTTGAGAATGATGTTTACAGGAGCGCGCCACCGTCTGTGTTTACAGCCAAAACGACAGACGGAAATATAAGGATGCTCAATTCAAAATGAAAATGGGACCGTGCCAAACTATTGCCGGGAAAGAACCCATTTATTTCGTTGCAAATCTAGTATCTTTCCAATTAATATGTTAACTCTATTTGGACATGTCTGCACCTCATTTGGAATTTCTCGCACCTCTTTCATATTGGAATAAATAAAAGTGTAATTTTCTCTGAAAAACAATTCAAAATTTTGAAACTAATTCTTTCGATAAGCAGTAATATTCATATAAATTGTTTATTTTAACTAAAGTAGTTTCTCAGAATGTATACCAAATAAAATTCTTTTTTTTTTGTAAGAAGTAACTACCACCATAATGAAGAATATTGTAGATACTTATGACAGTAAAGTTAATGTTTTGGAAATTTATTGCATACCTAACAAAGAATACAAAATGTTTAAATTCAATGACGAGGTATTAAAAATTCAATATAAATATAACTTTTTATTACATTCTGGTACTAAATCGGTGAAAAGTAAAAAAAAAAACAACTTAAAGGGACAAAAATAAAACAGCCAGTGCAAAACGTGTTTGATGTGTTTCTGAAGCTATATTTTATCAAGCTGATTCACAACCTCTATGAAGAAGGTCATAGTGATTCCATAGAAGCAGTGTCTGAACTCGCTTTATGCTTCTGGCAACTTTTGTTAGCGAAACTGATTGTACAGACCCGTGTTTACACTGTTAGTTCCACGACGTGCCGCAATCGCATCCTTCATTCTTCGCTTGGTCGAGCTATAAGGACCTTATGGTCAGAGTCGTTGCAGTGACAAGTGTTGCCCGCAATTATTCACATTCATCGTGTTAGGAAACATCTCTGTTGCCAGAAGCATTTAGTTTCGAAGCTTTACGACTCATCCAGCGACAGAAAAGACGAGATATGGTACCTACTGCTGACTTTCTATCTAGTATTCATCTCAGATCTCTTTCACAGTCTCACGTTTCTAAAGAACACGTTTTTTCTCATGTCTTCTGTAATGGATTGTATGTATCTTGCGTGTTTTTTTGTTAGCAAACTTTAGATTAAAATAGCTGTTATCAAATAATCCATAATTATCAATGTGTTTTGCACAATTTCCATGCATTGCACTCGAATGGACTATGTAGGATTAAATCATTGAAGAAACGATCAAATTTATATTTCTTACTCTATACGGTACTGGCCTTTCCTACTGAGTTGCACGCAGGGCCCTTAGCGAATTTTTAATCTCTCACGCGATCGTTCACACGGGAAGGATAGGAGCAGCGACTTAATGGACCTGCTTTACAAATCTACATATCCACATTAACACGATAATGAGACTGACTGCTACCGACCCAAATAGCTCAATCTGCTGTGTTGGAGTTGTAGGTTCAAATCCCATTTAAATTTGATGATTTTATCTTTTGCATGTAGTATGGAAAAAAAAGTGTATTACTATGTTATTAAAGCCTTCTATCGTATCATTAAATGAAGTCTAATTTTAATAGTTGGATTTCTTATTTTTGTCGTGGAAATGGCAAAAGACGGAGAAAACTGATCGTTGATTTGAAAGAGCCTCTCTGTTTTAGTGCTTCTGCCATTTGCCTTTAAACTGGCGTAAGAATCAATTACAATATGGTATAAAGATTATCGTTCAAATAGAAGGTTAAATTTCACACAATAACATAAGCCCATACCGTTCAATGAAAAATGAAAAATACGATGTATTGGAATACAGATGACTTACCTAAAATGCCACTCGTGACTGAATACCTCTTCAATATTATCTCATACTTAAAATCGTTAAGGTTGTAGAATTTAAGATTTTTTCACTCTCACATGCACCCGTCAAACATTACCGTCATGTACTCTGATTAGTCAAGTAAATATTAATGTAGTAAATAGCCCAGTTAAATAAAACAATTTGAGTGAAAAGAATTCCGCAGTTTTGAAACTTGCCATGATTGTTCGATGGCACGTGTCACACATTATACTAAAAATCCTGAAATGTGTGTGTGTGTGTGTATGTGTATGTGAGGAGGATCTGGGGGCCGTTTAAAGTATTTTGGTAGTTTTTTTGCATAAATTTCCAGAACTACCGATCCTAACAAAAATTATTCTCTAAAAAACATTAACGTTGCGAAAATTTCCTACGAGAATGTTCTAATAAGACTTTGTAACATAATTAACACTCTTCATGATATAAGCTTTAAAAATTCTCGTTTTTATTTATGACAAGGCCCATTTTTAAATATCCGCTTTAAAAATGATATGATACGTTCAATACACAAGAAATTTTAGTTTCGTTCAACATTTATCAGCAATATGTATTTGCATATTTTGCGGAAAAATGAGGACATTTTACATCCTATCAAATATTATTTTGTATACAGACATGGACACGCGAGGTCATTGAGTCCGAAATTACCTCAGGTACAAAAACTGATAATTCATAGTTTGATAAGGATACAATACAAATATTTGATGAAGGATTGTGTACACTGTCAAAAAATAAACTATCGTAAGATATCATGAGGATTAAAAAAATGTTTAATGGAACTGAAAGCATCATGTCATAATCCGGAATATAAAATATCATAGTATTTAACTGAATTCTTGCCATGTATATTTGTTTTGTCTTTGTGTTTATGATATAATACTATAAAATAAATTGTTTGGTTAATTGGTATTGTGATGTAACTGTACATCGTAGGCAAACACTACAATTAACTGAAATGCTGTATAGCTAACATTTACAAATTCTGCCTCATTATTTCCACCGTTACGTGAGTGACCATTGATACGACAAATGACGTTAGTGTCTTGGGCATAGGATGACATAGAAAGCCCATGCTCCAAAATGACTTTACGGCACTTGAAAACTTAGGAAATACATTAAAATAATGTGTTTTATATCTTAAATAACACTGAAGATAACATTTTAATAATGGAATACTCTATACAAATGAATTCTCATTGAAAATTAATAAGAATTCAAATAATTAAAAGTGATGATTTCCTAGCTATGTTTATAAAAATTATGCAAATATGTCATAATGTAAGTTTTGTTTTACAACGACTTCGTACTTCCAAACAAAGTAGTACAATCATATCAATCAGAGCATAGATTAAATGAGATCTCTATCTTCAATTTTGTAGTTGTAGGAAGACGCCAAAAAAATACAAACTTCTGCAATTTTCAAAAATTCAGCGCTAACCGTGAAAATCGGACCCAAGATACATTTATAAGTGTATTTTATTCTATTCTTAAAAGAAATTTAAACAAAAAATTTGGAGCCGTTTTTGAGAAAATGTTAAAAATGGCCGGGGGCTTCATGTAAAGTACCCCCCAATTGTAAAGAAAGTTTTTCAAAATCGGAAACCTTTTATTGGAGCCAAATCGACAGGGGTTTCTTCAATTTTAAAAAAATCGTACATATGGTTTAGGCAATTTTCGAAAATTCAGAGTTAAGAGTGAAAATGGGAACTACGGCATGCTATAGTTTATAAGAATATTTTACTGTATCCTGACAATAAAATTTAAAGAAAAGAAATTGGATCTGCTTTTGAGAAATTTTGAAACTATCCTGGAGGCTTGGTGAAAGTACCCCCAAATTTTGAACAACGTGTTTGAAAAGCGTGGCGCCTCAAGTGTAACCTGATAGACGGGGGAATATTCATTTTGGAAGAAATCATACTTATGGTTTAGACTCTAGTGCTGTTCACCGACTGACGGACGGACGGACGGACAGAGAGACTGACAAACAGACGGACGGACGCTTTGAAAAAAAACACTTTGTCAATGTCAAGTCCTAAACGTGTATTTCCGTTTAAATTTCGGAATTGATTTTCCGCAGCATTACATAATTTCCCCTATACTAGTTTTATTACTCCGTATATACGTACGTATACGGGGAAGTTAAAAAAATACCCAAAATTGTAACTCAAACTTCTAAATGTCTCAAAAAATAAAAAGTCACATAAAATGCAGGAAGCGTGCAGTATACACTTTACACTTCACAAGGCAGAACGGCTAACAAGGATAGAATATACGTTCCTGCGACATTGGGAGCAAGAATATTGACTTAGTGAGTCTGAAAGATATTTCGTATATTTCCCTTTAGTAGACTTGTCGAAAATTATAGTTGTATGATGACAAATAAGTAAATAAATTCAGAATTCTTAGAGATCATTTTTAATAATTCTAATACATTTTCCAAGAAATGGAATAGATAAGTGATGATGGATGAGTGATGTTTGATACGTGATATGATTGACAGAGCCTTAGGTTTTCGAAGTTTTCCACGGTTTATTCTCAATAACAGACAAATTCCGGAGGAGTACTCCAACAAACGGGCCACAGATCGCTCACAATACTGGCTCCCTCACGCTTGTTCCCTTTACCCCTTTATACACACCACACTACCACCCACGCCGGGAGATCAGTCGGGAGCTCAGGGCTTGTCCTGGCTGGGACGGTTCCTCTCTGGGAGTTACTTGGAGGGAGAGAACCCTTGTAAACCGATGTTAAGGTCGACGATGGATTTCTTGCTGCAGCTGAGGAGGAACCCTGCATCTTCCCAGAATACAAAATGCACTATATATCCCAGAATCATAAACTCTGTAGTCGATGCTTTCGGAATCAACACGCACTATATTACACATTCTCTCACTCGCTCACTAACTCATTCATTCATTCAATCATACCTAATCACACGCTCAATCACGCTCTCAACCCCACACACTCAATCACACACGCAGCTACCCACTCAACCTCTCAAACACTCACTCACTCATTCTCTCCATCACTCACTGACAAAACATTACCTCTTCTTTCCCATCATCCCACGCATCTCCGAACGCGCGTCGCACGCACTCGAAGCCGCTCCCACGCACGCGGGTGCGTGCGTCTTCGGGGGCGCGGGGCGGCGGCAGCGACCCACTGACACGGTGTCCGCGGGCGCGTCGCCTCGCGTCGCCTCGCGTCGCGTCGCGTCGCGGCGGCGCAGTCGGTAGCCGCGCGCTGCCTTCTCACAACGGCACCTCACCCTGCCCGCGCACTCGATGACGCGGTACGGAGCTGGGCGACAGGAAGGAATAGAGTCCCTAGATACAGAGAGTAGCGCGATACCGCCGCCATTTAACCCATTAATGCCCACTGGCAGGATTTTCTGCCATGAATGTTATCTCTTCAGCAATTTTGCTTCTTTGGCAATACTTTGCAATTTTTAGTTCTTCAGTAAACGTAGGCATCCTAAACGAAACATACAAGCAAGATTTTCCATTCTTGAAAGTCGGAGGGAAAGGCCGATGTAAAACAAACGGTAGTTGGTCCGCATCGAAGTTGACGGGTCTTATGCAGCAAAGTTTCAACTGTTTTGCTTCTTCTTATAGAAAAAAATATATCCTTTCACCCGTTGGACCCGTCAGGCAGCAATTAGGGGCTGAAGGGAAATTATTGCTATTGGTGACGTTGTAGAGATTTTCAAGAATATTAATATTGGTTTTGGATAGATTCATGGTTCTCAGCACACAGAATACCACACAGTTCCAATTCTCGTGACAACTGGATACAAAATGGCGAGACCGGTGGAACAACGGAATGCGCTACTCCCTGTATCTAGGGTCTGTAGGCAGGAGGTTTCGGCAGCGCATACGACTGTGAGGACGGCTGCACGGCAGGTGTACAGGCACTGCGCGCTGATCTGTCTCGTAAGAGAGAGTAAAGGGGTGTTCTTGGGTTTGCGTGAGGAAATAACTTTCTAATGCATACTTGAAATATTCTTATTATTGGTTTATGCTTAAATAGTCAATTATCTCTACTAATACGAAGCTGAAGAACGTTCCTAGAGGGTGCAGGTCCTGGAGTCCATCGCTTAAATTTTTGATTTTTATTGTTTTTGAAGAATTAAGAAATGGATGTAACTAGTACTGTAAGTACATTACGTTTATTTAGTCCTTTATATATTTTAGATAGTCAAATCCTTTGAAATAAATTCAGAAAATCTCATAAAACCTTTTCTTTATTACACTACATTTCAGGAATATGTCTTGTTTATCAGATACTCAATATTTTTAAAATTTCTTTTTCTTCTAATTCGTTTATGAATAAATTGACTATCTCTTTATTATAGTGTATTTAATGTACACAGCATACCAAGCATGACTGAATTTGTAGTTAGTTTTTGGTTATTTTTGTTATTATCAATAATTATTTATTATTAATAATAATATAAATTAGTAATAATAAGACAGTCATAGCAAAAGGTAGTAAAAGATGGATACATTAATAATTTCCTATTATACAGTAACATATTTATGGGGTTTTGTTTCAATGTTTTCTTATAAATGGTGCTAAAGGTTTCTCAGCATTTGGAAAGGACCATTGATGGCACAGGCTTTAGGCCTCTTATTCAGAAATACTTCTTATTATGAATGTATCGAGAATAACAACTAAATAGTTGAAAATTTTGAAAGCAATATTGCTTTCAAAATTATTAGTAGGCAAAGGCTTTTGATTTTCTAATTATGATGTATTTTCTTGCTATCAAGGCGTCAATAGTCATCAATATTTATCAAAATGTTTTATTTGCTTTTAGTTTCTATTTGCTGAGTTCTCGTCAAATTAGTAGTAAATTTAAAAATATGTATGTGGGGAAAAACATAGAGTACTTCTGCAATGAACATTATCGACAAAGTCGGAATCTTTCTACTTCAAAACTCAAGTTTTATATTCGTGTATGAAGTTCGAATTTTCGTTATGAAAAGAAATTTGAAAAATAAACAACTACTTTCAACTACTCTACTAAAAATGTTAACGGTAATGATATAAGATATTCAAATTAACCCTCGGAGTCCGGAGCCAAATTGCACCTTCGGAGTCCGAAGGGGGTACATTTTGTACCGCAAGGTATTTTTTATTTTTAAAGTTATTTTTATTTGAAAATCGTTTTCCTTCAACTAATCTCTTACCCTGATCTCTGAGTATCAATTAATGCATTACAGTATTTTTCCACCAGTATTTACTTTAAAATAGAAGTTACATTTAATGGTGTATAAGTGTAAGAACAAATGAAGTTCAACGACATCAATATGCTTAAAACCATCATAAATACAATTAGTAATGATTTTTGATTTTTTAGTAGAACTGGCATTTCTGTCATTGATATGACACTATCTTTTTGAAGTGTTTACTGCATATCCAATTTCCAAAAACATGCATTTGAAGTCTGTTTTCTTGTCTTTTCTGTCACACACGGTGCATATAACACGGTTTTTGGCGCCTACTTTCTGATTCTGCTGCATTTCTTTTGTCGTAGGTTCAATAATATTAGCTATTGCTCTCTTTACATGAAGAGATAAATTGATGTTTGATTGCGTACCGCTGAATGGCGACGGTTATACCAGTGTTAATAATCTCACCCGTTCACTTAGATAAGAGAAAAGCAACTTGCACGGCATTTGGGCGGTAAAATAGTAACTAGCGACGTTAAGCGCCAATTTTGAATATAACTCAGTGGCATATTTACGAATGAAAGAACAAAAGAAACAGTCGTTTGTGACACGCAGTTCTTCGGGGGTATATTTTGGACCACAAGAGAATAAATGCCTATTTTAAACCCGAGAAATTATAGCAAAATGTCTAAACAGTGTTCATTCGATGTAAAATTGTAAAAAATTCTGGTAGAGGGAACATCGACACGTAAAAATTAACACAAGAAATTATGGCGTGGAGTACAAAATGTACCCCCTTTGGACTCCGAGGGTTAAATTTGCAGCAATTCAATAATTTGTTAATTAATAATAATTTATGTAGTTCATTAAATTCAATATTAATAAGTTATATATTTTAAAAAAATTAAAGTAAAAAATATTTGGAATGTTTAGTTTTTCTTATTATTATTTCCATTGTATATCATTACCTACATTATTAATATTAATCATTATATTTCAGAAGCTTATTTGGTTGAACATGCTTGAAATTATCAAAGCCTCCTTAAGCAAAGATTGAAGCAAAATTACAATGATCAATTGCTATCATAGTAATTCAGCGAACCCCAGGAATCCGTAAATCTTATGCCAGTGACAAATCATTTAGTTAAAAGCTGTGAAACATTACCAACTTATCAGAAGAACATAACAGCAAACAAAACTAGAGGTGACGGTGACAAATGCTTTCAAGGTATATACGAGTACACGTGAGTAAGCAACGCTAGAATTGTCTGTTAGTTTACGGTGCTGATGACAATGTAGCAGAAAAAATCTAAAAACAGATATTCTTTACACAAATATAAAATTACGTTGTTTTATTCGAAATAAAAAGGAACACTAAAATCTTGGAGTTATCTACAATTTGAAACAAAAAAGAACATTTTGAAAAAGTATAAATTTCAACTAATTTTTATACTGAAGTAATTATGCGACTGTCTCCAGTAATTATAGTAACTTTATAGTAATTCATTTGTGGATCAGTCAGCCAATATACTATTAACCAAAATGGAATTAATTCTTAAAAAAATATCATAACAGATGAAATAATACTCTTTTAGTTCTTTCTTTCTTAATTACTTACGCTCAGTGCTATTTTTTTTAGCAAACAGTTCCTCCTTCGTATCTCTGTTACTTCTTCGACCCAGCGAATCATTGAGTTCTAGGTGGCAGGATTGTTTCTATTGCGTCATATTTGAACTACAAGGCAATCGATTGCTATAAATTAGTCAAAATGTAAATGTTCTAGGATCATAATTTTCATCAATTTTTAGAAAAACCACAACTGAAAATTGTAATAACTTTCAAACTTCAATACAGATAAGTTCACATAAAATTAATGGTAAAAACGAATACATGAAATTAG
Organism: Acheta domesticus; assembly: GCA_031308135.1. NCBI lineage: Eukaryota > Metazoa > Arthropoda > Insecta > Orthoptera > Gryllidae > Acheta > Acheta domesticus. Next base: position 65,317,794 of record JAHLJT010009419.1, on the reverse strand, counting down.
TATTCCTTTTTACATTGGTACCGCAAGATGATGCTGACATCTTCGCAAGATCTCTTTTCAGGTATCGGGAGTTGACATATTGTAAAAACCGAGGGTGATCTGTCAGCTTCATGAACATCAAAGAAGAGACGACCGTCAAACGCCATTATTCGGACATCCATCGATGTGATCATCAAAACCTAGAGGCATTTTGAAATGAAAATTCCAAAGACATTTCTATTGCAAGCGGCGTACATTACTTTTTAGAATGAAGAATGTGGGAAACGATGATGGTGAGACGGCATCCGTGTTGATTCATGTCGCCCCAGACTTTTTTTTATTTTGTTATATCCAGTGACATATTTACTTTATGGTACGCAAGTGTTACACTACCGTTTGCCTATCATAAAGCAACACTTTCCAATCAATAAACCATGAGCGGAAGTGATATTTTCCATGTGTACAGGAGTGTTAAAATTGCATATTTTCATTACATTTGTCTGAAACTGAAGTTTACCGGTATACGTAAAGGAACGAACTGGCAGGAAAGAAGCACTTCTCTATCTACAGTTAAATTGCGGACCAAAACACGAATTTACAACGGCAAATAATTCAATGGCTCTGCTGTTTGTAGAACAAAGACTCTTTGTATCAATACCAAAGAGTAGAGCTTGGTATGTTCTTCACAAAGAACATACGTTTTCAAAACCGTTTGTGCTGTTAACGATTTGGTTTGAGGATATCGTATAGTCTCTCAAATAAAAGATAAGGCGACTTTGAATTATGCAATTGGAATATAAGGAAATGCAAATTGAAATTCAAAACATTGATTTAAAAGATGCTAAATGAAAAAACAAATCGGTAGCGTAACATTATCACAAGGTAAATAAGATAACTAAGTGGAAGAACAGCAATAGATGGCGGAGACAAACAAAGAAATTACAGCGAAGGATATAATGAAGAAAATAAAAAAGAAGCGAAAAAACTGAGTAAGAAGAAACAGAAGAAGAAGAAGAAGGAAAAAATGTGGAAAAAGTAATTAAATTGAACGCGCTGGAGGAAGTAAAGAGCGAAAAGGAGAAAGTGAAAGGAAAAGAGATGGAGGATAGCGAAGGAGGGGTTGTCGGAGGAGAAGGCAAAGAAGAAGAATATGGCAAAGAAGGAGATGGCGAATGAGAAGGTTATGGCGAAGGAGGAGTAGACCGGGAAGGAGGAAAAGGGGATAAAGAATGAGAAGAAGGGGTTGGCGAAGGTGAATTAAATGTCTAAAGAGTGTAAAAAGGGGAAGATGCCAATTACGAAGATGGAGATGCTGGAAAAAATATTAAAAATGAACGAGATGAAAGAAGAATTCAGAAACGTACCAAGGCAAATAAAACCCCGCATTCCACAAGCGAAAAGCACTTACTTCCGACTCCCCATCTCCACTACAGTGTATACGAGTCGTGCCCTCCCCGCGTTCAATGAGTTTCCTGACCCCATCACAACCTCCGACCTCTACCTCCCCTTCCCCTCCTTTCAGCCTCGCAGGCGGATGTGGCACAGCTCCCCCTCCCCCAGCACCTGCCCCTGCGAGAACACAGCGCCGGAATCTGGTCGCCACTCCCCCCCTCCCTTCTCCCGGCGCCGCCCCTGATTCCGCGGCAGATGCGCTGGTGAATGTGTTACGGCGCGGGGAGCTGAAATTGTGTAAATTCACGCACGCGTGTGGCACGCCGCGACACGCCGCGCCGCGCGCGCAGACGCTCATTTGACAAGCGGCTGGACGTGCGGTAACTGGGCGCGAAGCCAGGAAGCGTGCGCCAAACACGTTTGCCTTCCGTTCTGATGAAACCTTGCGGATGGGGCGAGTCGTGGCGTAATGGTCAGAGTGCTCTCCTTCCAGCTGTGGGTACCTCGGTTCAAATCACGGTCGACACACGTGCCTCTGTCTAGTGGACAGAGTGTTCACGATAGGTTTCCTCAGGGTCCACTCCCACGATAGGTTTTTCTCAGGTTCCCTTAGATTCTAACTCCTCCAATTGTTCTTCATTATTCATGAAATTATATCCAAATTAAGGAAGATACAAGCAAAGATAATCACTTTTAAAACTGCCGGTTACAGTGGCGCGGAGTATAAAATACTACTTTCTGAAACCCTGTTTCGCGGGGTAAAATATACGGTGGCATTTCGGAGGCTGGAACGTTTTGTATGCCTTTATTTAAATGAATTTTTAAAAATAAATTTTATTGAAATCAGATGGCGACACAAATCCTAAATGAATCTGAAAATCAATTAAATGTTTATTTTCCTTCTTAAGGCATTGTTGATGCGTGTTGACGCTACATCTTTACAGCCTAGGCCATTTAATCTGAAGATTATAAGCGACAATCAGTTTGTAACTATCAACAAGGATATCATGTTAGAAACAAGATTGTGGTACAAAAAGTACTTATGAAACATTTAGTTCACGGGCCGTTAACAATATGAAAGCACAAGGATGTTCTAGTTTTGGAACACTTCTCATTGTAATGACATTTCTCCACTTTCGTGATGAAGCAGCGTTTACCTTCATCGTAACTCATGCGTACTTTTTCACAAAACCGCTATCACATTCTTATATTCTTATCAAAAATCTACAGTACAGTTAAAGATGACTATCTGAATGGCCTACATGTGAAGCAAGTGACATGCACGTTTTCTTGTTTTAAATTGTTATGATAAGCTTTGGTGGCTTCCTGTATTTTAATTTCCACTTTCTCACTGTTAAAAATAGCATGCTTTAATCTTATGGTTAGTTTTGAACAGCAAATAAAGCATTGTGTTAATTTGTTTCTGGTTTGATGAAGGATATTAGAAATGAAAACCGTGTAGAAAAAACATTTATTTTTTACTTATTCGTTATTGCTTGTGGTTGCCTTCCATACGGAGTTCGATACACACAGCACTTCTTACTGAATCGAGAGGATAGTGATTACGATGGAAATATGGAAACACTTGAATGGTGCTACATGCTATCTTATGGAGGGAATTATAAAAGGGAAGAATGGGAAGGAAATGTGAGAAAACAAACCGAATCAAGTTAACAACTAGTTAATAAATAAATAAGTCAATCTGAATCATTAAAATTACGTAAAAAATAAAACCATGTATGTACCACGGGCGTTAACTGATTTTAATGGTTTCGGGACAAAGGCCCTCGGGCTTTTTATCGCCTCTCGATCATTAGAAAGCTTATATCGCCCTTGGTGTATAAATAACTATTCTGAACCTGCACTGGTACCAGAGTACTGGGAAATTGCTGTGAAGTTAAAAGCAAATGCATTAATAAATCAGATAATTAATATCAAGTAGATTGATAAATTATAAAAAAACGTACGTGCAAAAATTACGAAGATAGAAGCCCCAGTTATTGTCAGATAATGGAAACAGACATTTAAAAATAAATTATTATTAAGATGAATCGTGTCATGAAAAGTACTTCAAAATAAGAACAAAAAGATGGGAAAACTAAATATCAAGGAATTGCTCTTTAAATATTTGAATCAAATACGCCATTTACGACATAATCACAAGCTGATATTGTGTTATTTAGAATATTCCATTGATGATGAAAAGAAGCTAAGGTGGAAGTGATAGCCAAGTGGTGTTCGAATCGCGAGTCGTTTTAAGGGCTTTTGTTTAAAAGTACATGCTCTTTTCAAGGCCTCTACCATTTAATCTTACAATCTTTTCAAGTCACTATTTAATATTTTTTTGAACATAGAGAAAATATGAACATTGTTGAAAACGTGATCCTTTAATGCACATTTCACCACCAACGTACAGTAGTTGCAATGTTAATATTGTTCGAGTCACTTGACGTCGTCCGTTACATTATCACTACGAATAATTTGTGAAGCAACCAAACACATATGAGATGCGACAAAAAATTCGCTTCTTGAAGAACACTATTTCTAAAATCATCATTATTTCAAAATTTCTTATTACATTAAGACTACAGTAGAAGATGTAATGAGCATGCACTACGGTTGAATAGCGATGTTTCTCAGATGCCACCTATTACTTTTACCCAACAACTCTCTGCTTCCATTGATCCTAGAACCGATCTTCCGGGAACCTTTAACATTTCGTGGTACGAGGAGCTTACACTTCTGCCGACAAGTAGTAAAGTTTATCAAACTCATTCATTTCCACATACCCCCTCCGTACGCTCCATCTCGAATTATCAACATCCCTTCCAAAAAAAAGATACTTAAATATAAACGACCTTGATCAATAAATACGGCCTTGATACATAAATATTTTAGCACCAGCAAACCCAAGAAATTCCTACATGCGCCTTCCCGCATAGAATAAACACGACGGGCGGCCCGGGTCGCGCTTCTGACCAGTCGATGGGCCGTTCCCCTCCTTCCCTGGTTTCGTGCGTCCTCTCGGCCGAGGCCCCTTTCGCGCTGGCCCTCGCCACATCCGCGTCCCCTGACCCCCGTTGCCCCGCCCCCTCCGCCCCGCCCCACACAGCCACCCGCCGGTGGACAAAGTCGTCGGTGACACGGCCACGGCCACTGCCTAGGCGAGGGGGGAGGAGAAGTGGCAGTGGGACGGCGATATCCATTCAGCTAGCGGCTGAGGAGGCAGCAGCGGAGGCGAATGTGGAGGTGGAGGGGGGTGCCGAGGAGTCGGCGGGGGTGGGGGATGGGTGAGACAGGGAGGGTGGCTCGGGTGGGGGTGGAGGCAGACCTTGGGCGACCTCCGTCAAGCTGCAAAACCCACTACAACCCCCACATTTATTGTGGTACACAATTAGTTGATAATTAGAAGACAATTATTGGCTAGCTGGTTTTGAATTTCTGAATAGTGGTGGCGCCATGCCAGTAACTTTTACTTTAATCCACACGCCATGTTTTGAGTTTTTCGACTGTATATCTCCGTTGGGGGACCAGATAAAATTTTGAAAATATTATACCCAAAAGTTCAAAATAGTACCAAACCGCTGTATTTCAACTTCAAAATGTAACTAAAAATGGGTTTTAAAAAATCGTAAATGTATGCAAAAAGTATATCTTTTGCAACTGTTTCTTAATTGTTTATAGTTGAGTATAAAATTTTTAATTGTTGTACAAAGTTAGTACATAAATATACAACTTTGGGCTAGTCGATTTTGAATTTCTCTGAAAAGTGGGGGTCGTGGCTTGACGTCGACCTAGCACCCCCACTTTTGAATGTCGTTTTTAGTGGTTTATAGTTGAGTACAAATTTTTTTATTTTGATACTAAATTAGTACCTAATTAGTACAAAATTATAGGCTAGTTGGTTTTTAATTTCTAACAAGTGGGGGGTTGCAGCTTGACGGAAGTCCTTGAGCGGTGGCTACTGCGCTGGTTTCGGTGGCGGCGTGGGGTTGCGGGGTGGAGGCGGTGACGAGGCCAATGACGGGATGGTGACGAAGAGGAAGACGATGGTGACAGTTGCGGTTGTGGGGGCTGGGGTAGTGGCCAGGGACGGGGACGGGGCGGGACGGGGCCCAGGGCAGTGGAGTCGATAGAAGCGGGAGTGAAGTGGAGGTGGAGGAACGGGTTTTGAATGTCCAACCGGAAAGTGGGCGCGAGGCTTATGCGATATTAATAAACCCTAACTTTTTTCTTTACATTTGGGTTACCTTTGGAGTCTAAAATTAGAATCCAAGTTCGATCCTTATGAGACTAGGGAACAGGGACTTAGATAACTAGTGACTACGTGAATAATATGGCATTGAGTCTCTGGAATATAATGGCCGGAACATACTTTTCTACAGAAATCGTAAATATTCATGGAAAAGGGAAATACTTTCTGCAGTACTACTCAGTCTTTCTTGAATACAACTGCGAGAGTAAGAGGTGGAAATGAGATAAAGCATATTTGTATTTGTTTAGGTCATCATAGGGCAATTGGCATCGGCGCCGTTAGTTCCCGGGCTTCCTAGACGCTCACTCAACCAGGAATCCGCGATGTCTGAATTCGTTTAACCTTCGTGACTTGACGTAGTTAACAAATTCGGCTAGCGACCCGGTTTCGCGGTCGCGGCCTTTCAGCAGACCCATCCCAGCATTCACCTGTATAACAGAGGAAAAAAGCCCGGTCAGAATGCCCGGCTCGGGGATTGAACCCGGGCCTCACGCATGCGAAGTGAGCGCGCTACGCCTTGGCCCACTTCTCTCGGTGATAAAGCAAATAGGCACTCGTCAAAGAGCAATTACAATGTAAAAGAAACATGTCATAGGCATTTGTATCCTTACAGTTTTGCCATTTAATGTTTAGTACTCGGTTGCGAAGTTAATAAAAATGGAAATTTCCTTAATTATTTTAATAGATCCTCTGAAAAGTTGGAATGTTTGAGAAATTAATTACTCATTATCTACTAAAATATCGATTAAAATAAAGAATGATCGTTGGTTTATTGTACTATTCTGTTTTGATGCGGAACTACTTGCCTACTTCTCACCGATGCATTCTCAGATACATATACAAGCATGAGACGGAGACCACGGAAACGTGAATGGACTCGAATTATCAGTCTAATGGAAACTTGTAACACGTAAGGAAAAGGATATCGACTAGCAGATGAATAAAATAGGGGTAACAAGAAAAAAAGTGACGAGAGAAAGTATAGCAAAGTGATAAAGAGCAGAAGAGCAATATAAATAGTTGAAAAGCGATAAAAAGGCAGAAAGACAATAACAAAAAGCCAAAAAGGCAAAAAATAAGAGGAAAAGCAAAAGAGCGGGGGAAAGATCATCATGAGGGAGATATATATTATCGCAAAGCGGGACAATGAAGAGAACGGTGACAAAAGTGGGATGGTGGGAGAAAAATTTGTGTCGTGGGAAATAGCAGAGAAGCGTGATAGAGAGTAAGGTGACGAAAAGACGGAAAGGATGGAAAAAATGCTGGAGGCTATGAGAAACAGAAAATGAGAGAAATAACAAGAAGCAAAAGGAAGAGGTGGACGAAAGTTACAGAAAGAAGGCGAAATACAGATAAGTATAAGAGAGGAAGTCAAGGAGAACGAGAGGAAGAGCAGGAGGGCAGCAGAAGTGTATTTGCGCGATAAGTCGTCAGATGGCTGAAGATGAATAGCAAGAGCGGCAGGGAGGCAGGAAGTTGAGAGAGCGAGTCGGTGGGTGAGATAGTGCAGGGGCGGAGCGGGCGCCCTGCTGACCCCCGGGCGCGCGCGTGATTCGCCGCTGATGGCGATCGCTCACGCGCTGATGGCGGTCGCTCGCTCACCCGCCCTCGCATACTCCTTCGCCCCCTTGCCCCCTCAGCCCTGAACTTCCTCACTCCGGAACCCCCTTTCCCCTTCGCCCGTGCACCCCCTCATTCGTTTCTCTCCTTCCCCCTCTCACACCTGCAACCTCTCTCGCCCTCACTTCCTGGCCCTTCACTCTCTCGCCCCTTTACCCCCTCATCCTGTATCCCATCTCCCCCTCAGCCCTTCAACCCCTCTCCCCATCGCACCCTGATCCCTGTACCCTCACTCCTTCATCCCCTCACATCTTCAAGCATCCCCCTACTCCCTTTCTCCCCTTCGCCTCATCATCCCCTCTCCCATGCACCCCCTCACTCCTTCACCCCACATCCCTTCGCTCCCATATCCCTTGACCCCTCACTCCCTCTCCTATTGCTCCTCCTGCCGCGTCGTGCTACGCCACACCGCAGGCACATGCGCCGACTCGCACAGACCTCTTTCGACATCCACAAATGCTCCTGCGTATACATTACGGCTAATTCTGAATGAGGCTACTTCATGAATAAGCCAGTTAATTTTTACATTATCCACATGATCCAAGTGATTTAAATCAGAAGTACGAACAGATTCAAACCTAACATCGGATTTAGGCCAGATAAAAGCAAATTAACTAGCACGAAGTGGCTATTGTTTTATTACATTGCTTCGTTTAGCAAAAAGGCAATTCCAGGAACATTAGCAAACTCTTACCTGGGACATTCCGTGTTGATATGTCAAAATATGCAAGTAAATAAATATATCGAAATATCCAAGAAGTACGTGGTAAAACATGTCGAAATATGTAACTGAGCCAATATATGTGAAAATACGTAGATTAAAAATGGATTTTAATTCGTTCAGAATGTTTTGAAAAACTAAATAAATTATTGAAGTAAGATATATTGTATCAGTGAAAAAGTAATTCATTATATGTGTATCTTTGAATAAACATTACGACTGTCTGAAAATCATATGAAACTTTCATTAACTGAAGAATTGTAGAAGAGACAGTCTATAGTACAACTTGTATCAACTTGTATCAATAAAAAACGTTTATTTACAGTCCCTGGCAATATTCATGCAGCATTGTGACGTATGTAGTATATAAAGCGTAGCGTGCTTTTGCGTTAGGCACTCTCTTAGAAGTGTTCTCCAAGTGGCTGTTAAAGAAATGATATAAAGTACTTTTTGAAACTGAATATCGTTAAGTGAAATTTAAATTTCATATGAAAGCTGATTACGAAACGTTTACGATCATTTCATAAGTAGAAAGCATTGAAAGCAGGTGATGTATACCATTACAATTACAATGCGTGTACCGATGCGTTTGCGATGTGCATTGCGGGCACACCCGCGTTAAATACTACTTGCAACATAAATTAATATTTTAATGTCTAAATAATAGTACGTAAACACGTAATAAACTGTTCAGAAACTAAAAGTATGCACCGAACGAGAACTGTTGCGCCAAGCTTTTGAATTCAAAACAAATTGTAAAACTCTAAAACCGAAGAACTAATCACAAATGTGAATGGCTTTATTTATTGAAACTTTTTGAATTTTCACAAAAAAAATATTGACCGAACAAATATACAATGTCAGCAAAGACATTTAAAAAACATTTAATATCCCGATTAATAGTTCTGTGATATGTTTTACTCTTCAATTCGATTTTCTTCAGTAATTATTTCTTACCTTGCTCACTAAGCCACATTTGGCCTTCACTTGACTATTCAATTCATTTCAAACAATTGAAAACATCACATCACACCATCTGCGAGCCGAAAGATAAACATCCAATGTAAAGCCATTTCATACTTCTTCCAAAGCCTTCACCAGCTACAAGACAGTGATTTAACGCACAGACCTCAGCTTGCACCGAGAAAATAAAGAATCCAACTTTCTTCGCTCCCAACCGGTTCGTATTCGACAACGTCAATGGTTTCTAATGGCCTCCGAAAGGCAGGAGATGCGCTACTAATAATGCCACACTCCACAGGGGAAGAAGAAAAGTGTTTACGTAAGCTGATTTTCACTATTTTCGAGTAGGGAAGTGTGTTAATAGAACGACAGTTTTTGTCCTCTTGTGCGCGGGGAAGTGCATGGGAGTAGTGTTTCCTCGCGGCGCGACGCGACGCGACGCCTCGCGTGCTGTCTGCTGCAGCTGTCGCCCGGGGGCGAGCGCTGTGCAGCGACCGCGGGAGCAGTGGGACGCGAGCGATTGCGCGTGCGAAGGGGAACGGGGGGGGGAAGGGGGGGAGGGGCGAGCGAAACTCACAAGCGACGCGCGCTGCGTACGTCGAAGGCTCTTTAACCAAGAGCACAGACCCGGATCCACGTGAGAGAGGACAAGAGGGGTGGGACTTAATTATAAAACATATCATCTGGGTCGTCCTACTACTACTACTATGGCTAATAATGATAATAATAGTAATAAAACATAATTTGCTAGTATATCTCTTTATACTTTGTCGTAAATGGTGTATTCATTCTCTCTGTCTCTGTCACGCACTTGCGGAGATGGCTCAGGGTATCAGTGCCTCCAACCGAGAGGTCCTAGGATTTCAGTCCCGACGGTGTTGCAGTATTTTCGACACTAGCTTGCCAATTCAGTCGCTGTCTGAAGGACAATTCTAGCGGCTGGCTTCTCTGATCTGTAGTTTTCTCTGGTTCTCCGATCATCACCAGGTGAATCCCGGAGCAGTACTCTATCAAACGGGCCCCGGACCGCGCGCAATCTTTCCTTTGTCTTCCTTGTCCTTTCCTGCCCTCTTGCTTGCACACTCTTAGATTCACATGCACTACACTGCCACAAATATCGAGTATTTAGAGCTTGCTGCAATTGGGGCGGTGCCGTGTTGGCAAGAGATACTTGAAGGGGGAAAATCCCCACAAGCCGAGATAGTTAGGAACCATTCAGCGAGGGAATATCATCGCCACCTCCCGCGATAAAACATGCACTTAACTTTCGGGACTAATTACCTTAGCAGCCCGGAATCACTAATCAATCGAATGGTACAAGTCCTAGTAATGTAAGTCTTAGTCCGAGAAACGAAGAATACTAGCTATTGTTTTTTTAATATATAAAATGAAACAAAAATTTATGTTAGTGAAAACAACAACAATAATTTCAAAGTTTTACAACCAACTTACAGATTGCTCGTTACTAATACAATATAAAATGGTTTTTAACGTTTAAGTTCTTTTGCTTTATAAAAACATAATAAAGAAGTTCATGACATTCATTAATATAGAAATACAGTCATTTAAATAGCTAAATCTATTTAAAAAATACACCAAGATAGGTTTAATAAAAGAACTGAAAGAAGGAAAGGAATCTTATAAACACAAACGTCAATAAGAAAGCGAAACAAAGCTAGAACCTACTTGACTATTTTAGTTACAATTGAATTAAAGGGTACTTTAATATTTTTAAAATGATTTATTATTAATATTTAAAAGTATTAATTAATTTGGTAATTAATAAAACGGAAAGGCTCTAAATAATTTACCTTGTTATTAAACGTTCTATTTAAGTCAGTGCAGTTACATAAGACGTCATTAAGAATTTTCCATATCGCAAACATTTGTGGACTTTCATCACCAATTATTTAACAAATAATGCTTGCAAAGCAAACGGTTGTAGTGTTTCTTGTAAAAACATACTTCACATGTGATGTACTAGTATTTCACTTCAGATTAAATGAAAATACTCTGACAAAGTCATTTACGAGTTTATAATAAACAAATAATCGAGATAAAGTTATTAATGAATATAAAACCTTATTTCTTAGGGTGAAATCAAAGGTAAAAAAATATTTTGAATATCACAGATAACATGAAGATATTTGTATAGAAAGCTTTTACAGCTTACACTGAGAAACGTTCGGTAGTTTATTTTAAGTACTTTTTATTGAGACAATCATACACACTAGATAAAATATTTAGAACTTACCAACAGTCAATGAAATAAAATACCTATTTGAGCAGTATGCCAAGAAGTGGAAAGTGGATCTAAGAATGAGAACGAAAGGGCCTCGATATGTGCTCGAAAGTGGATCCCAGAATGAGATCACATTTGTTATCAAACATGAAACCACTGGAAAACCTGATCTAGAGCAAGAAAGTGTTCACCGTACATCCAATTCATTACTGAAAATCGGGGACGAACATTTGAAGAGAAAATGAGATTACACCAAGTGGACGAAGCTTAAAAATATAAAATAATTTTAGAGTTTTCTAATACTATTGAACAAATGATGAATGCTTTCAAAACGACCAGTACTGTGTTTGTATTAATAAAACTACTAAACGGTAGGATTGCAGGAATCAAAATCAAGAAATTGTTGTAAACACTTAAAATCAAGAAATAAAAAATTTATTTCTTAAGTTCAAGAGTTTAAGTTGTAACGTATTTCAGTTCTTCAGACTGCTATGACTCTTCAACGTCTCAGACACCTAAAAAGAGAGTTTCAGAAAACTAAAATTTTATCACAAGCTTGTTAGGAAATGTACGTCCAATTAAGATGGGAGAAATGTCTTAATTCTTTTCAATTCTTTTTAAATAAGATACGAGATTCTTGCTTAGAAATACTGTTCAACAACACACACAGATTGCTAAGAAGGAAAAGTTAAAAATAAACTGTAGATGCGTCTCTTAGGCTTAGGAGGGTGACGAAGACAAAAGAGTGATAAATTGGACACAGTGTGGTAAGTAAATAATCGTTATTTATGATGAGTGGTAAAAGTTACTTTTTATATTTCAAATAGGAAATGTGACACGAGGCTGAGGAATAGAGCGGCGCAATCCTACGAAGAAAATAAAATCACTTTCACGAAGTGTGTCGTACACTACATTTTAGATAGCCTTACTGACTTTCTTTTTATTTTTATTCAAATATACAAATCACCTAATGATACATTAAGGCCAGTAGGTGGGGACGCAGTCAGACAAAATTATTTTGCTATTTTGTTGTATTCACAGATTCATCTCCACACTCACAGCATCGTCTCACTTTTAGCCCCAGTGCTAAAAATTGTACTTTTAGCACGCTATGCATGCCCTCAAAGAACCACTTTTACTAATGGCGTATCAAGAAAAAATATAACTCTCTGACACACAGAGTTTATAGTGCTGATACTCACATTTGGAATTGGACTGTAAACATGGCTGAGTATCTTTCAACTTTTCCTTAAGATGACGCTGTTTCATTTCGGCTAGAAATAATCGGTAAAAGAAATAATGGAAACTAGCTTACCCTTGCAAGAACTCTCGCATGTTAAATTTCACCCTCTTTCCTATCTTTCCTTTTCCATATTAAGAGAGGAAGTTGTTAAAACGTTTATTTGTTTAAAACATTTAAAATGGTAACTTCCAATATACTTAAAGAACTTAAAATAACAATGAAGAACAATAAAATTGTTTTCTGTATCAAATTTTGAATAAAGCCCTGCTCAGTATTATACACAGTATAATAAGTGCTATAGACATGTTCTTGGAACAATTCACAACACTTCCTTAAAAATGTTTGAAGTAATTATACGATCTTCCTTGACAAGTTTTCGCTTTCTTTGATAGTCACAAAAATATTACAAAAGCTTTCTACTCTCCAGAAATTTGCTTAAAGTTGTCCATGCGAAAATAGAGGATAGGGAAAGATATACCCTACTCCTTGCAATATTACTTAAATTTATTGCCGAACTCAGAGATACACCCGTACAATTTAATCGGCTCAAGAAAAAAGTTTCTTTTTACATATAGTTGCAGATTCTCAACGTCTGTGAACAGGTGTAATATCGAGAAGACGCGGATCAGCAAAATGTAGTAGACATTGACTTATGTTAACAGAATTTAAAATTTGAGGAGTGAGCGATAAAAACGGACAAAAATATTTTCATTAAGAATAGCATGAGCATTTAGTGATTAACCATTCCAAGTGCATGAGTACTGTACGTTTCATCGCAAACTTTTGACAAAAACAAGACTGTCTATTCTTACATTCGATAGATGAACGATTGCAGTATACACATTACTAGTGGTGCTACAGAATGGCACAGACTTTCCCGTATTAGCTTTCTATTTCCTTGGGTCTGAGCTGGCTATTTGGAATTGCCTCATACTCTTGCCAGCTGCAATCTATCGCCGTCCAAAGTACATTTTTTGACATTTTCTTAATTTCTCGGTTTCCTTATGGCAGAACGGATATATTAATTTTAGAATATTAAAAAACACAAAAACCTCATCCTAAATGACTATTTTCTTTTGAAAATTTGTAGCTGTTTTTAAGAAAATGGCGTTTAAACGCCTCTAAAAATGCGAAATTTGTTTTCAAAAAACTTTATTTAAAATCATTTAAAGCACTTACACTAACAATTATAATAATGTTTACAAATAGCTGGTAACGTGCATATTAAAAATATGAGAGACCTTTAAAAATATATTTGGGTAATTTTTGAAAAAACAAAAAAATCGCCAAAATGAACTTTATGTCATTTTAAAGAGTGCAGTTAGCACAATCCGTTCCAAAAGTTTCAAAAAAATTTGAAGCCATTTATGAGAAAATGGCGTTTGGCATTTCTGAAAATGCGGAATTTGGAGCTAGTTTTCACTAAAAATGGTTTACTTGATATTATTTAAAGCACATGTACTCGTAAATATAATAATGTAAACAAATCGCCGCTCAAGTAAATATTAACGACGTGGGAGACCAGCCAAAAAAATGTTTTTGTATTTTTGTAAAAAAAAATAGAGCAATATAGCGTTTTTGCCATCTCATAGAGTACATTAGGCACTATCCTTACCAAAAGTTTAAAGAAAATATTTGGAGAGGTTCTGAGAAAAACTTGTTCTTGTAATTTTTTAAAATTGCATGTAATTTTACTACTAAAATTTTCAAAAACATGTACATAATCTTAAAGAGAGAACTCGCTATGGAGAACAAATTGTATTTGAAGAAAAGATCTCTATCTTTAATTTTGTAGTTGTCGAAAGACGCCAAAAAAATCAAACTTTTGCAATTTTCGAAAATCCAGAGTTATCAGCAAAATTTGGACCTATGTCACCTTAATAAGTATATTTTACTCAATTCTTTCAAGATATTTGAAGAAAAAATTTAGAGCCGTTTTTGAGAAAATTTTGAAAATGTTCGGGGGGCTTCATGTAAAGTACATCCAAAATTTACAGAATCTTTTTCAAAATCTCAAAGCTTTGACTCGAGCCAGATCGACAGAGGTTTCTTCAATTTGAAAAAAATCCTCCGTATGGTTTAGGCGCCAGTAGTGTTCACAGACGGACGGGCGGACGGACGGACGGACACACGAACAGACGGACAGACGGACAGACGGATAGACGGACAGACGGTCAGACTGACAGACGGACAGACGGACAGACGGACGGACAGACGCACAGACACATTTTTTTTCTCTTTTTTATTGTTGGTTGTCAACATAAAGACCCAATGAAGGGGCCGAAACGTTGGTAACCAACAATAAAATAAGGAGAAAAAAAGTATGTGAATTCCTTCTTTTTTAAATTCCGAATGACCTAACCTCAAGAAATTGCATCATCTTATATTATTTCAGTAACTTTATTTTCACAAAATTACTAAGTGACCTTTAAGCTATCTGTTCTACCAGGTAATTGTAATTAAAATAGTGACAAATATAGTAGTAGTAAATAATATAGTAGTGTAAAAGTGTATTATATTTTAGACAGCCCTTAGTAAAAGTGTTTACTTTTAGGACATGTAAAGCGTGGTAAAAGTTTAATTTCAGCACTAGTGCTAAATGTGAGACGGCATTCAAATGTCCAGAATCTGTAAATATAACAAAGAAAATAAAATACTTTCGTCCCATGGCACTACTTAATACTTATAATCATGTAATACAGTGATTTGCGTACTTGAATTGAAATGTAAGTCAGTAAGACCTCTTAAAAAACAGGGCATTACACGTAATAAAATTAAATTTACTTTGCTCTTAGAATTGTCTCACTTGACCTGCAGGCCTCGTTTCGCAACATTTTCTACATGCAAAATAAAATGCCACTTCGACTAATCTTTCCTACACTACCACTCTTGTTATAACTCTCATGTTAATATTATTAAAAAAATGAGTTCTGCTTTGGTTTTGTAGCCTTACATGTTTTCACATTTTTACTATTTCCAAATTTAGATATAATCAAAAAGATAGAAAGAGAGAGAGAGTCTAGAGGAGAAAAAATAATTGAAAATTCTAGAATTTACTACTTTAAAACCCCCACCAGTTACACAGTGGCTTTAATTTCTTAAATTAGTACAGAACAATATTTTTTTAGCATGCAAATGAAACATAACACTAAAAGTGTACAGGACACTGAAGAGAAAGGAAGTGTAAATATAATCTGTACAGGTTTTTTTATGTAGTTCTGAAACAGTTAAAAACAGTGAGACCTTAATTTGATGCCTTTGCGGAAACAAGATTTCTCCGCGCAGTTAAACGTCACTTACACTACTTTCAGTTAGAAGTAAAGGTATTCGAAAAACGTGGTGTAAACGAGACAGAGAGAAACTGATTAAAGAACAAAGATTGTCTCTCTGGTAAGGATGGGAGAGAATAAAATACTACTTCAGCGTTTCTAATACTAGTATGTTAAAAGACATGGAGTAAAAAACGCCATATAGAGAGGAAGCTGCAACAGTGTGCAAGCGATAAATCCGAAACAATGTAAAAAGAAAAAAATCCTAAATTCTGAAACATCTACGGTATGACATCACCACACTATTTTATTTCTAGAATTGGAATACTGAGAGCGTAAATAAAGAAATAAAATAGGGAGAAAAAGAGATGAAAATGCAGAAAGAGATGAAGAGTGGACAAGAAAGAATAATTCAGAATGGGACATTAAAATTGAGGGCAGTAGAAAGAGAGAAACAAAAGTGGAAGAAAATAGGGAAATGGAGTAAAAGAGAGAATGATGACGAACTCGTAGAGAGAGAGGAAGGAAGAGAGAGGGAGGGAGGCGGAGGGGGAGGGACGAAGAGAGGGGGAGGGAGACGAAGGGAGGGAGAAAGAGGGTCAGGAGAGGGAGGAGAGAGAAGAAAAGGGAGAAGAAAGGAGAGAGAAGAAAATAGAGAAGGGGAGGGGGAGGGAGGGAGAGATGAAAAATCGAAAAAGGCAAGTTGAGGAAGGGTGAAAAGCAGAGGGCCGGAAAAGCAACGCCGTGACAGAGCGCGGTGCATGGAGGCCGTGACCTTATCCAAAAGGGAACAGCGCAGCAGCGAGTGGGGAGCGAAAGGAGAGGAAGGGAGAGTGGGAGGGGAAAGCAGCATCCGCCGGGGTCCATACGGCGCGCCAGCACCGCCCCAGGCGGCGCTTTCATCGCCCCCACCCCCCTCAAATTCTGCCTTCCGCAAAAACAGGACAGCCAAAGTAAAGTGTGATGGGCCCACTCAGCTTCAAGACTTCACAAGGGAGTGACGTGGATGTGACATTCAATCTTACAATAGATACACGAGAACCTATTATTGTTAATAATATGTGTGTTAAAACAGTGAGATGACAGCTAAGAGAGAGAGAGCATTAACTACCTCGATTTGAAGCGTCGTGGATTCGGGTTTCACTGAGGACATTGATGATTCAGCTTCTTCATTCACTTTTCATTCAGAATCTCAAAATTTAAATATCTGCACGACTTACAACCGCCGTTGTAATCATGGAAGAGTATATAGAAGACGTTTGTATATTTTGATGAAACACAACTGTATGGACTACTTGTCATTGGGAATAATATGCGGTCTTTGGATCAAAGGGGAATCGTGTTTTCATCGTGATACCTTATGCAGTTGGGTAGTGACAGATATCTTGGAGAAGAAGTTCTTCAGGTGCAAAAAGGGAGATGAAATAGTGATGCTAAAGAATGACATGGTGTCTCTGGTACTAGATCGTTTTCTAATCTTTTTAGGATGGAATAGCTTTTGATTTTTGCCCAACAGTCTTCCCAGCTGCTATCAACCGGGGCGTAAAGTCATTTTTTAAACATTTTCTCAATTTTTCGGTCCCCTATAAGAAGAAATGAAATATGGTTTTAGGAACAATAATAAAATGTAAATTCTGTACCTACATTCAATTTTTTATTTAAAATCTATTATTTAATTACAAAATGTATTCTTGGGAAAATGTGATTTGAGTGTTTCAGAAAATTAAGCTTAAGCTTATTTTTACATTTAAGCTTAATTTTACAGACACTTTTTGATTTTCTGAGAATTTTTATTAGAAATCATTAGAAGAACTTCTACTCACAACTTCAATAATAAATCAAATTTCCGAAAGGTAAATGTTAACGTGGGAGGTATTTAAACAAAATACATTTGAATAGTTTTTAAAAATTCAAAAGAATGCATGTAAATGGCATGGTGTCAGGTTATTGTCAGGCGTTGGTGTCAGGTTATTCAGTATAATTATCTTTATCAGTGCAAAAGTGCAATGAAAAAATTCGGACCCGTTTTGGAAAAAACTTTTTTACAGGAAAATTGAGCATTGTTTGTGAACATTTTGAAAAGTTTGAAATTTTGTTGGGGCTTTAAGTAAATAACTCCCAAAATTAAAAGATTAATTTCAAATACGCAGATCTTTGTCCAGACATATCAACAGGGAAATATGAATTCTTTGAAAATTCCTATGTATGGTTTAGGAACTAATTAGTGTTGTTTACCAACGGAAAGACAGAAGTTTGGAAAACCAAAACAAATTCTGAATTAGGTGTCCTCGAAAACGTGCATTCAAATTATAATCTCAGCATCAACTGCAGCAACATATCTATCTCAATGCTTATTATATGTGTCCCCACATACTACATATACATAAAATAATATGATGTTTAATTAACGCAAGATATACACACAAAAATAAACTATTAATTAATATTACTTACAATTACGGATATTACTTTGTTCCCTTCGGCAAGGCCACACTGATGACGCTACTGCTAACCAAAGACTTTGGAATATAGAACTAGACCCACCCTCCTTCCCTTCAGAGCGCTACAAATTGAACACTGCGCGATCCGCCATGTTGATGGCAACTGTGAAGTAAATAAAGGAATCCTGTGTGTGGTTATGTGCGTTTACTTTCTATTGAAACGATATGATTAATTCGTGCGCAGCATTCAGTTGTACGAATCGAAATATGAAGACCTGTAAAAAATTCTTTAACAAGGAAATATATGTGAGATGTATGTATAATATAAGGTTTCTTATAAAAATACTGTACACATTTTAACTGTTTTTGGCGTTAAATAAATAAAAATAAATTTACCCAATTTATTGAACATATTAATAAAATGTCCATACATCAATCCTTTCCAGAAGAAAATCTTACTGTCATTATTATTACATTTGTTATTGGTAATAATGTTTTTAATAATATTTTATTTTCCATTCTAATGACATCTTCATTTTCTCAATTTTTTACTGAAGTGTTATACTAAAAGGCAAATTGAAATTCTTCTTACTAGTGTCGAAATTACCAACTAATTCCTATGTATAATCAAGCTAATATTCTTATAGGAAAATTTGTAATATCTGAAAGATTGTCTCTTCCTTTCAATGAATCCCATTATGGAAGCTACGTTCTTATGCCAGTAAATATTTAAGCGGAAACCAAAAAGTTTGATTTCCTAACAATAGTTTTACAGTGGAGATTAGTCATAAAAATGTTCTGTTTAAAAGGAAAAAATCTGTTCTCTGAACTTTGTGGAGAAATCTCATTAATGTAATGAAAACAAAAAAATATTACTATGGATTTTTTTGTTATTGATACATTTAACTTAGTGTTTATTCTAACTTTTAATTCCGAAACGCCGTATTTGTTTGCTTAGCCAATACCTTCTATTACCAGTAATAGCAGGTAGCTCCCGTGCTTGTTGCTATCAACATGGCAGAAGGCGCAACGTTTAATTTTTGTTACTCATTGGACCTCCTTAACATTGGCGTGAGGGGGCCTTGATGCTAACTGCACAGCATGGTGGCTTACAAAAATGTCCAGTTTTCTTCGTCTGTAGCATTTCATATATGTGATTCCCTCGATCTTAAATATTCATGAAATTGTTTGAAATAGTTGAAAAACAAAACACATTTAGTTTATGGTTAATTTTAAAACTAATTTATATTAATGGAATTGAAACAACTATCATATCACAAAATTTCAATAAGAAAACTCGAGATGAACAAGTGCAGTTGAGATACAGTCACTACGCAAGTATTAAACTACGAGTACTAATACACCTAAATTAGGTTTTTAAATTTTTCCCTTCTATTCGCTACAATGAATTCTGACAAATTTAATACACCTCATAAAGCAACAACATTGATTATCCTTAATTCTTTACATGGAAACCTGTTTCTAGATCAATTCCACCTACCAATGAATATTCACGAGAAGACACAAAAATTCACATTTTTCTTCAAAATACAAGTCTCCTCCAAATGT
This sequence comes from Acheta domesticus, assembly GCA_031308135.1. Classification (NCBI taxonomy): domain Eukaryota; kingdom Metazoa; phylum Arthropoda; class Insecta; order Orthoptera; family Gryllidae; genus Acheta; species Acheta domesticus. Next base: position 65,298,100 of record JAHLJT010009419.1, on the reverse strand, counting down.
TAAAATAAAAATATTTAGAGAACATTTAAATTAAATCGATTAATTGGCTTGCAAATAACATGAGTTTTCAATCATTGTGATAAGCCAGAAGACCCCGCGGTAATTTGCATGGGAGAATTTGCATCAAACATGTAGTTACGATGGGATTGTACGCCTACAGAATGTTTAATCCAAAGAATATACGTTGTTAAGGCAACTAATCAACAAATACAAAGATTTCATGCATGATGTCAGAGCGTTATGGTGTTGCGCGGCATCGTGGCCCCGTAGTCATTACAAGAAATGGGTTTGAAGAAGGCATTGGAAGTTCTGATCCTGCGGGAAGGGCGAAATAATCACACTCTCGAAAGCTGCTGAACTGAATACAAGCAAGCAATCACTGCGGTATGAATTTTTGTTTCAGTACAGACTGTGGGTGTTAGTAAATGGTAGTGAGGCAGGCAAATAACGATTTGTTTTAATAGATTGACACTATGCAGAGTAAGAGCTGAGACAAATGACATGGTAATTAACGGATCGAAGAGCAAAACATTAACGTTCGGGTGGGGACGAAATTATGAGCAAACAGATTATCGGCTAGGTGAGGTCATTATTCCCAGAGTTTCGTCATGCAAATATTTAGGCATTCATCTGAATAGTAAATTAGGGTGGGAGAAGCATATAAATTAGGTAGTGAGAAAAATGTGGAAGTCCTTGCATATTGTAATGCGAATTCTAAATAAAAGTTCTGCAAACGCCAAAGAATTAGCATATCTTTCGTTGGTTCGCCCTCTCATGGAATACGGAGTAGCATGTTGGGATCCGTACAGGAAGTCGCACCGGAAAAACCTAGATAAAATACAGAGGAAAGTGAATAAGTTTACCTATAGAACTAACGTAATAAAAAGTCATGGGAACCTCTAGAAACGAGAAGAACAAGGGCGAGGCTTTGTACACTTTATAAATCGTACGTTGGTCAGCCAGCATGGAAGGAAATTCAGGTTAGACTGAAAAACTCAAATTATTTAGGCCGAAGCGATCACATCCACAAAATTCGAACTAGGAAACGAAATTCAGATCTTGGGAAATTCTCATTTTGTAACAGAGCGATTAGAGATTGGAACAGTTTAACCGCAGCAACTTTCAAGGTCTTTCCTCTAGGTAATTTTAGAAATAAGTTAGAACAATCTGAGAGTAATAGATATTAAATGAGTAACTAAGTTATGTGAACTGTGGTGAAGAGCTGTAAAGTACTGGTTAGTATAATCCAATGCAAAACAGTGTAGTGTAGTGCAGTGAAGTGTAGTGTAGTGCAGTGCAGTGTAGTGAAGGTGATAAATACCTTTTTTTCAATCTAATTTGGCCAATATCTATGTGGCTCATACTGATTTTTATTATTATTGTACATATAATTGTTGTATATCAGAGTAGAGTTTAAATAATTGTCATAACACTTAATATTAGCGATAGTATGATTATTGCATTGTATTGTATAGTATCGTTTTGTATTGTACTTTTTTCCATTATCTTGTTATTATTATTGTAATTATTGTTAATCAACTGCCACCGGGTCATACCCAATTGCAGTTCAAATAAATCTAAGAAGAGGTTGGAGATCTTATTCATCTTAATTATAGTTGTGTTTTTTTGTGAAAGTACGTTTGGGATTGAAGTTCAAACAAACTCCGTGTTTCTGAAGGGCTTTATATCAGGAGATCTCTGTAGATGGGGAAACATTTTTGAGAATTTGGCTGAAGATAGGTAGTCGCGCATAGGTGTTTTACCCGAAGCACAACGAGGGCCAGTCGTGTCCGCGAAATAATTTGAGAGAAATAATTGAATTACATAAAGTTTCAAATAGTCGAGGACATTCCGAGAACATTTGATAATTTATTTTGACGATAGGCAAAAATACAATAATAGAAGTACTGAGGGTATCCCATGAACGACGTCAAATTGATTTCCATGTCCATTCTCGCACGTCCTCTTATCCAACATACTGTCCTTCGTTACAAAAAAAATACATTACATTTATGAACGCAAAGTCAAATATGGCCTCCATCCACGATGCGGCCCACACCTCGTCTGACCTCCTTGTCTTCTAATTGCTGTCCCTTCTCTCAAGTTCAAAAAACAATTGCCATCTCCCTCGTTCGTCAATTACTTTAGAATGTAATTGCATTTTCTCTTTAAATTTTGCTACAAATCGCACCCGCTTCCTCGCTTAATTAATTTAAATATTCTTTTAATTATTTATTCTGTATTTAATTATTTTCTAGTCCTTTCAGATTATTTTAGCACCGTTATTTACATCAGCATTTTTTTCCCCGTGGTGTTGATTGTTTTTCAAAAATTGTGGTTCCATTTGATTTTCTTCTAAAAACTAAATGTTCCTAGAATGCTCACCACCTATAAACTCCTTTATTTATCTATTTATTAATTTCGGTCTGTCTGTTGTCCCACGTTCCTCAGCTCTAGCTCATACTATTATTTTCGAATTTTGTCATATGATTTTCAAACATGTCGCTTTCAGGTCTATTAAAATAAATCGAAATTAATGTTTTTTCTCGAGTCCGTACGGATTGTCACAGAAGCAATGCATACTAGAGAGAAATGTGACTAGTACTGCAGCAGGTCGATTCTTCCAGTCAGTTGTTGTCAGGTTGGTGAAATAGTATTTAGATTCGTCGGTTTTTTTATTCATGTTATTAATTTTATATGGATGATCCCCTCTTCCGAAATATTGAGGGTGTCCTATCCTAGATCGAATGTAGTTCACATCTTTACATCCGGTGTGCGCTTTGAAAAGATTTACTAGCGTAGCTATCTTTCCACGTTTGCCTAGGAGTTCCCACATCTGAGTTTTATCATTGTTTTATTCAACAAGTTGTATCGCTTTCTTTTGGATGAGGTACAACAAGCTTATCTTCCCAGCCCTATACGGGTCCCAACACGCGGACCATTGTTCCATTACCGGACGTACAACGGAAGTACGTATGCTAAGCGCTTTGTTCTTTCTCTTTCTTCAATATCCGCATTACAAAATGGAGCAATTTCCAAGCTTTGCGCGCAACTTCATTGATGTGGTCGAACCAGTTCTGATCGTATCGAATGACAACCCCCAAATACTTGAAACTACCGATCTCAGGAGAAAAAGAGGAAAGATGTGGAACAAGAATAAAGATGAAAAAAGGAGAAAAGGAAAACCGAGAAAATTAAATATGGTAAACATGAAAAGAGAGAAATGAAAATCAGAGGAAAATATAAAAGAAGGGGGAAGATGAAAATGGTGAAGATAAAAAAGAGAGAAATGAAAAACGGGGAAGATGAAGATGAAAAGGGAGTAAGCAAAAGAGGAGAAGATTAAAGACGAGCAGAATACGAGAAAAACGCCTCGCAAATCCCGAGCTCTCTAATGAAGCGCGATCATTCCCTCCGCGTGCGCAGCCGCCACCGCCCGGGGCGACGGGGCTCGTGCCCTCGCCCGCGGCACCGGATCTGCCCCCCGCGGCACCCCAACCATCACCCCCCGCCTCCGCTTCAGCAGTGGAAACTTATTGGTTTAGTGGTGAAATGTCGTTGGCATTTAAAATTAAATGACCACAGGTGTTGTCATTGCCATCAATGTTATTTATTTTAAGAGCAGCTTTCGATGGCTTAGCCATCATCATCAGTTTTCTGCTGTCTGGAAGCCACGAAACGACTAGTAGTGGTTTCGTTTCAACTAGTAGTAGTCGTTTCGTGGCTTCCAGACAGCAGAAAACTGATGATGATGGCTAAGCCATCAAAAGCTGCTCTTAAAATAAATAACATTTTTGGCAATGACAACACCTGTGATCATTTAAGTGGAAACTTAGTCATACACTTTGTTTTCTTCCAAGGGCTTTTTGCAGCTTGAGATGCCGATTTTCGACTATCCGCGCCGGGTATCCACTATTTTCCTCATGGGGACGCATATTAACATTCACACTAGTCTCATATTTGCGGGCTCCTCAGTCTGTGCTCAGCTGATTCACAAGGTCTTCCGTAAAAACACACATATTTGAAGGACAAGGGACAAACAAACATGTCTACGGCGTGTCTCGAATCTGCGGGTCGCTTCGCTTCAACTCGGAGCGAGGCGTTGAGTCGGCACACGCTCTAGCCACCTAGGCCTTACAGACGAGCGAGAATAGTGATAATTTGCTTTTACAAACACATAAACCTGAAAGTAAAACTCAACACCTATGGAATACGATCAACAATACTTCAAGAAGGCGTACTTGCTCATTTAGGTAGTGTTATGTAGGTTAGCTTACCTACATAATCACCAATTTCATACGTTCATTTGACCCGTAGAAGCGCATTTTGATCCTCTGGAGTCGACGAAGTAGCCCGATCATTTTACTTCGATGATGAACATGAAACATTCAGTCCAGCATGCGAATAATTCCCAAAATACATATATGGCTTATGTGGACTCACTTTATTGGGTAATTGATACTATTAAAATTCCATTTAATTATATTGGCGCGCTCAACAAAAGTTCCATTTAACCTTCGCATTTTGTTGTTGGTAAAATAATTCTCGTGGGAGAAGCAATAAAGTAAGTTAGTAAAAAAAGACTACGAGTAAAACAGTCATGGTAAGTAGGAACTGGATAGGGGGAAAGAATTCCACGTGGTCTGTTTTTAAGATATTGGTCTGTCACCTGCCGGGAGATAAACACTAAAGTGGCCATCTTTGGAATCCGGCTAACCTCTAGAACGTTCATTTAGAGTGGCGCATCTTCCCATCCAGTCATTTTATGTTAAAATACCGACTGCGTCGGGACTCGAAGTTCTGACTCCCTGACCTACAAAACTGGAATTTCGGAATCGAGTTACAAACCATCCTCTTTCTTTAAAAATAACCTAAGACCAATTTTCTTTAGTTTGGTATTTTATAAATATAGTAAAAGAGAAACTTATCTTAATAATCGTTGGATAAACACCTATAAACAAGGTGGCGTTTAAAATCTTAATTTCAGCATTCCCGCTATTTTAATCAATTTTAAGTCATTCAACATCCAATACAAAGAATTTACAAATGAATGTGTATAATTAAAACACAAATCAGAGCGCAAAAGACGCTATATGCTTCCAACTAACTGCAAAACTACGGACCCAACAAACTGAACTGACACTGCAAAGAGCTATAATTTCATTCTTCATGAACTCTACGACATGGAGAGTACAACAAATGGTTGATTAAGTACTCTACAAGATTAAAATGCAGTATATTGAACTACGGGTTGACTCTAAAACGCACTAGATATTTATTCTATTTTGTATTTATCACTGATTGTAAGTCTGATTGTAGATATCACTGATTGCATTGCTGCTTTCTGCTTTCTAAGCAGATAGAAATAATTTCAAAAATTTCTTAGACTTGAAGATATTGAGCCAAGAAATGATTTTTTTTATTTTGTACTTTGTCTTTTATTTAAAGGTAGAAAAAATGTCTTACCTTAAAAAACGCAATTTCTCATTTAGTGTGTGTGGAATCTACCCTTTTAATTATTTACTACTAATATTACTTAATACTAATATTATTTACTACTAATATTATTTAATGAAATTTATTGAATATATCTGAGACATTGGATTCTTTTAGACGTTCTACGCCTCTGGGGATAATTTAGGGCGTTCGTGTATTCAAAATACTTTAAAAGGGAAAAGAGAGAACTCCTGTGGCTAATCTTCATTAACCATGCCGCAACGTCAGTATAGGATAATAACAAGAATGTCACATTGAGATATTGATGTTTGCGACTCGCTAAAAACAGTTGAAGATAGAAATAATTTTCTTTCTATCGCGTCAGAATTTCCCTTTTGAACTAAAGGCGATTTAAGACAGGTGACGATATGCTAACGCACACGCCAAAAACCTCTCCGAGCGGTGCATTTAAAACGTCCGCTCTCACCGCGGAGAGGGTTCCGAAAGTGGCTGTGCACACGAGCGAGGGTTCTGACACGCAGTGCGGAAGCACGCGAGCGGATGTGTGCCGTGTTATTTCCCGGAGCCCGAGTTTAGCTGCGGCCACCTGAGCGCACGGCCGCCTGGGCCCTTCGCCTCGGCGCGGCGCGGCGGAGCGGCCTGCGGTTTGCACTGGGCGCTTTGGGAGAGCTCCCGCGGAGAGAAATTCCGCGCACGATCCGGGCCAGTGGAGCCTCCACCGCTGGGGCGGGGGTGGGGGCGGGGGTGCCGCGGGCGAGGGCACGAGCCCCGTCGCCCCGGGCGGTGGCGGCCGCGCACGCGGAGGGAATGATCGCGCTTCATTAGAGAGCTCGGGATTTGCAAGGCGTCTTCTGGTCATGTCTTTCATCTTCTCCTCTTTTGCATTACTCCCTTTTCATCTTCATCTTCCCCGATTTTCATTTATCTCTTTTTTTATCTTCACCATTTTCATCTTCCCCCTTCTTTTATATTTTCATCTGATTTTCATTTCTCTCTTTTCGCATTTACCATTTTTAATTTCCTCGGTTTTCCTCTCCATGACTTCTCATCATGTCTTTAATCTTCTCCTCTTTTGCGTTACTCCATTTTCACCTTCATCATATTCATCTTCCCCGATTTTCATTTCTCTCTTTTTATCTCCACCATTTTCATATTCCCCTTTCTTTTATATTTTCATCTGATTTTCATTTTTTTCGCATTTACCATATTTAATTTCCTCGGTTTTCCCTTCCATGGCCAAGCCGTACATTTCAGAAAATCTTAGAAGTCGCCAAGCTGTCGGAAGCTGCAGCTATTTTCGCTCGCCCATGAGGTAAGAAGCTAAAATTTGGTTGTGGAAAAATACACCGCCAACATTCGCTCGCGTGACCCTTATTGTTGTTCATTCGTGTGCACTGACATTTTAGGCTCCTCCCTCGCGGAAGAGAGCGGACACTTAATGTGTCAGTTGCAAGGAATTCTACCTGCTGCGTTGTACTCTGTTCAGAGCAACAGACTGTTCTTTGAAAAGTTGTAAAGCAATTGAAACTGGCGGAAAACCGCTTAATCCCACGAATTGCATTATGGCCAACTGTTCTGATCGGTAGTTTATCGTGGTTTCTCCGATCAACAACGCCGAAACAAAACCCTAACCAACGGACCACAGACCGCGTGCAATCTATTCTTTTCCTTGTCCTATCCTCATCTCTTCCTTACATAGACTTTAACTCTCACGCACTACATTATCACACTTGTCGGAAGACCAGCCTGGAGCTTAGAACTTCTCCCGGCTGGTGTTAGATATCTGCTTGGGGAATGATGTTGATATTTGGTTACTTTTTTGTGTACTTCTTTTTCTGATTAACCGCCACAAAGCGTACGCTGAATTGCAGTAATACATTATTATTATTATCCGAATTTTTCACTCTCTGCACAATGTGCAGGAACATTCACCTGACCATTGCTGGTCTAGGCTCGGTCGGTCTCGCTGAGACAAGTCACGAACAAATGTTACTCTTGACATTTCAACCAATCGTGTTTCAATCAGTCGCACATCCCAGGAATTCTCTTACTATTCTGCAGCTATCCAGTATTACTGCTTTCTGCATTTGTTCCACGCATGAGAATGGTAATTCCAACACTTGAATTGCATGCATTGTATGTTTTGGTACTAATCCTGTGGTGGACATTATTATCGGTTGTATGCCAATATTCTCAAGTTTCCATTGGTGGCGAAGCTCTTGAGTCAACGGTACATATTTCTGAATTTTCAAGCTATGAACAGATTCTAGATTGTTATTGTTGACGACTGCAAAATCGATGATGTTTTCTTGAGCTTGTTCAGAACTATCATATCTGGCCTATTGTTTGAAATTGTGGTATCTGTAATAATGCTTCTGTCCCAGTACAGCTTCCATTCTTCATTTTCCAAGACTGTAGAAGGATGATATTTGTAAGATGGGACATTACAGGACTCAAGTCCATATTTTCGTACTAGTCGTCCGTGAATTATTTTCCCCATATTATCGTGCCTAACTTTATAGACAGTGGGAGCCAACACACTACAACCGGCAAGGATGTGCTGGATGTTTTCATGCTGTGCATCGCATCTTCTACATTCATCCCTTACTACGGAGGGGTCTCTTATTATATATCGTAAGTAATTTCTTGTTGCGATAACCTGGTCTTGAATGGCTATCATAAAGCCTTCTGTTTCTGCGTAGAGTAAATCACGTGTCAACCACCTGCTGGAAACTCTAAATTTATTATTATTATTATTATTATTATTATTATTATTATTATTAATGCTGATGACTAAATAGACACACAAACAAAACAACCATGCGCGAGGGGGGACTCAAGTCCTCGATCCTTTGGTCTGAGATCGCTACTGCGCTACCGTTTTAGCGATATAAGCCATTGTTGTTATTATTATTATTATCATTATCATTATTATTATTATTATTATTATTATACGAATGGTCAAGGAAAAGCAAGTAAAATGGGAGCAACCCGACAAAAGTTTCCCGTCGAGGAAATTATTTTGGCCACCATAAATTCCGCATGGTCCGACCCGGTGGCATCGGTGCAAGGTCAGCGGTTTGACCACCACACCACGGGCCACCCTTTCACGTTCGTGAATCGCGAGCACTTTCGTCCTCACGCGGTGGGGGCGGGGCGGGGCGGGGCAGAACGGGAGCAAGCAACAGCGTGCAAACCCACATCGGCCTTGTTCCCGGATGCCGCGCGCCCTCGCTCCCGCTTCCGGCCGCCGCCAGAGCCTCCTGAAATCGGGGCGGCCGTGGAAACGAAATTCTGCGCCCCCTCCCCTGTCTCCACCGCGTGCAGCGTGCGAGTGTCGAACGACGCAGAGGCGCAGTAAAAATGAAAATGTGGCACGCCCCTGCGCGAACATCCAGAATAGGGCCCCGCCGCCGCCGGTTTACGACTTGACCTAAATGAAGAACATGGCAACCGCTCTCCACTGAGGTTGGGGTGGAATTTGGCGATACTGATATTGATATAACAAAATCAACAAAACAACTCGTGTAGTCATTCCTTGATTTGAACTCATATCGATTCGTGTATCCATACACGATTCAAACTCGTCTATCGATTCGTATAAAAGGACCAAAATCGACTATCGATTCAATGATATGTAATCCAAACTTGTACATCGATTCGTTGTTATGAAGTAAACTTGTTCATTGATTTGTACATTTGATCCATTTCGTATATGGATTGGTCTATATGACTGAAATTTATGTTTCGATTAATTCACATAACTGAAGTTGAATATTAGAACAGAAGAGAACGAAAATGTTTCGGTATTACCGCTTATAGTTACAACCGACCTACATACATGCAAGACGACTACTCTTTAAAGACCCTTTTTGGGTAAGTTCAGCATGTAAAGCTTTTAATGCGTGAAAAAGGTAAATTATGTTTGTGTACCTAATTCTGTACTGTAACCGAACATGCCTTCTGCAACACTCACAAGACATTTCAATTGCCACCCTCTGGCTGCGATATTTAATTATCTGAAAGACCTAGAGGATATTCTAACATTGGATATATTTTTACACCGTCCGTCACCGCAAAATATCATTCATTTTCAAACGCATAAACAAACTCACAACCAACAGGTACAATGATAAACTTCACAGTAACGAATATATTTTATTGAAGGAGTTTTATGGCAGTGTAGGATGCAACCGAAACATTTAGAAACATATTTAAAATTATAACTGGCAATGTGAAAGTTAATATTACAACCTATTTACATAGGAGCATTAACAATAACATAAAAACTTTAACGTGATATGTTAATGAACAACACAAAAAATTTGAGGTCATTTACTATGGGAGCAAATGTTGAAATAAACGTCAATGAAAAACAAATTTTAAAAATACTTACAAAATAGATCAGTGGTATCAAGGTCTCCTACTGCACGTGGCACTGTGCCATGCCACGAACGTCTCTGCACTACTAGCATCGGGAGAGGAAACTATTAGCAACCCCGCCGTTTTACAATAGTGATGGCCTTGTCTCTTTTGGATAGGTTATGAACTGCGTTGAGAGTCGATTTCGTCGTGGTACTCGTACCACGGACTCCCGCTCGTGGCAACAACCTTGAATACACTGAAATAGATTAAGAGTTTAAAAAGAAATAAAAATGGGGACTGCAAAAAGTGATAGCGTAGTAGCAGTGTAGTTGGTGAATGTAAATGTAATCATAGACAAAAAGCCTATTTAGCTACTATTAAAATGTCCCTTCTTTTTCAAGTCTCTCAATGAGACTGCTCATGAATGCGTAGAGACTTCACAGTGTAGATAAAAGCGCAACACTACATTTTTCTGCTGTCTCGTTCAAAATTTATCACCAAAGTTCCGTTATGAAAACAGCTTCAAATTAGGCGATAGGGTTCGAGAATTGACGAAATACGCATTAGGTGACAATGCGACTGAATGAATGCTTATGGGCTGCGCAATAGCAGGCGCAATTTTATACCCTTATGCTTGAAGAAACTGTGCGCTTGGTCGCCAATGTTCCGTTAGAGATATAGCACATGTAAAAGGCTTGCAGCCTCCCGTGATTTGGAGATAGGCTGGAGAATTGTCGGAATCCTCAACAATTCGCAAGTGCCTACTAGAGTACATGGATGCCTAAAGAGTGCACAGAATTGGGAAATGTGCAATAATATACCCTTATCCTTATGCAAGACATGCACTTGGTCGCCGAAGTTCTGTTAGGGAAATGTCTCGAGTTACTCCGGCGATGGGGTTTAAGAAATTACGAAATCCGGATTACGTGACAATAATATTCAATGAATGCTAACGGGCTGTGCAATAATAGGCACAATTTTGCACCCTTTTCCTTAAAGCATGCTGTGAACTTAGTCGCCAAAGTTCCATTAGGGATATAGCACAAGGCTTGCATCATCCCGCGATTTGAAGATAGGCTTGAGAATTATCGGAATCCTCAAGAATTTGCAGTACCTATGATAGTACGTAAATGCCTTCGGAGAGCACAGAAATGAGAAAGTCGCAATAACATACCCTTCTCCTTAAAGCAGGCTGTGCACTTTGTCGCCAAAGTTCCGTTGTGGACATAGCACAAGAAGAATTCTTGAAACTAATCGCGGTTTGGCGATGGTGTTTGGGAAACCGCATTAAGTGCCAATGAGATTGAATGAATGCTTCTAGGCTGCGCAATCTTCTGCGCTTCTAGGAACCTGCAAAAGCACTAGAGGCTCTTCCTTCTAATGTAGTCAAATTTAAAAATATACTTAAATCCATGTACATCACTAACAATATTGAGACAGTTACGTTTATTATTATTATTATTATTATTATTATTATTATTATTATTATTATAAGATACAAAATCTCAACACTGTTGGACATGAGACAATACGTCGGAATTGAGATTCAAGACGTATAGTATAACAGTTGAGTTGATATCAGTCAATCTCGTCTCCTAAGAACTTCCTCACAATATGGCAAGTGTCCAGTATCACAGATTTCTGAATTTTTGATAGATAGCTTTCTAATTGAAGGATTTTCAAGTGTTTCTTTGTGCTTGTAGGAATTAGTCCTGTGGCCGAAATGATAATGGGTCTAATATAGACTTTCTTGACTTTCCACATTTTCTTTACTTCATCTGCTAGATCCTTGTATTTGCTGATCTTGTTGCTATAGCTATTGTCGATATTGTGGGACAGTGGAATGGCAATGTCAATCAGATGGACTTCTTGTTTCATTTTATCTAGCAAGGTGATGTCGGGTCTATTGGCTGGTATGGTGAGGTCAGTCCTTATTTCTCTATCCCAATAGAGTTTGAAATCGCTGTTATCAACTACTGGCGACGGTTCATATTTATAATAGGGTGATGCTGAAGCTGTGCCTCCTGCTAAATTTTGATGGATGATTTTTGCTACATTATTGTGTCTTTTGGTATTTATTAATATTATTATTATTCCATTACATCACGACTAAAGACCTTATGAGTCGGCTGAATATAAAATCTACTCCAGGTTGCAACCAGCTACCTAAGGAGCAGATTCGGTGACTATCAGTGCCTCTACAATATTTTACGCAAAATGTGGGCTGTTCCAAATAAAGCTATTTCTTGCACTTCCCAGTCTTTTGAATTACCTGGGAGTTTAGACAAGTTCTTACTCAAATTCTGCGGAACAAATCCCAGAGCTCCGATAACTATCGGGACGACCTGTGCTTTTACGCCCCACATTCGGCTGATCTCGATTTCCAAACTCTTGTATTTAAGACGTTTCTCTGCCTCCTTGGTAACGACGTTTTGATCGCAAGGTACAGCAACATCGATAAGTAAACACGATTTTTTCGCCAAATCCCGGATCACTATATCCGGTTTGTTTGCCGCTATCGTGCGATCAGTTTGAATTTGTTGGTCGTACAATATCGTACACAATCCAACAGACGTCACCGGTTTCGGTGAGTGTTCATACCACTTGGGGCACGTGTTTGGAACTTCGAGGGCGGTACAGATCTGCCAGTGGAGGTAGCTACACACCCTGTCGTGTCTTTTAAGGTATTCGGTCTTTGCTAGGATTGGACAAGCTGAGACAATATGATCAATGGTTTCTACTTGCTCCAGGCAAATGCGGCATTTGTCATCTTGGGAAATTTTGAGAACCGCTTTATCATAATGTCGTGTTCTCAAGGCCTGATCTTGGGCAGCTATTACAAGTGCTTCCGATTCTCGCTTCATCCTTCCCCTTTTCAGCAACATAAATGATTGATCTTTATTGATCTGCACCTTGTCCATTCTTTTTAGATATTGTCCGTGGAGTGGTTTGTCTCTCCACGATTTCTTTAACATTTTCTGTGTCTCAAATTTCATGTTAAGTAGCATCAGAAGTTCAGTGTCTCTGTCATTCTGGTTGTCTTGCATAGTCTTGTTCGCAATGCTTCTTGCTACACTTACAATGCCTCTGTTTTCCATTCTTCGGTCAGATTTCATGACCTGCCTCATTAGAGGGTCGTCTTGATGGCTGACTACATACTTCCCCAACCCGACAACTGCGTTGTGCCAGGAGGCTTCAATTTGTCTAAGGCCTCTTCCTCCTTCCTTACGTGCCACATAAAGTCTATGTATATCAGCTCGAGGGTGAGAAACATGATGCATTGTTAGCAATTTTCTGGTTTTTCGATCCATGGTGCGAATTTCTTGCTCAGTCCAGTCCACTAGTCCAAAACTGTATTCTGCTACAGATACCGCCAAACTACCTATTGCAGATATTTTATTCCTGGAATTCAGAGCGGACTGCAGGACCAGTCTCACTCTCCTATAATACTCCCTACGAATTCTCTCTTTCATTCTGTCATTCGAGAGGGTTTCACATTCTTCAATGCCCAGATATTTGTAAGTTTTACCTGGCTCCAGATCTTGAATCACAGTGTGCGTATCAACTTCAATGTTCTCAGACATTGTCAGTTTCCCTCTTTTTAAATTGATTTTTGCTCACTTGTCAAGACCAAACTTCATGCAGATGTCATTGCTAAAGTCATTCACGACAGACAGCATTTGGGAGAGAATCGCTTCATTCTTAGCAAACACTTTCAGATCATCCATGTAAAACAAATGTGATACTGGCCTTTCATCACCATGGAGCTTAAAACCAAAGTCAGCTTGCGACATCTGTCTCGATAGTGGGATCAAACTAATGCAAAACAGCAGAGGGGATAGTGAATCTCCTTGAAAAATACCCCTGTTAATCTGAATACTTCTGGTTTCTACTGCTTCCTTTCCGCTGTGGATTAGTAACCTGGTACTCCACGACTTCATACTAGCCTTGCAAAATTCAACAAGTCTAGGATGAAATCGATAGATCTCCAGGGTCTTCAAAATCCAATCGTGTGGTACACTATCAAAGGCCTTTTGGTAGTCAATCCAAGCCATGCTCAAATTACGTTTGCGTTTCTTTACATCATTCAAGATGACTTTATTCAGTAGCAAGATTTCCTTACAGCCATAAGAGCCTTTACGACATCCTTTTTGTTCAGCTGGCATTAGATGATTCTTATCTAGATGTCTATACATTTTGTCAGCTATGGCTGAAGTTATAACTTTGTACAGTACTGGCAGACAAGTAATTGGCCTGTAGTTCTTCGCCAAAGAGCTGTCTCCCGCTTTGGGTAGCAAATACGTGATGCCGCGTGTGAGCCATTCCGGGATTTCCTTTGGGTTTTCAAAAATTTTATTAACAGCCTTTGCTAGATGAGAATGTATTGCTGTTAATTTCTTAATCCAATAAATCTGGATCGTATCAATCCCGGGGGACTTCCAGTTTCCCATGTTCTTAATTGCTTGGAAGAGGTCCTCTACCGAGAATTGGTGAACATCTTCCACTGTTTCTACAAGTTCATCGGCATCAACTTCAGATTGAAGCCAAGATGCGTCTTTGTTGTAGGATCTGCTCTCTTCCCAGATTCCTGCCCAAAATGCTTCGACGTCATCTTTTGAAGGAGTAACAGCTTTGCCATTCGGTTTTTGAGTCAGATTGCGATAGAATCTCTTCGCGTCTGTTTCAAACAACCGGTTCTGTACGCGGAAATCTATTCTACGTTTGTACCTTCTTATTCGTTGAGCCCATGTTTGAATTTTCTCTTTTAGCTTCTCAACTACCATTAGCCTGCTGGTGTCATTTTCAATTTGGTATTTTTGTTCAACATTGAATATTTTTCGTTGAACTTTAGAGGTGTGCGTTGATTTAGAAGATGCCTCAGCTAAGAGTGATATTTCACGCCGGGTGTCGGCTATCCGTTTCATAATTCTCTTCATCCATGGGGGTACAGAGCTGTTTACTCTGTTTTGCTGTCGGCCGTCGGTGTTCTTGGCTGGTCCCAAAATTATCTGAGATACTAGATATCCAGTTGCATATAAGATGTGATTGATTTCAGTAATATCTAGATCTCTGCCTGGGGTCTCCACCACCTCATTTAAGACAGAATTCACTGTTTCTTTCACTCTTTTAGCTTTGGCATTTTCGTAAATTCTCCTCAACGGTTCGCGAGATTCAAACGGAAGTTGACTAACTCTTTCTATCTCGCGCCGAAGGAGATTTCGCATCATGTCCTTATCGTGTAATTCATTGCCAGATGAGTTTTCACCACTGACGTGTGTTTCACTGGAAAGCGATGAACCTTCCACGGGGTCATCATTTTCAAGTTCTACATGTTCGTCATGTGGATTGTTCGAGCGAAGTACATACACCGCATTTCTCTCAATGTCAGCAAGTTGTTCTGCTGTGAATTTTCCACTGCTGAGTATGTATCGTCGTTGACTGGCAAGCTTCTTTGAGTCTAAGGTAGGTCTCATATCTGGGTTCCGCTCTCTCCATACCTTGAAAACTTCTATTTCTGAGCCCCCATTTTTCGCTTTTGCATAGTAAAAGCACCACATCACCTCTTTTAATTCATCCCGGGTCCATCTCTGACGATGGCTTCGAGCTACTGCCGGCTCTGGGTCCCTGGGACTAACACCCGTGGGATAGCCAGACGTCGACAAGGTGACATTAGCTCGGTTTCTGAGCAGGTATGGGACATTGGTAGAACAAGGCACGTTAAGGTTCATTACATTGCTTGTTCTATCCATTTTGCTCATTGGTTTGAATTGAGGATTCGCAGGACGCAAGTTCGAGTTCACAGATCACACTTAACCCTCGGGTTGTTTCCTGCTATCCGTTACTGCGACCCACAGTGGCCTCGGGGCATCCCCCCGCAGGGCCCAGCAAGGGGTCCCTCCGATCGCCAGTCGGCATTACTAAACCCTACGGGATTTTCACTGACTGCTAAAGGCAGCCTCCTTCGCTGGCTAATGCAAGGTTCGGGCCTCCACTCTAATCAGTGGCCTGGTGTGCCAACCCAGTTTCTCTCCTGTACCCTCTATGGGCCGACAACAGGAAGTCCAAAGGTTCATGATCCTTCCCTCTCTACTTACTTCCCACTCTCCTCAAAATGGAGTACTTCTTCGTCTGACCCCTCACCTTCAACCTATTCAGCAAGGGAGGCCCTACCAGTAGCTAGGCTACCACTGACATAGCTTTAAGGCTCATGGGGGTACTCAAGCTCCACCACCAACTCCAAGGTCGTGTACTCCCTAGGTGGAGATATTATTATCATTATTATTATTATCATTATTATTATTATTATCATTATTATTATTACTGATATAAATATCATCATTGTTAACAATGCTTATATCTTTGGTGTAATTTTTAAGTTATTATTGTTTATATAGTTTTTGTTATATTTACTATTACTGCCATATCCGTTATACAGTGAAGTGGTGTGTTAGTTAAATTAGAAGTCAATTTAGAGATAACTAGAAATTAATTTGAACTAGGATATCATTCTGTAATTCTAATTGTTACCATTTTTGCCACCGAGCTTTAGCTCAAAGTGAACTGTAATAATAATAATAATAATAATAATAATAATAATAATAATAATAATAATAATAAAGTTTGTACTCTTCTCCTTGAATCAGTGTGTGCATTTGTTCGCCAAAGTTCCGTTAGGGATATAGCACAAGACGAAGAAGAAGAAGGTTTACAGCCGCCCGCGAATTCGGGGCCGTGCGAAGCGGGTGGCGCCCGGCACGAACGCCGGAGCGCGCGTCGATTCTCGCAGTGCGTCTCGTGCATCGCGGCGATCTCGCTCCGCTTAATGAATTTGGGAACGCACCCGGCGTCGCATTCACAAAGCCCCGCGTGGGCGACCTGCGATTGCACATCGCGCGTCGCTACCCACTTTACTGTCGGCTGTCCCGAAGGTGACGAACTGGTTTCAGAGGTGGGAGTTCAGAGAATAAACGCTCGAAAGAGGGATAGAGAATTGAAAGAGGGAAAATGAGGTGTAAGTAACATGCCCGGAACGGAATTTTTTTACTTCAAGACTGCCTTAGGAGTAGTTAGAATGTAAACCTACTAAATGACCCCGGATGTACGAGGGACATGGAGAAAGTTCAATGTCCCCTTCTTAGCTTATTTATCGAAAACGACCGAAGACGGTCGATAAAAAATAGTTTCTATGAACTGAAAGTTAGCAGAATTTGGTAAAATATCGTTCCTTTTAGATTTTTCTCTATTTCGAGTACTTTTTTCGATATATATATATATACATATATATATATATATCGAATATATATATAATATATATATATATATATATATATATATATATATATATATATATATATATATATGTGCGTGTGTGTGTGTGTGTGTAAGAAACGAGTGCAGAGTTCCTAAAATTGTTCCGGAATTAATATTTTAAACAAGTTTTTCTAGAAAGATATTTTAAATTATCAATAGGCAATCACTTTCTCAAGAATACTTCCTAACTACGATGTAGATCAGAATTTAATAAAAAATCAAACAAAAACCAATGCACCTGAAAGAAATAACAAAGTTTCTTTTTTAATTACAATGTCAACAAATTCAATTGTTAGCAAATAGAAATTGAGAGTTGTCATATTTGTGTTACTCATCTCAACAACATACAACGTAATTAAGCTCAAGGGTGAATAATAAGTTGATATTAATTTTATATTGGTTAGCGATTGCACTTTGATGAAATAAACAGATTTAAAAGAGCAAAACACTAAAATTCAATGCTCTGACCTGCAGTAGTAGTTCTATTAAAGAACTATTAAAACTAAGTATAATTTATTGCTTTAGAGCAAACAAAAGCAAATTAGTGTTAAAAGCAGAGTAATGAATATAAATACGTTTTTCATGCAAGGGATTGCAGCCGAACAAGGTTAATACTTTTTAAAGTTTGAATTCCGTTTAGGTGGTGCCCTAAGTATTATTTCATAGTCAATCATGATCTTTATCAATATCTAGTTTATTGTCGGCCCCGTGGCCGAGATCGCTAAGCCAGTAGTGCCGTGGCGATCTCAAGTCGCAGGGTCGCGGGTTCGAGTTCCGCCTCGGACATGGGTTTATTTGTGTTTATATGGGTGTGTCGTCCTTCACTCCTCATAATCATCATCAATTCATTTTATATACCCCTACCGCTAACAACCCTGGGATGTAAAAATGGACTTGGCAGAAATTCTGATCCTCCCAATGGCTTACGTGTATAAATGCACGTTCGCGTGGTATACAGAGACCGATTCGCGGAAAAAATCTAGTTTATTATGAAAGTCTATTATAGTTACCTATTTATTTTCTGGTTGGTAACCTACTTAGTTCAAAATTAACTAAGTTCGTAAAAACGTGTATTATCTGATTTAGTCATGTATGAAGTATGTTTTACATGAAATGTTGCAACCATATTAAAGATAACGCAAAAGTAGAAGGAAAAATAGCAGGAACGTCCGATTCTTCGCTTTATTTTTCAACGCTACCCAAAAAGGGACTGGTTAAAAAGTTTAAATTGAGATAAAAGTCTGTGACATCAAAAACACTATACCCAAACAAAAACCCATACATTGACTGACCGTTTCGTGTTTACGTGGGCGTTAACTGCTAAAGTTGTTACCCTCTAAGTGTAGTGAATACTTTTATCACTGGAGATGGTAGTATTCTTCCTACGCTAGGTGGTGACATCCGGCGCAGACCTACACGGCGGCTGGGGGGGGGGGCTTGTCCAACGGGGCACCACCCCAGCCGAGACAAGCACTAAGCTCCCGATTGCCCTCCCGACATGTGTGGAAGTGTGGGAACGCGTGTGTGGGTGTGTGTGTGTGTTGTAAAAGCGGAGAAAACAATGTAAGGATGAGGAAAGAAAGATCGCGCGCGATTCAAGACTCGTTTGTTAGAGTACTATTGCGGCATTTTCCTTGTTTTGGTTGCAGAAACCACAGAAAACTGACTACCGGAGCAGCCGGTCGCTAGACGTTTTCTCCAGACAGCGCAGCAACTTACTCAATCAAGCAACTTTTTTCAACCCAGCAATTGCCTTGAACATCCAGCTAACGTCGGATCTTGAACCTTAGGACCTCACGGACAGGGCACTGTAGTGGCAGAAAATCAGATGAGCCACGCCAGCCGGTCTCTGCCTACAGAATTTTTTTATTCATTAATGTGTTACCAAATGGCAAAATGTTTCGGACAAAAATTGACGATCATATGCCACAGAATCTATAGCGGCAATAACGAGAAAGCTAAAAAAAGTAAACAAACAAAAAGAGTCTTATTGCAAGGGGGTGACCGGAGGCGCACAGGGTGAAGCGTATTTTGCCTCGAAGCTATTTTCTTTTTATTCAACACATTTCGTACAAAGCATATTCATCGAGATTCGTCTCATTTTAAATGAACCATGCTCTACACACCTCTTGCAAAAAGGAATTAATTACACACTTTAAATATAACCCTCCAACTTTACAAACATTCTGTATTGTAAAGCTCCTTCTACCACAGTAGATATGAGTGATTGTGATGATGGTGTGATAATGGTGAAGTGATGATGTTGATGATGATGATGATGATGATGGTTGGCGAGAGGAACGGAAAACGGGAGAGCCCACAGAAAATGTGCTTCGAACTTCCCACGTACCCTCCCTGACCACGACAAATTCCAAACAATTCGAACGGAATTTGAAACATGGTATCATCGGTAGTAGGTTGAGCTATGTACTTTTTATCAATCTACTTAATACCCCAGAGATTGCTCTACTTAGTACCCACAATTCATCACAAATAAAAAGGAGCAACTTTGGTTTGTGTCTATTCACTCCATTTCCCAGAGAACATCACTCTTACGTAGATTCCGACCTCTGATACATATCGTTATCTTATGAAGTTTTTTCTTTAATTGTACATAAGCGGTTTTTATCTAAATGTACTCAATCTATTCACACATTAGAACATTCATTTACACTATTTGACTATTAGTAGTTTACTACAAACTAGTGCATGTTTTAATGAATGAATAATCTTTTTAATAATTAGAAACAAATATATTTTTAAATACTTGCGGCTCTAGAATGGCACGTTACCAAGTTATCCATCACAACCACATCAGAACGATCCTAGACAAAAAAATGTGCTTTCCAGACCAGCATATCAACCCGAAATACGTAATTCTGAGAATCATGAATGCAGATCAAAGAATAATGCAAGAAGAACTATCTTGTAAAAGAGCAATATCCGTAATAGTGCTTGTAAAGGAAAGTACACACGTTTGATTTATTTTACTCGTATGTTTGTGAAAGGCGATGATGGGAGTACCTTGGTCATTTATCAGTGAAAATCACTTGACACTATTAAGTCGAATCAGGGAAAGTGAAAGTAATCATGAGATGTTTACGTGTTAAGTTTTAAGAGTATGACAATGACGATGCACATTCAAAAGAGCTTTCTGAAATCGTGCATATTCCTTCCACATTCACCACACTTGTGAATTAGCATACCTTTCGCGTTTCCTTTAACAGTCACATACCGTTGCGGGTGTCAACGACGCACCCAAGCGTAGTTTCATTTTCTCTTCTTTTTAGGTAAGGAGTCAATGTTTTATCGTTAAGGGCTTTCATTATTAGAACATTCCTAACGCTCAATGATAGTTTCACCGTTCAATGCTTGTCGGATGGTAATTATCCCATTAGATTTAAAAATTAATAATCTTTAAATCTAACCAGCTGCTCTGATCGGTAGTTTTCCGTGGTTTCTCCGATCAACGCCAGTGAATGCCCAAGCAATACCCTCACAAGCGTACCACAAACCCCGCCCGATCTTTGCGTTGTCTTTCTTGACCTACCCTCATCCCTTACACACATACACTCATTACACTATCATACTTGTCGGGAGACCAGTCAGGAGCGTAGAGCTTGTTCCAGCTGGGATGGTGCCCCGCTCGTGGGAGATATCTCGTTGGGAAAAACCCCAGCTAACGGTAGGGCAGCGCCGGATCTCACCCTCCAGCGAGGAAAAATCACCACCACCACCACCACCATCTCCTCATGAAAACATGTACTAAACTTACAGACTAATAACCTTAGCAGTTAACGCGCCCGAAATCACTAATAAATAAATCGATAGATCGTTTACTGCTTGTTGTGGCTGGGGCTGTCTTCCTCATTCGTGGAAGATCCCCGGAAAAATCCCGTCATGTCGACCTAGGTTGGCGCCAGATCTCCCCAGCCAACGGGGGAAGATCACTGCCAGCTCACGCGATTAAGACGTGCTCTACACTTACTAGACAAATGACCTCAACAGTTGACGCCCTAGGAATCACCAATCAAACAATCAAAAGCTTCAATTATTTTGCAATTTATTCTGGGGTGTTCCATGCTCCCATTGGCGTTCTCTGGGTATTGGAATGGTAACGGAATGCGACTGTTAAAACATTAGCCTATACGCACGTACTCGAGAGGAGTACGCCTCTGCTACGGCTCCCGTCAGATGTAACTGCTCGCAGCCTCATTACTCAAGTAACGCTTAATCGCCTTCATAACGGCATTCACAGCGACTCACAGTCAGTAGGCCAGCGCCAATGCCCCGGAGTACGAAACGAAAGGTATTTGCTATTCACAATGCGTATATGAAAACACGCACCACTGCTGCAGGTGTAAACGACCTACTGAAGCCCTCTCTAAATATTTGAGGCGCTGAAAGCTTCTCCGTTGTACCTCAAACAACAGACGACAGTCCGCGTGATATCGTTCCTTCCCCATTCTGTCATCCCCGTAAGTTAGGGCTGGAGTGATGATTCCCTTCTCCTCTACGTACTTTTTCCTATGATTTCCAACATAATTGTGAATACGCAGGGTTAGAGTTTGACACCAGCGCAACCGAAGAGGTTGGGAGAGGTAGTCTAACAGAAATACAGAGAGACAAAGATACTGAGAGAGATTCGGAGAAGAGAAAGGTTCCGGAAGATGCAGAAAAAATTGAGAGGAAAAGTAGTACAGAGAATACATAGACAGAAATATAGAGGCACAGAAAGATATAGGAGGAGATAAGCAGAGAATGGGACATGCAGTGAAAGAGGCAGAGATATAGAAAGGAAGACAGAAGATAGATAGGAAGGCACAGAGGTAGAGACACAGACACACCAAGAGTGATAGAAGGAGAGAAAGATCGACAGACAGAGAGAGAATTAGCCTGCAAAAGAGGAAGGGAAAGAGACGTATAAATGCATATGAAATGGAAGAAAAGATGCGACACAGAAAGAAGCATAGAACACACAAGTAGGAATATAAAGGGATACAGAAAGAGACAGGGAGAGAGAGAGAGAGAGAGACAGATGGAGGGACACAGAGATGGGAGAGAGGTATGGAGAGAGCGAGAGAGATGGAAGGAGCGAGAGAGAGAAGAAGGGAGCAAGAGATATTGAGGGAGAGAGATACGGAGGAAGAGAAATGAAGGGAGTGAGAGACGGAGGCAGGGAGAGAGAGAACCCTTCCTACCCTCTCGCGTGGCAGGCACGGGGGGCGGCGTGATGGGCGCTGACCCATGGATTTCTCCGGGAGATGCGCCGGAAGGCCCGCGTGGCGCGCTGGAGGGGCGCGGGGGAGGAGGAACCTGTTCGGGAGGTCAGCGCTGTCACGAGCGCAGCCCCGCGCGTGGCCCTCCCCTCCCCCCGCCCCTCCTGGCCACCGCGGCCGCGGCCGCACAGTTCCAGTTCCCCGGTTCCTCAGTGCCCTTGGCCCGCTCTTCCTTCCTCTCTTCCCTTTGCACCCTGTTGTCCGGGCTTGTTTGGTTCAAGTGGCGTTGCGCTGACAACGCCCCTACTCTCGCCGATCCTCGATCGCTCTGCAGCATCCCGCTTGTCTCAATGACACGCTGCTATCATGGTATCCATCCTTTTTCTTTCAATAAACACACACACAATTTTATATATATAATTGTGTGTGTACTTTTTTGAATTTTGAGGGGATGTTAGGGACGGACTAATCCGTCTTTTGTCAGTTAGCGGTGTTCCCATCCCTGTTTTGAATTATTTCCACGCCTGAGAGTAAGGAAGAAATGTGGCGAACATGACGTATTCCTTTCACCGTATGTGAATTACTTGCTCTGCCTGAGATTTCTTTCGTCACGAAGCAATAGAAAATGAGATTACTATAGTGGAAACCTACAGCTGTATTTTTGCCTGGGCCAGGAATCGAACGCGGGATCACACCACGGTAAGCTAGCAGACACATACACTCAAATTTACGAATGAGCAATTCCACAATACATGTATGGAACATGAATATGATAATATGTGTGAACTGTAAGTTTTTTATAAACATGAGGCAGTTGTAATCTACTTGAAGAGGAGACATTTTTGGAATATTATTCTACCCTTTACCCCTTTTTTGTATTTTTCAATCTTCTGAGAATCAGGTAAATGAAAATAACTTGGCAAATCATGGGTAGTGTGGAAGTGTGGAATACGTCTAGATACACCAGTATTGGACCTTACATTTTCTTACTAAAATGAAGTAGTTTGTATAATCGGCATATCAATTCTTGTTTCTTATTCTGCATAAATATATGGCATTATTTCAAAGAAAATTATAGATTCAACCTTTATTTTATCTACCATTATTTTAATTGTCGATATTTGCTATTCTCTTGTATTAGTCCTCTGCATTGCAGATGTGTCTTTCTCTGCCCCATTTTGCTTTCTCCTGTGTATCCCTCATCGTTTAATCCTAATTCGCTGTTTAGTTTGAGCAATTGTAATTAATAACATCCTAGTTACAGTTTTATTAAGTCCCTAAATATGTGTAAATGAATAGATATATTCGATAAAAAGTATCTTAAATGAAAAGGAAAAAGAGAAAGGAGAGAGAGGAAGAGAATTTTGCTGAGCCTTCAGTAGTTAATCAGGAAACTAAAAGCTGATTCACGATTTCGGAACGGAGCTTGCAAAGGAAGTGCCAGTAATGCTGTTTTCCGGGTTCTTAGAACGTTCGAAAATTGCCGGCTACAAGGCATCTTGCGCCCTACAAAACAAGACAAAATGACGCAGCTGTTCACCGTTCTTTACAGCTGATGAAAGACTCATGTACAAGGCTGTCCTTTCAAGAACAAAATCGGTACAACCAATCCGACAATGTTAATAGGTATCGTTTCAAATGACACTGCCATGGAGATGGCATACAGAACAAGGAGCACATCGTCAATTTAACGCAGAGAGTAATGGTGCTAAAAGATGTAAAAGGGTTCATATCCGCTCGGGAAACGTACAAAATTTTACATATTTTTACCCGTTCTGTTTTACCCGTCCGTAAAACTACAAACATTTGAGGTCTTTATCCAGCGGCAAACGTTTCATGGGCGAAATCCAATACCTGATTGTTTTTTGAATACTTGTTCCTATTTGCCTATCCTCTCAAGGGTTGTATTTGAAAACCTATTTTGGGCAGAGATCTGTACTGGGAAAATAGCAACTTGTCCTTACTAAGAAATCGCATGAGGTCGTAAAGTTAGTACAGAATAATGGCAGGGAAGAACCGTCAGCAGCCGAGGGATACAAAATCAATACAGGCGAAACTGAGAGTCCGCGAGGACCTTTGGAATTCGGATAAAACTGAATCACCCAAACACGATCGTGTAAAACTACCTCCTATCCCAGATGAGTTCGGGCTTCTACGAGCTGCAGTTTAGTGGGGGAAAATATGTAAGACTAACGTAACCGCGCCGTTCAGCGTGATTTATTTCCTGCTTGGAGCTCACGTCGAACAGTTGAGAAAACGGCTGAATGGTAGGAAACAAGACGCTACTTCCGACCTTAGCCCCACGATTTCCGTGTCTGACGCCGACGTGACACACATATAAGAAGGTCGCTTGTTACAAGCCGATTATCGGTGTCGTCCGCACGTTCGATAGTCAGATGCCTGTATCCAGGATCTTCGGAACTGACGGCAGCGGCATCGAGTGTTCGTGGTGTGGAACTTGCGCGAGTGATATAACATGTATATGAGAGACAGTGAGTCTGAATATAGAAAAAAAAACTCTTCAGAAGAAAATGTTCACAATATCCATTATACGCCATTATTATTGCTCACTATAAAATGGACAAAAACAATATTTAATTATAAAAAATAAATATTTCCATTTAAATTTATTAAGACTAAGTGTATCTAATTTAAGTGAATGATTGACTGATTGATTAAATGAATGATTTGAAAGGTGTACCGTTTGAATATAACACAATGAACTCAACATTGACATTTCTATTCTACTCTTATTGTTTCTCTACAAGTTCGGCTTTAGCAAGTATTAGTTACGCAATAAATATTGTTTCTTTAACAGTTTTTTTATTTCTTGCACAATGAAAATAAAAAAAATCTTTGGAAGAACTTAATTGTTAATATTTATAATCAGCTTAGTATGTTTTTAGTTTGAGAAATAAACTGCCTAGCAATTTTCGATAAAGATACAACATTAAAATTGATCAACTCATTTTCAATACTTGCATAGCATACAATGCTCTCAATTCAGAAAATAAGTACTTTAAGTGGAATAAGTTTTCTAATGTTTTTTAATCTAAAATTATAATGTTCACAGCGTATGAGGTGTGTCAATAAGCCATGAGTCGCAGAATTGAGCGCTGTGGTTTCGAATGCTGCCTATCATAACGGTGTTTTCACGTGTGATTGTGATGTGAGAAGGAACGACAAGGATTCACAAAATATAGCATAATATTATCTAAGTAATAATTCCACTTTTTCGCTAAAACTAATAACCAACTTTTAAAAACGTGGTCGCAAACATTCTGAAATTTGGCGCAGAGAGAATAGAAAGACGAAACGGTTAACCTTAAAACGACAGAAGATGCAGAAAATACAAAGGGTGCGAAAAAGACTACGGAAAACATAAAATTAAACGACGTAAAGGAGATAGGAAAAAAAGCGAAGGCCAAGTGGAAGAGGAAAAAGAGACAGATGGAGTTGAACGTGGTAGAGAAGAGGAGGAGGAATAGGAAGAAAACAAAAATAAGTAAAAGGTAAAGAATGAGGAGGGAGAAGAGAGGAAGGGACTAAGAGACGAATGAGAAAGACGTGATGGAGTTGGATAAAGAAGAAGTTAAAAAAGAAAGATGGGAGGAAAATGTGAAGAAGCAAGAGTAGTGGGTGGTGGAGAAGGAAGATGGGAAGCATTGAGAAAGAATGGTGAGCGAAAACGGAGGACACGTTGGAAGTGAAGTTGTTACGAGGAGAAAGAAAAGCAGGAGAAAAAGGAGGAAGAGAGGTGAGAAGGAGGTGGAGTGGAAGAAGCAGAAGGATGGGAAGGAAGGGTAGCAGTCACGTAAAGTAAATTCGAATTGGGCATAATTTCGGGGCCCAGGAGCCGGCTGCAGCCGCAGGGCAGTGCGTCTATACTTACACGAGTGGCTGAATCGCGCGTTCGCGAAAGGCCGGGCCGACTGTTTTTCGGGCGCCTTCCAGAAGCCACGTTCCATATTCCGGAGGAATGTAAATGAGTGGGCACCGCCAGGAGGGGCCTGGAGCAGCGCTCTTCCATGAAGGCGACGCGCGTCAATTATGCGTCATTTCAGGCTTCTTATCGGCGGCGCGTGGAGCCGGCGGAGGAGGGGGAGAGGGGGAGGAGAGGGCAAGGGGCAGGGTATGGGTGCGAGGTGTGGCAGAGAGGGCAGAGCGGGACGGGACCGAGTTCAGAAGGGCAGGGTGGGTGAGGGCGGAGCGGGTGGAGCGGGGCGGGGCGGGGACGTGGAGGCGGAGTGGGTGAAGGCAGAGCAGGGCGGAGCAAAGGCAGGTGGGGTGGGTTAGGCGGAATGAGGCAGAGACGAGGGGGCGGGGTGAGTGAGTGCGGCGGGGGGCAGCGACGGGAGGCTTTGGTGGGTGAGCGCGGGCCGTGGCTGGACCAGGGGGCGGGGGTGTGGGCGGAGCGGAGCGTCATGGCAGCAGGGCGGGGCGGCGTCCCAGTGCCCGCCCGTGAGAACCCGCCCAGGGGACGACGGCGTGCTCTGGCCAGAAATTGCTCCCAAAACGTACGAGCACAGCACCTCCGGGTAAAAGAATAAAGGAACGCGACCTTCAGTTAAGCTTCCGGGACCTCGGCAATATGCATTAATTTAAAACAGTGGTGTCAAGGTTTCCTACTGGTGGCAGTGCCATGCCTCATGGCACCATGCCACGAGCTTCTCTGCGCCACTAGCGTCGGGAGAGGAAACTATTAGTAATCCCGCCGTTTTACAATAGTGATGGCGTTGTCTCTTGCAGCGGGATTATGAACTGCGTGGAGAGGCGATTTCGTCGTAGCACTAGTGCCATGGACTCCTGCTCGTGGCATCGACCTTGGCAACACTGATTTAAAAGAATATAATTTAATGGCCGATGTAGATACTAATTGATGTAACTTGGATTACAATATAGTTACAGATTATCAATTCCTATTTTTTCCGATTCTTTCTTTACTTTAATCATTATTTCCTTTTATTAATCTCAGTAAAACTTCGTTCTGACGAATGTTCTATATCTCTCGTATTGTAGCCGCCTTTTGAGATTCGATATGCTAAATTCATGGTAGTTACAGTATAGATACCTGTTTTTCAGAAGACGGCTCGTAGTGATAAAATACCAGTGTACCTACTTATTAATTGCTTACTTATCGTTCATTAATCACTTCTAATCACGATTACAGACTTCAATACCAAAAGAAATAAATCAATGTTCCATGCATTAAAATAAAAAAAACACATTGAACGTGCATCTACGTTACAATTTGCATGTGCTAATTTTATTTCAATAAATAACCAAAGATATTGTTTTAGTTGATATCTTGAGGTTACAAAAGAATCAATGTCTTTATAATTTGAACTAGGCTGAAACACTTCTGCTTTTGACAATTTTCTTGTGATCCTTGAAATGCGAGTTCAGAAAAAGTTAAGGAATTTCGTGACATTCATATTTATTTTATTTTAAAGAGTTATCTTGGCTAATATAAATTTAAATTCTAAAGAAAACGTGGAGCAAAATGGCAAGACGGAAATAAAGATGGAGATGAATGGGCTGATGGAATGAAAGATCTTCAAGAATTGGAAGACGAAGACGGAGATTTTGGAGAAAAAAGATGAAGATGAGAAGAGTAAGGATTAGAAGCAGAAGGAAAATAAAAAGGAAAAAAGGAGAAGGAAAATGAGAAAAAGGCAAAAAAAGAGGCAGAAGACGGATAAAAAGGAGAAAAATAAAAATTATAAGAAGTGGCATTTAGTTTTAATTTTCAACTTGGAAAACGACTTGCAATATGAGAAGGTTGAAAAGACGAATACGTTTCAATGTAAATAAAGTTTGTTTTCAATTCACCAATAACTCTAATTATCTCTAACGAGTGGTGCCTGAACCAAGTGCTTCTCGAGGCCCAACAGTGGTCCTTGCAAGTAGCCGAACTCTTGACCTACCTGCCGTGCACGGAACGAGAAGAGGAAAGAAGAAACAAGAGAAGGAGAAAGGGGCAAGGAAAAAGACGCGGAAAACGCAAAACCATAATAAGAATGATTGTAAGTGATTCCGGGCGCGTCAACTACTAGGACCTTTAGTCCCGTAAGTGTAATGCATGTTTTCGCTCGGGAGGTAGCGGTGGTCTTCCCCCGCTGGATGGTGATATCCGGCGCCGACCTCCCGTCGGCTAGCAGGGTTTCCCCGACCAGGTATCTCCCACCAGCGGGGCACTGGAAAAAGAAATGCAAAATGAGGTTGAAAACACGAATACATTTCAGTGTAAATAAAGTTTGTTTTCAATTCCCCAATAACTCTAATTACCTCCAACGAGTGGTGCCTGAACCAAGTGCTTCTCGAGGCCCGGCCGAACACTTGACCCACCTGCCGCGCACGGCGCACGGCGGCTGGCAGCGACCTACCTCGTCCTTGGGGCGCTCGTCAGGCGGGTTCCCACTGACCGGGAGGAAACAGGTAATAAGGAGTCCTCTGCTGACGACGATGCGAGCGGTCATCTTCGTAACGGACGCGTTCGAGAAAGCCTCTAAGCCCCGCGCCCGTGATAACGCTCCTCCCTCCCCCACCCGCCCTTCCCGACGCCCTTCCTCCCTGGAACGTGAATTAGGCGAGACCGGCGCGCCGGGTGAAAAAAGAAAGTTCTTTACTAGGGCTTCTCGGCGGCCGTTGACCAAATTACTCAGGCACGTCCGGTGGAGGTCTAGTGGTAGTGTGGGCGGCAAGTGTCCTAAAATTTACTTAAAATGAAAGTAAAATCTCTGTTACCGGATGTGATGGCGTTGCAGATGAGAGTGCAAATGAAACTTCATGCACTGGAAGTTAGAAGATCGAGTTCTCGTCATGCGTACTTTTGATACCAGTTTAATAGCTGAATATTGAAACCGATGTCTGAGCACTAAAAATTTAAGAAAAGGAAAGCAAAGGAGATATTGAGTTTAATACTACATTTTGTTGTAGACATTTCGATCGTTCCTTTTATCTACCTTTTTAATAACTTACTATCTCTTATAATTCAAGAAAATTATTTTAATTGACGAGTATTTAACGTAATGTGCTGATCTCAGTGCAAAAGGTGTTCCAAGACCTGAATAACTAAAGCGGCACTCATCCTTTGCAAAACTACACGCTGCTATAAGTCTTGCGTAAAGCATGCTTGCGTAAGTTTTGTTCATAGATTTTCTATTCTATTGAAATATCTCTTATAAATAAGAAGTGTCATGCCATCCCCAAGCATGTATCTATCATCAGCAATGACCCGTAATTATTTTCACCAACAAAGAAATGGAAGGAGGGAAGAAGTGGCAGTCAACGACAAAACTATGCGCTGTGATTAAGTTAGATGGTATTTAGCATAAAGCTTTTGATATTATCCCTTTTCATTACATTTGAAATAAGTTAGCCTTATTGATACCCATGTACTAGCGTTCTGGCTTCCTATACTCAAGTTTGTTGGTTTCAACTCAATTGGGAGTTGTTGATCATTATTCAGCTAGTATCAAAAAATGGGATATTTTCGTGAAAGATATCTTCTCTCATAAAATGGTAAACTGTAGGGAAGGCCATTTATTTAGAAGAGTCACTTCCCTTCTCTGGAGTTTCCACTTTGTGGTCACGTCCCCTTGTTACAGGCAGACACGAAAGTTTGCTGATTGCTACTGGTATTCAGAAGAGGAGACAGGACGGGAGAGGTGAGAGTGAGAAGTAGGGAGATCTCGTAAATGATCTTGATGCCCCCTAAAATTTATTATCCCTAGTATGCATGACTCGCGTTTGGCACGCTCAACCTTAACGTGGCACTGTGCCCTCGTCCCTTTTGCTTTCCTCCATGCCCCGGTAGCAGCACGTGCGGCGTTGTTTATTCGCAAGGTCCCCCTATTCTCCCGGATAACAGTTCCCTCCTACGAAGGAGCTCTCAATGAAGGTGCGTCTTGTCCGAAGTGAGCGCGCACGAAAATGGAACCATGCATGTAGTGTTATTACGGTACCGCCCCGTACATTGTTAGAACGCTTATGAGCTCCAAAGCGGAGTTTTAAAAAAGCAGGGGAAAAAACGCTGGCGTCTCATTGCAACTCAACCCTGATGAGTTGCAATTTGTCAACACAATATTCTTCTTGGAAGCTTCCCGGGGTACGTCAGCAAGATGGAGTTCTACATTTCACGACCCCGAGAAGAGTGGACTCCATTATTTAGTTACATTTTTTATAATTTGTTCAGGGTCTAGGAAAATGTACATTAAGTACACATCCTGAGGTAATGGCTGCTGAAGAACGAAACTGACTGCAAAGGCCTCATGAATCAACAATGGAATAAAAATAAATAGAAAACATTAAATATTTAATTTTCCGCCCGCGACATTCCTCTGCAAAACGTTTGGGAATCTCGCATTTCATATTTGGTTTGATCTTGTCACTGTGGTGTGGATAAAGGGAAACCTTGAAGGGTCCATTATACTATTAAAATAAACTTCATCGTAATTCAGCATTCCCTAGTTACTTCAATTTCGACTACTTGAATCCAAACATCGCTTTAGAGGTACTATAACTGTAGAGGAAGAGAAGTCGAAGAAACGAAGAGATAGTTATTATTTGGTCCACAGCTTATTTGTGTCCACCGTATAATCATTGAATGAAATTTAGAAAAAAATCTTTAGCAATTGTAAGAACATTTATCAAAAGACGAAACATTGTATACCTACGGGAAAATAATTTTTAGAGCAGAAGATGTTGAATAAGAACGCCAAAACGATATTGCTTTGAGTGTATGTATCGATGCATGTAAATTAAGTACGTCAAAAATTCCAATCTGTTGATTACGATGTTAGAAAGAAGTTGACTGAAAAGAAAATATTATCTGCCAGGAGTGTTTTCATAGCAGAAAATACCTTACGGTATGCAATTTATACAATCAATTTTATCATTAAACCAAATACCCACACACGTGATTTAGAGGTAACTTGAAAGAAAACCCCAAATCCTTAAGCATCCATCCAGTTACGGACGTGAGAAAATATATTTTAGAGAAGTGAATATTAGTAACGTCAAAACTTTTAGCGCCATTAATTTAAATCCAAAGTCAGTTAATAAAATGCACGTAAAATAAAAAAATAATATAAAATAATTCCTCCCAATCCTCAATATCAATGCCGAGCACATTCATTGGCTGATACTTTCACAGAAAAAAAGACATATCCTCAAATAGAAGGGTTTCTAGGGCACAAAATAATTTGTACGTTAATTATACAACCAGTTAGAGCTTCAATACCTCCCATTTATAGTCACGATGCAAAACAAAAAGTGCATTGAAAGAAATAAAAAAAATATCTCCAGCAATGTCAAGGGCACCCATCGACGAGCACGAGACGCCTTAACGGGACGACGACAAGGCCGGTCTGCGCAGAATCCGATCGTCGTCGGCACGGACGCACTGCCTTAAGGGGGCGTGCCCATCGGGCTGCAGACAGCCCATAGCGCCTCACCCCCACTCCTCTCCCTCCCTCCCGCGCGCGCTTTGTGTGCCTAGACCCACCCCTCCCTCCCCCGCCCGCACCTGCAGCATAGAGACACCATTACACCTGCCTGGGAACCCGCGGCGGCGGAGGGGCCGCCTGAGAAAGGTCAAGTCGCGCGGCGGAGGAGGGGGCGTGCCGCTGGGGGGCGCCGTAGGAAGAGAGGTCATAACTGAAAAAAGGGGGGCACGCATGGGAACTCGCGCCGGCGGCGGCGGCGGGAGCGGAGGGGGGCACCGGAGATTCCGGGGCTTCCAGTCCATTGGCTATATAAGCGGGCGGCGTGCCGTACGGCCAGCAGTACGCAGTCAGTGGTGGGTCGTGTGCGGGGTTCAGTGCAGCTCAGAAGTAGTCCTCAGCAGCCGACATGTTGGCGGTACGCCGGTGGCTCCTGGTGGCGGCCGCGTTGACGGCGGCGGCGGCGCGGGCGGAAGACGACGTCAAAGTGTCGATCGCGGGTGACGACGTCGTCAGCTCGGGCATGCGCGTCTTCATGAAGGTGTACAACGACTGCGCTCGGAAGGACTATGGGCTGAGCGGGTGCCTCAAGATGAAGGCGATCACGTTCTTCGACCGCGCCGCCCGCGCCGCGCAGATCCCGCTCGCGGACAACCTGGTGCTGGTGAAGAAGGCGTCGGCGGTGGCCACGCCCCCTGCGGGCCGGTCGCTCACCGAGGCGGACGTCGAGGCGGCGCTCCCGCGCGGGGTGGCCGACGCCGAGGCCCGCGACATGAAGCTGGACAACATCCTGCTGGACAGCGTGGCGCGCTTCTTCAACTCGCACACCGTGCAGATCGACTTCCCCAAGATGGAAGGCACCCAGCTGCAGCGGGGCATCGAAGAGGGTAAGCACACACATACACACACGTACAGGCATCCACACTCGCGCTAATCTTACGTCACTATTTTCCGGAGAATCTG
Source organism: Acheta domesticus (assembly GCA_031308135.1). Taxonomy (NCBI): domain Eukaryota; kingdom Metazoa; phylum Arthropoda; class Insecta; order Orthoptera; family Gryllidae; genus Acheta; species Acheta domesticus. The sequence goes on along the minus strand of JAHLJT010009419.1, from coordinate 65,265,339 downwards.
GGTTTTCGTCCATACTGATTTTCGGTGATGGAGTACTTTGAGATAGTACTTATTTTTGGATTCTCGGCTTGGAAGTTTGTAGACGGTTAAACTTTACTCATGTGACGACTTATGTTTTTGCCTAACCGAAATTACTCTTTGGAGGTGAAAGAGTCTAAGAACTGACCCACACTAAATATATCATTTTGGTTGCTTAATATTTACAAATTTATACACAAAAATCTGTACAACATTTACATATCTAATTCTAACATACAGATTTAGGTAAACTGTTATTTATTTCTCATACGTACACTTAAATTCAATACGATTCTAACTGGACAACAGCTCAATGCGTTGTCGTTCTTACCAATACTTTGGATGCTGTTCTAGGTATCTTACAAACATGGCTTGCAGTGTAGTAGATGTCTAAAGTCACTAACGTACTTTTCACTGAGCGAGTCCCACATAGGACTTGCGGCAGAGACTTGTTCTCAACTGTGCATTTAAGTCGTATTCTACTTAATTTATATATAATGTTGTACTTATAAGGTTGTACTTATTTTTTAATAGAATTTTACATTTTGTAGAATTAAATAGAATTTTACATAACATAATATAAAAGTTCGTAATTTTACATTGAAATGTAATGCATGTATAAATATTTTAAATACTGGATAAAATCATAAATTACTCGTTAGAACATGCACTTTGCTTTTTCCCTCCAGTTTACAATATTTTTCATACCTATATATTCGTTCTAGGTGCTAACAATTGTAAAAGTAAGACATGGTATTCACTTTAAGTGTGTCATTATTTATATTTATGAAACAATTACTACTAAAAATATTAATATATGTATTAAATTAATTTTCAAATAATCAATAAATTAATATATATTTAGCTATATAATTAATTTAACATTAATATCTATCTTATATAAGTAATATTAATATAAATTAGTATTGCAAAAATCAAGAATTGCACACTGTATAATAAGTGGAAGATGATAAAGTACACAGATTTTTAACAATTATTGAAAAAAAACATTAAGAACAATTACTGGTACAAAAAACTGATTTAACACAAAAATTTGAATATTGATGGATTAAGATATTACATAATTATCAATTTAGAACATCAGTACTCCAGGAAATAATATTTATATTTTTCGTGAAAGGAGGCAATCTGTGTAGTACGCGTACATTTGTAAGCACCAAATGCAATCAAACCGAAACAATCAATATTGTGGGAAAGATCTTTATAAGTAGATTACTACAGAATTATGTCAATTACCTTGATCTTGAGTCTCGTCAGATGCATGCGGAAGAAATCATGTTTCGCAATAGCAGATTCACTTGCCGTTCATTATAACGTTCGAAAACCAGTTTTATGATGATGGCATAACTTTCAAACTTGTAAATCGACTTGGCAAGAATGCTATAGCAACCTACCAAACCAGTTATTACGCAACTATGCCTTATATTAGGAGAAGACAAAAGATTCGGAATTAAATAGGGTGAAACATGTCGATAGGGTATCAGTCAATTGCCTATTTTTGATCCAATGTCTCTAGGACAAATGGGCAACTACAGTTGTTAACTATTGAACCAAGAAAGCTGTTGCTCTTAAAAGACTGAAACGCTCAAGATTTTGTAAATTTAAATTTTTGAATAAAAATAATATTTAAAAAATTAAAAATATCATAAAATAAACAAGATTTGTTCAAAATTTGTTTCCTTTTAATGATTATTTTGAAAGAATAAATTTGCTAACTTAAGGAAAAAGCACATAATAATTACATTAATGGAAAATATTCTACAGTTATAAAGTGGAAAGGCATACTTATTTAATCATAGCAAATAAAAGTATAAAACGTAACTGGGGAATCATCACAAACCTTCATTGCCTTCAATTTCATTTTTTCGCAGTGTATTAGGTCCTGTTACTTCAGTAGACAATGGAAGGCGTTAGAAGGTGTGGCAGGTGTGGCATTTGCGTCAAACAAGGCAGTAATGCTAGGCTTCGTGGCTTACAGGAGCTTGTTTGAAACCAGACAACCAGCACTTCCGACTGATTACAAAACATGCGTCATTAATATTTCATTTAGCGAGGGTTTTTTAAACGCACGTTCCCATTAATTCCGGAACCAATCGGAGTTAATAAAGAAGATAGGAGCGTAACGGAGCTGATTCATAGGCTGCGTAAGGGATCGTTATTGTTAGTAACGGGGTTTAGGGGTTATCCGTTTACACGATTTTCGAGGCGGGATAAATCCTGTCCATTTTATGCACTTCACGCAAAATATCTGAGCTGAGTTACGATCTTGCATTATTCTTCGAAGAGAAAGGTGAAGCATTGAGGTTGACGGTAAAAGTAAGCGATGTACAGAAGGCTGGAACACTATTGTTGAATACCCTAAAAAGTGTTGTTGCAAGAGATAAGTAAAGGAAACGCTGCATGCTTTGGCAGTCATGGTTGAACGTTGCAATATTGAAGCTCCGAATAAATCGCTTGTGAGCTCTTGCGTACCATTTTGCGGCAACGTATTTCGAAACAGCATTTTACTTCCATCAATACTTCGTTAGATGTGTGTTTCAGCAACTCATCCAGCCCACGTCGGAGCCCGACATAACTCTTTGTTGATGCCGTCTGGGTACATGACCGAGAGCCTCCTACGATACTATGTTTAACAGTTTCGACACAGTTTCGAAAAAATTAAAAGGTTTTCTCAACTTCATAGTCTTGAAGACATTGGGTTATTCTAGCGTATGGTAAACTTTGGAATGTACGTTTTCTACTTCTTTCATTGCATTTTCCTGACCAGTAAATGTAGCATTCTAATCCACGGGACATAAGGCTACATTCAAACCTTAGCAACATTACAAGCCAATCCAATATCCCAATGTATATAATTTACAATATCATAAAAAATTAGACGTTCCGACATCAACTTTTCTCGGCGATCCCAAAACAATTTATCTACTGCTCACAATAATTTTCGTAACAACTTTGTCAATACTTAGTCAACCATTCCCCAATGTTAGTAATCAACATAGCCAGTAAATACCTTTCTCGTCACCTTAAGAGTTTATATTAGCTGCAAATTCTAGTCACCAACCTCCTCCTCTTGCTACAAGCCCGGTAAAAACCGACAAAGCGTCACTCTTGATAATAAAACTGGCGCGAAGTAGGTCAAGAAGCGCGTGTGAACAAACTAACGAATAGCGGAAGGTGTCGGTTGGACCTGTAAATAGGGATTATGAATCTAATTAGGGACGCATTTAACGAAAAATATAACGGAGAATTTCCTCAGAAAGGGATAACCAACGCAGAACAGATAAAAATAAGCATTTACATAACATTTAACATTTTATTTTTAATATGGTTTTTCTTTGCTGAAGATGAAGAGATTTTAAAGAAGAAGAAGAAGAAAATTTAAATACATTGTTTACGCTTTTATATATTTTTTATATTTTAGTCCTAACAAAAGCACATATCTTGCCAAATTTACTATAAAACTTTTTAACTTGATTCTTGCCACAATCGCTCCTGAGACATTTTCCAACTTTCCTCTTCACCTCCTAAGGTTACTGAATTATTTTAGTACCGATCATAAATAATTATTCATATTGGAAACCAAATCCTTGGAAGAAAACATTATCTGTTTCCGGAGAATAGTTATCTCTTTCTGTATATTATTATATCTGTACCATGAAGCTAGGAAGTAACGAAAGTTAACTACTAACACACTTTTTCATGAATAAAATTTATTGCTTTCGTGACTTCAACTAAGTAGAATGAAATACACATAAATAACACTACACCTATCATCAAAGTTATTCTTGTATCCATGGTACTAGTTACAACATAATCGAACCCTAAATTTCTCAAAGCTATTAAGTTCTAATAGTACTTATAGTTATTTATAGAAAAAATAAAAATAATGAAATATTTTAGTGACTTTTTTTTTATAAAACTCACAACAATAACCACTTATACAATCATACAATGGTGAACTCACTACTTCAAAAGACTGCCTGAAAATAATTTAAGTATTATTTTCTTTTGTAGAAACTCCAGCACTTAATACATTTGCATGTTTTAATTTTCATTCAAACTCAAACTCATGAAATTAAATGAAATTTTGTCTTTACTAAAAAACTCATTAATAATAAACATTAAACTTTTATTAAATCTGGATATAATTCGATCATCCATCGCTATTGCGAATCACATAGGTAGAAAGCTCTAAATCATCCTTCATGGCGCAGTAATGATTTCTTCTTCTCACAGTTACGCTTGTTATTTCCTCTACGGCTTTTTTCCGCATTCTCAAAACACCCGCCTGCACACCTCTTCATCTCACCATCCGCTCCCTTCCTTCTCGCCTCCGTGCCCGTACGGGGAAAAGACCGTTAACCTCAAATCGGGTAATGCAATTATTTGCCACATTCCGATCAGAGGAGGTTTAACTGACCTTTAGAAGTCTCCAAACGATTCACGTATGGTTTATCGACGCGATACTGCATTTACTAGCTCTCGGTGTGACACGAAGCGAGCGTCAAAAAGAAACATGAATGCAGCCCCGTAAGACCGAATATTCATTGAACGGCAGACACAATGAGCTTTGGATATGGTAATATACCTACATTTATAATAAATTCATATTAATATTTTCTTCTCTTCTGGAATCCACCTTTCCACTTCGTTTGGAAATAACTCGATATTCATCAAAGAACAGTTGAAATGGGAGTTCGAGCCATGCTAGGAAACAGTTTTAAATGAGTATGCGAATTTCTAATGAACTATATAAATATCCCACAGCCTGAGAACGATACGGTATTGATTGAACAACACAAAGAACTGTCGTGGAAGGTTTCGGCATAATAAGAATACATCCATATGTGAGAATACTAATCTCTGATAGTTCCAACACATTTTCTATATTTATAGAACAGCGGGCAGAAATGGCATAGATGCTGCTTTAGAAAGTTAAGTAGAGTACGTACTCCTACCCGGTTTCAAAGCGTGGCACTTGTACGTCGGCTATTGTCGTGCCCCGTCAGCAACCGCAACTGCCGCCCAGGCCGATGCGCCCATTAATTCTCCGCGCTGCTCCCGACGCCGCTGGTGCCTTACGAGGACGCCAACCGCCGCGGGCGCCACCTCCCCCGCCCCCGCCCCCTCCCCTCCGCCTCGGCCTCAATGGCACCGGCGACCGCTGATTAATTCGCGTCCGGGACGCCGCGCGCCGCTAATGGCGACGCTCGTCACGATACTCCTGCAGCCTCCACCCCTCCCAGCCACCCACCGTGTCCTGCTCACGTCTTCGCTGCAGTATCTTCCGCTGTCATCGTCTCCGTCTCAGCCGCCAACTTCGGCACCGGCTTTTCAACGGCGGCTTCGCCTTCGTCACCGCTGGCGAGGTCTACACCGTCGCCGCCACGACCATTTCCTCCGTGGTATCCGCAATTGCCGTTTCCGCCGTCAGCACTAGACCACCCTCATCTTCCTGGCGCATCCACTGCCGTTTGACCCGTCACCCCGCTTCCATCTCTGTCAACGTTGTTACCATCCCTTCCCCGCCAACCGTGTCTGCCAAGCCATCATAACACTCACCTCATCTTCCGCATCCAGTACCGCCACCTCCATTCCCGCTCCCTTGAACTTTTCCAATCCATCACTGCCGTCCCCATTCCCTCTCCGCTTCTTGTCTCTGCCATCTCCACTGTCTCCGACGTTGCGGTCTTCAGCGTCGACAGCGCCGTTGATCTCTCCACTACTGCCCTCGCATCTCCTGCCATCACCTCCACCACTGTCAACACCCTCTTCTCCTCCACTAACACAGCCTCTACCGTTTCCTCCCACTCCACAATTCCATCCTCGCCCCATCTCCCCTGCAGTTCCTGACCGCATCTCCGCAACAGTCCAACCAACTGCAACCGTCCCCATCTTCGCCTTTATCACGATCTTCATCCCCTATACACCATCGCTTACACCACTCACTTCCACATCATCTACTGCACATTCGCTTCTACACCTTCTCCACTGGCGTTCCCGCCCCCGTCTTCTCCGTCGCGGTTCCCGCCACCGCTACCCCAGTCGCGGAGGCAGCTGGGATGGAGTGCGCCTGGTTTACTTTCCTCCTCCTCCTCCTCCTCCATCGCCCTGGAGTAGGTCGCGGCGTGCGCCCGGCGCGCGGCTCCTGCGCAGTATCCGGCCGCGGGACGCCTCTTCCGGCAGCGTCCAGGCCGCTTTGTCAGGCGGCGGCGGCCGCGCTCTTGACCGCCATTCGCCTCCCTCAAAGCGCTAACGGCTGCGTTAATGAAGTCAAATTGCGACATTATGCGTTTTGTGCGGGAATTCATGCTCTGAGTGGAGGAGTGTCCTACTCGTTTCTTAGCAAGGGCGGGGGAGTTTTATGTTCGCCCCCGTTTCCAAGGCAACTGACGAGGTTTGTCGATTTTCATCGTGTGAATGGCAGTGGGGGGTCTTGAGAAGTCAGTGGTAATGAGAGAGGGATAATTGAGAATGGAATGATGATTAAAATAATATACATTATTGTATGAGAAGAAACGACCACATGGGGAAAATACCCAGCCGGGGGAAAACTGACAGCCCACTATTCACGTACTGACAATGTTTAATGATCCTGTCTCAGTAATTAATGAATGAATACATCATATTGATTCTACAGTATGAGTTTTCTGCTAGAGAGTTCTGACGCAGGTGTTTGGAGTAACATCCAAGCAAAAAGATAAGAAGCTGAGAGTTGTAGGTATGAAATCTGCGAAACGCATGGGTATTTTTCTCAAGAAGTTATAGGGTGGTTTGCTTACATGCTAGCATCTATCCCATCAGAATCAAAATTTCAACCTCTTCCCTCCAATTTATTCACCCCATTCAATCAGACATGCCTTGGGAGGCATCAGTGTAGCCCTGATCATCTACCCAGAAAAGTGCAGGATATAAAAGTGCAACCATTCTTCCTCGTCTGCAAACCAATTTTACCAACCTTCTAGTTGATAACATCACGAATATTACAAGTTTAGAACACGAACTCATGTTTCAGTAATCACAAAACATAGATGTTCCGACCTTTCACCAAAACAATCCTTCTCACCAACAAAATTCAAATGTGTGGCTCTACGACGGTACAACCCTTTATTTGCGACCATTCGTGGCATCGACAAACACGAATCGTAATTTTTAAGCACAGAGGACGGTACACCAAAATCGGTTTACGTGACCAAGATAGCGAGGACCTAAAAGGAGCCGACGCGAATCTGCACGCCGCCTGCCTCTCATCCCGAGGAAGACCCGGCATTGACCCTGGCGCGGCGGATGGTCGGGGGCGTCGGATCTGCGTGGGAAGAAGGCGGCGCGAAGAGCAGGCGGCTGCGCGGGTGGCGAGGCGGAGAGAGTAGAGGGAGGGCAACGGGGGCGGAGAGATCGCGGGGGCCAGCGAGGTCGGACGAGGATCTGCGATTTGCGTGCTAGTAGAGAAACGACCGACTATATCCGCGTTGACCTATTTTCAGCGGCATCGTGAAAGAGATTTCAGTTTGCAAAATCGTACCAAGTGATTGTACCGACATTGTCGTATGGCCAACAGCAATGCAAATTTGTATACTTCGTTGAGCTACACCAGGAATTCCCAACCTTTTTCTTACATCGATTCTTCTTGAATATGTGTTTGCTTTTAGAGACCTCGTTTGCATTTTTCTCTATAATGAACAACATGCCGCATAATCATTAAACAAAAATTCCACAGGAACTATTTATAGATAAGAATGTCACATACCAATATTTTCATGAATACCTCGATTTTCAATAATAATAGTAAACACTTTAGCTTCTGAGTAGCTTGGTTACTAATCGTCATTGTTGTGAAATGGTTGCAAAACGCAGTCTCTGTTCTGGGTTTTTCAAGGACACGCCATTGCTGCAGTGCGTATTTGAAGAATATTTCTATGAAATGGAACTGAAAAATTACAGGCTGAGAGATAAACTCAAATACTGAGGCAAAAAGTGCGCATTTCGGAGTAGCTCAATGGCCATAACCGATTAATCATAATTAGGTACCTTTTTCTTCTCGAGTTAATTAGCTCAATTATACAACTTGGAGACTTCAATATTACAATACACAAGAAACCCACATTTAGGTAACATTGTTTCATGTTTTCATTGTTTTGTTTGTTTCACGGAGACCTAAATGACAGAGTAGACAACTACCGTACGTTGGAATATTTGGAGACTTCAATGACAGTGTACGCAAGAAGCACCGGAATGTTTGTGCGATGGAAACTGGGCTGAGAACGAGGGCGTAGCGGGCGTCGTCGACACGAAGGCTCGAGTAGTCACCCCGCTCCCACCCCCGCGTCGCCCGTGGCGCTCGGCGGCGGCGGCGGTGGGCGGCGGAGCGCGTGCGCAGTGCGCGGGCGACCCTCCACAGAAGCGCCTTGTCCGCCGGCCTCGATCCCACCGCCGCCGCCTGCTTACCATATAACGGCCCCTCCGCGGTGGGAAGGCGGTACTGGAGCGGCGGGGAGCCCTACTCCGGCACGCGCGCCCGAAGGCGCCGTACCTCCCGCTCCATCCCGCCCCGCCACTCCGGCGTTGCTTCCCTTGCTCTTTTCCACCCAGACGCTCCGACACGCCCCTGCCATGTTGTTTCGCTTCTCCCATGTTGTCCTCCTCGGAACCTTCCCACCCTTACGGATCTTTCCCGTTCCGTTCCTTCCTGCCCCGCCTCGCCCCCCTCCTGTTGCATTTCTTGCTATTTCCCATCCCTTCGCTTCATTCAGCCTCTATCCCTCAATTCCGTTTGTCCCCGGTTGCCCGCGTCGGTCCTTCCCACAAAGTCTCGCATAGCCCTTACTCATTCTTCACATTCTGAATCGGCCCTCCTGTGTTGCTTCCCTTGCTTCATTGAAACCGATCTCTCCTTCACGATTCAATCGTGTCGTTTCACTTCTCCCATGTCGGCTTTGGCGATCCCCATCCGTACTGCTTCGCTCTTCATCTCTCTGCCTCGCTCGACCCGCCCTCATGTTACCTCTCTTGCTCCGTTCCACCGTACCACTTTGTTCTACCTCTATCGGGCGATCCATTTTTCCCCGGTTATCTGCCTCGTTCCTTCTGACCTACCGCACAGTTCCGCTCCTCTTCATTCCGACACGCCCATCCCATGTTGTTTCTCTTGCTCTTTCCCACCGCTCACCCCGACCCGCCTCTAACACGCCTTCCCGCTTCTCCCGTGTTATCAAACTTATTCCCTCCGTACTTGCCTACCTTATCCAATATCCATCTTATCCAACTGAAGTATGTCCCTTTCTACCTCTACCTTCCACTTCCAGTTCACCTGCATTGTTCTTCTCCGACCCAACTTATTGCACCGTCCCTTGTTCCGCCTCGAAACTTTACCTAATACCTTACTAACTCGGCCAGATCCTTTATTCTTTCCAACCTTACGGTCAACCTTACCTGTGCCATCCTGCCTTCACTTCCGTCCCTTCACTTTTACTTTCCCTTTCGCTAATTTAACTTCGTATTATTTCTTTTTCTCCTACCTCATATCTCGCCGTTTGAACGAAGCACTATCGTGTGGTCCGCCTCTGCAGCCTCGCTCTGAACAGAACCCGGTCATTCAGCTTTTTATCTTCTAAACGGTTATCTAAAAATATCACTTCGCGCATTTGATAGAATTTCGTCGTTAGATACGTATCGATTCTAAAAACCTTTCATGCCATTATCTTTGATCTCTAAGCACTGTATCTCCGGTGATTTAATAGCTCCGAATACCTTCTATTATAAGTTGACAGCCCTAATCTGTGGTTCCTGAGTATGTCAGCATTCGAGTGTCTATATTATATAGAGATGTACCTATTCTTGCCATTTAACTCAAAACGAAACCACAGCAATTTATTTACATTTTATAAGAGTAAACTCTAAAATTCAAAACTCAGCATCTATTGAGCTTATCGTTTTATTCAAACAGCCTCAACAAGAACTTAACTATTAAGCACTCTAGAACAAGTGGAATCGCTGATCTCGGAGAGAGTCACAGATGATGGTGTAGGTTGCACTACATGCCGCCTTAAAACTATCGACTTCTTAATTTTTCGTCGGGCAATCTCGGCGTATAAAATTTACAATCATATTTTGTATAAAAAAGCAACCCAAAAAATAAATTACTAATGCGGGCACAACAAATTTCTGAGTGTTTAGAATCCCTAGCTTGCGTTGGGATACCCGGTGTTTTCTGAATAGCGACTTTATGTGTAGATGGCTCTATGCGCATGCACATTTCTTCCCGTCTTGCTGGTACTGTAAGAGTCGCACAGAAATCTCTTGCGAATTCTACTATTATCATGTCTATCGAAGAAACCAGATAGAAAAATTCAATGTCGTTCACCAAAATTTAGGAACATGTACTTTTATAAACATACTCTTTTTTATTAAACATTACACCTGTACGTTTGATATACAAGTATTAAAACTATGTATTTTGGCATATTCATGTAAATTATAACCTTTACTTATGTTACGTAAATATTGACGGAAACCTCGCAATTATGTGCAGCGCAATCGAATATGTGAGGCCGACGTGGCGTGCCATGAGAGCAAATAAGCTTCCTTGTGCAGGTTTCCTTAGGCGTCGTGAGGCGCGGAGCGGTGGAACCCGTTGGCGTAGTCGCACGCGTCCAACGCGGAACCTCACGTGGCGGCGACGGAGGATGTGGTTCAATGAGCGACACGCGCCAGCCGGTGGACGGGGTCGCCGCTGACCCAAAGCGGCGCCGCCGTTGTCGCCCTATCTGCCATCACCGAAGCCGCGACATGCGCCGAGAATCTGCTACCGCCACCGACATCGCAGCCGCTGCCGCCTCCATAGCTGCCGCCACGCCACCACTTCTGCAGCAACATCGCCACCATCACCCTCCAACCCGTCTGCACCGACACTGCCGCCGCCCTAGCACCATCACTACTGCCATCACCTCCGCCATCACCGCCATCACCGCCGCCACAGCCGCAACCACCGCCACCACTCCAACACCATTGCAGCCGCAACACCACCCCAACCGCAGCTTCACCACCTCCATCCTCACTGCCGTAATCACCATCGCCATTGCCGTCGATGTCGCTCGTAGTTGGCACTTCCTCGACCGATCTCACGTGCGTCGCCGCGATCTGCCCCGCGTCTGCCCAGTCCCTGAGAGCTAACGGACAGCCTATCGTGCAGGCTTCGGGGGTCGAAGAGGATTGGTTTCTGGCTCCCCGGGACGAGTCGCGTCTGTGTTGTGGCTGACGTTTCAGCCTTCATGTCCGTTTGCGGGCTGAATTTTTGGCTCGCGATATGATGATTGAACGGTCAGTCTCAACGAAATAGTCGCGACACCCCCTGATAGCGAAGAGCCCATGGGCCTTTATTACATATTTATTGTAATTCACTATTATCTGACTTCACAGTGTTTTGTCCTCAACCTAGTCGAATGCATTCGTTATCGTCTTATATCAGAGATTCTTGCTTACCCTTTCATTGAAGTCTCCAGACGCATGAGTGTGTATCAGAGATTCTTGCTTACCCTGTCATTGAAGTCTCCGGACGCATGTTCTAGTTATTTATCTGTATTTAATAACTACTTCTTGAAATCTCGTGAACATTCCACACTTTGTAAATAATAATTTTAAAAGCGTAAAAGGATACTGATGAAACCAAAATTTGAACAACCAGACCCTGAACATGTTCGATATGCTATTTGAGTAAATATTTGCTACCGAAAGTCTTAATATTAGATTCGTGCCATAAAATTGCTCATAATACCAAAGAGTCTATTTATTTCGACATTCATTACTAGTTACTGCTCATTACTGACCAGCAACGGAATGGGGGTTCATAGAGGTGCTTCACATAGAAACGTGTATTGGGAGAATCAAATACACGTCATATTCTACACAACGATCAAAGGAACATCCGCGCGAAGGTTGCGGTGGCGGAGGATGTGGCTCAATGGGCAACGCGCCCGGCGGAGGCCGGCGCACGGGTCTCTGCCGACCCGAATCCGGCGACTGGCGCTTCCTCGAAGGACCTCGCGTGCGACGCTGCCCCCGCCCCCACCCTCCAGGGATGCGCCCGCGGCCGACTTGCCGCTAGCCGCACGCGCATCCCACTCACAACCCGTTTTCCGCCTCCGTCTGTGATTCGACTCTCAGAGGGTGTATCTGCGACTCGTGGAATGTTAAATAAGTCTGTGGTCGATTCCACGAGGTTTTTTTTCGCATTTCTCTGCGCCATATTCAAATATAGTAGGCAGGCTTGTGTTTAATTTGATTTCAGAAAACTACTGTTGAGTAACCTAAATAATTAAGTTTGATGTTTATTTCATATTAATTAAACTTTTATTTCCTATTGTCCTCGAGATTATGCTTCTTACAGGTGACCTGGAGATGTAATGGCCAGGCAGAGATAAGAATATTCTTATGTCACGTAAATCCATTATTCGAACTGGCTTTATCGAAATAGAATTTATAATATTAAAAAATGGTTTATTCGCGCCTTCTCCTTTCGTGATATTCTCTTTATTTTTATTTTTAATCTAAAACTTTCTTGTTAACATCATCTGTCTGCTTTATTCCCAAATACGCGACACTTTTGGATCTCTTATTGAAGTCTAAATTTTCCTCTAATAAAGTTGAGCATTGGTCACAGTATTGAAAATGTGAAGACCGCTTTGCCGCTTCTCGTAGTGAATACAAGTCAAAATTATTACCGGTCTCTATGATTCAACTCTCACACGATGTGCGATAGAATTGTGGGACATGAGACAGGTTACATTTGAATGACACAATTATTCTTTGATCCGCTTGGTAACTGTGTCTTTCGGCGAGTCAACACTATTGCCTCCAGCCAAGAAAGCCTACGTCTTCATTCTCGTTCTCCGTACTTGACTCTTAGTAACTTGTTTAGGGATAACTACCTGAGCAAACAAATATATTCTTGCATCTATTCATTTAGTGTTTTTCTTCGCCATTTTAATTCAGTACTGGTAGTCAGTTATGAGACACGCTGCTCAGAAATCAATTTATTTGCCTTTTCTCTACCCGACATGCATATATCACAATGGCAAGTTTTTCCCGTGCTATATTCCACCCATTTCATCCCAGAATAATGCTTCCATTCTGCAAAATAATCTCTCTTGTATTTTGATTTTCTGATCTCAGATTATTGCATAATACAGCATTAAATTCTCATGATTTTACATTCAAAACCTAAGACTAGACTCCTGACATCACGCTCTTCCCGCACCATCTCAGCTCCCCATCTCCAATCAAACAATTTTTGGTGCATTCTAGTAACACATCTAACCAATAACTACAGCGAATACGCCAAAACGTTCGTTATTTCATGCTTACTACCATTTTTAATAAGCTTTGAATGATTCTCATATACTTTCGTAGGACTAATTTCCAGAACTCATCCATTATTTTCAAGAGTAATGTTGAAAATTTCATTAAAGATATGTGAAAATCATCTATTTGGGGAATATTATGGGGTTCTTTCTCCAAGTGCTCAGAAGCTTTAACGAAAATTTCAAAATTTTGTGTGTGAACCCATTACAGTAGAACCTAGATATCTCGAATATCAGTAACCTGAATTAGTTGGTAACACACATTTAACCTTTAAAATTTCACCTTCCTGGATCATTTTTCGACCTCTATAAACATTGAAAAGAGTCAATAAACCAAGTGGAATTTAAAGCAATACTTCACATTTTTTAACAATAACTTTCCACAATAAGATGACATTATTAGAATACGTATTTAAAATATACTATTCACTTGCAATATACTCGAAGAAAGAAACTTATCGTCTTGATGAGATATGAGTAGTGTACTCTCCTCTATCGTGCACTTCTTCCTGCGAGAATAACCCAACTCAAAGCAAAAAACAAAAAACAAAAGAGATTTACTGAAATTTCTCAGCGAGTTACCTAGAATGGCATAGACAGTACCCGGTTGATTGTGAGCGCGCACGTGGCCACACACTCTACGTTCTCTACAATTGTTTGTTACCCAGACAAAACGCCAAAACACCAGAATTCAAGTATTGTACCTCTTACAACACACAGAGAATGCCAATTGAAAGTAAACTCTTTGTCAGGATCAGAAAGCGAGCAGTGGGCCACGTAGCGGGGAGATTACAAAACGAGCATTACGGGTCGCCACCATCATACGTCATCTGCTTCTGTCATACAGCACGTGTGTTTGGGTTCCCTGCGCGGGCACGTCTTGCTGCGCTGTCTTATGACGATGTTAATATTTCTATGGTTACGCCTCACCATTTGTGTCACAGTCGTTTACTCGGCGAGATGTGTTCCGGCGCGGAGCGGTTCCAGTGGGCCAATGGGCCGGCGCTGGTTGCAGTCACGACCGCTTGCACATACAGCCTCGCGTGGCAGGTGCCGACTGCATCCTCAACTCCGATGACGCGCGACGGTGGCACACAGTGGGCTAGAATATGTCGGAAAAAGCTTTTAAAATCTTTTCGAGTTGAATAAAGTAGTAATATCCATTGAAAATTGTTCATAAAGACAGTCATTTTAAATGTAAATTGAAAACAGACCTTGTGATTTGCATCCACTTGTATTTGACACTGTGCATCAACCAAAACTTTCATTCTTTTTGCTTTGACAGGAATCAACTCTCAAAACTTCATTTTGGTTTCAAATTCGAAACCAAATTCAAAATTTGACTCAATGACGTAATTACCCACAGCTTATTTCATAGACCAAAAACATTCGCATGATCCACTGCACAGTTTATATATTCCTTAATAATATGTTGTTGCTGTGGAACAATTGCATATAATATTTCCAATTGTTCAAAGCATTAGTTACCGCAACCAGAAAATTATCCTAGAAATTGTGTCTGACGCCCATTTGAAAGCTTATTCCGAAAATTAAATGCCTATATTTCATTCGTTTTCTATATTTACATTACTTAAGCCCCTTCGCCATTATAATATGCCCAATATTGTGCTAAAAATTGCACATCTTCTGTATTAAAAGACATCCAAAAATCTTTGAGTCTATTTCGTGAACTGCACCGCTGATAGATTTTATTTTCTTTCCCGAAAAACTGTTTTGTCCCAATACATCATTTTGGAAATAATTCAATTGCCCTGGCCAGTTATCTAGAGCAACCCTTGAACGCAACGAGCGCCTTGAGCGCGTTGGAACCTACTGTGTTGTGACTCGTGGCCCATTGTGCCGTGCCGCGGGCACGTAGTACCGCATCTTCCCGCGGGATGAGGCAGCAGTCGCGGGAGACGTCTGTCGCGCGATGTTCGCTTGCGGGCAACAGCCACAGGCTCGCTTTGTCCCCGCTCCGCGCCGCGCCGCGCCCCACATCCGAGAGTGCAGCTGGCGACGGCGGCAACTCAGTGATTCCGTGTCAAGTGCAGACAGCGCTGTTGTGGCTCTAGGTCGATTGCTCTGCGAGACGATTCTCATGCGACGTTTGATAATGTGCCTTTTGAATACCACTTGTAAATGTACTGTTGGCCGAATGAGTTTTAAATGATAAAATTCGTAAATGGCGACTTTATCGTGAAGTATGCCATTCAAAAAGATAAATTTAGAGATCGCCTGGCTCTGATTTATTCTGTTTTGCATCTGGATTTCAAATACATGATTAGGAGATTTTATGATGGGCATGAACCTTATAGTGATTACTTGTATTTACGCAGTTTTTTATCTGAAGTAATGATTCGATTTTTGTAGATCTTATATTTATTTACTCAGCACTTTTAGAGTGACGTTAAAAAATGAATCACCTGTATTTCACCAAAGTCAATTTACCATCTCTTCGGCGGTTGGTAGTATGCGGTTTTGAATTCTCTCATGAAGTAACCAATTTCTCGGCAGAGATGACATTCTAGAATACAAGGTTTTGAGAGCATTTCGTGTTGGTTTACTCTTTTACATCTGGAGTGACATTTGAAAATAAGCGGATTTTTAGTTCGCTTCTTGTTGATCTAACCAATACTCATCTGGAATGACTTGTAAACTTTTCAAGTTCCGAAATGCGACCGACTTTCTTTCACCGAATTCGTTGCACTGTGTCAATTTTGTATTCAACAGCTGTGAGTGTGAATGTCATTTCCGACACTTGGTTGAAGTATTTGGGTTTCAAGCTATACAAATGGAATAGTGGGACGCAAAAATGAAAGTTTGAAAATCATTCTCATATACCAATGGATTGAGGAATGTCGTAATATTGGTAGCCACATTTCAAAATAAGACAAAACAGTATAATTATAATAACTAACTCAACAGACATTAAATTTTGCTGTAGTGGAAAGCCAAGGTTAACGAAGATTTGCAATTATTCTCAGAGTATTGCGAACAAGAAAACAAGAGATAACAAAAAAGCATCCAAAAAAATACTTCCTATATTTGATTAGGTAGAGAACATCTAACACTAGTGAATTAACCATATATTACATTGTAGCATCTTAGCTTCAGTCATATCAATCTTCTACTCTAATATCGAAATTTACGAATATTTACTGATAATTTCTTATAATTTTAATTCAGAAGAATGTGCCAACCAATTCCTTCCGTGTAGTTTCATTCTACAAAACAAGTTGCAAATTTGCATTTCACTTAAGACATTGTTAGAGAGTGGACCGTTGAAATAATAGGATAACATGTCATACAATAATTTTATTGACTAATTAATATTAATACTTTTGGAAAGG
Source organism: Acheta domesticus (assembly GCA_031308135.1). NCBI lineage: Eukaryota > Metazoa > Arthropoda > Insecta > Orthoptera > Gryllidae > Acheta > Acheta domesticus. Next base: position 65,248,592 of record JAHLJT010009419.1, on the reverse strand, counting down.
GTAAGGACGAGAGCTTTTTGTAACTTTCTGTCATTGTTTCAACATGGAAATAGAAAGACATACTGAAAATAATAATAATAGTAATAATAGAAAAAAGAGAATAAATATTGCTATAACATGATAAAATATTCAATGTATATCACTGTAGCTCTTCATTAATTGTGGTTTTAATGCGGCTTTAGCTGCCGTGGTCATTGGTTCCTGGGATTGGGAAGAGAAGGAAACTGGAAGATATGAATGTATGCAGTCTAAGCCTCGTTCTGTAATGCTGCTCCGATGTACGCCGGAATATGATCAGGGACACGAGGGAAACCACAGAAACCACTGCTCAGAGCATTCAAAAAACACTGAAGTTAAACACATTAAAACATTCGCCGTTTTCCGGCGCACGACAACATAACTTTCTCTTCTTACGAAGTATTCAAAACGCGAGAAAGTAAAAACATCTGGCTCCTTGTTGTAATTGAAACTGTGACATTCCTATCACCCTTACACTCGACCGGCTTTATGTTTGTTACGAACGTTGTTACTAGTAACCTCTTGAACTGCCCATCTAACAGGTCGATTATTTCTGTCTCACAGGTCGCGGCAAGATGAAGAAGATGATGAACATGATGATGATGGGCGTGGCGATGAAGCTGGCCGGCCTGATCCCGCTGGCCATCGCCGGCCTCTTCGTGCTGGCGGGCAAGGCGTTCATCGTGAGCAAGATCGCCCTCGTCCTCGCGCTCATCATCGCTCTGAAGAAGATCCTGTCGCAGAAGCAGGGCGGCGGCCACGACATGGGCCACGGCGGCTGGCAGGGCGGCGGCGGCGGCGGTGGCTGGGACCGCCGCTCCTTCGACGCCCACGACATGGCCTTCCGCGGGCAGAAGCCTGCCTCCGCATAGGCGGCAACCCCTTCCCCCCCCCACTGCACGCGATGAACTCGCTCGCCGACAGGCTCAAGCCGGCGACCCACTCACTGCACGCTGCGAGCCGGACCTTTCTTTTTTTTTCTGTCGGTTCTGACTCGCGTAACCGTCCCGCCCTCCCCGACCCTGCTCAGGACTACATGTACTGAGGCACCGAACCACACGCGCCGCCTGAACCATGGACACCGAGCGGAACTTTTTTCTTCTTAGTTCTGACTCGTTTTTTCCCTCCTTTCTCAAACTTTGCTCACGAAAACGTACTGAAGTTCTAAACTACCACGCAGTCTTGAACATGGGAGCTCCACTTAATTCGTGTTGGAAGCTGAGCTTTTTGCTACGGTTTGCTCTGACTCATTTTTCCTGCCTACCATAACCTCTCTCACGAGTTCAAGTACTCACTCGGAACGCACAAGCCATCCCACCAAGGCAGTTCCATTCATATCAAGCTGCTACCCGAATATTTCCTTCCCCGTGACTGTGTCTCGTTCTTCCTGGATGCCCACGTTTTTCTCTCGGCTTACCACGCCGAGCACAACTCTTTTACTTTAACTGTTTTTCGATTTTCTACTTAATCTTTTTTACGAGAGTTCTAGCATTTGCTTCTGAACTCCACACGCCCTGCCCATTAGCATTAATTGCATGCTGCGATCCGGACATTTTATTTTCTCAGCTTGCTAATGACTTCAGAGCTCTTGCATTTCCTGTTGGTCTTACACACATGACCTTGAACCCCAGTCTGAACCCTAAACATAGGCAAGCACTCGTTCTACGCTGTGAGACGATCGCTTACGTTACACGCTTACCACTGACTCATTTGTATCAGACCTTCAGCACCATTGGTGATACAGACATTTTGAATTCAGGTTTAAAATGATCGCATTTTGTATATTCACTACTTGTTCCACGTTCCAAACCGAACATTATTTACTTTTTCTAATTTTCTAATTGCTACTGACTCGTTATTTTTTGTTACCAGAGCTCTAGCAATTGTAGATAAGCATTTATAATGCTTAACTCGGCGTTTCCCGCCACTGAACTACCGTTCAACTATTGTAATGAAAACCGACTGTTACCATAACTGTAGACAATCATACCACCGCAACACTCCACCAATACCTACGACGAAACTTGCTTACAGCTTTTGAGATATTTTTAACTAACGCTATCCGCAATTATGACATTTGCACTCAAATTATTTGCTCTGACAGCTGCTTTTCCGAAACTCAACCCTTTAACATTCGAGTCAATTCTAAAAATTAGTACTTCCCGCGATGTACTCAGGGACGCATATTCTTATGAAATATCATCTGATAATGGCTACGTTTCCCAAGAAACCGCTCTCAGATCTCTCTTCGAGTTTACCCGCGGAGTGACGACTTCCCAACCTCGCGCGCCACTGCTACCTTAGCACCCATCCGATCCGCCCGGGTCACGCTCAACCTCTTGCCGCCCCCGTCTTCGACTTTTTCAGAAGACGAGCGGCTAAGAGAAGACCCACCCGCATCCCGCAAAAGCGCACGAAGAAGGAACACGAGTTTTTTTTTATCTTCTGTTCAGTTTCTTCGTTGCCTTTAAGATCATAGAAGATCCATCCCCCTTTTTTTGAGACTCAAAGAGTTTCTTACAGTTTTAATGTTAAACCAATGATTATGCAATGTTTGCTTATTCTAGCATTCTTTTTATTTATTTTTGTTTAAGTCTGGCTGTGATGCCTGAGTGTAAATACTGTCTGAATGAAACAATGTATTTATTTGTGTGTGTACTGTTTAGTACAATAAAACCATTTAACACAATTTTTGTGTTTCTCAAATTTAAGCTCCCTATCTCTCCAAAACCTCAATGAACGTCAACCACAACGAACAAAGAGTTCTCCACTTGTTTATCCTTCATCCCCTTAACATTCTACCCTTAGATTGCCTTAGATTCTACCCAAACAAAAACTCAATCATACCGCTCACTAATAGAATCCGGAAATCGTATTAATAACCGTCACTCTTTCCAACAAACGGGAAAGATGTAATTGATGACAATATTATCTTGTTATTGTTTGCTTCTCGTTTTAGACAATCACGTCACATTCATTTCCTTTCTTTTAATTTAGAAATGGAAATATAGCAGCTCCGCGGGAAAAAAGTTAGGTTAAAGTCCAGTGCCTAAAACGAAAAAAGAATATTTTTGCAGTATATACTCTTTTGATTATTTTACTGACTTCCAAAATGTCCCAAAATTTGAACGTCCATATTGCAGTGTACAATGTAACATTACATTATCTGTTACTAGGTTCTTGAATTTGCAGACATTAAGGTCTACATGAGTTTTAAAATATTTCTTTGTAGCATATATCTTAATTTAAGTGTGATTCATCTTTGGATTAGGTAATTACAAAGTTAGATTATTTAAAGTTTTAAAAAAATCATCCAATATGCTAATTTTTCTTTCCAAAAAACGGGGTTTAATTTGAAACATCATAACTCATGAACAATTGAACATTTTTTAATGACTGTTCTTTAAGAGTGCTACTTGAATTATACTTTGGTGCTCAACTAAACTAAATTTGAATATCCATAAGGGACTTTTATGTACTTTGCGGGGATTTGAATTAGATCTTTTAAGAATAACTGGTAACAACAATTAGCAGAATAATTTATTATTGTGCATTTTCATTTTCTATAACAATTTCAGGTTTGGACACAAAAATTAACTGTGTGCTATTACATAAAAAATGAATCATAAATATATCTTTAAAATTAGAAGAATTATGAAGTTTCGAGTGAGGTCAAAGAAGAGAAAAGTCAGATTAAGATTCAATAGCTCTGAAGGGGTCATCTATGACAACCCTAGTTCTCTAAGTACCAGAGAGAATTGGTCCAAAAAGATATTTTTCTTTTGATGTGACGATATTGAGACTTAACATTAGTTTAAATTGCATTTTGAAAATTTCTCACAAAATAATCAAGTTTTTCTTTCATTTCTTGCGATAATGGGTACTTAAACTGCAAATGGCCTTGGGACGCGGTGCGCGCTTATTCCGAAAAGTACAAATGAATAAAAAACTAATAAACGTAGAAGCAAAGAGTTTAAGCATTGAAGAGTACACATATTAATGCACAAAAACAATGAAAATTTAAAATTCCAATTTTTCACGAAAGAACGTTATTTTGAGATATATGAATATCTGAATGAAACTATGTTCAAATGTAAAATATCTCAAGAAAGAAAATTTGACTGGATGTGAATAGATTAGTGTTCTCCTAGTGAAAAAATTATACTTCGTCTTGCAATTGAGTGCCCTAAAATACATAACAAGAATAATATTAATCTTCACAAGGAGATTGAACAAGTGTCTTCAGGAATACGACTTATTCACTCTATCAGGAATACAACACACACCTTCAATATGCTATTCAACTAATTCTCACAATATTTTAGACCTCATGAGCAGTATCAAACATTGTAATCTCAAACTGATTTCGACAAGTGTTGACTTTGAGATCTATTTATGAATTAAAAAGGTTAGGTAAGAGGATGATTTAGAAATGCTAGTGTTCTGAAAATGGATGAGCTGCTACGTCCACGAATTAATGTTAAACATACTAATAGAAAATTTGATTCCATATAAAGCTTCAACTTTTGTGAACAACTGGGGGGCTTTTATTTATGTAAAAAGCTATTCGGCTATTTGTACACATCATTAGTCATCCTACGAACAAAACTTTCTTTTCACAACGTTTCGGATTTTTCTTAACACCATCTTCAGGCGTAATACTTTAGTAGTACATTGTACATATGCCAGTATTGAAAAATATTACGTATACCATTACACATCCATCGGTAACTAGTACTATATTACATGATTGACAATATCTAAAATTATATACTATCTATCTAACATTCCATCAACCAATTAAATACAAAGTTACATCACACATCAGCATACCAACTAGCTACCATTTACGTGAAATACCAAACATCGATGTTTTTTACTGATTAATGATGTGTACAAATAGCCTTATACATGAACAAAAGCCTCAGTTGTCTACAAAAAGTGAAGCTTTATATGTAATCAAATATATATCAAAAGTCAACTTCCAAGAATTCACATTAACAATATAAATAGAAAGTTTACAAAAAATGTAATATTTTTGTATAAGAATGCTAAATAGGTAGTGGTGGTGACCGAAGTGTTGATTAGGTTCTTGAACTGTAGAAGTGTGGAAACGCAAGTTTTCGTTGAGTTGTGATGTATAAAACACAATAAAACGAGAAAGACACCCACGATCCGATAATAACTTCTTTTTGTAATTTTGACTCGTTGCGTTCATATTATTCTGACACATACCAACAACGTTTTCTTTATCTTTTTGACACGAGAAAACGAGAGAGAATAAATAAACTACAAGGAAAATGAGTGCTGGTTGATGTATTCTTCTTGGTAGGATTATAGAAAACTTTTTGCTAGTAGTATCCAGGTTATTTTATGGTAGTAACTTCTCATTCCTGTTCTGTGTATTTCGTAAATCTCATCAATAATCACACAAATTAAACACAATGAAAAAAAAACATGAAATTTTTTGAAATCATAGTTATCTTATTTCTGTTTACAAGTATCAGTTAGTTGAAGCTTAGTCCGCAAGTACCAGCGCGGCGGTACTGTCCTACGGATCCGAGCGAACCGTGTTTCACATCGTCGCCGTCGGAGCGCTAGCTGCCGCCCTTTCTTCCGATCCTGATTCAGCGACGACTGAGATAATGTCAGCTTACCGACTCTCCTAATCTTTGCAGTAGTAACGAGACTTTTAACATTTGTACTAGTAAGTTAATTTTTAAGGATGTTTGTAGCTCGTCCTTAACATTACTATTATGTATTAAAGAGTAGCTCTCTTGGAAGAAATCGTGAAAATATCACATCAAATTAACCGTCAAGATAATAGAAAGAAACAGGAGGCCGACCCATGAAAAAATGTCGGTTTGTTTTCTATTTACGATGATATTAAACATATTTAAAGAGAACCAGATGCACCGATTTCACATAATTAATGGAAATAAGATGAAAGAACGAAACGAGTTTGAGACGAAGTTGTTTTTGCCTTCTGTGTCATATTTTAAAATGTATTAATTTCTAAAGTTTGCATTTTTCAGAAAAAGTTAACATCTAGAATTCCGGTCTTTATTAAAGAAGCAATTATAGTTCACAGTAGAGAAATTCATTCAAAGATAGATCACGGCTTCTAAAATAATGTTCGAACATCAAATCAAGTAAATTAAATCCCTAGAAATCAAAATTTTGAATATCAACAGGTAAGCATTATCACTATCCTAGCAAAATAGTAGATTGAACTATACGCAGCAATTACAAACAGCTGTCACTATTTTCAAGTGATGCGCTGGTGGATACAGCTAAAATGATATTATTAGAGTTTGTTAAAGGAAATGAGCGAATGAAATAATTTGCATTTTATCTACCTTACACGGCAGAATATAGTGAGAGTAATAAGTGCAGAAATTTCATGTCTATTATGATTAAAGAGTTCACAACACATGGCAATTCTTTAGTAGAGTAAAAGATGAATATTTCATTTCAGTATCTATTTCGAAAATTTGTCAATCCTATTATTGATGGTGAAGAAATTTATTATTAGTATTGTTTCAAAATTAGTAAAAGTTGAGTAAAAATATATATAATACAAGTACGACTATTTACCAATAAACTTGAGTGTGATACTGCATTAATTTACATTCGTTCACGAATAATCACGTATGGTACATATTCGCTGATATTTAGTGAAATTGTTTGTCACATTTTGTGCAAGTTATCCTGAAAAATAACTATTGTTACAAATGAGTCCAAAGTTGAGTAGGTTTACTTAATTTTGAAACCATCTAAACGAGAATGTTTTCATATTATAGTGGCGTTTCTTTTTCATGGAGCTTTACTATGGGTAGGTAATGGTGGACGAGCAGCGCACGAACGGTAAGTAGTAGAAATAATATTAAGTCCATTATGAACAGTAATAATGAGACTAGTCGAACTGCCGTGACATCAGAGGCTAAAGGTTAAAGGAAGAAATCTGACACCTTCAGGATAGATGAAAACCAATTTAAAACAGAAAGAGTACAACAGAAATTATTTAGTGTCAATTGGGTCAATAACCATCTAATTTAATATTAATTTTAATGTTTTAATGATCATAAAGGTGATCAATAAGAGTTCTATAAGTATTTTAAAGAAGTGAAAATATAGTAAGTAATGGCATGATTTATTTTCATCGCTTCCTCGTGTCTTTTATTTAAAAATCAGTACATACCAGAAAAGTACTACCAACATGAACATTCTGGAAAAAAATTACCCAAAACACAACCTACACATAAATGAATATATATTTATTGAACCAACAATTAAATATAAAATTGAAACAAAAACAACTAAAAAAACATTGTGTTTCACATTTAAAAATTGTTTCAAGTCTTGAAATTGAAATGAAATGGGATAAATTTCTTTGACATAATATTGCTTAGTGAAACATATTTTCCCAGCAAATGAGTATTTCGTGTCAATTACTTTGTCATTAGTGAATGGAGTGCATGAATATACCAGAGAGGGAGCGGATCCTTCTCCGCTATAGAGCGATTTTTCTAACTCTGCCCCTGAAGCCCCTATGGCCACCATGGAATATCACACGGCATTTCGCGTCTTGCGCGATCATGCAAAATCTAGCGGCACGACTAAGGAAGATGCGAAATACCGTGGCATATTCCATCGCGAAGACGTGTCTTGAGGAGCAAAATAGAAAAACCCTAGTATAGAACGTGAGATGCGGCGCCGACTAACACTTGGGGGCTTTCCCTCTTCAGGTATGTCTCCCTGCACGGTACGGCCACAGCCGAGCTATGTTCTCAGCTTCTCCCACTTTTTTAGGTCGCTTTTTAACTACTTAGTCGTATAGAGACCACTGTGATTGTTTTAACTGTAGGGGGAACTGTCCTAAACAACACGTAAAGATAACACAAACACACACAAACATCAATGCCAGAGGCGGGATTCAAACCCGCGACCTTTCGAGCCGACGCAGCTACAGAGGATGACAGTTGTGTCCGCGGACCACGCGCTTCAGCGGAGGAATACATACACGTTTGTTTAGATCTACTTCATTCTCACATTGGAGAGCCTATAGCAACACGTTTCGTAGCCATGTTTATGTTTAAAAAAATATTAAATTGATAAAACACCCTCGTAAAACATCGTAATAACAGCTAATATAATTGTAAAATTTGTAATTGTAATTGTATTAATTGTAATTGACATAAAGATGGCTAATTGTGTAGAAATCACTCAACTTTGCAATAATTTTCTTCCAAAAAATGTTCTTTTTGTTATTTATGTTGGTAAACACGCACTTAACCACTTAGCAACCAACCATCTAAACAACGCTTTAAGAGCGCATCCATAGCAACGGCCATTAAAATGCTCGAGAGTCCATTAAACATATTTAAGCGGACTATCGGGTTTAGGTTTTATCAGTGCTCATAAATCTTAGGATAAACGTTGACGTTGACACAAAACACAATTTTTGGAATAAACGTAAACAATTCTCAGAGGAATATGTACCCGCTAGAATGTTTATTTCTCTTGTAAATTGTTCATGGACAAATCTGCGAATTCTTATCCAAGGCAAGCACCAAATACTCCAAAAACAAGAATGGCCTTCAAAGGAAGGTACATGTGATCGTCAGCCGCTTGTAAGAACTTAGGTACTTGCTGTTCTGATGTTTTAGGCTTGTAACCTTTAGACTTTTTCTTCAAATATTCAAGCATTACCAGAAAAAGCATTCAATTGTTTGATCACAAACAAATCATCCAGTACCACCAACCCTTCCTACAGAAAATAAAGAGTAATGACTATTTATTCTTAACTCATGAAAGTGATAAATGTTTATTTTGAATAACTATAAAAATTAGAAATAACAAAAAACATTTATGTAACTCGTCCTCTATTAGTCTTTAAGGACTCAGCCGAAAGATTAACTCCATCTCAGCGCATTACGTCGCCCTGTGGAGGGTCGCAGCATGGCGGCCGAAACGTTGGCACCTGTGCCTTGGACGCGGCATCTCCCGGACAGCCAAGTAAGTACTAACTCCGGCCGCGGAAGCCTACGCTCTCAGGTTAACTACTTGGCCTCGCTATCGCTCCGCCTTGCAGTTACCTTTCCGGCTTCGTCGTTAAAGACCCATTTAAAGGACTCGTGACATAAATATTTCTTAATCTTAACGTACCTTAAAATTTTCTTATCGTAATAAAACATAGTTATCTGCCGATTAACACAGTGATTGAAGATTTTAAAGCTTTTTTACAATTCCGAAATTTCAATAAAGTTCCACATATTAATAAATTCCACATATTAATAAACAACTGATATGATATACAATTCAATGAGCTGTAGGCTGGAATTCAGGAAATCAAATTTAGTCTTAAGTTAAATTTAGGATCTCAAAAACTTTCCAGTCCAGAAATTCACCATGAAGTTTCAAAAACCCTCACATAAACCGCTATTAAAACCCTCACATAACCCTCATAACATCGCTATTATCATGATTCAATCGTCACAGTCACGAGAGCAGATTTCAAATTATGATATTGTTTTTGCCAAATTAAAAAGCTATATGAAACAGATAAATCAAAAATAGGCGAAAATTACACTTAGTTCTTTTTTTGACAAAAACATGGATTCAATACCACAATGAACACAACAAAACAGAACACAGCCAAAGAAGTTCTACACGGAGTGTAGAACTCCACTGACTGAGCCAGTACGGGTGAGAGTTCAGTTCTCTCTCAAATATTCTTCGCGAATCGCCAGGCGATTGTATTAGAGACTGAAAATAAACCTTTCGACTGAGTATAACTCCTTCACACGACCTAAAATAAAGAGCCTTCCTAGTTCCTCACTCTTTCAGCCTAGTTCTTCCTCACTCTTTCTTCACTCAGCGTGCGGCTCGAACCCACGACCCTGAGATTAAGAGTCTCATGCTCTACCGACTGAGCTAGCCGGGCTGCGCGCACAGCTCTCCCTCAAACGTTCTTCCGTAACCGCCAGGCGCTCGTCGTCGAGACTGAAAATAAAACTCGTCGCCCAGCGTGGGGCTCGAACCCACGACCCTGAGATTAAGAGTCTCATGCTCTACCGACTGAGCTAGCCGGGCTGCGCGCACAGCTCTCCCTCAAACGTTCTTCCTTAACCGCCAGGCGCTCGTCGTCGAGACTGAAAATAAAACTCACCGCCCAGCGTGGGGCTCGAACCCACGACCCTGAGATTAAGAGTCTCATGCTCTACCGACTGAGCTAGCCGGGCCGCGCGCACAGCTCTCCCTCAAACGTTCTTCCTTAACCGCCAGGCGCTCGTCGTCGAGACTGAAAATAAAACTCTCCGCCCAGCGTGGGGCTCGAACCCACGACCCTGAGATTAAGAGTCTCATGCTCTACCGACTGAGCTAGCCGGGCTGCGCGCACAGCTCTCCCTCAAACGTTCTTCCGTAACCGCCAGGCGCTCGTCGTCGAGACTGAAAATAAAACTCGTCGCCCAGCGTGGGGCTCGAACCCACGACCCTGAGATTAAGAGTCTCATGCTCTACCGACTGAGCTAGCCGGGCTGCGCGCACAGCTCTCCCTCAAACGTTCTTCCGTAACCGCCAGGCGCTCGTCATCGAGACTGAAAATAAAACTCGTCGCCCAGCGTGGGGCTCGAACCCACGACCCTGAGATTAAGAGTCTCATGCTCTACCGACTGAGCTAGCCGGGCTGCGCGCACAGCTCTCCCTCAAACGTTCTTCCTTAACCGCCAGGCGCTCGTCGTCGAGACTGAAAATAAAACTCTCCGCCCAGCGTGGGGCTCGAACCCACGACCCTGAGATTAAGAGACTCATGCTCTACCGACTGAGCTAGCCGGGCTGCGCGCACAACTCTCCCTCAAACGTTCTTCCGTAATCGCCAGGCGCTCGTCGTCGAGACTGAAAATAAAACTCGTCGCCCAGCGTGGGGCTCGAACCCACGACCCTGAGATTAAGAGTCTCATGCTCTACCGACTGAGCTAGCCGGGCTGCGTGCACAGCTCTCCCTCAAACGTTCTTCCTTAACCGCCAGGCGCTCGTCGTCGAGACTGAAAATAAAACTCGTCGCCCAGCGTGGGGCTCGAACCCACGACCCTGAGATTAAGAGTCTCATGCTCTACCGACTGAGCTAGCCGGGCTGCGCGCACAGCTCTCCCTCAAACGTTCTTCCGTAACCGCCAGGCGCTCGTCGTCGAGACTGAAAATAAAACTCTCCGCCCAGCGTGGGGCTCGAACCCACGACCCTGAGATTAAGAGTCTCATGCTCTACCGACTGAGCTAGCCGGGCTGCGCGCACAGCTCTCCCTCAAACGTTCTTCCTTAACCGCCAGGCGCTCGTCGTCGAGACTGAAAATAAAACTCTCCGCCCAGCGTGGGGCTCGAACCCACGACCCTCAGATTAAGAGTCTCATGCTCTACCGACTGAGCTAGCCGGGCTGCGTGCACAGCTCTCCCTCAAACGTTCTTCCTTAACCGCCAGGCGCTCGTCGTCGAGACTGAAAATAAAACTCGTCGCCCAGCGTGGGGCTCGAACCCACGACCCTGAGATTAAGAGTCTCATGCTCTACCGACTGAGCTAGCCGGGCTGCGTGCACAGCTCTCCCTCAAACGTTCTTCCGTAACCGCCAGGCGCTCGTCGTCGAGACTGAAAATAAAACTCTCCGCCCAGCGTGGGGCTCGAACCCACGACCCTGAGATTAAGAGACTCATGCTCTACCGACTGAGCTAGCCGGGCTGCGCGCACAGCTCTCCCTCAAACGTTCTTCCGTAATCGCCAGGCGCTCGTCGTCGAGACTGAAAATAAAACTCGTCGCCCAGCGTGGGGCTCGAACCCACGACCCCGAGATTAAGAGTCTCATGCTCTACCGACTGAGCTAGCCGGGCTGCGTGCACAGCTCTCCCTCAAACGTTCTTCCTTAACCGCCAGGCGCTCGTCGTCGAGACTGAAAATAAAACTCGTCGCCCAGCGTGGGGCTCGAACCCACGACCCTGAGATTAAGAGTCTCATGCTCTACCGACTGAGCTAGCCGGGCTGCGCGCACAGCTCTCCCTCAAACGTTCTTCCGTAACCGCCAGGCGCTCGTCGTCGAGACTGAAAATAAAACTCGTCGCCCAGCGTGGGGCTCGAACCCACGACCCTGAGATTAAGAGTCTCATGCTCTACCGACTGAGCTAGCCGGGCTGCATGCACAGCTCTCCCTCAAACGTTCTTCCGTAACCGCCAGGCGCTCGTCGTCGAGACTGAAAATAAAACTCGTCGCCCAGCGTGGGGCTCGAACCCACGACCCTGAGATTAAGAGTCTCATGCTCTACCGACTGAGCTAGCCGGGCTGCGTGCACAGCTCTCCCTCAAACGTTCTTCCGTAACCGCCAGGCGCTCGTCGTCGAGACTGAAAATAAAACTCGTCGCCCAGCGTGGGGCTCGAACCCACGACCCTGAGATTAAGAGTCTCATGCTCTACCGACTGAGCTAGCCGGGCTGCGTGCACAGCTCTCCCTCAAACGTTCTTCCTTAACCGCCAGGCGCTCGTCGTCGAGACTGAAAATAAAACTCTCCGCCCAGCGTGGGGCTCGAACCCACGACCCTGAGATTAAGAGTCTCATGCTCTACCGACAGAGCTAGCCGGGCTGCGCGCACAGCTCTCCCTCAAACGTTCTTCCTTAACCGCCAGGCGCTCGTCGTCGAGACTGAAAATAAAAACTCGTCGCCCAGCGTGGAGCTCGAACACACGACCCTGAGATTAAGAGTCTCATGTTCTTCCGACTGAGCGAGCCGGGCTGGATGTACAGTCCTCTCCGAATCTTTCTTCTCTAACTGCCAAGAGCTCAAGAAAATGATTGGAAATAAAACTATTCTCCCAGCGTGGGGCTCGAATTCTCCTTGGAATGACACCGGTATGCGACTCTGAAATGGTATCCAGTCTTTACTTTTAAACTCTGTACCTATATCTACGCAAAACACATGACCATAAATGTATTTTTCCGACGAAATGCAATTGATGTGCCTGTGAATAACAACAATTCTTCCACAATAACGCTGGCCTACTTTTGTAAATCTTCCATATAGTGGAAAGTAATCAAAATATTGCAAATTGCAGAGAAACGTTGCAAAGTTTGCCATTTGAAAATACGGAGGAAAACTCAAATAAAAGCAAATTGAGATTTTGTGTGAAATTTTGGGAGAGTAAAGTTATTAATATTGTCAATTTGTAATTTATTTCATTTTATTTCACACGTTTTCTAAACGATATTGTTTACATAGTTGCAGTTGAAAAGAAGTACTTGCCTGACAGAGTTACGGTAATTGCTGGAACGGAACTCCTTTACACAGTTGCTACCGTCATCGCAGCCTGGTGCCAGCCACCCGTGACATTGGTACCAAAATCAACCGCTAGATGCCGCCGTCTTTATGTTAGCGCGCCGCCAGTACTTTTTGTATTCATGATGGTTAGTGCGTTCCTTCCCTTCTGTGACCAGAGCGTAGACATATCAGAAATAAAAATATGAAATCGCACGTTCATTGATAAGAGATAAATACAAAATATAATAGAATACAACAAAAAATATTTAAATAATAACTGACAAAAGCCGTGCAAAGCACCAAATGTCGGAGGAAAACATACAAAATAGCATGCAGTATTTAGATTACAATAATTTGAGTAAATTCTATTAGAACAGTTGTAATATCTTAATAGTTTTAATAAGTAATAATTAATTTATTGCAAAAGCAAAAAAATCAATATTTTTGCGAAGATGTCAGGAGAAATATATTTCGCTACTTTAAACCCTTCGTATTTTTCGAAGAAGTTCTGATAATTATCGCAAGAAAAAAGTTTTATCTCCAAAAATTATACATAAATGTAACAGAGAGAGATACCTGGGGTTATCTCTTACCCCAAAGTGGGAACCAATGTTACTGAATATTTATTTAAATTAAATTATTTATTTTAAATATTAAATTTTTTAATTATAGTATTTAGCTTAATTTACTATGAGTTGAAATCGCAAAAAAAAAGTCTTTTGCATGTTTTTCAAAGATAGGTTTGTGCATTTCTAGCATGTACTTTTGTAATTTTACTTTGAGCGCACATTGGATTTCAATCAATCTATTATTTCTTCTTGCTCGTGCAGCGATTAAAACATATATCTGAGAGCTTAGTGGGTGCTTAGTGGGGAGCATCAAAACATACTTCATGGTTGAGAGTAAATTAAGATTTTTTCTGGAGTGGAATTGAAACGTCCCTTCATGCAGTCATATAAGATTATTTCATTACCCCAAATTAGTTCTCTTTTTATACAAAAGTTCAAGACAAATAATAAGGCATGATATAGACAAACCTCAAAAACGAAATAGAATAAACACAATTTCACTCTTGTACTTTTCATTTGGAAAATTTGCAAGCTAAAAACAAAATATGTGGGGTACTCCGCATTTTTTTAGGGAGATATCGTGAAAATTATTCCACCTAAATATTACTTACTTTGATAAGTATAAAGTGATTGCAATAATGTAAATTAAACATATAATGTATAAAATAATATAATGTTATGTTGAGAATAAATCATTGATGCATAAATTGATGCAGATGATCAATATAGTGCTGAAATGAGAATATATAATTGATGCAGCAAAGGGTGAAGATTGAAAACCATATCAAGCGGAAATGGAAATGAAGATCACTTCAGTTTCTTAGTAATGCTAAGAACTATGATTATGTCAGTGCAAAATATTAAATAACGAAGAGTTAAAGTGGTACAAATATATTTTTAATGTATTAACTTTTATTTTGTGACACTTTAATGCCTTAAGGTACATATGATTTTTGGTATGCTGAAAAAAATTAAATACTATACCAAAAATGTTCATAGGCGTCGAACTGATTAAATTCAAAACTCTGAGCCAGGTTTACTTCAACTTTCGTAATTGATTTTTGATATTGGTTCTGTTATTCCTGACAATGAAACATTAAATTTATGAAATATTTGTTGTATAAATATTCAGACACTTTTTAAATGGAAGTTTATTTCTAAGAAAAATAAATAGTTAATAATGAGAGAATGACAGGTCTTACAGCACAGATACTCGTAGCATTCTTGCTAAACACGTATTGTTAATAATAATAATCCTTATATTGTATTTGAATAACCTGAGTTTGTCAGTGGGTTCGTCTGTCCGTCACACACAGTTACACCACTCGGCAGCAGTGGCTCTGACTGGGAGGTTCTAGGTTCGAGTCCTGGTGGTGACAGAATTATCGACACTAGCTTATAAGCTAGATCGAATTGAGGCGCTATCTGGAGGAAAATTCTAGCGGCCGGCTGTTCTGATCGGTAGTTTTCCGTGGTTTTTCTGATCTACACCAGGCGAATGCCGGAGCAGTACCCATAACAAACGGGCCACGGACCGCTCGCTATCTTTCCTTCCCCTTCCTTGTCCTATCCTCACCCCTTACACATATTTACCCTCACATGCACTACACTACCACACATGCTGGGAGGCCGGTCAAGGGTTTAGAGCATCTCCCGTTGCTTCGCTGGAGGGAGATACCTGGTTGGGGAAACCCCGCTAGTCGATGGTAGGTCGGCGCCGGATCTCTCCATCCAGCGGGAGAAGATCACCGCCAACTCTCGAGAAAGAATCATGCCCTACACCTACGAACCTTTATGGTTCAGGCGCCCGGAATCACTAACAATCCATCAACCACTTCCTGTCGACCAACCGACACAAATAAATCATCATTCGATGCGTCTCGGCATTCTGATTTGTTGGATCCTTCGAGAAGATACTCAGAAATGTCCAAAAATATGTCATGGCGCTGCCATCTAGCGATGACCGCGAGAACAATGAGCCCCAGAGCCTCGACCAGGAAATGACAGATTTCTAGAAATTGACAGGATGACGCTGTTTACAGGATGCAGGACAGGGCTTGAAAGTCTAGAAAGGAAAAAAATGTTATGTTTAGCATGTGATAATGCTAATGAGATTATCCCTTTTGCAGGATAATTTCAATTACAAAATTATATTTCAATATAAATCTATCAGCATGGAACGATATGTTCCAGTACAGGAGCTTACGAATTTATACAATTTCTTTAATAAGCTGCCTAATTATACAATGGAAGAATGTTATCTTGTTCACAACTCTTCTGAAGCGTTTGGGTTAGGTTCTCGAAAAACGTTTTCGTGAGTGGGTCGTGTCTATAGCCCGAAAGAAAATCCTACAAAAACAGCTGCGATCACACTTTATTTTGTATTTAATTTTAATTATTACGAGATCTGATTAATAGATAATGTACTACGATGAAGGAACCAGACAACTGTACGTGTTGACACATAGGTGATCAAATTATTTCAAATTTGGCACCGTACTTGGAATTCAATCATTTATAACAATTCTTTGAGGTTAATTAAGAGCAGAGAGTATACAATTAAATCGTCGCGCCTTCGATATTATTAATTTTCGAATTATGTTTCCACCCCAAACCGCAGGCTACCTTCCACAGAGAAGGGGAATTCATTTTTTCGTATGAAACTTTTTGGAATGGACTGAACTGCTTTGTACTTATGAACTGCTTTCAAAGCTGCACGGGAGATGGCGCCAGCTACTGGACGCCGCGGAGTCAGCATTGCATATAATGGACAAATTCTGAGAATCAGACTTTCCAAATAAGACTCCATGAAATCCAATTGTTTGAGAACTTGCAGCCGACAGTTTCACAACGGTTCGCCTCGTCAGTATAGAAGCTAGTAATATGCGCGTGTTGATTGCATTGAAGTTTGTATTGCAAATATTCAAGTTTAGTGGCGTTTCAAAACTGAATTCTCCAGGCATTGCGCGCCAAGAAGGGGCTACGCATATGTGCCACAAAATTTGTTATTTAATAACGAATAACAGTAGAAAACGTTTTCCTTTCCCCCAGACGTAATACTGACTTCAATACTTATTTAAGCTTATGCTGAGATATACTAACAGTTCCTAAATACTTGTCGTTTTTGGAATTTCCCCTGATGTCAAAAGATGGTAGCAGTTTTCATTTCGGCACGAACTTCTTCAGAAGCTCCCCGAAATACTCAAGCTATATTCACAGCCTCAACAATTGTGCCTAAACCCGGGATTAGGAAGTTATAGTGATGTATTGTGGTAAAAGTCAAGTCTGCAGCTGTGGTTTCTGCGTGAGGTTATAGTGCGTTAATAATTCTATAGTTTTAAGGTGCACCTTCAAAGGGGTCACGTTCTTTCTCAAGAAGCCACAAATCACTGCCTTGTTGAAGATAAATAGCATAAGCATTTCTTAAAATTGCCCTCTCAAATAAGTATCTCAAAATGCTCTTGAAAAAAACAAAATTGCTTAAAATGGCAATGGTTTCATTCAGCATTAGTTAGAATGGAAGATATCTAAATTCCATCTCTGATCTTAAGAGATCAAGTATAGAATGTCTAATGGAAGAAATGAGGTATGGAAGGGTATGGAATTAACTGTTAAAGATGCTTTAAAATAAGATTTAGATGAATTAAATCCATCTTTGAAAATCCTTAAAAGCATATTTATGCATGTTAAAAGCCAATGTCTCTCTGTATCAGCTATTTTCACCAAAAAACTTCATGTCAACGAAGTAAACTCATTGGCAACCTTCCCACTTGTAAAATTACCCACATTTTCGGAAATGAATGATCAGTTTATGCAATTTTATTATATCTTCATAACACTAGCAGTGAAAAATGATTCACTTAGCAATATTGAAAAATATATGCATCTGCTCTCGCACTTAAAAGAGAACCTTACAATTTATTAAACGCTTTAAACATGTCAGGAGATAATTTTCATTGAGCTTGGAAATTATGAGTCGAAAGATACTCAAATAAGACAAAAAAATTGACACCAATATCAAAGCTTTGCTCAATTTTCTATCAGTTAAGAATAATTCATCGTCCCTTACACCATCCATTTCTCAAATTACTATGAATTGGAGTGGGTTAATATCAATGGCATTAGAGAAAGACTTAGGAGGAATAATCCTACACAATACTCTCTAAACTAGACTTCAAACCTAGGAGATCGAGGTATCTTAACCACAACTCGTCAAAAAAGATTAATGGCTTGCAAGAATTATTAGACTCTCTAAACAAAAGGGCAAATGCCTTGTAATTCAATGTGGATGTTTCTCAAAAAACACAACCTAATTCTGTTGCAGTTGGAAAATTCCATCCAGCCAGGTGTTTGCTATTAACGTACCTGATTCTGCGCAGTGCGTCTTGTTCCCAGAAAATCACTCAATCTACAAATATATCCAATTTCAGCAAATGACTGTGCAGGATCGATTGCAGGCAGTATGGGGGAGTGTACCGGGAATGGAAGGAAAGCGTTGACACGTGATGCTTTGTAATTAGGAAAGACTCACTCCTGCGCGAAGCGTGCCGTATATTTAACGATAGATTTGAGTTATTACTAATTGTATTAATAACTATTTTCAAAATTATATTAATGTAATATTAATTTTGTAAATTAAATGTTTTTGTTTAACTCATTTATATATCTTTTTAGACCCTTCCTTGCGCTAAAATAATTTTTAAATTATAAAACTAGCACAAGAATATTAGTGTTTCATTACATTGAGTAAATATAAATATTTGTATCTGATAAGGTTTTTCATAAACACGGACGTTTTTGATTAATATTTAAGGTCTATGAAACCTTTAAAAATGAGCCTCAAACTGGCTAAATAATTTAATCATTATTATTATTATTATTTTTATTATATTTTGCCTGTTTATTTTATACAAAACTAGACAGCAAAATTCTCATGTTCTTGTTAAAATATGAAGAGAACAAAATTAGAGCTTGTGGTTACAATAGAGTCGTTAACATCACGAAATGGTTCTTGAAGAAAGAAGGCTTAACCACAGTTTGTGGAAAACCTCAAAATTCCTTGATAGCTTACTGGAAGGAACTAAAGATGCAAAGAAAAGATGTTGCGAAGCATTTTTGCTGTCCTCAATGCGCCGGTTCGGTTATCCACAATTCAGTCAACCTTTTCGTGGATGTCCGTTACATTTAGATCTGTATTAATACTCAACTCTCGCTAACACATTTGTTTCACATACTTTTGCTTTAATTTGCACGTATTAAACATACTTAAACTTTATGATTTTTGTAAATATAATACATAAATCAATAAAATACATCAATAAATAAAATACATAAATCAATATAACGTGTTTGTTTCATTTTCTTCCACATGCAACTTCTCCACCTGCGTAATTGTTACTGCAGGTACAAC
The DNA here is from genome assembly GCA_031308135.1 of Acheta domesticus. Classification (NCBI taxonomy): domain Eukaryota; kingdom Metazoa; phylum Arthropoda; class Insecta; order Orthoptera; family Gryllidae; genus Acheta; species Acheta domesticus. The sequence goes on along the minus strand of JAHLJT010009419.1, from coordinate 65,229,295 downwards.
TTGTCTATTTAACTGTTTAAAACTGAAGCTGGAGAGAATAATTTGGAGTCGAAGCATAGGCCGTCGTGGTCGGAGTCAGTGTTTACTTGCCTCCGCGACATGCCGCCCTCTAGGCACAGAGACGCCAACGTTGCGGCCGTCATGCTGCGACGTTTCCTCACGGCAAAATACGAAATCAAGGCAATTGGTTAAACCAAAATTAGAAGTAATAGAGCTTCTTGGAATGGTAAACTATCGCAACCAAAGATGACAGGTTCACGGTCATATATTTTATCGACATCAGTTATAAAATGATTATTTTAGTTTGTTTTTTTTCCTTCATGATTTTTTTCATTCACGAACGCTTCAAACATGTTCGTAAATCCAGAAGTATCTGTACCTAGCTATTTGAATTTCATTAAATGTGAACTTCAATACGTAACGTACTCGAGTATTTGGGTGTATCATATTGACACATGCTAATTAGAATCGAAAACAAATCTTATTGTATAACAAATAGCTATAATATTTTTAAAAAAATATACCGGGAGGTCTCTCCTTAGAATAGTGTCAAAAATTATAATAATGTACATGTATTATACCAAGTTAAAAATATAATTTAGATAATGAAAATTACGTAATTTCAAATCCATGAAAAACATTTATTTTTAACACAAAAAATAAACAGGTAAATAATATTCAAAAACTGCAATAAAATATTAATGTCATGGTCGTAATCTATAAAGAGCTAATAAATCACCCGACAAGTCATTTCTCTTGTTTCTATTGCAAAGTTATAATAGATCTTGTAAAATCCGTCTAGCTTCTAACAAATGTGTTTGGAGCTCGACAGTGAAGTTGTTCATACCGGGAACAGAACACTTCATTGCCCATGAGCCGTTGTTTTTCTTGCTATTGTGTGAAGATGAGCTATATGTTCACTGTCGAACATATTCATTAGTAATTAATTCTCGTATTACAATTTTTAATTTAACTGCCTGGCATTGATCAAAACGGGGGAATTATCCACCTGTTTATTTTGATTGAAACTGGATAGCTTTTCATCGGATTATGAGTTTACTCCCCCTTCTATGTTTCTACAAAGAAAATCAGAATCACTGTCTTTTCCTTCGCTCTGAAAGATGTGTAATTGCTAACCCATCTGTACAGAGTAAATCTTCCGAATGTGGACGCCCGCCCAATGAAGATAGTAATGGCAATGAAAGGTCCCATTTTGACTTTCTGCACCGGGCCCACGAGAACGCCTCTGGTTTTGGGGTACCGAGGAACTTCGTTTCTTCAATCGAACGTGGTACTTCACAGACGACTCTGAGGCGTCACTACGTGCTGTAATAACATAGGTTAATTATGGTCTCTGATTTCACATTAAATGTTACTTAATGGAATCACAGTGGTGTTGAGTCGGGTTAGCCTTCTGACAGAATGAGTAGGGGAGAACAAAAGGCATGAGCCTTCTTCACGCGAAAAATTTAGTTGTGTTTCTGCAAGTCCGCGAATAGTTAAAGTAGTTCTTTTTATAATTCATGTTTCATTAATTTTCGATTTTTAAAATGCGGAATACAACAATCTCAACAGATACCAAATCAAATAATTAAATGTGTATTGTTCAAAGAATAAAAATGGAAAATCACAATTCGATGTAAAAAATAATGATTTTATATAAAAAACCTGCTGATGCCGTTTACCAACAGCATCTGTCTGGGAGAGGAAGACAATAAATAGGACAGACTTATATTGATATTGAATCCATAGAATTGAGGGTCTATTGAATCCATACGACGGAGTACATTTTTAGACCTTCAATCGAAATACTGGACACAAAGGGTAGATGCAGAAAAATATTTTATACAAATATTAGCCAACCGTAAAAAATCAGGAAGGTATTTGTATCAATACTGTGATTGAAGAATGAAAGAGTTGACATGTCCTTTTTACATTCTTTAAATTTGACGTAAAGCCTCTCATCCAAATGTAAGCTTTCCTTGGAACGAATCAAATCTTACCTTCATTACGCCAACTTTTTAAGCCTATTTTGTCTATTATAAAGAATGGGCCCTATATATTGCAAACATATTTTTAAAGTTAGTTTTTCAGTCAATAAGATTTATGCATAAAATACACTGTGAATATATGCAAAGATGTGGATTGACTCAACATTTAAGACACTCCAATGCAGATATTAATCAATAATCATACCCATTTATTTTCATAAAAAATAAATACTAATAATTTTCTTGCATTAGGGCCAACAACAAAAGTAGGCCTACTTTTTACATATTTTTTTTATCATTGACTATTTCACTCATGTCTATCCGCGTCGTAAGTAGCCAATGGTAAGCCTGGATATATTCAAATTAAACCAATCCCAGATGTTTATCGCCATCAGCTTGTTTACCTTTTTTTATCGCTGTAAAACCTTTGTTTACCTTTTTAAGATAACGATAGCAATTGTTTCACCTCCAAAATAGCTCTTGTGCATCAATATAATATTAAAATGTGTGGTTTTGGTAATGTTTAAAACTCTGAAATAGAATCTATTATTAAAGATTCAGTGCCGAAAAACAGCAAAAGGAACAGAAAAAGTGTGTAAAAGAAATTTCAAGATTTTGTCAAGACAGAAAATACAAATGGACAGCACAAACTACAAATGAAGAAATTACACATGTTTTAGGCAATTAATATACGAAGATTAGATTGTGAAGAGTACAAAGAATATGCCATCAAAACTATGTGGAACGTTACAACCAAAATTATTCAGGAAAATATTTTAATAGGGTACACACGTGTGTTCAATCCATTCGAAATTGACGAATTCCGCTGCTAATTCATCTTGTACATCTTCCATTTCAAATACTTCTATGGAAGACCAAGACTTGGAAACCAACTTCCTACAACTTTAATGATTGTGATTTTAATAAATGTTCTTGTCAGTAGCCTTGTTATAATTGTTTTCCGAAAGTTTTATTACCATAAAATTGAAACAGATTTGAAATCATTTTCTGCATTAAACTGTTATTCAAATTTTACTTGATCGTAAGTTATTCCAGGAGGCAGTAATAAGTCGGAACTGAATGAAATGTTTTCATTTTTCGGTTGTAATTTTGAGTAATATTTCCCTTTTTCGTAATTCCTGTGATTTAAACTATCCTTTCAAATCATGTAATGTGTTTATTCGTGAAATAGTCACACTAAATATCACTCGAAGTGCTGTGCTAGCCGGTAAATTCACTCCTCGCTACGCGAGTCGTGAATTTACCGGCTAGCACAACACTTCTCGTGATATTACTTATGACAATAGAAATCCATGAAACAATTCTTCCCTCTGTTTAAATACATGTTTACTTTAAATTGCCACATATGTGTATCCTCTCGACCCTGGTAATTTGGAGGTTGTTCTTTTTTCCTTCCAAAAATTGACCAGTGGCCAAATGGATCGTTGCGTACACTTTCGACTTTTGTCTTGCAGTTTCAATAGGATCAGAACTTTGTGGCCTGCCTCTCTTAATACATTGTGGTCCTAATTTGCACAGGGTTTTTTCTAAATCAACCTTAAGTATTTTTGTAGTCTACGAGTTGCACCTTTTTCTGCACAAACTTCCCTTTGCAATACCCAAGCATTGATGACAATAATGTCAAGCAAGTGGTAAAATAATCTGTACTACCACTTTTTTAATTTGATTGTGATGTGAAATTTCCCAATGTTGCTGTCAAGGAGATCAACATTTCTCATAGGGGATATCTATACAGACAAAACATCAGAACATGGTATTAGACATATTATTTTTTCTTCCTGTTAAATATTTTAGCCTCTCGTATTGACTACTTCCCTACAAAAGTGGATTATAATTCAACAATGTTATCTTTTAATATTACAGAAGATCAACTCTACTTTTGTAACAAATCAACTCTACATTTGTAACAAATTCCTCGGAGAGACTTCTAGGGTTTTTCATTGCTTGCTGCAAGAGAAACTTATCTTTAGGAAGTCTGTTTCTTGGCACAGTTTTAGTGGATTGGATTGCTTGTTGAAACAACTAAATGCAAAGAGAAATACAATTGGTTAATTGTAGATAAAAGTATAATAGTTTATAATTTGGATTTTTCGGTATTTTTCTTGCAAGGCATATCACAATATTCGCACATACCCTAACATCAGGCTCATCAGGATTTCTGAATCGTGACTTATTTTCCTATCCACTGTAAATTTCAATCTTGTTGGCAAAACTCGTGTTACCAAAGAGCACAAATTGTTTATAACCCTATCCATGATGTTTGTTTTTCATGTGATGTCTCACTTTCAAAGGATGTCACACTTCAGTGGCACAAATTTCTTCATCAATTACAAGACGTTCAGACATTGGTACTGTCAAAAACTGTTGATGAGGTAATCCAGTACAGATCTAAGTGTGTATAATTGGTCACTCTCTGAACTATCAGAACAAAGTTGTAATAAATTATTGTTGAAAAGCAAAACAGAAAGAAGCGCTTTAAAAGCCTTTTGCGTATTACTTACTTTCAAAAACTCATTACCCAAAACATTACTCCAGAGATCACGAATATTTGCAGGAGGAGTCACATAATTTTGAAACCTAAATCTGAAGTATTTCTGATGATCGTAAAATGAGTAATTAACTGCCTTGACAGGATTCACCAGCATATTATACAAGTTTGTTTCCTCAATAATTTTCCCAATTCGAGTACTAACGACTAATTCAAATTTAAATGCATTGTTTCTGAAGAAACGTTAGAATGCACGTCATTCCCCGACATGTAACATATGCCAACACGCGGAGGGAGCGAGTGATGGATAAGACTGTTGTAATATTGTCACTTAGTTTGGTATTTAGTTAGTTATTATGAAATAAAATGTATAAAAACATAAAGAATATTTCCTTCACATTACTTAACAAAAGTAATAACTATTGTCGTGAAAATCTAAGATGATAAATGCGGTACGGAATGCCGCACGCGCCTGCTGGCGGCAAATGATGGGTTGCGCCCGCCGGAGGGTTAACACAGTAATTTGTCTATCCTGATTACTGTCACCAATGGCCCCTAAAGTGCTTGGAATAACACAATGAGAACTAGTATCTGCTTGCATGTCACCCTCCGATTTTTTTTCTCCATAATTTAGTATGCAACTTCACTGTCACCTCTGTATATTAATCTTCAGATTCCACACCCTCTTCTAACAGGGTTTTATAGGTCAAGGGGCGGATCATCTGAATCATCAAAAATATCGTCATGAAATTCATCCTCACTCTCAGAAGGACAGAAAAGGTCCTGCAATTCCAAATCAGTATATTTTTTGTCTGCCGTATTCATCATTGATTATAAATACATGTCTTTAATCTGCCTACACATTAAAAAAGAAACGACTGGTGTCACGAGGTTTGTTGACCGTCAGATATTAGATTATTTGGTGAGTTGTCGTAAGTCAGAGAGCCGAATGATTGTACATCATTCTCTTTGCTCGCTGCTGCCGTTCTCGCGAAAGTGGAATAGACTCCCAAAATTTGTAGATAAGCAATTCGAAGCCTAAACAGAATTCATTTAATCACGGGATTTTTAGTAGACTATCTTCTGTTTAATTTGAGAGAATGCTTATTTTTTCCTGATATATGTAGGTACTAAAGGTGAATAAAGTGATGTGGTTATGTATGTAATATGTTAACTAAAATAAGCTTGGAAATAGAAAAGTATATATTTAACTTTTCGGCAAATACCTGACTCTTATGAATCTTTTCGTTTAATCAGTTTAAAGTTTTGGAGGGTCGTATTTTTCTAAAAATTATTATATTGCTATACCATTAATTTTCTACCTTATAACTTACTGTTTTCTCAGCGTAAGCTTCCAATAGATTTGGGGCAACGTGTGTGCTGGTACTTCAAATTAATTTATTTTATCATTAATGATGCAATAATGATAAGCCTTGAACATTAATTTCAAATGTGCAGGTAATGGTAATAAATACTTTCGAGATTTTTTTTGTTGTGTAATGATTAGCGCGTTTGATGATATGCGCGATTAATGATACGTACCTCTGGGCCGCGATTTGATCCATGGGCAATCTTTGTGGAATTCGTAGTGAACATTCCAACTTTCGTCAGATATTTTCTTAATTGCCACAATTCCCACGTTTCTCATTCACCTATTTATCATTCACCATTGTAACGTTTAGCTACAATATACATGATTTGAATCCCAATATAAAAACTACAACAAGATCAAATCAATAATTGTAAGTAAAACGTTTGTAAAAGTACAAATTTCACATCAAGGTGATCGAATCAGTTATTATATGCGATAGAATTGGTACATGTATAATTAATCATACTAACGTACATCCAACCTTAAGTCTGCTTTCATAAAGGAGAAAATAAAATTGCTAAATAATATTTAAAGAATATTCTTTTTCAAATTCTTACAACGGTTTATTTTGAAGATAAGTGTGCCCCTCAACTCACAAACAAGTAATCAAGAACAGAATGATTAAAATGTGTTGAAAAAGCCGCACATATTCTCTATACAAAAGTGTTTGAAAAGATGGGAATGTTTAAAAAAATAAAAGAAGAGACACGATATTGGTACTAAATAAATTCATGATGAGTTGAAGTTATTTATCACACAGGAAATTATATAGTCCTATCAAAAGCATTGAAACGTGAAAGTTTATTCTCTTCACTCCAGATTTTCGTGCCTTATTGAAATATTACTAATAATCATATAAAAAGAGCTTCATGGTATGCGTGATCGGAAAAAGCAATAACGAAAGTGGGGCAAAGGAACATAATAAGAGACTCAATAAATTTTACTCCAAATTTCACGCTGACCATTAAAGTTAATAGATCTGTAAAAATAATCCAGATATTGGCACCAAAAGCCAGCACATTATCATTATTTAAGTTCAATTGGTTAGAAAGGAATAACAGACCTCGGATATTCGGAGAGGTGGATTCGTTTCTTCTCCTACCGCGAGATGAGGTTGGAATTTGGACTGCAAAATTTGGTTCTGATCTTTGTACTAATCCCGATGATATCCCCCATACTATCTAATTTCGAAGAAAACAATAGTTATTCTCGGTATTGTGCGACTAATTGCGTGAACGTAAATAATAATAATAATAATAATAATAATAATAATAATAACAACATTTATTGCCATCTTGTTTTACATAGATAATGTACATTGTAGTTTCTTGGAATTACTAACCATCGATAACCAGTTGTGATGGTTAGCAATCCTGAGTTTATAATATATTATCTGTTTACTTCTGCGTAGTATTTTTTATGTGGGTGCTTTTAATAATATTATTTTTTAATTTACAACCCAAGTTTTTGTGAACCTACAAAAAGTAAAAAAGACGTTACATAGTGAAAAAAAATTCGGATTCAAGTTAGCGCTTTATCCAACGATTGAATGGGTGGTGTTGCTTAAAATAATTTGGCCTTTAGTCTCGTGAGTGTAGTGAATGCCGTGGTGGCAGTATGCCTCATCTGCTGGAAGAGAGATACGGCTCCGACATACACATCAATTTCCATGTGTTTCCTATTTCCAGATATCTCTGCTAAGGGAACACCTTTCCACCCTAACAAGCACCGATCTCCTGATATTTTTGAAAGTGTAATGAATGTATAAGTTAGTGTGTATGTGTTTGTATATAAGGAACGAGGAGAGGCCAAGAATGAGGAAGAAAATATTGCGCTCAGTGTGGCACGTTTGTGAAGATATTACTCCGTAATTTACTTACAATCAATGTGAGAAACCACAGAAAGAACGATCAGAGCAGCCAGTTGGTAGAATTCTTCGCAAGACGGCGGTTGAATTTGATCTATCTTTTTACGATAACATTGTTCTGATACATGAGAGTTTCAACACAACTTGTTAACGATTAATTATACTACTGTGCATTAAATTACGATAATGTGACGTTTATGAATCTTTATTATTCAACTTTTCATTATTATCCTTCTCCTCTTTATCCTCCTGGGTTTAGCGGACCTGTTAATCTACAACAGTCATAGTTAAACACTCCGGTAAATACTGACAATCAATTATTTTATAAGAATTCACTATTTTCAAAATTGAACCCTGACGTTAGACTTTTGAGAAAGAGGAAAACCTGAAATGTTCTCTACATGGTGTCTCAGTCCGATTTCGGGGATTTGGAGGCTGTAGCAGTGTCATAGGAATCGCAATAGGAGATCGGATGAATCAGAAAACCATGGGCTCCAACGATCAACTTACCCTTCCGAAAGGTGCTAAAATTGTGTTGAAGATTCTCACTTCAAGAGAAATTTTTTTAACCTGTCCGATATCTCAGTCATTAACATATTTTGTAGAAAAGTACTGATTTAATCAACGTTCAAATTTTGGCGCTGAAATTCACCATTCATTAATGGTTAATCATTTGAAGACAATGGGAAGACTATAGTTTCATCAGAGAACTAATGTTTGCAGTCATTTGTAACCAAGGATGGCAAAGATCACATATCTCTAGTCAACAAGCGCTCAACAATATGTTAAACGATCAATATCGAAGTAAATTTACAGTAGCGGTGAGCTCTTCTAGCGAGGTGAGATCCAACGGAAACGTACATTTCTGGAATGAGGTGGTGTGAATGAATTCGAGATTAAAACCTACAACTCTGGTTCGACGAGACGGACTTTTCGAGAGCGGACAAATCTTTGTCTGTAAGGCAATCGCTGTCGGACTCGTGACCAAAGTCGCTAAGCCAGTAGTGCCGTAGTGATCTTGGACCGTGGGGTCGCGGGTTCGAGTCCCGCCTCGGGAATGGTTGTATGTGTTCGTCCTTTCTCCCCCTATCATCATATCGCTCCATATCGTTTTATCCTCATACCATAACGTTACATCCAATGGTGTTCACTAATGTCCTAGTAGTTGATGCGACCTTAAAAAAAAGCAATCACTGCCTCTCCATCAACCGCACACGCCACCATCACATATCCCCAACTATCGCATGGTGTGTCCCAACACGTTGTTGAGCAGTGACCCGGATGAAAGCCGAGGGAAAATGCCGGAAGCGGAGAGTGAGTGGCAGCGGAGCGGAAAACAGCACGCGCACGAAGGACACATGACAGGGAGCGCTCCAGTGGAGATAAATGGAGGCGCGACTTGTTGCTTACCCCGTGCTATGTCCAGAAAACTGTAACATTTCGACAATATCAAAGCAACAAGAACATAAGTTTTGCAATTACCAGAAAAATGCGTTTAGACGAAATATTTTTTAATGACAGCTTAAAGATACACTAATTATCTTGAAATTATTGTGCAGACTTTCTAAATAAACTTTGCAGCTTCAAATAGATACGTAGAGTTTTCTCTGATATCTTAACAGTGAAAATAGGTATACTTGTAAAAGGCGTGAAAAATATTACTGAAATTGTTCTAATGCAAATGATAAACTGTGTCTTAACTTTCACGATTTGCTGGCATGTTCAGAGAATTCTATTTTCTTCGAAAAACCTAATATATTGGGTTTGACTGGTCATATTTGCATGAATGATTGATTATTGATTCCGAGCACGTCAACTGCTAAGATCATTGGTCCCTTTTTTTAACACCCTTTACACTCACAGTACTGCAGGATTATCCTGCTTAGGGTTAGAGGAAGTTAGGACTCCTCTTTCAGCCATTTTTCAGGTTTATCCTCACTTCCAAGGCCCTCTGTACAGAAGAATGTAACGGGTTTCTCTTAGATCGTATGTCTAGCAGTGTGGTGAATATGGCGTGGCAAGCGTCAGGCTTCAACCGGACACCTTTTTACTCAATATTTACTGCTTATAAAGCCAGTAAATATTGGTACTCATTTGGAAAGAAGGCTGAGTGAACCTTAGAGTCGCCCTGAATAGGACATCATCGGATAAAAATCCGCAGTCATGCTTGGATTTGTCCCTAAGGGTAAGCAAGCGTGTGTCCTAACCACTACGCTGCCACGACCCTTAGTCTCGTTCTGTGCACATTTATCGCGGGTGGTGGCGGTGTTCATCCCTTGCTAGATTGTGAGATCCGGCGCTGGCCTACCCGATGGCTTGCGAGGTTTCCCCGAGCAAGTGTCTCCCACCAGCGGGGCACCGCCCCAGCCGGGACAAGCTCTATGCTTCCGACTGGTCACCCGGCGTGCGTAGTAGTGTAGTGCATGTGAGTGTGTTTAAGGGTAAGGGATGAGGATAGGACAAGGAAGAGGGAGGAAAAATCTCGCGTAGTCCGTGGCCTATTTTTAGGATACTGCTCCGGCATTCGCCTGGTGTTGATCGGAGACCCCACGGAAACTATTGATCAACGCAGTCGACCGCTATAATGCTCCCCATCCAGCGGCTGAACTCGACACATCCATGTAGCTAGTGTAGTAAATCCTGGTGCCGCCGTGACTCGAACTCTAGAATATCCCATTCAGAGACAGTGCAGGGACATCAATTGATACTCTCAGCAACCTACATTATATGATTGGGTCGGAATGACTGCATGCATGTAGCGATATTTTTAGGTCACAGAAATTCTCCTCCTGAGCATTCACGAGGAACCGCTCCAACCTCCAATGGGCAACGGGTCGTCCAGCGGCCGCCAGCAGGGAAACGGGCGGCGAATGCCGGAAGCGGCGGACTGCGCGACAGCGGTGTGGGAAACAAAAGCGCGCGCAGGAAGCAGCGGGGGAGGGGCGTGTGGGGTCCGGCGGAGACAAGTGGCGGCGCTGGGCCGGGCACGTAGCCGCGCCGGAGGAACCGCAAGCGCTAGCGGAGAAGCGGGCGCAGAAGGCGGAGACAGCAGCGAAGGTGGAGGTGGAGGTAGAGGCACTGAGAATGGTGGTGATTGTGCTGTTGGTAGGAACAGGGATAGAGGCGGGGGCGGAGGCAGCGGGGGCGGCGGGGACAGCGAGGGCGGGGGCGGTAGAAGTGAAGACTGAGACGGTGGCGCAAGAGTCAGCAGTAAAGGTGGAGATGGAGGCGCTGACAATGGTGGTGATTACGGTGTTGGTAAGAACAAGGATAGAGGCGAGGGCGGGGACGGTAGAAGAAGTGAAGACTGAGACGGTGGCGGAAGAGGCAGCAGTGAAGGTGGAGGTGGAAGCGCCGAGGATGGCGGTGATTATGGTTTTGGTAGGAATAGGGATAGAAACAGGGGCGGTGGTGACGGTGGTGGTAGAAGAAGTGAAGATTGAGGCGGCGGCGGTGGCAGCGGCAGCGGCGGTGGCTCTGACGGTGACGGGAGGGAGAATGGGAATGGAAAAAGTGGTGATAGAGCAGAGGCCGTGGAGATGAAAGCGCTGGGATATGGGGTGATAGGGATGGGGACGCTGGAGGCATTCATAGCGGTGAAGGCGGTGGCGGCCTTGGCAGTGTGGTGGTGAAGGCCGCGAGGATGACGATAGAGAGAGGGAGAGAGTGGGGTGGCAGAACTGCTGACGGTGGTTGGAACGGTGAGGGGGCGGGGCGTGACTGGAAGCGGTGGTGGCGAAGGTGGAACGGACGGCACTGTGGTTGACGTGTCGCCACCGTGATGGCACGTTAGGCTCTGGCGGCGGCTGTGAGGTAAAGATGAAGGCGAAACGGTGGTGGTTGGGACGTACACGGTGGCGGAGAAGGTGGCAGCGGGTGGAGGCGAAGGCGACGGAGATTGGTGGAGGTGGAACCGGAGAAGTGTTGTAGGGGGTGACGGTGGCGGAAAAAGAGGGAACGGCGGAGGTGGTAACGGAGGAGGAGACTGAGGCGGTGGTGGAGACGTAGGTCAAGACATAGAGTAACCTCTTTAGTCTATGGCCAAGGCGCAGGTAGTGGCAAATTCGGATGGTGGCGGAGGCGGAGGCAGAGGCAAAGAACGAGGCAAAGACGGAAGCGGAGGCGGTGATGGTGGTGGTAGTGGCGGGGGGGGGAGGCGGAGGCTGAGGCTGAAGCGGTGGGGACCGGTGTGCGCGCGCTGTCACGTACGCCAATCAATCTTGGGGCGGTGACGCTACGCGCCGCGTGCGTCAGGGGAACAGATCTACCGCTACACCCTGTCTTGCAAGTCGACGTGCGGTTCCTGGAATAACGAGGAGGCTTCGGATTTTGAGGCTCTGAAATCTTTTTGTTGGCGTCTGAAAGATGACCAAAGCTTTTGAAATAGGGAAAATATCCTACGTAATTTATTACATAGGCTCATAAATGTTCATAAAAAGGTTTTAACTTATTTTTATTTTCGTTCAAATTGTTTTACTAAAAATAGAAAGTATGAATTAGGAAGAGGAGTGCATATGACAATGCTAAAACATAAATAACAGTTTCTCTTATTTTCGAATCATCTAGGTACAGTACTTTTTATTTTAACACTTGATTAGTGCATATATTCATGGTTGAATAGACAGCACTGTGCAGTACTGTAGGCACTAGACATTAACTGTGTCTTACTCTTCTGATACAAAAATGCTGCCAGGTTATACGGAGAATTGAAAATATTTTCTTCTTTACTGTGAATTTCAGTCCGTTTCCTCTAGTTTCCGTCTTTGCGGCTTCAAGTACTCCAAGCAGTCATTTCTGTATTTTTTTTTCAAGAATAAGCTTTTAGTTATGAACAGTTATTGAGCGTTGTTCTTTGATATCGTCGTTTATAAAAGGTGTTCGTTAATTTCGAGCGTCTTCGCCAGAAGAATATTACTTATTACTATGCCAGAGTCTCTGCTATACGGCCATTTTTCGTGTATGGAGGAGGAGGTGCAAGCCATAGTCTTGTAGAAATTCTATAATATTCACTCTCTCTGGAGACAGCGGCTACAGCGGACGCATTTGATCAGAGAGACAACTCTGAAAAAATGGAAAAGCCCAAATTGTAAATTTACAATGTTTGCCTTATTATTACTTTTCCTTTGAAATTTGCGGGCTCAGGCTGTGAATACCTTGTATAAGCAATAATTTGATGCTTTCCAAGAGAAGATGCTTCTTCTTCTTCTTCTCCTCCGCCTTCTACATTTCATGGATTACACAGGAGTGCCTATTTCGGAAACCATCGTCTTCTCGGACCTTCCTCCGGTTGATATGTAGTCCTTTGTCAGTCGAGAAATTCAGCTTCTGCTCATTTGCTCCAGATGACTGCTCGAATTCATTTTAGTGTCACTTGTCTTCTTCTGTCTGTTTTTATCTCTAACTCTTCACGTATTTCTTGACTTAATTTTGTCATCTACCTAAGTACACCTTTTTAAAGCTCTAAGAAATATTTGTGCGACTCTCTATTAATTTCTCTTTTTGAGAGGGGGCAAGGTCTCGCTTCCATATATTATTATTGGTTCTGCCATTCTCTTACAGAATTTAAGACTGGCTTCTTTTCTTGTTTCACATTTCAGGGTTCTATAAATTGTCCTACAAATATATTTAAATCATTTTAATTTGTTTGTGACATTGTCGTCAAATACAGAAGATACTTCGCATTCTAAGTAATTAAAACTGAACTTGCTTTACAGTCTTCCCATTCCAAACTATTTTTGATCTGGCAGGGTATTTTCCATGAAAAGCCATCACTTTAGTTTTGTTAGTAGATATTTTAAGATGATAATCTTAAATATATTTTACAATACATACATACCTCTTTGCAGCATGTCTTCATTGCTGTGTTTGCTGAATCATCTCCATATGCAAGAAAGTAAAGATTCATTTGGGCAGGGTTTAGTTGAATTCCCGAGTTAAAAATTTCTCTCAATTTGTAAAAAATGTTGTCAAGATATAAAATAAAGAATTTTGGAGAAATAAAACCTCCCTATCTAACATTTTTATTTGTTTTAACTTCTTCCGTCAACCTTTTGGGGGTATCAATAACAACTTTCGTGCTTTGGCACAGACTTAATAAGCATTAATAAGATGGTAAATTTCTTCTAATAAGTACGCTCCATCATGTCTTTTTTCTACGATCTGTTTGATAGTAAATAAGGCATCTATAGTGCCTCGACACTTTCTAAATCCCAGTTGGTCTTCGCCTATTAAGCAATCACCAATTATTTTCAGTCTTTGATGAAGTATTCTAACATGTATCTTATACGCACTATCCAAAAAGCTGATGTCTCTATAATTCTCAGTTTTCTCTGCTATCTTTCTTAAATAATGGGATTACTTTCGCCTTTAACCATTTTTGTAGTATTTTACCTTGTTTCAGCACATGTTAAACAAATGTAACAATCTCAACTGTAAAGGCATTCTACTATATTTCCAACTCATAGCATTTATTTTGTCTAATCCTGTTGCTGTCCTACTTTTAACGCTTTAATGGCGTCTGTTCCAAGAGAAGCAGGACTTATATTTTCACTTCGCTGGTGTAATACTTTCTAATTTGGTTTTTTATCTTTATATTTTTGAACGGATAAAGAAGAGACTTGTCTAACGATCATCGAAAGAATTTTCTTCAGAGTATAATTCGTCCAAGGTAGAATACATGAAGTAACATTTAGGTCGTCAGTGGGACAAACTGAATGACAAAAACTCGCAGTGAATGAAATATCAACTCTCCGTAGAATACACTGAAAGTATGCTCCTTACTATGTTATTTGCTCAGGTTTTCCATTCATTCCAAGCGCAACAACATGGTTGCATTTTCCTTGAGTAACAGAACTCTTACAATTACAAAAACAGGGAAATCGTAAAAAACAACAGGTTACAAGACAAACAAAGAAACAAATGTCGGTGCTTATATGACAGTTAGGAGCCTAATTATGAAGTAAGATCTGAGGTAGAAGTGACGGTTATACATTCTTACCTCAAAAATAAAAGTAGAAAAATCATGTAATTTCAGTCTTCAAAATCTTTCTTGGAATTTGGTGATTTGAGTCGTAGTGTAGCTACGCACATCATTCCAAGCAATCCTGTTTTTTCCTGGATTGTTGATGTGGCATTTGAATACTTCCAAAACTTCATTTCTGTAGTAAAATTGAGTTATCAGAGGTTTGGCGTCTGGAGGGAATTATGTTTAAATTTAGTCAAGTGTATTACTTACCGTTTATGTGATGCTATAAATGAAACATACCACGAAGCAATGATGTGAATGAGTGATATGGCAAAAATAACCATGTAAAGGACACGAAAATAAAGAACCTTTCTAGAATGAATGGTCTCAAATTCGAAAATTCTAAAAAGGGAAATAATAACGTTCATAGCATAGCATAGAATAAGATAAAATTAGATAATTAATAGATAAAAAATAAATACAAATTTCTTACTAGTATATAATACAATCTTTACTGTGATCAGCAAAATATTATAAGAATGACAAAAAATTACAGATATGAAACATTTAAGTGAGGAGTTAATATCTCATGTTAAAACCTTGACAAACGTGCTATTCTCTCTCATAAATGATATAATATTTTTAAGAGAACAAAGCGCACTTTGTTTCTTCTAAACGAAAGGTACCCTGAAATGACAAACGTTTCCTACATTTTGTTGTAAAATGTGTCATACTGACACTATCAAATTACGCTACATCTTGCATGGCGAGCATTTCCTCCCAAGAAAGTCTAATTTAATGTGATGTTCAGAGCAGTTTATTAAACCATTAGTCTAACAGAACAAGAGGGAAAAAGTGCGTTTTAAGTCGCCGACCACAGTGGGCCTAAAACAAGATGACTGCAAAGCACTTCAAAAAACTAAAACTATTAAATGTTGAAGAACAAGACAAATTTTGAAGAACCTAATTGTGAAATTTTTCATTTGAAAAATACTATTTCTATTTTTGTAACTTACGGTCAATAATTGAACGACGCACATATGTAAAATGAACTTTCTTAAATAAATATTTCATAATATCATCACCGTAAATATTTTGAAATCAACATGTGTTTTGTTAAGTGGTATGCCTAAGAATTTCAAGAGAGAACATACCTAATAATGTACAAGCTGTTCGCACCAAGAAAACATTATATTTTAGATGCTTATTATACGACGAACATGCTTTACTGCAATAGTACAGAAGGAAATGGAAAATTATTTATTTAAATTTTCGCAGAAACTAATAATGAAAGTTTGAATTTGAAGAGAAACCGATCAACTGATCAACTTGATTTCTGAAGAAAAATCACGATAGGCGTAGATTGAATAGTTAGGCGGGATAGGCAGTTTTCAACAACCCTCCACCTAATTTCTGTGACCATTATGAATTCGACCGTGTTTTTCAACGGGTTGCGCGTCTGTCAAGGAAATATCTCAAGACCCCCTGCGATTTGGCTGATGTGAATAATGTTTTAAATGATGAATAAATATGACTCCCTTGAGTGTTTTTTTTTCTGAGATAAACATTTTAAAGGGAAGGAATAGTCCTCTACAGTTGGGGCGAAAGAGATACTTTGTCGCAAAGAAAAATTCAATATTTTGAACTAAACACAATGATAAAATGTACATAACAAAAACATTACAATTTAACATCAATATAGTTTTCTATTGCTCAATTTCAGGGCTAAATTACCCCAAATATAAAATCATATTTCAAAAATAGGTAACGGAAGATAATTAAGGAAACTAAATACAAAGGAGTTTTTATAATGTTATACTTCTGTTGAAAAGAAAATCAACAATGACTCAGACAACGGGAGAAAATCGGAGAGAACATCTCGGGATATTCCCTTGTGAGTCACAACTCGGGAAACAGGAAATAACGAGGAAGAGAAGCATGGAAATTGGAGAGACGAGGAAATTGGAGAAACGATGAAATTGGAGAGACTAGAAAATTGTGGAGACTAGGAAATTGTGGAGACTAGGAAATTGTGGAGACTAGGAAATTGTGGAGACTAGGAAATTGTGGAGACTAGGAAATTGTGGAGACTAGGAAATTGTGGAGACTAGGAAATTGTGGAGACTAGGAAATTGTGGAGACTAGGAAATTGTGGAGACTAGGAAATTGTGGCGACTAGGAAATTGTGGAGACTAGGAAATTGTGGAGACTAGGAAATTGTGGAGACTAGGAAATTGTGGAGACTAGGAAATGGGAGAGACGAAGAATTTAGTGAGTCGAGGAAATTGGAGAGTCGAAGAATTTGGTGAGACGAGGAAATCAGTGAGCTGAGGAAATTAATGAGACGAGCGAAAGGGAGAAAAAATATCATTTTTGGGCATTTGAGAGGATAGCTTCAAATCCAGCAATCTGCAGTTTTCGTGATTTCGCAAAGATGGGCGAAAGCTTTCTTCCTTCGCCGCGGGCCCACTGAGCGCCGCGCCGCTCCGTGCCCCGGGCGAGGGCGGGGCGGGCTCAGCCAGCGGAGAGAATTGCATGAGCGTCCTAAACAAGGAAATTACGCGCAGCGCGATGCTCAAGTGAAGCGGAAAACGCGCGTCGTCTTCTCCGCCAGCAGAAAAAGGAGGCCAGCGCGAGATGCTACTCCCCTCCTGCCCTCGGGCGCACTCTTAGCAGGGGAGCTGTACTGATATCCTGTTCTGAATTGTACTGTAGCAAAATAATAAATACTCATGAGTAGGGGGCGGATTTTAATGAAATTTCATCATTTTTCTTTTCACTTTAGAACAATGCTGGTTAGTATAGAATTTCATTTTATATATGACAAAAAGAAATGGCCCATTTTTCATACTTATCATTTTTTTGCATTTTCCATCGATTTCGACTAATAAGTCATTTTTTTGCCGTTTTATGTCATTTTTATTTCAATTTTTGCTGATTTCATCGATTTTAATATAATTTTAATGGTACTTGCTTCTAGAAACAAGATTTTCTGTAAAGAACAGTCCAAATCAAAAGTTTTCCAGCTGAGTTCACTTGAACAAAAGGAAGATGTCTCTATTACATCCGTAACATATCAAACAGCTTGATTTGTTCACCTGAAGTTGTTTTCATCTAATTTTTTACGTCATTTTTCTTTGTTTTAAGGCATTTTTAAGAAATTTTAAGAGCATTTTATCGATCATTTTTTACAATGTTTTAGGTCATCAAAATACGCCCCTTACTCGTGAGGTCTATTTCAGAATTTTTGTATTTTTGCTCTGAGGTGTTAATACAATAAATGCTTGATTGGTTGACACCATTTCTACTTCAAACTCTGGTAATTCATACTTCCGGAGCAATCGAATTACTTGCTGAATAAAATTATTGGATAAGTTCAGTAACTGTATTAGTCGTGAAATTGGATAAGTGAAATATTTCGATAAATCGAAATATTGTAAAGCCGAATTATTCGATAAGCTGAATTAGTGGACATGTCGATTTATTAGAAACGTTTAAAAGTTGGATAAGCTATTAAAGGGAGGATTTATACTAGTTAGTAATGTTAGTAATAGGTCAATTAAAATATAATTAGTAATTATAACTAAATTATAATTACTACTAATTATTACTAATTATAATTAAATTAACTCAAGAACTCTACCCTTGTAAACATTATCTGTATTTTCAAGTTCTACTTTTAGGTAAACGCCAATTAATTTTTATTTCTCGCGTGTACTGAATCATAATTAATTGAGCTTACACTCTGTAACTGATCTGTACACACTTATACCACAAGACTGAACCACCTTTTGCGTTTACTTGTACGAAACTCTCCGATAATAAGTGTTAGAATTAAAAACGGATACTTATTATTATCGTTCTTTAATGCTGTTTTTACGAACGTTTTGAACAAAAGAGTGATGATCAAAACACTATTAAGATGCCAAAGAAATGAATTTTAAAGAAGAAACACTTTTAAGAAGAAACAATATAATTTTATATACATTACTGAGACATTAGTAAAAGATGAAATAAATACCACAAAGGTAACAAAAATCATTCAGGTTTTTATAAACAGGTTGCGAAAATTATCAAAGAAGAAAAATAGAAATATATATCGATCGAAACGAACCTCGAGCTTTTAGCGTTGGGTGGACAAAGCACAGCTTGATCTGTCTTTGACCTGACTTGTTGCGTATACAAATAAGGTTTCGTTTCTGTTAAATACCAGTAAACAGCGTAAGACTGACTGTAACACAAGATCCTAAACGGTAAAAGTTTTAATTCTATATTGACGGCGGTCTCTAATTCTCAACCAAAAATAACAACTTAAGAAACACACAATTTTGCAGTTTTGAAGGCAATATGGTCATCCAGCCATAGAAAGTGTAGTGTTATAGCAATGGATCAAGGAACGCATTCCAATGCCTTCCTCTCTCATCCTTACCTCAAACCTGCATCAGTAACGACGCGCGACTTTACAATAATGTATTTGCTACAGTAGCATTTTGATTATATAATTTGCCGCAAAAGAATTGATGTGAGTGATGAATCAATATGAAGCAAGACATGATCAATATAAAGGTTTCTTGAACTGTTCTTCTTCCATGACTCCAGTAACGAATGAATGAAATAGTGAATTCATGAATTATTTCGGTGAATTCACGAATTATCAGAAGTTGAGTACTATTGAGGTATTTGGTAAACAGAAAGCAAGAAATAGTGCCAGAATTTCTATATTTGTATGAAGTTTAATGAAATATTCTATTTCTGTATGAAATTCTGAAGACAGATTTAAACAGGGTTGAATTTATTTAAATAGTCGTGACCACAAGTCGGCCATGCAGCCTGTACAAATACAGTTCTGGGGATTGGTGTTGTTAGCGGCAATGTCAGAAACAAAGATGTGGTCGAAGTCAGATTAAGTGGCAGGAGAACATATAATATTGTAGCGTTAATTTAAATACTTTAATTTTCATCATTGATTTAAAGAATTGCTGGAGAATATATAATTCACTGCGCTTCATCAACGTAAGATAGATGATTGAAACTATAAAAATCACGTGATTTTCTATAAACGTTCAAAAATAGCTTACAGGTTATTGCCTGTGAAGTCTGACAATTGATTCTCTTCACGAAAAGGACCGTAAGGACAGTACCGACCTCTTTTAGGACCGTAAATCTAAAAAACGTGCTTTAGTTGCTTAAATTACACGTTTTGAGACATTTTCTGGAATCTTCTGGATAGATTCCGAAAAAATAAATATTTCCCCATCAGGAGATCGAGACACGTAAAATACCTCTTCATGTGTCATCATAGGCTGAAAGGAAATAGTGTAATCATGAGTGTCGGACAAACGGACGGATTAATTATAAAGTTCCTACTATAAAAATCCTCAACTAAACAAATACCTTTCTTTAATACTTTGAAATATTGGTAGTTTAAAAGGTATTTCATTCTTTTAAGCTGTATTTCATTCAAAAATATCTGAAGTAAAATATCTATTTAAAAATAAAAACCGATTTTAAAATTGAATTTCTTTTAGCACTAGCTCAAAAAAGTCTATTCACAAAAAATGTGCCTCCTAGGAGAGGAAACGGGAGTTAAATAGGAGGCGGAGTCAGTAAAGAGGCGGTTTGTGGGGGTTGAAGCCGTGTTGCTCATGTCGTGTTACGCACTATGCACGTAGAGCCAGGGACTGTGACTGTGCAGTGGAGAATATCAGCTACTGGCAGCTACTTGGCCGCAGAAGATGAGATGCTGTCATCGAGGATGAGATAATGGTACTAGTGGGACTAACAAGGTGTCTAGGGAATTTTGCTAGCATTCAATTTTCTTAAAAGACATGCCCAAGAAGCATTTTATTCTGAACCACATTTTTACGTCAGTGCGTTTAGTCATTGTAACACGCGTTATCGCGTTTATTTCCTGTATATCTAAGAGGATTGCGAGAACATTAAGACTGTTCATTATCTTTATACACTCATTTGTATTAATTATTTCATTTATTTTTTTAGAATGCAATAAGAAATCCGTTCACCTGAAAATTTATTATTATGTATACATTTATGTTACACCCTTCTTCAAATTCTAAAAAAAACTAGAAAAGACTCGTAGGTATTAATTCAAAATCGCGCGTTTTTTACCTTAGGATTGGGATATCGAGGGTATTTCAATTGTATTGGTGTACTAAATATATTTACATTCATTTGAAAATTTGATACTTAAAAGTCCTTTATTATGTATTTTATAATTCACGGTAGACCATGGTAATGTGAAATACCAGTTATGAACCCACTGGTTAGAGTTGTAGAAAAGCCTCAAATGCCTATTTTTATACATGATATCCTACAAGGCATTTTTAATATACTGCAGAAGACAATCACCTACGGAGTACAAGTGCATGCAGGATTATAGTAGTGATATGGTAGGGTAGTATGGTTTGCGTAGAATGACTATGCATCACTTGAGTATGATCCACAAGCTAAGAACTCTTAGTTTTAAGGTAAAAACAAGGAACTCTTAATAAAGAAATATATTATCTGAATCAATAATTCTAAAAGTCTACATTAAATTCCAATAATTTTCGCATTTCGCATTTCGAAATAATTTGAGAGCTAGAACAGTGAGTGTTTGAATTCATACTTAAAACGAATCCAACAATTTACTTACAATATTATACAATTGCTGCCAGGCAAACCATCTGCATCTCGGATAGGTTTTTCGACCAGACTTCCTTGATTCATTGAACAAATATTGAGATATCCACTATATTTGCCTCTGGACGTAAATGTAGCTTTAGTACGACTGTTTGCTGTGGTGCCTTTATCCTACCTTTTTGACACTCAAAAGATTAAGTGAAATTAAAATCCAACGCTCTTTTTCACCACAGGTTTAGAATTTACGTGTACCTAACACATTTTCCTTCTGGTGTACTAGATCAGCAGGGTATTGATAAGGATGACAGCAACGGATAACCGTGCCCTGGCAGAATAGCGACCGCGTCTGGGTGGAATCTGTGGTCGCGGGGGCGGGGGTAGGGGTGGGGTGGGCGGTGAAGTTCGGCGGTCGGGTTCGCGGTTTCGGGCCGCCGCCGCCGCCGCCGCGCCGCTCCGCTCAGTGTCGCCGCGTCGTCAGTGGAGCAGCCTCGTCTCGCCACGGTGCGCGCAAGCAGAGCGAGCCCCGCCGACCCTCCGCCCTCGCCACTAGCGCTCTGCCCTCGCGCCGCGACGCACCGCGAGGACGCACGCTGCCACGCCGCCCAGCCCTACGCTCAGGACGCATCGTCACAGTCTATGAGGACATTTTATGAAGACGTTTTGTGAGAACGCACCGCGAGGACGCCCGCTCCGACCCCCCGTGCCCTACACTGAGGACGCATTGTGACCACGTTTTATGAGGAAGCAACGCCAAGGCGCAACGTGTGGGCTATTGTGAAGACGTCGCCTCGTTATCGTCTAGAGGACACTTGCATCTTGAGGTCACGTCGTTAGGAAGAGCCATTACGTTGCATTCTGAGGACACATCGTAAGGACCTATTGTGAGGATACACCGCCAAGACGTAAGGACACCGCTCCTACATCGCTTCCACTTTCCATTAGTCTGCTCTAAAACCTTTCCCCTGATCATCCACTTTCTCCTGCAACTAGACAATGTGAGCGACAGCTTAGACTCACCCACGTTTCCTTCCAATCATTACTAGTACCATCAACATTACCCAGCACTCACCAAAAGCGAAATCTCATATAATGATTTTGAAGCTGATGTTAACAATCATGGTGTGTAGTGTCTTGATAGCCAGCATCTACGCATTCAAGCCGCGGAAGCACGAATACGTGGTCGACAGCAGGCACCACTGGAGGGCGGTCCGCGAGTTCGACGCGGCTCGTCAAGCGACGCCACAGAACCTCCTGACCATTCACAACTTCATGCGGCGTCGCGGAGGCTTCCCTCAGGGCGATCCGTCGCGCACGGGCGACGCCGACGGCGGGGCACGAACCCGGGACGCACAAGAACCGCCGACGGTCGCCGGGCGCGCGCCGGAAGACGAGATCGCGTCACAGGTGACGCAATCGACAGCGCACGCAAAAACGCGAGGCGACGCTGACGCTCAGCACGTCGACGGCGGCAATCGACGTGAGGAAGAGCGAGATGGCAGAAACCGCACGTCCGTGTCCGCGGAGCACGCCTTCGCCAAGCACGCGGTCAAGGACGTGGTGAGCGGCTTCAGGTACTTCCGGGGGCTGTTCAGCGACGCCGCCCTGCAGGCGGACGTGATCGCGGAGAAGTACCTGCAGTTCGAGGAAGGCACGTGGGCGCCGGCGGACGGCGAGTGGAGCGGGGAGGCGGGTAAGTGAACCTTGATCGCTGATTTTTTTAAAAAAGAATATTAACCTTTAACCACAAACGTGGCTCATGATTGCTGACTTTGTTTCAAAAGTTTAAGCATTTGAAGCATACGCGTGGGGAATGTTAGTGTAAATGGTCGCCGGGGTGACTACAATACATCACTCAAAATATGCACAATAATGTACAAAATATGTTTACATGACAACATACATCACAATACATCACACAAACGTTGTGACTAATGTGTCCACAGGGAATGTTCTCGATAATCGGGACAAACCAGATTCCTAATATTTAAGGAATGCATTTTATTGACACACTAAGTAATATACTGTACAAGAACTGGAGAGTTACAACGTTTAAGTAATCGTAATTGGAACTTTAAAAATTGTTGGTTTTTATTTAATTTTAAAGATAAATTTAAACCACGCGTACCACACTTTTCACCAATTACGATTACAAGTATTTTGGCACACAAGTTAAAGAGAAGTCTCTTGGGGGGTATTGGGTCACCCCGACTACAATAAATTTGCAGGAACATTGTTGTAGGCAAACTTCGTCGCGCATGCAAACAATGATAATATCATAATGGAATTCTAAGCAGGTATAGAAAGGCGCTAAGCAAGCATCACAATTTTCACAATATTGAAAAATTCATAATGCTGGTGTATAACTGACACTTCAAGCCACCCATACTTTACCAGTATTCTATTTATTTGACAGTGCACTAATTTTATTCATTTTCAATCAACTGACAATGTAAAGTTTTTTAACAGTTTTATCTGCTGACGAGATTATTGATTGAATATTTTTAACATACTTAATAAATAATTATTTCTGAATATTCTTTTTTCTTACCCAAGGTACGCTTTCACAGAACTCAATTAAATGAAAAACCGATGCATTATATCATTAAAATGAATCAAGTATCAATTACTGTAGTTTTTCGAATATGTTCCTCCATTTATTTCCTAATACTTTATTTCATCTAAGGGAAATTTGCAAGAAAAAGTGTGTGCACTATAAATATGACAGTGGTAAACTCCAGTAGCAATGGTGACGACATACTGGAAAACATTTTTTTTTTGGTTATTGAAGGTTGCATTTACTACTAGATCATTAGTGACCACTATTGGATTTAACGTTATGGTATGAGGATGAAATGATATGGTGATGATAGGGCGTGAAATGACGAGCAGATTCAACCATGCCCGAGGCGGGACTCGAACTCGCGACCCCTCAGTCCGAGATCATTACGGCACTATTGTATTAGCAATCGCGGCCACGATGCCAACATTTCTATTCCTGTCTGCGGAAGACATTTTGATACCAGAGATAAGTCTCTATTGCCTTAAACAAATTTTTGAGTTAATTCACAGAAATCCACGCAATAAACTGATGTGATATGACGAGTTACAGAATAATTGAAGTTGGCACCGCCAACACAATGAAAACCACTAAAACCATTACTATTCCTTTGTACCTCGTTTGTACCCATTAGTTCTACATTAACATTTGTTTGTACCAAAATCACTTGCAAGTTAGAGCACTTTCAATTATGGTGGTGCCAATTTTACACTGACATCGCCACCATTGTAAGAAAATTTGGAACTATTCTAAATCGTTTGTACTGAACTGTTGCACTAGAATTTTAATTTGTTCCAAAGAAATTAAGATACAGCCATTATAATGTGGCGGTGCAAACTTCACGTTGGCACCGCCACCACCGTAAAAAATTGGAACCATCCTAAATCGTTTATTCCACATTGTTCCATCAGAATGTTTGTGTGTACCAAAAAATAATTAATATCATACATTATTTTAAGAAAATAAATAAATAACACTCGAAAGTAATTTTTATGTAAAAACTAGTTTTTTAAACATGAAAACTTGACAAGCCTAATGATATCCTTTTTTCCCACTGTCCTATTTATAGGACAGCAAAAAGGTCTAATTTGTTAAAGTAAATATTTTCAGAGGTGCATGGATTTTATTAAAAGAGATTATTTTTATGATATTGCACTGAAAAATAATCACATTAGTACATTAGGAAAAATTTGGTGAAAAACGGGATAAGGATTACGAGGAGGAAGGAAAAGTAAATTTTGTGGAGTACGAAAATTTAAGTCTTCTAATATCTATTGAAATCTAAACTAAATTTGTGTATCTATTTATGAGAAGTAAGTAGAAAAATCTAAAAATCGTGAGAATAAATAATGAAATAAACTCTTTTTGTTTTTATTAACACATATTCACTGACACAACTGTGAAGAAAAAGGTAACTGAGAAAGCTAACGGTGTTGACCAACGTATAAGCTGTCGAACATACTCACGGCTATTAGGAGTGGATATAAAAATAAAATAAAATTAATTTGATTCAGTGTTCCCATGATAGGTTCATATATTTCATGAGTTAGTATAAATGATGTAGTGTTACTTAAAATCCACATTAATGCGTGATTAAAAAGTAGGGTTGTAAGAGATTCGAGAGTTTACATTGAACGATAAATCCATTGTTTGTAGTTAATAGCAATTCTGACTATTACAGTAATGGATTCGGTTTTGCGTGAAGGAAAAAACGTATTAAAATTAGATATTACCAAGAATCTGTAGAATATATATACGCAAAAACTGAAGATTAATATTTAGCCGACGACGAAATTTCATGAAATAGTTTGAAATTATAAATAAAAGAAAGAAGACAGTTCGTAAGCAGTAAAGATGATTAGGTTTTTCTAAATTTTTATCTTAATCTTAGAGGCAATTATGTATTCTGTAAAAACAATAGCTTAACAATAAGTTGTTTGTAAAATGTATTATATAAAACGAGCAATAAACTCACGGCACTAATGACTTAAGTAGTTAACGCGCATACGCGTTACATACTTATTTGAGATTTACCTTAACAAAGGGGCTAACTAAATACCTTCACTTACAGGGTGCCGGGGACTTTAGAATAGACTAGGAAACCCGGCAGACGTTCTGCCCTGTGGGTTCCCCATCTGTCTCTTTCCCCTCCCATCGCTCTTTCTCACTCTCTCCCTCCCTAACCCTGTCCCCGTCTGTCTCCGTGTGTCTCTGTCTCTGCCGCTCTCTGTTCCTCTCATTCACATTTACTTGCAGATTCTGCAAGTCTCTGAGAGTGTGAGGTAATATCGGGAAGCGCCGGACCAGCAAAAATGTAATAGAATGTTCAAATTTTAGTTTTAAGGCCCTAAAATGTCTAGTTTAGAGTTATTTAACGATATAGGTTCAAAATGCTGCAGAGTGTGTTGCAGGTTGCATTTGATGCGAATATTTAGTTTTGTTCTACAGCACCGTGTGGTGGGGTTACAACAGAATTAACAACACATAAACCTTCTGGGTGAAGAACACGTAGAATTATATATATATATATATATATATATATATATATATATATATATGCACATGGCATTTTGTTGAAATAAAACAAATATTATTAAATTAAAAAGAAGCTCAAAAATATGTTTATAAATTCAGAATATCTAGTCTCCGGTGCCAGAAACAATATTTGATCACAATTATTTTCGTTTTTTTAAATATTGAATATTCAATATACTAGGTAATAAACAACAACCCAGAACTGATGGTGCATGCATAAAAATCAGAGCATATACAGGAAAGTGCGGGATCAGTCAGACTGGCCATCAGAATCCAGAGCATTGCCTGTCAAGAAAATATTCAGAGCTAGGAACGAGGTGTGCGCACTAGCAATGAGGTGTGACCAGAACAACTAGCCGTTGGACTGCTATAATTTTAAAAGTAAATCTTTAACTACGTTGGAGATCCTTACAGTTTTAAAAGTTAAAGTATTAATTAATTTTAGAGAGGAATCATGGTTTCAGATTCAACTGTTGGTACAGCAATGGTATTGCCTTTTATAAAGCCTGAAAACACGACAGAGATGCGCTCAGTAGGAATTATTTTAAGAAAGAATGCTCTCAGTGGGGATTATTTTACAATGCCGCTCAGGGATCAGAATTAATCAAATTCAAAACCAAGATCTAATATAAATCCTCACTCATGGGGCACAGATTCACTTCTTCTGTCAATTCTTCATTATTACGAGATGCCCAGTTGCGATCGGGCAAAACAGGAAGAAAATGACTGCTCGCGTCCGTGACTACTCTCAAGTAACACGTGCACTCTGAGGGGAGCAAAGAGCAATCAATACTGACAAGCCGGACCATCATGCGATGTTCTTACTTAGGTGATAGATGCTGGTCAAATATAAAGAATACGTCAGGTTACGTCCATCTTCCGAAAGTGCAGATCTAGTCACAGTGTTTGTTTCTAATAACACAGGCACACACAAAGTTTTCAGACCCAAACACTCGACACCTATTTCTCTTTGTACGTCGATGCGCTGAATCCGAAGCCAGAATTGCGCCGTCACCCTTCAGATCGAAAAAAAAACACTGTGAAATTGCATTTTTTGTTTCTGGGGGTTGTCAGACCCGAAGAATTGCGCCACAACGCTCCAGTTTTTAATAAAGAAATAGTACATTATGAAACGATGATCTAATGATGGGTATTAATACACGAGTATCGTAAACTTCACACGAGTGTATTAATACCCATTACATCGAGTTTCATACGGTACTTTTTCTACGACTTATGGTAACTTTTATAAGTTAAACTTCTCCACTGAATAGTTTCCTGGCAGTCGACACTCAAGATTCGGCCAAGGCCACCTAGCGGGCACCTCTCTACCCTACACGCACAGATGGCTTTGTTTAACCAGAGCGCTTGCGAGGGACTACAAAAGTTCCGGGATTAATATTACGACGTCACCATTTTTGCATTTTCTTTCATTTCTTGAAATGTAAACACCACCAGAAAAAACCATCATTCACTAAATATTTTAAACTAAAGAATTGGCCAGTTTTTAAGGACAACCATACGGCAGCAGCAAATAACACAAAATGACTCGCGTGATCTCGCGTGACATCTTAACGTCACCCAAATGTTCTCTGCAATAACTACCACTGCGCTAGTAAAATACTATCAAAGTGAAATTACAATCCAATTTATTTTAACTAATATTTCACGTAAAAACCACTACTAATAAAAGAAATTAAGAATGATAAGCATAAAATAATATTAAATGCAATTTTAATACACACACTCGAACGAAACATTTACTGCAAAGATTCGCAATGATTAATGAAGTGACAATATTGGTTTGTAAGCGACTCTGTGATTGGTCAAGAACTTGTATCATAATGAAAACTATCGAAATGACCACCATTATGCAACTGGTTGCAGCCATCCAATGACGCATTATTCAATGGGAGTAGAAAAACAAATTTTAGCTTCTAAAGAAGCCATAATGCTACAAGACACCAAAATCTAATATTCACATATGTTTCTCCCGATTAAAAAAAAAGAAAACTGTAGAATGTCGTATTACCAGCATCAGATTCGGATTCAGCGCGTCGACATACATAGAGAAACGTCTTTGGGCTTGACAACTTCTTTTCTGTGTGCCGTGTAATTCGCACACAGTATTGACAGTTCTCAATAACCCGATAGCACATTCCGGTCTTTCGAAAGACCTGAGAATTTGAACAAGTCTTTACATACGTTTTGAGAAAATAATCTCAGCCTCGAGATCGGCTCGACCTGTTTTTTTGTCCCACATCCGGGTAATGTCGATTTTCTAACATGTATTTACGCATGATACAGTCAAATGAACAATTTGAGTGAGTACTTGTGTTTTTGAGCGAACCAACTTCTTTGATGATGATTTCCATAAGAATAGTGAATGTTATATCCAGTGTTCCTCGCGCCACAAAGGGAGATATGGCATCACCAACGAGCTAGAATGTACCTCATAGAGTAGCTGACTGTGATTTCTGCGGTCTTGGACACTCGCCGAACTAGGGGTAACCAGGTTTTTTTGCAGTCAAAACATAGGTGTGCCTGACGGTGGGTATCGTGTAGAATTGTTGTACTGAATTGACGTGCTATTTGCATCATATCTTATTTCTATATTGTTTGACTTTTCGTTTTCTGTATTTAAATTACATTAGTGGTTAGAATAATAATATTCACAGTCCTTTCAGAATGTTCGGCATGTAACTGTAAAAATAGAAGTCATCAAACGAGAAGTATACCATTTTTCAAGTTTGCCGCTTTATTTGTGATCTGTTTGTTTGCTTCTTATTGCAATATCATTCACTTTCAGGCGTTATGCTAACAACAATAACATTTCAACAGGTTCCATTTTTATGACAATAACCGATACAGGAAGCAATGTACTTTTAAAGTTTTTCAGTTAGTTCTTACATATTGCGATTTAGTTATTAAATGTTTGATATTTGGTCGTGAAACACTGAGTAAGAGGTTTTACATTACGCGCGGTCCGCGCCCACTTGGCCTTGAACAGTATTCAAAGCAATACTAGAATACTCTGTCCAGAGGGCACTACTTTGACTCAAAAAAACATTGCTTCAGTTTCCTGCATAGACGGAGGCGCTTCAACCACTCTATGTCGTATATTCTAGCTCGTTGAGTGTCACCTATACGTTTGCTAAGTTTCGCTACTGCAGGTATCCTCCCCAGTTGTGCACTGCCCCAGCTAGAATGAGCTGCAGGATCTCGAAATATGTGGTAATGTACTGCAACAAGTGTGTGTATGTGTTTGCAGGGTAAGATAATTGGAAAAACGCGAAAAAGGGAAAATAGCGATCAGCCCTAGTCTACTTGTAAGGGTACTCATTAGGTATTCGAAGAAACCATTGAAAACTACCGATCAAAGTAGTAAAGCTAGCCTTTAGAATTTTCGTATGGCAGAGAATTGTGACATATGGGGAGGAGTGAGGTATAATCAACACCATCTAGACATACAAAGCCTGCGCAGTCATTCAAGATGGCCGCCAAAGAAGGCCATACAAACTGAAATGCAAAGTCAAATTTTGGTTACCAAAGGAAAATGTATAATAAATTACACTGCCAAATAAGAAGAAAAGATGTCTACTTTCTTTATCTGGATGATTGTACATAAATACAAGTTCTTTTTCAGGCGGAAAAAGCTACATACACTTTCTATTAATACTGTTGTTATCACTAACAACGCACAATACATGAAATCCTATCTGTTCTAATCTCAATACACTTTTGTTTTTCAAAATATTTTGCAAGTCCTGATTTTAAATGTATCTCATTTATCATGAGAAGCACTAATTTATCACTATCACTTACTTTATGTATTTGTTTCTTGTACACTTTAAAAATTGTCATCAATTTGTTTCATTTGAGGTTCTAAACGAAATGAATACAATCTTCTAATTGCACTAAATGAGGAAATATTATGTACCCTAAATGTTTGAAATATCTATAAGAATATGGCTGTATGTTAATCGCATACAAGGCATTATGAAATACCATGAACTGTACTGATATGCACTTCTTTTCTTTGTAAGGAGTTTCATTTTTTCAGCATAAAAATAAAAGGTTTGTTAAATTTTGAATTTAGGGTATGAGGTCTGAAATTAAAGGAAAATCATTACTACTGTTACTACTACTCCTTGTATTAAAACATAACTTTAACCTAACATTTTCCAAAACATCACTAATTTCATTTGTATTACATACACTATCTGATATTGTAGTACCTCCAACTTTAAATACTTTTTTTACAATAATAAACACTGAGTTTCAATTCCTTATCCACCACAACTGAATTGATAATTTTAGGGACAAAATCTCAATCAATATGTTGAAAAAGAATGCCGTCTTCCTTCCTTATTAATGATCGACCAATAATCTTCCAAAATAAGCAATTCCATTTTACTTCTTAGTTCATCTAATGTACTAAAAGATTTAATCATGCATTGTTTTCTTTGGCACTTTCTTCAATAGCAGCAAGCAGATATTTTTTTTCTAAACGCAATTTGTGTTCTTGAAGACTTTCTCTATAGGAAGTTCTTGGGCGATTCAAATAAGCAGGACAATTAGGCAACAAATAAGGCATAGATCCACGGGACAGTATTGTATGTTTTAAAAGGTGACTGATTTTAGTTCATTATTAAATTTGTAGTACTGCCGGAAAAATAGCGACACACACCCCTGCTTCTACTCTTATGACAACCATCTCAAGGAGAAATCAACAAAACTTGCGCACAGTGGAGCTTCATTGATGCGCAGAAGCAAACCATAGGACCATCTTAGCATTTGCTTAATGGATCAGGGAAACTGGTGAAAATATTTGATAGAGACGAGAGTAATTGACCCAGAAACGTAAATACATTTCTTGTTACATGTCTGTTTAGTCTTTTTACTTTCTCGCCCTTACTTCCTAAGAGGAGAAAGTATTGTAATCGTGTACCGGAAAACGGAAATTTTCGATAGAAAAACTCTTATTGCCGGGTCATGGTAATAAAAAGTTGGATAAATTTTATTCCTATATAGAGTGAATTACTTCTAACACGTGTAATCAGAATCCACGTTTTGTGGGTTCTTGATACCAAACATCGATCGAGTTCAAAGCGTCTACCTGTCTGTCCATCTCTCCGTGGTTGTCGGTACCACTTAAACCGTTCAGAAGATTTTCTTAAATCAGAGTGTCCAAAATATTTTACTAATAATATTTCTTTTTTTTCTCTCTTTATTTTTAGTCGCATCAACGACTGAGGTTATTAGCGACTACATTTTTTAACAGGTGTTTACAGACAATTATGATTTCATCCATCATTACATTAACATAAGTATCGTAATGTATAGGTCATAACATAATACAGTATCACATACTATTTATCTTACTTATCATCGACATACAGTATTATCAGGACAGGGTCATAACATATCTTTTCGAGGGTTACATATCATTACATTAACATAAGCATCTTAATATATAGAACATAACATAATATTATCTACCAAACTCGTAACATAATCATACAATATCCTCGGGGTAGGATCATAACACATCAACTCGAGAGATATGAGCGGGCTTACCATAATATTATATTTCAAGCATGACATATGTGTTTTTGCAAAATTTAACAATCTGGTTCTGAAAGGGGACAGAGTACAGAATTTTATCTATTTCATTTGGATTAAAATATAATAATATTGTGTTAGAGTTATTATGAGTTTGGTCTTGAACTGCAGGCGCACTGCAGGAGCAGGAGGGGCGCGCCTCCACCGCCCTGCCGCCCGGCGTCACCGCCACCGCAGGGGATCGCGCGTGCCTGCAGGAGCTGTCGCGCTGCAGAGCTCACGAGCGCACGTCCTTCGGTGAGTTACAGCTTCACAACGGTAGCTATGGCAAGTGCTAATGGCGATGATGTGGTAGATTTGAGTTTTGCTAGATCGACGCTCGACAAATCACAGTCTCACAACTAAAATGCAGGTTTGTGTTCATGAAGAAGCGTTTCATAATGGCAAAATATTGAGTTTAGAATTTTTCTACGTTCGACTGTCTCGCTTTATTTAATAGGTACTTGTTGCATCACGAATCAAACTCCCTCTTTACACATTAACATGATTTGTCACATCCAAAAAAATTAAGAATATAAATCATCGTATTAGAAAACCGAAACATGAGAAGGAATTGTTCCAACCCTTTTGGTTGCATTCGAACTGAATTAAAGGTGTATTCCCTTGAATCGCTTCAGCCAAACATTGTTTCTCGACATACAACATGTTAGTCAACTCTGGTGATGATCTATAAGCAATTGAAAAGTATTTAAATATATAAATTATTACATCCCTACCTGAAGATCCCTTAAAGAATTAAAGAATTCAAGTTGATAGGGATGTGGAGAGGTAGCAGCACACGCGATATACAACAAACGTCTTGGTTTCAAACAAAACTCTAAATTGTTAGTACTAATAAAGTACTTTTCAAAGAATTGATTATAATTTATTCATTAATATTTCAGATTAAATATCCAAATACTCTTATCTGCTGGCAACTTACGGCCGTCTTTCCAATATGAAAACAAAGCAATCTTTTCTTTGTACCGTATACATAAATATTGTAATTATTCTTAATATTTTTCACTATTTCCTCTTTGATAGTAATGAGTATTTCCAAATTAACTGATTATCTTTCGTTAATTGCATTTCATTTAATAATTTTAGATGAATTTTCTTCTGCTCGTTTAGTACGATAACTATTTTCTCACCTGCATTACATTTGGAACCAACGCAATATTTACTTTCTCGTATATATACTTAAAAGTATGGAGTATTGATAAGTGAGGGTTATGCAGTTCGGCGGAAAATTGATTTGGAGATTTCAAGGGTAATACACGTTAATAAGCTAGTCCAGACTAGCGATAAGGGAACTACGTAGTACAAGAAAGTCCATGTCGTTTTGTAGCATCCCTAGTTACTTATGCCCAACATGCTTCAACCACGTACTGAATACACCGAGTCCTTACTAGGGTCTTGAATACGACTCAATCCTGCAATGTTCCACTATGTACTATGTGATCGTCTCTCGAACATCCTAAGATATATGTAAAAAATCCTTCTTGTAGAAAATGGACTATTTACATTAATCTTATTAATAAACGACCCTTGCAAAAATGTTTTACTTTTTGAATTATCTTTTAAAGTAACAATAAATTCATTCTTGAACCTTACTTCGAACAATGGGTGATTGAACTCTGAGTTACCACATTCTAGTTTTGGTCCTTTGTCGTTGCAAATATTCGAATATTGTTACGCATTTATTAACACAAGATTAGTTATTGGATTCCATGCCCAAGAAACGTCTTATTCACCCCAACAATAATGATTAGAAACTGACCCCGGAAGTCAACATTAATTGAGTGGGACAGCACGTCCAATATCAGAAACAGCAAGTGGTACGAAATACTGTAATTATTGCATTATTACGCTACAGAAACCACACTTCTCGAATCACGAACTTCCAGTTTCCCGTACTCTGGTGGTAATTTATACTCAGTAGTTACGAACACCAGGAAATTACAGAATAGATGTTTCAGAGAAACTATACAAGTACTTCTTTGAAGTCATCTATTTCTTACGTTCTTAAATCAGAACCTGACGAACCACTCTACGACTCATTCAAAGAGCTAAGAATTGTTTTTATTGTAGGAAAATTTATGTAGGTTTCATGCTTGCTGTCCAATTTCGACCAGCCTAAAACGGTGTCCCTAGGTCCACCGTCTAGGACCGCTGGAGCCACACAGGTTGCCGCTAAGGCACACGATAAAGAGTTTTATACACTTACATCTTTCTTTTCTTACTTATTAATAAAAAACCAGATAACTCACTATGTGACAGAAATTATTTCATCAACCTGTAGTTGTCATAAATACTGCTGTAGAAAAAGGAAACAGGAGAGGTAAGAGGCGGCAAGTCCATCAAAAATGGGTACAGAACAATTTTTTCCGCCCTTTCCTAGAAAGAAAACTATTGGAGCGGTCTTTGGGAAAATTGTTAAAAAAGTGCCTTCTTTTCGCGCAAAATTGTGCGAAAACTAATAACACCTACAAAAACTATGCATGACCATATTTAAAGATTTGTGTTTCAACAATAGAATTTATTTGCAAAATAGTTCTATCTTCAATATTGTTGTTGCAGGAAGACGCCGAAAATATTTTGAACTTTTGACATTTTTGAAAATTTATTCAAACGATCATTTTACATTCATTTTCCAATTCATTTAATCATTTTAGCGATCTACGCAATTTTTAGGCGTTCATTACGCTATCCCCAGAAAAAAATGAAATGAAGACATTTGGAGCAATTTTGAGAACATTTTGAAAATGTTGAGGCTTTATGTAGTGGTCCTCCTAAATATCAAAATATCCGTTTCACACCCGCAGAGGCATATAAACGGCAAAACCTCGTGCTAAATTGCAATTTTAATTGAAAACTTTGTAGCCGTTTTTAAGAAAATGGCGTTAAAGAGCTATTGTAAATGCGAAATGCGCAGCGTAAAAGTTATTTTCCACAAAAACTTTTTGAGTTTTCGAAAAACTTACTTAGAAGTCATTTGAAGCACTTTAACTCACAAATACAATAAGTTTTCAAATTGCTGGAAATGTACATATTAACGGTGTGAGAAATCTTTCAAAAAAATTACATTTGTGTAACTTTTGAAAATACAAAAAATACTCGGAAACGAACTGAACGTCAATTAAAGAGTGCAATTAGCACTATTCATTCCAACAGTTTGAAGAAAAAAATTGCAGCCATTTATGAGGAAATGGCGTTTAAGCGTTTCTGAAAAAGCGGAATTATGAGCAAGTTTTTAAAACAATTCAAACTGATTTTGAGAAAATATTGTTTTAAAAATAGTCTATTTGATTAATAATTACGCAGAAAAGGTTTTAAAGACTTTAAAAAATTGCACTTCCTTGCCTCATTTGAAGAATTTTGATGAATAGATTTCAGTCAGAGAAAATTCTCCAACTTGAGTATTGTGGCTGTAGAAAGGTTTAAAATTGTGTAATTTTTGTAAATTTAGAGAACTCAATGAAAATCAGACCTGCAGTCATTTTTATAAGTGTTCTTTAGCGGTGAAATTTTATATTACATTTAAGGTTGTTTTGTAACGTCTCTGAGAGTGGTTAGCAACCGTTCTAATTTTCTAACATGGGTTTACGTCTTCAGGATAAAAGTAAGGGGAACACACAAACGGACTTCATGAACACCCACAAATATCCATGCCCAGTAATGATTCGCCCCCGAGACTCTTCGGATCAAGGCAGCCCTTCAGCCTTAGTGAATCCCGGCTATCCAGGACGGCAATACACATTTTTCTGTCGAAAAAGCGCAGTTTCGCAGCTGCGGCATTTCGTAACTGTAATACGTATGCAGTTTGGTTAAAAATAAATAGGATCATCAAAGCTAAAGACGTGATATTACCCTCCTTCCTGTGGGACCTTCAAAAATTGTCGGAAATTGTCCTACTAAATTAGAATACCACTCCGTAGGGTCCATTCTCCCTTTTAACACACAAGTGTATTAGTTCTACGATGCGCGTGCGCAGATGTGAGCAGTATTGGTGACGACGGCGCGCCGCTGGCGGAGGCAGAGGGTCGCGGGAAGCGGAAGAAGAAAAAGAAGTTGCTGAAGAAGCTGCTTCTGCCGCTGCTGCTCTCGTACAAGCTCAAGTTCTTCGCGCTGGTGCCGGTGCTCATCAGCGGCCTGGTGCTGCTCGTCGGCTCCACGGGGCTGGCCGGCTTCTTCTTCGCGCTCTTCGCCGCCGTCGTCAGCATCAAGCACACGCACTCGCACTAGCCACGCCCACCAGCCATCACCAGTGGCCATGGCTATGTACGCCCACGCCCTTAGACACGACCACTAGCGACGCCTACTAGCCATGACCACTGACTACACCCGAGCCTTCAGACATTATCAGTAGGCAGGCTCACGGCCACTGAGCCAGTCATGTACTCCAACCACGCCCACGCCATCAGCCATGAACACTAGCCACCCCAATAGCTACAACCACGTTAACAGACGTTACCAGAAGCCACCAGCTGTGGCCACTGTCACGGTTGTGTACTCTAATCACGTCCGCGCCATCGGTTATGAGAACACACGGCATCATAGTCATGCATTTATTGACCCGCACGCCATCAGACGTGACAACTAACCATGATCACAACTACACCCACGCTATCACACATCATCACTAGCCAGCTATATGGCCACTAACACAATCACGTATTCTAACCACGCCCACGCCATCAGCTAGGAACACTAACGATATCCATGGTCACATTTGTCAGTCACATTCAGGAATTAATTGACGCTCACGCCATCAGTCATGACCACTATCCACGTCTATGCGCACTCCATGAGCCACGAGCACTATCCATGCCTATGACTGCAGTCATAGTCCTTAACTTCAGACACTCCCACGCCATCAGCCATGAACAGAAGCCTCGCCCAAGGCCACATCTATCAGCGACTCACAAATGCTGTTCACACCGTCATTAACGGTCATCACACCTACCCACGTCTACAGTCAGTCAAACTCCCGTTTTATCCATGACATCAGCTATGAGCTCCCACCAAGTGGACGGCCATATGCATCAACTACAGCCAGGTAGATGTTAACCACATCCATAAGCTTTGATGATCATAGCAGTGGAAACATACACAATCACAAGGAAATGAAATGACACAATCTTTCAGACGCACTCACAACTGCATTCATAGCTACTAGTA
Source organism: Acheta domesticus (assembly GCA_031308135.1). NCBI lineage: Eukaryota > Metazoa > Arthropoda > Insecta > Orthoptera > Gryllidae > Acheta > Acheta domesticus. The sequence continues at coordinate 65,192,073 of JAHLJT010009419.1, read as the reverse complement.
CTAGCCTATGCCACTAGCTATTCCTTACAGCAACAGCAATCCGTTACAAACACTCACAATTTCTGATACAGACCCAATTATTAAACATCGCCATCAGTCATTAGTTGCGCCACTCTTAATCATCTCAAAATTGTCATTTTGTGGAGGTAATCAAGTAAGAAAAATCTGTACACATCGAGTGAGATATGAAAATTGTGCCCTCCCAGCGTCACTTAGAAAAGAGACATCCAGCTTATTTTAGGGTCACGCGAGCGTCTTTGAGAAGATGTAAGGATGCAAATGCGCAACAAAATCCCTTAAATCTTTTTTACAGTACATCTCTGTTATCGAGTCTGTGTTACAAAAGCTAGACAATGAACAGCCAACTGCGAAAAAATATGGATTAAAAGTAAAATTCATCAACTGCGTTAATGTCGATGTGCAAGATCGAACATGTCAGATGACCTACTGGGGTGGTGGCTCATTTCTACATACTGGGACTTTTGAATGTTAGTGTGATTTTGCCTTCTTTGTAAAAAAAATTATTATATCGTTGATATACGTCACTTTCCATCTTGTGCATTTCTTTCCTTACTTCACAACAACCAGACAGACGCTGAGTACTACTCGTTCCGCATTCTGGCTACATACATTCCGTTCAGCTGGTAAGTGGAGCGGAAAATAATCTTGCATGCGCATTCATTGTTGACTATCATCACATTTGCGTCATTTGATTTCCGAGCGAATCTCGTAAATGGTCACAGTCTACTTGCAGTATTTTTACAAGATCGTACTCGTGGTAGAAGCAGAATAAGGTACAGTGGCGAAACCGGGATTTTTTTTTACGAGGGGGGCTGTTGTGTGTAATCGACTGAATTTAAAATTAATTTTTATTTCTTGATTTATAGTTACTTACAATGTAATCAACTGAGTCCTTGGATGACTTTCATTACTACAGAAAATTATTGAGAACTACGAATATAAATCTGTGCTTAGATGGCAAAATGAATGTCACATTGTCATGACAGAAGACACAAAATGACATAAGTCACTCTTGTTTATTAATGTTGGAGGGAGGCAAAACGTGCAATTCTCTTGTAGTTTAGGGGGTAAATGGTGCCAAACTGCAATAAGACAAAAGCCACAGAGTAAATTTTTCACGTCATCTTGATGCTTAAAATTGCTGAAATGGAAAATTTTAAAGGAGGGACTTATAACATTTTTCTATCTTGACACAGAGTTGTAAATATGATTTCAGCTGAGTGGGCCATTATAACACATTCAATTTCCTTCATTTACTTTGAACTCTTAATAGTGCTGTTTAAGGAGAGAGATGGTTTATTCAGCAATTACAGCTTTACATTTGCTTCCAAAAGATCAAAACTGACTACGTAACTTCCGGAGAGGACTGACTTTACACTAGATTACAACAACTTGGTTCAACCGATTCGTTATCTTCTGTGAGAAATGAAATGAATATTCATCACTGGTTGGTTGTCCCATATCTTCCTAGAATTTTCCTTTCCTCTTCTTTCAAATAGATCAAAATAATGACCTGAATAATACATTTTTATAATATTTTAATTTGTAAACCTAAAGCAACGTTATGTTCCGATGTTAGACTATTCTTCCCCCTGTGCCTCGTAACACACAATCACTAACGCGATAACCCTAGACTAGTCGACATTCAATATTTATCACAATAAAAACATTGATGTGGACGAGACATTTGACATCTCATGATAATCATGTGATTTTAGCAGAACCATGATTTTCCATTCACAATAACGATGTGTGTAATATTTTCCCCGTAAGCATACCGCGTTTTATTTTGATAATTAGCTAATTAAATCAGCTAATTATAAGCTAATTAATATTCATTAATATTTGCAAAATTCGATCAAATTTTAAATGAAATTCGTAAATTAGAAAATACATACCGTTTCAGATAATTAGCGTCGAATCTATTCACTGTAAAATTACAGAGCACTTTCGCAGGTTATAATATTTACAATTCAGCAAGATATTAAGTGACTTTTTCGGCATTCGTTTTTTTAACATTGATTGCATTATTGTGCTGGATAGTCGAAAGACATGCTGTTAAAGGATGAATGTGGCCATTAAAGTATCTTTTTAATTCCAGCACTGTTTTTCGTTACAATAAATCGTTCATAAAATGACATCTTATGGCACAGATTATGCGCATTTTTTGCTGACGTGCCGTGTGTGGCACGAATAATTGCGTAATCACACATTCAGCCAATCACAGCGAGAGAATCATGTAGAGGTAGCGGTAAACTGAACACCGACCACCGTTTTTCTGCACAGATGTCAAATACCATGACGTCATAATAAAGTTTTTCCAAAAATTAACTTTGTTTTCCTTATAAGTTTGTAAAGCTGTTATAAAAAATGACAACATATGCAACTTGTTTATTGCATTTGTTCACATTTAAAAAAATTGATCTTAATGTCCCTCGTTTTCAAAACACGTACTAGCCTTTAAAGGTTAACATTATAATCTAGTTGCATAATATATACTATTACGGATGCTTTCTGCATGCGAACAGTTTATTTCCCTTAAGTTGGTTTTACGTGAATGTCTTTTTAAGAAGCATATCTTCATTCTTTACTAGATTACTCAGTTTTTGAATTTTCAGGTTCATTAGCTTGGAGTAGTGACTCATACGTGGATAAGAAAAGCTTCTACAGAAAGTGCGAACCCCACACAATGTTTGCATAGCCTTACGGTAGAGTTGCATATAAATTGTGTGATAAATACAAAAATCTGAAAAAAATGTTTATTGCTCTTTGTATTTAATGTAGCGATAGAAAATAGAACATCAGAATTACCAATTAACATTGTAAAGTGCCTTAATATTAATAAACGAAATACAAATTGTTCTTGTTCTAGTAGAATGATTTATTCTTTTTAATAGATTGAAAAATATATATTTTGATCGTGTGGACCTTCTTTCTCTAGGAACAAACAGACAACTCAGTACTATATTTAACTGAAACTGATCACACAACAAACACTGAATATTAAATGCAAACTGATTGTATGTTTTTCAATCTATTCTGATGAATGCAAAACCTGAAATATTGCACTCATTTTATTGTATGTTATACTTGATCCTAACTCATCATCTCGCTTTACTCAACTAACAAAGAAAGAAAAATACCTTTAATGACGACAAATTACCAAGTAGGATAGGTTAATACTCTACACCAATTAACTTGTAAAACTAATGATAGAGGTAAATAGAAAATGTACGAACTATTTGCGAATATATAGCAGGACATCTTTGGCAATCCACCCTACAACTCTGAACCAGAATCATTAACCCTTCCTGGTTTGGGCTCCTGATGAACTTATGAACATAATCTTAAAATGCGATGACAAACGTAAGTCGGTGGAACGACGAGTTTTCTTTCCTGTCGGTCACTGACACAGAGTGACTGAGTAACCTTATTACCCAAGTTATAATCGCTTGCATTTCTATAAATAGTTTTGTTCAAGCACTACGCAGGACATATCTTGTTTCTCCTCTTAGCTCTTGAGGACAGTGGACAGTGGACGTGAGGACAGTGGACATCATCACTTGAGCCATCGCGGAGATGGTCTCTTTCTTTGGTTGTGAACACGAAATATAACATTTATCCCTTCAAACCAACACGCTCGCTATTGATTTCGGCGAGGTCCAATGAAAAATAAGTAGAGTAAAAAACTAAAAACAAGTTAGGACTCCGGACTGGGATAAAGAGTTCATGAAAAACGTCTCGTTTATTGCGCAGTTCTAGCGCAGACGGAGCTTTTGAGCAGCATGCTCCGCTGCGCTTCTGTCCCCGCAGGGGGGAGGGGGGAGGAGGGAGAGGGGCGGATAACCGCGGGGCGTCGCGTCGCGCAGCGGTGCTGCCAGACGCACTCAGCAAAGCAGAACCTGACCGAACGCCTGGCCGCAGACAGATCGGAGCTCCCGTAAGCACAGGGCCGCAGACAAAACTCGCACGCCTCTGTCCCGGACTCGAGCCCCGTCTCGCATCTCCTTTTCGAACAAGATAGAATGGGTTTTGTCACGGTGTAAGACATATAGGTGGGTTCACTCCCGGTCTAAAACTGAAGCTAATGTGAGGCTAGTTCTCACAGTTCTCGCTATGTAAGCGCTGCGAACGACTTGGGCATTTTTGGGACAAGATGGTGATCCATTTAATAGCTTTGTAACCTCTGGTGGAAGCCACTAAATCGCGAGACGCCATCATGAATGCTCAACTCGATCGTGCGCACCGTACGGATAAGCGAGGAACTAGCCTCAAACTGGCTTCAAAAATTTTGTCCAAAAGGCGGCTAGTTGACACCTATGTATCTTACACCGTGGTATTGTCCGTTCCTTGAAAACACTATACATATATTCACGAACGTCAAGCGAATCTAAAAGCGTGTAAACTTTTCTACTGGCAATACAGTTACGTCTGAAAATATTCTCCCTTGCACTTTTAAATTATAGACACTTACACTTTAAGTTACTAAATAAAGATGGAAAGATGAATTCAGACCCTGCTTAAATGAAAACTGCATAAAAATTTAATAAGCGTAATTTCGGTATAGCCGATTTGCGATAAATACCACCTTGAAATGAAATATTGAAATGTACTTATACCGTGCATACTCTACATCTAAATTAAACATTATATACACAAAACCTATCATAAACATTACCTCACTTTGTAAAAGATAAGAGCAAACTTGGGAGACAATTGATAAGTAAAACAAACTAGTAAGTCTAGGTTTGGACATGCAAGGAACAAGTGCCATTATAACTTACTTTTTGATGAAGATGATCGCGAAGTTGAATGTTGTTCTCGAAAGAAATAAAACATTTGGTATGAAATGGCTGACAAACTAGAATTTGCTTTTTGACGCTGAAAGACTTGAAAACAGCAACTCTTCATGTTGACCTTTCTGTGTGTATGAACGCAGTACGAGTAAAAAAATGAAAACTCGTAATTGAATGCCAGCGTATGTTTCATGTTTGTCGCACGACTGGTCTAAGCTAGAATGTTCCTTCCTACTCCTTTATCACATCGACTCTGAGGGCAAGTTTGGAGCTTCTCTCCAAGGAAATTTAAGTGCAAAGACATTGCAAGTGACGACCGTCAAATATTTCGTTGTGCCATTTCAAAAGTAAGGCGAGGTAAAATGAAATTCTGCGTATTCGTCATATTGAAAAACTCCAAAATGGGACGGTGGCGAACTTAAATTGAGAAGAATCCAAGATTTTTATTGACAATATTGGGCAATAATTGTGTTATGTTAAAAAGAAAATGAAGAAAATTATATTGTAGTTGCAGTCATACGGCTACAGTAACTTGCAGTAATTGATTGATATTAAGTAGAACAAAATAATATTTGTTATTTTTCTTTAATAATGAATATTGAAAAATTGATCACTATCATAAACATAATTCATTGTATGGTGTGAAACAATACAAAGTCAAGCTCTTATTTTTTTAATATTAAATGGATGTAAGAATTTTAATAAAAGCTAGTGGTGTTACAGAATGGCACAGATTTCCCCGTATTAGTTTTCTATTTCCTTTGGCCTCGACTAGCTATTCGGACATTCCACCTACTCTTGCCAGCTGCCATCTATCGCCACCCAAATTACTTTTTTTAAAAACCTTGTCTTACTATTTCGGTTTCTTAATAGTAGAACGGAAATATTATTTTTAAAATATTAAAGAACAATAAAACCTCGTCCTAAACGGCAATTTTCTTTGAATAATTTGGAGACGTTTTTACGAGAATTGCGTTTAAGCGCCACTGTAAATGCGAAATTTGAAGCTATTTTTACAAGAATCTTTTGTGTTTTCGAAAACTTTATTTGAAGTCATTTAGATCCCTTGAACTCACAAATCCAAGAACGTTTGTAAATTGTGGGAAACGTCGATATTAACGTTTGAGAGATTTTTCAAAAAAAAATTCTGTTCATTTTCAAAAAAAAGAACTTTACGTCATATTAAAGAGTGTAATTTGCACTATCCGCTCGAAAAGTTTGAAGAAAATATTTGGAGCCATCTTTGAGAAAATGACGTTTGAACGTTTCATGAAATGCAGAATTTTGAGCTAGTTTTCACAGAAAAGGGATGAGTCCTCGAGAAATTTTATACAACATTATACAAAGCGCATATACTCATAAACATAATAATGTGAACAAATCACCATGAATGCAAATATTAACGACGTGTGACACAAGTCAAAAAATTATTCTTATAATTCTTTAAAAAACGAAGAAATAGTTAATTTCATCTCGTAGAGTACATTAGGCACTATCCTTACCAAAAGTTTAAAGAAAAATTTGTATCCGTTTTAGAGAAAATCTTGTTTTTGTATTTTTTTAAATTCCACATATTACATGAATGATTGCGCAAAAACTACTAAAAATTTTTTTTTAAATGTACATGACCTTAATAAAAAAAGTCACACAGGAGAATAAATTACATTTGAAGGAAAAAACTCAATTTTTCACTTGGAGGAAAATGTCTAAAAAATTCAGTTTTACAATTTTTGAATATTCAGAGTTAACCACTGCTAGCTTAACTGCTGTGCTACAGAATGGCACAGACTTTCCCGTTTTAGTTTTCTATTTCCCTGCGCCTAGCTATTGGGAATTGCACATACTCGATCCAGCTGTCATCTACCGTCGCCCAAACTGCATTTTTCTTTACATTTCCTTAATTTTTCGGTTTCTCAGTGGTAGGACAGAAGTATTAATTTTAGAATATTAAAGAACAGTAAAACCTCGTCCTAAATGGCACTTTATTTCTAAAAATTGGAATCGTTTGTAAGAAAATGGCGTTTAAGCGCTATTAAAATGCAAAATTTGAAGCTCTTTTTCACAGAAACTTTTTTTGAGTTTTCAAAACACTTCATTTAAAGCCATTCAAAGCACGTTAACTGACAAATACAATAGAGTTTTCAAATTGCTGGTAATGTGCATATTAAAGATGTGAGAGATCTTTCAAAAAATTACATTGTGGAATTTTTGAAACAACAAAAAAAAATACTCAAAGTAAACTTTACTTTATATTTAAGATTGCAGTTAGCACTATCCGTTCCAAAAGTTTAAAGAAAAAATTGGACTCATTTATGAGAAAATGGCGTTTGAGTGTTTCTGAAATTGCGGAATTTTTAGATAGTTTTCACAGAAAACGGTCGATGTGTCGAGAAACTTTATACAACATTATTTAAAGTACATGTTCTCGTAAATGTAGTAATATAGACACCTATGCATAGTTATGAGAATGTGCTAGTTTGTTTTTCTGGAAACAATATTATTCTTTATTTAGTGTAGTAAATAAAGCAAATAAATAGCATCACTTTCTCACTTAATAATTCCAAATAACATCAGTGCATCAAGTGCTTGTAAACTATTGTGTAAAACGTCTGGAGTCAAAAAAGACCCCAAACAGAATCCACGGAAGTATTGGAGAAACAGAGTCGAGTTAAGAAGACATCCCATAATTACTACACGGACAAGTGAAGCAGTGACAGCCGCTTGTTCATGTGTCAGCACTAGAATGTGATCTGAAGAAGTTACATGGTAAATCAAGGGAAGTAACTTGGATGACAAAATAAATTATCGTACAAGGGTCTGTAATGTGGGCCAGAATATACATCTGACCAACGAATGAAGTCAAATTTGTTCAAATTTGAAAATCGGCATTATTGCAATTTACCCCAACAGCATTTATATAAAATATTCGAGTTATAGTAAATCTATAGCTCACAAATTGTGTTTTCATGGGTAATATAATAATTAATTAAATATATCATTATACCAGTTGTTTCTGTTAGAAATAATTCAGTGGCCAATCACTGTCATCATGTTGGCCAACCACTATAATTTCTGGCCAATCACTGTACAATCTGACACTTTTTACTAAAAAATTAATTAATAACGTAATGTTCGCTTTCCGATAGAAATTGCGGTTGAGATAAGTAAAAGGACCATTGGACAGTACAAAGTTAGTAGTACATTTTCTAAATTTTACTTTTCAAATGGGTTAATATTGTCACAATACTTGAGTGGCCATACACTGTACCGTTTACCCTATTTAATTTAGATGAGTTGTAGTGGCTGGCTGCTCTAATCAGTAGTTTTACTTTATTTTTCCTGTAATACCAGGCAAATACTGGAGCAGTACGATAACAGCATTCCAAGCCCGACCACCGAACCGGTCCAATCGCACAGCGCTCGCAAATGTTGGAACACTAGCGTCGGTACGGGGCGCCCGATACCGACCCACAAATTTATATTTCAAGTGCTTCTAGTATTAAGCACACAAAATAAGTGAAAATTCAGTGTTAATCTAGTGCATCGAATAACTTTCACCAATGGCATTCGATGCGAATTGATCAACAGGCAACGTAGTCAACAGTGCTCTTTACATGCTGCACATCACCAACAGTATTCCTTATAGCAGCTTCATCAATTCAGGTCGTCCCGATAGGTATCGACGCTCTGGAATTTATTGTGTGTGTAAGGAGATGAATAAACTCCCAGATAATTAAAAATACTAGGAAGTGCAAAAAACTGCTTTATTTGGAACAGCCCACATTTTGCGGAAAGTATTGTAGAAAGCACAAATAGTCCCTAGATCTATTCCTCAGGAAGTAGGTTGCAACCCGGAGTAGACTTTATAATCAACCGACTCATAATATCTTTAGTCGTGAATTAGAGGAATAATAATAATAATAATAATAATAATAATAATAAAAGTACGCAAACAAACGCGACACAGACCGATCGTGGTCTTTCCTTCCTTTTCCTAGTCCTATCCTCTTCCCTACTCACTCTTACACTTACACGCACCACACTACCATATGCGTCGGGAGACTAGTTGGGAGCGTAGAACGTGTCCCGGCTGGGACGGTGCCCCTCTAGTGGGAGAGAGCTGAAAGAAGAAATCGCCTGAAGCTGACATGTAGGGCGACGACGGATCTCACGGTCCAGTGGAAGAGAAATACTATCACCTCCAGGGATAACATTCACTACCTTACAGGGGCTCTTGACCGTTGCTGTTGACGTTCCCGGAAACGTCAATCAATCAATCCATCCAAGGTTTTTTCAATTTTTAATTAATTTAAACCATTAATTTACTATTATTTTTATTAGTATTAACTATGACATCAACAGAAAGGTGGCAACTGATTTTTTATATTTTATGTTCTGTGAAAAATATGATACGATAATGATGTTGCCACACAGTTCTTTTTTCCAGGATCGTATTTCATCCGTATTTTAGCAATAAACTAAGAAAAAATTATGTTTTCACATCAATTGTAAAACAATCAGCTTAAATTAGATAACCTGAGTCGTGAACGATTTGGTTTAGTATTTTTTTTCGTTTTTTTAAGGTCGCTTTTCAACATCTTGGTCATATAGCGACTACTGTGATATTTAAACTATAGGGCAAAGTGCAAGGAGAACACGAATATATACAAGCATCCATGCCTCAGGCGGAATTCGAACTCGCGACCCTTCAAGCCGAAGCAGCTTTGGTCCTCCAGCCTTAATGACTTCGGCTGTCCAGGCCGGCTTGGCTTAGTATTATGCTTGGTTATAATGTAGAAAAATGTGTAGAGTACTAAAAAGTGTGGAAGCAAGTGAGAAGTATAATAAAAAAACGAACGGATGTCGAGTTTTGAAGCAGTAATTGTGATGTACAGGTCCATATTAGAGTGATTAGAGATATTTTTACCATAGCGTAGTGGTATGGCGATAGAAAAGCAGGTAGTTATAATTTATTTTTTGGGATGAATGTTTGATAAATGACATACGAATATATATATGTTTACGTTTAAAAATGTTATTTGTACTACTCTAAAAAATTATAAACACTCATTTGCATATTTATAAGTATCTATCTAAAATAGTTTCATTTACGATTTGCTAAATATGAGGTTCTTGTAGACACACGTTACATTATACAGGTGTCCTTGTTACACACGTTTACATTAATAGATGTAGCCTGTTTCAATTTCGTTATTCCCTCTTCGCTCTGCTTCGACCACCTACCCCTGACACGCTACACCCTCTCTACTCAACCTCACCAATGCTTCCCATTCATTCACGTTCTCCCTCTCTCCGCCTGAACTAATTTTCAACTTCGACTTTGAATTAATGCAATTGTACATCGAAAAGTAAGAAATGTTTTGGGGTTTATGAATAATTTTGTTCCATTTCGCCTGTTTTCTAATCGTTTTCGAGATTTTTGTAAACAACTGATGAATACTCGATTACCGTTTCAAAAGTTTTTACAAAACACAGAAACCGATTATTTTTTATATAGATGATTCTCCCATCTGCTTCTAAACAGCTACTCCCAGAAATAATAAAACGTCTATCCACAAAACGCGTCTTTTAAAATTTGCTAAAAGAAAACAAGCTTCACATACGCATACTACATGAGGTGCCATTTACAAACGGAGGAAGCTGTTTCATTGTCGCATTTCCATGGCCTGCTTAAACACAGCCGCCGTTCTCCGTGCCTTCCGCTCGTCTGGCGTGGGATTACTCGGCATGAGTTGCAGCAACGGGCAGCACGAGCGGCCAGGAAGACGGAGCCGGCGACAGCATGCCTCTGCACTCGGCCTGCCGCTCGGCCGCGCGGCCGCTCGCAGAGCGCGCTTTTGTTTGCGGACACTCCGTCACGGCCGACTGGCATCCGAACGGAGGAAATAAAGGAATTCACCTGTGTTGAGGATTGGGATGTGTTCAAAAGGGATAATTACGGAGGAAATGAGGACGAGTGGTGTTGTGTTCGGGATTCTGTTATTTGAAAGCATAAATAAAAGTTGGAGAAACACTCCGCAAAAATATTACTTTGAGCGTCTCAAAAAAGTTTTCAATTTTCTATCCATTGTTATAGTACCGTTCTCAATTTTGAGCGAAGGCCAGGGACGGGGCTTTCGTATTTATGTTCTCCCTATTTTCAGGCACTTTTGATTTGCCTTTGTCTATCACTGAATGAAGGAGAGCAAGGTAATCGTCGAGGAAAAATATAAAACATTGTTATGTATGGGATCGTGTTTCAAACGGGATGCTTTTGATGGGATGTGAGGAGTTAAACACGGCACGCCTGCTGGTGAAAATACCCATGCCTTTCGCAAGCTTTTATCTCGCAGCCTTCGTCTCCGACAGCCGACTTCGGCGCTCCTCCAAGCCCCTAGGCTCCAAGGCTACTTTGATTCGCACATGAGCAACGTAAAAGAACGTACAACTAATAAATATAATTTTTACTCGTCTTGAATCTCGCAAATTGCGCTATTGTTTTGGAATACTACACATGTTTTACGGATATTTTAAGGGAAGAAATATAGAAATTCGCTCTTTTGAAGGTTGGGTTGGATTAACATAATTAAGAAGAAATTAGGGATGGATATTTCACGTAAGGGGATATTGTAACGAGTCAGAATGTCACGGAACATATATTTATACAAAAGGTATTCTTGTGTTGGCACGGCCGCCTGGGGCTGATATATCTAGCACCAAGGCAACAGATAGATTGCTTAAGAGGAGGAAAATCAACAACCAGTAGGAGAATTAACGTCTTATTGAATGGAGTGACATATATGGTCTGGTGAACGATTGAAAAGTTTTATGGAATGAGAGACGTTCAGTCATAAGTAAGGGCAGAGTTATTTAGTTGCCGAATGTATGTCTTGGGGGAACTGGAAGATTTGGAAATATAAATGATGTTTGACGACTTGTGCACGTGAGCAGAAAGACGTATATTGAAAATGCGAACAGACTGTAAATTTCCTTTAGTTGATTGTGTAAAGTTCATTTTATTTTTGTTATTATTGTTTATTTCCCAGTTATTGTAATACAGATTATCATTTTATTTTGAAAATTTGAAATTGTTTTTGGTCAATATAATTAAACGGTAAGTTGCCATTTTTCAGATAAGCGGTGTATGCCGTTGAATCATCGACTCTTTTAAATAAAATTTGATGATTCTATTTTTTAATTAAATTAATTGAATAAAGGGCAAAGAAAAATTAGAACCTTCACAATGTGATATCTTTATTGAGATTTCAGATGTCTTTCTCAAAAGTTGATAATACAATCCTCTTCAACAAGATTTTCCATTTCATTTTAACAGCTGTTTTTATAAAAAATATTTATTCAATTCTTAAGCTTACGCGATTAGATCACTTTCTGTGATAAACATGAAACTACGTGAACTATACTAAATTTAAAACATTCTAATTAGTCACACGAAATATATAACAAAAACAATTTTCAACTGTAAAACACGTATTGAAAATATTACCTAATAATATATAAACAAGTATTTTTTCAAATCTCACATTTTGTGGCCATTCTTACATACCGGCAGCTTTGCAAACCTTTTGTACTTAGACTTCCAGTAAAAATATATAAAATGTGATACGTGCGGTTTGTTAGAGACTCTTCAATATTTTCTTGGCCATTTCAGGCACTGAGAGCAATCACAAAAGAAAAACCGTGAGAAATTTAATTTAGACAATGGTTTGGTTGCGGTTAACCACTCAAGGAAGGCTGAAAATGTGTGTTAAGCTTCGTTGTTTAATCTAGAAATCTCACATTACTGTCTCACGAGGTCTGGAAGTACCTCCAGGTCTCTGATTCATTTAAAAATAAAGACTAGAACACTTTAAGAGATTAAGCGTCAACAAGTTCTATTTCTATTTACTGATAGTAATTATTTAATTATATTACTTAGGGATGTTCAATCAATACAGAAAACACTCGTTATCATGTACGCGTAAAAGAATAGCAGCAGAAGATGCATATTGTGATTATAATTTGCAATATATTTATAAAAATATATTTATATATTAAAATATATGAATAAAATACATTTTAAGTATATTAAATATATTAAATGAATAGTAGTACTTATAAAACACTTAATAATCTTAAAGTACTCTCGTGTGCGACAAGCGATATTTTCCTCATGCGACAGTTTCACCAAAAACAAGGAGTAACGACACAATGTTCAGCCCCTTTGCCAGTCGTTGCGCCAGTGTTTGCTGTGAGGTGGCAGTTGATTTCAATTTCGCGCCCGGAAGTAACTTTTAACCTCGAAGACTTTTTTTTTGGACAAAGCGGGACCTGCAATTCTTCATGAAAATTAACACAAAATGTGGAGTAGTTTTTGGAAGAGGAGCTTCACCTGTATATGACCCGGTGGGTCATGGCTAGCGAACAAACCTTTTCATACTGCGACCCCGGGTTCGTTTCTTGAAAAGGGGCAAACAATACAGTTGCTTGGGAACCAGGACTCATGTCCGAGTTCATACAGCTGACTGACAATGTTAAAGCTTCTCGCAGATAGAGAATACCACAGGCTGCAGGTGTCCCTAGTCCATGGCCGACTGGAGCCGACATGGCCGACTGGTCCAAGGCATGGCTGCGGTCTGACGAAGCTGTAGTGCCAGAATATTTAAAATCGGATAACACAAATTTTTATTACACCTCGGGACTTGCACTTCATATTTTACACGAAAATCAATTATTTCCACCTTTTGGAATTCTTTTTAACAAGGTTTCACTGTACACAACAATTACCTGAATCTACGGTTGTTTGTTCGTGATTCCCGACGCGTCAACTACTTAGTTCATTAATCCCGTTAGTGTGGTGCGAGTTTTTCTCCCTCTGGGGGTGGCGGTGATCTTTTCCCCGCTGAATGGCGAGATCCGGCGCCAACCTATCGTCGACTAGCGGAGTTTTCCCCTCAAGCAGGTATCTTCTACCAGCGGGGCACCGCCCCAGCCGGGACGAGCTCTAAGCTCCCGACCGGTCTCCCGGCATGTATGGTAGTGTATTGTATGTAAGTTCAAGCGTATCTATGTAAGAGGTGAGGATAAGACCGGGAAGAGGAAGGACAGATCGCGCGTGGTCCGTTTGTTAGGATACTGCTCCGGAATTCGCCTAGTGCTGATCGGAGAAACCACGGAAAACTACTGATCAGAGCAGCCGGCCGCTAGAATTCTCCTCTAGGCCTCTGAATTAGACCTAACTGACAAGCTAGTGTCGAAAATCCTGTCGCCGTCGGGGCTGGAACCTAGGACCCCCCACTGCAGAGGGACTGCAGTGACATTAGTTGATGCACTGAGCCATTTCTCCCGGTGCTCAAACTACGAGGCTGTGTCGAAAGTCATTAAGCCATTATCAAGTCCACGCCTTACTTTATCGAAAGTCTAACCTTTAGAATCCTGCCATTCATCTCAGATGATGACCATCGCCTCGAAGCGGCGGAGAAGTGACCACATGGTATGCATGAGAAATACTCTTCATAATCTGCCGACAGAAACAAATGCACTCAAATCCACTAAGCTCTTAGTAAACTTATTACAACAAAGACAGGTCTTAATGCGTCTTTTTCTTGCAGACTTCATCATCTTCGGCACCTGCAACCAATCAGCGCCTCAGTAAATCATCCGCAACGCCGTCTCTAATCTAACAGCTTGTCATCAAGCTCCGCTCTGTTTACTGATCACCAGAAGTATTTCTCGAGTCACTAACGCTGACCATCTCTTTCTCTAGGTTCATTAAACCTTTGGTCTAGAACAAATGAAAGTGACATCGTCTTAAACTTATAATTGAAAGGAAATAATTTATTATAAGTAAATGTTAAATACATTATTTTTTGTAGGCAAATCTCCCACATACGATAATTATTTTTTTACTAATTAGAAATAGTACCTTTGTCGCTTAACACATTTAAAAATTCAATCATATCTGTTATATTTTATATTTAAAAAGAGAGAATTCTTTTAGCTATTACGTTACTTAATGAAATATTTTTCGGATTCGACCGCCAAAAGCAGTGGGAAAATAAGTAAGTTGGGGAGTAGAAACGAAAAAGTAGTCATTAAGCTCCCAACCAGAGTTCTAGGTTCGAAAATGGTATCTACAGAAAGTGGTGTCCTTTCAAAATTATAATATTAATCAGGGCAAGTTGTGGAGCAATTAATGACATCCGAAGGGCCAATATCATTGAGAAAAAAATTAAATACATTCCGTACAATCGTTTCGATCTTTCAGAAAATTAGCAAATTATATTTCGTAAAACCTGCAGTTACCTCACGCGGCAGCGCAAATGCTGAGTAGGCAATGCAACTGCTGTGACTCCGGCGCTATTCAGTGGTCATCCGGTAAACAATCCGCAGCTCTTAGAGCAACATCTTAGTAGGTAAGTAAGGCAACGGGTCTCGCGCATGATACATGTCGCTTTGTTGCATGTCACCGTGCACATGGTCTTAATCCAACTTTTAAGATTTCCTGCCAGATGTTTTTTTGTTTTTCTTCCTCCCCCGCTCTCCTCTCGTCTCCCGCCCTCGGCGACTAGTGGGCCAATATTCCGCGTACGTAGTCAAAATATAGATTAAGTTGTCGATTTGCTCGAATCTTAATATTTTGTGGATTTTGAGGGCTATGACTATTATGGCCTAAATGAATGGAGGGATTATGTAGACAACTTAATTATTGCAAAGAGCTCCGAAGTATATTTTATTAATATTATTATCATTTATAACTCAATTTTTAAAATTTAATTTGTCGTGCAAAGTATATGTTACATGTGTTGGGAATAAAGTTGAAAATCCTTATTCATGATCTCGTAGTTCACTAAAATAAAAAAATACATAAATACAGCGTTTATGTTACTTTTTTATCATTTATTTTCAGATTTGTATGAATATATTTTGTTAAATTTTTCCGTGTTTGAATTGCAGTTGTCGTTTCAAACTTGCCACTTCATAAACCTCTATGTACACTCTTGTTCTTTTCATTATGGCATTCTATTTTAAATTAAATCAGTCATTTTGTATTCTGCAGGTATTCTCATCAGAATCTTCAAAGCTCTCCTCACAGATAAATTCAAGAGTTTCAAAAAACCTAATGTCGAGAAAACTGAGACATTGGGCAAGGTTGAAGAATTTTAAAATTTTTTAACTTCTCAATCCCCAAGTATTTATTGAGGGTTACAATGCATCAAGTATAAGGGACAACCGAATAACTGTAGTTATTCACAGGCTTGTTTTAATTCTGCAGTAGATGATTATGCATTAGAAAATTAAAATAAAACAAAATATGTGAATAAGTGACGTTATTCAGTTATTCCTCTGACTTGGTATATATCATCTCTTAAATAATAAATGTAGTACTTTCTCTTAAAAAAAGTACGATTGTAGGTGGCTTAGGGCAACAATTAATGTCACTGCAGTGCCTCTCTCCGGGAGGTACTTGGTTCGAGTGCCCGACGGTGGTAGGATTTTCGATTGATTGATTGATTGGTTAGTGCTTCCGAGCGCGCCAACTTTTAAGGTCATTAGTCCCGTAAGTGTCGTGTATGTTTCATCGTGGCCGATGGTGGTGTTCTTTCCCCACCGAATGGTGAGATCCTACGTCGATCTATGTCGGCTTGTGGGGATTTTACCCAACCGGGTATCTCCCATCATAATCGCACCGCCCTAGACGGGGTAAGCTCCAGCGGGGAAAGATCACCACCACCACCTCGCGATAAAACATGCAAAAGACTTACGGGACTAATGAGCTCAGCAGGTCACGTGCCCAGAATAACTAATCAATTATCAGTCTTAAAATGAGTAAATTCTGCTTGCTGAAGTCCTCAAATTCTGACTAGGACCGTGCTCGTCTTTTGTCCGGCGTTCGGGGGTGGCGCGCACAGTGCGTGGCCGTCGGTTGGCGCCACCGTCGCCGGCACGGTTTTATTCCCGCCTCGCCCCGCCCCATCCCGACCAATGAGATGACTTTGAGTTTGCGACAGACGCCCGCGCATTCATCGCGAGAACAAAACGGCACCCGCCCACCCCCGTCCGCCCCACCCGCCCCACCGGCCGGCTGGCTGGATGGCGCGTATTTGCTGACCGCTGCCACCGGTATATATTCCGCCCGGCCACCTGTCGCCCGGTTCAAACGCTCCGTCGCCATGGACGCCGTCAAACGGCCCGTCGTCGTCGTGCTGCTGCTGGGCGCGTTGCTGGTGGCCGTGCGCGCCGGCCCGCAGGCGCAGGAACTGCCCCCGGAACTGCAGCAGCCGCAGCAGGAACAGCCGCCGGAACTGAAGCAGGAACTGGAGCAGGAACTGGAGCAGAAGCAGCTCCCGCTGGAGCCGCCCCAGGCTGACGGATGGGGCACCTCGGAGGTAGGGTTCGACTGCATGGCGCCGGTGCACAGGACCAGTGCTTCGACTCATGTTGATGTCGTTTATGAGTTAAGTGAAAAAATGAGGCATCGAGAAGTGAAGGGATTAAGTGCATTTTCTAGTTCTGAGAAAATGATGTTAAAAGTTGTATTTAATTTATACATTTTGCATTGTCGAATTTTATATCTCAGCATCTATCACGTTCTCTATGACCACAATATTTTCCACTTTGCGTTTCCTAATTGTACTTCATTCCTATAGAAAGGGCGTTTACCCCGCGATGCCTAAACACTTGAAACTAGTTAATTACTTAATGAAAATTATCATGTTGAGGAATTGAAACTTTTGTGAATTTTGGTTCTGTGCTTTAGAGCTACATTGATGGGTGTGATTCTCTTCCTTATTCTTCCTCGAAGGACAAAAACCTTTTTAAATGAAAAGCATAAAAATTTAGAAGTAGATGAAGCAAGAACCCCTATTTTTTAAATTTAAATAATTAATATGACAAATGCATACTTATTAAACCTAATTGAATATTTTAAACTCCAAACACATTTTTACTAAGGAGCTCATCAATAAATAGTTATTTGTAAGTCAAAATCACCTATATTCCAACAGTCACCACATTATATTTTCAAATCGTATTGTTTGTGAAAATCATTCCAAAATTCGTTTTGGGGTACTTGATGGGATGTCATTAATTTGTTAACTGGAACTAATTTTTGGTGTTTGATTCATGTGGGTAGCCTGAATTTGCGAGAAACTATGGGTGAGGTCTACTTTTGTTTAGAGAAGGTTGATGATTTAAAATTTTGATATAAGGTTAAAGTATCATCATCATCATCGTGAAGCTCATGTTCTGTTTTAATAAAGTGTATGAGCACATGCCTTTCAAATATCAATTTTTATAATTACATTTTGCACCAACTTTTGTAAAAGGGAATCGAAGTAACTAATGATCACTGAGAATCACTGCTAATGATAACAATATATGCACCACGTTACATAGTGTAGCCGACTAAAATCATATCATGTGTTATTCATTTATACTTAAGGGTTATATTTTATTTATTTTATGCATATGAACAATTCATGGATCTAACCTTCGAATTTTAAACTGTTCAAAAGTATGGTGTATAAGAAATGTGGTATGTCTGTTTAATTAATGGTCAAGACAATCAATAAGTAAGGTTCTTTAGATTCAAAAAAAACAATGTTTTTAGATCCGAAAAAACAAATTAATCTATTTTTAGGGCAACTAATGCGTGATTTGTGAATAAATAGAACAATATTCATACAATCAAGACCGTACAATCTACATTCGTTCAAACCTAATGGAGATGAATGTCTCCCGTACAGTAAAAAATAAACATGAATGACGTCAGATACATGTTTTTTCTTGCGTAAGTAATGATAATCGCAATACATAATGGTTGCAAAGGATAAACAATAATGTGTTTGAACAGTGTGTAAGATAGAAGGTGAAGGAACACATTTACTGGAATTTATGCATGGTGATTTACGATTTTTGGTGTACGATAATGGTCGTCGCTGGTGAACAGAGTGATCAATAGTTACTGAAATAAACAGAATGCTATATGAAAGGCGATGTGCGAGAAATCGTGATGGGGAAACAGTTGAATGGAGGTGTGTGACAGACAGTAACAGGGATGTAATAAAATAATAAAAGTCAATCAAACATGGTTGTTTGCTTTAATTCACTGTTTTTACTAAACAAGTTTAAATATGTTTCTTATGTTTTCATACTAGTATTTACTCATTTACGACATAAAGCGAGGCTGTTAGAGAGAAACCAGTAGAAACTGATATTCGATTGAAACATTTCGTGCTACTTGACATCTTGGTGTGTGTGTGTGGGGGGGGAATGCGGTGTTGCCACGTACTCGCGTACACACATAACACTAAATGTACTTTTGGAACAAATAATAATAAAAAAATGCATTAATATTTTAAAAAAACACATGGTTTAAATTACGGCTTCTAAAATGCAACATTAGAAGCCAGGCTAGTCAGGATGACCTGTTGTTGCCTTTTAGGTGACTGTAGCCTCTCACCTATCCATCCCCTCTTTCCCCTTCCGCGGGGTGTCTAAACAAAGAAGCGGGCCAGACCGGTGGCCCGCAGATAAGCGTTGGACCAAGGTACACTGCATGGGCCGCACATTAGAGCAGCTCTGTTTTCAATTATCATGAAAATCGCGATGTATTTAAACCAGTATGATTTATATTAGCCAATTGAATAGCTTATATCCAAAGTTTTGAATCTCCATTTTCGTTTGTTTTCTAGTTTTATGTATCATTATATCTTAAGATTCTTCTCTGTGGTGCTGCCAATTAATGTGTTAAAAAGTCACGTTTCTTCTGTTAAATGGTACCCAAAAAACATTCAATTCAACGAGAAATGAATAGTTACCCCGAATAGAGATATAACCCACAAAAGGAAAAGATTTCAAAAACCTCTATTCAGTGAAAGTTCGTTTATTTCTGTATTAAAATTACAAACCATCTATATATTATGAATTGTGAATCACTCTGAAGTCAAATTTTAGTCAAGGCATTACCGGTCATAACGTACTGGCATCGATACGACATCTTGCTGTAGTTAGATCACTAGTCGCCAATAGGAAAGCTTTACCTAAAGAATAACATACTTTGGAATGGGCAGTGCATCCTCAGAATCGAGGGGGTTGTGTATTACGTCCAACTAGTCACTATCCACTGAAAACTCAACTTTAGACCTTTGGTGGGCTATATCTGTATTCGGGGTAACTATTCAATTATAAGGCTGATAACGAATACTTTCTTTTCCTAAAAAGAAAGTGTTTTGAGAGATACATTTTCAATTCTAGAGAGTAACGACCGTTGTGATCCCACACAAGAAATATGCTAATAATGTTAAGTTAAATGGAGATTTAAATATATGTCAGATGTAGGGATAGATGTGAAGTATTTTATGAGCTACTCCATCTAAAACTAAGAAGCATAGTAAGGATTTACTTACACACATACTGTCGACTCCGGTTATAGTGAACTTTTGGGGACTAACATTTTTGGTTCACTATATCAGAGGTTCACTACATTCAATGATGTCAAAATTAAATAGAATTTAGCAAATGATTAATTTCATTAATCTAGAGATACACCAAACAACATTAACATCACCAACTGAAATTTCCAATACCTTTCTTTGACCTTAAAAAATCAATTATTTTCAATTGTTTGTTTCGTACATTTTTTATTAGGAATTTCTGCAGTTCCTCCACGAGTTCGTGCTCTCTCCATAGGTCTCCAAGACCGTCCACTGTCCCTAAGTATCGTAATGCAGTCTTGACACCCTTCAATGCTTCTTGCAATGTTAGAACATCGTCGTACTCTCCGAATGCCCATTTGTGTCACCTAATTTACGAGATCGTTTTGGTAGCGGCATGACGCAAGCAGCTAATGAATCTAATCGCTGAATAATACATTTTGGGCCCGCTACCTCCAGCTCAAAGGAGGCTTCTTCGCTTATGATCTTTGGCGACTTTTTTTCAAGTTGCCTAGTGTTGAAATTTGTTTCGTTGAAGCGATTTCTGTTCAGGAAGGAATTAATTTCCAGGACGTATTTCCTACGTTCACTATAGCGGAATTTTGTTACGCTTATTTGTAGGTGAAACGGGGCTAGTGACTTGGGTTCACTGTAGCCGAGAGTTTACTATATCAGAGTTCACTATAACCGGAGTCAACTAAATATTCATTATGCGCACAAGCGTAGGTTGCCGACCTCGGTAAAAACAAAGACTGCGCTTTGAGAAATGGTGCGCAACCACTCACGCGCGTGACGTCGAGTAACGCAGCGTTGCCTTGCGCCCGCAGTGGCAGGAGGACGCGCTGGCCATCGCCACGGCGCGCCTGGCCGAGCAGCTGTCCCGGCAGGGGCTGGGCGCGTCGTCGCCCTTCACGCTGCTGCTGGACCCCGCCGCCGCGCTGTGGGGCGAGCAGCCGTCGCCGGCGGCCAGCGCGGCGCGCGCCGCCGCCTGGGCCAGCCCGGCCCTGGACGCCCTGCGCGCCGCCATGCCGTCCTGCTCCGTCCCGGGCGACCTGCCCACGTGCGCCCGGCGCGCGCTGCTCTCGCTGCTGGACCGCGTCGCGCGCGCGCACGAGCTGCGCATGTGGGGCGGCGCCGTCACCGTCACCGCCGACCCCAACGCGCCCGTCCTCACCCCCGCCCCCGCCGAGGCCCAGCAGCAGCAGCAGGAGGAGGAGGCGGCGCGCGCCGCCGGGGACGAGGACGGCATGGACGCGCTCATCGCCGAGAAGGTGGCGGCCCTGGCGGCCACGAGGAAGCTCACGCTCCGGCTGCCGCCCGGCGCCGTGGACGCCGCCAAGCGAAGCATCGAGGAGTGTAGGTCCCCACGCATTCACTGCTTCCTTCGTTCATACATTCATTCTGCGTTTTCTCGTTCTTCGTTTCTTCGTTCTTTCTTCGTTTCTTCATTTGTTCGTTCATTCTTCTTTATTTTTTTATTCATTCTTGATTTGATCATTCATTCAGTATTCGTTCATTATTCTCTTATTTATTCATTCATTCATTCTTTATTTGTCCATTCTCCACTTATTCCTTCATTCATTCGTCGTTCATTCTTCACTTATTCGTTCATTCATTCTAAATTCGTCAATCTTCATTCATTAATCCTTCGTTTATGAATTCATTCATTCATTCTCCATTATTTATTTATGCATTCTTTATTCATTTATTTTTCATTTATTTATTCACTTTACTTTTTTTTGTTAAAATTTACTGTTTACTATTAGTTTTACAATATTCTACAGTAGCATTTTAGACACTGGCGGTTTTGAAAGCAACGTTATTTCATATGGAAGATACAATAGTTTTAACTCCTCAACGAGGGTTATAGTACAAGAAAGTGTTTCAAGATTAAACAGATACATCGCGATTACATAACGATCTACATAATACTTAGTATGCTTTATGTTAATTTTAAGATTACAGTGTTGAAAATTTCCTTGAATTGACGCAGAAGCACGAAATTCACCACCAGTATCTCACAATCTTGATCCTATCCAATCTACTACGAGGACTATCGTCGAAAAGCAAAACTATTTCCAAAAATCAATGTATTTCTTCATTATTACCCCATTACTTTGCCAAAATTGAGAAAAAGTATTCAATAAAAGTAAACATTGTATGCAACACGGGATAATTTAACAAGTAAAAATATTCTTCCGGAAAATATATATGTATTAATATAATGATGTCATTTTTTGTCGTTTTGGAATGGTAGAGTTATGTGAGTCGGTTAATCTCTTACATTTGTGAATTAATATTGTTTCAACAAGTATTGCAAAAGTTGTTGTATTATTTCTTTTAATAGCGTCTAAATTATTGCGCTAGTAGTTAGAAACAAAATTGTTTTTTTCAAAAAGTAGATTTCTCAAATTTACGGGCGTTTTCAATTGCACATCTGTCTCAACCAATTTTTGAATTTCCTCTATAGTATTTGTACTTTAATGGAGAACATTTCAACAATCTGTACATGTAACGGTTTAGTTCTACGCCACTGAGTATCAGGGTTAAAAGTCTCATCGCTCCATAGGGAATTTCATAAGAAGTTTCGCGAAGTGTTTGTCCGAGACAACTAATACATATTTATGAAAGTATTACGCAATCAAATTAAGGGTTTACTACGCAAGCCCGACTTTTTTCTCCCAGCCATCAAGCGAGGTGTCGAGAATGTGGTAATTTCTTGTCTTTGTGTTGCACTTTAGAACTATTTTCCAATAGATAAAATTTATTCTACATCAGAATTTTGGGGTAGCAGGAAATTCGCAAGATAGTTTTCCATTCCTCAATCCTCTTGTTAAAACAGATTACTTTATGTGAGATTTATTCGCAAAAATTCGTACTAGAGTTAAATTTTTTCAAGGTTTTTCCGAGTGCCGTTACTTCCATTCCACTACCACTCCGATCCCCTTAATTAATTCTTCATATAATTTATTAATGTCTATGAATAATTTACCTTCGCCCCCTCGTGCACTAACACTATCAGTCTCCTAGTCGTTAACAGTGAGTTGAGAAATAGGCTGGCAGTTGTTCTTCCTGTGAGATTATATGTCAAATGGTACTAAATAATATTGTGATGTGTGATACCACAGCCGAATATTTTTTTCATTACTGTCAAGCAAAAGTCAAATACCCACCGCCACAAGTTGTATTTGACAATTCTATTCGACAAAATAGGCTTTTGATGTTTTCTTCTGATTCTCCCGCTTCCAACTACTTTCTTTTATACTGTTTTTGTCACCATTATATCACTATCATCACTATACTTGTTATTTTTATCACTTGCATCCTTATATGTATTCGTCGTTTTCTTACACATCTTTTTAGTAGTCTAATTCAGGATACCGAAGATGTCACCTAGTGAAGTTTGGACTGATGTAAGTTTTTGCCATTTCATTGCTTAGGACAATTCTTATTGTAAAATACTAAAAAGACCCACATCATCCCGTGGTTTACAACATACAGTCACTACAGGTGGAATTTCTGGTGGCCAAAGGGGATTGGAGTGCGTTCCTAGGTTTCCTCCCGTTTCCCCTTCACTCTACAACTGATACAACATCTGAACCGATCTGGCTTTATGTGGTTTCCCGTGTTCCAGTTGGAAGAATGCCATTCATATTCTCATTATTATCTTGTACTATTGCGTTTTCTAACACACTCTGTCACATTCCCTAACACATCAGTCCCATTTCCCTTGCTTTCTGTACGAGTATTATTTATCCTGGCGAAAAAATTAGTGTATTTATTTTCATCTTTTCATAGTTTCCGGTAAAATTCACTTTTCATCTCCTTTTAAATTTGTTGTTTAGACGTACGTGCGTTTTTAAGAAATATTAATATATGGTCATGTTTATGGTACTATTGAGATCGTGACAACTGGAGGGGCAACATTTTCTTCCTGAGCGGCGGTTGATACTTCGTTTCCCCTTAAGGAATTTGTAATAAACAAAGGTAGATGGCCAAGAAGTCCACTAGTAATTTCAATCTCCTGTTATACATTAGCAAAGTATCATTACAATTTATTTGCGAATTTTTATTCATCACCTTCAAGTAGAGCTTCGACTGGTTAATGCCGACTGAGTCCATTTTACTCACGTTTAAATTTCAACCAGATTATTTCCGTTATGCTTGCCGAATAGCCCACGTGTATATTTTAGTATTTCTGAGCCAAACTATGCAGACATTTATAACTCAAATTCCTTGAAATATATTAATTTGGTATTTGGATTATCTGTAATCGCATTTAGTTTTTTTTCCCGAGTGGCGGGATTAATCATTTATCAGTTAATGGGGAAATTAGCTGAGGCATTTTAATTATAATAATATTATATTTGTCATTAAATCTTAAGTGAAACTAGGATGGTTCTATTTTTCCTTTAGTAAATCAAATTCGCTAATAAAAAACAGAAATATTCATTTATTTGTTTTAGAGCCGATGATTCTACGGCATACACCGTAGGCTTAAATAATTGTAACTTCCTGTTTATTTTAATTTAAAAACATTTTCCAAATTTCAAAATTAGAACAAAACATTAATTCACAATATTAAATAATTATAAAAATGAAAAAAAAGAAAAGAAACTTCGCACAATTGACAACTGGAGGAAAAACAAACCTAATCCTAACAGTTCTCTGAATACATTTACAGTCCGTTCATGTCTCCAACCATAAACCGTACTTACATCTTCAAGCCATCGAAACATCATTTGTACTCCCGAATATTCAAATTTCTCCAACACACATTCCCTGTCGATAATTTAAACATTCAGCTCTTCTTTATGTTTCAACATATACTCCGTCTTATATTGCATACATTTTTGCAGTCATCTACTACACTATGAACCATTCTTCATTTAGAGAGACGTCTACTTTCGATCTGCTTTTTGATTTTGCTTTTCGGCGTATATTGTTCGTCACCATGGTGTCCGACCTTGCCAACCCGCAACTCCAGTCCAAAGCAGGCCGTGCACATGAACGTCTTCTTGATGTTAAAAGTCTCTGACATCTTGGCTCGTTACAGAAACTGAATACTACAATGCACATTAAAAACTATCAGCAATTAAACATTTTTATGATTGAATTGTTCGCGTGCATTTTCTAAAGTCAGAGGTTTGGTCCATGACGTGACAATTCAAAGTAAATGAATCTGAGCAACTCAAAAAGGGTTGAATAAAATAAAATAGTAGTACCTCTGGAAATAAATAAGCACTTTAAATTATTCAAAATTCTTGAGCACTATCGAAACGTTATTTCAATGCAAATTCTCTTCATAAAAAGCGTTTTTCATAAAAAGCGAAGGAAATTTTCTTCAAGATAAATTTTTTCGCGTAATTTTGTGTGCAACTAAATCAGTTTTAAAACCAGGATTTTCCCAATAACGGTTCCACATTTTCATTGATTTTTTGGAATTTATAATACATTTTTTCTTAATGAAATTTGTTTTGAAATATCAGATCTTTAAGTTACACAATGAATAATATTTTGTATTACAAGTACGTTTCGTATTCTTGCTTGAAGTAAAGTCGATTTATGAAAAAAACTTAATTTTTTTTCATTATTTTCCCCCCGAATAGACCAAAGGAGTTTAAAAAATTGTGCGGGTCACATTCTAGTTGAATTTTCTAAATTTTCGAAACTTGCAAAAGTTATAAACAGTGCGAGAAAAAATGTGACACCTGGCACCGCTAGTTTACATGTATTTATCTCCTTTCTTACTAGTCACGCCAAAGAAAATGATCTTGGCTCTCCGGATGAATCCACGTCGAAGGCTCTGGTGCCGGAATTTCGACCATCTTGTCGTCGTCTTTCTCAGTGCTGGCCGCGGAAGCCTACAATATCACTTAACACGCCTCCACAGGAAGGAAATGTATAAAGGAAATTATATATTATTTCGACCAAAAACTTTAGACTAACCCCAAGAAAGACTACGACAAGATGGTCAAAATGTCGCGAAAATCTATGACTTCACTTTCTTAGAGAATACATTAATATTCATGTGCAGGAGTCACTACAAAATTGGTACTTATACAGAAAGTACGAAATCGTACTGTAATCGAAATAATATTTCATTTTCACATGCATAGATTTTCAAACTTCCCGAAGTACGAAAGAGATTATTTCAAAATTGTTTCTTGAGAATTCGAAACACTTTCATTAAGAAGAAAATAAATAAACATTTTCCAAGGAATGATAAGAGATAAACTCAAATATTTAAATTAACAGAAATCCTATTTCTTCATATGACACTGACGCTTATGACACTGACTCATATGACACACATATCATCACTTATGACACTGACCACTTCATTGATATCATTCAGAAATGTTTCATTGTGTTAGACACTGTAGTGCTTTTATTGATCTTTGAAATGAACACTACGAGCATAGGAAAATGTAGATAAAAAATACAACTCAATGATTATTTACATTTCTTGTGAGACTAGAGTGATACAGAGTTATATAAAGATGGCATAGATCCGATTTGCATTACTTTGATTTGAATGTTGTTGGATTGCCTCATTTAACTATTTTACTGAAGATAGAGATTTGTTCTTCAAATTAAATTGACTCAACAAGTAATTTGTTAATGTCATGCTCATTTTTTTACAAATTGATAGTTGTTGAGCAATTTTTAAAGAAAAATGGGCAATATTAAAAGGCTGACTTTCTCAAAAACTGCTAGAGATGTCTTAAAAAGACTTTTCGTACAGCTAGTGCTAAATCCACTGCATTAGATGAAAGACACGAAATTTTGGTGTATTTCATTTAAAAAAGTGTACAATGGTGATTTTAATATCTATCGCGTCGTTAACATACTTTTCCACGTTATATCACATACTTTTCTATAAATTATTAATTTTGTGTGTACAAGTGCTTCAAATTATTTCAGATGACTTTTCTCGGAAACTCAAAGTTTTATGCGAAAATGAACCCAATATTGCGCAATTTAAAACCGCTTAAATGACATTTTCTCAAAGGTGGCTCTAAATTTTTGAATGAAAATTTGCTTAGAGGAACGGGTTTCCCTCCTCTATATTATTCTTGAAGTCATATTTCAATTCCATTCCACAGAATAAATGAGAAAATGTGAAAAAATGTCATGTAGGGGCCAATAGGTAGTAGCAGGGGATAGGATTAGGCAAAACCGAATAGCTACACCAGTCTAAGAGATTAAGAAACTATCACGACAAAGTATGTGCCATTCTCTGGCACCATTAGTTGAAATTTCAAAACAATGCAGAAAATACCTATATCAAAGATAGAAATACCATGTTATAGGTAAATAATTAGCTGCAATAAATAACATGGCGTGGAAAACAAAAAAAAATTAAAATGAAACAAAAACCGTAATCTCAAAAATGATAAAAAACAAAATTAGTAAATTTAGTAACACATTAATTAATCTTTGAAATTATTTTGAAATGGGGACTTAAAGAAAGCTTCAATTTTTTTTTTGAATAATTTCTTTCAGCCAAGAAACATCAATATTTGTCATTCTTAATTAAATTCATTATAAACACTAACAATATTGTATAACATAATACCACTGTGTCTCTCAAATATCGGTGCCTTTGATCAGGAAAAAACGTGTTCGTGCTCCAGAAAAATTACTAGAATCTATATTCATTACTAAAAATGTCATCAAGATAGTTCAGAAACAGTTACGGTTCGTGTCAATTGTGGCGCATTTGCGCTACATTAAAAACATCACAATTCAATATATTTTATTATGAGGATTTCGTGGTTCGGTACTCTCGTCCGTCATTATCGCATCATGGTTTTACATTAATTAGAAATCAGTTACAAGAGAATAATCCGAGCGGGCTGCCCAAATTTTGTAGTTAACTACATTTTCCCATTCGGGAGCGAGATTGCTATAATACAGACCAGGACAAACAAATAATTGTGAGCGAAGGGCACCGGGGAGTTTAAGGGTGTATAGCGTGATGTTAATCAACATATCAAACACCTGGGGCTAAAAACCGTTAATAAATTGTTAATTCACTTCGATTGCTTTTGTTCATGCTGAGTGCTCGGGTACATCCGTAAGGGAAGAGATGTGAAAACGTTCAAGGAAATTGTTCAAGGGAAAGTTTTAGTGGCAATTTATCATTAAGCTCAAAACTGACACATTCCAACTGTTACAGATATGCTGTTTATCTTACAAAAAATTAAGAAAAAATGACGAGTTATGCCATCCGTGAAGGGATGAAGACTCCTCATCACGCCAAATTGCAAGGGAGTTCGTATTTGTTTTAAACTATACACAGGAGATGGTACTCCCTTGCAGTGCCTCACGTATGCCTCACCCTTTCCGGCTTCAGTCTGTGAGCCAACAACGTTTAAAGCCTAATACCAACTTACAACTGCAGTCGAACACTGCCTTTTATCGCGAAATTATTGACTCTTCTTAGGTCCAACCGTTCTCCTGATATTTGCCACTTTTATTTACAATTACAAAACACTTACAGTGTGACAATTTTTATTATCTCTCGTTTTATTATGTCTCGTTCTTGAGAGATTACTGGTGTAATCTGTATCTGATTTACAGTTACATGCTATCTAAATGGCCTCTTAGACTCAACCTAGTCGTTGTCGGGCTAATAGTCCATATCAGTGTAGTTGTCACCAGTTGAACTCGGTGGCACGGTTACTGGCACAAGAGAGGAGTTGTTTCAGTCAAAGTGATTTTGAAACATATTTGTCAAAAACGATTAGGTGGGGGTTAGAACAATCAATGTACTTTTGTTATTGCCGTGTTCATTAACTTTTTACTGTTATTTTGTGTTTATTTTTTCAGAGTTAAAATTACTCATTTCTTTTGACGAAATCACTGCTGTAAGGTTCGACATCGCCAACGCTTTTGAAAATAGAGAATACACTGAATTGTTCCTTTCACATTTGTTTCCCTGCTAAGACCGTGGCATGCATTGGTCTCAGTGACACCAATAGGCAACTTTGACACCACTAGGTTAAATTGCAGTTTTTTGAGATTACAAATTGCTGTTCTTAGTAATAAGAAAACATCGCGGATAAGTTCATGCCTGTGACTCGAATAGTTGAAGAAATTGTGATTTACTTCCCATAACATCTTTTGTTTTCATTAAATCATGTATTCTGCATCGATTCATTACAAAGTTTGCATGTCTGTTAATGTCGCTATGGTCAACACCGCAATAACGTAATTATCATCGTCTCCGTGTTTCGTAACCAACAGACCTAAGAAAACATCGGCTAAGTCGGTAGACGCACTTATTCCAAGAACCTAAAGTGAGGCTCTTTACATACCAGTCTACAGTTTAATGGTTTCCTTCTCGAGTTATGCCTCAGGCAGTCCTCATTTCCGTCTCTTTGTTGTTTTTCTTCTGGCAAAAGCTAGTAATAGTGTTTGTTTACCAACATGTTTTTATACAGGGAGTATCATCTCAATTTCATCTCTGGATACTCCAAAGGTTACTCTTAGAATGAAAAAATCATGTCATTTTATGTCGCAAACTTAATGTCTCAAAAATATCGGCTTTGAGCATGAAACTAACAGAATAAATTCCGAGTCTAGGGGCTTTCTCTCAAGCACCTTATTCCGGAAAGCAATGTCAGCCACCTCTTTTCGCATAATTTTCGGGCATGAAGGTATTTCCCCCAGTACGACGGGATACCTTGTGGGCACCAAGGGTCACCATACCGGCGCGCACATCTCACTAGTTACTACCGCACTGGCTGAGGTGGCTAAGGGTATGATCTTATGTCAACTGCAGAGCATCAGAATGAGAAAACCGAGAATTTGAGTCCCGGCAGTGGCAGAATTTTCGACGAACGCTAGATACTCGTAGCTAGGTCGAATTCAACCGCCACCTGGAGAAGGACTCTACCGGCCGGCTGCTCCAACCGAACTTTCCTTGGTTTCTTTGGTGAATAGCAGGCGAATGCAGTAAACGGTCCGCGGACCGCACGTGATCTTCCCTTCTTCTTTCTTGTCTTATCTTCACCCACTATACTACGACACATGTCGGGAGACCAGTCGGGAGCATAGAGCTTGCTCCGGTTGGAGCAATGTCCCCCTAGTGGGAGATACCCGGATGAGGAAAACCCTGCAGTCGGGGCCATATTTCGCCATCCAGAGGGGACAGAACACCACCACCTTTTGCAATAAAAAGTGCACTACACTTACGGAACTAATGACCATAGCAGTTGCCGTGCCTGAGAACATGTAACAATCAATCATCAATTGCTACCGCTGTTTCACACACAAGCCTTTTCCCTTCCTCCCCGTAGGAATGCTACTGCGATGTACCAAACTGACGATGACCGTTCCTGCGCGTGTTTCAGTTCGCGGCAAGAAGGGCAAAGGGTTGCTGCCGGCCCTGGTGGTGTTGGCGCTGATGATGAAGGGCATGCTGGTGGCGCTGGCCATGGGCACGATCGCGCTCATCGCCGGCAAGGCGCTCACCGTGGGCCTCATGGCGCTCGTCATCTCCGGGGTCATCGGCCTCAAGAAGCTCGCCTCGCAGGGGGGCGGTGGCTACGAGGTCGTCAACGTGCAGGCCCCGCACCACTACGCGCGCACTCTGGTGGTGGAGAAGCAGAACCACCTGCACCCGTACCGCGCGCACGCTCCGAAACCTCTCGGATCCAAGCCCGCCGCCGCCGCCGCCGCCAGCGCCACCGACGTGAGCCTCGGCGACGCGAAGGACGTCGACGCTCGGCGTTGATTCGATTGTCCATAGAGCGCGCTGGCGACGTCAAGAGGATTCTTGCGCCACTCATAGATGGAGGCACGGTAGAAGCGGCTCTCTTTCGCCCCGAGCGTTCGGCATGAACGTAACGTCAAGCGTTAATAACATTTTTCAGCTGCTGAAACTAGGCTGAATGCGTTTTGCAATGAAGGCAATTAACAAGCTTTGCTTTAGAACCTAAAATTGTTTCGATGTAATTTGAAACGAGCATAGGTTTTGGAAACTCAGCCAACGACTCTACGGAGTGTTCATTAAGACAATATTCATTACTTTCCTGCTTTACATTTTTTATTCAAACATGTTGACAACAGTATATATTAAATAATTATTTGAAACAAATATTTATAAATTGAAAGAATTCAACAATGTAAGATAGAAACACTCAGGGATCAGTCATAAATAATTCTATCCACACTCCATATGTTACTTGACTATTGTATACTCCGATACAACATTTAAAATATTACTACCTTGTATTGCATAATGATAACTGCATGAACAATATTTCGATCGTTCTAGGGCATTATTAATATAAGAAAACTATTACTACATTCATGAAAGTCTATATATGCTTACATTTATTATCGGCAATGACAGGCGCATCTACTTCCTTCTTAATATGTGATAACTGATTTACACATGTGACACTGGTATGATATCTTTGTGTTCATGTTGTCATGTTTGTTTATTTATTTATTTATTTATTAAAAATAAATTATGTTAAACAGTATGAAATAAAATATTTATTTGCATTACGTTTCCTAAGCAATTGCTGGTCGAGGTAAGACACTAATGAATATATTATGTAATTTGTCCATGAAAACCTTTCTAGTTCAAAAATGCTCTAGCTACCTGAAGCTTTTTACTTATACTTAATCACGAACCTTGCAAACTGCACAGCATTATCTTAGTATAACTTGGGCAATTGTTAAAATTTACGTCGGCAGTAAGAGTTCCCATTGCCATTCATTTTGCTCTCTGTGTTTGGTTAGTATAACAATTTAAGTGGATGTATGTGTATCCTACTCTATCTCCGCCAAGCACACAGATACCATTACAATTTAAGTTTTTTAATGTACAGTGAATGCAGATTCTCTCCGTGCGCAACCCTTTCCTTGCACCCTGAGCGTGAGAACATAACCTTCAAAACTCCTTACAGGACTGGTAAACATTTGTACCACGAGCGAGCGTTTTATAAACGTCCTTGCTAAACTACCTTGCCTTTTTATATAATTAACATTAAATTAACATTATCAAATGTAGAATTTGAGTTTAAACTCGTGCTTTCATGTTTGTTTAAACTTGTTCAGTCTCGATATAACTCATCCCTATTTTCTGCGCATTTATAGCATTAACTTTTTTGTTTGTACATTATATGTGCTTCGCAGTGCCGTAGATAAAGGGGGACGGTCTGCCTCATGTGAAACTATGTTAAGGTGATGCCAACTAAAAATTATAACGGACAGTTACGCAATTTGAAAGATTTATTTTAAAATTTCAATCGCTAATTTTTACAAAAATTCTACAAAGATTTTTAAATGAATGATTGTAAATTATAGTACTATTAAATGATAGCATTTTGGGCAACTACATGTTTTTTACAATAACGAAATAAGTTTGACATCCTAATGAAGGTATACTAGTGTGGTATTAAGAAACGCTTTGAATGTACAAAACTAGATCATGCAAACTATTATGTTGAATTTGGGTGAGAGATATCAACAATTAAACTACAGGTGTCTCCAACAATGTCTACGACACTCTCGTTACCTAATGATTTGTGGCGGAAACAGTGGGATCAGGGCTCATTGGTTAGCGTGCTCGCTTTCCATGGCGCAAACCCGGGTTCGGTTCCCGACCTGGTAAATTATGACAGTGCGCTTTCCTTACGAATGACTTAGTATCTATTGCTGTGTGATGATGAGAAAACCCACCTTACGGTTAAGAAAAGCCGTGTAGACGGTGTAGGGATGTCTCTTTGTGCTAACCACACGAACACCTTACTCATGGCCGAAATGCTGGGTCACCGCTGGTTGGCCAAGGCCCATAACGCGCTCTGGAGCCATAGAATAGACAGTAGGATCTGTCTAGTTGCAGGGTGTGATGACTTCGTACTTACCGGTGGACATTGCTACGCCAATGGTGCTAATGCTAGGTGATTACCGTGTAAACAATTATATGGCTTGTTTTTCACGTTTGTAGACTAATAAAAAGTAAATGAATTTTCGTCTTATTCCAGACAATATTCAATTGGAATATTTTCTTCCTACAGAAAGTGTATTCATTTTGCTGCAATGAGTAGAATTCGGAACTGCAGTAATATGTTTACAACTGTTGTGTGTTATGACGATATGGATCAGCCAGATCACAATGTGTAGACTTCATGCTTGTTAATACTTGTGCACAAATATTAGCTTATCTTGAAGTCTCCGTGAGTATGAAATGGTGTTGAGATTTTCATCTGCGAATGTGTCGATGTGACCTGTATAAAAGGATAATTTGAAATGAAAAAACCCAGTTCTTTACCGTCACACATACTAATCGCACACGTACACTAGTCAAATCTTTCTCAAAGACTATTAGAGGCCAGATGTAGCAAAAGCTGTTCATCGGGTGGAACATAAAATAAGTATTTTTTTTCTCCAATGTCGCCGTGCCTCAGATCGTGATCTGTCACACAAACATATTACCATCAGCAGAAAAAAAATTATGAAGATGGTTCAAAAATCTATTCGTGGATTTATAATAATACGAAACATTTATAAACATTACCAACTTTTATAATGTCAGAACCACATGGACAGACCTTTTCTGATAGAAAGGAAATAATGTTATTGAAGACTTTTGACATAGTATTGTTTGTAAAAATATTTATGTAGTAAAAAATTACAAATTTTTGAAGTAACAACAATAAATCTGATTGTACTCAATCCATAGAGTTATAATGAGAATATAGAGAAATAATCGGGCAAATGATACGAGCATGTTTTGGGAAGAATAAGGATGACTACTGAAGTGTCAGCTTTTGATACATGTTTTGATCCATTGGTGTACCCTTACTCATAATGTTCTTACTCATAATTGAATAAGAGAGTTTATAAGAAACAAAGTTATTAGTTAAAATTGGGGATATTGTTATTTATGTAGATTTTTATATTTACGGTAAAATCTTATTCGAAATTTTATCAAGGGTGAATATATGGATTGTCAACATTAAATTCTTCTTGTTACTTTGAAAGTCTTTCCCCAAGTGGTTTATGATATTTTTAATAAACTAAATAAAATTCTTGTTTGTGAGAATAAAAGATGCATTTGTTTGCAAGGTTAAGTGGGGAATGGAATGTAGATTATAAAAGTTCAGACGTTAATTTGCACCGCAATTCCAAGGAAAGCAGTCCAGCTTCTATAATGGGACTACTGCCAGGGATGGATAGTTCCCAGACTGGGACGGCTAGTAGAATTTCAACAAAATAGTTGTTCTATAGCAAAATAAGAAAATAACAAATATTTAATGGTGGGTTGCGTCTTCCATGGAGACTTGCCGTAGCATGGCATTAGCTATGCGTAATCAGTAATGCGTAATGTAATCGTGATGCCCTGAATGTGATTATTAAGTTAGTAAGCACAGAATGAAAGTAGCAGGAATAACAAAATGAAATATTTGCGTTTTTCAGTCTAAATCGGAACTGTTTCGTTATTTTTTGGATTTCTGTCGAGTTTCTCAGTTTCTAACCACACAATGACCTCTCAGATGGAGGAATTTTCCATTGACGTATGCGTATATTGCATTCCAATGCTTTCCATTGCTTTATGCATATATTCAAAAATACTAATACAGATTTCAAGGTAACAAAATGAAAGAAGCCTGTTCGAAAAATTGTGCCAACTTTGATGTTTCATATTGAGATGTATATGTAATTTTGGTATTTGAACACCTAACAGTCCATGTTTGTATTTATTTGTTTCATATATTGAACGGAATATGAGTCATTAATATATTCTTCTAAAATTATATCCACAAATGTGACAACAAATCTTAATGCTTCCCGTTACCTCGTCTAGAATTAAGATCATGTTCAGAATATTTATATTTTAATAACATCCTCTCCTATAGTGATTTATTTTTATGTAAATATTAAGATATCTTCCACAAGGCTGAGCATGTAGAACAATCTTCGCGTGAATTTCTCCGATTTGGGACAGGCGAAAATGTTTTAGGTATCAGTGTTTTCTCCGACATTCTCTCTCGTTTGTGTGAGAATTGAGTGAAATTGTGTGCTTACAGGATTTCAGAGAACTTGTTTACCTGTGCGCCATCTAATTGATTGTAAAAATCTAATTCTAACACGTACGACGCACAGCTCTCCGTTAACTATCAGATGAGATTGAATGAGAATTCGCTACTCACACACACACACACACACACACACACACACATACATACAGACTCGGGATATTGCCAAAACAATATAGGTTTTCTACTATTATTGTAATGGTAATTCATAACTGGCAAATGGATCCACAGAACCTTATGTATTGTGACTATCTCTTAGCACCGTATAACCTTCACTGCCCGATAGTTAATGTATTTCAAGAGTACAGAGTGATTCTGGTCGTTAGGTTTTATTTTATGACAAAACATAAATTAGTATAAACTTTGAGGATTACGGAATCAGAAATTATTAAAATGGTAATACAGAGTCACGTTCAGAGGCACTCTCCCAAAAGTAACACTCTACTCCACAACCAAGATATGGGATCATTTTAAACTTTTCTCTGCTTCGCAATATCAATTTCAAAACAATGTAATTTTCAAGCCCCTCCCTTATTTAGGAACCTGCCGTAAATTGTATCGTTGATACACCAAACCAATGCTTTACAACGGCAGTTACAACTTTTGTAGTTTTTTTTAATGTTTGAAGGCTTGGCAACTAAGGCCTTTAGCCTTTTTACTGTTTATTATAAAATGTCATATATACAAGTACAATTTACAGTTACATTTCAAATTTTATGAAACAGATTTGCTTCTTTCAGGAATTTTAACGTCCTGCCAGTCGCCGTTGTGTCCGTTCCTAGGTCCTCCTTCAGATCCTCCTTCATTTCACATCTGTCTCTGATTGCTACGAGATTCACGCAGTCCGTTAGTATATGCTTCACTGTTAAAACTCCACCGCAGTCGCAGACAGGTGGTTCCTCATTCTTCACCATGAATAAAGATGTTATTCTTGTGTGGCCTATTCTTAGCCTGGTAAGGCACACTTGTTCTCTTCGAGTGTAGCTGACGTGTGCTGGCCATTTATTCACGCTTTGCTTGATCGGCTTTAATTTCGTTTCAATGCTATTCCATGTGGTTTGCCATGCTCTGAAAATACACTTTAAAGCGGCATTTCTTGCGTCTTGAGGTCGTGTTTCCGTATTAATTTCTAATTGTTTGTTTAGGGCATTTCTTGCTGCAGAATCAGCTTCTTCGTTGCCTGAAATACCTACGTGCCCAGGGCACCAGATGAATGTGACTGATGCTCCTCTCTGACTTAATTTATGACATGATAGAAGTATCATTTGAAGCATCGGGTCCACAGGTAGGCCTCTGTCTATGGCGTTAAGGAAGCTGAGTGAGTCTGTGCAGATGACAAATCTTCTTGGGCTTAGAGTTTCACAATATCGCAAAGCTTGCAATACTGCAAACAATTCAGCTGTGTACACACTCGCTTCTAGGGGAAGAGTCCATGCTTTTGATATGCCTTCAGTTACAAATGCACTTCCAACCCCATTTTTGGTTCTTGATCCATCGGTGTAGATGATTGTGTGATTTGCGATGTATTCTTCGAGAACTAATTTAAATCCGATTTTTAATTCTGTGGGAAGACATTCTTTTTTCTTTACACTGGTTGTGTCGAGTCGAACATCTGGCAGTTTCAGCATCCAAGGTGGAACTTCATAGGTTTTATACTTCAAAACCGATGGTAGAACGATGTTATAACATCTAGTTCTTTCGATTGCACGGATGTTGGCTGGACGAGTGGCAGTAGGTCTTCGATCGTAAATATATGCCAAGTTAGGTCGAGTCATCAATGAATGCTCTGGCAGTGACAGCATTTTTGATCTATATCTGAGTAGTAGTGTTTGTCGTCTATGATATAGCGACATGGTACTGGTTTCACAATAGAGACTTACTGAAGGACTAGTGCGGAACGCTCCAGATGCATAACGGAGGCCTGCGTTGTGAATAGGATCTAATTTCCTTAGGCTTGACTTCCTGGCTGAGGAGTACACTGCGCATCCATAATCTATTTTGGACATTACCATTGATTTGTAGAGACGGAGTAAGATGTCTCTATCTGCTCCCCAATTTATATGCGAAATGCATCGTATTATGTTCAGAGCCGTTCTGCATCTAGACAAGGTATAATCTGTATGCTGTTTCCAAGTTTAATGTCTGTCAAAGATCAAACCGAGGAATTTTGCCGATTCATTGTATGCCAGTTGAACACCATTTAATGCCAGATGAGGATCTCTGCATCCTTTCCGTTTTCTACAGAAATGGACGCATTTGGTTTTAGCTGCTGCAAATGAGAAGCCGATATTTTCCGCGTTCTGTTCTAACGTATTTATGGCATTTTGCATTTTCAATTTGATCATTGTCGGTGATTTGGCTGAATAAAATAGAGCAATATCATCTACATACATGCATTTTCCAACTGATGTTTCTATGCCGTCAAACATCTCGTTGATAGCTATAATAAAAAGCGTACCACTTACTGGAGAACC
Organism: Acheta domesticus; assembly: GCA_031308135.1. Classification (NCBI taxonomy): domain Eukaryota; kingdom Metazoa; phylum Arthropoda; class Insecta; order Orthoptera; family Gryllidae; genus Acheta; species Acheta domesticus. Next base: position 65,154,283 of record JAHLJT010009419.1, on the reverse strand, counting down.
TTGTGGTACACCATTCTCTAGTGCGTGGCTTTCTGAGATGGACTGCCCAATACGGACTTGGAAGGATCTGGTACTAAGAAAGCTTGATAAAAAGTTTGGAAGTTTTCCTCTGATTTGCTAGTTGTGTAGCTGTCTCAGAATGTTGTAACGCCAGGTCTTATCAAAAGCTTTTATCAGATCGAAGAATACAGCAACCATATGTTGTCTTTTGATAAAGGTGTTCTGAATTGCGTTTTCCAGATATATTAGCTGGTCAATTGTGGAATGATGCTGTCGGTATCCGCACTGATATTTATTCAGGAGGTTGTATCTCTCGAGACACCATGTTAGTCTGGTGTTGACCATTTTTTCTAGAATTTTTCCTAGACAGCATGTCAATGATACCGGGCGATAGTTTTCGGGTTTCCATGGGTCTTTGCCAGCCTTTAAAAGTGGAACTATTATCGCCTCTTTCCAGCATTTGGGGTAATTGCCTTGTATCCAGATGTTATTATATATATTTAACAAGATGGAGAGTATTTCTTCTGGTAACCGACGTATTATGCTGTAGGGGAGGTTGTCTGATCCTGCTGCTGTGTCTCCAGCTGCACTTATAGCGTCTTGTAATTATCGCCTTTTGAAAAGAGCGTTATACGGCTCATCTATATCAGTTGTAAAATTTAGTATTTTTCCTTCTTCTTCTTCTTCTTCTTCTTCTTCTTCTTCTCGCTTTTTCTCTAAGAAGTCGTCAGGATAGATGTTTGTGTTGCTGACTTTGGAGTTTTGAGAGGTAAAGACGTTGGCTATTTCGTCTGGGTTGCAGATTAGTTGCCTTTCATGCTCTATGCATGTAATAGGACTGAAAACATTTTTCCCGGCGATTGACCTGATCTTCTGCCATACCTCTGTGACTTTGGTCGTCCTGGTTATGGTTGTCACGTATTTCTCCCAACTTGATCGTTTTTCTATTAGTATTTTTCTACGAGCAAGTGCACGCAAACGCTTGAAAGCAATAAGATTGTCTTGAGTGGGTGAACACCTATATCTGTTGAGAGCTCTTCTTTTCTCCCTTATTACTTCTTTCGTCTCCGTATTCCACCATGGTACTGGCATTCTGGATGAGCGACCAGTACTTTGAGGAATGTATTTTCCAGCAGCAGAAATTACAGAGTTGGTGAAGTCTGTAACGTCTCTCTCTGTGTTTCCACTGGCATTTATTGGTTTTATGTGTCTAATGAAGCTGGACCAGTCTGCACGTTTGGTACACCAACGTTTTGGTAAATATAAGTCGTTCTTTCGTATGTTTGAAGAAATCAACAGAGGGAAGTGATCGCTCTGATGAAGATCTGGAAGTGGATTCCACGTCAAACGTGTTGCAAGATTTGGACTACATATAGAAAGATCTATGGCTGAGAATGTACCATTTCTAGCGTTAAAGTGAGTGCTTGCACCTGTGTTTAAGAGTACGTATATATTGTTAAGTAACAGGTCTTCAATTCTTCGACCGGCATCGTTTGTTCTAGAGCAGCCCCACGTGGTGCTATGAGCATTAAAGTAGCCTAGAATAAGGAATGAAGGTTGTAGTTGATCGATCAGATCTTGTAGTTCTTCATTTTGCCATGAGGCGTCTGGTAAGTATACGCAACATAATGTCATCTTCAATGGCTGGTATAGGGATACTGCTACCGCTTGTAGAGGTGTATTGAGTTGCAGACGACTAACAGGACGTGTGTTGCTGATCAATATGGCAACACCTCCTCTAGCTCGTCTATCAGGTTCTACGTCACTGCGGAAGGTCTTGTATCCTCTCTACGTCACTGCGGAAGGTCGTATCTTGATGATTGGTGGTAGATGACTTATTTTTTCGTTTTAGGAAGTCCTCCTTGGTGTATTTTGAAAGACGAGGCGATCGACTTCGGTAGCCTGTTGCCGATTCGCCTTTACTGGATGTAGCTGCGGGGGCAGCCACTGGGATTCTTTCTGTCTCATTTGGCGGGGGTTCCGAAGATTGCTTTTCACTTAATATTTCACATTGAGTGTTTGTATGTGATTCTTCCGTGTGGATTTTCTTGTTATAAATTTCATTAAAATACTTTTCTATGCAAAGAGTTATTGCAGGCATTAGTTCTCTTACTACTAATGAAGGCACTGATGTGCTTTTAGTGACTGCTTCTACGTACGTGATGTTTCCTTTACTTTCAGGGCACACAAGCTTTTTTGCTTCAGGATAGCTGATTTTTTCTGTGCCTTTTACTTTTTGTATTGCTGCTTCCTACTTGTATATTAGGCAGTCCCTTGACCTTGTTGAATGCTGTCCACTGCAATTGATGCATTTGATAGGATCTATGCACGGATCATCACTATGAAATGGCTTTCCACACTGACATGCTTTGATTCTCGCACATCTAGATGCTGTGTGTCCAAAACGTAAACACTGAAAGCACTGCATCGGTTGAGGAACGAACAATCGTACGCTCAGACAATGAATGCCAGCTTTAATCTTCTCTGGCAACGTACTACGGTTGAACGTCAAGACATGGGATGGTAAAGGGATTATCTGCCCGTCCCGCCTCATTGTTAGCCTGTGACAGGCGATGACTCCTTGAGAAGCTAGTTCTCGAGCTATTTCATCTTCATTGCAGTTCAATAAGTCACTGCAAACTACTACACCTTTGCAAGTATTCAACGTGCCATGAGCATTTACTTCAACATCGATAGTGCCTATTTTGTTCAATTCTAGTAACTTTTGTCCTTGATTTTCATTAAATGTTTCTAACAAGAGTCCAGTTGCAGTTTTCTTTATATCTCTTATGGCAGATCCAGCCCAAGTGTTAATACACTTTTCTATTAGAAATGGGCTTACTTTTTCAAAATTCCCTTCTTTTCTTTTAACTGTAAGGTATTTTGGTACTGCTGTTGTGTTCTTAAACAAGTCATCAGGGTTTACGATTCTTCCAGTTTTCATTTTTTTCGCTCTTAAGTCAGGACTTTTTTCTGGACGAGGGTTTTTTAAGGGATCCCTCAACCCTGAAATCGCAAACTTCCATGCGAGTCCCGCGAAGTTTGCTATCACTCGTAGCAATATCTGCCAGGGATGTCAAGTGATCCGCACCCGTGGCATTGCAGTCGCTGGCTGACGACGCCCGGTGGCCTGCTTGCTCACCACCGACCGCCGGTACTGGGGCTCCGATCCCCTGCACCGTAAGCGTCGATCCTAAAGGACCCTCCATCCTGGGTTTATATTCGGGGTCGCCTTCCCCTAGCGTTTTTGAGCTACCGCCAGCTAAAAGGAAACGGAAGAAGAGAAGGGGGACAGTGAAGAATAGAGTTAGAATAGAAGGGTAAAATAGAAACGACTCCCTAGCCCTCGCAAATCTAATAGCGTCGGGGTCAAAAACACAAGAGTTGGCCGATGGGAAGGTTGGCCACAAGTAAGTGGAAGTAATGACACACCAAGTTAAAAGTGGGAATTATAGGATGTTTAGGGGAGTGACAGCGGATAGCTGCTCCGATTAGTCGCCTTCTACGACAGGGGGAGGTCCCATGGTGTTATTCTACTAAAACCCCCGACACCACACGGGGTTTTTGTAGTTTTACATTCAAGGATCAAATTATCCTGATAAAATTTTACAATTATGAACTCCAGTTCTATAATGAAATTTCAATGATGAACTCTATAAAAATTATTTGTTGAAGAATAAACCAGTCAAAGCTAGTTACAATGATAAAATCACAAAGTGTTTGCATTTCTCATTTCGAAATAATTGGTAACCTTCCCTTGTTTACATATCTCATTTCGAAGTAACTCATGATGAATATAACTCGAATGAATGAAATAACTCGAAATAACAATTCCCTCTTCTCTTTCATAGTAAGCTTCAATAGTAAGCATAAAATATGAAAGAAAACATACAATTCTAATTACACTAGAGAACAAAAACTTGTTTTCATACCTCCAGGGTGAAAGTGGGTAATTTCAAAGGAAACGATCACGATAATTTCGAAAAACTTTATAAAAAGTTTGTATTAAGCAGGGTTCAAAAGATAATATCATATTTAATATTTGAACTAACCAATATAATATGCTAATATCCGCACTGACCCTCCTTTTATATTACTACAAAATGTTATGAGCATCCTCCATTTGACGGAAAAAGCAAGTTAACTAGTGCTGTTTGGGGAAAAATCTCTATCTGCAATTTTATAGTTGGAGGAAGACACCGATAAAAATTCAAACTTTTGCAATTTTCGAAAATCTAGAGTTTTCAAGCGACATGAAACTTACGCTATTCTCTTAAATGACCTTCAGACTATCCAACAACAAAATTTAGTCAAAACTGTTGGTGCCATTTTTTTGATATTTTGAAAATATCCCAGAGGCTTCATATAAAGTACCCCCCCCAAATTAAAATATCAGTTTCAATTTCAATCCATGAGATTATTCAGATCGATCGGGAAGTGTCAATTTTGGAGAAAATTGGCTGAACTGTTTAATCGCTAGCGTTGTTCGCAGACGGACGGACGGACAGACGTTTTGCTTTGAATTGATTTATCAGTATCAAGGACCCACAAAATAGAGATTCTGGCTGCACTACGAGTAAGGAGATTTTTTTTTCTTAATTTAGCAATTGAATTTATCCACTTTTTTGTTACCAGGGCCCTGTAATACGAGTTTTTCTGCCGAAAATCCGCCGTTTTTCCATGCAGCATTACATAACTTTCCCTATACTATGCCTACGTAAGTATAGTATACTGGGAAGTAAAAATGGAATACGCGTATTCATGTAGTAATATTGACACATTGTGGGAGGATAAATTACTATTGGATTGCTAAAAAATGTTTTGCGCCTTGTCACTCTTGTATTCCTGTCTACATCCCCCCTACAAAACCAGTAATAATCTTCCATCATTGCAGAATACTTTCACCCGGGGCATCTCTTCCCCATTGTAGCAATACGTTGATACACCATGTTCATCACTAATATCACCCAAATTCCGCGGGAAAAATTAAGATGTGAGTGAATAAAGTGAATTTTCGGAGACATTCCACACTTCATATTTTTGTAGCTTTCTAACCATTCTGTGACCAATGTTTTATAATTGTCTTTTTTCTTTGTCCCGAGAAATGCGAGCACAACCCTCTTAAAGGATTGACAATCTCCCAACTCAATCTCGTAATATTTCTTCCAATATTTAATCCAACATGAATTTTATCATTTGCCGGCATTTTCCATACAACGAGAACCTAAAGTTCGTTGTACAGGTGACACAACTTTGGTGCGCAGCCCATGATTTGACCTGACTGCAAATACGACAGCCAAAGTATAAAGAAAACGCAACTTACGTAACTTCATATATTTTTTCCTTTGAAGGTTGGGTGTAAATCTTCCACAAACGTAACGCGATGATCCTCTGCACGTTTCTTATTGATCGACAGTAGAGATGTTTTGCACAGCGTAAAGTACTATAGCGTAAACGACTTTTGAGCCTCTGCGCCCGCGCAGTTCAAGTTGCGCATGTGAACATTCTCAAAAGAAGTATGTACTACGTTTATGCTGTACAAACAATCTCCAGTAAAACTTTCGATTCACAGCATAAGTTGGGGGGTTATTGGAAGTAGTAGAGTTTTTCCTGACATACTATTGATTGAAATAACTAATCAGTCACAATATATAACATTTCCTTTAAAAGGAGAACAGTATTAGGACTTTAAAACAAGAGTAGATTTGTCAGGCAACATTCATAATCCAAAATTGTTGTATTTAGAATTAAAGCTGTATTTTTTGTCTGTATTTAGAATTAAAGCTTGTATCTATGAATATCGGAGATATATTATCATAGTCATTCAAATATCAATAATTAATCATAGTCATTCAGATTATGTTTTAGGAATCGGGTTAATTTATCACGCGTAAATTGGCAAGCTAAATCAGTAACAGAGTTGGTAAATTACAAAATTACTTCATTCATCTATTAATATTTTGTGTCAATTATTCAAAAAGAAAAGTGGTAGAAAATACGATTACTATAATGATCAGGTCCATACCACGTTTAAGAGAGAAAGAAGTCACGAATTTAATAGAGTTCACATTGGTAAGCTACCTTTGCGTTTCATTGTATTGATGATTGAAAAGATGATTATGAGAAGTAACAGGTGAAAATGAATTATTATGAGGTAACTCAGATGCGATATGTGGTGATATGAGAAGTCAATCACCCTACAACCGCATGGTAAAAACGCCCGTGACATACACAGGATACGAATTCGCAGACTTCACTGGCAAAATAAAAAGAGTTGAAGATGTAGAGGAAAAAGAAGAAATGAGATAGCGAGAGTGATAAAAGAAGTAGTAAAAATGGAATAAGAATGAAAGAGAAAAAGTAAGGCAGAAATAGAAAAAGAAAGAAGCTGTAAAAAAGAGATGACGATAAAGGAGAAGACGAAAGAAAATTATAGTAATAATAATAATAATAGTAATAATAATAATATAGATAAAGGAGAAGAAAGAAAAGAAACGAAGAAAGAAGTAAGAGAACAAACAGAAAAGAAAGAAAGACATGAGAGATCGGAAAAAGACGATTGTGAAGGGGGCTATAAAGAAGAAGAAGAAGAACTCGTGGCATAACGACATGCGTAAACGCCCTCCATCGCTGGAGCACAGGTTTGATCCCCAACCAATCCAACTTTTCCAATTTTCTTACTTCATATTCTACAGTGACTTCATTATGCACCTCATTTTCATTATCACTCGTATATCACCACTATGTGTAAACATTTAAAGTGCGTAAACATTTGAAGAGAAAAACAGTAAATACGTCAATAAGAAGAAGGGAGAGGGCAAGAAGAACAAGAATAAGATGAAGGATAAGGAGAAATATGAAGAATAGGGAGAATAATACAGAACAAAAGAGGAAGAAGCAGAAGAAGAAAAAGAATAATATGAATAAGAGAACAGAGCGCGTTTGGAAGCGAGCCGAGAAAGGTGTTGAAAATCTTCTAAAGCACAATAAATAATTACACATATAAATAATAAGGAAGGAGGAAGTCATGTAGTCCAAGAAGCAGGGAAAGAAAGATTAAGTAAAAATGAGGAAAAGAAAAGAAGTAGAGAAAAGCCGCGAACAGGGGGCGCATGGGTTGTAGGCGTGGCGTGCAGAGACAAAAGCTTGGGCGTGGGGCGTGACCCGGCTGGCGGCCCGCGACTACTTTCCCCGCTGACCCAGAGGGCATATCTTCCCCGCGCCGTCTGCGCTATTTCGCTCCGAGGCGCCCCTCCGCGCGCTGGCCTGGCGGCGCGACGGCGCGGCGCGACGCGACGCGGCGCTTGGCAGGGTGCGGGCAAGCAGCCCTGCATCGGAATGGGAGACTTGCCTTCCATTTCGCACACACACACATACACACGCGCGCGTGCATACGTGAAATCTCTCCACTCACCATGAGAACCTTGAGAACGTCTCTTTCCCACTTGGTGCACCCACAGGTGTCTACAACTCATAGTGCAGGGCTGTCCAACTGGCAGCCAGCAAGCCTCGTTCGCCTTGTCGGAGTCAATACCCCCCTTTAATGTAAAAATAAGTTAGACTTAAAAAGTAACCTGTAAATAAACTAGGCTAGGCCCAAAGAGGCTAGCCATGTAATAGTTTTAAGTAGTAATAAGTTAGTTTTAAGAAGTATATTTAAGATAAAGCCCGCTCTTAACTCCATAAGCCAAAACGGCTGGAGTATATATATATATATATATATATATATATATATATATATATATATATATCCCCCTATATTTGAATAAATTCCCGCCCCACCAGGGTAACTGGAGGGGGGAAAATTGAAAAAAAAGTATATTTTCTAGTAAATTCAGAAATTCAAAATCATCCCAATGTGTTTCACTTCATTATGTATGGTACAGCAAAGTATCTCATGATTCCATTCCCCCCGTTTCAGAGCAGCCGGGCAAAATGCCAAGATCAGCAATACGGGGAAGTCAAGTATGGATCCCCCGAGTGATGAAAAAATGGCTCGCAACCATTATAAAGATTTTAGTTGTGGCCCTTAAGACCTTGCAAATTGGACACCCCTGTTCTAGTGCACATAGAGAGATCGCAGATGGTTACATTTTGCCAATGAACATGTCGTACAAATGTTCACGTTCATTTATGTTGTAATTTACTCATATGACTTAGGCACTTGATTGGTAGGCAACATATGATGAACTTGTTTTTGGCGAGTCACGTTCGGACGCAGTTACATTGAAAATGAGTTCCTATTTTTAATTCTATTAACAGTACGGAGGCTTATGACGTCAGTGAAGGATGCACTCTTTTCGACTTTCGGAAAACTACTTCTAAAAAATTTGGCATGAACATGACTTCAAATGAAATGTAGAACACATTTGGTCTATTGCTTTTTCTTCTGAATATTAACGATTAGTTCATAAAATAAAACTAAAAATAAATGCTATAAATTTAATAAAAATTAAATTTTAAACTTGTTTCAGTTGCCTGCCTCTACACATTTAGAACATAGAAGGTAACATGAAACATTATTGACTGAAATATTTCATAAAATTTTTGTTCCAATAGAGAAGTAGGTTTAATTGCCATCAATTTGAAGAATCTAGTCGTTAAGATTAACATAAATTCGGAAAAAAGAGTACAGTTATTCACATCGTTTCACCAATGTATTCATATTACAATCAAGCCATAAAAAACTCGGGAGTTCTAGAATTCCGCAAGAATATTCTAGAGACAACCGACTAAGAATCGTGGCAATCCATTTGTTTTGGTAAGAAAAAATGAATGCGCTATGAATTACTTGTGTAAACGCCGTAAGTCAACCGAAACGCGTTTTAAAGTGTAAATCAGAAAAGATCACGTAAGATCAAGAAAGTCGTAAGACAAATCTCGTAACTTTATGGGTGGATACGCAAACATGGAAAAAATGGAAATTTCTAGCTTAAAGTAGCTTACATTTTTAGCTTAAAGTAGAATTTTCCACTTTTTTCCCCTGTACCTCAAGAAAATGTGCGCAGATGATGTCTTTCCCCACACGTCATATACATTTTTTACTGTTTTTGACCAAATAAATAAATAAATAAACATGATCAGTTCTTCATCAAGACAGCCGCGTCAAATAAAATTCACACCATTTGCTTTCGTTGATCTACAGATCTCGCTCGAACCGTCAATGCCAGACGGACGGACGTAATAATATTAGTTGTTTGCTTGATTGATTCCATTGATTCCCGGTGCGTCAACTGTTGATGTTATTAGTCTCGTAAGTATAATACATGTTTTATCGCCGAAAGTGGCAGTGATTTTTCCGCGCTTGATGGTGAGGTCCAGATCCGATCTACCGTCAGCTAACAGAGTTTCCCCAACCAAGTATTCCCCACCAACACCGCACCTCCCCAGCCGGGAAAACGTCTAGGCTCCCGACCGGTCTTCTCGTATGTTAACGTAGTGCATGTAAGATGTAGTAGTTGAGGATGGGACAAAGGAAAGGAAGGTGTGGTCTGGTGCAGTCCGTGGCCCGTTTGTTAGGGTTCTGCTCCAGCATTCGTGTGGTGTAGATAGGAAAAATCACGGAAAACTACCGATCACAGCAGCCGGCCGCTAGAATTCTCCTCCAGACAGCGACTGAATTCGACCTAGCTGGCAAGGTCGAAGTGTCGAAAATCCTGCCACCGTCGGGACTCGAACTATGACCTCCCAGTCAGGGACTACGCACAGGAATGTGCATTCCACCTTTACGGACTTGTCCTGAGGAAGGTCGTTGTATGGCATTCGAAACGTTGGCACCTACACCTATGATGAGGTGTCTCCCGGACTGCTAAGTTTCTATTGACTACGGGAGGGAAATCCTACGCTTTCATTGCACGGGCGCAGGTTTGTCGTTTTCTTTATACAAGGATGCCTCAATTATTGTATTCTTCGATAACTTGTTATTTTTGTGGAAAAACATGTACTTCCATTTTGAAAATCAAAGTTTAATAAATATCTCAAAAATTCCTCCATCATCTACCACAGTTCAGTGCAAACCGCATTCCGTCTCTGAAACCGTTTCGTAGGTATTAACAGACATCTTAGATGGTCCATTTTATTATTCGTGCCCCGACAACGGACTACAGCTTTTGACAGAGTTTACAGCTCGACTGACTTTTAATTTAAAAGACGCAAGCATGGGAATTAAATCCAAGAATTATATCCTTTCTTTGATAAGCGTCCACTGAGATTCCCAGAAAAATATTTTACAGGTCCAATCAATACTTTCAATAGTAGTCTGACAATGTACATGGAGGAATAAATACTTTACAATACTTTACATACTTACTCGTGCTGGTTCTTTGAACTAACCACGAGAACCACATGGCACTCCCTTTCCTTTTGTGAAAGCTCTTTTTGCGGTTATCAGCACTTGCGGAACCTCATATCCATTTTAGTACATCAAACTCAAAGATGACTGGACCTTGTTTTCTCTATCGATTTGAAATTTGGTTCTGTAGGTTTGCAACAATCGCCCAAGTTTCAATTTTACCTGCATTCCATTGGGAAAGCTGCGTGTGAACTAATTGAAATACTCTCATATTTTCAGATGGAATTAAACGCACTACGGTTAACTTATTACGTATTATAACATATTTCGCTGCTGAGAAACCAGGCAAACGACGGCACATTATGACTCATTTTATAGATGTTGTAAAGTGCGTAAAATCAAGGAGATATTTCGGTCGACTCGGGAAAACTCACCGTGATTCTTCTGCTAGAGCGATTTGAGACAGATGTCTCTGTCCAGTACTTACCACATTTGCTCCACAATATTCATATGGATGCTAATTGCTCTACAAATGCCATTCTCTTTTCTGAGAATATGTAAAGATCTACTTCATCTCTACTCTAAAAGAGAATTATCATTTCAGAACCAAATGGCATAACATTACGAGACACCTGAACGTCTCATATGTAAATAATTTTATTCACATTTAAATCAATTGCATTTTAATTAAAAAGCTCATTCGCCATTTTTCTTCTGTTGAAAATACTACAATGCTCGCCAGCTAGTGATACAAAAATGAGCGACCCTGCAGGAACTTTAAAGAAAATAGGGAAAGAGAAAAATAACTGTGGTGAGAACGGATATATCTCGTCGGCAGTAGTCGCTTTCATTGGCAGTTTACAATGCATGTGCAGGCGGGAAGCAAGGGTGAGCTCATGACCTCGTGCACTCGAAGCACGGGCGACTGCTTGCACCCGACCACTGCATAGCTCTCTCTTGTGGTTGCTATCTGCAGGGCGACCTCCTTCTAAACGTCAGGCAAAGTTGAGTTGATAACCAAGAGAAAGGTTTTCCAAGTTCCTGGTAATGTTTGTGGTGTTTCTTGAAATTCCAGGTGTTAAATGTTGGTACAAAGGTTTTCAACTAAAAATAAAAACGTGTTCATTTGGTTCAGAGTTTCTTAACCCCGAAGATTTTCATAATGCGGACGCAATACATTGATAAACAGGCTTTAAAACTAACTATAAAAGTACATTAATCTTATAGTTAGACATTCATTATCCGTGAAGAAGAACTGCTTCGAATTGTAAAAACCTTCGAAGTAATGTCAGCAAAACTAACATTATGGGAAGTAAGTAGCAAAATCATATAATGAAGTTTATTTAGAATTAATAAAGATGTATTTCTTCTATTACTTAATACTGTTAATTTTTCTTCAAAATCCATGCCTCGTAATATTATTCACTAATGTTTAATATTACCCAACACAAATTAATGCCAAAAGTTGATAAATGTCAACTGACGACACTTTCAACTCGAATTGTGTAACAGAAACAAATACTATGAGTATCTTTACAAAAGGTTACAAACAAATACAGTCTATTTAGAGTAAAATGTTTCATAGCTGTGGTATTTAAATTTTCAGCACTGTCAGCAGTTTTCAGCACTCACCTTAGAGATACTATTACTTCTGCATCGGTTTTTATCACCTTTTATTTTTGTAATACATTATACGGAATGTATTACAAAAATAAAAGGTGATAAAAACCGATGCAGAAGTAATAGTATCTCTAAGGTTTTATCCCTCTTGATGGCTCAAATCTCGATATGTCACAATTTTCGACAAATTATTATTTTTCTTTCACCTTCAGCTTCGAATTTTCCATTTCTCTACTGCATTTGAATGTAGTGGGTACGTTTTCAAATGTTAATGGCTAGAAGAGAGCATCTAAAAGAAGGTGAAGAAGGAGAAATAGACAAAGTCCGGCGCGCTGGCAGGAAGCGGTTTGTACGGACGAAGCTCGCGATTCGATACAGCGCCGGAAATGAGACTGCGGTGCAGAGACACGGAGGTCACGGTCAGGGTTTCTACCTTGAACAAAAGTGCCGGAGATGATTTCGCGGTTTCGTTTCGGAGTGAGTGGTGAGAGACCTTATTTAAGACGTTTGTCATTTTGCCATTTTGTTCATCGTCTATCATACCGCCACAACTCGCATACTGTCACAACATATTTTTAGATAAACTGGTTTAATGTTTTAGTTTGTTGTGAAATTCTGGAATCATACACTAATATTTGATTAAATTAGAAGTAGTACTTTCTATATAGTAGAGAAAATTAGTGGTGCTTAAAAAAGCACGTACTTTCTCGCCATTAGTAATGGTTATGTTATGTAATACTATTTATAGCACAATTTCGATTACACAATGAAAAAGTGCGAGAAAGTAAAAATATATTTCTGGCATTTTATTCATTGTATAAGGTAAGCACATATAGTAGTAACATATAATAATTATTATTAAACACTATGCTATTCTAATTTACTACAAACGTATAAAAGTATTCGTTTATACTACCGCGAATAAAACAGCCGTCATTGTCGCCTTATCAGTGCGGCGTTACAACAAGGGGTTACAACAGCTGACAACAACCGCTCATTTATTTATTTTCACATTTAACACAATTCAAGGACGCAATTTAAAATGAAATAACTGAAATGTAACAAATATAATAAATAATAATAATAAAATTATATAAGAAATAATACACAAATTCTAACTTACGTAGCATCCAACTGCGTAATTTGGAAGCGGGTGACTGAAAGTTAACAATCTTTATTTCTTATTTATTTCAAAAAAATTTAAATAATTTCTAAAAGATTCATTTCTCAATGTATAACAAAAGCTCCAACGTAAGAAACGAACAAAGAAATAGGAAATAATATATACATTCTAACATAAGTAGCATCCACCTTATTCAAAACACCTCTGATATTACGATCAGGCTGCAAAGGATTTTCAGAGCGGGCGACCAATTTTGACGCCCAGTTACTACACAAATACTCATATTTTCGAAAAATTCAACATGGGCTTATTTAAAAATCTGTTTTGGACGAATGCATTTCATTAAGTGCAAAAATTGTATGTTCACAAATGTAGTTGTAGGAAGAGTCTGAACATTTTTTAATTTTTAAAAATGTTTGCAAAATCAGACATTTTAATGAACATGAGACCTGAACCATTCTCTTAAGCTTCTTTTATGCTATCTAAGGTTCTAATTTAATAAAAAAGAAAATGTAGTGCGGTTTTTAAGCAATAATGGCTTAAAGAAAATAAACATTGATTATGTTTCACATAAAATTTCCCCCCAAAATATTAATGTTTATGAAAAACTGGACATGACCTTACTTGAAAATCTGTTTTTGATAAACACATTTTATTACGAAAAAATTGTGTTCTCATAATTGTAGTTGTAGAAAGATGCCGAAAAAAGTTTGAATTTTTTTTAATTTTCGAAAAATCAGAGTTTTCAACCAACATAAGAACTGCACCATTCTCTTAAACATCCTTCAGTCTATCCAAAAACAAAATTTAATTAAAACTGTTGGGGCCATTTTTTTGAAAATTTTGAAAATGTTCAAGCGGCCTCCAAAATTAAAATATTAGTTTCAAATTCAATTGACCATGACATCAGCCAGATCGATCGCGGAATATCAAATCTGGAAAAAATTGACTGAACGGTTTAGTCGCTAGCGTTGCTCACAGACAGGCGAACGAACGGGCAGACCGAAGGACAGACGTTTTGCCGTCAGTCGATTTTTCGGTATCAAGGAGCCATAAAATATGGGTTCTAAATACACCACGTGTTAGAGATTGTGTTTTTTTAGCAACTGAATTTATCCACTTTTAGTTATCATTCTGAAGTTCACATTCTGAAGTATCTTTGAAGAAAATCGGAACATCAACATGTAGAGAAAAGTCACACATTCAGCGGTAAAATGAAAGTAAAATTCCCACAAAGAAATATAAATAGAAAAGTGGTTATTTCAAAATGTGTCCGAAGCGCGATCTCATGGAATTTTCTGAGATTACGTTTGCTTGTTGCATGCCAACACGTTGCCAAATGCATAATGCAGAGATGTAGTGCCAATAATAAAAGAACTACACATTTTAGAAAGAAACGTTTAAAATTATATTTTTCTACGATAATATATGCTTCTGCTCGTCCTTACAATGAACACCAAACACAGTGGTGCGAATAGTCAAGCTTCAGCTACGCAAACTGACAGAGCGTTGTGGCTAAGCAATTCGCACATATTCGCCACTCCAGTTCACAGCACAAATGCGTGACCCAAAAACCGAAGTGTACGGGAATTACGTAATGAAATACAAAGCAAATGTTACTGGCAGTTTTTCCAAGAAATTAGGCAATAATATTTTGAAGAAATACGCGTAGTTTTGGTCAGTTTATCCCGAAGAACGTGTGTTCCTAAGAAATACTCCCAGTAACTATCCAGATCCATAGAAACTCACTGACTTAATGTATCAACTCATGTCGCTGCAGTGCTCCTGACCGAGAGATTCTAGCGTACGAGTCACTGTTTGTAGGATTTTCGATAATAGCTACATATCTAGGTCTAATTCGGCCCATCTCTTGAGAACTCTAGTGGTTGGCTCTACTGTTCGGTAGTTATCTGTGTTTTTTACAATTAATACCAGGCGAAAGCCTGAGCAGTACCTTAATAAACGGGGTACGGGCCGCCAGCGATCTTCCCTTTCTCTTCACCCCCTACCTTCACCCCTTACTTACACTTACATGCACTACACTACATTCGTGTTGGGACTTTAGAGCATGTCCCGGCTGGGGCGGTGTCCCGGTGGTGAAAGGTGCATGACTGGGTAAAAATCAGCAAACCAACGTGTATGTCGGCGAGGGATCTCACCATCAAGCGGGATATCACCACCACCTCCCGCAGTAAAAACATGCACTACACTTATGGACCTAATGAGCTTAACAGTTGATGCGTCTGGAATCACTAATCAATTAATCCACATAAATTCAATTCGTAAGAAGAATGAATAGTGTTGAGAGGATGTGAGCTCGTCCACACACGTTGATTATTTAAATTCTGAAGCCAAACAATTTCAAATTTAATAACTTCTCATTTTGGCAAAAATATTTTTCTCATTAAAATAGTAAGTGGTTTCTCGCATTTTGTCCCGACATTCCGTACATGTCGGTGTATTACAGGTCTGTCTATAAGCATACTCTGAGAGCAGTGAAACAATCCTGTGCTTCCAACCCGAAAATAATCCTGGTATTAAAGACCTCTTCCTGTTCTACAAGCATTCAAGAGCGTTCTCTGCGGGTTCGTAGTTCGTAACTGTAAGTTCGCAGTCAGTTTAATTCTGTATAAATTCGAAGTTCGCGATATCATGATATTATAGGATTACAAAAGCTGACACCTGTAAGGTAGCACGCACTGACTTTCCTCAGTCTCCTGACCTGCCCAGTCGGCCTTGATTTCCTTCGATGCCTTACCTTACCAACTGCCCTGCCTTACTTAATTTTGTTAATTTTCTGGGAATTAACGAAGGACACACCAGCTTCAGTACAAAGGTAGCTGATCGATTGTATCTAAGCAATTTACCAGTGATTAATTACAATTTGATGTAACTAATTTTGTAGTATGCTAAGTATTGTTTTGCGTACCTGCAATGAGTATGATGCTTAGTTAGCTTCAGGGAGATTTCGCCGCCTGGGGTATGCTGCGTTGGTGAACAGAGCAGCGACCCTGTACGCATCCAAAACGTGTGTGTGTGTGTGTGTGTCGAGAAAAGCTTTACTCTGTTCACAAATATTTTTTCTCTGTGCCAAAAGTAACTGTAAAATATAAAATATCTTGTCCAGCCTCGGTGGTACCTAATTCTGCCTTAGATTGCCTTTACTACATTGCAACCTGCCGTAAACGGCCAGCGTTTACTTGACTGCTTAGACCTCCGCGACCGGACTTAGTAGCTACTTGATTGTCTGGGAGACACCGTATCCCAGGCACAAGTGCCAACATTTGGCCCCATTTCTGAGACTTTCCTCAGAGCGAAATGCCTTGGGAAATAGAGGAATAGAAAGAAACAGTGAGAGGATTCCCGAGGATCGGTTTTTAGGGTCCTGCTGCGGTATTCTGCTATTGATTGATGAAAGCGAGAAACAATCCAACGAGACCCATCAACAAAACATTGAGAAACTACCCATTTGGAACAGCCAGTTGGAAAAATTCTCAGCGGACAGCGACTGAATTAGACCCAACTATGAATGTAGTGTCGAAAATCCTCCACCTTTGGAATTCGTACCCTAGAACCGCCATTATGGACGCACTACTGTGGCCATCGATTAATTGACTAGTGATTTCGGGAGCATAAATGGCTAAGGTCATAACCCCGTAAGTGTAGTGCATGCTTTTATGACAATAGATTGCGGTGATAGTCTCCCAGTGGATGGCGACATCCCGCGCCGACCTACATTTCTACCCGAGGAGGTTTACCAATCCAAGCAACCCCCACCAAAGGGGCACAGCGACAAATGGGACTAACTCTAAACTCCCAACTGGTCTCCCGGCATGTGTGGTTGTGAAATGCATGAAACATTATGCGTAAGGGATGAGGATAGAACAAGGAAAAAGAAGCCAAAATTACTCGTGAACCTCGGCCCGTTTCAGGGTACAGCTCGGGCATTCTCTTGGTGTCGATCGGAGAAACCACGGAAAATCACTAATCCGAACAGCCGACTTCTAGAATTCTCCTCCGGACAGCGACTGAATTCGACCTAGCCGTCTAGGAGTACCCTAGCCACCTAGCCATTAGGACATCACTTGATGCCCTGAGCCATCCACTCTCTGAATCTGAATTAGTGAAATTGTCACTGATTCAATCAGTGACAGCCGAAGTCACTGATATCTTCAGTCGAAATAGATAGTTTCGCTGACAATCAGCGTATATGCGAACCTTTTCATAATGACCGCCAGCATTTCACTGGTCGTCAGTGGTAAAAGTGCCGCGCCACCATCGCTCCCTGATAGTTCAGTCGTCACGTTCAATTAGTTTGCCACAGATTTCATTGATTCAAACAGTAAAGTTTCACTGATTCAAAAAGTGGACCCAATTTTCTCTGATTTGTTCAGTTCAATTCACTGATTGTCAGTGGCAGGGTTATAATTGACACCATCAGTGAATAGTCACTGTCAATCATTAGTTTTTCACTGATTCAGACTGAGAGAGTAGGCCTATTACATGTGTTGCCATGAGCCCTCTCAGCCGGGGCGGGCGTTTGAGAGCGGCGCGGCGCGGGGCGGCGCCGCGATCGCGTGCGTGGCCGCCCCGACCTGTCACAGCCCAAAAAGCACGCCCGGCGCCACTCGCCTGTCATTAATGCGCTCTACAAGGCACGCGCCCGCGCCCGGGCCATTGTGCACGGCCTCCGCGGAAATCGCAGGAGCAGCACGCGCCATCTCCGCCTTCGACGGGACCAGTGGATCGGAGACTTCTCGCGTGACACGCGTCTTCATGTGTCGTTTCCGGCGTCGATTTACGTGCTTTTGTTTTTCCATTTCATCATTTCGCCATCCATTTCATCACCGCCACCTTTCGCGATAAAACATGCACTGCAGGCGTAGGTGGTTGAGGCAACAACTAATGCCACTGCAGTGTCTGTGACCGGGAGGCCCTAGGGTTCGAGCCCCAACAGGTGGCAAGATTTTCAACACTAGCTATGAGGGGCATTCAATAATTAAAGAGAGAAATTGGTCTGGAGAAATAAACG
Source organism: Acheta domesticus (assembly GCA_031308135.1). NCBI lineage: Eukaryota > Metazoa > Arthropoda > Insecta > Orthoptera > Gryllidae > Acheta > Acheta domesticus. Next base: position 65,136,217 of record JAHLJT010009419.1, on the reverse strand, counting down.
TTTATTTTTGCAAATCAGGACTTTTCCTACTTTTCAACAGGATTCCCACCAACATTTATGCACATATTCCAACTGGTTTCCTGCTTTTTTATACCCGCTTCAAAGAAGTTTTTATCTTAGTGTTTGAACTAATTTTCCACAAATTTTTTGATATCCTCCTTATCGTGGAACTTCTTCCGAAGTAATGACTCCTTCATGGAACCAAACAAATGGAAATGAGATGTTAAATCGGGACGGTAAGGGGAATGAGACAGTACCTCCCAATCCATATTGTTGATGGTTTCACGTGTTTGATGAGCAGTGTGAAGACGCGCGTTGCTTTTCTGGAGAATCATACATCTCTTCAGAGATTCACGACGTCTCTCTCTCATGCCTGGCTTTTTTTAATTGAGAAAAAACACCGTAACATTCTATTTTTTGTTTTCAGGGGCTGTTGTCAGGCGCAAAGATTTGACTCATGTTTCTCTGACCTGAAACCGAATATGAAGCTAAAATTCCGCCAACATTCTCCAGTTTTTTTAAATCGCGAAAAAACGTGAAACTTTTTTTTCGGGGTTTTTATGAAACCCAAAGATTTCAGACATGTTTTTCTATCAATCTCAACGCGCTGAATCCGAATGTGAAGCCAGAATTGCGAGTTTTTTAACCTTCCAGCGGGCGCGCGTAAAGTGTTCACACCAGCTGGCGCGTTTCGTAAATTTTACGACATTCAATGACTCTTGAAAAAATCAAAGAAATTGTAGAACAATGGAATTTTATGTCGCATTATAATATCTAAGAATGATATTTACCACCAAAAAACATATCCGTTGATAAACGTTCGTATTTAGTATCAATAAGATCATGTTCCGATCCAGTATAGTTCTGATGCTCGTCTAAATTTTGAACATTCGTTGACTGTCACTGTCACTATTCAATTCATGATCTTTCTCCGATCAGACAGCTCTTGAAGAACATTCTGATTTTCGTTCACATGAATTCTTTATCTGGACATTTTACAGAAAATTTCTATTGGGCCAAATTATTATACAATATTTTAGCACAACAACCGGCGCGCAGCGTAAAGTTTACGCCACTATACACTTATCCCGAATTGAGCGTTACAAAAACTGAATATAGCGTGCAAACTAAACAGTGGCTGCAGGAATGCATCACTAAAGATACCTGCAAGGAATACCAAGAACGCAAGAGTGTTTGACAACAACGAGTTGACAGCAAAACAAAAAAATCTGCTATTGTAAAATTTACGACAGCGCGCCCGCTGGAAGGTTAACGCGAAAATTCACAGTGAAATTTAAATTTACGCGATTTTAAAAAACTGAATGGTGTTGGCGCAATTATTCCTTCGGATTCGGATTCATCGCGTCGAGGTACATACTGAAACGTGTCAGATCTTGAGACTGAGAACGTTTGGATTCTGTGGAGTATAATGCTACAATACACCAAAATCTAGTATTCGAATGTGTTTTTCACGATTTAAAAAAACTGGAGGATTGTAGCGCGTTTCTGGCTTCAGATTCGGATTCAGCCGTCGACATACGTGGAGAAACATGTTTCAAGTCATTGGGTCTGACATGTTTTTAAATTTTGTGTGCCTGTGTAATTTTTGCTGTTATCAACTATAATCTTATTGAGTTTAAATGAATATAAAACGCTTACACAATAACAATGCATATGCATGAGCAACTAGGATGTTTTTTCACAAATACATAGTAATTTGTTGTAGATAGTGAGATGCTCTTTTCGATAAAACAAAGGTTTGCGAGGTTGTACATGAGGAAATGCTTAATACTAATGAATAGCGTATTTCATTACAGATACATTCAGTAGAGATATGCGCTCAACATCGACATTTGAAATAAAACCTAATAGATATCTTTAACCCATAAAAAACTCTAATGCAAGTTACAAAACGTTTTTGAGGTATTTAGAATTTTTAGGATGCACTCCGTCTGAAGTTTCACTACTAGAACTAGGAAAACAAGATGACACACGCTGCAAAACCTTCGTATATATGTCAATAACTTAGTATAAAAAAACATTGGATACGAATGTACAGCTTTTAATAATTCTTTCACATTCATTATAGGCGTACAAATGGCATCTCAGTATCTGAGACGATTAAGCAAATACTGTAGGGAATCATCTTTAGTAATCCACACGGTGTAATGGCCAATCTTCATGTCTTACTTATCTCTTACCATGCCAGGAAACGACAATGCCATAGCACCTGCCACATTTTTCGTGAACCCGTTACTATCACTGCTAACCTTTCTCGTTTACTTATGCTCCTCCTTCCTTTCACTCTCCCGACCTCTCCTACGCCTAGTGCTCTGCACCTTCTTGGTTGCGACCTTGAAGACCTAGAAATCTGAACAGAGAATAGCAAATACTCTACAAAACTGTCTCTCTTTCTTTTTCCCCTTCCCGTTTCACTTTCCCTATTTATTTACTTTTTCTCATTATTTCGTGTTTTTTTCTTCTGGCTGAGATCAAGTATCTGCCAGCAGGTACTTTACTTTGCCGGGCAATACTGCTGCAATCCTCAATTAGTGGAACAGAACAAGTCAATTGTTGAAATTGTTAGTCGCCCCGAATGGATATTTGGGAATCTTGTTTTACGACCCATTGCGAGACGTAAATGTACACCAGAAGATTGAATAACATTTACTTGCGAAAAAAATCATTTTTGTATTCGACATTACCATCAAAGTGATAAGGTGGGGACATCCATTAAATAACTGCAGACGATTAACATAGAACGCCTGCTGTTTCAGCATTCAGCACCAATTTTGCCATTACTTCCAGATCGAGTTTATATAGATCTAGATCGTTCAGTGTGTTTTCTCTTTTTTTGTGCTTTTCTGTCACTCTAATTTTCATTTCTTGAATGTACCTTTCTCGTTTTTAAAGATTCTTTTCTTAACCAATTTTCTGAATATGTTACTGGACTAGACCACTAGCGGAGAAAACAATGAGCAGCATACATTTTATTTATCGTCAAAATAATAGTGAAAACTCTATTTGTTGTATGGGGAGAAGTATAGCAGGTTAAAACTGTTGTGAGAAAACGTGAATTAAAACACATAGTTCGATGGGAACGGTGAGTATGTGCAAGAATGCTTTTTAGAGCAGAGGAAATACCACAAGGGCAACTGCGGCTGTAGATATGAAAACAGAGGAGGCGAACCAAGAGTGTGAACACCTCTGCTTAGACACTGGTGGGTAGGCATATGTTACTTGAGAATACGAATGTCTTTGTTGTCGTTTCCAGCCTGTGTGAGAGGAACAGAAATACTCGCCAGAGGTTTCTAGCAGGTGCAAAATTCATGTAGAGTGGCTGAGACTTAAGAGGCACATGAGACGGAGAGACAATGGAAATTCTTGGACCTGTATTGAATGCACGTGCGATTCACGCACTTTGTAATAGACAAAGGGGCTTTGCGGTAGATTTTCTTGGAGTGATATGGTTTCCTCCAGCTCATTATTCGTTTGCTTCAATTTATTAGTTATCATTCTTTTAACGCAAAACAATTAGGGTTGCAATGCATACTCAGAATGGATTTGGAGCATCGCTTTGAGACGTCATGAGATTAGTCACTTTTGATGCGTCCAGAAGAAAGAATAGAATAGAAGGTAAACTGATTTCCGGAAGGACAGGGATTCGTGAAAGAGCTGCTAATTTTCAAGAAGAAAATGTGAAAAAAATAGCGGGAAGTAATTGCTAGGGCCTATCGAAATATTATATTAATAATAAACAAAGCGAATTTACGGAAGGCTTTGTTGGATGTAGTCCATTTCCTCTAGCTTCAATTGCTCCATTTCATTAACCATTATTTCATTAAGGCGGCCAACGTTGGGTGCCAGTGTACATTACTAATGTAAAGATTTTAAACATGTGTTTGGGAGGATTTGTGATTGAGAGTACAATCACAGGCGACGCGCCCGAAATAAAGAAGAATGGAGTAGCAAGTATGGTGATTTCCGAAAGGACAGGGATTTAATGTGAAAAAGCTGTTTATTCTCAAGAAGCAAACAAGGTGGAAGAAGTGGAGTAGGAAAGTGAGGGCTAGGACCTTTCGAAGTATATTTGTAGTGAAGAAAGCGATTATTCGGAAGGTCATTTTGGGTGTAGTCACATTTTCTCTAGCTCTCTTTCTTCAATTGCTCAATTCCATTAACCATCATTTTGTTAAGGCAGTCAATGTCGGAAGCCAAAGTACTTTCAGAAGGAAAATAATTTGAACATGTGACTGGGAGGCATTGTGATCGAGGATACACTCATACGCTACGCGCCCTGCGTAAAGAAGAATAGAGTAGAAACAGGGGCGGACGCATTTTGGGAGGGGAAATTTTTTTATTCAAAATGTTTTGGTCGTATGTGTCATATTACAGATTATGTAGAATGACGCAGGCTTAACTCAGCTCATGATGCGATACATTGTTATTTGTTTTAATGTTTATACGAAAATATTTTTGCTTGAAAGTTTCGGGACAAATTAAAATTAATAGTTACTGAAAAATTTTAGGGGGGGAAATTTCCCTCATTTCCCTCCCCGTGGATCCGCGCCTGGTAGAAAGCAAGATGGTTTCCGGGAGGCGGTGGCTTCATAGAAGAGCGGGCGCGTCGGAAGCGGGAGGCGCGGGAGGCGGCCCGCAGCCCACACGCGGATGTGTCTCGCGCGCGGCATGTGGCACAGGGCGCGCCGCCTGTTTTGGAGGCGACACAGTTCCATTCCGCCGCGCGGCCCGGGCGTGGCCACGCCCCCCTGCCGCGAAAAGTCGGCTCAGCCCTCAAGCACGCGCGCTGACGCACCCACGACGCCCCCTCCCCCTCTCCATCCCCATCCCCGTCCCTGTCCCCCTCCTCCCACGCTCCCGCCGCCCACGGGCCTCCGAGGCGTGCCATTCGCGAAATTCATTCACGGAACATGCGCACTCGGAGGAAAGAAATTTCTCCCTTGCTAACCCCTAAATCAGTGTTGTCAAGGTCGATGCCACGAGCGGGAGTCCGTGGCATGAGTGCCACGACGAAATCGCCCCTCCATGCAGTTTATAAACCCGCCGCAAGAGACAACGCCATCACTATTGTAAAACGGCGGGGTTACTAATAGTTCCCTTTCCCTACGCTAGTTGCGCAGAGAAGCTCGTGGCATGCTACGGTGCCATGACGCATGTTACAGCCACCAGTAGAAGACCATGACACCACTACTCTAAATGGTTGTTTTATTTCTTGGACTTTAATCTTCAGAGAATATGCATGTCAAAATGAGTTTTCTTGGTTTAGCAGCCTTCCGATCAGTCTTATTTCTTTGAACGTAAATCACAAAAGGCATACTCGGAGAAAAGAAATTTCTCCCTTGGAAGCCTCCAAATTACGATTGTGTCTCTTGGAAATGAATCCACAAAAATACGTACGTCAAAATGAGTTTTCTTGGTTTAAGCAGCCTTCAAATCACAGTCTTATTTCTTTGTAGTTAATGCACAAAAGATTCACTCGGAGAAAAGAAATCTCTGCGTCGCGAGACTTCAAATCTTTCTTGCCACAGAAAATACGCACGACGAAATGAAATTTCTTGGCTTAATCATCCTTCAAATCACAGGCTATTTCTTTAAAGTTAAATCATAGAAGTCACACCCGGAGAAAAGAAATTTATCGCTCGTGAGCCTTCAAATTACAGTTGTACTCTTCTTTCCATGTATTTAGCCTGTCTTCTATATGAGTTGTATATTATGAAGGAATTACAGTCCGTAGATTCATATTTATAGACAGGCAAATCTTGCAATAATAATTTATTTCATGAGACATATTCCGCAACAGTTTCAGGGATTCTTGCCCCATCGTGAGTCTGTCTGATGATGGGGATAACAATCCCTGAAACTGCTGCAGAATATGTCTCATGAAATAATTATTTCATGATTTGTCTACCTATAAACATGTATCTATGTACTCTAATTTCTTTACATTGTTGTACTCCTTGGAAATTGACTCACAGAAAATGTGCACGTTCAAATGATATTTCGTAAATTAACTAGCCTTCATATCTCAGTCTTATTTCTTTGAACTTAATTTACAAAACACACCCTTGGTGCAAATATTTTTTTCACAAACGGACCAACAATACTTTTATCACAAACCTTTAAAATTTTGTTGTATTACTTGGAAATGAATTCACCTAAAATACGCACGTGGAAACGAGATTTCTTGGTTTAACTAACCTTCAAATTACAGTCTCATTTCTTTGTACTTGATTCACAAAAGACACGCTCGGAGAAAAGAAATTTCTGCCTCGCGAGCGTTCAAATTATTGTTGCCACAAAAATACGCGCGTCAAAATAAGATTTCTTGGATTAACCAGCCTTCAAATCACAGTCTGTTTCTTTGAATTTAGTTCACAAAAGACAGACTCAGTGAAAATAACTTTCTTTTCCACAAATGTTTCAATAATACTTTGATTTTGGTACGATACTTTGATTGTTTTTGTTTGATATTGCTTTCGATATGGATTTTGATTTACGTTGCGTAACTTACTTGGATTGAGGAGATCGTGGTTACAAGATAAATGTACAAACAGTTGAATGTTGCTACACATTCGCTTATGGGGGGAATTATGAGAGAGAATAAGGCGATAATAGGAGGAAAATACGAAAAGACATGAAAATCAAAATATTACAAACCGAATCAAATTAACATGTCGTTAATTAGTAAATAAGTAATTATGATTCATTAAAATACGGTAAAAAAATATATGTATCACGGACGTTAACTGCATTTCCTTTTTTTACTTATTTTGGGATACAAAAAGCCCTCGGATCATTATAAATCTTATAACTCTCTAGGTGCATAAATAATTATTATGTTTGAAATACGTTCACTAATGCCTCACTCGGTGAAAACTTCTAGGTTTTACAAGTCTTCAGATTATTGTTATACATCTGAAAAATTAATTTAAAGAAAATACGGCGAAAAGTGATTTGTGGGTATTACAGGTTGTGAGGTTGGCGTTATTTTTTTTAAATTGGCTCGTAAACGACACTTGTCTAAAAGAAATGCCTTTGTTTCTCAAGACTACAAATTACAGTTTTATAACATTTCATTCAAACTTTTTTATTTGATATATACATATATACATAGTAGTTTCTGGCCGAATATTATAATACATTCTAGTCGGTAATGGGGTCACTTCAATGAACACACACACCATTCACACACGAAGAACAGAACTTGTACTAGAAAGACAATGGACCAGCGCGCCCAGAAATTTGATTTGAACCCACGATCATTCAAGATGCTGAGTCACTCACTGCGTGGGCTTCTATCTCGGTATGGCAACTTGTTGAACAGTCGGGTTATTTCAATAAATAACGCATGACTACATTAAATCATCATTCACGACGGTGAATACTGAATAACATGAACATGAATATCGTGAACATCATTCATGACGGTGAATACACATACTGAGAGCAAATTCTTGATATCTGCTGATAACATTTTTACACGAAAACATCTGAATAGGAATCGTTTCCACTTTAGTTACCTTTTGTGCCTGAAAGTGTCGTGTATAGTTGACTCACAATACATGATATAGTTAGTATGTTCTGTAACAATACAATAATAAACAAGAAACACACACGATGTCAAAATTATTATAGCTTTCTTGTGATATTTTCTTTTTCATTAAAATGAGTTAATCACGACATACCTATGAATAGACAAAATTTACCACTGTCGCTGTCTGCAGAATGTGTTTTCTTTCAAAATATTTTTGTTTACAATTTTAGTACATGAATGTAATGTAAGAAAACAAAGTTGCTGCATCACTAAACAGTAACCATCTGTACTTGAAGGAATTATAGAGACCAACGACTTCATAAAGCTCTTTCTTTCTTACTATCAGCCTCTTAAAAATACACAAAGTAATATATTGTTTCAGAATGACTGACCCAATTATTACAATCGTCATAGAGAAAAAGAAAAAGTAAAAGACAATAATGTTGCTTTATTATTTATTGTTTTACCTGAGAATAAGAAAGTAATAGTGGACTCTTTTATGAGCTATCGTTACTGAAACAGAGCTAATGAAAGCATTCGCTTGAGTGCCTGACCAAACATCGCCCTCCCCCCTTCTCTGAGCCACGAGACCGCGACCGTAACCTCCCGGACTAGGCAAGTGCGCTCGCGCGCTTCCTCCTGTCGCCTACGCCCATACCAAGGAGGTCGGCGATTGCGCTCGGCCTTGCCAAGCCTTGCCTTGTCCTTGCGCGGCCTTCGCCTTGGGGCCTTACCCTGAGGCCTAGCGCTTGCGACACGCAGCGTCGCCTCGCTCCGCACCCGTGACGTTGCCGTGCTCCGAGGAACTCCTTGCCAGAGGCGTATCTAGGTATTCAGACGCCCATGGCAAGCATACGATATTCACCCCTGTCGGGATACTTCAAATTATGATTGCTGTTATTTGTTTTAGCGGGTGTATTCTAAATAGCGCCCTTGGGAGTGGCGTCCAGGGCACGTGCCATGTCTCCCATACCGTAGATATCCCTCTTAGCCGCAAAATTCTATTCTCAAATATTAAAGATCCCTTCAGTCATTCACTTTCATATTGGTAAACAGAATCCTCATCAAGAAATATTAAAAAGAAAGCTTCCAAGAGAATTTTTCGATCCCCCATAGTGTAGAACCGATGAGTCTTTTCTCATGACAAATCACATAAGCACACGGAAGTGCATTATATTTAAAACTAGAATATTGTCTCTAATGTATCAGAATATTCATGTATATATCTCTTTCTAATGTACATATCTTGTGCTGCTGCAGAGGGCCAATGGCCAAGCTACAATCAATGAAAAAAAATACCGTAGATACGCCTCTTCTCCTTGCTCATAGCTCTCCCGGTTTATACGTATGTATATATTCGTTTTACATCTATATACCTTTCGGGGCCTATTGACAGCCTTACCTACCAGTTTTTTAGGTAGGAACTATGTGCAGCCACCGTGGTACCTACCAGTATACCTGTTCATTGCGTTGATGAGCCTCCTAAGTCAATAGCGGTCATTGTGTATTGGGCAACCGTAGTTCATCGCGTAAAACAGGCAAAGTATGTTCAATGTACACCTTTCTTAAAGTCTTTGCATCTACCCTCCAAATAAAAATACTCCATCCTAAACAAATCACATTACATTCCTTTCCCGCCGACTGCCGAAGTCACATCCACCTCATCTTCTCTCACTCAAAATGTTTACATACCGCGTCAATCTCGTAATATTTACCATTGTGTGCTATGTAACATTCCGTTTTGTATCACTTTTTGGCACTAATACTCTCTAATACTTCTTAACACATCCACTTTTTCCTTCCTCACCGACACTTAATCCTTCCTTAGACCTTACGTTGCACCTCATAACTCACTACCTTTTACTTTTGGTCTACTTTATGTTGTTATACATTTGAATTTAGTACTATTAGTCATCGCTCTGAAAATAATTGCCTAATTGCCACCTCTTCCTACCTTACTCCCCTTAAAACAATATCGTAACCTACCCAAAATACATTTCGTACCTTTCCGGACGACTGACAAAGTCAGATGCATAGTTTAGCTCAGAACTGAGAAGAGAAATTTCCCATTTGAGAAAATTATGCAATCTAATACTATAATTATATTAATATTATTTAAACCATTAAACTGAAACAAGTTCTAATGTGATTGAATAATGCTTGAATGTCATACGCTTAGCAGTACGTTTACTATTCTGCGACTAAAGCGCCCCAATATTCGATTCTTAGAGTTCAGAAAAAGCAAAAAAGAGTCTGGGACAGTAAGACAGGGATGTTTATATTAGCCAACTCAATTTTTCGTTAAAAAATATGCGACTGGAGGGCTGACATACACGTACCAAACTGAATTTTAACCCCATCTTAGGAAAATTGTTTACATCTTCATTTCGACGGCACTGCAACTTATTTAGGGTTTTACATCCATCAACTAGTTGTTCCACCAATGATTATCTACATGGAAGAGGCACTATATGTCCATATGAGAACGAGGGAATACAGTAGAAATGTGATTCCCCCCTCCGAATGTAAGGTGTGATAAAAATGTCTTGGTTTGTGCGTCTCTTGGGGCTTAATGTCAGCGAACTACGAGCAACCTGGGTTCTTTACCTCTTACCCACAGGCTGTGCTTCTCGAGAAATAAGTAGGTAATGTGCTTGTCTTGAGATTACGAGTCACACCTGCACGACGATTTGGAAGACCGTTGAAAGCAACAAGATAAATCTGCACGGAGCGAAGACTGGCGGGGACAGGTCAGATACGAAAGTTTTAACAGCACAAAGAGATTCAAACAGCAATAGGATAAAAAAGATAGGATCGCATGTGGAGCCCTAGCTTCTTTACTACGAATATGCTACTGTTTAAGACCTCCAACTGAGTACCTTCTAATCTGAAGAGCTTCATTTACACACAATTTGAAACGTTAACGTACTCATGTGTTTTGTTCTTTGACTGGAAGATAAGCAGGTTGCTAATTTCGCTAAACATTCAGTGACACAAAAGACCCCTTAGAGTAATTCACATGTCTTACAAACAGCAGGTGGCTCACTTTCTTTAAGAAACACATTACTGGGGATACATTGATGCACCACTTCATGCTGGTTACACTTCCCCTCACTTTCAACGTTGTGCGTCCCTTCAGAACAATGTTGTAAATGAAAATTTATGAGCACATGTTCCATATAGATTATAGTTAATAGTTTAATTCACTATCATCGAATAAGAAAACTATAATAAAAGCAGTCCATTTTGTACCAGAATTTGACAATAAGCATCAAGAGATAGATAAATACCATTAAATGTTGCTTTGATAAAAACATTCGAAGAGACTAAAAACAAGTTAGAGAGGAAAAGAGAGATGAACTGCGAAAAGGAGACAGGTAGTGAGAGGAAGAAGTGAAAGACATTATGACAGAAAGGGAGAATGTAGAGGGGAGAGGAAAGGTGGGAAGAAAGAGGAGAGAGGGAGAGAAGAGATAAAAAGAGAGACTGGAGAAAGGAGAGGAGAGAAGGAGAGATCACCGACAAAGGGGGTGACGAAGAGAGAGAGAGAGAGGAGAAAGGGAAAGAAAGAGAGAGAGAGAGAGAGAGAGAGTCCAAAGCACTTGTTGCTCCCCTCCCTTGAGCATCGTGGGTTAGTGGACGGGATGCTGATTCACCCCTGGCCGGATCCGGTTCCCCTCCTGTTCAGCGGGGCTTCCTGGCCGCTCCCACGCCCCCTCCGCCGCGGCGGCCGAGCGGAGAAAGTGGTCAAGGTCGGTGGCCGACCCCTCCCCCCCCCCGCACCCAGCAGCTCACTCCACGCGGGGACACCCACAGTATAGCGGTCAGCGCACTGCGGTTTCACCTTCGGGTAACACAACAGCGATCGGCGAGCGATTTGCGGTTGGAAATGGAACTCCAATGCAAGTGCCCCCTTAGTACTACTTACGGTGCCCGATCATCTTCCACCTTTAGAACTGAGATAAACTCTAGAACTAGTGAGAGATGGCTCAGCACACTTTTAAATGCAATACACGTCCACACAAATTGCACCACACATCTGGAGTTTCAAAATTATTCACGCTTTGGCGGTCCCCAGCTAAGGAACTTACCTGGAAGAAAAAAGCCAACAAGCCACCAAGTAAGTCGGCGCCGAATCTCGCAGACCGCCCGGGGAGGAAAATTTGCTATCTCCGAGCTATAACACGTTCTACACCCACGGGAATAGCGATTTAAGGAGTTGGCGCGCCCGAAAACACAAAATACCTCTCTCAACGAGTTTTCTCGGAACTGTCTCTAAAACCCATAGCTTATACTGTTTGTAAATCGTACCCTTTTTAACAGACCACCCTATCCTCGACCACCGACCCCTTTACAGCAATTGTCTTAATTTACCCCTTCTAAGAGACCACATTCAGGACAAATGCAAGAATAAAACTTACACCCAAAGTTTAGTTAAAATGGAAATTGGTGTCTTCGTAACCGGCGTGCATGCGACAGCCTTGTATCAGAGCCTCAAACCTTCAAAAAATCGGGCAGCGGAGAGTTTTCCGGAAATTCAGTAAGAAAAAACCGCGATCACTGATATGGTACCACAGCTGCTCGCTCCGTTTTAGTTTTAGAGTCTAAGGTGACGGCGGATATGAAAATAACCTAACGTTTAATTCTTCGAATTAACAAAAATGTTCTTATCTTACCCTTTAGAGAACATCTGAAACGACAAAATATCAAAGTCAGAAGCAGAACTATCGACGTGCCCTCTGACACGCGATGATTGGAGTGAGTGCGGAATCTGCACGCCCGCACGCACACTACACGCACCACGCCAGCACCCTAGACACATTGCTTCATGTTTTCGTGCGAAGTGTGCAAAAGCAAGTTTTGAGGCCAAGATATAGAATACGTCATACATACCAAAATTACATCACGAGTCTACACAAAGAGATGGAGATTTGATTCCGGAAGATAACTGTAGAAAATACTAAAAACGTAAAATTATTTAATCGTTTATTTTTACCTCAAAGGAGAGACGAGTCTTAAAAACTGCTTGTGTATAATAAATATGTATGAAAAGTAAGTCAAAATACGAAAAAAAAATAAAAATATATAAAATGTCTTATTTTTTACTTTCTCGCTACCTCTTCCACAGCACAGAGAATAGAAGTATTATATCTGTAATGCTGCGGGGGAAAATGGCATATTTTTGGAAGAAAAACTTTTATTGCCGAGCCCTGTTAGCAAAAAAGTGATAAATTCATTTGCTAAATTTAGAAAAAAAATCCTCTAACACGTATGTAGCCAGAATCCATGTTTTGTTGCTGCTTGTTACCGAAAAATCGATTGTAAAACATATGTCTATCTCTCTGCCCGTCCGTCTGTCTGTACCACGCTAGCAGCTCAACCGTTCAGCCGATTTTCTTAAAAATTGAAATTCCCCAATCAATCTCATTGATGTCACGGGTCCTTGAATTTGAAAGAGACAATTTAATTATTAGTTTTTTTACAAGAAGCCCCTGGGACATTTTCATAAAAATTGATTCATTTATTTTGATTAAATTTTGTTGTTGGATAGTGTGAGCGAAGTTTAAGAGAACGTACAGATCTCTTTTGAGGTGAAAAACCTTATTATTTGAAAATTGCAAAAGTTCAAATTTTTTTCGGCGTCTTTCTACAACTAAATATTAATCATAGAGTTTTTCCTCAATGAAATCTGTTCTTTAAAGATATATTTTGAAAAAACATCGTGTACAATTTTTCGAAGATATGAGTACTTTTCCTCAGATTTTGCGTAAAATATAGGCAATTTTTAATTTGGTTTAAAGATTTTTTTAAAAAAGACATCTACAATTTTCATTAAGTTGTGACCTTTGATAGCGTATAGAACTAAGAGACAGCTGCTGGTGTCATGTTAGTTGAAAAATCTGATTTTTGAAAACTGCAAAATCTGATTTTTGAAAACTGCAAAATTTCAAAAAAAAATGCCAACTTCTTATAACTATAATTGAGAAGATACAAGTTTTTTATTAATGAAATGTGTTCATGAAAACAGGCCTTCAAAAAAGATCAAGTCAAACTTTCCAAAAAATTTGAGTATTTTTTGTGTAATTTTGCGTTAAACGTAGTCGCTGTACCGATCCTGAGCTTGCTCAGTCACTAATTATTTATCGACTAAGAAAGACCTCGTCTGCGTGCTTCGCCGCACGATTACGTAACCCGTCGCCTTATCAGCGGTCGCTGGAGGGGTGGCGGGGGGAAGACAGTTGTCCCCCCCCTACGCGGAAAAGAAGGGGTTGTAACGGCGGTGCGAGGAGAGTAGGCAGAATGTTTCGTGAAGCGGCAGCGTGAGGTAGCAGCGTGAATTTGGAAGCTGATGGTGTGGGGCCGCGAGCTCCAGTTAGCGAGAAAGGAGAGGTTTGGCCCAGTGGTGGCTAAATTCACACGGCAGATGCGCGTTCGACGGAGGTATCTGGTCTTGGAGTACGACGTGATTACAGAGAGAACACGTGCTTAGGCTCAAGACAGAGCGTCGGCAGCCGCATTAGTTCGCTGTGAGTTTTGCGCTGGTGGCGAACGCCACGGCCACCGAAATAAGGTCGGTGTTAAAGACAAAACAATTTTGTATGTGATACTATAAAAAGTAATGAGAATTTGGAAGCAATTGACTGTAGAATGCAGGTTGAAGTGTTGTTCCTGTAGTTCACTGTCAGATTGTTTAATCGTTTTTTTTTGCCATTAACACTCTTGCATAATGTATGATATACCCGACCATTGGTATTTCCATAATCATTGTGTACTATTTTCAAAAGATATTTGAAGTAGTGTGTCTTTCTAAGGGGAGAACATCACTTATTTATGAAAGAATCTTGTCACGTTAATAAACTGCAAGTGCAGTTTCTGTCTTTAAATAAAAAGAACATTTTGATGATAGTGTAAATTCCAAATCAAGTTAGAAACAATTTGGGTTATTTATGAACAATTAAAAGGTTATAAAAGTATATTTGCTATGAACTGTTGAAGAATTCAAGTGAACTTAAATATCTTGAAATATTTATTGAAATTTGGATGCCTGTTGAGTAAAAATAAAACATATTTTCAATTTCAACCAAAGGTGTAGGTTGTAATAAATGTTTCACATTTATGGTGTAAACACACATGTTTAGTTTTTTTTAGCAACTTCTTTTGAATATTCTGTGTTTTCAAAACTATGTTTATTCATTTTAATTGTACACAACATATGTCTTTGTAATTGAAGTGAATTGTTTTGCAAGAAATTACTATGTATGCTAATGCAGTGTATGTTGAGGAAGGGTTAATTGCAATTTTTGTAAACAGAAAGTACTGAGACATTTTGTCATCCGAAATGCCTGTGCTCTACCCTCTGATGTAACATTATGTGCACTCATCTCCCCAGAGATATCTTTGATTCAATTTAGTTGGATTTCAATTTATTTTTGTCACAGAAGATATTGCTGTGATTCTAGTTTGAATCAACTTTGAAATTCATAATTTTGGCAGTTGATTTTTCCTCAAAAAAGTTTTTTTATGCTGTTCAGTGTTATATTTTTCTTTGTTCATTTGTTTATCTGTGCATGTTAGGTAATTTTGCAATTTGTTTTTTTTTTGAAGATTCAATTATATTAATGTTTGTGGCTTTCAACTTTGTGTTTTTTTTCAAAATTTCAACAAGAGCCAAATTACCCACGAAATTTCCCCACGGCCGACCTACACGTTCGGTCACATAAATGGCGCCCAACTGGTTGGCTTGAAATTTTGAGAAATTTACGCAATTGTCAAAGCTATTGGTGTTCCCAGCAGTGTTTTTGGTATCTTTGAGGTTTAACAAGGTTGTGTTGTGATTGTTAAAAGCACTCATTTCTATAAGTACTGTAGGTAAAGTACTAACTGAATTGTAAATATTCGTATTTTTTTGTAAACTTGAACTTAAATTACGACTAGTTCATTTTGTTAGAAAAATGGCAGATTCAGATAGGACGGAGAGGTTTAATTTGCAAAGGAATATAGAAACTGTATCGGAGAGTAGTGAGGAATCAGATAGGAGTGAGGGTAAAGAAGTGTTACCGGAGGGTAGTAGAGATTTATCAATAGTCACAACTATGGAAGATGAAGAAGAAATAAGATTTACGGACACTCCACCAACTGAAAGAGAATCAACGCCTACAACATCTCGAGATCAAGAGGGAGAAGTAGATAGTGCAAATAGAATGATGGTTAGGTTGATGCAACAATTTATGCAACAAATTGACATCAAAATGCATTCTCAAGCAGAAGCAATAACTAGTCAGATCGTTGGGGGAAATAACAAATTAGAGGAAAAGATGATAGAGAACAATAACAAATTAGAGGAAAAGATGATAGTGAACAATGCTAAATTAGAAGGGCGATTCGAAGAATTAGAGAGTAAATTCAAAGGATTATCAGAGCAATGGAAGGGTATATTGAAGGAAGAAATTCAGACAGAGTTAGCAAACATTAATGGTAAATTAGAAGAAAGAATGCAGAATTTAGGGCAACAAATTCAACTTCAATGTGATATTAAAGTGAGTGCAATTGAAGAAAAAGTTGACACACAGGCAGCAATAGTTGCCACTATTTCTGATAAACAGTCATCTTTAGAAAAAGAAGTCAATAAATTTCAAAAGGAACTATCAGAGGCAGCACAGGTTCAAGCAATTAAATTGAACAATGCTATTAAAGATTTGACTGAACATGACAACCAGTTAGAAAAACTGATTAAAGAATGCAAGAATGAGGTAGAAGATTTGAGTACCAAAGTAGGACATACTTGTCTAGGGCCAGGTAATATAACCCCTTTGTTAATGACTTTGCCTCCCCACTTGACATTTAGTGGATTGAACACTGAAAATCCATGTACCTTTTTGAAAGCTGTAGAAAATTACTTCTCATTACATTTGGTCAAAGAAGATAAAAAGGTTAGGATAATTTATCAAATGTTGAAATCCAATGCAAAGACATGGGCAGATACTCTAGAACCTCTGCCACCAACATATCTGGAATTTAAGCAGAAATTCTTTTCCAGATATTGGAATCATGAAATACAAACTGACTACAAGATAGAACTTTTATGTGGATCTTGGAAGAGAGGTGGTTGCAATATGCAAGAGTATGCAACAGAAAAGTTGGCAGGACTCAAGTTATGCACTCCAACCATACCGGAAGACGAAATGGTGTGTCTTCTTATCCGACACTTTCCAAGCCAAATTCAAAACCTATTGAAGAACTTGTTACCTCTAACAGCTGAAAAACTTATTACTCAATTAGGTTCTTATGATGCTACTTATCAAAGAATAGAGAAGCAAAGCAAATCGAAGACAAGCACCACAGCTTCGTCTACAGTAGTAGAAACGAAGCAAAATCTTCCCAAGAATCAACATCAGAAAACCCGGAATGAAGAGGAAAACAAAAAGGAAATTCACAGAAGCCGGTCAAGAGATAAGAATAATCCATCAGATGGATCAGCGTGTGGAGAATGGAAACAATCGCCGAGTACATCGAAGGGAACAAACTTCTGAGGTTTGGGGCGACTAGTCATCCCGCGCCGAACCTATTAACCAACAATATGAACGAGGTGACTATCTTGTCGTGGGAGTTAACAGATTTTGAGGAAATAACAGAAAAGGAAAAGATTCTTCAAACAAATTTAAATAAGCGACGTTGTCCTATGATACAAGTCAAATGTAATGGAATATTCTTGTCAGCTCTGGTAGACACGGGTTGTATGACTTCAATTATCACAGAAGACACAGTGCAGTATCTATTAGACAATGGTTTAGACATTCCAATGCTGCCATTAACTAAATCTTATATTATTGGGGTGAATAAGAAAAAGTCATGTCCAATAAACAAGCAAGTAATGCTTGATTTAGTTATAGGTACTACCAAATGTGAGGTAGTATGTATAGTAGCAAAGGATCTGCTTTATCCGTTGATACTAGGAATGGATTTCATGGCACAGTATTCAGTAATAATTGATGTTCAACAATACAAATTGTTCATTCCACCGAAGGATAGTATTGACCTAGAGTGCAATGATTCCGGGGAAGAAATTTATACATCCCAATGTGTCGAACTACAGAATCTAGAAGATTTAATAAAGTCTACTGTACAAGATAATTCAAATTTACAGTCTGATCAAAAGGGACAATTAATAGCCATGTTGCTTAAATATAAGAAGGTGTTTGAAAAATCTACAAAACCTGTTAGAAATTTCCAATTTGAAATCGAATTGACCACACAAGAACCTTTTGTAGGCCATCAATATAGAATACCGGAAGCTTGTAAACAAGAAGTAGAGTCTTTAATTGAGGAGATGTTAGCAGATGGTGTAATCAAAAAGCAAAGGACACCCTACATTAATCCAATAGTTACTGTCAGAAAATCATCAGGTGAAATACGACTGTGTTTAGATGCGAGAAAACTGAATTCAATAACTGTACCGTATCGGGATCGACCAATTTGTATGGAGGAAATTATGTGTAAATTGAAGAAACCGACATGGTTATCAACTACAGATTTCACAGCTTCATACTGGCAGGTGGAGATCAGCGAGGAATCAAGGCAGTACACGGGATTTCTGCACAGAGGCATTACCTATGTATTTTGCAGAATGCCTTTTGGGTTAAAGAACAGTGCATCCGCTTTGATTAGATGTCTGGAGAGGATAATTACAACAAATTTAAATGATTGCACAATTCTATATATTGATGATGTGTTGGTGTACGCGGAAACTTTTGAGCAACACCTAAAGAATTTACAGAGTTTGTTTCAGCTATTGATAGATAATAATCTGCAACTTAATTTCCAAAAGTCAAACTTTTGTACTCATAAAGTAAAATTCTTAGGATATGATCTTACAAGAAATGGAGTTTCTATGAATCTTGATAAGATAAAAGAACTTGATAAAATAGTTCCACCTAGAAATAAGAAGCAATTAAGAAGTTTTATTGGATGTGTGAACTATTATAGTAGATTTATTTATAACTATTTAATGTTCATAACACCATTTCTTCCCCTTTTAAAGAAAAACAGCAACTGGAATTGGACAGACCTACATGATAAGGCGTTCTACAAATTGATTGCTGAATTCCATCAGTCATGTATGCTTACTTTCCCGGATTTTCAAAAGAAATTTATCCTGCAAACGGATTGTAGCGATAGTGGAATGGGAGCGATCCTATATCAGGGGCAATCAGGGGAAGAAAATATAGTAGCATTGATAAGTCGTGTCCTCAAAGATCCTGAAAAAAATTCTCAGTGACTGAGAGGGAAGCTTGTGTGATTGTCTGGGCATTACATCGTCTTAGAGAATATTTGATAGGACGTCATTTTTTGATTATAACGGATCATAAAGCTTTGACGTTTCTCCAACGATGTCACCCAAACAATGACCGCCTATATAGATGGATACTGTGGCTACAACAATTTTCTTTCTCAATAGAACATTGTCCAGGTATAAAGAATTTTCTGCCGGACTTATTAAGCAGAAATCAAGTCCCTACCTCTACAATACAAAGAAAGAATACCTTCTTCGCCACACCAATTGAATTAGGAATTATGAATATGCCAGATTTAAATTGGTTAACGGTAGCAAGATTTCAAGAAGAAGATGAGCAGATGAAACCCATAAGAAGATTTCTTAGAGGGGAATTAGAAGAAACCGATCCTACTGCAATCCAATGTAATCTAGATAATGCACGGTGGAGACTGGTGGATGATGTCTTGCTGATTAGAGTGACACGAGATCCAGAAATTTATAGAATTTGGATACCACCAATATTAACCACAGGCATCATCTGGCTGACACATACTACCTTGGCGCATTTTGGACCAGATAAAGTCGGTAAAGCCATTAGAGAAGTGTGTTTCTGGAAGGGTAGAAGAAAGCAGATAATAAGGGAACTGCGAAAATGCGTGGCTTGTCAGAAAACAAAATACCCTAACAGGCATTTTGCGGGAGCCCCACAACCTATTATTCCCAGTAAACCACAAGAATTGGCAGCCATTGACATTTATGGGCCTTTACCTAAAACCAAATACGGATATCGGTATATTTTTGTATGCGTGGACGTGTTCACAAAGTTCGTCCAGGTGTATCCGCTAAATAGGGCGAATTCAAGGAATTGCCTACATAAACTAAATAAGTTTTTTTCATTAGCAGGCAATTATGAACGAATATTGTCCGATCATGGATCGCAGTTTACAAGTGAACAATGGACGGAAGCCATGAACCAGTTGGGAATAGTTCATATGCTCACGAGTATTCGACACCCGCAGAGTAATCCGTCTGAACGTATCATGAAGGAGCTGTCTAGAATCATCAGATTGTATGCTCATCAGCAACACCAAGATTGGTATCTAATACTTCCAATCATCAATAGAGTTCTTAACCAAATTCATCACGACTCCTCCGGATTATCTCCTCACGAAGCCCATTTTATCGAGAAACCACCGCACCCACTTCAAATGTTAATAAGAGAAGAAATAAATCAGAGGCAAAGAACCCGAGGAGAAATCTTGAACCAATTGCAAGAAGCAGCAGACGCAAGGCGAAGAAAATGCAAAGCTAAACCGTATACCTTCAGGAGAGGAGAAAAGGTATTGTTGAAAGTTTCTAAAGCATCCGATTTAGAACGTAAACAATATGCAAAATTTTTTCAACTTTTCCAAGGACCATATACGATTAACAGAATCTCCGAACCAAATGTAGCAGAACTGACTAACAATGATCAGGTTATAGGGAAATTCAATTTCTATAACCTGAAGCCATTCTATGAGTAAAAAAAATCCTTAACGTTCTAAAAAGAACAGATTTTTTTTTCTTTTGAGAAGGGGGCTATGTACTGATCCTGAGTTTGCTCAGTCACTAATTATTTATCGACAAGAAAGACCTCGTCTGCGTGCTTCGCCGCGCGATTACGTAACCCGTCGCCTTATCAGCGGTCGCTGGAGGGGAGGCGGGGGGAAGACAGTTGTCCCCCCCCTACGCGGAAAAGAAGGGGTTGTAACGGCGGTGCGAGAAGAGTAGGCAGAATGTTTCGTGAAGCGGCAGCGTGAGGTAGCAGCGTGAATTTGGAAGCTGATGGTGTGGGGCCGCGAGCTCCAGTTAGCGAGAAAGGAGAGGTTTGGCCCAGTGGTGGCTAAATTCACACGGCAGATGCGCGTTCGACGGAGGTATCTGGTCTTGGAGTACGACGTGATTACAGAGAGAACACGTGCTTAGGCTCAAGACAGAGCGTCGGCAGCCGCATTAGTTCGCTGTGAGTTTTGCGCTGGTGGCGAACGCCACGGCCACCGAAATAAGGTCGGTGTTAAAGACAAAACAATTTTGTATGTGATACTATAAAAAGTAATGAGAATTTGGAAGCAATTGACTGTAGAATGCAGGTTGAAGTGTTGTTCCTGTAGTTCACTGTCAGATTGTTTAATCTTTTTTTTTGCCATTAACACTCTTGCATAATGTATGATATACCCGACCATTGGTATTTCCATAATCATTGTGTACTATTTTCAAAAGATATTTGAAGTAGTGTGTCTTTCTAAGAGGAGAACATCACTTATTTATGAAAGAATCTTGTCACGTTAATAAACTGCAAGTGCAGTTTCTGTCTTTTAAAAAAAAGAACATTTTGATGATAGTGTAAATTCCAAATCAAGTTAGAAACAATTTGGGTTATTTATGAACAATTAAAAGGTTATAAAAGTATATTTGCTATGAACTGTTGAAGAATTCATGTGAACTTAAATATCTTGAAATATTTATTGAAATTTGGATGCCTGTTGAGTAAAAATAAAACATATTTTCAATTTCAACCAAAGGTGTAGGTTGTAATAAATGTTTCACATTTATGGTGTAAACACACATGTTTAGTTTTTTTTAGCAACTTCTTTTGAATATTCTGTGTTTTCAAAACTATGTTTATTCATTTTAATTGTACACAACATATGTCTTTGTAATTGAAGTGAATTGTTTTGCAAGAAATTACTATGTATGCTAATGCAGTGTATATTGAGGAAGGGTTAATTGCAATTTTTGTAAACAGAAAGTACTGAGACATTTTGTCATCCGAAATGCCTGTGCTCTACCCTCTGATGTAACATTATGTGCACTCACCTCCCCAGAGATATCTTTGATTCAATTTGTTGGATTTCAATTTATTTTTGTCACAGAAGATATTGCTGTGATTCTAGTTTGAATCAACTTTGAAATTCATAATTTGGCAGTTGATTTTTCCTCAAAAAGTTTTTTTTATGCTGTTCAGTGTTATATTTTTCTTTGTTCATTTGTTTATCTGTGCATGTTAGGTAATTTTGCAATTTGTTTTTTTTTTTTTTGAAGATTCAATTATATTAATGTTTGTGGCTTTCAACTTTGTGTTTTTTTTTTCAAAATTTCAACAAGAGCCAAATTACCCACGAAATTTCCCCACGGCCGACCTACACGTTCGGTCACATCGCCTACTTCGAATTTCTTACGCTTCGTGATCATAATTTGAGAAGTGTTTGGAAGCTATTGATATTATTATGAAAGAAAGTAGATTGAAGGGAGGTAATACATTTAACTTAGAACTAAAAAATTCACTTTTATACTTGACAAAATTTGCATTGCTGATTGTGGTATGTTTCATTTGTAAAAGTTAGAAATAACTACTCTTCCTGGTTATCGAAATAAACGCAGATGTGCACCACAGGCGCTTCGTTTTAATTGGTTAGGTCTGGATTATATCTGCATTATTTCTAATTTCTTTTCATGAAAGAAATATTGGAAAAAATGTTTACCATAATTTTGTAGAAACATTTTACCTTTAATTTCATGCAAGAAAAACCCGGCAGACGTTATTCTGCCCTTCATCCCCCTCTTTCCCCTCCCATCGCCGTTTTTCACTCTATCTCCCTTCCTCCCTCACCCTGTCCCTGTCTGTCTCTGTGTGTCTCTACCGCTCTCTGTCCCTCTCATTCACATTTACTTGCAGATTCTGCACATCGCTGAGCAGGTGAGGTAATATCGAGAAGCACCGTATCAGACAAAATGTAATAGAATGTTCAAGAAGAGTTCATTCTATCGATTACGGTGTGAGAAACGTTTCTTTGAGGCCTCAAAATTTTAGTTTTAAGGCTCTAGAACGCCTGGTTTAGGAGTTATTTAATAACAGATTCGAAAAAATTCTACCAAGTGTGTTGCGGGTTGCATTTGACGTAAATATGTAGTGGATATGTAGTGAATGTGTGTGTGTGTGTGTGTGTGTGTATATATATATATATATATATATATATATATATATATGAATATAATGGAGTTACAACAGAATTAACAACACATAAACCTTCTCGGTGAAAAAACATATAAAGTGCCAACTTTCATGGAGATCGGTCCAATGGTGGAGTTTTGATCTTGTATACATACCAGCATCCTGTTTTGTGTATATGTGTGTGTATATATTCTAATGCCTTGCCCTACTTTAATTATAATAACAATTACCGGTTGATGGGACGCGTAGATCCAATGCTCTTGCGAGCTTTGATATCTCAGGGGCAGGATCTTTATGGGGTGAGAAAGTAAACCTGAATACAATTCAGTTCACTGGTCGTATATTTTTGGCTTAGAATACAGAGACGATGTTTAAAAAAATAACATCTAAATCAACACTTGGCAAAAAAATGACACATAAATTTATCAAACGCTCTTTCTTTCTATCTGCCAATGAAAATAGACATTACTTTGTTGACTTCTTCCGTTCACGGTTATTACCTTTTGATTCACAATAAATTTTCAGACATTAAACATTTGTTACTCATGTAATTAGCCTCTTTCAAGATGTACTGTACCTATTAATCTACGAACAAAGAACATTACACATGTATGTACAACCCTGTTAGTTGACTAAAATTGTTTCTACAGTCGTCGAGTTACACAAAACCTTTCCTTTATATTACTATCTTTGCAATTGGGGATGATAATCCACCGTCAAAATTTTAAGCACGTGTTATGGAAGTTACAAGGCTTCACAAACTAAAATATACATAATTTCTTCGAAACCTATTCTGCTCTCAAACTTTTCATTGCTTTACTTTGCCTGAACAATTCACGCGCTGCGACACAGTTATTCGCACAGTTCCGTTCTTGTTCTTCTTCTTCACGGTCAAGTCTCTTCTTGTTCACGGTCAAGTCTGCAAGTTCTTATCACCGATAAGCACCAAATATGTGATCGCCAGCCTCTCGTAAGAACTTAGTTACTTGCTCTTCTGATATTTTAGGCTTGTAATGAGCTTAGATTTTTTTCTTCAAATATTCAATAACATTATAATAGTATATTCAAATAAATTTTAAACAATTAGTCTTCAGTATTCACTATTATATAGAATGATAAGGAATGAATAACTTACGTGGATACTCTGTCTGCTCACTTATTTTTATACATTTTTTCATCATACTTAAGTATGACTAGAGACTAGTTGGTTTTAATGTTTTTGATCGTTCGTTCAAAAATGGTAGCATAATCTCTTCGTTAATGCCTCGAACATTATTTTTCTTTCGTCAATCACAAAATAAATCATAATCTTTTTCATAAGTGGTTAGAGATTTAGAAGGCATCGATCTATATCTTGCATAGTCTGCTTCCTCCAGAATATCATTGGCACGAAAATATCTGCTGATACTTCGGAATTCCCGGGTTATTTTCTCAATCAGCTTGCATTACTAGGAAAAGCATTCAACTAGTAAATCACAAACAAAGTATCCAATACAACCAACCCTTGCTACAGACAATCGAGAGTAATGACAATTTTTTCTTCCCTCCTGAAAGTGATAAGTTTATTTTCAATAAACGATAAACTAGAAAAAACAAAAAATATTGTTTGTGACTCGTTCTCTATTAGTCTTTAAGGACTCGTGACATAAATAACTACACTTTCCACCTGTACATGTGTCCCCTCACAGAAACTCCATCTATCTCCTTTTATTTGTGACCTTGATATATTTTCATTGGTCAAATTTAAATTCTGAGAGAAACGTTATAGCTCCATTAGAATTTTACTTTCTTGGCGCCTGGCTTTGCCTTGTATCTTTGTAATTGAATTTTGAATTAAATAACAGTCTTTATGATTCCTTGTTTGAGAAATTATTATTTATAAATGCAAAATAGGCAAAATTTTGTTCCTATATGTTTTTAAGATATTCAACTTAGACAAATTAGCGGAGACATTGTGATATTTACACATGCCAGATGTTTTCCGAGATTTCTGTGGGATTTAGAGAATGAATACATCGATATTAATATTCAATATAATGTCTTAGATCCTTCTTTTTTCGTCCAGATCTTTGTAAGTATAAACGAAAACTATCGAGGTCAAAGTTATTGTGTACTTGCGCGCATAATTTTATACTTACAGTATAATAAAACAATAAACATTACACAGGGATTAAAAGTCATTTAAATTTGAAGTGTGTCAATCTAAAACATGTAATATTTGTTTACGAGGGTCAACATTCATTCACTACATGGTACTTCCTCTTCAGTTTTTGCGAATTGTACAACCAGCAACTCCAGGTTTTTCGAGTAGAGTATATTCTACAGTTACCGCTTAATTGTATGTCTTGTCTGATTAAATACAACTGGAAATGACCCACATGAAATACACAGACATTTATATGTTTCATGTCCAAAATGTATATTTGGAAGGAGAAAAAAATGTTGGTTGCAGTGAAATGAAGGCTAGGATATTGTCTCCCAAATCAAAGTTCGCATGTTTAAAAAAATAATGAAGAATTTTCAAAAGCTAGAAAATACTGTGTGGCATGATATGATTCATATGTAGATTCCAAGTGTTAAGCAACACTAGAAAATAAAATCTAATGTGGAGTCAGATTCAACAACTCTGAATAATACAGCCCACGTCCGGACGGTGCAATGGAATGAGGAAAGCATCCAGAACCCGAGTAAACGACAAAACAAAACAACATGAAGAAAATTTATGACAGAAATGGTTCCTTTATTACACGTAAGCGATACTCTGAGCCAACGGTACCCTTTGGCTTTCCAGGACAACGCCGTCACACACGCAGTTACGATCTCCACTCCGCCCCCATCCCACACACGGACGCGTCTATCGCTTTCGCAACGGCCGAAGCATTCGGGCGCGCTGCCCCTGGCGTCCTCCTTCCAGTGGAAGGGCAGGCAGCAGGCGGCGGAATCCGGCCCCGGCCGCGGCCCACGGCGGGCGCAGCGGGCGCGCCGTGACGTCAGAGCCGGCGGAGAAACAAAGACGAGCCACCCCGATCAATCTTGGCGCTGCGCCGTTCCTTTAATTCTCGCTTTCCGCCCGAAGGGAAAATATAAGTGCAGAACGTCTGGTTAGCTCTGTTGGAGGTTTATTACAAAGTATGAGACGCAACTAAATATCTTTAACCTCCACTTTGGATCTGGTACGTTCATGTAGAGACCACGCTCATTGAAACTGAGAAAAGCAATTATTATTAAAATTTAATGAAAAAATGCAGATGAATTTGTGAAAAAATTATTTATAAAAATTAAAATTGCCAATATTTCATGCAAAATCTTCTCGTACTTTCGAAATATTTGCAGTAGGTGCAGCAGGAGTGGCGTGATGTCAGAGCCGGCGGAGAAACAAAGACGAGCCACCCCGATCAATCTTGGCGCTGCGCCGTTCCTTTAATTCTCGCTTTCCGCCCGAAGGGAAAATATAAGTGCAGAACGTCTGGTTAGCTCTGTTGGAGGTTTATTACAAAGTATGAGACGCAACTAAATATCTTTAACCTCCACTTTGGATCTGGTACGTTCATGTAGAGACCACGCTCATTGAAACTGAGAAATGCAATTATTATTAAAATTTAATGAAAAAATGCAGATGAATTTGTGAAAAAATTATTTATAAAAATTAAAATTGCCAATATTTCATGCAAAATCTTCTCGTACTTTCGAAATATTTGCAGTAGGTGCAGCAGGAGTGGCGTGATGTCAGAGCCGGCGGAGAAACAAAGACGAGCCACCCCGATCAATCTTGGCACTGCGCCGTTCCTTTAATTCTCGCTTTCCGCCCGAAGGGAAAATATAAATGCACAACGTCCGGTTCGCTCTGTTGGAGGTTTATTACAAATTATGGGAGGCAACTAAATATCTTTAACCTCCACTTTGGATCTGGCACGTTCATATAGAGACCACGCTCATTGAAACTGAGAAAAGCAATTATTATTAAAATTTAATGAAAAAATGCAGATGAATTTGTGAAAAAATTATTTATAAAAATTAAAATTGCCAATATTTCATGCAAAATCTTCTCGTACTTTCGAAATATTTGCAGTAGGTGCAGCAGGAGTGGCGTGATGTCAGAGCCGGCGGAGAAACAAAGACGAGCCACCCCGATCAATCTTGGCGCTGCGCCGTTC
Source organism: Acheta domesticus (assembly GCA_031308135.1). Taxonomy (NCBI): domain Eukaryota; kingdom Metazoa; phylum Arthropoda; class Insecta; order Orthoptera; family Gryllidae; genus Acheta; species Acheta domesticus. The sequence continues at coordinate 65,109,245 of JAHLJT010009419.1, read as the reverse complement.
CTTTAATTCTCGCTTTCCGCCCGAAGGGAAAATATAAGTGCAGAACGTCTGGTTAGCTCTGTTGGAGGTTTATTACAAAGTATGAGACGCAACTAAATATCTTTAACCTCCACTTTGGATCTGGTACGTTCATGTAGAGACCACGCTCATTGAAACTGAGAAAAGCAATTATTATTAAAATTTAATGAAAAAATGCAGATGAATTTGTGAAAAAATTATTTATAAAAATTAAAATTGCCAATATTTCATGCAAAATCTTCTCGTACTTTCGAAATATTTGCAGTAGGTGCAGCAGGAGTGGGGTCATGTCAGACCCGGCGGAGAAACAAAGACGAGCCACCCCGATCAATCTTGGCACTGCGCCGTTCCTTTAATTCTCGCTTTCCGCCCGAAGGGAAAATATAAATGCAGAACGTCCGGTTCGCTCTGTTGGAGGTTTATTACAAATTATGGGACGCAACTAAATATCTTTAACCTCCACTTTGGATCTGGCACGTTCATATAGAGACCAGGCTCATTGAAATTGAGAAAAGCAATTATTAATAAAATTTAATCAAAAAATGCAGCTGAATTTGTGAAAAATTGTTTATAAAAATTAAAATTGCCAATATTTCATGCAAAATCTTCCCGTACTTTCGAAAAATTTGCAGTAGGTGTAGCAGGAGTGGGGTCATGTCAGAGCCGGCGGAGAAACAAAGACGAGCCATCCCGATTAATCTTGGCGCTGCGCCGTTCCTTTAATTTTCGTTTTCCGCTCGGAGGGAAAATAGGTGAAGAAGGCAGAGCGTCCGGTTCGTTTGATTGCGACGTTGTTCTTTACAAAGCATGGGGCACAACCAAATGCTTTTTAGCCTCCAGTTTGGGCATAACACATTCACGTGGAGACCAAGCTCACTGAAAATGAGAAAAACAATGATAGATAAAATTTAATGAAAAAATGCAGCTGGTTCTGAGGAAAAATAAAAATGCCTATTTTTCTCGCCAAATTACACAAAAAATACCCGTATTTTCGAAAAAAATATGGAGTAGGGGCTAGGTGATGACGGAACAAAGACGAACCCAATCAATCTTGAGCCTAGGCGCTGTTCCTTTAATTCTCCTTTCACACCCGAAGGGAAAATACAAAAGCAGAGAGCAGGTTCGTTTGCTCACGCTTCATTACAAAGAATGGGCCACAGCGAAATATTTTTTATCCTGCAGTTTAGACGTAACACAGAGAGACCATGCTTACTTAAATTGAGAAAAAAGATTAATAAAATTTAAAGAAAAAATAGCAACCGATTTTGAGAAAAATTTGTTTAAAATATAAAAATTGTCTAAATGTTCACAAAATTACGCAAAATATACTCATATTTTCGAAAAATATGCAGTAGGTGCACGAGACGCAGCGTGATGTCAGAGCTTACAAAGGAACAAAGACGTTTACAACCAATCTTGGTCCCGGGGCCGTTCCTTTAATTCTCGTTTTCGCCCCGAGGAAAAATATAAGAGCAGAGGGCAGAGCATCCTGTTTGTTTGATCGCCCTCCATTACAAAGTTGGGACACAATTAAATATTTTTATCCTCCAGTTTAAACCTCACACATTTGTAGAAAGATCATGCTCACTGAAACTGCGAAAAACAATGATAAGTGAAAAGTTTACAATTTTAGATTTTTATTGGTATATGAACATTCAGAAATAAAAGAAAATGCAATTTGTTTCTTAATAATGACTTAGGATGTCAGAAAATCATTTTTGCAATTCAATGCTTACCTGCGTTGGAAGGAGAATTGCGAGATAAAAGAGTTAAATATGTACCAATTACCATTGACATAACAAGGCCGATAAACACTAAATAACGTATTTTCTTGTTTGTGTCTCGTGTGTCGTTCAGTACTTTTTGCAATACAATATTAAAAGAACACATAAACAACAAATATTGTTAATGTTATATTTAGCTACAACTCAATTGTTGTTAATGGAATACGGACGGTTTAATTCTTAACACGCTGGCTGTTAAGAGTGTCTTTTCGTTCCTTTTGATGCGTTCAGTCAATAATAACAGTAGTGTTACAAAAAATTAATATATATAGAGTGTAATTTGTGTAAGATATAAGGGTGTGTTAACTACACTGCGATTTTTCTAACATTGTTCCTCAAGGCCTCTCAATTACCATCTTCGCGATGGAATATGTCACGGTATTTCGCATCTTTCTCAGTCGTTCCGCTAGAATTCGCATGATCGCGACCGTATCAAGCAGTGCTTGCGATCATGCGACTTCCACCGGCAAGACCGAGAAAGACGCAAAAAGTCGTGACATATTCCATCGCGAAGATGGGATTTGAGTGGCCTTGAGGGGGGCAAAGGTAGAGAAATAGCAGTATAGCCACCTTTGGGGCAAATTTTCTGAAGCCAGTTTGAGGCTACTTCCTCGTTCGTCCGTACGGTGCAGACGATCGGTTTGGGTCACGGTGTAAGATATACATCTTAAGATCCGAAACTATTGCTATTATACAGTTTTATAAAACATTTCCCACCCATTTTCGTAATTGTTCGCAGTAAACTTTACCAATTCCACCGCAAAACGACAAATCAATGATTTGAAATTGGATATCAGCTGGCCATAGCGCTGTCGAATGGATCAGGACCAATTACTACCTTGCCCAAATGAAACCCAACGATCACTGCGCTTGTAGGCGAGAACTGTGGGAACTAGCCTCACATACGCTTCAATTTTAAACTGGGAATGAACACATCTGGTACGTTCATGTAGAGACCACGCTCATTGAAATTGAGAAAAGCAATTATTAATAAAAATTTAATGAAAAAATGAAGCTGAATTTGTGAAAAAATTGTTTATAAATATTAAAATTGCCAACATTTCATGCAAAAACTTCTCGTACTTTTGAAAAATTTGCAGTAGGTGCAGCAGGAGTGGCATGATATACTACATCTGTATCTTACACCGTGCGGGGGGAGCGCGGTTCAGTTGACGGAGCGCGTCTCGGGCTGGCCCGAAGCAGGCAAGGCGTTCATCCGCCGTGACGTCAGATCCAGCGCAGGAAAAAAGAGGAGCGCGATGCATCGTGGGCTCCAGGCGCCCGACAGCCACCTCTAATGCTGGTTTCCTCCCGCCCCGCGCCGTGGAAAAGTGGTGGGAGGGGCCCCGCGTCCGGTTCGTTGGACCCCGCGGCTCCGTGGCCACGGTCAAGAGCGCTTCTGTGAAGAGAAGGTTACTGCGCGGGGAGTGATCTTTGCCTTCCACATCCCAAATTATCAGGAATTCATCTACGTCAGTTGGCATAACGTTGTACATTGAAGTTGATCTAAAAATCGAAGAAATAGGGTACGGAGGACGCAGAAGGGGGAGAATGATGAGATGATTTAATCTGCAGGACGTCACATAGTAACGTCAGAGCTTTTTATGTTTCATTGCAAAAATATAGAAAAGATCTGATAGTTTCTTTAAAATTCCACCTCTGATTTTAAACAAATATTACCAAATGATTTATTCTTTTTTCTATATCCGAAATCTTGACGATTGAAAACGACATATTTATTACAACCATTGGGATAACCGTCTATCATCATACTGTATTTTTTCTCCATTCTACATTCCGGAAACGAAACAAAACATAACGAAACAACACAAAACAAACCCCAAGATTTGTAGACATGCTTGCTATTGATCATTACTAAAAACTAGTTTTTAACCCGACATTACCTCGAAATTTTGTCCAATTAACTCCAAGTTCCTTGTTCAATGCATGTTTATCCTACTGGTCACCTAAATCATTTTGAAATTCTGTACGTTTGTGACTCCCATTTTTATGGATCAGAGACATCTAAATGAGATGAACCTTCACGAACGTAATACAGCGCAAAAAAATTAATTTTTTGTGTTACAAATTATAAAACTTATCTAGGGTCCCCGGGAGTTCCAAAACCGGATTTTAAGAGTCTAGAACGTGTTTCAACTCGTGCATAATAGTAAAGTGTTGCGTCCTAGTAATGCCGTCATAAAATTGCCTGCAAAATTCTACTTGTTGTTTGAAATCAATTTGATATATCTTTCTGGGGGCTTGTGATTAATTCCTTATTCTGCAGTAGCAGGGTTACGGTGTTTTGTGGCGACGGCAACTTGTAAATTTTACGAAACCATCAACTTCCCTTAGCGCCTTGAATACAGAAGAAGGAATCATTTGAAAAATTTCAACCAGTGTTTCATCGCTTTATAAATGACAGGTAGCGATAGGGGGAAAATTGCAACTCGAGCAAAGTAACGATGCCCCTGTACGATTTCTGTTTCGCGATGCCCTCCCTCGTTCGCGGACTGCGTTGTGTGATCTGCGCGCCAGCACGACTCCCGTCGCCCGCGGCGACGCAGGCGCAGCCAACCGGCAGAACGGGTCGCGCAGGCTGCGCTGCGCAGCAAGGCACCGCTTCCGCTGCTGGCGCAAAAAGCTCTCAAACACGGAGTGCGCAATATGAGCTGTGTTGTCTTAGAATTATGCTAGTAAAAATACTAATGTTTGTGTTAATGAAGGTCTTGTAGATACAGATTAGAAAAAAAAATATTGAACGGTTTTTGGTTAAAAAATTGGTTTTTGACACTTCTATGTGTTTTTTACCCAGAAAGTTTATTTGCTGTTAATTCTGTTGTAACTCCACTACATAGTGCTGTAGAACAAAACTAAATATTCACGTCAAATGCAACCCGCAACACACTCGGCAGCATTTTGAATTTCTGACATTAAATAACTCCTAAACGAGGCGTTCTAGGGCCTTAAAAACTAAAATTTTGAGGCCTCAAAGAAACGTTTCTCACACCCTAATCTATAGAATGAACTCTTCTTGAACATTCTATTACATTTTGTCTGGTACGGTGTTTCTCGATATTACCTCACCTGCTCAGAGACGTTCAGAATCTGCAAGTAAATGTGAATTAGAGGGACAGAGAGCGGCAGAGACAGAGACACACAGAGACAGACAGGGACAGGGTAAGGGAAGAAGGGAGAGACAGTGAGAAAGGGAGATGGGAGGGGAAAGAGAGAGATGAAGGGCAGAACAACGTCTGCCGGGTTTTTCTAGTATTTTTTTAATTCATTCAAGTTTAGGATATTTTCATCAACTAAAGACATTCACGCCCATCAGCGTTGACCTAATGAATGATTGAATGGGAAGCAGAGGAAATGGGAGAACCATAAAAAATCTGCCGTGATTCCTTTTGTCCACTACAAATTCCAAATAAATTGGCCGAGGATTAAACACTCAACACAGAGTGGAAGGCATATGCGCTAGCCATTATGACACGAGCTACCGGTTTCTATTTGGTCATGATCCTTGCTGCTAAGAGTACAAAGAACACGGTATCTCTTAAAAATAAACGTTGTGTGATATAATGTTTAACGTTATTGCAGTAATCAAAATAGATGACGTCGTTTATAAGATGGGACGTGTGGCGTAAACCAAACATTCTAGAGATGTCTAGACTACTTGAAGAGGATACAATGTGCTATAGTAACTCTGACGCATGATACTGGCGGAGGTTAGATTTTCCGCTCACGTGCCTGGGCACGTGAATATTTCTATTGCGCCGTGCTCTCTCCACCCCTACGTAAGGGAAAGTAAAATGCGTGCGTCCAAGATGTCTCCCACTCGTGCGGTTTCTCCAGGATCCTCGCCAGCGGTGGGCGCGGCTGAGGCAGCGGCGGACGAGCGATGGACGCGGCACCGTTAGCGCCCGCCCGCCCTCGCGACTTTCCTTTTCCACGGAGGGCGGCGCGGCGGCTGCGGATTGGGAGGCGAGCGGTGGCTGTGGATTAGAAGGAGAGCTGTGGATTAGGCGAGCGGTGGCTGTAGATTGGGAGGAGAGCTGTGGATTAGCAAAGGGATGCTGTGGATTGGGAGAAGAGCTGTGGATTAGGCGAGCGGTGGCTGTGGATTGGGAGGCGAGCTGTGGATTAGGCGAGCGGTGACTGTGGATTAGGAGGAGAGCTGTGAATTAGGCGATCGGTGGCTGTGGATTAGAAGGAGAGCTGTGGATTGTGAGAGAGGCGGCTACGGATAAGGGTGGCGGCGGCTATGTATTAGGAGGGCTGTGGCTGTGGATTACAAAGATAGCTTTTTATTATGTCGGCGGTGGCCTTGAATTAGATGGGCGGCCGCTGTGGATTAGGAGAGGTCTGTGGATCAGGAAGGGGTTGTGAATTCAGAGGACGACAGCGTGGATTAGGAGGGGGCTGTGACTAAGGAAGGCGGCGGCTGTAGAGTAGGAAGGTATTTGTGGATTAGGAGGGCGGTGGCTGTGGATTAAGAGTGAGCTATGGATTAGGAGAGGGCTGTGGATTAGGAGAGGGTTGTAATGAGGGGGCGGTAGCTGTGGATTAGGAGGGAGGTGTGGGTTAGAAGGGGCTGCGAATTAAGGGGAGGCTATGGATTAGGTGGAGGGGTGGAGGTTGTGGATTGGGTGGGGTGCTGTGGGTTAGGAGGGGCGACAGGGAGGGGGCTTGGACGAGGTTCGGTGGCCGTGAACTTGATGTGTAGAATGTACAGTGAGTCGGAGGATTGCAGCGGTGGATAGTGAGTCATGAGCACTGGATGGTGGGCGGTAAGACGTAGTCAGTGGGCGGTTTGCGATTGGTGAGTGGGTAATGGGTTTAGTTTTTATAGTGTCAGTTGTGAAGCGAAGTGAGCACCGATGAAAAGAATAGGCTGACTTTGATTTGTGACAGAATGGGGGTGGATAAAATTAGTCGAAGTTCCTATAATTTCTCAAAACAATATCTTGCTCATTCAGAGTTTTTCATTTTTCATTTGAATTATAGATCTCTTAATTTTCTTCATATAACAATTTTAATTAGCGTACTTTCGGTTTCTCAAATTATCATGAAGTTTTGGCTCTGTGTAATTTACTCCAAACTCCAATGTTCAAGAAGTTTAAATGTTAATAAATATATCATCATCATCAACATCATTGTGATGATGTTAATAAGTACTTATTTAAAAATGCTATATACGGTTTTACATTTGAACATAAATGAAGCACGCATTCAAAGATGATCTAAAAAATATTTTATAGAGTACTCTTCGTTAAAATAACATGAGGCAACATCCTACCCTCTTTCCTTCATTTTAAAAAGTGATGCCTCTCGAACCCGTTCTATCATCAGCAAATAATTGAACTGAACATCTCCGAGGCTTTCAACTAATAAAAAAGAACCAAGGAAGAACCGAGGCCTCCACTCACCTGTCTAAACAGAGCGTGGGGGCAACGGCCACTCAACGGGGAGCTGTGGATGGTCGTTGGGCGGCGTGAGGGGGAAGGGGGAGTCGTGTTCTGAGCCTAGGTTCTGGCCAGCGCTCCGCAGGTCGTCTCCGACTCTCCGTCTCCTGACTCTGCTCAAGCGCCAGTCAGGTTTTTCGAACTGCAAGTAACGACACTGTTAGTACAGAAAGTCCATGCAATAATCAGCGTAGCATAGTAAGTATAGCGCAGTAGCAGAGTGATGACGAGAACAATAAGAATACCCATTGAGACTTTCTATAGGAATGAAGCTTGCACTGTCTTTCTTGACTCGTTTTATTTTAACTAAACATTTTGTTGTTGTAAAACTTTACCAAAGTTTGTATTTTTCTCATAACTTGTCTATAACCTAGAGCAAATATTCCTCTCTCTTAACTTCTCTTTGTGTTACGAGAAGTATCAAAACAAATGGAAAGCATGTGACAAATTTTAATTTATTTCATTACTTAAAGCAATCTACAAAATACTTCAATTTTTTTTAAAAGAGTAATATAATTGAGATAATATTCAGAATGACAGAGTTATAAGAGAAATTATTTCGTAAAAGTATTGTCGCCTGATTCAAGACTTCCTATAATTTTTTTATATACTCAATAATTAATTTTAACTCTAAGTGCGCTACATATATACACATTTAAGTATATTTTAAACTATTTGTATATACTGATATTCTAAATCGTCTTTCAATAGTTTTCACTGTTTAAACCGTATCTCTAAAGTGATATCTCCCTGTATTCACAATCGTAGAAGGAAATCATAAAACAACAACCGCTTACCAAAAACGGGATGGTCGACGATGGGCCGGAGCGGAGTTCTTTTGCAATATCTTGTTTAAGTAAGAAGTTATTCATTCATATGTAATGATTTTGCTAATAAAACCTTTCTAAATCCTTTGTGATAGTTTTATCTTATAATGCTAATTAGTTGTTTACGAAAACATTCAAAATCTCAGCCGTGCGTAATGGCTTCGTGGAAACTCCGGTTATCTTTTTAAGCCAAATTAACCATAATCACGTTGAAAGTTTACAGTAGTATCTGTAGATGTAGACAACAGTTGTGCAAAAGGAGCAACGTAGCCAATGTTGTTCTAGGAGTAGTTTTCAAAAAAGAACCTTGCAATTTGAAAAATCAAACCTTTCAATCTGTGTAAAAGACAAAAAATGTTCAAAATATGATGTATGACGTTGCTACATCTCAAATATTTAAAAAAATATATATTACCAAAATATAAAAACGATTGCAATATATTGGTGAATGCATATATTATTAGTTCTCAAATATACATAATTTTTTTGCAATTTCATTGCAATTTATTCTCGAGTCCAACTATGACGCCATCATAGATGCTATCAGAGTACCGGAATGGTATGGAGCTAACGGGCACGAAAGAGAAGAAATAAACTGTGCTCAGAAGTTAGGAACAAGTGGAGCTATATTTTCAATCTGAAAGCGCTAAATAACCATTTCATAGCAGAAATCCACAATCAATTCATCATCTTTATGCTTCAAGCATTCATTTAACATAGTATCTTTACCTTCATTATAACACAAAATTATCCTGATGACAAATGTCAATTAAACTGATGTACAATATCGAAATTCGAAAGAAAATTAAACTCTTGAATAAATGATAGTGCTGCAAACACAACGCCACCGATCTTCTCTTATAATGAGCTCAGTGGTAAGCATCTGTAGATTATATCTTTATGATTCAGGAGCCGGCAGAAATACAAAGAAAGAACCACCTATGGCGAAGGATGAATTTATCGCTCACACGTACTCCGCATACCTCCAGCATTCACCACTCACGATTGCCCAGATATTCGACCTCCAATGCTAAGGATGAATTTATCAGTCATATGTATTCCACATACCTCTATCACTCACTGCTCATTATCCCAAGCTAGTCGACCGGGCGTGTTGCCTCACGTAGGTGCGAAGCCCCGTTAGAGGCAGAAATGTGAACAATAACATATCGCATTGCAACGGCATTGCCCCGTCTGGGCGGCGTTTCCACATATGAGCTCAACAGGGAACTACCAGAGCCGGTGTTTGACAATGGCTAACGGAATCGGCCCCGAACCTGCAGGGAGGGCGAGTCCCCGTGCGTCTGCTGGCTGGGTTTTCTTCTTCCTCGGAAGGGGGTCAAGGCGGTGCGGAGACGCAGTGCGTGCCCGAATTCCTTAGGGCCATTAGGGCTTCCGAGGGAAGGGCTCGGAGGACGGGCTACTGGCCCGCCGGCAGCGGCTTTCACTTTTTCGGTCAATTGATTATTAATCTCGTCCTATTAAACGGGTTATCGCAGAGCTGCTGCTCCCGTACTGAGTTAGGTTTGATATAGAATGTATGAAATGTAACTAAGTAATTTCTTGTGTTAAAAACACACCAGCATGTTCTGTTCGAGGAGGTACAGTGGCTCTCAAAATTGACCGTACACTGTGTAAGAAAACACAAACTGGCGTAGAAAAAATATTTATTGCACAATTTTCAGGCACAAAAAAATATAGGTATTACTGAAAACATTCTTCATTTGTACATTACAAAAATATTTTGAAATAAGTGAATAGATATTAAATAATAAATAAAACTTCTTCTAAAGCACATACAATTCACCACAAAAATAAATGTACACCGGCAATTTGTCTTCAATAAAAACTAAAAATAATCTGTCAATATTTTGTGGAACGACCCTTAGCACGAATAACAGCCTCCAGTCTTGCTAGCATTGATCTTACAAGCTTCCTTGTAAATTCAGGCGTGATTTTCTGTCATTCTTCAGCGAGGACCCTCTTGAGCTCTTGTTTATTTGAAGCTTTATGCTTCTGCACACGTTTCTCTAATTCCCACCACAAGTTCTCAATGGGGTTGAGATCGGGTGATTGTGGCGGTGTTTCAAGGCGCTTTGGAACATTATATAGCAACCATAACTTCACAATATGCGCTCTGTGGATGGGTGCGTTGTCCTGCTGAAAATAATATGTCGGTCCCAGTCCAAGATTCGCTGCACTTTGTTTGACATTACTTTTTAAAATGGATAAATATCCAAATTTGTCAAATGTGGAATCAATAAAATGGAGATTCCCAACTCCTGATGCAGACATACAGCCCCATACTGCGATGTGTCGGGGACCATCGCAGTCCTCCACCCTTGCGTCACGCCAAATTACCGGACGGCAGGAAAGAACTACGCGCCCTCGAATTAGATACGCCCAGCCGCTCAAGCCCCCCATAAACTTTCAACTATCAATTATACCCTTTTTCTGACAATACCGCGATGCGTCGGGTGACCATCGCACCCTCTCACCCCCGCGTCACGCCAAATTACCGGAAGTTGGAAAGGGCCACGCGTCCACCGCGACCCGATTTAGTTCCGCCCAACGGCCCAAGTTCTCCAGAAGCCCCTAACAATAAATCTTACCCTTTGTCCAACAATACTGGATGATCGACAGCCGGAACAACCATTTTAGCGACTTGGCGATCGCACCCGGCTCAATAATCCTCTAAAAGCCTATAAAATCATCACATGCCAAAGCAGAAGGGACACGTGCGCGCTCCTCCGGCCTAACAATGCCGGCCAATGAACAACCAGAAGGCACCGTTGATGAAATAGAAGGTTCGAGAAGTTCAAATCCGACCAATAAAATCACTAGGCAGGAAGCACGTGAGCACTTTGAGATTTTTTCGAGAAAACGAAAGGGAGAGACGGGCGAGCGAGGCCAGAGAGAGAGGACGGGCGACAGACGCGAGAGAGGACGGTCGTGCAGGAGAAGTCGTGTGGAGATAGAAACCAACAAGTAAAGTTTTGAGTAGATTAACAGTGGTAGTTAAGAAAACCACCGAATATTAGTCAGTTAATGAAACCTGCGGTAGAAAGGGAACAGCAGCAGTGGGTAAGGCACACACTGAGCCGACCACTGCGAAACTTGCCCGGTCTTCACGGAATTAATTCCGAATAGCCAAAGTTTGGCTTCGAGCGTCATACGCGGTCCAGGTGTCGTGTGACGGCCTGAGACGCGCGCGAGCATCACGTCACCACTGCCCGGTCATCCACCGCCGACGTCCCGTGCGCCGGCGTCATCACCCCGGAGGCAATCGGAGGCCAACCTTGCAACGTTCCGGCGTCGCCTCCTGAGGGTCCGACTACACTTCTCCGTCGCTCGGCGAGCAATCCAGTCGCGGTGACATTACCATCTAACATCACAGATTGTAAGTTGTCATCACCATCATTCATTAATCGGCTACTAAAGTGACAATAACCCAGCATCAACCTGAACAGTTTCTCTTCGTTTAATTTTTTGAATAAATTAGTCCCCGCCATTTGGTCGGGTGAACCAATTAATACCATAGCAAAGTGTTATTATCCTAAATCTTAAGAAACCACCAAATGCAACCCTTCGACCCAGGGCGCTCACCCCTGAGACGCTCAACGCCGGCGACATTAAGCAGGTAAGTGGGCATGCGCTTGGCGCCCTTATTAAATAAATTCAGCGCGTGTCCCCTCCTGCGACTTGGGACGACTGTCACACCATAAGTGTGTCGGCGCCTCCATTTTGTGAGCAGTTCCATCACATAAATTGGACGCCCAACGTGGTTGTTTTTATACGAATAATTGAGCTTGTGTAGACTCAGATCATAAATTGGACGCCCAACGTGGTTGTTTTTATACGAATAATTGAGCTTGTGTAGACTCAGATCATAAATTGACACCCAACGTGGTTTTCTATTCACGAATAATTGAACTTGTGTAGCGGGCATCTCATAAATTGGTCGCCCAACTTCGTTTGTTTTTTCACGTATAATTCAGCTTGTGCAGCGTGCAGAGCATAAATTGACACACAACGTGGTTTTTAACAAGTATTTTACTTTGAGTTACTCGCACCTGTGTTTTTCTTATTGAACTCACTAATTCTTTCTTATCCATTTTCCGTTTACGCTTGCTCAATTATTGCCCAACTGAAGATTGCATTTGGTTTTAATGTGTGTTTCTTTTGATATTGTATTTTATGAGGTTTTCAATCACTTTGCTTGCGTGTGAGACTTAAATTTTATATTGAACTTCCGGTAATTTTTACATATTTTGTATCAGTGAATGCTCAGAGTATTACAGTGATTCTCATAACTTAGAAGCCCAAAGTGTATTTATAAGAACATTTCACTCTCTTTTCAGACGCATTATTTCATTTTATTGTTATTTTCTTTTTACAATTTCTTAATGCGTCATATAGTGTTTAAGTGTGGTTAATTGAACTCTATTTTATTTTTTTTCCTTTTTCATTATACGTGCTATTTCCGTCACGTAACAATTATATGTTTACTTAATAGTGTTTACTTTCTATTTGAAATTTTATGTTTATTTCTCAGTGTTATCCTCTAACATTTCATTGTGTGTGTTTTGTACTTTTCTTTTTATTGTGTTTGGTTGTGTACTCATGTGTAACGCGCTGTAGGCGTCATTATCGTACTTACGTCACTTCGAGGATTGCTCGCTCCACGATGGCTGAAAATAATCCCATTCAAAACCCCGAGGTTTCTGACCCCGCTCCCGCAAACGCCGACGCGCCTGCCGAGCTCACGCCCCCAGCTGTTCTCGCCCCTACTGTCGGGGTTTCTTTAGAGCAGGTACTCGAGACGAGTACCGCCGAGGCCGGACCTACCCTCGCCGCGGCCGCTCCGACGCCACCCTCAGACCAAATGTCTCAATTTTTCAGCACTCTTATCGCAAAATTTGACGAACAGCGTCAAGAATTTTGTCAATTTCGATCACAATTTGACGAACAGCGTCAAGAATTAAATTCTAAATTTCAGGACTTGAATTCCAGATTTGATTCGAAATTTTGTGCCCTTGATAGTAGATTAGATGAACACCTCACTAATTTCACCCTTTTTCAAAGTGAGGTGTCTCAACAACTAAATTCGGTTAATTCAAAGGTCGATAAACAGAGCACTAAAATCGCCTCTCTCGCCTCTGCTGTTGAAAATAATTCTACGCAAATTTCTGACATCAAAGAACATTTAACAGGCCAACGAAAGAAATGCGAATCGCTCCAGTCTGAAACAGTTCAACAAATGACAGAATTTAAAGACAGCATAAACAAGGATATTGCAACCGTTTCAGAAAAGCAATTAAATTTGGGACATTGGGCTCGTGATAAATTTAAAGACAATGAATCCGAAATTTCCAACTTGAAAGGCGAGGTGACTAAGAAACTAAAAGGGGTTGACAATAAGATTGAAGGACTTCACGACTCCCTGAACAATAAAATTGAAACAGCAAAATTAGTTATCCAGGCACAGGCGGAAATGGAACGGAAAGAAATCGAAGTCAAAATAGACGAACTAGAAATTAAAGTAGCGGAAAAGACTATTTCAGCTTTCCCGGTTAATGCTATGCCACTGTCAATTCCTCCAAATTTAAAATTCTCTGGTAATCGCGGTGAACAGCCCATTACGTTCTTACGTAATGTTGAAAATTATTTTGCTTTAGCGAGACACATTCCTGAATCTTCTAAACCGAAGGTTATAGCCCAAATGTTGGTTGACCATGCCCAAGAATGGTTCCAAACATTGTTACCAGTTCCGGCTGATTTTCAGGATTTTCGTTCCAAATTTATTAATCGTTTTTGGGATAGAAACACCCAATACAATTTTAAAATGGATTTGGCTAAAGGTAGATGGGACCAGAATGGTAACATGTCTATGCGGGATTATGCAGTGTCTCGCATTGCCCTACTTAAACAATGCGAACCTACTCCCCCTGACGACGAAATTATGTGGCTATTAACTCGTCATTATCCATATGTCATTCAAAACCTCCTTAAAACTAGTTTTGTAAAAGATCTTGAGCAATTTCAGATCTTATTGGGCGATTTCGACCAAACGAATGTGCAATTCGCTTCTTATCAAAATCAGAGTCAAAACTCTTCACGCCCACGTAATGGCAATAATAATAATCAGAATCGAGGATTTCCCCCACGCCATTCGCAAGGTCAAGAGCGTCCTTTTAACCACGGCCCTTCGCCGCACTTTCCCCCCGCCCCCTCCCCCCCGGCGCCGACCAGTTTTCCGCCTCCCTTTAATGTCGGTCAAGGCCAAACCGCACCCCGTCTCGCGCCGCCTTCGACAGCCCCAGGTCGTACCAGGGACCTTTGACTACTATATTGCCAGACGGACCCAGAGACCTATGCGCAGTAGACCTTTACGGACCATTACCTAGAGGAAGATGTGGATTCCGCCATATCTTCGTAGTTATAGATGTGTTTACTAAATATGTTAAGTGTTTTCCTATTGTTAAACCTACTGCAAAGTCCTGTTTAAAACACCTAGTGCAAGGTTTCTTCAAAGAATGTGGGACGTATCAGCGTGTCCTCAGTGACAATGGCACGCAGTTCACGAGTGACCTTTGGCAGCAATCGCTAAATGATTTAGGTGTCCAAACAATCTTCTGTTCTATTAGGTCACCGAGATCAAACCCAAGCGAAAGAGTCATGAAAGAATTATCACGTTTGTTTCGGGTTTATGTGTCTCACAAGCATACCGCTTGGCCCGATTTACTACCGAAGATTAATACGTGGCTTAACCACATCCCCCATGAATCTTCCAGATTTACACCTTTCGAGGCTCAATTCAATAAGAAGCCGAAACCATTGTTTCCTATTTTAGCAAAAATGGCCACTCAAATTCCAATTTCCCCTGAGGATCGGTGTCAAATTATTCTCTCAAATTTAAAGAAAGCTGGTGATACGAGAAAACAACACCAGAAGAGTAAAACCCATTTATTTAAAGTCGGCGATAAAGTTTTAATCAAAGCTCTCAGAGTATCTAATCAGCCTGAAGGCCTTATTAGTAAATTCTTTCCTTTATTTGTAGGTCCTTACCAAATTATGAGGCTTGTAGCCCCCAACGCTTGCACTTTACGTAGCACAGATGGTTCCGAGGTTGGTCCTCACAATTTTTATAACCTTGTTCCTTTCAGAGATTAAACTAGATTAATTGGCTGAAAGAATAAAAGCCCTCATTTATGTCGCTCTGATTAGGTAACCTTATTTTAATTATATTCTTGTGGATCCAGCCCGGTTGCCCTGGCACGTCTTATTATTAATTAATTTCGTGGGTTCGCTACTACTTCAATGCTTTGGTTAAGTGATTGTTATAAGTGAACGTCGTTGTTGATTAAAAAAGAGAGAGAAATAATTCAGATATCCCTTAGATATACTCTGTCGAGAGTTGACGAGAGTTATAGCCATTGACTTTAATTAATGAAACGAGCTCCATTCTGATATTATGAATTTAATGTTTTTGCAACCCAAGTCCTTTGTTTAATTCATTGGTTGTTTTCTCACGTCTACCATTCTATTTTCAATTCTCCATCGTGTTGATATTTTGTTTCCTCCTCTTGTGTTTTAAATAATTTGGCCACTGTTGACTATTATGCTTATCTATTATTTTGCAAATGTCGCATTTATTCCACTTGTTTTTATACCTCTAAAATCGTATTAAAAGAGCGTCAAATATAATAATGATTAACAGGGTTCCCACTTTTGGCTCTTCACTTTGCACAATTATTCAATTTGCAGTAGCGTTTAACTAGTTTTAGGTACCCCATTGTTTCATTTTGCCAGTCTTTCTAAGTTTTGTTTCCAATTATCCCTCTATGTTATCTTCTTAATTATTTATTTAGTGCTTAGTTTGCTCTTAGTTTGAGTAGGTGTTGCTAATGGCCCACCACCATTTCTTATTTTTGAAAAATGATAAAGATTATTTTCATTCATTTTCTTATCATTAATGTGTTTGTATTACTTCTTAAAGATTTTGTGTCCTAAATTTATTGGTCATCTAGTTTTTTAGAGATAGCTTTAGTGTTGTTCCTCTTCATTAATTTTATCCTTTTGCTTAATTAACTAGTATTGTCTTATCATGTTAGAGTTGTCATTGAAACCCCTAATTTTCGTTCTGGACATGCCAGGTTTTTGTGTTTTCACAGCTTCATCTGTCGGCACATGCTCCCCAAATTTATTTATCATCTATTTTTGTAAATGTCCTTTTTTTGTTCTTAGATTAAAAAAAAACATGTCCCATGCGTTTTTTTAATCTCATTGTACGGGGGGGTAATGCGATGTGTCGGGGACCATCGCAGTCCTCCACCCTTGCGTCACGCCAAATTACCGGACGGCAGGAAAGAACTACGCGCCCTCGAATTAGATACGCCCAGCCGCTCAAGCCCCCCATAAACTTTCAACTATCAATTATACCCTTTTTCTGACAATACCGCGATGCGTCGGGTGACCATCGCACCCTCTCACCCCCGCGTCACGCCAAATTACCGGAAGTTGGAAAGGGCCACGCGTCCACCGCGACCCGATTTAGTTCCGCCCAACGGCCCAAGTTCTCCAGAAGCCCCTAACAATAAATCTTACCCTTTGTCCAACAATACTGGATGATCGACAGCCGGAACAACCATTTTAGCGACTTGGCGATCGCACCCGGCTCAATAATCCTCTAAAAGCCTATAAAATCATCACATGCCAAAGCAGAAGGGACACGTGCGCGCTCCTCCGGCCTAACAATGCCGGCCAATGAACAACCAGAAGGCACCGTTGATGAAATAGAAGGTTCGAGAAGTTCAAATCCGACCAATAAAATCACTAGGCAGGAAGCACGTGAGCACTTTGAGATTTTTTCGAGAAAACGAAAGGGAGAGACGGGCGAGCGAGGCCAGAGAGAGAGGACGGGCGACAGACGCGAGAGAGGACGGTCGTGCAGGAGAAGTCGTGTGGAGATAGAAACCAACAAGTAAAGTTTTGAGTAGATTAACAGTGGTAGTTAAGAAAACCACCGAATATTAGTCAGTTAATGAAACCTGCGGTAGAAAGGGAACAGCAGCAGTGGGTAAGGCACACACTGAGCCGACCACTGCGAAACTTGCCCGGTCTTCACGGAATTAATTCCGAATAGCCAAAGTTTGGCTTCGAGCGTCATACGCGGTCCAGGTGTCGTGTGACGGCCTGAGACGCGCGCGAGCATCACGTCACCACTGCCCGGTCATCCACCGCCGACGTCCCGTGCGCCGGCGTCATCACCCCGGAGGCAATCGGAGGCCAACCTTGCAACGTTCCGGCGTCGCCTCCTGAGGGTCCGACTACACTTCTCCGTCGCTCGGCGAGCAATCCAGTCGCGGTGACATTACCATCTAACATCACAGATTGTAAGTTGTCATCACCATCATTCATTAATCGGCTACTAAAGTGACAATAACCCAGCATCAACCTGAACAGTTTCTCTTCGTTTAATTTTTTGAATAAATTAGTCCCCGCCATTTGGTCGGGTGAACCAATTAATACCATAGCAAAGTGTTATTATCCTAAATCTTAAGAAACCACCAAATGCAACCCTTCGACCCAGGGCGCTCACCCCTGAGACGCTCAACGCCGGCGACATTAAGCAGGTAAGTGGGCATGCGCTTGGCGCCCTTATTAAATAAATTCAGCGCGTGTCCCCTCCTGCGACTTGGGACGACTGTCACACCATAAGTGTGTCGGCGCCTCCATTTTGTGAGCAGTTCCATCACAATACCATTACGGAGCCCCCGCCGTGCTTTACAGTTGCACGCAAATTTTGTTCTTCGAAGGCTGCGTTAACCTTCCTCCACACGTACTGGTGCCCATCTGATCCATATATTTTGAATTTACTTTCATCTCTGAATATCACAGTTTCCCAGAACTCCGAAGGGTGGTTTCTCTAAAATTTTGCGAACTGCAGTCTACTGCGCCGATTGGCCTTACTAATCCAAGGTTTCTTCTTGGCTACTCTCCCGTTGTTACCTGTGTCTCGTAGTGTCCTTCGGACGGTTTCTGTCGATACAGTTTTCCCTGTTGTTGAAACTACCCATGGAGTCATTTTAGCAACACTTTGGCGAGGATTCCTTGTGATGTGATTAACGATATTTCTTTTATCTCGTTCGTTGAGTATCGGTTTTCGTTCTCTACCCCTTTTATTATTTAATAGGCCATCGAACTTGACATACAGCTGTCTACAATACATCTGTCAGACATACATTTGTCTACAATACCTTGGATGGTTGAGTGAGGTCTTCCCACGGTCTTCGCAATACATCGAAGTGACCTTCCCCTCATGGCTAAATTTACAATAAGTTGTCGTTCTTCCACCGTCGTTTCTCTTCTCGGGGCCATTTTCAATACGATGTTGCTCTCCGCAAATCAGACTTTTGACTAATTCCTTTGTTACTACTTTGAGCCCAGGAAAGCATTTCGAAGGGTACGTTTCAAATCGCACTTCTGATGGTGTACGTTCATTTTTGTGCAACGCTTGTTTGTAGATAACAAACAAAATATTTAATTTTACATCTAATAAAGCAATTTTATGCTTTCAAAATGCACTTTACCTTTCAGAAAACCTCAAATATCAAAATTATATATTTTATATCCTGAAATATTCAAATGAGAAGAATTCATGGTACCTTTAAAGGTGTACAGTAGAGGTGTACGTTCAATTGTGAGAGCCACTGTAAGTAATGTTTCTTGTGCCATTTTGCAGAGAAACACTGTTAGAGAACAAAAGTTTATAAACAGTATATTTTTCGTATGCGGTGAATAAAATAAGAAAGCAGAGTAATATAAAATATATAAGAAATATTAAGTAATAAAAATAGAAAGAATATTTAGAAGTAATAGAAATAACAAAGGTGCGTCGGACGGCCTGGATAGTCGAGGTCGCTAAGGCTGAAGGGCTACGAGTTCGAATCCCGCCTCGGGCATGGATGTTTGTGTTTGTTCATGTTGTCCTTGCTTGTTCTTCCTATAGTTCCCCCTACATTTAAAACAATCACAGTTTTCGCTGTATGACTGAGTTATTAAAAAATGTTTCATCGGTGAAAAAATCTACTTTTAAGACATAAATAAAGAAATACTCAGTTTGTGAACTAATGGGACTAGGAATGACGGCACCCTTGTATTTATCTAACCGGAGTGCCACACGGTACTTCCTGTATTTCCTTCCATTTAGGGTGTGTTCCCAGGCACACAAACGGATTCTCCAGTTTATCAGTAGCGGTTTGTCTCTTTAGTTAAAAATTAGCCTTTTTTATCATAGAGATCAATTGCATTGTTTTTTAATACGTAAATCTTCAACATACCTACATTCTTGTAAACTGCTTTAAAATTTGATTAAATGAATCTATAAAGGCCAATATTGATGCGGTGCTTTATGAACTATAACCGTGGAAACTACAAATAAAAATTTCCTCGAAACCCCAAAACCAGTAACAAATTTCTCAAAAAAATTTATTTTGACATCAGATGCATTTATGATTTGTAAGTTCTATTAATCCCCAGCTTATACAAAAAACTGTTGGCGACAAATAAATAAATTGTAAAAATGCAAAGATGCTTAAAACATTCCTTTCACCCCCATTTTTTTCAAAAATAATTCTAGTGAGCAGAATATTGAAGTACAATTTTAATATGCAAAACAAAATGGAGAAAGGAAGGACCAAAAGATTTGATTCGTAAAATAATTTCCTAAATAACGATTATCTATAAAAATATATACGTTTGATAATAAGTCTCTAAGATGATTAATGTGTTTTATGTGATAATGATGAAGAATTAGCTTTTGTTTCGTGAGCGTCTATCCGTTTCACCCCAATTCAGACTATTTTAATGAAACATTTCACTTTAACATTTGCCGATTTTCATAATACCTAATATTTTTTTGAGGATTGAATGATATGGAAACCGAGTGTTGGGCTACTACTAATAAAAAAATATTTTTCAAGATGTTTCAACCGTGAAATACGTTTTTATGAAATGCATTAATCACCCAAAGAGGTTAAATCTTGAACTCGATACTTTAACAAAGAAACCGCCAACTAAGGCCATAAGCCTGTTAAGAATGTGTCCTACTTTAAAAATCAGGATATCGACGAGTACAATCTTGTTACCATTGTTACATTCTTCGGGAGATCTCACCGATAATCTCTCTTAATGATAAATTATTCAGGAACCATAAGCAAAATCGAGCGTCACGGAGGTTAGAGGCAGATTATAACTGTTCATTTTGTGTCCAATGAACAGCTATGCAGTTGACGTATCAAAATGCACTCAGATGCTACGGTGTTCGGATAGAAATGTTCAATGCCTTATTATGTACGTCAAACACAATACAAAAATAAAATGTACACAGAAATGTCGAGTAAAGGTTTTCTTCTTCTCTTATTACTTCTGTATGTCCCAATCTCTGCGAGTTGAAAAAGAGGTATTGATCGAGATAATTTTGCGGAGAAATTACAATTGTATTTGGATATTTTAATTTTTTTCTTTTGCAGTTAAAGTAGCCATTTTTAGTGAATTAATCTGCTTTGATCATAAACGAGATGAAAATGGAAAATGTTTAGGAATGAACCAACCTTCACATTTTATTTATTACAGTATCACGAAAAGTAAGTGTTCTTATCAAATATTCGCGAAAATAAAAATGATATAACAAACAAGGACAATCATTGATTATGAAATGAAGCTTGGTGTAAAGGCAATACACAGAGAGGAGAAAAAAATGCTATGCTTTAAGGGAACCTGTTTTTAAGGGAAGTCAACTAGAGAATTCTACAATGTAGATAAAAAATAGATAGAAAGGAAATGAAGCTTTAACGAGGTGCTGGTTATAAATTATTACGGATCTATGATGAAATGAGAAAAAAATGCTTAATATATCGAATGAGTTTTTCACAAAAATTCCAAGAGGAATCATGGAATTGTAATCAAAGTCCCAAAGTACGAGAAAAGAGTCCTAACTCCTGTTCTGTCGGTTATCAAAGAAGAATACGTGATAGAAAAGTGAAGTACTCAAGTTATAGATTTGGGAGACAAATTCCGTGGTGTTTATGCATCTGAAGACATGTCGCGATGGAATTTTCGTAAAATGACCGACACTGGGGCGATAGGAATTCATGGTTACTAAATTTCCATTTTTATCTGAAGAAGAATGACTTGCATTCTAGTTACGGTCCAAGAGGTGCAAGGGCAAAAGCTTAATCTCTTTGCCACTGGGTCTTCCACTGCAAGCAGTATGGGAGAGAAGAGCGATGGAGACTTTAACGATGTAGTAGACAAGAATCTTCCCATTCTAGAGAAACTGGGTGAATCGTTCACAAACAATTTCCACTGATTACGCTATTCTGATACAGCTACTACAAAACGAATTATTCCACAAACTAATAAAACATATACCATCGTTTCACGAATCAAATGACAGATATTACCGCGCCATATTCCAATTTTTTTTAATTGCAAAAAAAACAAACATTGTGACATTGTTCAACACTCCCAAATATAATTTCAAGGCGTTTTTCGTGATTTAAAAAATTAAGGGAGGTGGCGAATTTCTGGCTTCAGATTCGGACTCAGCGCGTCAAAATACATAGAGCAACAAGTATCAAGTCTTTGGGACTGAAAATTTTGTGTGTGTGTGTGTGTGTGCGTGTGTGCGTGTGTGCCTGTGTAATGTTAGTTTTTCGCACTTTTATCCTAGCAAAATACAAACAATCTTGTTTATTACCAAGGCAAAGAGGCTCAGGAATTCACAGGATAAATATCTATTTTTTACATTTTTTGACAGTTTTGATAAATTAATAAATTGATGTGACTAATAATGTACATGTGCATTCAATTTCTGTCTCTGTTTATGCAAAAATAAACTTTCTAACAACATTGTTTGTTTTTAATTACACACAATGAACATTTTATATCAGATAAATGCGATTACTCTTCGCTACATAGTAATGTATTAAACTGTATTTTGCTAGGACTTAGAGTATTACAAATATTTCTGAAATGTATTCTGAATGTTCAGTTTTCGAGTGTATAATCTTGATTTTTTATCCACAAAGACGCTAAAATTACGCAAATTATGATTACCGCTTGTAATAAATTGCATAATTTCTTATCATAAAACACAAAAATAATATCAATAATTTTCAGCTTCTCAAAAAGAAGAAATCTATAAAAAAACCATCACTGGTGTAGGCAAGAGCCCGATCATATTTCTTGAATAGTAACGAATTTTTCATGTAGGATCACTTAGATCTATTGGACGATTAATTGGAAATTTTTTGTTATTTTATTGACTTTTGCAAATCTTCGGCACAATGAATTTTTTAAGAGAAAAGAGACTCATTTGAAGTGATAGGATAAGGTGATGTCAGTGAATGTTCCTCTATATGGAAGAGAGTTGTAGACACAAAGTCACAATTTAGCTACATTCAAGTAGAGGAAATGACTTTTGAAGGTTGTGAAAACTTGTAGTTTTAAGGATCAACTCGAGCATTCGGGTGTTAAGAGTAACCTTACTTTTTTCAGTTCTAGAAAAGATAGATGATAAGTGCCCCATGTAAGCAGAGCTTTGAAAACGTATGTTTGATATTTGTCTAGCAAAAACAATTTTAAAATACAGTCCGACCAGCCACAGGGACCTAGGAAAACAGCGTCTACCATGGCACGAAGACAGAACGGTTCAGTAGAGCTAAGGTTTGAAAACTACAAGAAGGAAAAAGAAGGAAATTGATGTTACGTCATGATTTAATACTTTGTAAATGTAACACCTTGGAGAGCTTTACCTAGATGACTTAAGACCGTTCCTGAATTTTACAAGACGATTCTTGAGAGCGTCTGTTGAACAGACGGGACATACAACGTCTTGGAGTCAAGAATTATTTCCATATAATGCGCGGAGTTGGTCGCAAAGACGATATTGAATGGGTATGACTTACCTCCATTCCTCGGTTCTGAGACCGAAAACAGGAAGTCATTCATTTCTGTCAATCGAGTGTGTTCCTAAGCTTAGCTTATGATAGTATCGGTTGGAAAATTGACCCACATTTAATAAACTGGTTGAAGAGTTCCTCTAAGTAATTACCATCACGCTTGAACATACGATCTTTTGTTATTTCTCAAGCGAATGTTTTCTGCAAAGCCTAAAAATGAAGCATCAAGTCTCATTCACATCACAATATTCACTGAACATGATCATAAGACGTAATTGTTTGTTGATTAATTTCAGGATTTGACTTTTACGTTTATCTGATTTGAAAAGCACGTACACCGTGTAGCGATCAGACAAGCCTACAGACTAGGTATTTTTTCGCTAGTCGTCACTGCGTATTGTAAGAATATAAAATTTATTTCTAATAAAACGTTTTATTGCACCCGTGACATCGTAAATTTTGTCATCGTTGCATTTTCACCTACAATTTGCTTTCTATTGTTTGATACTTTACAAAATTTAAGTGCTATGTTTATATATAATCGATAGAACTATACAGACAAGTGACTGCTTGCAGATTAACCTTTACAAACATTATTAATAGAATGGTCATTGCAACGTTAAAATCAGACTGTGTTCTCACGTCCATGCTAAGTTTTCACTGTAAATCAGTGGTATCAAGATTAGCTGCTGGTGGCAGTGGTATGCGTTTTTGCATCGTGCTATGCCACGAGCTTCTCTGCGCATCTAGCGTTCGGAAAGGGAACTATTAGCCACCCCGCCGTTTACACTAGGGATGACGTTTCTGGTGGCGGGGTAACGAACTTCTTGGAGGGTTGATTTCGTCTTGGCACTCGTGCCATGGACTCCCGCTCGCGACATCGACCTTGACAACACTGCTGTAAATAATCCTTGATAGTATTTGATCAGCCACAAGCCAACTCCACACACGGTCCTATCGCCTGGAGGTGGAACACGAGCGGTTGACCCTTTTGCATCGGCGTGGCGCGGCGGTGTCGCTCGCATGCCGCTAGTCGAGGTCGCGCGGATGGAAATCGTCACGTGGGGCGCGCCTGTCAGCTTACGCCGGACCACATCTGTCACCTGCGCCACGTGTCGCGAGGGAAGGGAGGGGGAAGCGGGGAAGCGGCGAAGCAGGACGCGACGGCGGCAGACGCAGGAGCGGTATGCGTGTGCATCGGTGAATAGCATTTTTTATGTATTTTTGGTGCTTAAGTAGTTATTTATGCGCCATAGGAGTTATTAGGGTTCTAATGATCGAGCGAAGATTATAATCTCGCGCATCTTTGAACAGAGGGCTTTTTGTCACCCAACATACATAACGCCCTTGCTACATACATGATTTTGGATTTTACCTAAAGTTAAGATGACTTGGTATATCTTTTCATATTTACCTCTTACAATTCCGTTTCATAATTCCCTCAATTACAAGATATTCGATTGTTTTTTTATTTCTCTAATAACCACGATCCTCTCAATTCAGGTACGTAATGCAGTTTTTATCGAGTTCCGTATCGAAGGCAAAAACACGCTAAAACATCAGAAAAATTAAAAATTTTATTGTTTTTTAGATGGGGTTAAGCTCTTGCTACATGTATTTTCAGGCTTATCGTTCTTAGAAATCTAAGCTAACTGAATATATACATCGGAAAGGATACTCTAGGGATTATGTACCCAGATTGGCTAAGATTTTGACAAAGACTTCAAATAGGAATCTATTTTTTATTCGAGTTAGTGTTGGGTTTTTCGCTGGTTTGAAATGGCTGCAACTGGTGTGTCTATTAAGTTAGGAACTTGTTCATGGTCGGAATTCTGATACGTTATTCTTTGATACTCAAATCCATCACAAGTCACTTGAAGTAATAGAATATTTTCATAGATTAGCCAATCTCTACCGTTATTTTTAATCATAATTTCACGATTATTAACTACTCTTTTTTACAAATATGTTTTTTGTGAGAGGACGCGGCGGCGCACGAGGCGAAGCAGGGAGGATGGGGCGCGGCGGTGCGGGGCAGGACGTAGTCGAACGAGTTGAGTAATTGATTGATTGTTAGTGATTCCGGGAGCATCAACTACTGAGGTCATTACTCCCATAAGTGAATAATTTTTCATCGCAAGGTGGCGTTTATTTTCCCCCTTTGGATGGCGAGATCCGACGCCGACTTACTGTTTACTAGCGGAGTTAGCGGAGTTTTCCACAACCAGGTATCTCCCACCACCGGGGCACTGCCCCATACGGGACAAGCTCTCAACCCCCGACCGATCTCCCGACATGTGTGACAGTGTAGTGCATGTTAGTGTATATGTGTTTAAGAGGTATGGTTAAGACAATCAAAGGAAGAGGATAGGACAAGAGGAAGGGATGATCATGCGCGGTCCGTGACTCGTTTTTTTGGGCACTTCTCCGGCAATCGCCTGGTGTTAATCGAAAAAATACGGCAAACTACTGATCAGAACAGCCGGCCGCAAGAATCCCCCTCCAGATAGCGACTGAATTCGACTGAGAAGATAAGCCAGTGCCGAAAATCCTGCCACCATCGGGACTCGAACCTAGAACCTCCCGGTCAGAGGCACTGCAGCGACATCAGATGACGTACTGAAACCATCTCTCCCAGTTCGAACGGGTTGGGCGCGCGGGTTGAAACTAGTGGGTGATTGTCGAATGACTTCATGAATTTCCACCAATGGGAACCCAACAGCAAATGTGTTCGCTCACTGTTCGGTATGTGTCAGGTGGGTTGAGCGTCCGGGTGGGGAGGGTGGAGCGGGTTATGCGCGCTGGTGTCCCGCTCGCTGTCGCAAATGAGATGCATCGGGGCCTATTGTTCCCGTCGCGGTCCCCGCCCTTGGGCAGCGACCTCATGCGGAGGGACCTGTCACTCGCCGTGCGGAACCACTGAACCACATACTGGCAGACACACAAGTCCCGCATGAAATGCTACTTCTTATGAACATGGAGAGGTACGTGTCGTACGTCGGCTGCATAAGTAGCGCAAACCTGAAAATTCAAGTTTTGAATTACAACTGGAATTTCATAACACTTTACTCAATTATTTATGACAAATATTAATTGTCATTATTAAGGATATCCTCCCTGATACCTCACTGGTGTTGGGGCATGGGGTGGGTACATTTTCAGTTTACGTGTGGCTTACGTGTGGCTGATTAACACTGCAACTAGTATGTACTTGTAGATCCGGTAGTAACGTTAGAAAAAAAATCTGTTGATCAATAGAGTAATATAGAAATACAAATTCACAAAATCTAAAAATGATCAAAATAAATATTTTATTATTTTGACCAAATCTACTATGAGAATTGCTCCTCAGTTCTTTGAACAGTTTTGAATTTAATTAGTAAACTATTACTTTTTGAAAATTCCCTTTCCCAGTATTGTCGATGTGTGATATAATTGTTCCCCAATATTTCATTTTTTTACATTTACTGATGGTGTACATTTTATTTTAAACGTATTTTATATAATTATTGATAATAATTTGTAAGTATGCATTTTGCTATATGTTATGAATTAAAACTTCAATTACAGTTTTAAGTTCAAAGCACATAAAACCTTCTACACCGCACTGATATTCTTGCAATACCCGTTTTACTCCACGTGCTAGCCAGTTTCTTGCACTTTGTGCTCCAGATAGATCTTCTGGACGTTTTACAGGTGCAGCACGAATACATTGCTCTCAGTAGACAGGGTTTGCAGCGCAGTGTCAGAAACACTATTTAAAGAGGGTATCAAATGTATACAGTTAACCAACAGTCTACACTAGATATGTTTTTACTTTCTCGTTTAAAGTATACTTGCAAGTGTATCGTCATTTTAATTTGCTTGTTTATGTCTAGCTCTTATGATTGGCTTAGTTATTTCTATTTAATTTAGAGACGATTTGTAATAAAAGAATAAGACCTGTGCCTTCACAGAGATTAGCCGGATGATTTTTTTTAAATATTAAAGTATTGTTTGTACCTAATTTTTAATTGCATCAGCACGGCTCATCCGGCAGGTTGTTTCATGTTCAAACGTTTTGTGACCTGCAAGTTACTAATAAAAATAAATCATAAACATATTCCCCATGTCTTCTATTTTCGAACATAAAAGTTACATTAGAAATAATCGTTTAAAATCCTTGTTTTCATTTTTGTTTAATTGAAAAATAATGTTTTTTAATTAATTTATTTTATATCACTGTGGAATTACATGGTCACAAACGATCAAAAACTCTTACTAATTTACTTTATATGAACATTTACATATTTGATTACATAACTATTTCATGACATTGCCTTTTAACAATTTAAAATATTTACAAATAAATGATTTAATATTGCAAGTGTGTGCATTTTTTAACAAGAGACGAAATACTATACATATTGTTCTAATTTTGCAACCCATAAAAGTTTAATAATTTTGTCATACTACGAAGTAGAATTTAACAAAGAATGAATATCAGTATCAAATTGTAAGTTTTTCCTGAGATCACTTGTGAAAGGACTTTCCACTAATAAATGGTATGTAGAAATAATTTCACCACAATTTGGACATGGATCGGGATTTGTCTTTTTAAATAAATAACTTTGGCTCAAATTGAAAAGGCCAATTCGGAGTCTTGATAAAATAACTTGATGTTTTCTTTTGAAGTTGAGGAGAAGAGGAGTATCTAGTACTGAATTCCTAACTTGGCTTAATTTGAATGTGTTGATTTCTCATAGTCGTAGTTTGAAATCTCATAGTCGTAATGCTGGTAATTGAATAATTGTTTAATGTCGTCAAGGGAATCAGAGATGAAGTTATTGGTTAAAGGAAATTTAGAAGAATTCTTTGCTAAGTAGTCAGCATCTTCATTTCCCTTTATTACTCGGTGAGAAGCGATGCATGTTAGAGTGACATTACAATTATTTTTTGGACAGTGATAGTAGACCTTTAATTGCTATCAACGTGCTGAATAAGGTCGTAATGATTCATGTACTATGGTGGTGATTTTATGTTACACAGCGTTTCACCACTGAGTACATATGAGCATTGAAACCTAAAAAACGTTTCTAGAATTTTCCCAGAATACTCTAAAGGAAACCGGATAAGAATTTTGCCATTCGATTTTGTAAGACATCAAAATGGCGTAAGTCACCCAGAATGCGTTTTAGTTGAAAAAAGAAAAATACGCTTTTTTTGGACATTTCTGAGAATCTTGTGGATGAATCCGCAAAATCAAATCATCAGTTCCCCACCAGGTTATTAAGATGCGTCTAATGAGACCTTCTTTGTCTCGATTGAGAGATGGGAAAGTGTCCAACCAAGAGCGATGGACGTGGGGACGAATGAACGCAGGTTCTCGATGACTATATAAGGATTAACCAACGATATCAAAGGGGGTATTTTATTTTTTTGTAATCCATTAATAAAATATCTGCATATATTTTGTCATCAATGAATTGTATTTGATAATTGGAATTGAATAATAAATTAATGTATTTTTTGGTGCATAATTCCATCTAATGGTTCTATCTTTAAACTTATAAACAAAACTCAAGTGATGAGTGTGTGAAAAAAATATTTCAATTATTTTTACTTTTTTACATAGGTATGCGCAGCCTAAAACAAGAAGAGAACCTGCATTTATAAGCCGCCTTTCCGTTAAATATTTTTATTTACATATTTTACTAGCAAATAAATAAAAATACTAAAAGGAGAACAAATGTATAACTTTAACGATAAACTAAAAAATATAATTTATTTAATGTTATGCCACGTAAAGGCTCGCTACTAATAGATGGTTTGGAAAGCCTCTTTCCTAAATGTCGTGTATCAAATTACAAAATTGTCAGCTTAAATGAAAAAGAAAATTAAGACTTTATCATATTTATGGAAACAAAGTATTTATTTTAACGTAAGGGGGTCGATCCATTTTAAGTGGCCCAGAATTTAATAAATTTTGGTCGCTCGCCCACCTCGAAAAAATTTCATATTTTGTACATAAATTTCCTTATGTTTTGGCTGTTCAAAGCCATCTTTAACTTTTTTTTATTGTACCTGGTTTACAAATGGCGGCCATTTTTGTTTCGCGCCGTGCGCCATTTTTCGCGTTCGCTGACATTTACTCTTTCCTAAATTGCTCAGCTCTTGGTTATTCTAGCATTCTAAAATAAAAAGAATTCAAATCAGCATACTCTGGCCTGCAAATCGAAATATTATTTACATATTTTCTATGTCTTTATTTGGGAAATATTTGCAACCAAATCTTTGGAACGCGAATGAACGAAATTCGATTTTCAGAGAGTAATTTTTCAAAGAAGCAATAGAATCTAAGCCTTAATTTTTTCTGTTCTTTACACAAAAAAGTATAGTTACTTTTTGTAAAATATCATTGGTATATAACGTACCCCTTCAAAATTACATCCTCTTGAAAACGGGAATTTGGGAGTTTTTCCCAATTTTGAATTGTAATATCTCTGTTGGGGGGCCAGATAAAAATCTGAAAACTGCACACATGCTAGACCCCTACCATACCAAACTTCAGTAAAAATTACAATTTTTAGATTTAACTCGAAGTATTTTTAAAAAAATTGAAAACTTACGAAAAAAATGGCTTCATTTCCCCATTGAGGATACATTGTGTCAAGTAGTAATCACATTATTTTGAAGCTAGTTTAAACTAAAATCTACATTGATTTAAAATAGTTAATTATATTTAATAATTAATATACATAAAAGTGTCCTAATATAATTATAATTTTCAATATTACGTATACTTTACTCCAAAACAAACTTACAATTTGACATCTATGTCCCTAATTGAAAATATGGTTATCTTGATTTTGAAATCTGAACCGCTTAAAACAAAAAGTATTTGTAAAATACAACAAATAAATAAATTCAGCGTTTTGTTTATGTTTTTGCGTTTAAATTTGCCATTCTAGTTACTATTTGCTACGGATCAGGAATGTTGTATTTTTCCGTGTTTTCGTTTAGTGTTATTTTTATTCGATATTCAATTATTTGTTGTAAAAAGTAATAATGTGAAATAAATTAACAAGCCTTTATAAATTAACAACTCACGCTTATGGGCGAACATCATTTTAAAGGAAGAATCTTTGCCTTTTAAACCTAAGCTGAACGTAGGGAGTTAATGCGTTTATACCACACTTACTTTAAATCTCATGCCAGTGGTACACAATGCAGTGTCCGCGAACTCTAGTGAGCTTATTACCTCGCCCGCGACCTTGACATGGCTGCCTTAGAGAACCACTGTGTATGTGTTACTTTGCCGTGAATGCAAATCTATGAAGAAGTGTCCTTCAGCAGTGTCAACTTTCGGCCTGGTAGTGAGATGTAGGAGAGCGCTCGCACCACAGTAGAATACAAACGGAGAAACGGGAGTCTGAGCCGTGTTTTCACGAGGTCATGGTCGCCCCGAGTCTACCGGCAGAGTTCCTCCATGTTAGAGCTGCGAACGTTATACCGGTAAGTTTACTTAAATATACAGATGTATTAATGCAGGCAATATGTAACCTCTGCAAGTTTATAAATAACTATTTATGTCCATGACAATATTACATACTTTTAAATTTGATTTATAAGTTGAAATAACTTCCAAGTTTCTGAAAATCCGGATTGGGGAGTGGGATCATCCCAAAAAATATGTAAAAAAGCGTCCAAAAAGATCTTATTTTGTATATTACAGTATAAGAGAAGTAATTCGTGTACTTGATGAGACACAAAAATCTAGTTTTAGGGGCTTAAAATGCACTGCGTTCGCGTTATTCACGATAACGTGAGTTGCAGCGAAATTTTTATCCCCAATACAAATTTCGCTGCAACTCACGTTATCGTGAATAACGTGAACGCGTTGCATGTGCACCTGTTGTTTCCCGAAAATAATCTGCTAAATTCAAAATTTGACGTGTTATATCTGATGAACCCAGAGGGATAATACCATGTATTCTAGCAAATACACCAACTGCTTTTTATGCTGATGGTGTCTCATAAGTCTTCTTATATCACAAGTGTCCTATCTTTCTTTGTACTATATATTGTTATAAAAAACTAAATACTTTTTTACTGTTATACACAACGTAATGAAAACTTCATAATAATTTGGATAACTTACTTGTTTTTTGTGTTGAACATCAAACAGTACTCACCTTGCATATTGAATCTCGGCCATTCCTCCAATAGTGGGTCAAATCAGTGATGCAGTCCCACATAAGCGGATATTTTACGGCGGAGAAAATGTTAGAAAAATATTTAGTTAAGAGTGTCGAACGGTACGTGAAAAAGACAGGGTTGGGGAAAATGCTGGCTCCGAAAGAAATATATAGAAATCGTGGTCACGGTTTCTGTTACACAGGAAAATTATTGATTTGTAAGTAGTTTGAGGGAAAAACTTTCGTACAGGAGGTAAATTAATTGAAGTAATTAACAATTGTTATAATATCAAATGTATTATTTCATAAACTTTCGAATCAAAGAAGCAAAAGTCAGTGACAGTTTTGGAGAATTTTCTCCTTCAGTGGTAGAGCAATAAAGTATCAGTTAACGTGGCAAAAGCATAATGAAAGAGAGAAAACTAGAATCGCTTCACCATGTTTGGCCGAAATGACTAGAAACAGAGGATAATTTTATAACAGTAAAAATGTGTCTTTTCTTGCTTATTCCCTGGCCTGCAATTCCCGACTCACGAACGGTGTACGTTCTCTGTCTCCAGGTGCGTTTCTGTCTTCACCCAGGCTCCTACGTTGCCTCGCCCCGCCCTGCGCCGCGCCGCACCCGCCGACCCGCTTCGCCCCAGCAGCCACCACAAAGCGGTGACGCACTCGGAATCCTCTCCCGCAGCTCTCTCCACGGGTTTTCACAGGGGCACCAACCAATGAAAAGATACAACTGCTTAAATTTTAACCCTGAACTTACACACTTATTCTTTGTTAAACATGCACTCTAGGGCTTGTGGGACCCTATGAATATATTACAATTTTAAAAAAGCTGGGTAAGGTAAATTATTTATAAAAAATGTACCTGTCATAAATTGTTCCATTAAACGTTTTGAAGATAATTTAGGAACAGTACTCTGTTTTTAATTATGGAGCATTTCACGAAGTAATTTCATATACTACCTATGAAGAACACAATTCAAAGTAATGTGAAATTTGCCAAAAATATACACTGCCTGCCTGAATTGCTTACAATAATGACACGTTGTACAGAATTATGATATTTATTAGCTTCACATTAATTATAATTTTTTGTTATTTTTTCTGTTTATTGGTGTTGGCCAAATTTGCATATCTCTATGACACCTTTGGCACATTAATTTCCCGAAATAACTCACTGAATGCGTTAGCCCAGTAACTTTTCAGCAAATGCTCAACAAAACTATCAACTAAATTTGAGTTCATCAAGAAAGCCAGAGAGAAGCAACGTTCCGAGACATCAAACATAACATTACAGGTGGGACCTCACGCAACTTATTCTGACTTCAATTTATTTATATTACGAAGCTCGAGCTACCAAGATAATTGAGGCTCAGGAGTGATAGGGTGATAAATAGATGATACTGGGAATAGTTTTGAAAAAAATTATGATGAAGCCATGGAAGAATAAGAGGTAGGATAAACAGGAGAGCTCCGAGATATCCCACTGAGAGCTCGCTTCTTCCACAAGTTCCACAGGGATTGGGCGGGGTTCGAAACGGGTGGAAGGCAAATGCCCTATCCATCACTCCATGAGCCCCCATTCGTGACTCTGACTTTCAGAACATGATTCGTTCATTCTGTCTGTGGGAGCACACACTTGAATTTATCTCCATCGATTATCCGATGTAGATACTGCGTTCGAACAATCTTCAGCATTCCACATTGTTATTTTATTTTGTAAAGGTTTGAGTCCATATTACTGCGCAATGCTACAAATGTTCCTTGGCATATTTCTAATGCCATCATTCATATGCCGTTAAAGCCGTTAAAGAAGAAATAACCAGTTGCAGTTACAGATATCAGCAGATGTTTGAGAATCAATCCAATTTTCTGGAGCATAACCTGTTGGATAATAGCGTTGGATAAAATATTGTATAAAAGACACTAGACGACTGACAATATACTCACTGTTAAATCTGAAATTCACACTCAGTAGAATTGTCACTGGTCTGTTATAAATGTAAATTCATTGTTTTTGTATACATTAAAATTTACCAAATTTTCTTGATTGATTGATGTTTCCGGGCGCGTCAACTAATTTGGTCATTAGTCCCGTAAGTGTAGTGCGTGTTTTCTCGGGAGGTGGCGATGATCTTTTCCCCGCTGGATGGCGATATCTGGCGTCGACCTGCCGTCGACTAGCGGGGTTTGCCCTCAACCAGGTATCTCCCACCAGCGGGGTACCGCCCCAACCGGGACAAGCTGTAGGCTCCCGACCGGTCTCCCGGCATGTGTGGTAGTGTAGTGCATGTTAGTGTAAGTGTGTGTGTAAGAGGACAGGATAGGACAAGGAAGAGGAAGGAAAGATCGCGCGCGGTCCGTGGCCGGTTTGTTACGGTACTGCTCCGGCATTCGCCTGGTGTTGATCGGAGAAACCACGGAAAACTACCGATCAGAGCAGCCGGCCGCTAGAATTCTCCTCCAGACAGCGACTGAATTCGACCTAGCTGACAAGCTAGAGTCGAAAATCCTGCCGCCGTCGCTTCTCGAACCTAGGACCTCCCGGTCAGAGGGACTGCAGTGACATCAGGTTGATGCAGTGAGCCATCTCTCCCGGTCCAAATTTTCTTGTAGAACGTCTTGTTAAAGCAGATGTTAAATAAATGTAATTGTTTTTGTGTGATATAACAAATTTAATACGTATAACAGCAATTTTACATACGTCAATGAGCATTCCACCTCACGCCGTTTCTTCGCGGTGCGGCGCTGGCTGTGCCGATGCAGGGAGTGGGAGGGGGCCAGGGACGACCGCAGGCAGGTGGCCGGTGCGCGAGGGGGCGGGTCGAAGCCATTGTGCGCAGCATCTCTGCACTTAGCGGCTCTTGGCAACCGCCCACGCCCCTCGGCGCCTCTCGCCGAACCGTTTCCTTACAAACACTCCGTAAGGAGTAAGGAGAAACTCAAACATTATACGTGTTTTCAATGCTCGTTTTATCATCAGACACTCCACGTACGTAAACATTGACGTTGACGGTTATACCATAACCGCCATCCATGTTGGTAATGGGGGGAAATGTCTCATTGCTTGACTTATTTTTCTGTCTAGAAACAAATGGATACTTTGGAATAACAATACAATGCAGTTGTTTTAAAGATCTATAAGAGCTTTTGTTAGCATGAGTCATACTTCCAAAAATAGTAAGGTATACCATCAAACTAATAATAATAATAATAATAAAATAATAATAATAATAATAATAATAATAATAAATAGATAATAAATGGATGATATACAATGGTATTTTTACAATAGAAATTACCTACATCACTTTTTAAAATCACCGTATGTAATTAGAAAACTATGAATAAACTGAAAATATGAAGTTGATGTTAACAATAATATTAAATTTTGAATGCTGAATTGCCGACCGTAAAGCTTGCCTAACCTCTTTAATTGCTCTAAAATTCATACGTGTAAATAATAATCAATAAAGTAATTCTAATAGATCCAGATGTCGGTAACTAATGAAGTGCATAATCTCATGACACAAATCGGGGGATATG
The DNA here is from genome assembly GCA_031308135.1 of Acheta domesticus. Lineage (NCBI taxonomy): Eukaryota > Metazoa > Arthropoda > Insecta > Orthoptera > Gryllidae > Acheta > Acheta domesticus. The sequence continues at coordinate 65,074,459 of JAHLJT010009419.1, read as the reverse complement.
ATATCTCAACAGGCGTGGAAATCAATACTTCAAATGGTTACAAAGAAGACATTTACTCGTCATTGTCAAAAGTATTGCAGAAACAAGTCCTTAACTTCAAACGTGCTATCTTGATCATTTCAGATCCACAAAAATCACAATAATTCCCAAATACAAAAATATAAAAATATTGAAATGAATATCGAGGCAACTACTTGTACCGAAATTGCTTTTGTACTTCAATTTGAAACCATTATTATTTATGAACTGATTTTTTTCAATATTAATGTGTAGTTGCTAAGAATCTAGCAGTTAATGCGACAATAAATACATTTTTCAAAAATTGACTGTTGATTAGTTCAGGTCGTATCATGAAAGCCAAGCAAAGTAAAGGGCCACCTTCTTTACGTGCACACATTAATTCTTAGTACTGAACATGTTTAATACGCATATACATATATATATATATATATATATATATGTGTGTGTGTGTGTGTGTGCGTGTGTGTATGTGTGTGTGTGTGTGGGCGAGTATTGGGGATGAACGTACGAGTTGCATGTTACGTTTTTGTAAAGATTACATCCCTTGATGAAAACATTACACATTTGTTTCTTGAGAGATTTGTATCTTGACATATATGTACTTTGCGTAATATTTACAACCTCGAGTATGAAAATGGAAACTTAATTACCCGAGAGCACTGCTTAATTAATGCGATATGTTCAGAATTCAAGAACGGATATCGTCGTTTTCTCACAATCTCTCTCACACGGAGTTTGCCAGGCCTCTACCACGAAGGATCTGGCAGAGATTTCCCTGCTTATTTCTACTCTCTGTTTATATATCACTGTTTCTACCACTGTGCATCTGCATTTCTTTATCTATATCGCCCTCCTCTCTCTGTAAATCTAAAAGACTCTCTCCTCTATATCTTCCTCCCATGACTTGAAATGAAGGTATCAGAACAATTTTACAGTTTTCATCATATTATGAAATATAGAAGAGAAATTAGGCGAATGGGAGATATGCCACTTGCAGTTTTAATAAAGTTAAAAGCTCAGATTTAATAACGCTACGGTAACACTAAGATCTCTATATTTCACACAGAATGACCAAATACAATAAGGGATTCTGTAAAAGTAACAGCTCTTTAGATAATTCTGTCATTAAGCAAAGAAATCAATTAAGATTACAATAATATTTAAATGCATTTTTATTTTTGAGGTAGATGGCACATGTGTGAGAATTTGAATAAAAAATTTAATACAAAAGTGTAGAAAACAAATATTTAGATAAAGTTCGCATTTTCCTTTTCGTTGCCTTAACGCCTAGTTTTCTCCGTCGTTTCTTCCCCGTGCCTCCGTTTCTTTCCTTCCATATCTGTTTCTCCGGCTTTGTGCCTACTTCTGCATCTGTCTCTATGTCGCTGCCTCTGTCTGCTCCCGACTGCCTCTTCCGCTGTCTTGCTCCATTTTCTTCTGGCATTCCCCCATCTCTGATTGATATTTTCGGACACTTCAACGGCTCAAGATATTATTCCCGTGAGTATAGTATATGTTTTGCAAGAGGTGGCGGTGATCTTCCCTTGATGGCGAAATCCAGAACCGCGTAAACGACGGATGGTGGGGTTTTGCCAGAATAGATATCCCCAGCCGGCCAAACCCCAAGCCCCTGACTGGTCTCCCGATATATGAATTAGTGTAATGAATGTGAGTGAAGTGTAAGTTTTGGTTAAGCGTAACATGAGAAAGAGGGAGGAAAGATTTCTCATGGTCCTTGGCCCGTTCGTTCGGGTACTGTTCCGGCATTCACCTGGTGTTGATTGAAGACACCACGGAAAACTACCGATCAGAGCCGCTTGTCGCTAGCATTCTCCTGCAGACAGCGGCTGAATTCGACCTAGTTGTCTGTACTTCTATCTTGGTGCACGGGGGTGTGTCAATAAAATGGAATATCTCACGGTATTTCGCGTCGTTCTCGGTGGTGCCGCTAGGAGTCGCATGATCGCGACTGTATCGAGCAGTGCTGGCGATCAAACGACTTCTGGCGGCGCAACGGAGAATGACGCGAAGTACCGTGAGATATTCTATTTTGATGACACACCCCCGTGCGGCAAGAAAGAAAAACCGAAGTATAGCTAGTGTCGAAAATTCTGCCACCCTCGGCACTCGATCCCTAGAACCTTCCATTCCGAGGCACAGCAGTGGTATCAACTGATGCCCTGAGCCACCTAAGCTGGCCATTCCCTCCTCCCCGTCCTCCTCCCGTGCGGGCGCGGCGCGGCGCGGCGTGGCGGCGGTGGCGAGCTACCTGTCGTGCGCGAAGTTTATTTCCCTGCGCACTTGGCATTCCCGGCGCACGCGCCGCCGACAGACATGAAACCGCGCGGCGACACCCTCGGCCCGTTTCACCTCACTTCGCCTCGCCTCGCCGCGCGGCGCCTGGGCGGTATTAAAATCTCAATGGCACATCCTGGAGAAAGGTGACGACGGGGTCACGCATCCGGGAGGTCCTAGGTTCGAGCTCTCTCGGTGTCGCTTAGACAATAACTCACAAATTGGATCAAAGCAGATGACTGTTTAGAAGAGAATTGTAGAGTCCGGTTGCTCTCGGTGTGATCTCTTCCTGGTGGATTCCAGAGTGGCACCTAAATCAGTAAACCACGATCAGGACAGGATACTATCTTTCTCATGTAGCCATTACCTTTCTTATTGTCAGTCTCTGTGTTAAATCTTACATTCCCCTATGTGCCATCTTCCCGATCGAAGAAGACGTTTATATTTTGCCCTGAAGAAGGCAAATCCTCAATTCACCTTCTGAATATTGACTGTTAAAACACTGGCAACACTGCGTAGGACGCAAGGTTGGAAAGCCTACTTTATGACTTCAACTGTAGAGGGCTTCAACAATATTCATTTAAAGAATTTGAATAGAAGAATTTGAAAGACCAAATCATACAACATAAAAAAAATCAAATATTGTTCAATACTCAACGACTTTAAACATTCAGCCATATTGTTACGCCTAACCCGCCTCTGTTTCCTTACACACGCATGTAGATCCTTTTCTCAGTCCGACCGCGTGACCTTGGCTCGCATTACAGAAAGAGAGACGGAGGGTCTAACAGACAATTCCCCTTCTGCAGGAGGATTTGCGTGAAAGACAGCGGCGCATTAGAAATCTCCGAGTCCGCGCACTATGTCCTGCCTCGAAACGCCGGCGCACGCGACCGGCGACTAGCAACTGCTGGAGCGCGGGCAACTAATTGGCCATCCACGACGGCCGAGGAAAGTGTTATACTGCCATCAGACGGTGAAAGAGGACAACAGAAAGGCAATCAAAGCCTATCGCCTAATACGTAGTCGAATTGAAGACCTTGGGACAATAATATATTATGCCACATTATTAATGAAATTGAAATATTAGTGTATTTCGACGCCCCATAGATGTAACTAGATGTTGGGTTTTTATTTTAAAGATTCCCCGCAAGACAGCAGTGTAATTCATAAATTAATGTTCTTTATCCCCATGTGTAGAATTCAATGTCTAAACCTCTACTTGACTTTTTTTCACAACTTCCGTATAGTATCATAGCATGTTATTGCCCCGAGATTTTCAATTCATCTCGCAGGCCACCTAAATAGTGGACCAGGTTAGATGTACACCCTCCTGACCAATGAATTATGAAACCTCAGCCAAGTAATGCTGATATACCCTTACTGGACAATGCTCACATCTAAATATTTATTATACTCATTTCAATGTTTAATTTTATTCAGTATGTCATATGCATTATCTTTTCCGTTTTGTATGGCGTTGTACAAAAATTTTGCACTTTATGTAAGGCTCAAAATGTTAACACTGTGGCTTTAATTATTCAATATATCTGCCACTCAAAATTCTGTGTTTTCAAAGTACACTTTTTATAAATACCATTTTATTGCATTTAAATGCAAGAACTTAATATTTCGTGTGTAGACTCTAACTCATAAAGAGAGGGACAAAGGATATGGACGAAACTTTTAACCCCCACCTGTATCATCTGCGGGTTGCAATATTTTACAAAAACAAAATCAAGAAATAAAAACAATAATACATCGGAATAAGATGCCTGAGAATAGAATTCAGAATCCTCACCCTGTGTCTCTGGGAATCGGGGTACAAATTCTTGTCGATTGATTAGAAATTTACGAATGACAAAGATAATTTTCAGCTGGTTTTCCGAGAGGTCCCCTCAATTCCCCTACCCTCTTCTCCGCCCTTTGTTCACAGTCCTTAATGTCACGATCATAGTCACCAATCCACTGAAGTTATAATTCGTTCAATACAGATAGGTCTATAAAGCTAAGAAAGTGGGATCAAGGCAATTTAATATATGAGTACTCAATTTTATCACGATAAGTTTAAATTTCCTTTATATGTTTACATTTTAAATCGTTAGAAATTTAGAAAAGCTATAAGAAAGTTGCACTGGGATGCAGATGATTTACTAACCTGTTCACTACCGTGAATAAGCTGTTAATTGATGAAATCTGTATTTCTACGAGAGTAATATATCTTGCTATCCTGTATATTTGATCTAACCTTCTGGCGTGAATAATCAGTCCACTTACCGTATTTGACGTCAATACATTTTCTTAAATTATTGTCATAGCGTGAACAATAGACAAATATACTTATCGTATAATATATTTATGATTTTATAAATTTTACTTCATGATTGTAAACAAACATATGTCCATTGCTCGGCAAAAAGAAGGATTTTTTATTAGCTGATTATCCACAAATGTAGATAATGTTACACGATTAATTAATTATATTGATAAATATTTTCAGCAAAACAATGATGTTTCAGTTTATTAACAGTGATTTAAGATATAAACACGTAGAAAATATTATAAGTCATCTCTATATTCCTCAAAAGGGTGGTAGACGAAAAAGATATTGGTAATATGACGTACAGTATTCATCAGGGGAAAAAATCCAAACCGCAATATTTTCAGCAAGCCTAACCACACAGTGTTGTCTTATAAGTCTCTCTGCTAATTGCTTCTTCACGCTGACGAAGAAAGTGTTATACCGCCGACAATCAATGAAATAGGGCGCAACAGATTCGCTCGCCAGTGCAGTGTAATTTCTGTGGAAGTGTGTCTAGAGAGAATAGTAGAAATGCAGTATATCCTTATCACGCATTACATCGAAATACTCACCTTGGTTGGAATAGGTTCCATTTTCCTTAACAAATTCGAAATCTAAAACGCTGCAGGTTCAGAAATCGTTAAGGCGGAATATATATGAGTAGGTAAGTGTATTACAGTTTGATGTAAAATATATGCAATCTTCTATGTAACTTTTTGCAATCATTAAAATTATTTAGTTGTATCATTATAGTAAGAACATTTCTGGTCATTCTCATTAAAAGAAAATGAAATGTAAACTCCAACACCACATACTGCATTATTCTGTAGCAATTAATCGGCCCAGCGCGCCGATATAATATAATACAGTTGCCATTCTTTAAATGTATAAAATATTATACGTGTATATATATATATATATATATATATATATATGTGTGTGTGTGTGTGTGTGTGTGTGTGTGTGTATGAGTGTGTTAAAAAATTAAATTCTGATTGAAGAAGCACTTCAAACACGTCACCTTTTTTTATTCTTTTTTTGGAGCGTAATAGTGCACCTACTTTGTAGGAAATGGGGACAGTTTTGCCATCATCCTTTAACCAGAAGGCAGTAGAAAACTTTAAGAATAGGTACTTCTGCAGTCGTAATAGTCACCTGACTATTTCCACAAGTCGACAATTTTAACACTGCACTTCATCTGCAGCCATACACGAGGAGAGCCAACTGTAATTCCTAGCAGATTTCAAGGTAAGTAAAAAGAGGTGATTTGTATTATAATAAAGTATTTCACATGTTCTGCCGTAGCGTTTTATTTAAAAAATATATATTGTAATCATTTTCTAAACTGGGCATTCTAATATTGGTAGGATTTCCCAACTGACCTGAAGTTTATCTGAAAAACAAAAAAGTTTTGAAATCCTTCAATCAACGAAAAGGGTGTTTCATGAAAATACATGTTTGATCATTTACCTGTTTCGAACTTAATAAAATCAAATTTTCAGAGCCAAGTATCTTTGTTCACACTCTCGCTTACAACTCACATGAGTGATGGGCATTTGCAAAGCATTACATATTTCTTGCAATTTCATAAATCATCGTTCATTAGAATTTCACATAGAAAACAAATATCTGTTCTCTTTGCTCGAACGCCAACATCCGTTAGGGAAATAGCTCAAGAAGAGTTGGAGGATGTATGCTCTCCTTCTTAACGCATCGTGTGAGGAATTCCGAGTGTCGGCGCGCCTTTGCAAGTCCTCAGCTGCCAGTTACTCTTCCCTGAGTTTGATAGATAAGCAGATTCACGTCGAAATAAAAAGAGAATGACGTTACTCATTCTGGTTATTATACCTTATCGTGGACCTCGTGAATCAATCGACTCACAACTACTAAAAACATAGAGAATGACCATGTGAACCTGCGAACGATATTGCGTCTTTAACAACCTAGTACTTTTAGAGTCCAGTTGACGCTTTATTACACTTTCAGCTACAAACTTTGAGTTAGCGACGAGACTTTAATGAAAAGATGTATTGTCGATAAACAGTTTGTTAGGAACAAAATCGTATTCTTAGAGCTGAATGAAGAGTGACTTATCGTGCATTTATGGAGGAATCAGATATTGCGCAATTCCTTGCAAAGTAGAAGCTTGAAAGGAATGCTGTTTGAATTTCTTGGCGTGTTCACATCCGCCTGTAGATTTCCGTCTTGATTCTTGCACCAGCGGGAGACGATTCGTATGCAGCAACACGACTAGGCTTAAGAGCCCGCGTTTTGCCTGTAATTATTCTGGATCCAAATGAGATATTGTAAGCAGGCAAACTTTTCATATTTTAATAGAATAATTGGATACCCGAAATTGTATTTATGAAAGCAATGTACTATATATAATGTTATTTGAATATTTTTTTAAACTTGTGTCTTTTATTTGCATAAACCACAATATCCTATCCTTTTTTCTATTTTAGAATTGTTAACGATACGACTTTCTTCATTTAAATCCATTTGTTTAGCCCTAAGATGGATGTTAAATCTGCTACAGAGGCAAATGTCATCTATCATGCTCGTACTAGAATAGCAATCAAATCTCGCAAGAAGTGCCCACGGAGCATCACGGCATCCTGGATACGAAGTTGTCCCCTAAGGCGGAAGGTCGTGTCAGCCACCGGTTGATCTTGACCTTCCAGCGGCCGACGGCCTACTACCTGATTGTGCAACATTGTATGACTTCTGAGCAACCCGTCCAAAGATAACTTCACAACGCTTCGTATAATTTCTTTGATGTGACGGGCAGAAAAACGATCTGTCAGTTTCTTTAATACATCTCTTTGAAAAGGAGGTGCGTTTGTGGCATTCATTGATGCTCAGTGAAGATATGATACTCAGAAATGCAACTAGCGGATACATTTGTGGGCTTTACAGCACTAGATAAACTTCGTACGAGGTGTGGTGAGTGCTATATTCATGTCGGAACATGTCATGCTTGAAGGAGGGGCTTTAGGTGTTTATTTCCCCTCTCACCCCGCTTCTTGAACATATTTTCAACCCGTAAGTTTAATCATATCAGCATTATATTTCCAGCTTGAGAACACCATCATGTGGATACGGTACAGAAATTCAACAAGTGAATGGCCGGCATTAGAACCACCTCTAATACCTGTTTCTCTAGTAAACAAAGCAGGAAGGGATTTGACAGGCGACCGTACGTTTGTTTGAGTGCACAGATGCAACGACCCAACCAAACGAAATTACTTGTACTCTCTCATACGTAAAGGTGATAAAATAATCCACAATCAATTGAAACATTCACGAGTGCATCCCTGAGAAACATTGAAAGAAATACAAGACGTCAATACCTGGATTCAACGTAGCCACTAATCCTCGTATCTTGTGTCCGCCCACGACGCCGGCGACTGTACGGTTGTCTCCGTGGGTGCAGTGGCCCTTCTCACAGAAGAAAGTGTCTTGCATCAATTCACACATAATGTGTATACAGAGACATTATACAGTACACAGTAATGCAAACATGTGTGGTCTGCTTCACAAATAAATCTGGCGGGTAGACCTTCAGTTATGGCAGTGGGTGCTTTGGCCCCTTTCACTGAATGAAGATTATTTTGTTGCATCCAATCATGAATAATATGGATTTCAGGGATACGTTATACAGAAGTGCAACGTGCTTAGCTTGGATGGATTCTGCTTCAGAAATGTACTTTGAATAATGGGTAAACCTTCGGCTGGTACATTGACCCGTCAGACTGACAGAAGCACGTGTGTTGCATTCATTCATGCACAGTGTGGTATCCAGGGACACGATATGCAAAAATGCACGGCGGATAGTCTGCTTCGGAAGGAATCCTTGAATAACGGGTAGACCTTGGGTTGTCTCCGTGGGTGCAGCGGCGCTGGCAGCCGCCTGGGTTGAGCTTGGCCTTGGGGCGGCCGGAGACCTACTGAACCCGGCGGCGGCGTCAGCGGCGGCGTCACCGTCGGCGGCGGCGGCGTCGGAGGTGGGAGCGGCTGCGCGCGCCGCTAGTAAACAGCGCTCTGTAGCTCCGGCACGTCGCCGACCGGCCGGGCCCGCCCGCCCTCCCTCCTCGCTTCAAATAGCCCCCGACAAATAGATTCCAACGCACTCGGTCTTCTTCGAGGCGCCCGCCCGCCTATGGAGGTCAACGCCGCGACCCTCCCCTCCCCTCCCCTCCCCGCCACACGTCGCCGCGCCCCACCAATTGTTTAACGCGTTTTTTCTTTCTTCTCCTACGTTTATCTCCGGGGTCGCGGTGTAGCGTCGCCGACGAGCCCATTGAGCGAAGTGGCGGTTTGTAGAAAGTAAGGTAGGAGGATGTTATCTCACTTCCTCTTTTAAGGAGAAACCCCTTTCTCCGGCCGGGGCGGGGCGGGGCGGAGGGGAGGGGAGGGGTGCAGGCGCGAAGCGAGCGCGCACGGGGGGGCGGTCCCCGCCTCCGCAGCGGCAGCGGAGGGGAGCCAGAGGCGGGGCTCTTGCGGGTATTGAGGTCTCGGGCGTGCCTAATAAAAAGCTGCTCCGGGTTCGATCCGCCACCACACGCCACCACGCTTCGCTCGCAGCCGCACGCCACACCACCACCACTCGAGGACCATGAGGAGCGGATACCTGCTGGTGCTGCTGTTGGCGCCCATCATGGGGCTGCCGCTGGCGGAGGATAACGAAGTGGGCGGGGCCGGGGCGGGGGATTGGGCCGTGCTCACCCGCGTGCTGGACGAGTGCTCGTCCCGGGACGCCGCCGCGTGCCTGGGGGCGAAGGCCGTGTCCGCCCTGCGCCGCGCCGCGCGCATGGACACGCTGCAGCTGGTGGACGGCGTGGCGTTCGTGAGGACGGCTGAGGACGCGCCGGCGCCCGAGGGCGAGGGCGAGGCGGAGGTGCAGCGATCGCTGGAGGCGGCGGACGGCGCGAGTCTCTTCGATCTGCTGATGGACGCCGTGGGACGCTTCTTCCGCTCGCACTCCCTGCAGCTCAGCATGCCCCAGGGCGCGCCCGAGCTCCTGCAGCGAGCACTCGATGAGGGTGAGTCCAAGGGATACTTTCGTTCTCGAGGCGACACATGCGCGCGCTGCTATCGCTATTCTAGTCATTACTCATAACGCGCGTGAAAGGGATCATTGCGAATCGAAGGACCGTTAAGATTTTATGCGCGCTATCGTTGCTATACTAGTCATCTCTCATAACACGCCTAAAAGGAATAAATTCGATTTAAGCAACCGTTAACTTTTTACTTTTAACATTTTATTGTATATTTATATTAGGTATTTTTGTATTCTTGCTATAAATAATGTGGGGAGAGTTTAAAAAGAAATGTGTTAACTTCTTCTTTGTGTGTTCACCTATTTTGCTCCTACTTTGTGCTTCTAATTTGTGCTACAAGGACGCAGCAAGCTTATTAAATCTTGAGGAGTCGATCTGATACTTTGTAAACATTGCAACCTGCGCAATTTAAGACACCTGTAATCCAAACTCTGTTAGAGAGTCCACGTGTGCCTCATCGGTAATGACTGTGAGATCGTGTGACAAAGTTGTTGTGGAACATCCTTATTGGCTGTTAAGAATCAGAATGGTGAATCAAAATATCTACTTGCAATTTAAGACAGCAAAATGGCATTAATTTTTCTCTTGGCAGGAAGCAAAAGTATACCTGAATTTCTTGATTTAACAATTGATAAGACTAGTTGTAAACCTGCGTAACTGATAATATTCTGTTTGATTTTGAAACTCTATTTTCTCATGATGATAAATTTCAAAATTGCGTCACTATTGTTCAGAATTTTCTGTTAAATAATATTTGAAACGACCGTATTATGTGGTTTAAGTTCCCGCATTCGTAATGAACAAAAAAGACAGAGGGATGGTGAAGTTCAATCAAAGAATTCGAGTAATCTCGATTCTTCTGGATAACCAATATATTTTTGTGGCTTTTTCCTGTGTTTAATTCTCTCATTGCCTGTTACTGTATCAATTATAGTATACAACAAATTGATCAGTATGTAAAGTTTTCATTGAATATAAAATCCAGTAATTATTATTATTTCAAATTGTATTTCTTGGAGGCTGGTGGTTAATTGCATGGCTCTGTCAGAACTAGTGGATTTAGTTGAAGAGTAGCATAATTGCGCGTAAAGCACTGCAAGCATACAGCAAAAGCAAGCGTAAATAGCTCTTTACGTAAACGTAAAGTAATAAAATTGAATGAACACATCATTCCGCGCGTTTTATTGTGTAGCCAATAAGCTGTCAAGGTAATGAGGTCACGTGCACAGACGTAAACTTCAAATACGGCCTATCAGGAGTTTTCTATCATGTAAGTGCAGCACAACTCGTACTAATTCCCATCTAGAAATAAAAAATAATATTTTCAGAAATAATAAAAGTTAAAAATAAATATTCTGCAGGAAAACAATAAATATAATTTCTGAATTAATTTTATAGAAATGTATTTATAAACGTTCTGTATGAGTCCAATAATATCATGATCCCACTAAATGAGTGATTCACAGTTTTCTACTCATGTGATTTTTGACTTAATTACAGAGATATTTACGAGAAGCAAAAGTGTGGGGAACTACTGTAGAGTTTTAGTTATTTTTTGATCTGGTCTTCACTACTAAACTGCTTACAGTTTTTTTAAACTAGAAATTCTTGAAACGGTAATGTCTGACGAATGATAACATTACGTAATTTTTACAAGTCATGACATCATCTATTTGTTCTTTATTATTTAGATCAGTGACCACGAAATACAATACATTTAGTTTTAATTTATTTTCTTTGTTTAAATATGAGAGTCCTCTTTCATCTGTATTTCACAAGCATAATCTTATGCAAACTGCGGGTTGTAGCTCAAAACTGTCAATTTTTTTTATCTTGAAAGAGATCATTTGTCTTAGACACAAGAAATTTCTTAATGTATAATAATGTTTTTAAATAATTATTACATCCCTGCAGCACTGAAAAAGAAATCCGGGGCTTCTTTTCCGACATCCTTTTGTTTCTGTTTCGTGGTATTCCTTTTTCGAGATTCAACAGCATGAATGAAGATAACCCACAGTGAGGGGCCATTACCGTTTTAAATAAATGCTATGCTAAAATAAACTTCGGTTATCAATTCATTTCTCTGATACTTTACCTAATGTAGCAGCTGATGACGACTTTCATCTGAAAATCCTTCAAAATAATACCAAACAAATGTATCTTCGATTTTTTCCATCTCTGTTTTTTACTAGCCATATTTAGTCTCTTCAGTTCCGTGAGATATTCTTCCTTACTCTGATGGATCAGAAAATTCCAGATGATTGAGAGCGACATTCCGTTCTCGTTGCTTTAAGGGCAGTTTCTTTTCATGAAACTACCCCCGTAGATTTACTTCCCTGATGTAGATTGACTCGCCATACAAACTAATATCAATTTGTGAAAATGGAAATAAAATCCTTGCTAATAAATATCAAAATTTCTTATGTAGAAAAAAATCCCCAAATTTCTCTCAATTTATTATTTATTTTTGTTCCGTGAGACATCATTTTTAGAGTTTCAGTAATCACTACGTGGTAAGTGAATCAGGCGATATGCCGTTGTCTCGGTTTTAAGCACTGTTGACTTCCATGAAAGCACCCCGTAAATTTGCTTCTTTTCTATCAACATTTCCTCACTCTTCATCACCCACTATACAAACATATTTCAATTCACATTTCAAAATGGAAATTTTATCCTGACGAATGTATCAAAATCCCTAGAAAGGAAACAGCAAACCCGGACCTTTTCTCGACCCCATTTTTCGTTCCTTTCCGAGGGTCATCCTTCTTGAGAATCTCAGCGATCACGTCGGTGATCGCCTGTGAGTCAGGGCGACGTGTCGCCGTCGCCGTCTCACTGCCCGGAGGCCTACATCCACAGCTTCCGCGAACGCCATGTGGAGCGACGGGGGCAGAGGGGGCGGCGGCCAAGACAGGTTCGGAGCGGGGCGAGGGGGCTGCCCGCACAGGCTGTGGCCATCGCCGTCGCAGGGGTTCACATTTCGCACTGTTGCGCAAACCTTCGTCACCTCTTGTTTTTCTGTAGTGGACTTTGAACGTTTTGACAGCGTGAAAGAGAAGCCAAAACAAAACAACAATATACCTATAAATGAGGATACGATGTTGCACATACATTGAGGGGGAGTTCAAATAAATTGATGTAATTTAAGAGTAACAGAAAGTAAAGTAAAATTGAATATAACGCTCATTGTAAGATAATTTCATAATTTAAACAAATATTTGGCTATTAAGTTTCGTCTTTTATTGATTAAATTAACTTCATTCATGTAAAAGAATAGAATAATTTGATTAAACCAAGCCCAGACTATGAACTGCCCAAATCGAATATTTACATCTCTTACATTAAGTAGCAACAAAATAACTTCAATAAACGCCTACGGTATCAAATACAGTTAATTCCGACGGACTATTAATACAACTGAAAACAAAGCGTTGATATATCAAGATGACTTCGTCATATGCATACTTCTTTTCGAAATTAAGTATTTTATAGTCTAATAGAATTGCGTAAAATATACCGAAAATTTAACCATTGACGAAAACACTAAAAATACTTTGCGAGAAAGCCCCACATTTTACCTGAGTACAAAATTAAATTACTCTTCAGTAGATATTCAATCCTCTGTAGTAACTGTTATATACTCGTACCCTTCAAATTACTGAAACTCAATAGACCTCGTTGTCTGAAGTAGAGAATCTGAAGGAGCTCTCGGAAGCAATCAAGTGTGGAGAGTGCGGCTAATTAAAGAGAAGAACAAGACGAACAGGTTGGGTGCTTCGACTAGTCTTCTCGCGGGGTGATCATCCTCACGCCGTCGCCTCTTCGACCACTTCTCGCGCCGCCCACTTTCGTTTCTCGGACGCGTAATAAGTGGAGAAAGTGAGACTCGCTACATGAGTGAGGGACAGTGACCACACACTCGTCAATGACTTGAACCGAAATATAGAATCCTATCTGATGTCGATTTTTCTGTTGTCCAGTTATGATTTGGTACCGTTCTGCCCATTCAAAAGAGGAGATAGGGATATTCATTCATTTGCGTTATGGAAAACGATAATTACAGACTAAGCGTTTCTCTAGTGCTGAAGCGATATTTATAAAGAACTTGTACTTTAAAGTACACCCTACATGTTATTTTCCCTATAAATAATTTCAATAAATATGAATTGTTTTACATATGTCCTTTCGCGAATAGAAATAGCATTTTTTTTAGATATTATAGGCATTTAGTTGAATACTTTCTTGATACGGAATATGCACCCGATTTCCTTTGATTTCACAATTATAATATACTCATAGTCTTCTACAACGACCCATATCCCAGAGCTGTCGATTTCAATCTCGCAAAAGACACGAATGTTTTCACCGCCGTGATTAATTATATAAGGCAAAGATCACCAATCACATATCATATACAAGCATCTACATCATAATCGTTCATCAAAGTCATTCCACAAATACTTTCGTGTTCTAAATGGGAGCTCTCTGTAACATCCTATTAGAGATTTAGCACTCGATACACATTTATTGCTCATTCATACTTTTGTTCGATTTCCACTGTTACTCTTATTTTTAATCACTCATGTGCAATTACGAGTGAGTATTGTGCCTCAGATCAGTGGACAGGTGCCTTAGCTATATAGGTCATTAGTCCCTAGACAAGGATATAGAAGGACATACGCAATTACATCGGAGAATCAATCTTATAGATGTTTCTGGTTACGTGGTGGTTTGCCACTACCTTCCATAACACGATTAAAAATGTCTCACGCGAGACTCACAAGCTCTTACAACTCCCCGAGCTCACACGTGCTTGCCGAGTTCAGCTGGTAGCGCTACTTACGACAGCTAAGAAGTAGTCATTAATATAGTGCCCGAACAAAGTCTTCAGTTGATGCCCCATTTCCTCGCAATCTTGATTCTGCTTCGCTACGGCAACTCCTCCCGCGCATTTGTCGTGTGGAATCGGGTCGACCGGAGCGAGCAGTGGTCGACCCCGATGACGTCACCAGTGGATCGACTCGGAGGCGGCAGCCAGAGGGGGGGATGAGGGTTGGGGATTTATGAGTGAACAACGGCCTCATAAGCCGCATCCGGGACTCTTCGGGGCACGCGGTGTGTGCTATGTGGCTTAATGAGACGTTTTCTGTCTCATGCGTGTTCTCATTAAGAGGCTGACTGAAATTTTGTGAAAAAATTATTTCCGGGTCGAAGCGTTTATGATCTTTAAAGGTCTAACTGTAACAGTAGGTATTTTTTTGTGGTCGGGATTTCTTTTGATTTACCAGACTCTCTCTCCCGTCTGCCAACTGTAGGCTCTTGAGAGATCTACCGAAATCTCTGCAGAATCCTGTCGCTTTACTGTGTCGATCTATCTACTCAAAGGAGAGTCCATGCCGACTCTAACCTTGTGCCGAGATAGATTTGGACGAATTGAATTAAATTTGCAAAGTGATATCATTTTATAATGGATACTGAAACAATATAGTACAGGTTGTATCAATTCACTTTGACGTCTTTAGCTAGAATTTTTAATTTTAAAATGGCGTGCTTATTTTAATGACTTAGCGATCGCCATACTATCTGTTTCCACGAAGACAGAGTAGTCGAAACTCCCCTCAACGATATAATATGTCAAATTGAATTATTATTTCAATGCCAACAATACTTTACCAGCTAAACTATATGATGTAGCGACACAAACAATTTCATATCACAATACCTTGACCTGCTACTCCTTTATTTTGAAAGCAATAAATAATTATTTTAGTATCTCATAAAGCGTAAAATACGTAGTATATCATAATATGTAGTACACTTCATAAAATGTAAAATATTTCACTCTTCTCTGTTCAGAATCTTTAATATTTTGTCTATTTTTTGTCCATAAACAATAATAGTTTTCATAAAACATTAAATTTGAGATGCTTACACAAATTTAAATATCAAAATAATACCGTTGAAATCATTTGTTTTATGGGACATTAAATTTTTATAATGTTTAAAGAAGTTGTGTAAACTAGTTGTCATAGGAATTTGGCACGTGCCCCTGAAAAATAAGGGAGCACACACCTTGTTCCCTTACGTGTGTACTCGTCGAACCTGTTTCCAGGAAGACGCGTTTTGTAGCACAGGGGAATGTATGGGCCTTTGAGAAAGCCTACCACAAAGGAGGGGAAGGAGTCATCATGGCATTTAAAGCACCGTGACTACAATAATGTCGGATAAAATATTGTACACACTTCCGTTCTCGATCCGTCTGATTCAATTAGTTTCCTATGCTCAAAGGGTGGTCGCCCATTTTTTTTTATTTTTTTTCAAAAGTATAACCATGAGATATTGCGAGTTCAAGAAGGTAAATAATTTTACGTGTTACATAAATAATTTATTACTTTCAAGTGTCCTAATTTTAAGAAGACGACATCAAAATAACGAGGGGCAAGCAATCAAAGTTAAACTAATACAAATGATTTGGTGAAGTGAAACTTAGCCATCCCCCTGACGTCGATACGGTAGCAGTGTACTCTAACTGAATCTATAGTGCATGAATGTAGACTCTTCTTCCAACTACTCCACTTAAGCATTTCAGCTTTTTCATTTAAGATTTTCGTATCTTCGCCTCATGGCGGTAATGATTAATTAGTCTATTGAACTGTAGTTTCTGCTTTTGCAAATGCCAATACCCATGTTTTTTAATTGCACAACCCACAGCTTCATCTTGGAGCGCTGATGAGTCATCATTCGCTTAGCGAACTTGATGCTCACGCATATTTGCAGCTTTAATGATACGGGAAAATTTCTAAGAACTTTTCATGTCGTGATTATTTAATTTGAATGGTACAGCATATGTACAGTGTAATAAAATTATCACACGTTTTATAACTATTGAGATCATAACTTAGGGAGGTATATTACTAAAGAATCTCACACTAGATGCCAGAACACTTTATTCCTCAATGTACATGGAATGACCATCAGTTGCTGGGAGGTGAATGCTTACGGACCGTAAAGCCGTACCACCGACATTAGAGCCTACATGGCCAGGTAATAAATTTTTTCTTTATAATATCCAGTTTTCCCAAGAGAAATGGTTAAAACTGAATTGAACTGGAACAACATTCTGATAATGATCTTAGTTCTCCGGTTCTCCTTAGTACGCCGTGTCGAAAGCTCTAACGCAGGTTCGACCCTCTTACGGCCTTATTGGCCAGACACCTTGACGTCCAGAATACGTTCTATCACAATGCATATCTGAGCACCCGCCATTCTGACATCTTTCATTCCAGAGTAAGACCACGAGAATACGGTCAAAACGTCGAAATGACACCCTTTGACGAGGTGACAGGTGCACAGCCAAGTTCATTACTATTTTTGTTTTTGAAGCCTTCGTCATCAATGTTCTGATTAATATTTTTTAATTGTCTTTGTCACAATTTCATTCATTCATTTCATTCAGTTTCCGCACCAACACACGATAGCAAAATTACCGTTACTATCAGCTGGAAAGTATCGCTAGATCCCTGCACCCAACTCCGCCTTCTACGCATGGCATGCACGAGGGCAGCGGTGGCCCCGATGACGCCAGCAAAGGCCGACGCGAGGGGGCGTGGCGGGGAGGGACGGGGCGACATGGGGAATGCAGAGGCCAGGAGGACACGGCGGGCGGGATGAGCAGGGTGGAACTGGGCGAGACACAGGCGGCGGAGAGTTGAAAGGCCGAAGAACAGGACGAGGGGAGCAGAGGAGAAGCGGGTTGGAGCGTAGTGTAGCAGAGCAGACAAAGCAGAGCGGGTTTGGGCAGACGAACGTGAGAGGCAAGCCGAGGAGCGAGTTTTTTTCAGAGCTAAAGCACGTAGAGAAATGGGGCCTCTATGGAATGCACGCATTTAATTAAGAAATACTTAGTAGTAGTCACGTTAGGGATGTGAATTTAGATAAAACGTATATTTATTTTGGTATAAAACTTCTTCAGAATTTGGCGTTGGCTATGCTCATCACAAAGATCGAAGGCCGAAACCTTGCTGTTGATTTGGAAATGAGTGAGGGAAACAAGTCAAATGGCTGTGCAAAATCGTCAATAATTTTGCTAAGCTGACTTAAATCCAACTGATATCAACGTGCACGACTATTTGAATCATCACCCATTATGCAGCACATTCCGTATGTGTTCCGCTTATCTATTTGCTTTAAGTGTTTGTCAAAAATAAACACACGCAGACTAAACGAGCGAGGCGGACCCCCGGAGACAGGTTGCCTGGGAAAGAGAGGGGGGATGGCTCGGGGGCAGATGAGAGAAGGGCAAATAGGTTTGAGGTGGACGAGGTAATGCAGGTTGAGGTGGGTAGGTGACGTAGGCCAGAGAGCACACAGGAGCGGGCAGAAGCGTGACGAGGCAGGGCGGGGTGGAATGCCAAGGGTGAGCGGGGGCGGAGCGGGGCGGGGCGGGGCCAGGAGCAGCGGGGCGGAGCGGGGAGGGGTGAAGCGGGGCGCGGTGGGGCGGGGCGAAGAAGTGGACCGGGCGACTTCGCTGTGCCGCCCAACGGGGTCGCCCAGTGGTCGTTTGTCGTATCGCCCACGCCGCGCCGCGGCCGCCCAGCGGGGCACCCGATTGCGAGGCGAGGCGCTGTATCGCAGGCCGGGGTCATGGAGGTAGCACTCGCAAGTGGGCCACTGTGCGTGCGGAAGCAACGCGAGACACTTGCGAAAAGGCCACGAAGGGTAGGGGAGCATTCGAAACTTCGCGCGTTTGAATTCATCTATCACTAAAAAATTTGATATGAGAAAACTAATATTCGTGATTTTTATATCTTTCGGGTTCAAAATATACAGTTATTACCTTTATTCTTCTAATTTGCATTTGAATATATTTAAAATTTTTATTTCTTAAATAAGTAATAATGCAATGATGTAACGTAACTCAAAGATATTGCCTTTCTATTAATTTCATATTTTTGATAAAAAATAAAGAAAAACATTTCTGGCTTAATCGCAATGACATTTATTTTTAAATTTGATAGTAATTATTCCATATTTGTAATTTTACATACCCAGGTATATCTAAAATTATTATGTAAATTTGCGAAGAAGAATAATTGAAACATTGTGAATTTAGAAGGGGTTCACAAAGAGTTCAAATTACAGACTCAGGAACATGTGTATAGAAATTAATAAGTTCTAAATAGGCTTGTCACTGCAGTGCTAAGTGTGAGTGTGTAGAGTGTTTAACGCCTAAATAATTTTCTTAATATTGTGATTTTATATTTTAATTATCCTACTTTTTAAAATTATATTTTTTATTTTTCCAAAAAAATGTGTTTCCGCTTAGCTCAGCAGTTGTCAGTAACAGTACAGTACGAATATGTTCCATTTCGGAGGGATTTTCTTTGCTACACATGTAAAATTTCTCAAATGACTCTCTTGTTATCTATCATACAGAAATTACCTGAGAATAAGGGTCTCATATGACAAAATATAACGAGGTGTAGAAACTGATATACTTCTAAAAGAAACCTTACCTCACAAACGTTTTGCAGCGTAAGTTTTTAAATATAGTAACCCGATTATCAGTTTAAATCTCCAAACAATCCACACACTGAAAACCTTCCGGAAACGATTAATTTTGAAACTAAATGTGCGACTCTCAACATGTCGCGTTGACAGTACGACATAGATTGGATTTTTCTTTGTAAATTGATTGATCTTACTGTAATACTAAGAAACTCGAGATCAATAGGCTGTTTGTTGCAGATTATACCGCAATTTATATTCACAATGTCCTAAAATATGGTATTTATTTTCAATTGTTTTATTTTGTTTTGAAATTCAAAACGTTCATTAAAACTGCAAAGTAAATTTTACTAACAATTCGGAAATATGCATTCAATATTACGACGCATTGGCCTAACCACTGAATAAACAATTGTAATGATTTCATTCCTATTAGCTTTTCATAATATTTCGTTTCGTTCTTTGTTTGCATGAGTAAATAGATTTTTAAAACGGAAGAGTCACTCTCTCCGAACATACTGTTCATCACATTTTTGTTTCGTGACTCTCTATCGATAAAAGATTGTTTGCATGTTTTATTGTAATTGTTTTGTAATTTATGCATATTCACAATATGTGATACAATGTATTTTGTGACAAAAACAGAAAAGAATTTCAAAAATTATACATCAACAAACACTGAACTGTCACACTGTGACCAGTGAACCTTTAGGTGAAGGTTAAATACCTCAGATGTTTATATCCCGAAGCGACAAATGATGGTGGAAGTGAAAGATAATGAATCACTGAGACATTGACCGGCTCCGGTTGCATCTGGCGTCATGCACTTACGTCTTCATTAATTGCCCTATCTTATGTGCATCATGAATTCGTGCCAAGAATAGATAAGCAATCTCTGAAAGATCATTAGAAATACATCAGTGAGAAAAAAGATGGAGAAAGAGAGATGGCTACAATTACTTCATTGGGGAAAACGTTGTGGAACCTCAGGTACTAAAACATTTCCGCGTTGTGCGTTTGAGTTGCTGCTTGCATTCAACAGAATGAAGCTCTTTCAGATAAACGAAAACAAAAGGACCGAGCGTTGCGTGTTAAAAAGGATATGTTTTCTACAAAAGCTCAGTCTTTCTAGTAAGATACACAAAGTATAAAATCGTTAGTAACTCAACCATGTTTCTTTTTCTTCTTTGTTATATATGTATGTACGTACTTCTTGTTATTTTTCTTGAACGACCATGACCGGCAATGATCAGTGCAACGATAAAATGCATTTGAGAATGCAATGTAAGTTCTCTAAGTGAAAATCAAAACACGTTTTAAGTATTCGTATACTGTCGTTCGCTGGTGAACATAATAATGTTCATTTCTTTTTGGTACGGTAATAAACTAAGGATACCACAGGTGCAGTAGTTTCTTAGACATTCATTACACATCGGATCTCCTCAAATGGTGTCAACACTGAAGCGTGATGATGATGATGATTGCTGCTGATGGTTAGAGAGGCTGATGTTGTGAGTGATGATTTAAAATTTATGCTGTGAGTGATGGAATGAAAATTTAAAAATGGTGGATTGAGAGTTTGGCGAATCAGGAGAATATCTAGAAGCCCAATTGGGAACACACCACTTTACCATAAATTCCATGTTGAGAGATCGTGAGTTCAATCGGGGTGTCTGAAATTTTGGACTTTTGCTGGCTTGAAACTGCTGATCTTTCCTCTAAAATTTGCTTCAGCCGTTAAATCAGGATCGTTAAAAAATTACGTCTAAATTCTGCAGGATTTGCCTTCTAAAGTTTGCTTGCGGTTCGCGGCTTTCTGTGAACAGTGCATGCGAGAGTCTCTACATTTACGTATGCATCTCAAGTACTTGATTTTTCCTTGTAACACATTCTGGGCACCGGTGCTCGTTTTTCCAAGATACACTTTCTGACAACTCTTCGTCACAACCTGTTACATGAATCGAGCACATCATCATTTGTCAGCTTGTTTTCCTAATATTCAAGCCATTGTTTTCATTTATTTTGTTACAAACTTGAGACACATCTTTTAATAAATTATATATCATAAATATATGAGCTGTACTTCCTAAATTACACATTTTTGTATCAAACGAGTTTTAGTCAAACATAATTGAAGAGCGTGAGGAAGTAACAATATAAGCCACGACAGTCACAGCAAACCTTCCGCATTCGAAAATATTATTGCGATTTTGGTTGAAGAGCGTCTCATCTTGTTACTCCCCCAAAATCTTCATAAATACGAACGAGACTTAATGTATAGTAACAGGAAATGCCACACTTTTATCAAAATCGATGTACTTAACAATAACGATTGACGCAAGGTTGCTGTAGCTTATCTTATTACTGGCCAAGCTCCTTAATTTATTCATAGTTTCAATCCACACGAAAAAAATAGAATCACTTCTCACTGAAGAAATTATATACAATATATTACACGAGTCTCAGGAATGAAAAGCCATATCAAATTTGGATGATGAAAGCATGATATATTGATAGATACGTTTCTTGTTTTTTTTTTAAATATTTAGATTCCACTGTACAAACGTACTTGTTTGTGAATGTATATTTACTTGAAAAGATGACTCGTGTATTTAGTGTACACGGAGGCACATTGCTCGCAGTGGCAACAATTCAATTGCTTCGCATCGCAAGTGCTGATCCTGCAAAAATATGAGGGTATTCACCTGGAGATTGTGAAGTGATAGACGCAAACCACAAACGTATCTCACAGATTATCATTGATTAATGTATAACTGCATATGGCAGGGGCGCTCAACCATTTGCTCCGAGGAGGAGCCTCCGGTTGCTCTTTTCTCTGTCGCCGCAGAAAGAGTAAATGACGTCATCAAATATCGATCGGCGGCATGTGGCACAGTGGGTCGCGTCGTATTTCTACGGGGTATTTTCTGTTGTTCGGAATGAAAAAATCTCACAGCTCTGGCAAAGGACATTACGATAGAAAACACAGTAAGATACGTTTGTAACATTAATTGGAACAGTTTCTAGATAAAAACGTATTAGTGTAATTTGGAAATTTAAAAAACGACAATTTGCAATGCAGCATGGAAAGAAAAGTATCTTTTTGCAGATTGGGCCGGCAATGCCAATTTAGTTGCAAAAACCTGCTCAATAACATAAAGAAATTTAATAGCGGTGACTACACAGTTCATGCTGTGAGTATGAAAAGTATTATAAAGGTTGCACAAAAATGTGATTGAATAAACTAGTAATAAAAATACTAAAAGTAAAGGAAATTAAAATTAAAAAATGAAGTTGATTGCAAAATCAAATACTCTAATTACATCTTTTAAATATTTTTTTCGCAATATACTTTCTATATTTGGAAGAGATGGCATGGTGCTATTGAGCCGTAACATGCATTTCCGATTGTGATCTGTAATTGTACTTCTCATTCGAGATTTACAGATTTTCAAAGAAGCAAAAAATTGCTCACAGTTGTATGTTGATCCAAACGTACTTAACAATCGAGCAGCATTAAGATGCAGTGGAAAACGGAATTGGAAAACGGTTTTGTGGGAAGTTCTTTTCCTAAACGCTCACGTCGTAGTATCGATATGCAATAAAATTAAACTCTTTTATATTGTGTTATTTTACTGTCAAAACAACATAAGAACATCAAAATACATCCAAAACTTACTTCTAGTGAGGCATTGTTTTTCAGAACACTGAAAACTTCCTTTTGTTCTTCTTCAGCGTACTTGTCATTTTCATCAGCATGATTAAATGTATAATGTGTAAATGTAAATTAAACTTCTTCACGTGATTGAACCCTTTATGTAAACTAAACATTTGGCATAGCTGCCGTAGTCGGCGAAAAGATACTTTTCTTCCCATACTGCATTGAAAATTGTCGGTGTAGATGCTCTGGTCTGTGAAGTGCTCGCGTCGGCTTCCATGTTTCCGCGACTGCGAGCTACCGGGACACTGTGACAGTGGTTATCGCAAGACGCGCAATGCTCGGGCTCTGGTGTCCCGCTCTCGGCTGACAACACGGCTCCGCGCTGCCGATTTGCTCTGCTTGAGCGGCCCTGGCATATGGTATCTGAAACTTGACCACTTACAGCACAGTCCTCTTTTGCATGAATTACAAAGAATAACTACTACCACGCCCACCTGTTGAATATCGGATTATGAGGCTTCACGTCGAGATTTCTTCTCTGTAACGGGATATTCCAATTAAGAGGTTCAAAATAGTTACGCAAATTACATTTCAAGGATATTTATGTGAAGATAAATTAAAGTTTAAACTACTCTTACGTGGTGATTTACTTTTCACTTCATGTGTCTAACTCAAAGTGAAACTCACAATCCTAATGGGTTATAGTTGTCACAACATTACATTACGCTTTTTATTATTTATTTTGATTTAAATCATTGATAAATTCATTTGAGTACTACTTTAAAAATGTTTTGTTTACTTACGTCCTCAAATTAAAATACTAAATTAACTTAATGTAACCAATAAGGGAATACAGTCTAAGACACCCTGTAGAATCATTAACTGAAAGAGTCCAAAAATTTTGAAGAATTACTAACTGTATTTATTTTTAATTTTTGAATGGAATGGATTATTGGCAAGTTTGTAGTGATTCAAGAAAAGCAAAAATAGAGTTGTAGATTTCTATTAAAACTGTCCCAGTTTATAAAGCTGGATGACGAAGAAAAGCTGAGGCAGGTGGATCTTGCAAGTTATGGCGAAGGGAATACGGCATATTTGCTAGATGTCGCTCTTAAAGGGAAGCATGGGAATTTAACTAGGCCCAGGGTTGGAGGATATCGTTATACTTGGGTTTTTATTTCTTAGCGCGTGGGAGCGTGTCTTCACGATGGAATATTTCACGGTATTTCACGTCGTGAAATATTTCACGTGGCATGATCGCGACTGTATCAAGCAATGCTGGCGATCATGCGACTCCTAGTGGCAGGACAGAGAACGACGAGAAATTCCGTGAGATATTCCATCCTGACGACAAGCCCCCACGCGCCAAGAAATAAAATCCCAAGTATAGCTGATAGGAAAAGTCGGACCATCGACCAGAAATGCCAAATACATTATCTTTCTATCTCTCTCTCTCTTACACACGTATACACGTATAATTAATATTACCTCCCCATATTTATTATTGATAACATTCGATCACGACCGTTGCGTTCCACCGTCGTCGCGCGGCAACTATGAAGATAGGAGGGGCGGAGGGAGGACGTAGAGCGTGATGCGGCGAATTAGGCGCGTCGCCCTTTCGCCCGCCCACTCTCGCCTTCGCCCGCGGCGCGACAACCGCACACTTTCGTTGCGCGCCCCGCCCCGCCCCGCCGCCACGCGAGTTCAAGGTCGCGGATGCGCACGTCGCCCCACGTGACACAGCGCCGGCGCTTACGACCTTCCTAATGAGTAATTGAATACGCTGTTTGGCACCGATATCTGTGGCATTACAGCGTAAACTAGTGGCCTATGGTAGAACAAATGCTGCAAAACTTACACAATCCAAAAAAGTAGCGCACACTGCTTAGGAACAACAAATAAAAGTTAAGAGCAACAAATAAAAGTAACAGCAACAAATAAAAGTAAGCTAGTGAGTGGAGCGACGATGTTCAGATGCTGAAAGAACACTGCAATAAATTATATAATTTTAACAAATAGTGCTTCTGTATTGCAAGTAAACCCCGTGTAAACAAAAACCTCCACATGCATTTTCCTGCCGCTACGTAACAGCGCTGACGCTTAGGAGCTCTCTCGTAGTTTGATACTCGTACATAGCAAAGCACAGAAACAAAATGTTCCACTACCTATGGCGTTGCGTGGAATATGTTGTTACCTACGAATAATTATGCAAATAATGATGAATTTCTAGGCAAGTCAGTTTGTAAGGTAGTGAGTGGATCGACGATGTTCAACGCATCTGCTGGTCATTGGGGATAATTAAATACATAAACTACTTGTTTCTTAGCTTGCTTTTCTCTCCTAGCCCAATAGTTTTTGAACTGATTCAGTCGGTTTATTGCACCGTAACTTCTTGTACTTCCTTAGACCAGCGACGGTAACTCTATGCAGTGGGTTTGCTGCTTTATAGCGTTCTATCGCCCCTTATCATAGAATCAAACCTCATCCAGTGGATTTGTTAACCTCTCACTTTCTATTTTCCTTCACTCCAATAGATCTAACTTTGCTCCAGTTGGCTTATTGTTCCGCAACTTTCTTCACTTTGTTAGCTCAACGTGGCAAATTCTGATAATGTACTTTTTCAGTTCCATAACATTCTATCCTCCTTTTTCCTTGCTAGAATAAATTTTGACCCAATGCATATGTTATTCCGAAAGTTATAATCTTCCTTAGCTCATTTGAACTAAAAGGGGGCCCCTGTGATCCAATGGTTTTACTTTTCCTTAACTTATTCTCTCTTCTCTCAGCTGAATTAAATTATGATCGTGTAAGTTTGTTTCCCCAAACCGTTCAGTTCTTCCTTATCCCAATGAAGCAAACTCTGATCCAAAGGGTTTATATTATTTATATTTTCTTTGCTCTTGCCCTAGCTGTAATACATTTTTATCAGTGCATTAGAATTATTCCTAACCATTCTGTTTTCCTTCATCCAACGGAGCATACTCTGATCCAGTGGGTTCGTTCTTACTTTAGTTCCCATATTTGTTTTGCTTTTTATCCCAGCAGTGATAAATTTTGATCCAGTGGGTTCGTATTGTTTCGAATCGTTCTGTTTTCCTTAACCCAACGGAGCATACTTTGTTTTTCCTTTACTCCCTTATTTGCTTTGCTTGTATCCCAGCAGTAATAAATTTTGATCCAATGAGTTCCTATTCTTCCGAACCGTTCTGTTTTCCTTAACCCAACGGAGCATACTATGATCTAGATGGTTTTTTCTTCCTTTACTCCCATCTTTGCTTTGCTTCTATCCCAGCAGTCATAAATTTTGGTCCAATGAGTGTGCATTATTTCTGTTCTTCCTCGGTCCAGCCAGGCCAACTGTGCCGGCGCCGGCCACCCACCCGCGCCCATT
Source organism: Acheta domesticus (assembly GCA_031308135.1). Lineage (NCBI taxonomy): Eukaryota > Metazoa > Arthropoda > Insecta > Orthoptera > Gryllidae > Acheta > Acheta domesticus. Next base: position 65,048,216 of record JAHLJT010009419.1, on the reverse strand, counting down.
TTCCGCTCCGCGGGCGCGACCGCCATTTCGGGAGCGGCGCTCATTACTTGCGCTGCGAGCGCTTCATTTAAAAACACCGTTACGCACTAAACGCGCATCCGATCCCATCGCTGTTACGCCGAACTCGTAATTTATTCTTTCTCACGAAATTAATAATTCGGGAGTAATGGTTTTTCTTTTCACGATCTGCAACACACAGATAAGTACAAGAAAAGGATGAGTTATGAATTTATTCTTCTTTGTAACCTGGAACTTGTAATTTTTGACTAATGATTCGTTTTTGCATGGTCTGGAGCACATAGATAACGAGAAATGTATGTGTAATGACTTTATTTTTAAGCGTCATGTACTGCTTAACATCACATTTCCTCCATAAACGTATAGCATAACTGTCAAAAAATATGGATAGTGATCAGTAAAGCATGAACCTTGTATATGATCTTTTAATGATGGAAATCTATTGTAAGAAATACGCTCATTTCGGGATATTTAAGTGAGTGAATGGAGATTGCCCGATGTCAGGAGTTTATCCGATGGGCTGCCCGATATTATCTCTTAATGTGAAACATGTAATTTACTCTATTTTACAAAATTAACAATTTGGGCACAGTGATTACTTATTTGCCGCTTTGCAGCACACAGACAAAGGAGAGTCTTTTCATTTACTTTTCAGTTTACGAGCTTTTTCATTTACTTTCGTCATGGGCTGTTTTGCATAGTGCTTCTTTTATAATTTTTTTTCGATGATTCAAAAATTTGGGTGTGACCGTGGATTTTGTTAAACAGCAAAGCAAGGATGATGCACTTACGGGATCCCAAACTATTTTCCGGATAAGATAATTAGCTAGTGCAGAAATATTCTTTTATTGGTTACATTGGTAACTCTGATCGAAGTCAGTAAAACATGAGACTCTTAGGGAAAGTAAATGGGAATTATAATACATTTATTATTTATTTCATTAAACATATATTTGAAACAATAGAATATTAAATATAACTCATATTTCAAATTAATTTTACAGATATGAAATTCTATGAATTAAGGATAAACGATCGGATAAAATCTTCTTTGCAACCCTTGCACAACCCTTTTTGCCGTTTTGAATCCACTACAACTGGCGATTAAAATAATACTCACAATTCGCAATCACTTGTGAAGGGATGTACTTCGACAAAAAAGTGTTCGGGAGGGAAAAGTGTAGCTGACAGATGGAAGGAGACAGACGGGTGCAGTGAAATGGTTGGTAGGCTGTAGGGTATGCCTAAGTAAGGCATGGATGACTGGATCATTCTAGAACGTATAGCAACCGACAGCCGGGCACGCCCAACGACGAGCTCTGGCGGACAACGTGTACCTCTGACCGACGAGAGGGACTATTGGCCGCCGACTGCACAACTGACCGACGACTAGCACAATTGACACACGACAGGGTCGACTGGGATAACTATCGGCTAACTAACGACCGGCACAAATGACACATGACGGTAAGAAATGACCCGCAACAAAATTACTCATCGCACTGAAGTTCGACGCACAGAATCGATTGTCGCGTTGAACGGACTGACGCACTGAACGGGCTAACGGAAAAAAACAAACAGGAACTGAACTGGCAAAAATATTGACAAACGTCTCCTACTTACAGAGAAGACTAGCTGACATACAGACGCGGCTGACTCAGATGATCGGCCTCAGACACGATAGTACCGACTGGTCGAGAGTACCAGCTGACCGACAGTACCGACTAACCGATAGAACCGGCTGACTGACGGTATCGGCTGATCGACAGTACCGACTGACGGTACCGGCTAACAGACAGACAAAACCCGATGGCAGGACACAGGACCAGCTGGCAAGGTGAACTAAATAGACTTCAGTGACCAAAAGACTTCAGTGACTAAAAGACATAAGTGACTAAAAAGCATAAGTGACTAATTAACTTCAGGGTCGTAAAATTCAGGGACTAATAATGTCGACCGACTGACAGACTCGACCGACCAACAGACTCGACCGACCAACAGACTCGACCGACCAACAGACTCGACCGACCAACAGACTCGACCGACCAACAGACTCGACCGACCAACAGACTCGACCGACCAACAGACTCGACTATGCGCACGTTTTGTTGAGCAGTCTTTTTGCTTGTAGTGGTAGGAGTAGAACTTAGGTTGCGTTAATATTTTGTTAGCAATACAGAAAAATCAATTCAGCAATTCGTTTACCGTTGCAGTTGTTTTCTATAACTCGGCAACGAAATGTTGGTAATCTCGCTTTTTTCTTTTTTTCTTTTTTTCTTTTTTTTTATTCTAGACCTCAAGAAAATGTGCGCAGATAATCTTCTCCCCCATACGTTATATACAGTTTTTAAAGGTTTTTTTACCAAATAAATAAATAAACCAATATAAAATGTCTGGTATGAACGATAGACTGGAATACTAAACAGAGAGCAAGACGAGGAAATAGCTTGGCCGTCCATTGGGAGGGAACACGGAAATGACAGACCATATTTATGATCCTTGGTCTCTGGCTTTCAGCTATATCAAAAATGAATGCTAGGATGAAGAAGTAATGAGTAATAATGTGAATGTTGATGTAACAATGCTGAAATAAGAGGCATAAAAACGGAACAACCCGACAAAACCTGCAGCTATTCCGCTTTGTGCACCATAAATTTGAATTGCATCAATCGAGATTTGAATCACGGTACCCTGAGGTGGAGAATGAGCTCCCTGACCACCACCCCACGAAGGCCAGAGCATGAAACTTTTCTCGCTCCTAGCCAATTTGCTCTTGGGCGCCTGTGACGGTGGAAGACGGTAGCGGTGCCTCGCGGCGGGAGTGGCGTGCAGCCGCGCTGGCGAAAGCGATGTCGCGGCGCCGGTGTTCATTGCGTCGGATATGGCACGCGTCACCTCTCACGCGCCTTTGGTCTCACGCAACGGTCTTCAATGTATCTCAATCGCGCGACAATTAATGATGGTAGGGCAGCACATACGGGGACGTCACGTTATTTCTAACTTTTGCAAATTTTCGAGAATTCAGGGTTCAAAGGAAATGTGACCTGCGCCATTTTTTAAGTGTCCTTTGCTCGTTCCGTGGAAAAAAAATTAAAAAATGGAAAGTTTTTATTATTGTTATTCAGAAGAGTTTTATAAATTGCATTCACTTCAATTAGAGATTATTCAATTTTCCTGCAACTTTATTCATTTTTTTTCAGCAATTTTACATGGCCTTATTTAAAGATATATATTTTTAGAACAGATTTTATTCAATAAAAATTTGTGTCAATCAAAAACCTCGGGCAATCTGAAATTTCCTGAGAAAAGGAATGCATACGTTTTTATGGGTGCATCACTATTATCAACATAGGTTTAAATAAAATGGTACTAAGAGGCAGATCGAAGGTGAATACTTTCATCGAACTGGTTAGTTTTTGCGCTTCGGGCAATAATGCTTCTGTCTTTCCTCCCTGCTGCGAAAAAAACTAAAAATTATCCTGAAGGGCTCTTGCTCATTTTTTTTCACCATAGCATTCTTCACCCAATATAAACAAAAAGCAAACCAACTCTGTGACATAGAAATTACTCATATCTCTTGTCTGAGTTTGGAAATTAGGAACATCCGACACCAATTTCTGGCGACAATCCTGGGTCAATTTCCTAATGGAAAAAGGTTACAGTTTTCGTTCGTTGATAACTACCAACGTACGTTTAAATGCCGCTATTCGAGTGTATACAACTGGCAAGTGGCACATCGTTGACAAACACTCGCACCGCCTGAATTGGTTAGTTTACTGTGCGTCTCCGTAAATGCTTCACCTGGCTTTCCACAACGCTTTGAAAAAGACTCCGTTAGAGGTTCGCGGAACCGCCGCGGGGCAGCGTGGCGATCGACTGCACCTGTCGCTTGGACCGGCGCGACAGGCGTGAGCCTCGGAGCAACTCTCAACAAATACTCTCAGTTTGCTCTTCGCGTTAGCTGCCTTCGTATACGACGCACCGGAAGACTAGCCCGCTTTGGCAGAACAAGTTTGAGAGAAGGGGCCGAAAGGCGCGGAATTTCATGGTGGATCCTATACGAGAAAGGTTACGGCGACGAACATGAACTGCGCATTTGTATCCCGCTTTGGGAATGGATGTTTTGTTCAGTGTTGTGGTAACGCTTGTACAAACCACCATGAATCTCATTGAGCACCGAATTGTTTCCCTTTCCTCTCTCTAAGCGCGAATCTGGTATGAATATGTGACTGCCAGGAGTCCAGGGGATTTAGCTCCGTATTCTGCCTAAAGATCGCTACGGAAGCGCCATCTGGTCGCCAACAATCCTTCTTACTACACAGTAATAGTGCACAAGCAGCTCCACGAAATAAAGTCTGTAGCGATGCGTAAGGCAGCACAATCACCAGAACACGAAGAGCTTCTCATAAAAGCCTCTTGCTTTTTCATTAGCCTTACATTAATTAACAAGGTTTGATCTGCATAAAAATTAAATATTAATTTCTTACACTTGGATCATCGATTTTTAACAAATTTCATATTCGTGCGTGAGACTGATTCCAGTCTACTAAAAGCAATGCAAAGGACACCAGCTGTCTAAAGACCTATTGTTCAGGTAGCGGATCTCGTGTAAAAGTCGTTTTATCTCAAAGGGGAGAAACAGTTATGCGTGAGGCTAATGGTGGAGGAGAGAATAAGCAGTAAGGAGGAATGCGACTGAAATCATTCTTCCTCACAGCTGTTGTATTTTCAAATGATGAGGCATGAGAGCTTTTACTTTGTGATATAATACTAAATGTGCAGTCCGAATGAGATTTAAAACAACAATTATAATTTGTAATTGCCTAGTACAGACAAATACAAATGACAGCTACTTTGTCACAAACATACAACAGAAGAAGAAGTCGTTTGTTTCAGAAATGAAGAAGGAACGTATTATTTTTAGTAACTATATCCACAATTTTCCACTCAGCCTAAAAATCCGTTCATATTTAATGTCGATGTACTGGAATAATGTTGGTAGAATCAAAACCTCTAAATCTTGTATTTGAAAAGAAAACTGCGTTTTGGATTAGAGCCACGGTAAAAGTAATGACAAGAAACAAAAAGATGGAGACATCGACATGTAGACGTATGAGTAAACTGACAGAAGAGGGATTTGTCATATAAGGATAGCTGACAAACGATGCGAAGTCAGAGAGACAAAGGTGACAGACTTACTGACATGGAAGGTAGATCCATCAGAAAACCCAGGAGACTGACTCGTAGGATTCGCAAACTGACGGAAGATTGACGTACGTACAGAACGACCTCACAGCCACCAAATCATCATTGGTTCACGGTAGAATAGGGAGAATGATTAATGTCTTCGAAACGAACTTTTTCTAAAAGGACAACACCGTGATTTGATAATCGCAAAAACATAACGCAACCATGTCATGCCTGTAGTTTTACTTTTCATTTTATCATACTTCACATTCCATCACAATCTCTCACCATCTTACAAAAGTATAAGATACAAAAATGTGCACGCAAGGCTATTTTCTTAATGTGTGCCCTCTGTTGAGAATCTCACATCAAAAGAAAAAATAAAGAAAATGAGAATTTTCACCGAAGTTAATAGTTTCGTGATTCATGTCATTTCTTGTTTAATATGTTAAGCAAGATTATCAATTTGTATATTGCAAATACTTTTCAATGACGACTACTGAATGATAAAATACTGAAAATTTAAATATTCTCAATGGGTACTTCTGTTATTGCCTGGCACACTTTAACGCAAGCATTAACACAATGCGTGCAGTATTGCAGTAAACGTTTGAGGAAGATAGTGTAATTGCGTAGAAAATAAAAAAAGAACATTAATTATGAGTAAAACCTGTTTCTCGAGTCTGCTTCCCAGTACGTACGATGCACTCAGCAATTACGGTTGGCGTGGATTGAGGTACAAATGAAGCTGTTGGACGCCATTGCTTCACACGCGGCGTGTTTTTAGGCCAGACGCTCCTAATGAGATAAGAAGGCTCCAACTCGAAGGTTTACAGAAAATTATTGCTCTGGGGAAGAATATTTGAATTTACTCTTTTGCAAGAGCCTGCTCTAATGAATATTGATGTCTTAATTGAACAATGTAGAATTACCAGAGAAAAATAGGGGTCCCGTTACGTTTTCAATTCATAATACTTTATTTTCTCGAATAGAGGTACTTGCGTACAAATGCGCATAAGCCTAAGGTTTTTTGATGCAAATTTCGTAAAACTTTGGTACATACATCAGTCCTTGCAATATTTTTTTTAACTGCCAAATCTCTGCAATTTTGCCGTTGCTAATCCTACGAAACTTGCAGGCGGAATATAGGAAATAATTATATAAAAACATTTGACTTATTGTTTAAAAAATCAAGGAAAAATTGTTCCTCTTCGTTTTGAGATATTCTCTAATTATCCCCTCCATTTTTGTTGCATTCATGTTTGTTTTGATGAATGTTTATGAATTTGAATACAATAATCTTGACAGTGATTTGAGCTTACAATACTACTTGAAAATTAGAATTATTGGGCTACAATACCATATTTTATTAATTTGTTGCTACACTTTATTTCTGAACCAGTCTCTATAATATTTATATTTTATTAACATGTATGAAATTATTTCATACTGAGAATATAATATCCACTTCAATTCAATACAGATGTGTGAGGGTTCTTAAATAAATAATAACACAAATAATTACATAGTTACATAATGAACATCAAGAGAAATCCATTCAGTTTTTATATATTTCATAAGACTCATATCAGACAATTTGTAAATCTATTCTATTGCATTTAAGGTAGGATCTCTTCATCTGCATTTCATTAAAGAATTATGTAATTAAGATATCTGATTGCATTTGGCAGATTGCCTGTTTTTATAAATTCTCTTTCCACTCAAGACTGATATCGTGAAAACGATCGCAAACATGTTACACACGTTGTGACCACACTTGTGTGGTCACTTGCACATTACTCGCCGGAGAATAAAGGAAAGCGACATGCGCGAAAACTCATTTTAACGCAAGCTCCTTAAAAAACGTATCATTTTCATACAATTTCGTGAACAATATGTCTATCTATTTCAATGTGCGATAAGCTTGAAAACTTCACACTAGAGCAGTTTTGCCTAAAAGAAGAACTAAATATTTAAAACCATCATAAGTTTATCCTTGTTGATTAACAATTATGGAAATCTCATTTCTGAGAATCTCATTTCGATGGAACAATATAATATTTTGTCACTTGGTCGATTATTAATTTACACGTCATTTTCATTATTTATTATCAATTACAATACCTTCTCATTACGTTTAGATATTAATGTAATAGCACTATGAATAATGCAGTAAACAGAAAGCTCTGAATTGTTAGAAAACATTCGGTAGCTGAATTAACCAGGTACATAGTATTATAATACTTTTCCATTCAGGAGATACTTTTCCATGTAGGTTCCAGTAAGAATACATTGGTTTATTCTTTCTTTCCTTGTTTCTGTCTTTCTCTTTCTTTATGTATTTATCTTTTTTCTTTCTTCCTTTATTTCCATCTTCCTTTCTTATCGAAGCTTGCAGGTCATGTCTCTGTATGCACATGTCCAAGAGAGTTTAAGTAAAATGATAAATAAAAAGAAGTTCTGACAGACTCTGTGAAATTCTTTTTTCTACGTTCACGCGGATACTGTACAAACCAAGCGTTAGCCATTTCCGCTCATTTGTACCTTATGTCTTCCGTCTGCGTGCGAAAAAGGAGGATAATGTTTTTCGCCAGCGCCGTTGTGAATTTCTTCTTCCTCATGAGAGAAGCACGTGCCTTCGTTCTCACGTGACAGTATACAAGTCGCTTAATAAATTTCAATGAATGATATTATAGAGATTTAGAATCTTTTGAATCGTACTCCACACATTAGGTGTCAGAATCACATAAAGTCTGAGCTCTAGAGGTTATAACATTCTTGTGCTCGTTGATTGTTGATCTAAGAGACGGCAGAGATAACTTCCTTGAACATAAAAATATAAATCTTCAACTGGATGAATGTCATGGTCGTTACGGGTAAAAATCGTATCGTGCAATTATAATAGTGTGGCTACTTTTTATATGACTAGTGTTATCTCTCGCATCCCAGTTTCCTTGTTAAACTAGTTGTTTTGTATCAAACTCAACTTGATTGATTTTTTCCTCACATCTCTCTTCTCGGCAATTCTTATATCTTCAGTGCTCGGAATCCAGCACCAACTCTCAATGTACCTTTCTCTCTCTCCGTCTCCCACTTCCTCCGTCTCCCCGCTAGTCGACGGTAGGTCGGCGCCAGATCTCGCCATCCAGCGGGGAAAAGATCATCGCCACTTACCTAGAAAAAAAACGCACTACACTTATGGGACTAATAACTTAAGTAGTTTACGCGCCCAGAAATATAAATAAATCAATCAATCTCTCCACCTCCCTCTCCCTCCCTCCCTCTCTCCCCTCTCTCCATCACTCACAGTTATTACCTTTGCTTTGATTTCTGTAATTTCGAAGATCTGTTTGACAGTGTAGCAGTTATAAATGAGATTATGAAAATTATATTAAAGTTTTCAAAATACGCTACAATAATGATTTTTTATTACTAGTTAAAAGATATGAAGTTGTTTATTATAAGAAGAGTTCTGAAACAAGGGAGCCATTATTTATCACGAGCATATCGTGGTATTTTAGCTTTTCAATATTTTTTTATATTAATAATTTTGCGATTATTTTTAATATATCATCAAAACTATTCTCAACAAACCGAATGAGTGCCTATTTTACTGGGTTTTACGATATTTTGTATTCTGTTTTTTTTTCTGGGGGTAAGTCATCAAAATATAATATCTCACAGTATTTCTTGTCTTTCTCGGTTGTGCAGCTAGAAGTCGCATGATCGCCCGAACTATTCGATACAGTCGTGAACATGCGAATCCTAACTGCACAACCGAGAACGACGCGAAATACCGTGAGATATTCCATTCCGATGACACACCCCCACGCACCAAGGAAGAAAAACCGAAGTAAAAAACGTGTGCGTTTCCGTTGTGCGCGCAGGTCGCGGCAAGAAGAAGATGCTGAAGCAGCTGCTGCCCATCCTCCTGGCCGCCGGCGCCAAGCTGCTGCTGGTGGTGCCTCTGGGCATCGGGTTGCTGGGGCTGGTGGCCACCAAGGCGCTGCTGGTGAGCAAGCTGGCGCTGCTGCTGGCCGGAGGGCTGGCCCTGCAGAAGCTGCTGGGCGGCGGCGGGCTGGGCGGCTTCGGGCTGGGCGGCAAGGGCGGCGCCTCCGCGGGTTGGAGCGCCGGCGCCGCGCCGGCCGGCGGCTGGAGCGCGGGCGGCGGCGGCGGTGGCTACAGCTCGGGCCCCGCCGCCTCCTCCGGCTGGTCGCGCAGCCTCGACGCGCACGAGTTGGCGTACGCCGCCCAGCAGCCCGCGTCGGCGCCCGCGCCTGCGCAGTAGGGCCCTGCGTTGGCCCTGCGAAACTGGTTCTTCTCTCGACGGCGGGTTCTGCAACACTCGTGCCCACTTCATGGCGGTTTTGTGTAACGCTATGATGTAGGCTGCTGTGTGTCACAAGGGTGCTCTCCGGTGCCCGCGCATGTGACCATCAGACTGTTCTCGATGGCGGTTTTCTGACATGTCTTTCCCACTTCATGGCGGATTTATTCAACAAATGCCATGATGCAGGCTTCGGTATCCTATCTGGGTGATCTCGTACTCGAGTGGTATGATGTCACTCCCTCGGACACTTCCTTCTCTGAAAGGTGGTTTCACTCTCCCTAATGCCAGTTTTAAACAATGCTATGATGTAAGGTTCTTCGTCCTAGCAGGGTGCCCTTGTGGCCGAGCAGTATGATGTCACTATCAAAAACAAACCCACGTAGGGTTTTGTATCCTAGCAGGGGGCTCCGGCACCCACGCAGTAGGGATTAAATCCTTCAAACCTCCGCTTCCCCCACGACAGCTTCTTTCTTCAAGACGATTTCTTTCCTCAAGGGCGATTTCATATCACAGGCTTCTTTATTACGAAGGTTTCTGTATCCTAGCAGGGTGATTTTCAACTCGCGGAATATTAGATCACTAAAAAATTCGTCTCTTTCTCTCAATTGTGGATTCTTATCAGACGTTAATTCTTGACGTATGGTGCTGAATCGTAGTAAGGTGCTTCCGTTTCGTGCAGTCTGGCTTCATTCTCGGTTCCCACACCCGCTCGCGCATCCTTCCCTCAAAGACGGTATTGGACTTCAATTCTTTGTAGGAATTCACTGCATGTAATTTTACATTCGCCCCTGAGAGACTGCACTTTACATTCGCCCTTACCAAGTGCATTTTGTTCATCACGGGCGAAACTGCATTCTACATATTACATAATCAATGCTTCTACCCTGACATGAAATTTACCCACTCCCTCTTTCTTCACAACTCTCTTAACGATACAAAACTGTTTTTATTATATAAACTACTCTACGACATTCTTTATACTTTCTTTAATAGACTGCTTTTACAAAAATTAAATTAATTTGAACATTCATTCTAAAAAAACACTTTTTCTAAGCCCATACCATAAATTACTACTTACAGACTTCTGACGTACTATATTTAAATGAGTGTTACCTCAATAATAGGGGCAAATATATAAATTCTGCTGACTCATGTAGGCTGAAATGCGACATTTTATCTTAAACCCATGGTATTCATAATTTCAACTCGTTTTCACTCTGTTCTTGCCATTCATTTGCCTTATAAGAACCTGCTTATCTTTCCCTCTTTGATAACTTAATTAGACTTGGGATCGCCCTGAAAATCAGCGAAGATTTTGCTCCTCGTGAATTTTCACCTCTATGTTCCATGCAACCTGCTGCTTCGAGTGCGTGAGTCTCCTGTTTTTCTGCCTTCTCCAAATTTTCACTGCTTAATGAGTTCCTAATTAGAAATATGAAATCACGTCAGGGCTTCATACTTTCTGTGACATTGGAGTCATTCATGCCGAAGCTTTATTTTGTTCATTAACTGGCAAATCTTTGTTTTCAGCGATGCAAATCTGTATGTTATTTCAAAACATTAGGAACATTTAGGAACCGCCATTTTAATGAACCCGTTGTCCATATTCCTCCATCCCATGTTCTGCCTTTCTGGGATGATATCTGCTCAGTTGTTGTCATTTTGCAGTAAATGACAAATGTTTCATGTGCTGGAGCGTCAAGTTTTGTTTTCTAATCTAATTTATTTGGACAAATAATTTATGACAATTACATGTTTTACGTCAACTCAATGTAGATTTTAGTACATATGTTATGTTATTCTCAAAGAACAAGTTTTATTTATTAATTCGAAAACAGTGTTCGAGAGTTGTACTTTACATTAAAGGACTTGACTCATGTTTCAGCAAAGCTGCTAATACAAATTTCCTAGTCTAACTGTAGGATCAAAATAATGAAAATGTAATTAATTTCAAACAAAACGTAATTTCTTAGACAAATTAAATGAGCGTAATTCAGAGTAAATTTTACTAAAAATATGTAGTAAATGTGCATTAAAATATTGACAAAGAAGCCAGGTGTGACAGAGTTACCAGTGTAGTTTGTGACTAGACGGGTAAAATACTTTTCAAATATATGAAGTTAGAAATATGAACGATAAAATACTTAGCCAAGACATCGGGTGACTGAACCAAAGACTCTCGACTCTTTTGAGGACGTCTCGACAAAGACTGACTCACCGAATACTGATGTATTATTTAATATTTGTAAATAAACAAGTACAACATTAAAGTCTATGTTATTTCCTTTATAATTACTTGCTTTCTTTGTAAGCTCCATATCCTTCTTACTTTTCCTGAATAGAGATACTAATTTATTAATACCATTAACAGAGAAATACTTAAACCGTCGGAAAACGTAGGTTTTTTTAACCGAAAATGTGAAGAAACGTCTTAGGAAGAAGAAAGCGTTTCTGAGTCAGCTTATTTAATTAATACCTGCTGTGAAGTGAATATTTTCAGAATTTCATTATATCAGATTCATTTAATAACATAATTTTTAAAAAATATTCCAATCCTGTGGTAATGACACAATTAAGTTATAAGAAACTAAAAAGTTAACTGAAAACTGTACTTAACTGGACTGTCTAAGCAATGAGTTAAGAAGAAATGAAGATGGTACGTTTGTGTGAGTGAAATGATTAATTATTATTTTATTAGCCGTTAAGGAAATATATTTAAAATATGCTTATAGAAAGTACGAGTGAATGACCATAGAAAATATTTTATCCTCAACTCGTAAACCAGTAGAGAACAATTGAGAGTAAGAAACGCTATAAAATAACATTGAATTTTATTTTTCTTTACTGAAAAACTTATACATGTTAAGAAAAGATTAAGATGTTAATTTTCTGTCTCTCCATCGCATACATGCTGCAGTTATTGCAACTTGAAGTAAACATACATTTTTTGCTAAGAAAATTGGTCTCTAAGTTGAGTCACGTTTATTAAAAACTGGTGGAATAAGATAAATGAGGTAGCCACTGAATAGTTTTGGTCAGAGCAAACTGCGTTATAGCGACTGCGATATTACAAATATAAATGACAGCACGGAAACCATATCATACCATTCAGCATTTATAATTGTCAGAAATTTATCTTCAATCCAGAAACCATTATAATTACATCAATAGGCAAAACTTAATGTTCATATACGACCAGGTAATAAAATTATAACACGTGTTAGAGTAAGAACCCGACGATTCGAGTTTTTGAGCTAATACGTGATATAATTTTATAGAATATAAAGATAATATGTGATATAATCTAGATAGAATTAATTTGTTTTACTCTCTTGTAAATATAATAAACCTCCGGGCACCGTCGCTATGTTGCCAGGGGATTTATCATATTTACTAGGAAAACCCGGCAGTCGTTTTTCTGCCCTTCATCTGCCTCTTTCCCCTCCCATCACTCTTTCTCACTGTCTCTCCCTCCCTCCCTCACCCTGTCCTTGTCTGTCTCTGCCGCTCTCTTTCCTTCGCATTCACATTTAATTGCAGATTCTGCACATCTCCGAACAGGTGTGATAATATCGAGAAGCCCTGGACCATCAAAAATGTAATAGAATTTTTCATCCTGTAGATTACGGTGTGAGAAACGTTTCTTTGAGGCCAAAATTTTAGTTTTTAAGGCCCTAGAACACATCGTTTAAGAGTTAGGACGTAAACCTTCTCGGTGAAAAAAACATGTACAACTTTCAAGGAGATTGGTCTCATGGTATCTGTGTTTAACTGTTTTATACATACCAACATTCACTTTTATATATATGTATATTATCTCTCTCTCTCTCTCTCTCTCTCTCTCTCTCTCTCTCTATATATATATATATATATATATATATATATATATATATATATATATATAACGAGTAAAACGAATTAATTCTATCTATATTTGAGAGAGACCATGGTAATAAACATGAAATAAAAATACAAAGCGAACAAAAAAAGACCTGTGATTTTCACCGACAAATAACTTTCCTGACTAATAGTTCATTTGAGAAACACCATGCGCCAGGATAGTGCATTACGTATTGAAGGACACAATTAAACCACACAGCTCAGCCGTTTGGAATGGAATGTTAGTATAATTGAGTTAAATCCATATCAAAAAGATCAAACTCTTCAAAGGTGAGAAATAAAAAGTGAATGTGACAATACAAATGAAGTAGACTTTGCGATTAAGATCTGAAATTTATTTAACAGCTTTGTTAGAAACGAAATGACATATCGCAATCACAGGCACAAAATAAATTTAAGACAGCAGAGAACGGATGTCGGGAAATTTTCTTTTACAAATCGAACGATTACGGAATGGAATAGATTGCCTGCAAAAACCTTTGAACCCTTTCCTCAAAGTGTTAAACAGTTTAGGAAATTAATTTAGGGTATTATTAAGTAAATGAGGGAGAATAGTGGGTTATATAGCGATGCATAAGTGTTCTATTGTGAAGTGAGGTGTAGTGCAGTGTATAGCAGAGAAATAAAGAAGGAAATGTTTTCAGGTCTTAGTGAAGTGAAGTGCAGTGTAATACTAATGCAGTGTGTGTGTGTGTGTGTGTTTTCTCTCTTAATGTAATTTAATGTTTTATGAATCAGTCAGTTTTTAATATTATTATCATTATTTTACCATTACTATTACTACAATTAGTATATAATTTGCATCTTCTTCTTCTTCTTCTTATTATTATTGTTGTTGTTGTTATTATTATTATTATTACTATTAGTGGTTTTGGAGTTCTATATTACAGAAAGGCTGTGTATATTTATGTTTTTGTAATTAGCTGCCACCGGGTTATGCCCAATTGCAGTTTAAATAAATCTAATCTAATCTAATATACAATGTCCACGAAAAGAAAAGAAATTCTTTGCACATTATTACAAAGCAAATCTGATGTGGAAATTACATAAAGTATGGAGCTACTTATGAAATAAAATTATGTAATAAAGGAACCATGATACTGCATTGAAATTATGAATCATATTATAAGAGCAAATCAAAATTAATATAGTTTACTACACGTTATGAATCATATCTTAAATCATATATAAGGAAAAGAAAATATATCGCAACACTCTTACCAAACGGGCAAACATCAAAACCATGTTAAAATAAACATGTTATTCAATCAATAAGAATGACCTCCATGATTTGAAACATATCAACTTCAAAGAGTAATTATTATAGAAAGCTCATGAAGTTACATTTTGACAACTATGATATTTATAATGCATCATTATGATGCGTAAAGAAATGCAAACTACATGGCTGAGTCAAAACTTCCAGCCAACAAGGGGGAGATGCTCAGTCCACCAAAATTTCTACGCAAGTGACCGAGTGCCATGAAGATGCAAAGAAGGTACACTTGCGTTGCCTATTCTCTCCTGCTAATCCAGGGTCCACCGACTATATTACAAAAAATAATTGATTCAAATGGAGGAAGCGAGAAATAATAGGCTATTCCTGAAAAATTACAATTACTTAAATATGTTGTCTATATTGTGATTTGATATAAAATTTGATAGGATAGGAATGGCAAGCCAGAGATTAGTTCGGGAATTGATGATATACAGAGCTGAACATACAATCTGAGCATTTGAACATACAATGTTGAATTAATTAATGCTAGCAGCACCAAATTATCCCTTGAAGGTAGTTAGGGCTGTCCGGAAAATACGAGCATCAATTCGCAATGTTCCTTACACAGGAAGAGCTGTATTCAAAATGATTAGAAGGTTCACACCATGTAAAGCATTCTACATGAAGTATGTAGAATAATTTAGTGAACGATAATGAAAAGATGGCTATGAATAATACAGAGATATTTAAAATAGATAAACCGTACCCAACTGATGCAAAACATGTTATTTTTCAAAGGTTACGCGATTTTGACATTACAGTGGCGAGGTATTTAATAACTTCACCAGCCGATTATTCTAAGTCAAATAAAAATATTGTAACGAATGCGTTACGCTCGTTTAATTCCTGAATGGAAGGGATAGTTAAGTGAAAGGAGGGGCGAGGTGAATTAGATTGAAGTTTATAAACAAAAACAAACAACTCAAAGTTTGATTCCACCAATATTTTTAGATAGAATAAACTTCATTTACATTCCCGCGAGATTTGTAGTCGGTCTGGGCTGGAGCGTAGTAGGAGAGCGAGGGAATTGGAGAGAGAGAAAGAGAGAGTTGCGCAATTGCGAGAAAGATAAAAAGAAAGGAGAGAGATGGAGAAAGATAATACGTTTGTTTGGCACTTTAAATCTTGCAAGAAAATACTGCATAGTCACAATGAATTTTCTGCCGTTCGAAAATCATCGAACCTCAGCCGGAACATGCGCTCCGGGGGTTGGTAACCCCTCATTACTCCAACCGAGATGCACTCTAAGGAGATACGTATAAGGACAGAGAAACAGCGAGGCTGAGATAAAGAATTATTCGTCGTTGCTTCATCACCCATGTACGCGCTCTCCCACACGCACGCAAACCATTATTTGCTATCCCTGCCAAAAAGCAGGCTGCTTGAGCATCACTTGGACCTCTGCGAGAGCTTGGACCACTCCAAGAGCATCACTTGGACCTCTGCGATTGAGCGTAGCCCACTGCGGAAGGCAAAGAGAAGCGCCGTCCCACTGGCGCCCAGGGCATTTTAACTGGCGTTTAGACGGGGCCCTCATAGTGCCGCGCTCTGTCCTTGCTCTTTCTTGCAGGAAATAAATAAAGTCTCTTGCAAAGTTGTTGTGACGGAGCGTGGGCTGTCGTGACAAAACTAGGTACGTCAGGCGGAAAAGACTTCACGCTCTATGAATCCATAATTTGTAGTGTACATTCTACCATTACATATACTCCATTTCCGCAGATTTGGCACAAAGGCGTCACGTTTTCGTAGTGAAAATTTGCGATCGTAATGCAAAACCACACCGGGTGACAGTAGAGCTTCTAATTTGTCTACCATGTTTTCTCCTTAGTTTCAATAGGGAGTTGATAGGATCTGCAAACTTCGGGCGTGACAAACACGATGGGGGCAAAGGATCACACTGATAGGCTTTCCATAAAGTTCCCCTAAAATAAAAAATAAACATTTTCCGCAATTTGTGAGAAATACCAAATCCTCTACAATCAAATATTATTAATTGTAGTGGTAATATTAACTAAAAGCTGCTGCTAAGTAAATCGTTAAAATTGATGTAGTCTTTTCTCTTCCCCAATTAGTTTTGTCCTGTAAATCACGGCGGGCCCAAAAGCCTATTCAGTAACGTTTGTTTCTTCGTTCCTGCAAGAAGGAGAAAGAGTATTTCCTACTACTGTGAGCGCCTACACTAGTTTAAATGGGAGTTTAAAAGCCCTGGTTCTACCAGTGCAAGTCTGCACCGACCTGAAACATAAAACCACCGCGCCGGCGGCGAGCCCCAAGCGTAAACTTGCACTACATCTCAGGCAGGTGCATCTTACGGAGAGACTCAGACCCATCAGTTCCATTAGGAAGACAGGGAGAGGTAGGTCACGGCACCAACTGATATCACTTCTGTACCTCTCACTTGGAGGCCCTGGGGTTCGACTTCTGACGGTGGCAGGATTTTCAACACTAACTTGTCAGCTAGGTCGAATTCAGTCGCTATCTGCTGGAGAATAGCGGCTGGTTGCTCTCATCGATAGTTTTCTCCTATCAACACCAGGCGAATGCCGGAACAGTACCCTAATAAACGGATAACGAAACGCACACGATCTTTCCTTCCTCTTCTTTGTCCTAACTTCCCCCTTCTTACACATACTTACACTAACATGCACTACACTATCACACATGCCGGGAGACCGGTCGGGAGCTTAGAGCTTGTCTCGGCTGGGGCGGCGCAGCACTAGTGGGAGATGCCTGGTTGGGGAAAACCCCGCTAACCGACGGTAGATCGGGGCCGGATGTCGCCGTCCAGAGGGGAAGATCGCAGCCGTCACCACTACCACCACCACCACAAATGCTAAAGAATGCACTACACTTGCGGGAATAACGACCTCAGCACTCGACGCACCCGGAACCACTAGATGACCGCCCTCATTTTGTGATTTCAAATGGATGAACTCTAGTGGTGCTCACAGCCACGTAATTGGAAATATTCTACTGTACATATAAAGAGTTGGCATTCTTTTAGGACATCTGGCTACATAGAAACTGGTTTTGTACCCTTGAACCCTTGAACTGGTTTTGTACCCTGCTGGGTATCTGTTATTACTATTGCTTCACATTAAGTCTCCTGTAGGTAGAGCTCTAATTTACGCCTGGGCATCTCAAGTAGGCGGATCACTTTACACTTGTTATGACCTTGCCCAACGTTTCCAGGTATTACCCCCAGTGGGGCACCACCCCCAGCTAGATGAAGCTCTAAGTTCCAAACTGGTCTCTCGACATGTGTGGTAGAGTAGTGCCTGTAAGTGTACATGTATAAGGGTAGGGAAAAGGAGGGTACATGGAGAAAGAAGGGAAAATTGCTCCCGTTTAGTAGGGTACTGGTTCGGCATTCATGTGATATTGATTAGGGAAGCCATGAAAAACAACCGATCAGAGAAACCGCAATTCTTCTCCAGAGAGAGACTCAATTTGACGTAGCTTATGAATAAGCTGCGGATTTATAGGCACGAAAAACTGTAGAAATAGGCAGGCAAAACAAGCACCTAAAATGTAAAATAGGCATTGAAAAATGTAAAACGGGCATTTAAAATATCAAAATAGGCATTTAAAAGGCATTATATATTTTTCTTATCCTTATTTACGTTCTTGAGTAGTGGCTATGATGAAAACTACACTGAAACATTATTTCAAATTCCAAAAGGAGGGCGGTCTTTGTGACTTGAAACTCAAGATGATATGGTGGCGTGGACTTTGACAATTCAATTGATTGATTGTTACGACGTTAGAAACGCTAGGACTCCAAATAACAACTGCTGCCCTGGCTCGTCTCAGCCAGACCGAATTCTTGCAATTGAGCTGCCCTGATTTACACTACCTCCTCGCTGGCACACAAAACAAAACGGCAATATTTCCTCCATAGAGAGGCCTCTCAAGTGCAGTCACTAGCAATGTACGAGCAGCCGCTTGCAGTGCAGTCGTAAAGTTCCCGTAAGAAGACGGACGCATCAGATCTGGCAATGAGCCCCACTTGCACCCAGGAACAAGGAAACTATTAAGCGCATATTTCGCGGGTGCGCTGCCTCGATGAATCTTTCCGGCTGCTGGCTGCTGCCGGGGCGCTCCCGAACGGGCTACCACATCATTGCACGCACCACTGCATGAAGTACTGCACGCAACTCGGCACTCCTCCCGAAAGAATAAGTTGCTGAAACCGTAATTGGGTATGACTTGGTGGTACTCACGATATTTCAACAAATAATTTTCATTATCGCACAAAAATACAATAAAACTTTAATAGTACTTAAATGACTGAATATTCTTTATTCGATAATACCTTACACTCCACTGTACTTATAATACATTCGTTATAGAGTAAGTAAAATTATGTAACTAATCATAAAGAGTTACATTATGTAACTAAAGGGTTCTTAAATTGCACTTTTGAAAGTTTTGCAAACAGTTTCCAGATTAATTGTGTCTTTCTGTAACTCGTTGTATCTGTTAAGAAATATTTGCTGATTTCCACTCTCTACTACATGAATTGGGTTTTTTCTTTGCAATCCTTTGCACTAAAATATGTAAGTAAAAAATATATTTCTTGCAAAGCTACGTTTCTTGTAGATTTTTTCCATTGCTCTCCTTTAATTGCCCATCAACCTTTTCGCCATGGCCCTGAAGGGTACGTTATCATCAATACTGAATTATTTTCTACTTTTTTCTTTGTGTAACATGAGTGCGTACAAATAGCTCAGTAGTTGAACAAATTGATAAAGAATATGCGTATAATCAGTGCTCTTCCATAAAAGGAATTCTTTAAATGGCAATTTTAAAGACGTCGAACGCTACAAAAATTTCTTCCGGCGCCGAACTTTTATTGCCTACCAGCAACGTTCCCGCGACCATTCCTCCAAACAGGATTTATTTCCCTAATAAACTCGCTTTTTCTCGGGTACATGTAATAATAATAATAATAATAATAATAATAATAATATATAAAATATATTAAAACTTCCTAGATCATTAAACGACCGAGGGATGGACAAGAGTATTATCATCGCTCTTCAAAACTCAGCCATCATCAATACGTGCTCATTGGTCAGGAGGTTCATGGGAGGACGTGTGGAATTCTGAAACTTTTAAATATGGCTGGTATTATGTTATTTTAAGTTATGATATTTTATATTTATTTTATTAATAATTAATAAATAGTATATAATTATTATAGGATGTTGTCAACGTAAAACAAATCAGAGTTTACAACCAGGTTTACAACCCTAGAGTGTAAAATTGGAATCAGCATTAAATGATGAGCCCTCCAATAGAAAGTAATGTGCACCTACCCCGATAATCATAACTGAGCCCGGGTGGGATGCGTGGCCCCTTGAAGGCCGATTCGCGAAACAAAAAAATAGCATAAGGCATGGAATGATGATTGGGGTCTCAATCGTTGATTAACATCAGGAAAAGAAAGCTGAGATGTTAGTCACCTTTACTCTTCTTACGTTTCGTGGAGCGCATCTCTGCATCTCCAAGCTCTAAAGAAATATTAAGATATTTACAAAAAATAATTGGAAATCATGGACAATTTAGAGCATGTTTGTAGAACGAGTATGCTGTTATCAAGGGAGATGGGAGTGTTCTTCCTTCATTGGATGATGAGATCCGGCGTCACCTTAAATATTGGCTTGCGGCTGTTTTCAATCTAGGTATCTCACCAGTGGAGCACCACCCCAACCGGGACAAGCTCTAAGCTCCCGACTAGTCCCGGCATGTGTGATGGTGTATTAGGAACAAGTAAAAGCTATTGATCATATCGTCTCGTCTTCTAATTCTAGCAAAGACCGAATACTTGAAACACGACAGGGTGTTTGATTACCTCCACTGGCAAATCTGCACAGACCTCGAAGTTCCAAACATATGCTTCAAATGGTACGAAAACTCACCAAAACCGGCGATGTCTGTTGGTCTGTGTACAATTTTGTACGGCCAACAAATTCAAACTGATCGCTGGATAGCGACAAACAAACTGGATATTGCTCTACGGGATTTGGAGTAAAAGCGGGTCTCCTTGTAGATGTTGCTATGCCGTCTGCTCAAAACGTCGCAACCAAGGAGGCAGAGAAACGTCATAAATACAAGAGTTTGGAATTTGAAATCAGCCGAATGTGGGGCGTAATAGCACAGGTCATCCTGATATTTTTCGGCGCTCTGAGATTTGTTCCGTAAAATTTGTGTAACAACTTGTCTAAACTTCCAGATCACTAAAAAGTGATTGCAACCCCGGAGTAGACTTTATAATTAACCGACTCACAGCATCTTTAGCCGTGAATAATAATAATAATTTCATTAGAGGATGAGGCTCAGGTCCTAAGGACCACCAGGATGAATATTCATTTATACAGAATTGAAACATTTCATAAATGAGGGTAATTTATAAACCTATGACCAGAAAAATTCAAATCAAGAGACCATTTGAACGTAGAGTTTTAAGTAATTAAGTAAACTCAGAAAAAACACAATGAGGATCGCGACTTAGAACCGAACATTACGGTTTGGAAAAGGAATATTCATAGAAGTGGGAGGGAGGATTCAGTGCTTGAGTATAAGGGGTCATGAAAGAAGAAAATGAAAAAGAGATTTGATGGAGAAAGCAGAGGGAGAAGAGACGAAGAAGAGGAGAAGATGTATGTCTGAGAAGGAGAGAGGATTTATGTCTGGGAGTGCAAATCAAGAGACCTACTCGCTGTACAAAGTAAAGGATTAGGTAAACCTAGAGATAACTTCAATCAGTAAGCACATTAACTCTAACGAAGGATTAATAGGAACCTAGTCTTTATAAAAAACGTATTGACATTGATCCAAACACTCAAAGTCGATATTTTAGCAATTAAAACGGTTTTGACAGTACCCGAAGCGTGTTGGCCCTTGTAAATTCCTTTTAGCCATGATGTCTTTAAGGATGGATGTGTGGCTGTATGAGCGTGTCACGGGTAACTCAGATTAGAATCATGTATTAGAATCATTATAATCATAACTTTTAAGACAAATACAGAGGTCCGAAGGTCCATTAGGGTCATTTTAAAAATATTGAACTTTAGTGCAAGTGGCGAGGAAATATTTGCTATTAGGTATTGTCCACAATACTTCGAAAGCCTTAAAAATTATTATGACCCAAAGTACGGGAGATGTAACAATAGGATAAGTTATGTCTTTGTCTTCAATATCTAACACGTACATTCCTTTGCCCATTAGTCTTACGTTGCGACGGTTGGGAAATAAACACTATATTTTAAATGTAAAGTGATACATTTCATTCATTGTTTGCACCTAAGCTACAATAGCGAGAACTTCAGTAGCCGTCATATCATTGAAATTTGTGAAATAATTAAAGTTATTACTTCCTACGTTGTTCCATTTCCTCAAAATTAATCCTATACCCACATTCTGAATTTCACAAAAATATGACAACAAAAAGTTTTGATATGTCAAGGATTCCTTAATTTCTTTTGATCTAGGCCCAGATGTAATAACACAGGGAATGACACAGAAGAAAAAATTCTACAGAAATACCACGGAAAATGAAATAAGAAAATAAAACACGAAATTGAAAGCTTCGAATACACACCATACGATTTTAATCAGGAAGTAAATAATTTTTAAGAAAAATTACACGAATCATATTCACGGTTCCTTTGGGGACAACTACTTACTTTGGGGACTACAACTTCGGGGAAGAAATACTTATATCTTCGTCTCACCAGTGTTGTCAAGGACAATGCCACAAGTGGGAGCCTGTGGCACGAGTGGCACGTCGAAATCGCCCCTTCACGCAGTTCGTCACCCCGCCACCAGAGACAACGCCATCCCTATTGTAAAACAGCGGGGTTTCCTTTCCCAACGCTAGTTGCGGAGAGTAACTAGTGGCATGCTACGGAGCCACTGCCACCAGTAGAAGACCTTGATACCATTGGTCTGCACCATAGAACCGGAAGACAAGCTCAGACACTCCTGCGTAGGGTACCATTCTAACACACGACCGTTGGCCCCACGGCGTAAAGTCCGTACGTGCTCAAACCACGCTAACGATCCAGGCTAGAAAAGGCCACGATGCATTAAATTATGTTATAATACACATCATATTATATTAATCTTAAATACTACTTGAAAATTAAAGACAGCCCCACATTCGCAGACGAACAAGGAAACTGCAGAGCGCATTTACGCCGGCCCGCCTTCGCCAATCTTTCCGGAGCGTTGGCAGCTAAACCGGCTGGCACCACTGTGCGCGTTGCAACGCGCCTCCGTCGAGGATTCCATCAGGCAAAAGAACTATTCCACTTGAAAAACATAAATTTGAAAGGACTGAGGCATTTCTGTAATTTTTGTAAGCCGGAGGACAATCCAAGAGTTTGGTGAATTCAGGCACTTCTAAGTTTCTTTTTATATTTATTCACATAAAGCGTAAGTTTCTCGAATTTTCTCTGTGTCCAGCAGATTATTTACACAGTTTTATTGATAAAGTTTAAAAAATCTCATTATATTGACTGGACTTTCTTCACTGCTATTATTAATGAATGTATTCTACTAAGTGCCAGAAAATCAACTAACGATGATGCTAATATTAGGGATTATGATGATTAACTGCAATGTATTTATCACAATTCTGTTTCTGAACAATTAGTATTAGAAGTACAGATATTTCTTCTTTTCTTCACGAGCATACACACTGTTTCATCTTCATTCATATTAAATCTTCCCATCACCTCCTTGGACGACGAGTATTTCTTCCTTTTTGTCGGTGGTTCTGTAGAATTGTCTTCGGCAGCTGTTTGCATCCTTTCTACATATTGGGGTCAGGATTTTTAATAGTCATTAATTTTCTTTTATAGTCTATTAAAGACTACCTACGCCTAGTTCTGCGTAGATTTTTCCTTCTTCTCTTTGTAAGCCCATATCCAGCAACGACCTCAGAAATCCCATTTGATCAGTATCGAAATTTCAGATTTCATAATATTGATGATTTATTCTTCATTTTATTGATGGAATAGATACTAAAATGTCGATACCGCATCGGGAATCGCAATATCTCTTGAGACGTGATACTATGTGGCGACGTCTTTCTCCACTTCCAAGTGTCGTGGCTGCAAGGGTTTCAATGGCCGGGGCGTGGCGCGGAGGGCAGAGGCGGGGGGAGGGAGTTGGCGGCTCGGGTTGGCGCCGCTGCCAAACGACGCGTTGGCGCCGCCCAAATTCCTTGCACCAACGCACCTGCTCCATCTCAACGACCCAACCTCCTGCCGTTTCCCTCAGTCGCCATTCGTTCGATTTGCCAGACGCATCCTGCATTCTCTAAAACAGACATCGCCAAACAGTCGATCGCGAGCTACTAAGTAGCTCGCGGAGAAATTTTTGAGAGCTCGCAGTGACACGCTCAGGTTGTCTAACCTGGAGTTGCTCTTCTGAGAGACATACTACCGATGAAAACAGCTCCTTGCATGATACTTGCAGACTCCTCTGATTAGTAAATTTCGATGGTTTCTTATATCAATATAAGCGTCACCTCCAGGCATAATAGAAGCGTCATGTCCAAGCATAAGAAATATTCACTACACTAATGGGACTATTAGTCATAGCAGTTAACGTGGCCGGAAAAATCAATCATTGAACAAAAAATTCCAGAAGTTCTCAGCCACAGTATGTGCGTAAAACGTGTAGGTTGTCCCATTATTCTATTCATGCATTTCTTTTTTTACAAAAACAAATCAGACGCACCGTGCTCTGCCCTTCACTCAACTCTCCTCTCTTCTCCTCTCCTCTCCTTTCCTCTCACCATCTTCTGAGTGGTAAGAGCAGCGCTAGAAGCGACGCGTTGGCTGAACTCAATGTAGTGAAAAAAATATTAGTACATACATGGAAACATCGGTCTGACAGGCACCAAGTGAAATTGATTTATGCAATAATGGGCGACATGAGTGGGCGAGAGCGTTGACAGTCATAGTAGCTTCTTCCTTGACCCTCTTCTATCACTCGGCTGAGTTTTGTTTAGTTCTGCTACAGCGGTCGACATTTAAGGGGCAGTTTTGGATATCGTGGCGGTCTGTTTTTCTCTTTCCGTATTTTTCGCAGTGGTTTGTGAGACCGTTTGTTTCTCTTAGCCCGAGAGAGGTGGTGCGGGGTCCCTGTGACCCCATGCATCTTTGCTTAGCTGCAGTTGCCTAAATTTGCGAGACAGAAGCTTTACATTTCACATACCTTTCACCACATTCTTTAGCTTTTGTTTGAAAGATATAAGCACTTCGCGACAGCTCAAGGGGTTCCTGAAAGAGCGATAACAGTCGAGCCGTCGTGCAAAATGATGTCTGACCCCCCGCCCCCACTTCCGTCGGCAGTGCGAAGAGCTTGCAGCAATGCTTCATTCGTGCCGGTACATTGATAGAGTGTGTCAGCGTGAAGTGTATTGTTTATTTATTTGACATTACGAATAATTTTAGCAGAACTAAACTTTTTGTGCTAAATTCAGAAAACAAGTTTGTAAAGATCATCGCGATGTTTTATGTAAACAATGTAGTTCTGTGAGAAGAATAATAAATTGTTGACATGCAACATGTTTCTTTCCAAATTTTAGATGCAATAATTAATTTATAAATATTTGTGACACCACTACAAACATCATAAATTTTGTACTTTTCTAAGTTGTGTTGTTTGACTTACAACCATTTTCAATCCATTGTTTACTTATTTTTGTGTGAGAATGTTAGAAAATGAAACTTATTGAATTTTCAGAAACCTTTGTCTTTGGAATATTCAAGAAAATGTAAATGGGGTCACTGTGGCGAGCCACCATTACTCCACACCGTATATAAAATTAAAGATAAATGATAATTTTGGCCTTTTATTTTTGCAATTCCTCATTTGCATGTTTGTTTATACTATTGCATTGTGTTAATACTACCTTATAAATAATTGATCATTTTTATAATAACTAATTTCACACTTACTTGTTGCTAGATATAATATTATAAAGAAATAACTTAAAGGGGTCAGGAAGGTCCCCGCGCTACCTTTAACGTAACTCCGGCAACCGCCACCTCTCTAGGGTTAGTAGTGGTCTGTGAGACGAGTGTTTGCATAAACGCTCTTGGGCGATTTACTCAAATATTTATTTAATATTTTTACTTGCAAAATATTGTAATGGATCGCCCAATTCCCTCGAACGATCCCAGCTCAAGAAGAGAAAAATTTAGAACCCTACTCAAGCTATGCTTTCTTTTTCTTGTATGTAAACCTATTAAAGGATCTAACTGCAATGTCCCCTTAGACAATTGATTTCATTTTGCAGAAGTTATTGTTGAACTGATGAAGAGAAAATTAACTTGTTGGGACAGTTTAAAAGGAAAAAAATATTCCAGATGAATTCCTTGCTAGCCCACAAAGACAAGTTTGATCAACCCTGTACGGATTTAGAGAACGGAGGAGGCTGTACGGATTTAAAGGAAATTTCAATGTTTTACAACATTTAAAAATTTTTCCAATAATATCAATGTTTTTCAACAATTTCAATGTTTTAAAAAATTCCGATCTTCAACAATTTCAATATTTTTCCATTGTTTTCATGTTTTTATAATATATATTATATTTTAGAATACTCTGAAGACAGAAGAATTGATTAAAACAGGTCTATAATTTATTTTACCTTTACATCCCACATTCAACGCCAATAACAAATGGCGGTCTCTGAGACTGGTGTTTCTCTTTGCGTGATAAAAATCATGTTAAGTGTTAAGGAATAAGTGTTAAGGACATGAAATTGTGAACTAACGAGTAGTCCGACGGTACACTAACACAGTTTTAGAAATACGACGACAAATCAACAGTACATTTTCAGACACACTTTTGCATCTTTCTGCGGAATGATTTCTCTCCCACTGTACCATGCTTCAAAAAACACGAGAGTTGCATCAGGTATAGCATGTTTTCTGTTCCGAAAACCATAGTTTGTAAAATGCAGTACACAAAATGGTTTTACGTTCTAGTCTTACGACGTAAGGAGATAAATTATTGTAATTGTACACCGGAAATAGGCGATTCTTTGACAAAAAGATTTTTATTACCGAATCATAGTTACGCAAAAGTAAATAATTTTTGCTTGTAAAGGGAGTAAATGTGTTGAAAAAAGACTTTTTGATATAAGGTCTTGTAAAATTTTTCAAAAATACAAGTAGTTTTATGTAATAATTGCGTGGAATATAGGCAAATTTTAATAAATTATTTTGTCGCAAAATACTTCAAATTTTTCATTTCAATTTTCTCCTAGTATGTATCAATGAACAGTAACAAATTGGTGTTAGCCACATTTTCATTGAACTGTTCTTTCAATAATGCAAAAAATTAACATTGTAAAAGTCCAACATTCAAGATAAAGATTTTTGTCTTATACGAAATTATGTAAGCTCAGAGATTAAATAAATTTCATGTAGAAATTTTTGAAGAAAACAATAATTTTCGCTTGAAATAATGTTTCAATAATTTATGTTTGAAATTAATGCAATTTATAATCATTTTCATAGACTCGACTGCAATTTTTTTGTTTATGTTTTCTTCGCAATGAAACAGACGTTTAAAATGGGGCAGATCTCATTTTTGTTGAACTTTCTGAATTCTCGAAAATTGTGGAGTTAGAAATAATGTAATAAATTACGTAATGTTGTAGCCTCGCTAGTTTATTTTTCATTAAAATTTTAATAACTTCCAAAAACAAGATGTCAAAATAATTTGCCAGGTGTCTACTTTCCAAAAAAGAAAGTGGGCATCATATCTTGAGACTACCAAATTATAACCGCTCATTTTAGTTCTTTATTTATTGGCTTTCACTGTGGTAACCGCATGGTTTTATCACTTCGCCTGGCATTATTTTCCTACAGCCCCTTTGTATGAAAATGCGGAAAGTTTTCATCCACGAAATTTGCGGTAAACGCTTCTATTACCCGCTTCACGCATGTCAGGGAGCAAACGCAAGACGCGAACTTCGCGCACCCCTCCCCCCCCTTCCGCGTGCGCTGCCCTACTTGCGACGCGCGCTCCAGGTGGTTCCGGCGCGCGTCCACGCCAGCGTGACCCCGCCCCTCCGCGCCACGCCCCTCGCCGGGAAAGGCATGCTCCAGGGCGCCCATATCCGCCTGCGCCGGGTGCCCTACTCCGCCCGCGGCGCGGCGAGGGGCTCCCTGCTCAAGGGGCGTGCAACAGGGACGCCCCTGGTTTTCATTTAGGCACTTAACTCGTCTTTCTCTCTTTCACCTTCTGTTGTTTTATTCTCTTCACTAGCTGAAGTACCCGGCGTTGCCCGGGCATCATTACAAAATATTATTAGACAGGAAGACTAATTTCATCTTTTCATGCCATGCGGCTGGGCCTACATCTATATCTTTCATTGTATCTCTTCTCCGCTCTACTTCTTCCTGCCATGATCTGTCCGTCTCCGTCCCGATAGCCATGTGTTGTCTTGACCCCCAACTGGAAAGTTCCAATCTACCTTCCTCACTTTTCTTCAAAAAAATATTTTTTTATTTAAAGTTCCAGCTCCAATATATTTTTCACTTTATAACGAAAAACAATAAACAAATCTAAATTACAAAATAAAATACTTGTACACTCACGTATATTATTTTTGTGGAGTTTTCTATATTGTACTAAAGCTATTAATAAATAGTCACCTTGTAAAACTTACTCTCTTTTATATTTTTTCATTTATATTCATAAAGAAAGATTTGAAACTGATCTGCGAACTCTTAACCTTGACGGGACTTCCTATTGTAAGCGGAGTATATCATGTGAGAGTTCTCACACGAGGACGCTAGAAGGTAGATTTCAAGCGCGATATAGACGTAGATGTCCAAACATAATTGTTGAATCATAAATACAAAAGTAAATGAAAAATTGGGGGTCAAGACAACACATGGCTATCGGGACGGAGACGGACAGATCATGGCAGGAAGGAGAAGGGCGGAGAAGAGATACAATGAAAGATAGAGATGTAGGCCCAGCCGCATGGCATGAAAAAATGGAATTAGTTTTCCTGTCTAATAATATTCTGTAATAATGCCCGGGCAACGCCGGATACTTCAGCTAGTACACAATAAATTGACAATGTACTGAACCACTTAACAAATCAATATTAACTTCATCAGAAGTGCTAGAGACTACTGATATTGAAATTTGAATAATGAAATAGAAAACCAAGGACTCCAAGAATATTTTATTTGCATCGACAAATATTTTTATATAAATTAATATTTGCCTATTTTTTGTACAAAAAATGAATGATTGCATTAATTGGGAGAAATTGATATACAAAAAAACACATTTATTAGTCTCCACATTTAAATAACCGTTGTTGCATTACATATCACTGCACTACTTAGTCTCTAGCTCATAATTAAACAAAGTTCAACAGGGTCAAAATTAACTGCAAAGAAGACAACTGGCATGTGAAGAAAATGTAATTACAACAAATGTACAGAATCACTGAAGAATGTTTTATGTAAAACGACACATTTTGTAAATTAAACCAAAGCTTCAGGGTACACCACATTGGCAGTTTCATTATTTTTTGGAAGAAGCAAGAATTGGTTATCTTTTGACCCAACACGGGAGAGTGCTACATACAGCTGACCGTGAGAAAAGACGCTTTCTCTAAGATCGACACCAACAAACTTGAAGGATTGTCTTTGTGCTTTATTTATTGTCATAGCGAAGCATGGTTTAATGGGAAACTGCAGCCTTTTAAATTGAAAAGGTAAATCAGACGGAATCATAGGAATTCTGGGTATTAGAGCATTTTCACCAGATGCTGGACCAGTAAGAATTCTGGTGTGTAAAATATTGTTGGCAAACTTAATTATTTGAAGTCGTGTTCCATTACAAAGTTTTGGGGCATTGAGGTTACGAAGTAATATAATAGGTGTACCAATTTTCAAATTTAATATATGTGGTGGAAGACCTGCTGAGTTGAGCGAATTTAAAAATTCTGATGGATAATGAACACTCTCGTCATCTTTCAGAACAGTGTCAAATGATCGATATTCTTTTTTTTCTGCTTGAAAGCGCTGTAGGATTTGATGATTAATTTCATCTACCACATTTTTTGGAGACAGTATAACTCTTTCACAAAACCATGAGTGTGTCTTATTTAGGATTGTTTGCACATCCTCTTATATCTTCACGTGACCATACCGATGATCTACTAATATATTTTGACTATTGATATTGGTAACTGAACCGCTTCCAACTGCGAGAAGCAATGCTGCAAATTGCGCAGAATCTGAGTCATCAGTTAACAAAGTCCTCATGTTTGTACTGAGAGTCATTATTTTAACATTCTGCCAAATTGGGGATGTCTTTAAGCTTGCTTTGATTGTATCAGCTCTAGTGCCTTTAGCAATTACAGGCAAGGTTTGCCGGAAGTCAGAAAATACAACAGTAACTCCTCCCATTAATTTGGAAGATGATCGTACATCCCGTAACATTCTGTCAACAGCTTCTGTTCTCATGGTGCACTCATCCCAGATAATTAATACTGAATCACGAAAAATCTTTGCAATAGAACTATTCTTACTAACATTACACGTTGCTTGTTCTATAAAAGTTGTGTTCAAAGATAATTTAAAGGTAGAATGTGCTGTTCTCCCACCTTTTAATAATGTTGCTGCGATTCCAGAAGACGCGACTGCAATGACAGTTTTTCTCTCTGATCTACATTTATCAATAAGTAAATTGATTACCAACGTTTTACCGGTGCCTCCAGGGGCATCAATGAAGAACAGGATACCATTGTCATTTTGAACACTGTCAGTAACTGCGCTGAAGATTGTTCTTTGATCAGGAACTAATTTTGGCAAATTTTCTTTTAGGTATCGATGCACATCACACATACTATATGTATCTCTTGTATAGTCAGAACTTTGTCTACTTGGCTCAAGAATACCAAAATCACAAAGTCGCTTATCACTGAAAGATGCAATAATGTCTTCTAGAATAATTAATCCTTCATTGAATACATCCACTGAGAATGGTAAATCTTGGTTGTCTTCATGCAAACGCTTTTGAAAAAGAATATCCTCACACATGACTTCCTTGAATTCACACCACAAACTGCTTGGATCAGATGGCTGACAGAATACCAATAGTATCGCAAATAGTTCACGAATATGTGATGGTGACTGTGTAAGTGCAGCATCACTCAGCGTGTGTTTCCAATGCTCATCATTTTCTATGAGGCCCAGTTTCTTACACGCTGTCTGGGAAGAAGGCTGTACAATACTGTTCACTGTTTTTAGCATAGCAAAAGAAGTTTGACCACGAATGTGATGTAGAAGCAGACGAAGGTAATAGCATTCTGTGAAGTTTGGATGCACAGTGTAAACTCTTCCAAGAGCAGCATCTTTCCTTACACCCAAATGCCCTGCAACCAGTTGTCCACGTTTCCTTCTCTGCCAATTTTTATTTCTCCAGACATAAAATGCAATAAAGAAGAGGATCTTCTTCTTTATTGGGTATCTCAGCACTAATAATTAAGTCAATTTCATCTGGTTGTATTTTTCTTTGAAGCCAAATCAGAATATGAGCATGGGGCAATCCTCTTTTTTGCCATTCTATTGTTGACATATGGCATACAGTTGTGCCAAAAATGTGGTTTTTGGTGATCAAATTCATCAAGTTTTGGTATTTCAGATGAAATACACATGAAATAATATCATGTCTGTCATGAGGATTCTGTCCCACATACAATTCATGTCTGATTTCTGGCCATTCGGGGTTGCACGTCATTGTAATAAAAAGATCAGGGCGACCATGGTGTCCCACGTATGTCATAGCATCCTGGGTTTTTTTCATGGAGGTACCTTGGTGAACCAGTAAAAGTAGATGGTAAAATGACCTGCTGTCCAATATTTTGTGGATTTATGTTAGCGTCATTGTTAATTGCATCTCGAAGATGAATGTAGTTCTCTGCTCTTAATGTTTTTTGATTTTGATTGATATATCCAAGTCTTTCTGTAATCATATTAGCAGCCATGTCAACAACAAACTGATTCAATAATTGCTGGAACATTAGCAGAAAATTCACTGTACCTTCCCTCACCATAAATCTATAAGAATAGTATTGCATGCAAGATATTTTCTTTGAAAGGTTTTGGTTTCCTCTTCCTGAAATTATTTGTGGAATATTAATACAATACCCATCTTCTCCATTAACAAATATGAGAGGATACTGAAGAGGGTCGTAAGCACGATGTAACTCTGAAACACGCTGTAACCTTCCATTTCTACTGTGCAATACAATATCTCGGTGCCCTTTATCTTCATCCACCAGTAATATAGCCAATTCATTTGTTGTTGGTTGGTTGAAACAGCCTCTGTGATAATTGACAGGGATAATGTCAGCTCGGATAAGGATTTTGTAATCCAGAATATTTGGAGGTGCTTGTTCTATGGCAGCCTTGAAACTTTTAATATACTGATTGTGTGTGTGCAACATACTCTGTATCATTTGTACAATTTCTAGATTTAAATTAGGTACAATATTTTGACGCAAAGACATTTGGTCTGCTTCAGAAAGGAAATACACCTGCAGAAATCCAGGGTTCGTTGTTGGAAGTAAACTACCAATGCGATGATAAATTTGGCCCTGAATTTTGAATGTAGGCATGTAAAATCCTTCTTTATGTTCTGTACAGCCAAAAGATGTCATCTGGAAAAGACAGTTGTATTGTCTCAAATGGCGTAGGAAATGCTTTGATAATGGATGTTCACCAAGTAGCAGGCTTTTCAAAATGTCATGAGGCTACACTAAAGGCCTTAACTTTACTTTCCCATTAGAACTACACATGCTATTATGTTCGAATGCCCATTTTTTTGCTCCACAAAACATACATTTTCCATATGACCAATCTGAATATCTGGACTATGCAAATAATCAAATTGGGGATCACAATGAAAAGCTGAGCTGCTTCCTAGGGAATTACTGAAATTGACTTCTCCCCTTGTAGTGTTGTCGTCTTCAGTAAGTTGCTCTTGCCTTTGTGTAGCCGATTCTGAACTTTTATATTCAGCCCATCTTTTCGCACTTTTAGTATGTTTTGACAAATGCGTCTTCCGCTTCACCATTGTTTTCAACAATTTAGAATTCACAAATTTCTGTAAATAAGAGGTTATTCTGAAAATATACGATATCTATGTCATGTGCATTGTACATTACTATACATTCTGTACTTTTTACTATCTCTACCTAACTCAACTACATTGTACATTATTGTACTTTTTACGCTCTCAACCTAACTACTGCCAACTACCTTATACTGTATATTATTACTTAATACATGTACATGTACATTGACATTCCTTACCACTGTTGTTACGGCTGTCTTTCAAACGATACACAAACGTTCTGAACTAACATTCACGGACATGTGTAAATAGCCGTATTCAAACCCCAACGAATTTCGTAATAATTCTGGCTGTTGATGAAATGAGCAGTAGATCTCAGACATCCTCAGTTTTCACGAAGAGTGCGCCTCAGGTGGCGCAAAGCTAAACTATTAACATTGATGCATTCTTGAATCTACGATGTAATGCTAGTCGAAAAATGTCCAGAAAAGTAATTATTTTGTGAATATGTTAAGGTTTATGGTTGTAAATCATAGCCTATGTTACTCCAGACCTTTAAAGGAAGCTAGTATAAAAGTTTCATCAGTATTGGTTCAGTAGATTCAGAGATTATCGCGCTGTAAGTCAGTGCAGTTCTGTCTTTATATATTAGTATAGATATAGATTTTATTATTTTCTCTTCTGTTTCCATCTTTACTCAATTCTTCCCGTTATTTTTTATCACCATTTCTTCTATTTCTTCGTTTCTTCATTACTTTTTCTTGATTTGATTTGATTAGATTTATTTGGTGAAAAACAGTGAAAACTGTATATGACGTATGGGGAAAAAGATTATTTGCGCACGTTTTCTTAAGTTCCACAATCTCTACCCAACATTTTAACTATAAATACAACGTTGAAAGACGAATAAAAGATATAATAATATAATTTAAAAAAGCGCGAGATTAGCATCATTTGAAAAACTTCATATTTCTTTCCCGAGTTATAGAAAATATACTTGCAACGGTAAAGGAAATGCATTTGCGATTTTTCTGCATTGCTAACAAACTAGTAACTCACCCTCAGCACTACTCCTACCACTAAAAGCAGAAAAAGTGCTCAATAAAACGTGCATATGGTGAAGCTACATTTACGTCCAGAAGCAGAAAAGGACCATCTCAGGGTTTGCTCAATGGACCAGGGAAACTAAACAAAAACCTGATCGACGTGGGGGGCATTTACCCGGAAGCTGAAGTACATTACTTGTTATATTAAGGCTTTTTTACTTCTGCCTTCTTCTTTTTCCTCTTTCCTTCACTCCCTCCCCTTCATGTTCCATTCCTTTTAATATCATTATCTCCATCTTTCGTTTTCTATTTTTTATTCAAAAATCCGTCACAATTAATACCTCCTTTGATATCTCTAGAAGGATGTGACTAGCAAGTTCAGTGAGCTAAAATTAGACAATGTTGGAAAGATCAACGACTGATAATGAGGAGTACCTCTAATTCATGACAAAGTTGAATGTATCCAAAACGATTGTTTTCTAAATGATGGAACTCTTTGGTACCATTAAAGCATTTTTACTTTCGCTTACTGTTTACGAAGGATATAGAAAAGTTTCTAATGCTGCGGCAAAAAACGGCGGTATTTCGATCGGAAAATTCGTTCTGTGGGACTCTCTTACACTAAAAGAGCACAACTGTTGATCCAATAAGTAAAAACGTACTTTTTATGAAACGTTGTATAGTCACAACGTCAATCGACGTTTTGTGGGTCATCGACATCGAAAAGTTGCTTTACAGCAAAACGTCTGTCAGTGCGTCAGTCCGTCTCGTCTGCGGAGAAAACTAGCGGCTAAACGAAAAATTTCAAATTTCAAATTTCTCTAAAACTGATATTCCTTGATCGATCTCTCTAATGCTGTAACGCCTCAAATTTTTAAAGGATATTTTTATTTCTGGGAATACTTTACATGAAGCCTCAACATTTTCGTAATTGTCACAAAAATGGCTTCAATAGTTGATTAAACTTTATCGTTGGGACACTTAAAGGGACGCATAAAGGACGCTTTAAAAGATGGTGCAGGTCCCATTTTAGTTGGAATTTCATATTTTTCAAAATTGCAAAAGTTTAAAAATGTTTCGAAGACTTGTTCCATCTCCAATACCAAATGATTTTTCAACTACAATATCAAGTGTTTTTTAAATGAAATCTGTTCTACAAAGTAGGTGCTTTAAATAAGTTCAAATTAAATTTCTAAGAAAACTGAGTAGTTTTTGCGTAATTTTGTGGGAAACAAAGGCAAATATTTCGCGCTTCACATGTGAGATGTCAGACCGTAATATCACAATGGCAATGCCGCTTCGTGACAGATTGATATTCTGAATATTTATTCTCATTGTTGGGCGATGTTTACTGCTGTATGAAACAGAGTAAAATTTATGCTGATATTTTAGCTTTAAAATAATTAGTTTTAGTCCATAAAGCTCTACGATTTGAAATGAGTTGTACAAGCTATGGCCGAGATGTGTGAATAGGAGCAGAAATTGCGTGATTGTAATATTACGAATAAGGCCCCCAAGGTGGCTCCTCGTTGACCAACTTTATAATGTAAGCCTCCTCGCAATGCGCAAAGAGCCCTCGCCCTAATAGGGATTAAATGGGCTAATAATAATAATAATAATAATTATTATTATTATTATTATTATTATTATTCCATTACACCACGACTAAAGATATTATGAGTCGGCTGAATGTAAAACTACTCCAGGTTGCAACCAGCTACCTAAGGAGCAGATCCGGTGACTGTCAGTGCCTCTACAATACTTTGCGCAAAATGAGGGCTGTTCCAAATAAAGCAATTTCTTGCACTTCCCAGTCTCTTGAATTACCAGGGAGTTTAGACATGTTCTTAGTCAAATTTTGCGGTACAAATCCCAGAGCTCCGATAACAATCGGTACGACCTGTGCTTTTAGCCCCACATTCGGCTGATCTCGATTTCCAAACTCTTGTATTTAAGACGTTTCTCTGCCTCCTTGGTAACGACGTTTTGATCGCAAGGTACAGCAACATCGACAAGCAAACACGATTTGTTCTCCAAATCCCGGATAACTATATCCGGTTTGTTTGCCGCTATCGTGCGATCAGTTTGAATTTGTTGGTCGTACAATATCGTACACAATCCAACAGACGTCACCGGTTTTGGTGAGTGTTCGTACCACTTGGGGCATGTGTTTGGAACTTCGAGGGCGGTACAGATCTGCCAGTGGAGGTAGCTACACACCCTGTCGTTATTATTATTATTATATAAAACCTTGCATTCGAGAAACTAATGCAAGAAAATACGTGCGGTAGTAACACCACAAGTGTATTGATTTATTGTTTACATTATTACATTATTGGTATATTCTTATGAATTCGTTTAGTAAAAAAGAACGAGAAAACTCAAATTAACATTACAACAAAATATAAGTGCTTGCACTTTTTTAGAATATAAAAAACATTTGGAGTAGGCTCAGACATTTTAATTAAGGAGTTAATTCGTTCTTGATATCCTTTCATGGAATATGTTCATGTACCCTACAAGCTACTTCCACTGTTTGAGAACTACTGAAAGAGAATTCTGGCTCTTGAATGCTTCTGTCTCATACAGCCTTTACTGTTTTTGATTCTAAATAATAAATGAATTAATTAAAATAAAAATAAGTAACAAATAAATAAATAATAAAAATATAAATTGTAACAATTAGCAAATAAATCATAAACAAGCAAGTAAATACATGACAGTGGTAGTGATATCCATTATTTGGGTTGCGAAAAATCTTTCCAAAAATCTCCAATCTCAATCCCAAGGAAGGAGGAAAATGTTAGTTTAGCAGTGGGGCTTGTCTCTCCCGGCTGGCCGATGCCGCGGTCGAGTTTTCAGCGCGTGCGTGAGCGTGTGAGTGCGCGCGTGCGGCTGCAGCGTGACCGCGCGTCCCACAGGAACACGCCAACGCGTGCGTCTCCGCCAGCTACACGCTCACACGGGCGAAGATCTTTGAAAAACTGCTACAACGTATGAAGATTTGTCGAGGAAGTAATAAGAGACAGTTTCTCTTGAAAACAAAAAAAAAACAACTTAACTTAAAATTTTAATAGTTTCTTCGTTCTAAAACCACCACCTTTCATTGTATTGCATTTATTTAGTTTTGTTTTCATGGGGTTTATATACAGCGGATAGCCAGTTACCCTATACGTCCCGCTGGGACGCATATTCGCCCATACACTTGCGGGTTCCTCAGATCTGGGGTCAGCAGAACGCGATGCCCTGCGCGACAACACATACATGAAAGACAAGGGACAAGCAACCAGGCTCACGGCGGGCCTCGAACCCGCGGCACTTCGCACCGAAGCAGTGAGTCGGTACACAGTCTCAGCCACCTTGTCCATCCAGGTCGACTTATTGCGTTTCCGCGAGTGGACATTTCTCATGTTGTATTTTTGGAAAATTAACATTTACATATTATTTATTTTTACACTAAACGTTTTAGATTTTATGGAAAGTGATTTTGTTCTTTCCACTTTGCCACCTGATTCCAATCAACTTGTTCCTTGCATTAAATCTGCTTGCTTGAAGTTTTTTTGTTGTTGTTATATTAGGTCGCATTAACATCAGAGCCATTAGCGACCATTATTGGATTTAAAGTATTCTAATGATATGGTGATGACAGGGGGTGGAAGGACGATCACAAGTGCAAACATGCCCCAGGCGGAACTCGAACCCGCGAGCTTTGGAACCGAGATCGCTATGACACTACTGCTTTAACGATCTGGGCCACCGCGGATCGGCGCTTGAAGGTTTGTTGACTCTAATAGTTTTTCGGCACTCCAAGTGTATCCAATAAATCTATTTCGTAATTGTGCAGGAATGTCAAAAAGGGCACAATCAAAAGTCTTGATTTCTTAACACGTTGATGCACCAAGCGGCGGCAGAAAAATTTTACTCAGATGGGTTCTCGGAAACCCGGCGTGCTCGGATAGTACAAAGAGGGGAAGGAATGCAGGAGTCGGTGAATTTTCAGTAATTATTTTAAGAACTTGTTAAAGAATGTTTCTACTTGTCAAAATTAATATATAATTTAATATATTTCATTAAAATCGTGAGTTTCTCACTGCTTCTCATTCAACCTCACTTATCTTCGAACATTATTTTCATTGCAGCAGTATCATGAATCCTGCTATAATAGGCAAATACTGATCCTTTTGATAATACATAATGGAAATGAGCCACTACGTAGTATGTATCGTGAAAGATAATATTAATTGATGAGTTTGCTAAAACAATACCAATCATATCTCTGGCTGAGGACAAGTTTGCAAGCATGATCATTCCCTTATTTTTGCACATCAGCAGAAATAATTTAGCAAACGATTATTTCATGTTGTTGTTTTTTTCATGAGTAGAAGTATGAAAAGTTTCCTATCACAGGTATCGCATCGTTGAGTTGTTCTAGGGACAAACTACAGAACATTTGCACTTAAGTTGCGCACAAGGGAATATACTAGACTCTTGGAACGCTATATGTTCCCAGAATAAAATTATCGCGGTGGAATGAACAAATATTTAGCTCAGCGAATTCCTGCCAACTCATTTAATATCGCTACATTCCGTGTCTAGAAATATATTACGGTATATTTTTTCTTTCCATTTGGGATATATGCTTTTATTCACAGGGTTAGAAATAAATACAGTGAAGTTTTCAACAATCTAGAAATGCAAACCCACTACAACATACAAATATGGGGTATTTTCATTACCCCAATTGGTAGCTGAAGGGTTAATATTAGCGGTAATGATAATAGATGTGCTTAATCAAATATATTTTAAATCATAACACTAGTATTTTGGTTCATTGATACGTCGACAGAAGAAACTATCGAAATCAAATTATATTATTAAAATAAGACATTGGAATGTATTTCAAGATAATTCAAAATAAGTGAGCGAAAGAAGAAGCCTCATTATTTATTTTGTCCCTACGGAAAAAAGATATAACAAAGAAGAACACTCTGTCAAGTGAGTTAAGTTCTGACTATTTTCCTCATTAGCATATTCCCGAGCCTCCATTCAGCTTTCCAAGGAACCATACGTCCATATTTTACACCCACTTTTATACACTTATCATGCAAATGGCTTGTGCAAACTAATTGTTTTTAAGCACACATAAGAACAGTTTTCATTTCATGGTTGGTGAGAACAGTAGTTAGCCAACCACAAATATATTTCGGTACGCACACCTTCACAAAAAAGAAACTGCTGACAGCGAGCTGTCTGAGAACCTTCATCTGAAAGTAGAACGTTTGGCCATAAATAAAGCTTTTTCACTTCATGATGAGTGGGAAAATGGGCACGATTTTGTTTTTATGTTACAAATGTCTCGAAGTTTCTTGTAACCCACATTGCTTCCGTCACGAACAGTTTTGTCACATATTTGATGAGTTTATCGTGGGAAGGAATTAAATGAGAAAAACTCTCACACTTGCAGCTTAAACGTGGACATGAACGACATCACAGCTAACGAAGGATGTCCGTCATCAGAAAGGCGCGTCTGTACGACATCCAGTCTCTCCGACCTTATTAGAGGATGTAAAATTTGTATGTTGATTTTTATTTGTTAGTAATTATTTAACCAGCTCTAATCTTTTATTTACTTTATTTAATTTATTACTTATTTTACTTTGCTTAATTTATAACTATTACCAGTCTCTTAAACAGCTCTTATCAACACAACTTCACAAAGAAATCCGTGTACTTTAATAGCAACTATCCATGGTTTTACTTTGCCTCCACCAGAGACGCTAGCTGTATGCGCGCGATTCCCTAACCAGAAAACGGACTGAGTTGAACTTCTGTATGATATGTATACTGTGGTCTCTACCAAACTGTGTCTTGCGGAGACCACATTTCTCGCTGTGTACGTCGGACTACAGGTCTATCTTCCAAATTTACAGGCATCGGATATTTTCGGTGACCGCACATCACTGACGAAGCTAATCCTGATGTCTCTTTGAAATGCCAATCTCTATTTAAACTAAAAAATTACTTGAACACAGCACTAGAGTAAAAATTTCGATCCTCATTTGTTCGATTAGTGAATGTTGCCGTATTTTACGTGGCGAGACCCAGATCATCAGGCCTGTTCTTCGGTCTGACCATGCAAGTTTCGCTACGCTGCTTTCAACATCTAGCGGAAAAAAAAGATATCTCTCGGGCGACGCAAAAGGCGATTTAAATTTTGCTCAGAGGATTCTAAACCTTGACCCTCAAATTCTAATTAGGCTTTCAGATACATTAGTTTTTAAACAAATAACAGCGAAGGGTAATAAACATTTTCACCACTGTTAGCAATGGTGTAAGATGTTAATAGTAATTGTAATGCAAAAAATAATATTTTATCACATATTGTAAATCCAGAACAATTACTCCAGAAATAGACAAATCTGTAGCAAGACAAACAGCATATATAAATTACTAAAATAGCGAGGCGCCTCTGGCAGGCGTGTTCATGTTAAAAAGTGCTATGAGCACTTTTCATGTTCATAATAAAAGTAGATATTATATGTCGGTCCGGATAGCAGAGATCGCTAAAGCAGTGGTACCGTGGCGATCTCGGAGGATCGCGGGTTCGTGTTACGCTTTGGGCATCGGTGAGTTTCTGTACGATATGTGTATTGTCCTTTGACCCCTCATTATCATTATTCCATCTTCCGTCAGATCCAGCCAAAGGAATATATATATATATATATATATATATATATATATATATATATATATATTTATTTATTTATTTTATTGGCTTTAACCTTGATTATACGCCATTATACAATTATATACATCATTAATCAATGAAACAGTCAGATCAATACAATTACTCAGAAACATAAAAAATTACAAAAACAGAAATTACAAGAACGCACAGATCCAGCTAAATGATGAACCCTGATAAACTACATGCACCTGCCACCGAGATAATGTTACGGAGCCCTGATTAGGGCAGGATGAAAGCACGCGTGGTCCCAGGTGGCTCACTTGCGGGGAAAAAGTTAAATATATTACAGTTGCTAGGCTTGTCAGATGTCAGTTATTAACCGTTAACTGGTGACGTGCCTTCAAACTTCTCTTACCGGTGACGTGCGGTCTGTGAGACCCCAAATGTTTTAGGCAGATTATTTTTGGTGTTCCATTTGATACTAACTTGACATTGTTTTCACGTTAACAATGCTGTAATAAACAAGAATATAAAATGATTTGTTATTAATATATAAAATGAAATGAATACACTAACTATATATTACTTGCCGAGTACATTTCTGGCTATATTTTGTTCCATACTGTTTCTTCACTATTAATTTTATCACCAAAACTCGTAGAATGGTTTGAAATGTTATTCATCACCTTAAAAAAACGTCATTTAAATACGATAATACATTGTTTCACGAAAATTATCGATTAATAAAAAATTGGCAATTCACATTCACTGTGGGAAGAAAAGTTCTACAACTGGTGATGTGAGGTGAGCAAGACCGCTCTAACACTTCAACTGGCCCTCAAAGGCAAACGCCTGTCAGTGGATCCGCTGGCCCGCATGTAAATGTAGTTTAAAAAGAGATCGGAAATTACTGTAAAGAAAACCTTATTGTGATGTGCCAGAAAGGATGGCGTTTACTTTTTAGCGGTCTCAGAGACCGCAAGTCACCAGTTAAAGATTATCAA
This sequence comes from Acheta domesticus, assembly GCA_031308135.1. Classification (NCBI taxonomy): domain Eukaryota; kingdom Metazoa; phylum Arthropoda; class Insecta; order Orthoptera; family Gryllidae; genus Acheta; species Acheta domesticus. Next base: position 65,006,623 of record JAHLJT010009419.1, on the reverse strand, counting down.
ATTGTAAACATTAATGTAAGTGCCGTAAAGAGAAAACTAATTCGCAGCGTTGCATAAGTGTACTCGTGAATGCATTGAAACCGTCGAAAACATTTGTTTCATAGAATTCTTTCCGAATATCCTACAGGGAGACAGAACATGAGTTAACAAGTTAAAAAATATATTTTTATAAAAATTGATGTTGAAGTGAAACGCGTAATTAGATACATTTGATTCGAGCGCTAAACAAAAATTTCACTCTTTAACACTAAAGAAAAATTTAACCTCTTCCTGAGATAATAAATTTTTAACACAACACGGTTGTTTTTGAAAATCTAAATAAAAGGCAATAAAATTCTATTATGACTGCCAATTTAAAACAAAATAACTCAGCTTGATAGGACAACTAAATTTCTTGGATTGCAATATTATTAGAATTAATTTCTATGCATTTAAAAGAATCATTACACATGTTCTCTTATTCTACTTTCTCACTAAGATCTCTAAAATGGAAAAATTCTCGGCCGAGACAAAAAATGTACAAATACATTTCAGTGATTTTCCTTGCTAAGTATGTAGACTTTTGTTTTTGAAAATCTTAATTTGATTTCTAATTAAGAGAACAATGAACAAGCCACAAAATATCAGCCTTGAAATTTAGATTAATATTCTTCTATGAATTTTAATGTTTGTTTTTGCCAAAGGAACGAAATTCTAATAAAAATGTTTAACCCTGCTTTTGAATTTACATCTTCCATGCCATTTTTCACAAATGCATTCGCATCTCCCAAGATCATTTAATTTTTTACTACTGTTCTACGAATTGTTTCAAATGCAATTAGTATTGTAAGAGACATAAGGGGAGAGAAGTGATAAGGTTCAACATCTTTTTAAAAATCAGTTTGTATATCTTTAGGCATTTTGCAAACTAATATCTATTGTCAATAAGAAGCAACTATTACAGCTAACACAATTATCCAAGCATTGGCTCTTAAACAGTTTCCACTAATAATAAATATTATTACACATAAGTTATATTGATTACTCAGAATGACATGAAGGAAAGTTGAAAAATAATAGAAGTACTGACTTAGGAAACTAATGCATAATAATGGAAAAAGAATAACATACGGTTTTCCTGGGTGAGTGCAAACAGGGGAGAGCATCTTCTCCATTTCATCCACACATAAGTGAGCAAGAATCCATCACAACCGAAATACACAGAAATAAACGTTTGTAGGTATTCTCTGTTTTGAATGCTTACTTATTCGAAACTTCACTGTTTCCCGTCTTGCTATATTAAATAAAATATTATGGATGTACATTACATTATAATCCATGGCTTTACAGAAACACAAAAAATGTCACATTTCTTTCGTTAACAGCTCTTCTCAGAGTAAATATTTACCTACGTCAAATAGCTAGCGTGATCAGCCAGAGAGTAAGATCACTAACGGCTTCCAATTCCACAAGTGATGTAAAATCTTTGTGAAAGGATGGCCACTTTAAAAGAGGGAATTTGAAAACTAGTGCTATTACTGTAACATAGTTAATTCCACCAATATCACATGTGCAGTGATTTCTGGAAGATTTAACAATTTTAAAATGTGAACAGAACTGAACCATACTATAAAGTCCCTAGTAGAAAGCGACATCAAATGTGTGAGTTCAGAACGAAGGGTCGCAAATCCACATTTTTCCTGCTTCAAGGAAATTAGAAAAACTGCGTAAAATTAGTTTTAGAATTATACCAAATAAATATTGCAATTACATTGCAATAATTTCACGAACATGTGTCTTTTTGTCACAGTAAACAAAAAAAATTTGTTTAAAAAAAAGAGCATGCCATTTTTTGAAGAAAAAATTGAGTAAGTGTACGTAAATGATCGTACGCAAACAAAGTAGCTAGTATATGACCATTCTTATATGTTTTATCATATTATTACGGCCAATACTTTATATCTTCAGTCAAGGCTCGTAGATTAAATAATTGCCATTTTCAAATGAATATTGTTCAGTTCATAATGCATTTTTAAACTAATTTAACACTTTCATTTTCGACTAATGTTCTCCTAAAATATTTGTAATATCCCTATTATGTTCTAATCCTGTTAAACCTCTTCATGATCGGGAGAGGTGGCTTAGGACTTCAACTGATATTACTGCAGTAACTGACTGGCAGGTCATAGCTTCGAGTCTTGACGGTATACGGGGTTTTCGAGACTAGCTAGATAGCTGGGTCGAATTCAGCTACTGTCTGGAGGATAATTCTTGTGACCCTAACAAACGGACTGCGGATCACACGCAATCTTTCCTTCTCCTTCCTTGTCCTTTCCTCATCCCATATTACACACACACTTACATGAACACCACTACGACACATGCCGCGAGACCAATCGGGAGCATAGAGTTCGTCGCTGCTGGGGCGGTGCCCCACTGGAGGGAGATACCTGATTGGGGTAAACATTTTCAATGCATATGTTAAACAATGGTCCACCCACCCCAAATGATTTCCATGAAAATTAGATTTAATGTTTAATATTCCCTCTTCTTTAGGAACCTTCTTCGTAACATAAATAAACGATTTTGTGCATGTGTACTTTTTGATAAAAATGGTTTGATTTCTTTGCTCTTTTAAATATGCCAAATGGTGATTTTATATTGTTTCTATGCCCACGAAGAGAATTGACGGTGTACCTGAAAAGGTAAAGGAAATAGCAGTTTCACAGAGATATAAAATGTGGTCCCACGGTGTGTAAACACGAAGCGCATGTCAGTCAAAACGTACTAGCGGAACTTCACTGCCATTTTCTGTCTGTTCTTGAAAATCCTTGGAATATAAACAGATCTCATTCACTAGCGGAACAATCTCTTATATTTGATGTCAGTTCTTTAAGCCCCTTTGGAGGATAAACAGATCTCTTTCTCTAGCGTAACTATCATTGCAATCCATTGCTGTCCATTCTTGAAAACTCTTGGAATACAATAACATAATCTTCTCTTCACCTCCTTTACCTTCAAAAAGTCCAAGAATCATTCAGAATTTTAGATTTCATTATTTACACGCTAATGGTTCACTTATGTATATTTTATTCCGACTTTTGAGAGAGGACAGGATTATTTTGTATCATTTGGCTGACAGTAAAAACTGGCTGGGAGTAAAAACAAAAATCATTTATCTAATCAAAGACTCCACTTAAACTCGAACAAATAGACATAGGCAAAAAGAGAGTGCATTCAAATTTAAAAAATGTAATACCGAAGGGTACGCTTTAGTAACTGAAGATATTGTTATTTAGACCAAGTACAGGCAGATGATCGCAGAAAAAAATGATACTATGAGATCAAAAGTAGCACAAAAATACCTAATCTGTAATGAAAATTTAAAACTAGTGGGGATACAAATCACACAGACTTTCTCGTACTAGTGAATTTTCTAATTTGCAGAGTTTCGCGGGCCAGATCGACAGCGAAATATTAATTTTGACAAAAATCCTACGAATGGTTTAGGCGTTAGTGTTGTTCACAGACGACAAACTGGGAGCTTTAGTGAAGAAGCAAAAATCTTCAATTTTGTAGTTTTAATTTTTTTTTCCAATTTTTGAAAATGGATGATTTCAATGAAAATGAGACCTCCACCATTTTCTTAAACGTTCTTCGCACTATTCAACAAGAAAATTAAATTAAAAATTTTGGAGCCATTTTTTTAATTTTGAAAATGTTCGAAAGAGTTCCCGTAAAGTACACCCATGATTAAAATATCGCCCATCATTTAAAATTTCAGGGCCCGCGACTATCATCCTGAGCAATTGAGGAATGCCAATTATGGACAAAATCGGACGAACAGTTTAGATGCTAGCGTTTCCCACTGACGGACAGACGGACGTTTTGCCGTCAGTCGAGTTTTGGGTATCAAGAACCATCAAAACATGGAATCTGGCTACACAAAGTGTTGGAGGATTTCTTTTATAATTGGAAACTGGTTTATCCACGTTTTCGTTACCAGGGCCTGCCAATAAGAGTGTTTCTGGCGAAAATTCGTCGTTTTCTGGTGCACGATTACATAACTTTCTTTTAAGTAGTTCCATCTTAAGGGCGAGAAAGTAAAAACTGAAATGAATACCAAACTATGGAAACTTATACCCAGATCTACAAGGCTGGGATAAATTGACAAAAATCCAACCCTTAGCATGGATCCCTAACAAAATCGAATCTCTGTTAACAAGTAAAGACGGTAGTGAAACAATCTCTTCAGTTGACTTAAAAATGACTACCAATTTACACAACATATCATGCATTACCAAATATATTTTGAAATTCATTGGTAAAGAAATGTAAAATAAATGTAGCCACGACTCGACAGATTACAAAACCAGCTTATAAGTACATTTAAGTACATAAGTACAACTATAAGTACATTTAACTCCGTAATCAGCAGTAAGAAAATGCGCCGCAGGGAACAAGTAGTTTTCTCGAGACGAGAATAAGATCTGGACACTACAAGGTAAGCCATCTTTACTTAACAAAAATCATCTCCTCCCACGTATGAACTGTGCGAATTCAATCTAAATCTAGATCACATTTTTAAAGTTTGTCCAAGATTCAGTTATTAAAGACATTTGGATTAATCAAGGATTAAAGTTATTTGGATTAATCAAGAAGCAGTACTTCATTCTACTGAAGATCTAAATAGCACAATTAACGTCTTTGAAGCCACATATTTTTTTGGAAATTTGATACCATTGCCACATGTAAACATGTAAATATTACTTCCACATTTTATTAATTTGTATTGAGTTATATTGTATCCAATTGTATTATTGGATTTATTTAATAGTGTACACATTTATATATGGAGTGATTTAGCTCTGAATCCAATTCTGATATTAAGCATGAATAATGTTGTATCTGTAATTTTGTTACGTATCTATAACTGTAATAGTCACTGATAACCACGATATTAATGCAACTATAAATAAATTAATTAAAAATTGAAATAAAAACAATGAACCACATTAATATAAACTTTAAAATTTTATTTTTCTGTGCTTCATTTGAGGCGGTGACAATATATAATAAGTCAATAATAATTAAACTTAATATTAAAAATCGCAGAATGTTAGTCATTTAATTAGTATTAGAGTTAGTTATTTATCAACAGTAAATGAAGTACTATGACTAACCTATAAACAGATTGAAATCTGAATACAGACAGAACTGAGCGTTTTGGTCAAAAATTGACCAGAACATATTCGACAAGCGTATATGCCACACGCATTGCACATAGTTTTGACAACGCAGCGCTGGCAACAGTGCGTTAGTTAACACTGCGCTGGCAACAGCAGTATTCATAAGAAGATAGAAAACTTCTACAGCCTGCAAACGTAAAAAAAATGTGCCGCAAAGGTCAATTTACAATCACCAGAATTGTATAAGAACACACGAGGCTTACTCACCCCCACCTAATAAACAAGAATACTCCCCCAATTTGCAATATATGTAATGTACTAATAACAATAATACATATTATTCAGGAATGTTCTACGTACAACCAATCCCGCCAATCAATCTTATAGAACTTTAATATTGACGCTTTACTTCATTCAAGCACTCTACAAGAAAAAATGTTAAAATTTTGTGAATCAATTAATGTCGAACTGTAATACAAACTGTAATATTGTTTATAAGTATATGTACTGTGTACACTATCACAACATGTAGAGAAATATATATTTCCAACCACTGGTATAATATAAACTGTAATGCCTAACTATTCACTGAACAAAAATGTATGTAACCACGCAATGTAAACTTACAGAACTAACGCTATGCAAACTAAAAGTATGTAGTATCTTATTGTAAACTTACAGAATAGTCGCTAATAACCTCGCAGTTAATGCGACTATAAATAAATTAAATTAAAAACAGTGCTCGCTTCGGTATAATTTGCTGCAAATATAGTAACAGTCAAATTTATTCTTGTTGTTTTCATTTGTAAAAGAAAGAAATGATTGCTGCTCCTGACTATCGAAATGAGTGTAGATATGCATCACAGTAGCTTTGTTTCGATTTGTTCAATCGCATGTTTTCAAGTAGAAATAGCAGAGGTGTTAGCAGCGGAGAAATTGCAATATTTCAAGATTACGTTGCTGTTTCTAATAACGCGAGAAAGTATGCGCTGTTGTAGCACCACTACTTACATTAAGGACCAAAAATCAGACATTATATTAAAATTTACAGTTTTAGTCTCTAAAGTAAATAAGACGAAATTAGCTTAATTTTAAAGAATAAAAATAAATGTAAATTATATTACATTTTACATGAGTGTAATTTTGCTTTCTTCGGTGCAAAGGGCAGCGTACATAAGCATCGCAATAAAAACGATATGGAAAACTTTCAATACATAAAATGGATAAAATTGCCTACTTTCAAATTTTCACTCATTCGCCATTAATTAGAATCACTTAGTTAACATTATCTGCCCCTAAAATCTGTCACATTTACTCTGCACGCTCAGGTAATAAACTTTCCACTATTATGGCAAACGTTTCAGAAATCACTACTTTCATCACTTTTCCCGTTTCCTTTGTAGAGGAAAGCAAACGTTTTCGCCGCCCAATATTTGATTATACAAATGATTTCTCAAGAGAAAGTTTCTTTGGTGAAAGTACTATTTTGTGTCCATATGGCATGTCAAAATTTCAGTATCCATTTGGACAATGTATTTCTTAATCAACGATAGTCTCTGAATCGTTAACGTCAGTTTCAACTCTTGATAGGCACCTACAGTTTTTCAAAATATTTTTGATAGCTTTACTATTTCTTCTTCTTCGGGCTTGTATTTAGTCGACAGCCAGTTACCCTTCACGGCTGGAACCCGCGATCCCTCGGACCGAAGTGCTGAGATGACACACACTCTTAGCCACCTCGACCATCCACGTCTGTAGCATATTCGTGGTGACTATATACCATTCATGTTCTGTGTCCAACGATAAAGATATTTTTCAAGATGTGAATAAGAAAGATAGGTTGACAATGGACATCAATCATTGTGAGAAATGTCTAATATTAATATAAAATGGATAGGAAATGAAGTTTTTTTTAATTACGAGGGTAAATAACAATAAAAGATAGTTGATAATACTAATAGATGATGTTTTATTAATAAAAGTTTGTGGTATGATTGCAAAAAGAAATACTGTTGACATATTGTTACAAGGTTTGAAACCCATGGTGATCGTTGCAGATGAGACTTGTACATGAAACTGATAAATTACTTTCTTATTATAAGAATTATTTTTTTAAAAATAGTAATTGTATTCATACAAGGTGTGTTTGTATTTGTTTTAGAAATTATTTGTACTGTGATGGCCTAGATGAAATTGTTGTTCAGGAAGAATGGTGAATGTAATTTGTGATAATTAGATAAGGGAAATAAGTAATGGAAGTATTATTGTTATAGGCCTCCGACTCCATCAAAAAGGAATTTTTAAGAGGAATATTCTGTTGGCTGCATTGTATTGCTCATACAAATTAGGTGATTGGATGGTGGTTGGAGATTTTAATATTGATTGCCTTAAAGAAAAAATATCATAAAATCAATCAATTTTATTGTGTTATGGATAATTATGGTTTGAAGTAAATTGCGAGTAGTGCGACAAGGGTGAACCCGAATTCCAGCAAAATGATAGATTTTGTGTTTACAGATTTTTATAGATGCGAACGTGTAGTGAAACAAACACCAAGGATATAAGTTCGTGCTCTAAATAAAATAATGGCCAATACATAAAGAATACCCAGTTTCCATTAAAAGGCAATATTGATATTGAATTCAGAAGTTGGCGTTAGCAAAGAGAAATTTAGCAACAAAACTATTAAATAAAAATACGTATGTGTATGAAGAATTAAGAAAGGACATTGTTGATTGTGTCAGTCAGTCGACAATAGGAACAGAAAGACTTAAAATAACATCACATTTCCAATTTATTCTAATTAGTTTGAACGGCATCTGCTACAAATTGGGTAGTTCTAAAAACAGTATTTTAGTCCGGCATTTCCGGTGCCCCCAACCACTGTGCGGCAGTGTATCTCCCTTCCAGATTACCCAGCAGCGCGGAGAGGCGCAGCTCGCTGCTGACCTGCGCACAGCGCATGATACCTGGAAACGCCGTCCGGAACGGACGGCATGTTCCACGTTCCACGTTCCAGCGCGGTTCACGCGGCACCGCCACTGTGAAAAGAGGGCCACCCCAAATTCCCTTCCGAGCAGATCGGAACCTCATAAAAGGAAGTGTGGTGCTTTGGGTGCTGACCCGTACTGCGCGGAACACTGACTTTTAATTGCCTCTCTAAAGAAATAATTGGAGTTTCGAGAGAAAGCTATTTCAATGTAATACAGCCTTTGTGGATTTTGGGACGTACGCTTAGTGTTGTTGCGCATCGTTGGTTTCAAAATTACTGAGAAGAAATACTGATACTGAGGAAATCCATATTTTGAAGCATTATTCAAGTGACCAGAATTTAAAAACCTGCCTATTACAACATTTCCATGGGATTAAAATATAAAACTATTTATTAAGTGTCAAAATTATATTTATTTAGAGAGTAAAACATAAATATAAGAACAAAACAATATATTTACTTAAAGAAGCTGCGATAACAAAATGATTTAGAAAAGCCTTACGTAACAAAACACATGAATTGAGGCGTTATAATGAATAAGAAACGATATTAGGTTCACCTTTCGCACTATCTTCAAATTGTTTCAATAAGTTGAACTCAGCTGCTTATAACACTAAGACAATCGGCAGTTAATCTAGTAAAAGCAATGTGTGTTTCCGAGAATGTGAAGAAAGAAAAAGAATTGAATGTGGCATAGAAACACTTGGAGCGATGATCGCAGTCGCAGACAGAGAATAGACGGTGATGGTCCCGTGTAGGTGAAGTTTATAATTTTAAAACTAAATATAACATAACATAATGTGAAGATACTGTCAATGACAGAGGAACTTCCGAAATTTTCTAAAATTGATGCAGAACCGTACTAAAAATATTTGTTTATTGTAAGGGTTATAAAGTTGACCTTATATTTTTTACTCTGTAAATTTTAATGAATTTAGTACTTAATTATTTTTCACCATATTCTTTTAATTATTAATACTGATTACATTGAACAAATCATTTCAATTAAGTAAACAATGCTTTAATAATTTAGCAAGAAGTTATAGAAAAATCTTCCCTTGAAAGTTCAAGAAACATTTAGTCAAGCACGTTGGTGAAAAAGTTTGAGAATGAGAGCGTACTGAGTATCGTTCTCCGCGTAAAAGAGTTGAAAAGAGGTTTTGCGAAACTGACAACATTGTCGCAAGCCAGTGGCTCTGGGCGGAAGCGGACCCACTGTAGAAGCACGCACACTCACGCTTGGTGAATTCGGCGTCGGTTCCTCCGACGCCCACCCGCCCCCTTACCCGCCCAACCGTCCGCCCGCGTATGTTCGCCAGCCCACACACCCGCGCTCAGCGCCTGTCCTCGCGAGAGTTAATGCTCCCGCCCGCACCCGCGTCCGCCCCCGTGCCTGCCCGCGTTCGCCCTTTCGTTTTGTACGTCCCCGAGCTCGCCCGCGCACGCCCCGCGCTCGCCAGCCCTCGAGCCCGTTTCCGCGCCCGTCTCCGGGCCCGCTCGCCCCCGCGCATACAGCCGCGTCCATCTCCGCTCCCTCCTACGTGAGCCCCCGCGCCTACCCGCGCTCACCACCCACGCGCGTTACCGCTCCCGCTCGCCCCCGCTCCCGTCCCCGCGCACGCCAGCTCCCTTTCCAGCCCGCACCCACTCCCGCTCCCACCCGCGCCCGTTCGCTCCCGCTCGTCCACCCACTCCCGCTCGTCCACCCATTCCCGCTCGTCCACCCACTCCCGCTTGTCCACCCACTCCCGCTCGTCCACCCACTCCCGCTCGTTCACCCACTCCCGCTCGTCCACCCACTCCCACTCGTCCACCCACTCCTGCTCGTCCACCCACTCCCACTCGTCCACCCACTACCACTCGTCCACGCACTCCCACTCGTCCACCCACTCCCGCTCGTCCGCCCGCCCGTTCCCTCTCCCGTTCGCATCCGCTCTCCCACCCACGACCGCTGGTGCGCCCGCCCGCTCGCACTTGTTCGCACGGCGGCGCGGCGGCCGCACTCGCGCCCGCCCCGCTCCACTTGCCGGCAATTAGCGGCGGCGCCGACGCGGGCGGCTGCGCGACGCCGCGAGCGCCGAGCGGCGGCCGGACGACGGCGCCGGCGAGGTTCTCGCGACGGAGAGCAGCGGAGATGGGCTTTGTGAGATTGAGCGGGGGGAAGGGATGGAAGGGAGTGGGTACATGACTCCGTGGGGGGGGGGAGGCGAGACGGCCATGAAGTGAGCGGTTTGGCCGACGCAAATGTCTGAAACCCCCTGAAATTGTCTAAATGTATCATTAGTGGCATACAGAGCAAACGTCTCTCACTCAGTCAGGCGGAATAGACGACGGACATACTGACGGACAGACGGACATTCTGACGGACAGACAGGCAAACTGACGAACGTACACACATGGAGGAGTGGCAAGGAAAGCGTCCAAGAGTGGAGGATGGTGAGACAGGGTCTAATCCTGCCGGTTTGGAAGACGAGAATGAAGAATTCTTAGTGAACGTAGTAGGAAAGGCGGTGTGCGCGAAGCGATGATGTATGGCAAAGAATAGACAGGGTGCAGGTTACAGTGCGTCGGTGACCTGTGTAATGGAGTGGCGATATTGTGTCGGCGATTTGGTAGGTTCTAGAGTACTATTACATAAGAAGGACGCCAAGGACGATTTCAATAATTATCGTCCTATCTCCTTGTCATTCAATATCTACAAACTATTTTCAAAAATTATTAATAGAAGGCTATCCCACACCCGTTGAATAAAAATCAATCACCGGATAAGCAGGATTCAGATCAGGTATTATACTGTCGATCACCTTCAAGCAATTTGTCAAATCATTGAGAAATCGCATAAATTCAATCTAAAACTCGACGTAGCGTTTGCGGACATTGCTAAAAACTTTGATTGCGTCGAACTCCCTTGAATCCTCCAAGAATTGCTGAAACGAAGAGTAGAAAGAAAATATATCCCCATTTTTGGCAAAACTTTATTCAGTCACACAAAAATCAGAACTGATAAAAAAGGTGCTCCATTTCAACTGCCTATAGGTCTAAAACAAGTAGATCCTTTGTCGCCGAAATTATTTACATGCCTTCCAGCTGAGATACGTCAACAACTGAATTGAAAAAAAGGGATACTTTTAAACGAACAGAAGTTGTCAAATTTAAGATTCGCAGATGATATTATACTGTTTTCACAATCAGCTAAAGAATGAGAAATCATGCTGCAAGAATTAAAAGTACAATGCAATAAGATTGTTATCCAAAAGAATTTAAGCGAAACGAAGGTTACGACAAACAGCGGAGAAACACAAATCAAGCTAGGCACAGAAAATATCAACTACACCAAAGAATAAGAGTCCTTTGGTCAAACTATATCATTCCACAATAGCCATCAGAAAGGAATTTATAACAGAATAACATTGCAAGCGTAGAAAAAAATTGGGGGTTGAGTTGTTGGATAAATCACAAATGATAAAAATAAAAAGATACCAATTAGACAACTGTATGCTGCCAACATTGTAGTATGGAGCGCAAACCTGAGCACATACCAAGCAGGAAAAGAAAATACTTCAAATAATGCAGAAGAAAATGGAAAGAAAAATTCTACAAGTAACAATCAAATATTTCATAAGGAATTCACAAATTAGAAGAAGGACGCAAGTGAGAGACGCTGCATCCACTGCTCAACAAGTTAAATGGAAAAGGGCAGGTCATGTAGTACGACTGAATTACAACCATGGGGCCAACATTACTATGGGACCAGAGAATTGAAATAATACAAGGAACTCCAAGATGAACGGACAATGAGAGGAAGTTGCAGGCATTCTGTGGTCGCGGACAGCAAAAAACCGTGAAGAATGGAAATATCGTGAACGTGTGTATAGAAACCCTAGTGCTTCAAAAGGAACAGGTAGAGTAAATTTGACGTGGAGCATATTAAAAAATAATAGAAATCAGCATAATAGACCAACACTAACTTTACACGAGACAATGACAGAAGTGAATGCGAAAAGAGACAGATATAACAGCGGAAAGCGTTAGGCAGAGAAAATAGACAAAGATCAAGTAGTATAGTGTTATCAGTTAGATGTACAGGTTTCCAGAATAATTTCATTATCAGTACTATCGTTGCGCAAGAATGAGTACAGTGTAGTGTAACAGTGAACTAGAGACAGAAGTGTAACATTGAGAACGTTGCCTAGTGTAAATAATTGTAGGGAAATAATTGTAAGACCCAGAAACATTTGTGGGAATATTACTAAGAGCAATCCTCCATAAGGAGAGGCCATTGCCCATCCAGAGATTCTAAGACATTATTAGTAAATAAATAAATAATTTGAATTAATTAATTTTTTATTTATTATTAATTTGCATCAATATGTAACTCTTGAAATAGTGCTGCCAATGGTTTCTCGTATTTTGTGTCAAAACACAGATTATTAGTCAATATAGGTTTGGATAGCCTCGCAACTACCCATTAATATGCGTGTACGCTCCCTTATACCGGTGTTGCCGCATAGAAAATAACATATTAAAATTAGCGAGCATGGGTGGGACGGGCTGAGCGTGTGGGATTGGGGGAGGGAGGCAAGTGAGTGTGTGCGGAGTGGGGGGTAGAAGACAGAGCGAGATAGCAGAGCGGGGATGAGGAAAGCGACACTGTTCATTGCAAATTTTCTGCTGAAGGAAACTTGTTTCGAAAGTGAGTAGTCGTTGATCATCAGAGGCAGATCATCATCCGACTGATTATCTCTGCTCTGTTGTAATGGGCACGGTACTCTGTGCAGTGGCCTGTGTTCAAGGGGGTTGTGAGAAACAAAAGGGCCGATTCGATTGTTGATTTTGTCCTTTTGCAACACACGTATGACGTGCTGAAGTAATTGCCAGCAATAAATTGTGAGAGGAGTAATTCATTCTGTAGATGCTTCCAAGAAAGTTTCAGTCATTGATACAGAAAGTTTTTTGCAATGCCATCTTTATAAAATTATAGCACATGTTCGACGTTTGAAAAGAATTTTCAACTCGAAGAAATTAGTATGCTATTTTTTCACTAAACTATTCTTACGCTTTGTTTTACTTGATTGTATTCTGAATCTATCGTGCATAAACTAACTTCTAATACCACTTAATCTTTCTTGTGTACACTGCGTTTTTTATGATTCTTAAGAAAATTTCTAATTTTCTTAATTACTTGTTTATTTCATTCGATTGGATTTGATTGATTTCGTGAAAGAACAGTATGCGACGTATGAAGAGAAGTACTATATGCCCATATTTCCTTGAGCTTGAGATTTTTTCCTACCTTTTAACCATAATTAGTTGAATGATGGATGAAAGTTTCAACAAAGCTGAAGCAACCAACCAATTATGAAAGAAAGTACCAATTATTTAACTCAGATTTTTGCGATACAAATTATCTTCTGTTCTTTATAATATGTGCTGGAGATTACAGTTTCAACATTCCTATGATATTCTCTACCAGAAATAAAAGATTATCATTATTTATTACAAATATTTTAAGATTTTACAAAGTGCAGTTTACACTCTACTTTTGGATAGCATTACTCTACAAGGGATATCTAATTAAAATATTGTATGTAGCAATGTTAAATCTAAATAATCAGACAGGATCGATACTATACTCCAAATTCGATAGCCTAGTATTTTTTTTTAATTAAGGTATTATACAATGAACCGTAGGACTCATAATAGCATATGAGTGTAATGTGTTTTCGATTGTGAGGAGTCAGCTTAATAAACGAAGGAGAAAATGGTAATTCTTAAGAACCTGAATTAATGAAAAATAAATTAAATATTTACGTGTTTGGTACACTGCCAATTTTCTTTCTTTCTTCAACGTTTAATTGCCATAGTTAATTTAATAGTATACTTTTATTGGTAACTCTCATAAGCTACACTAAGAAGTTTATATTAAAAACCATGAAAGAGCGAGTACCAAGAAGTATTTGTTGTATACAAAGAAGCACTTTCATGTATTCTGTGTCTTCCTTTCATTTCAACAGTTGGCACTGTTTTGGCAACCTTCAAAGCATGCAGATGTGTTATCAAGTCATCAGCAACTGAAACATGTTTTGATGTGTTTACAACGGAAGGAAAATGGAATTATTTTATGATACATTAACAAAATTGGTATGTTTTACTTACGGATACATGGATATTGCAGTTAAATTCTGTACTTCTGTGTTAGCTTTCTACATCATATTTACCCTGGAAGCATCCATAAATAGACACAGTAGACTATTGAAATAAAATACACATTGTTAAATAATTGAATTAGGCCTAGTAACCTGGCTGTTTTTGCATGAGAACGTGTATGATACTATATTTTGTCCTTCCTCAAGATTTTCGACTACAATCTCTTTCATAGCATATTTGGTAAATATACATTTCCGCAGTTTCTATTGCATTCAAAGAGCGGTCAATGCCATTGAAAACGATGTTTCATTTGAGAAACTCATGCGATTAAATTATTATTATATTGTAATATATTATAATAATATTATAATAATATTATTATTATTATTATTTAAAAATAGAATTGTTCTCATGCCTGATGTACCATTTTGTGAAATTTAAGTAAATTGGGGTACAATTTTGGAACTGCGAACCAGCGTACAATTTCTCTCGGCTATACAAAAGTGTCATGAGAAATTTTGGAGCAAACGCTCCAGTGGTTCAAACGTTTTTCTGGAAAGTACACGCTCGCACACTTAAACATACACTCTCATACGTAAAGAAAGACATACTTTTTATACATTAAAATACCTTTAAGGACTATAGTCATTCTTTACTGGCCAATATCTCGTTTGAGATTTTGAAATTTTTGTTCAGTGGCAAAGGTTCATTAGGCAAAAGTTGGGATGATTGCCTTGTTTGTCGACACTAAACCTCACCTCCGGTCAAGTCAGGAGGAGAGTCAGGAAACCCAATGTATATAAAACAATATTTCATAATGGTTTCTTATATTTTTTCTGACTTTTCACACTGGAATGTGAGTTTTCCAGATCGAGCTACTCTTCTTCCTGAAAACGGGGCGACAGGCTAAGTGAGCTTGTATCGCGTAGCAGTTATACGCCTCTGTCGTCGCCATCTCGACCGCCATCCTCTCCGCCGCCGTGTCAGGTGGCAGATGTGGGCCTTGAGATTAGGCACCGCGGGAGTCCCCTCCGCCCACGCCTTCCCACGCCCCTCGCCCACGCGTCATCCTCCCACGCACCCGCCGCGACACGCCCCGACACGCTGGCGGCGTTCCAGCAGTTCCGCTTACAGGCCGGATACAAAAGGTAGAAGAAGGTAACACTTTGAATCAGTGTTGTCAAGGTCGATACCACGAGTGGGAGTCCGTGGCACTCGTGCCACGACGAAATCGCCTCTCCACGCAGTTCATAAACCCGCCGCAAGAGACAACGCCATCACTATTGTACAACGGCGGGGGTTACTAATAGTTTCCTCTCCTGATGCTAGTGGCGCAGAGAAGCTCGTGGCATGGCACGGTGCCGCGAGGCGTGCCACTGCCACCAGTAGGAGACCTTGACACCACTGCTTTAAATGAATGAATGACCCTGTGGAACAATTTATCCACAACTGTCTCAGCTATGACAATATTTTCTCACATTAATTATGTTTCGTCACTACACACAATAACCTCTTCAAAGCTAGAATATTTTACTACATTATTACAAAATATAGTTTCGTAATATGTTTTATAACTGCACAGTTTATAAATACTGTGCTATTATACTAGATGTTCATGTCATGGTGAAAGTGAGTTATGACCAGCATTTGTTAGGTAACTACTCAATATAAATATTTGGACAAGTTAAAAATTAAATCAACGTGGCTGTAATAGAAGATATGTCAACAAGATGAGCAAATCTGCGAATGGTTTGCGTTGAAATAGATGTTATGGATTGCATGACTAAAATAGTGGCTCGAGTTAAAGGAAACAGAAACGATAAGTGAAGTTTTGTGAAGAGATATTACACGGATAGGAATCAATAAGTTCTTATATATTGTATATTACACGTAATGCTTGTATATTCTAGATGAACCCTTGCGATTATATTGCACAAATGGAAGAAGTATAGAAAAGTTACAACAGAGAAGTTCAACTTATGCATAATACCTAAAATAATTTTTTAAAAAATATTGTTTGCTGTCGTTCACCACTTTATGTTCAAGACTAATTAAATGAGGGAGTTTTACAATTCTGAAACAACACAATCACTATTTACTGTAAACATAGAATTCAACATATTTTGTAATTGAAATGGATGCGTACATGTATATTGTAGTTGTAAGTAGTTCATGTATAGTGCAGCAGGAAATCGTGCTATGCATTTTCACTTAAACACGTAATGAATCACCTACAATTATAATCAGTAATTTTTTAAGTGACACATGTGACACACGATTGATGATCATAGCATTTATATAGTCAGTAATCTCGTATTTTAAAAAAATCGTTGCCATAATTTCGCTAACTATAACCTCACGTACCAACATCGTACCAGAACAATTACAACTGTTTGCGCTAGACAACGAACTGTAAAACTTCATTCGATAAATCGACTGTAAGTTCTATAAGAAAATGAAGTAATGGCCGACTGGCGACTTATAAGCGTTCGTTCTATGTATTTTAATACATTATTAAAATGTAGTATTTGTACCACAAATCACGTTGAGAAAAGCTAAGGATAACATATTTAGAATTCACTACTACTAAAGAAAAAAATTGATAGAGTAGAAAGCTCAAATTTATTTCTAAACGAAAACACTAGGACGTGAGTTTTCGATATCTAGTGTTTTAATAGTACATTATAAAATGATGAAGTAATACCAATGACATCGAATTTCATACGGTACTTTTTCTACGACTTATGGTAACTTTTATAAGTCTCAATGATTACTTAAGTGATCATACTTGGTTTGTAAGCTTCTCCGTGATTGGTCAAGAACCGGTATAATAATGAAATCTGTATCGAAAAGGATTTCATTATGCAACGGGTTGCAGCCATCAAATGATAGAATAATACAATGGGAGTAGAAAAACATAACGAAAGTGCTAAACCCCTGATGCTTGATACCGATTTTGAAGTTCCCAGATAACCCTGGGAATTCGTTCACGTATCTTTTAAAACCTCGGGGGAGCGACTCAATCTTTAAATTAGGTTTCCATTCCCTACTGCACTCCCAACTCGTAACTTGTCGCAGATTCACCGACCTCACATGCTTGCAGGAGGTTTTGTCGATTAACGGGAGAACGAACCTCATGGGAATAGAAGGTGATGTCGGTCCCTAGACTCTCAAGACGGGAAGGAGAACTTGTTGAGGAGAGCTCGTAATGACTAGTACACACACATTGCACTACTGCTATCGGGTTTGATCCATATACAATCGAAATGGAGTTTGTGGGGGTCAAAGCAAGCTCGAGGTTTGCCCGTATTCCTGATTCACATTTCACAATTGATAATTATCATTCATCTCGTTATTATCGCTTTCATTTTCTCTTCGATGACCGTTCACAAGCCTTAGTGTCATTAGTTGAAGGGCCCATAACCCGACATAAATAACTAGTATTAGTAAGTACCAGGCGGTAGTAGCAGCACTTGGCAAAATTTGTGACTTGCACTACCCAGACAATAAATTCCGTAGACTGTGTGGTCTCCCCAGTGTGAAACTGCGCATGTTTCCGGCTTCATTTACACATTCACAATTTACTTCTATGCATTTCCGTGCAAACTTTCTTGCGAGCATGTGCGTGGAATGTAGGGAAATAGTTCTATTAGCCTTCGAGAAACCGCCGGTGGCACACTTCCTGCTTGCAGACAACGCCCGCGAGTCATGCAGCTCGAACAACATATTTACGCGTCGCGATGCAAAGCAGCATCAACCGCAGTCGCGGCGGCGGCGCGCGTGAAAACGGCATTTTCCTGTGCACGTCCTTGCCTCCGCGATGCATCACCGCCGATTACCATCTGGGAGGCAGAACGATTCCCTGCAGAAAAGACGGCTCCGCTTTCGTACTTTCTCTCTGTCGCATAAATCCCCGGGGATGGCTATCTCGGGTGCGAATTTTTTTCCGCACCTGATTCCCGGCACGCAGCCATAGAGTGACGCGTTATCTGCGGTCGCCATTAGTCGCACTCAATGTTCCTGACCGTCTGCGAGGGAAAGTAGTGAGTGTGTGTTTGTGTGTGTGTGTTGGTGCGTGTGCATATGCGCATATGAGAGACTGTGGGATGCCAGACGCTCTAAACGAACGTCAGACAGCTAATTGCTTGTCCCAGTTCGAGGGATCGTGTAAAGAAAATTACTTTCTGCACGGAAGCTTCCTTTCTGCTCAGGCGCGGAATTGAACTGACAAAGCGCTCGCTGGCGGTTAGATAGCGTTAGATTTCCTTGTGCTTGTGAATGAGGTGTGTTTTGCGTTTGGATTTAGACGCTGCTTTCTAAAGAGAAATGTCTATCGCGCGATGCGGATTTAGAGAAAATATTTTTACGCTCTGAATAAACAAGGAAATTGGTAAATGTTGGAGAGCTTTGTTTCCTTTCCTGAATAGTTTCTAACTTTTCAGAGTGAAATTAATAGGGGTTAATTTTTAATGGTAACGATTTATCAGATGTATTTTGAAGAGGTAAAATTAAACTGGAGAAGCTCGTCCCTCTAACAAGTAAATTAAACAAAGCCACTAACTTAAAAAGGTCCGTCATTTAAAAAAATCACATTGTGTGATTCACAAAACGAATCTGCATGAAATCTATAGGAAATAATTCTCCAAAATATGTCAGTGTTTTGAGTGAAATTAAATAAAAGAAATTTTAGGTTCCTCCAAGATTTCGAAATATTTATTAAGAACTACTAATACACAAATTACTGAGAAAGGGAATATAATTTATTATGATCCCCTTATGAATTCCCTTATGATCGTGGATTATACTTAGTTTTATTTATTCATTTGTAGGACTCTCTTGGCTAGAATGAATGATACATTCAGAAAATGTAAAAAATCTACGTTTTTATGCAATCATTTTTAGTATATTTTGAAAAGCATTAGTCAGACCGAAAGAGAATAGAAATTACTAATTTAATACTGATTACACGACAATACAATGAGAATTTACCCATTAATTACTGAGTGTGACGTAACTCAGTCGTATTTGATATCAGTCAATTGAAGATTAGTCAATTTAAAGCTTAAGCACAGTAAAACAATAGTTTGTATTTAAAAAAGAATAGCACGATATTGCTAAAAAATATCACTTGCAGTAATAAAACATAAATACGGAAGAATAATTCATTATAAAATGCACAAATGAGCAATAAATAAGCGGCTAATTTACAATGAAAATAATTTTTATAAAAGGAATTTAAATTTAAAAAATAGAGTAAACGCAATGCAGCACGTAACTACCGTCAACTTTTTCACTAACGAAATTATTCTCAAACCTCTTGACGACACAGTCATTTGGGATTCTAACAGTGCTGAACATCCACAGAATAGAAAAAAGCTTACATTTTCCACTGAATTGCAAAAAATATTGTTATATAATTGACATAGAAATTTTAATTTTTCTGTTTGTAATGTTATTCTGTAGTCTTAAAGTCATAAAATGAGCATGTAATACTACGGAAATAAGAGCTTTTGTACATATTTTCCTCTTTAAATTATTTTAACGGCGCAGTCATAATTTTCAGGCAGAAAATTTGCCCTCGGTACACCCTTTGAGTGACAATATACTAACGGAATGCCTTCAATAGCCTCTGTTGCGTGTCACCATAGTCACACACTCGGGATATTCTTTTCCTCTTCAGCAAAGTCGTGCTTTCTGGGTTGCATTTCGTTTCGTTGTTTACATATACCAAAATTTTAAGTTCCTCTCTTACAGCTCCCAGCTCCTATTCCGAAGTCCGTTAAGCTGGGAAATAATCAAATACTGTTATAATAAACTACAGCAACAACTTTTTTTCTCTCACCGGTTTTTAGAAAATTAAACTAAACCACGTGTGTATGAACTGGAATGGCTCACCCCGCCGAATAACAAAGGCACTACTCCAAGAAAAAAATTCCTTCAAAATTTAAATGTCTTTACACAGCATGTTTTTTGAGAGTAGTGTAAAGCATTATCATTATTTGCGGGTAATATTAAATGTTGAAAAATTCAAAACAATATTGTTGGATAGAGAATTGTTTTGTGGTAATTTTTGTGTCAAGAAAATTTAATTTTGCTGGATAGTTTTTTTCTACCAGTAGTTTTCTTACAAGTTGGTCTTGCACCTGCCGGAGATTTCGAAAAGTCTTTTTTTTGTTTTCAAAAACTGTAAGAGCAAAAAAATCATATTTATATATTTGAAAACCACAAAAAATCACAATATTTTGTGTATAAAGAAAACACGTTTTGACCAATTGGCTTTGCCAGCTTAACATTAAGCCAGCAAAGCCACCAATTTGTGGAAAAAACGATGGAGCAAAAAAATATTTTTCAGATATTGGTAGAGCACAAAAATAGCATAAAATTCTGGGTATAGAGAATGATTAGATGAAGTTCAGAAATTAAGTATGAAATACGGCAAATACATACGGAAACATATACAAGCGCGCACGAGAGACATTATCAACTTTAAATCAATAATTTAGTTTTATAAACTGAAATGTAAAACCGTAAATAGTGTTGTTAATTCCGTTTCTTTTCCAATTGAATAATTTTTACATTTAATGTACAATTTTACTTCACCGTTTTTCTTCAAAATCGCTACGGAAAATTGGAAATTCGTACAATAAAATAATGGTATTCGCATGAAGTAGTTCTGTTGTATTCTCAATGTATGAAAATATACAAAATAATCATTGACTAAATATCAACTATATTTATCGAAAAGATAAAATATAGTATACTCTACAAAATACTTTTTTGTTGATTTTGAATTGAGAAGTTAGCCATATCTGCTTTTTCTCGACTGCATTAGTTTAAGGAAACATTTTATGCAATCAATAAACATCTGGTTTACCTTAGACAAAACGTAATCATTACGATGTGAAAAACTAAACCTGCAATCTGTGTGTGCCCATCTACGCTACCAACTTGCATGCTGCCATAGACCTCGCTCATTCCCCCTCCCTTACTTCCGCAGCTGACGCCTCTAAAGCAGCTCCTCTTCGCCGTTCTCTTCTTTTCCCCGTCTTAGCCAAACCTCCGTCTGAGGGATCGGCCAGAGTCGATATGCGTTCAGCCAAATTTCATCTTGACAAAAAATCATCTTGATGAGTACATAAATTGAACACAGAATCGGAGATTTAAAATTAACCCAGATAAACTGGAGGCAAAAATTTTCACCCTATGTAGACCACGAAATCCAAGTAAATTAGCAATACTAAGTACGAGAATACCATGAGCTACCTCACCAATAAAATACCTAGGCATTGTATTTGATATAAGGGTAACATGGAAACCGCACATCAATACAGTAACAAATAAAGCAAAAGCAAAATGTTTTAAATTATTTTCCATACTAAACCAGCGCTCTACACTGAAAATCGAATGCCTACTGCTATTAATCAAATCAATCATACTTCCTACCTTAACATATAGTTGCCCAATTTGGGGAGGTGCATCTCCTAACAATATTAACAAAATTAAAGTAATCCAAAATATATTTCTAAGAAATATCGTAAATGACCCTTTTTCATCACAAATGAACAAGTTAAAATACCAAAACATCAAGAAACCATAGCCAAATTAGCTAATAATTTTTACAATTGCATAGTACCACTATTTTTAACATAGGGAGAAAGGTGGTCTATTTATGCATAATATCAAGGTTTCCCAAAGATAGATTCAAACCACAACAACCACAGCTCCTTAACATAACCGCCTACCTTCCATTTTATTCAACAATTAAATTTAATCAACAATTAAGTCAGAGTAAAAAACCGCTAATATCTTAATGACGGCTAATTCAAAAATGATATTTACTAATCTTATTTTTTTATGAAAACCCTTGAAAGACTATATTGTCAAACAAGGCCCCATTTCGTCGTTCTTCTCCAAGCTGAGCAATCACGTATCCATTCACCCTCAAACTGTCCTCATCATTTAGTGCTTACCGTGTAGTTCCCCCCACCCACATTCATTTTGCAAAACATCCGCCGAGCTTCAGCAATTCACACTGAGCAGTCCCCGCCGATATTGCCTTCCCACAACGCAATTACAGTCCCCATCGGTTTGCCCGCGCTTACCGAGAGAGGTGGTGCAGTGCATCAACAGATGTCACCGCAGTGCCTCTGCAGGAGATCCTAGGTTCGAGTCCCGACGGCGGCAGAGTTTTCGAAATAATCTTGTCAGCTAGGTCGAATTCAGTCGCTATCTGGAGGAGAATTCAAGCGGCCGGCTGCTCTGATTGGTAGTTTTCCGTGGTTTCTCCGATCAACCTCACCCCGTGCACATACATTTACACTAACGTGCACTACACTACCACACATGCTGGGAGACCGGTCGGCGGCATTGGGCTGGTCCCGGCTGGGGTGGCGTCCCGCTGGGGGAGATACCTGGTAGGGGAAACACAGCTAGTTGACGGAAGGTCGGCGCCCTGTCTTGCCATCCAGCGGGGAAAATCACAGCCATCTTCCGATGAAAAACAGGCACTACACTTACGGGATGAGAGATCTCAGTAGTTGACGCGCCCGCACTCACCAACACTGAATCAATCATAGCCCCCGCTTCCACAGTGCCTGCTCCACAGTGCCTGCTACTCACGAGCAAACCTCAAAATAGAGCCCTCGCCGACGCAGATCCCCGTTTCATTGTCCCCGCCCACATTGTTCACCGAGCGGAAATAGTTCGGGCTGCGTCATTCTAGCTCTGAAGTCGGCGCTTAGCAAGAGTAGTTGCATGGTCCATTCCATGTAGTTTCACTTCATGGTTCCAATGTATATATCTACAACGAAAATGATTGTATAACAGTGTGATTTCCTCCGTATAATCCGCGTTGTGCGTAAGAATTTACCCTACCAGGCTTCTGCTGACACCATCTTCCCATATTCCTCGCTTCATATCAGCTGCATAAACTCTGCCGGGAATCGTTCTAATATCTTCCGAGAACGATCTGCTTCCGCTGTACAGACGCACTTGTCAAACCCCGTCTTCGCCGCAAAGGCCTCGTCATGACACCATGTGCACAGTAGTTGCCGACAATAGCCATTTACCATCGTGCAATTTCCGTCTTATAATCTGTTCTGCGTAGAAACAATTTCCAATGTTCACTCTCCGCCTTGCAGATCCCGCTTCATTGCACCAGCTGTATAGTGTTAATCGAGCGGACAATTACCGTCGCACAATTCCTCCGCTATAATTCCATCTGAATAGAAGAAACCTCCGCTACTCACTCTCTGCCACGTAGTCCCCTTTTCATTGTAGCACATAGTACCCATCGAGCAAATTTCATGCAGTTTTTGCATCAAAATCTCCGCTTCATTGTATCAGTTGCATATAGCCAATAGTGTTGAAGCATTTGCCATCGTGCATGTCCAGCCCTGTGAAAACATCTTAGTATATGTAATCCCCGATACTCAGTCCCCTCTTCATAATGCCCGCTTCATTGCGCCTGCTGCTTAGGGTGAATCGAACAGAAGCATTTACCATCGTCCAATTACCGCTTTGCAATGAGTAGAAACAATCCTCGCTGCTCAGTTTCCGCCTCGTAATTATTGCATAACTGTGCTAGCTGCGTGATTCCAATCGATCAGAATCAAGTACCGACATGCGATTCCCGCATTGCAATCCTCTCTCAGTAGAAACAATCCCCGCCGCTCGTTCCCTGTCTCGTAATTCTTGCATCATTGTATCATCTGCATAGTGCAAGTTGATCTCGAGCGTTTATCAACGTGCTATTCCCGCATTGTAATCGCCTCTGAGCAGAAGTAATCCCCGCTGTTCATTCCCCGTTATATAGACATTTCATTTTACCTGGGCGTGCCATTCCCGCCCTGTAATGAGTAGAAATAATCCTTGCTGCTCAATCCCCCTTGTAATTCTTGCATCATTGCGCCAGCTGCAAAATGCAAATCGATCAGAATCATTTACTGGCGTGTGATTCCCACATTGTATTCCCCTCTGAGTAGAAACAAATTCCCTCTGCTCATTTCCCGCGTCGTAATTCCTGCATTATTATACAAGCTACAGAGTGCCAGTCGATAAGAAGCATTTACCAACGTGGTATTCTCGCATTGTAATCACTTATAAACAGTCGCAATCCCCGCTTCATTGGCATTTCTTCATTTTCCCGCCCTGTAATGTGAAGAAACAATTCCCCTCTGCTCAGACCCGTCTCGTTATTATTGCATCATGTGCCACCTGCATAGTAGCAGTCGATCAAAATCATTTAACATCGTGGAATTATCGCCCTACAATGTGTAGTGACAATTCCCGCTGTTCAATCCCCGCTTCATAGACATCACTTCATTTTACCAGACGCCAATCGAGCAGAAGCATTTACCGGTGGGCAATTCCCTCCTTGTAATGAATAGAAACAACCCTCGCTGCTCAGTCCCGCCACGTAATTATTGCATCATTCTGCCAGCTGCAAAGTGCCAATCGATGAGAATCATTTCTCGGCGTGTGATTCCCTCCGCGTCATGCGCCGAGCAGCAGCGATCCCCGCCGCCCGGTCCCCGCCGCCGCCGCCGGCGGCGCGTGCCGCGTAGCCGGCTCGCCCGCACGGTGTGTCGTGGCGCACGCCAATCAGTTCTGCCTGTCGCCCATCTCGCGTTACCGCATCAGGAGCGTGCGCTCACGCTCCACATCTCACGCTGCCCTTTGTTTCGTGCGCTGCTACACTATATATATGGGTAGCGCCCGCCCACGCGCCAGTCTTCCAGTGCCTGCGGCGTCGGCCTGCGGCGCTTCGCGACTCGCGTTCAGTGTCAGTCTGTGCCTCGTTTCTGTGGACGTGCCGTGTGCTTCAAAGTGCCTCATCACAAGCTCCTTCCAGCGGCGCGCCGGTAGCTACCGACCGTTGATGGGACGTTGATGGACGATTTTCGAGTGGCGGATTGAGACGTGCGCACCGGAGTATGACGACGTGACGGGTCGCTGCTCAACGTAAGAAGAAGACGACGGGGGTTGAGATAATTGAGACACTCTAGATTCCAGCGATATGGCTAGGTTCGGCGCTCAACCATGTGGTGCGCCGCTTTACGCAATTTTATTCGCCGTCTGCGTTTTCGCAGCCGCTCCGTGCGTCTTTTCCGAAGACGCGCAGCCGGCCTCCTCGTCTCAGACGACGAACCACGCGGAGCATCTCAAGAAATGTGCACATACTATGGACGCGTCGGCGGTCAAACGTAAGGCGTTCCTGGACCGCTTGCAGC
This sequence comes from Acheta domesticus, assembly GCA_031308135.1. Lineage (NCBI taxonomy): Eukaryota > Metazoa > Arthropoda > Insecta > Orthoptera > Gryllidae > Acheta > Acheta domesticus. Next base: position 64,981,085 of record JAHLJT010009419.1, on the reverse strand, counting down.
TGCAGTGTAAAAAGCACAAAGCTTCGTCGTTTTTCTGCGACAATCTCCAGCTGCTGTTAACAATCACCACGCAGTCGGCCAAGTGCAACCAGCTGTTGTCCGCTGGGGAAGAAACCCCCGTGAGTGTTGCCCCGAGAGAGGGCCTTGAACAGATGATGGCGGATGGTGTTACCCGACAGCTCATGAGGGACAAGCGAGACGTGTCCGCGGAGGAGCCAGGCACGACGGAGAAGCCGATGGAAGAGAAAGAGGATGAAAAAGAAGAGGAAGATAACGAGTCGGACGAAGGGAGAGGTGCCGGTGACGGAAACTGGGTTGAGCCCGATGCCCAGGCAGGGACCCGGCAGGGGCGTGTCCTCGAAGCCCCCACCCCGGAGGCCCCCGCCGCCCAGCAGCAGGAGCGACCTCGAGCGACCTCCGGGGAGGACACGGACCCGGCCACCGACAACCTCAAGGCCATGCTGGACTGGTCCTTCGGGTTGCGTCCGTGCGCGGGTGGCAACCAGTGCGAGGAAGGGCGACAGCTGAGCGACTGGCAAGCACCGCTCCGTCGCTTCGTCCACTGGACGGTGGACGCCGGCCGCGCCTCCTTCCAAGTGCTCAGCCCGGCCGTGAGGGAAGCCCTGCGATCCGCGCGCTCCTACGACGACGTGCTGAACCAAGGGCTGGACGCCGCGCGCACCTGGGTGCAGGCGACCGCCCGCAGCGGCGCCTCGGGGCTGGAGGCCCTCAACGAGACTCTCGGCCGGAAGATCGAGAGCTGGGACCACGGGTTGGACGGCGCCCTGCACTGGGTCATCGACACCGGCAGCACCTACCTGGAAGACTCCAAGATCTCAAAGGAGAAATGGTTCAACAACCTGCAGGTGGTGGTGAACTGGGCGGTGCGCAAGGGGCGCAGCTACGCGGAGGGCAGTGGGGCCAACGGCACGGCCCCCATGGACGCGCTGCTGGACAGGGCTGCCAACGCACTGGCGCGCGTGCTGCCCAAGCCGCTGGCGGACGCGCTGGCGGTGGACGACGCCAGCAGTGACGTGGCGGAGGTGGAGGAAGATGATGCAGATTACTCTCCTTCTGAATCAAGAGGTACACAACAAGTCTTTCGCATACTCTGAGGATTGGGTTAACCGTGGTGTAACAGTTGCACTGCTCGTATTTCATAACTGGCATTGATGTTCAATGGTTTCTTGGCTGTCCGGGTGACGGCGCGTCGTTGTGAGAGGCCGACGTTTCCCCTGTCATGTCGCAAGCTTCCTTAGGGCATGGTGACTGTCCTGAAGAAGTCTACGACATGTCAGGCGAAACGGCCTCTCAGCCAATGACGCGGCGTCACCCGGACAGTCAAGAAACCATGGATCCGATCCGCGGAAGCTTACGTTTCCACAGAGGTTCAATTTCTGCACGATTTTTATGTAACTTGTGGTGAGCTAAGAGGATCTACGGCAGGTTTCCCGTTTTGCTTGCGACTCTTTCCACCATTTCTCTATCATTATCTATTTCACATCTTAATAAACATCTCTCATGAAAATAATTTACCCTTTTCCAAATACAGCCGTAAGACTTAGGCACTGATATTCTAATGAAGGTTCGCACAGGTATCGATTCATTTTTTCGGTGAAGAAACAGGACCTGGGAGGGGTGACTATTTAAACACTTAAAGTCGGAAATGTTCACAATAGTGACTAAATAAACATTTTATTTCACAAGTCAATGATCTTTTTAAGATATGGTTCATGGCGGCAGTGGCTATTACAGGGTAAATGTATAAGGAACAGAAATGTCAATGAGTTATAAAGCATCACAAACAATTGGTGACAAATTCTCAAAAAATCGAATATACATACTATTGTGAACAACCTCTAGGTATCTCTACATGCTTTTTAGTCTGTCTCCAACAGCTGCCTTCAGAGAACAAAAATATCAGTGTGATGGCAATGTTTAATACTGTCATTGCATACTTCCGCGTCAGTGTGTACAAAACTTGTGTTGGGTGAAATTGACTCCACTTAGTTCACCCAAGATACGGTAACTAGAGCGAAACGAAACTTTAATTGGAATGTCCTTGTAATAGAATACAGCAGACAATGAGCACAGAAGGAATGTCGACAACAGGCATGTTTAGTTATTACTGACATGGATATATGTGAATATTGTTTTTATTATTTTTCTCGTATTTTAATTGTCAATTTGGTTTTAATACATTAAAATCTATACTCCAGAAAATATTTTGAATTTACGACATTATTGAAAATGACTTCAAATTACAATGTATGACAGACATTTTTTGAAGCTGAAGAATCAATTTCAAAGACTCAAAAGCTCTCTAAAATAATTTCATGGATATTCTTTGTGGGTTTCGTGAAGTTCGATAGATCAAATGCTGTGATGATCTCTTCCTTATTTTCTAAGCAATGCAATGTAACTTGTCACGGTAATCAATATCATACACATTCTCTTCTGTTTTCAGAGAAATTAATTCATGCACAACTGATTTCAATTATGTACCTTCGTGAAATGTTATTTAATAAAATTTTCTTCACAAAATATGCAGATGAAAATAGTAAAACCAATAAACATTTTTTAGGATGCCATGAGAAAATGCTTACCTGAAAACCAACTATTTTGAAAGGGTCCACGGTGTGTTCGCAGAAAAAGGAGACGATTTCGGCTTCGGAAGAAAGAAGGAGAAGAAGAAGAAGTACCTGAAGTACTTTGCGGTGGTGGCGGCGGCCAAAGCGGCCATGCTGAAGATGGGTGCCATCATGGCCATCAAGGCGCTCACCGTCAAGGCCATGGTGGTGAGCTCCATCGCGCTCACCATGGCCATTGCCGTCGCCTTCAAGAAGCTGGGCGGCGGCGGGGGCGGAGGCGGCGGCGGACACAGCAAGGTGCTTACCCTGCTAATTGTTTTCCTTTTGTCAAAGGGACCACTTGCGAATTCCAGTCGTGATGACCACAAGATGTCCTATTGCATTCCCTTTTCTTTCATACTCTTCTGTCTTCTTTCGACTACCTAGGTCTTCTTGCCATTCCATTTGATGTTTTTTCTTCTCACTTTTTCTGCTTCTCCTTCCTTTTACTTCCCTTTTCCTTAATTTCTTTTCCAATTATTTACTATTATTCTCATCTTGCTTCTCTTTTCTTTCTTCATCTCCATTTTTCGTTCTTACCTTCTTATTCTCATTCTTCTCCTGTTCTGTTCCTTCTGCTCCTTCTGTTCTTCATCGTCGAATTCTTTATTCTTATTCTATTAGTATATCATCCGTAACAGGCCTCCTGTAACAGAAACGAAATAATGAAAATTACGTAAAACGATTGCGAAATAATGAAATGTGGATCTATATGACACCATGGGTTATGTGTGCATTTCCTATACACTACGCTGCCACGATCTCAAGGGGTGCATTTCCAAAATGCACCCGTTATCATGGAAACTTAAACTCAGCGGTAATGAAGTGCATACGTTGCTGCAGATGTTTGCATTATTATGTCATAAGGAGATATTACAAAAGGAAGTACAAAAATACATTTAAGTCGTTTTTAAATACGTTACTGCGTAATTGTAAAGGATTTGAAGCGAGATAAAATGAAGATTATTTATTTTTATTTGTTTTGGAATGGAATTAAATGCTATGCAAACTTCGGACCAAAGCCTCTAGGACTTTCCTTTGCGTCATACTGTACAACCATACATTTTATAATTAATTACTTTTTCATGGAAATTACGTTACTTCAAGTTTGCGAAGTTACATACAGTATATTTCAATTGCATACATTGTGTAAAATATAAGTAGATATAAATATATAAAACAAGCCTTAGTACACTTTTTACAATTAATGATAGATTTTACGGAGTTTTAATACATAAGGTACAGCTCACGCGCATTTTCAAATCCAGTACTTGTAAATATTCTTTCAGCAGAAATTTCATCATTACTCGTAATTGTATCAAATGTTTGCGTTGAGAAAACGTCACAACTCTCCAATAATTTGAGAAAACATATTTTGCTTCAAATATACAAGCAAGCAATCGCACCACGTGTGCAAAAATAATGTTACAGAAAGGCTCGTAAAAATGTGCTCTCTTTTTCGTTTGACAGTTCAATGAATCATTCTTTAAATTTAAAGTCTATTTTTACAATAATGACAAGAAGTTAAATGATTGGATTCGAAACATAATGTTATGTCTCCTGCGTTATATGAACCTAATAGAATGAAATTTCTGTAACTGAAAATTTGATAACTGAAATTATTTTGAAATTTTGATTTTTTTTCATTACTCTCTTATGATTCATACACTGAAAAATCATTATCAACGATCAAAATTAAATATTCCTTAGTATGTTGAATTTCTTAGATTCCCCTCCGCAAACATTGAACAGATTTACAACTACATCATTCTTCTAATGGTTATGCTTTGAAGGTTTCGAAAATGAAAATAAAAATGACACCGTTGCATTTTCTCATTGAAAAATAATGTTTCATATTGAAATATAACTTTTCTCACTAACTTAATCAGAAATTTAAATTAGATACGCTTGGTTTAAACGATGTCAATCCAACCCTTTGCTACGACAGAATATCTTGAAAAAGTTATCACTCAAAATCGAACAACACAAAATCCTTTATTTTTCACAGTTTCTTATTCCCTTTAATTTATTAATTTTTTAAATCAATAACATAATGTCGTTGAAATATTCAATGTACTGACCTTTAAAGTTTCCTCTTCAAATTCTAAATTGTGAGTTTTCTCCATATCATATTTGTTTACATATTGACTTTCCTTTGCTTAAAAAATGAATGAAAGCAGTTTACCTTGCTAATAATTTCACTAGCAGTTAAATTTTTTTCCCTCAATTGCGCAAACAAGTTTTCATAACACTGTGTTGTTATAAAAAAAGAGGAACACAATGACACTCTTAACAGTTGACGTCAATTAAAATTACTGGAAACAGATGAGTTGTAGCTAAAGATGGCGGATGAATAAAGATGGCGAATGGCGGATATTTCAAGAAATTGCATTTTATTTTTTCTTGTAAGTTGGCATAATGTAATGTATTGAATGGGGTTAGGGGTATTTAGATTTACAAAAGTCAAGCGCGTCTGTTATTTTCCGTTTATAGGCCTAATGAGTTAATGACTATTTCAAATGCTTTTCAATGCGGCAGGTGGTGGTGGCCAGTCACCACACGAGCACGGGGTCCAGCGGACACGGCTGGGACGACGCGTGGGAGAGCAGCTCGCAGGGCGGGCCTGGGCCGGGCGTGGACTCCGACCACGGCGGCGGCGGGGGCGGCTGGAGCAGCGGGGGCGGCGGCGGCGGCGGCGACGGGTGGAGCAGCGGCGGCGGCGGCGGATGGAACGGCGGCGGCGGGGGCGGCGGGGCCGCGTGGCAGCCGTCGGGCAGCGGGTGGAACGCCGGCGGGGGCGGCGGATGGGGCGGCGGCGGGGGCGGGTGGGGCGGCGGCGGCGGCGGCTGGGGAGGCGGTGGAGGCGGGGGCAAATGGAACCGAGCCGCTTCCAGCTGGAGACCCGGCACGTACGGCTTGCAGACCATCACCGCCGATGTGGAAGACCTGTACAGAAGAAGCGGGAAGGTTACGCCCACCCCAGTCCCGTACCAAGTGCCCATCGCCAGATAGGGTAGTATTCAATTTGAAGATGAAGGCGTACGCGATCAGAGTCGAACGAATAAGTCGGCTGTTCAAGAGGCGCTGCATCCCAGGCAAGGTAGCAAACGTTTGTCGTCGTAATTGGTCGTCAAGATCGCAGTACGGCGTTCGAAACGTTAGCAAATCTGCCTAAAGCTCAACAACTTTGAAACAACAGCTGAGGTAGGGGCTTACTTCAAGAGGCGTTACGAGGCCCCCACTATTGTCCAGGCAATGCGGTACTTCCCCTCGAGAAAATTAAGTTGCTCTGTCATTAGCGTAAGAATAATTGGCAACAGCACAAAGGGAGTCGCCTGTGATAATTACCTATCTCCCCACTTTCGTAGCCTCCAACACCCGAGAGAAGGGCAGTGTCCGACCAGACCAGACCGCCCCTCTTTCCCGTTTCTGAAGGAGGCACAACTTCTCAGGCAGAAACAAGGGGATTCCTTCTCCTTCACTACATTTCACGCGTGCACAGTTAATCCATTTTTCCAAAGTTGTCGAGCTTATAAAAGGCGGCGTCTCACGGACAACCAAGATTCTGTGTGAAGGCGTTCGGCTGTCCGGGTGACACCGCGTCACCCAGACAGCCGAGATCCTTCTCACGACTTCGGCCGCGGAAGCCTACGATTGCGACCAAAATTCTAATCAGTCAATGCCCCTCCCTCAGGTTTCACCACCCCCTACTTACAAAGGACTCTCGTAATGATCCGGTTCAATTATTACAGCTTCTGAAACAAAAAAAACAATTTCAATGTCAGAATCGTAATATGTCAGTGAAGGGAAATGAAGATATCCAGAAGAGAAATGCCAAAGACTGATGATATTTCTGTGAACGGGTAAATGTGTTAGGGATGAAGTGAGAAAGGACTCATGTGCAAGTCATATACCCTCATCCATAAAATGCAATATTACTTCTTTAATACTTACAGATTGTCATAGAATAAAAATAATTAAGCTTCAGTAATGTGAATTCCAATGAATTAAAAAGTAGAGATGTCATGACAATGGGACGCCATTCGTACAGTTAACTACAAAGAAAATATGTATTTATTCACGTATACTATTATTTATATGATATTTAATTAATACAATTAATATTTTGTAACTAAAGTTAGTATTTTTGATGTAATGAAGTGTAAATTATTTGTAGCTATTAACAATTATAAAATTGAAATTGCGTTTTACTGTCTTCAATCCACTACATATATTCCTTTCTTACTCCTTCCAGATAAGCCTGCTTCTTTGGAGAAAAAGTGAGTTTTAGTAATTAAAATAGAAAACAAAAATATAGAAAAACACGCAACATGCATTGATAAAAGCAACTCAGCTCCTGCAATAATTACCTCATCATTATGAAAATTCCACTTCCAGGAGGTAAAGCTGAATGAAAGTGAGCAACCAACGTAAAAATTATATTCTTTATTATTTTAATACTTAATTATTTTCTATTTCCCCGAAATAGAAAATTAAATAGAAATTATATAAAATATATTAAACTTTTAAACAGAATAATTCACTTTTCAAATAAATCTAATATGTAAATTATTTTACAGTGGAATATTTCTTCTTGATTTTTCTGAATATTTATTCTGGATCCACGTCGTGACAATGTAGTCTCGCAAGCATAACAATAAATTACGTAATGAAATTCTAAGTTTACACAACAGCTAATTTTAATTGCTAAAAGCAAGCATGAATATTTCAGAAGTTGTCCAAAATTGATGATGTAATGGGTTCATGAGCCGAATACCTTAAAGCACCATTCGTGGGTTATGAGAGATTAACGAGGTGAACTCGAAATCAAACAGACCATGTAGTTTGAAAGAATACCGTTGCGTGTAAAGAATTGGCATGTTGTGAACATAACAGAAAGAGTACGTACATTCAGCAATTATTACGACTTATCTAAAAAAAACATGTATCATTCAGGAAATAATAAAGAAAATAATTAGGACCTTCCTATCGTTCATTCAAAAAAATACAAGACGTTTACCGAAAGACTTCTGATTGAAAAATTGAAAAATGTTCTTTTGTTTAAAATGAATTTTCTGTCAAATCCATTCTGTGGGGTTTCTAGGGTTTTTTGTTAGGTACATCAAGCAATTAAAAAGAAGACAGATGAAGGAAAAGTAACGTAATCCAGAAAATATGAATGGTATTCGCCCTTTTCCATTGTACTGATTTGTTAGAAAACAAAAGAACTTGATAATAAAAATGAGGCGAAGTAGTATTAATTCATTGAAAGTAGTTTGGTACAGTATATGTGTATCGTACAAACAGTTCACGCAGCCCTCAAGTACTGTATCTAGGAACTCAAATGTTGTGTATTTGAGGGCATGCGTATAAACAAAATTCTGTAAAGAAAAAGGTTGTCGTGTGTCCCTACTGAATAGAAATCTAATTTTAACAGAATATCATGCGAACAAAAATCGGTTTTTCTACAGAACCAAAATTCAAAAATATAGACAACTGTTTTGAAGAATTTGTATGAAACTATACTGGATAGGGATGAAAAGGTGGATAAGGATTTTTTTAAATAAAATAAAATAGAGTAAAATGCCTTTCGTTATTTTCTTCTTCTTTTTATCACAATAATAATTAATTAGTAATTGTTAATAATAATGATAATTATTAATTATCAATAATAATGATAATTATTAATTATTAACAATAATAATGACAATTTTCCTATAAACTCCGGCAAGAAGCGAGATCTACTGAGCCTTCTACCATTTATCGATCTTGGATATCATGGGTTCCACAACCCTAGTCACTACAGCAAGTACACTTTTGGTCCTGACTATTCATCATATGAAGATGACGATGATAATTATGATGTAAATGGTAATAGTGAGGGCGAATGAATGTTTTCAAAATGTCTTTTTTAAAATGTTATTCACCTGTTGGGCATTGCTGCTTTCAAGGATATTAATAATTACATTTGAGTCACGTTTAGGCTTGATCATTCCAAATTATTGTTGCCATGTGGATATTTTTGCATATTCATAACTGAAGATATCTAATTGCTAAAGTTTCTCTTCTTTCTTTTTCTGTTTAACCAATTTTTTGAAACATTTTGAAATTATTTAGTTTTACTTGATTATGGAGGGTGTAAATTATCTTTTGCATATCATCATCTGATTCTTTTGGGATTTTGGTACGTTTTTTCTAATGAAAATATAGGGCCACAGGTTTTTTTAAGGGATTCAAGAATGATCGAGAAATTCTTGTAATAAAATCTTTGATCGTTTATAGTTTTAACTCCCTATGAAGCTGGTTATTGCCAATCGTATCTCAATGTTTCTGATACACCGTGGGGCTTTGTTATTCTGCGTAAGCATTTGTTTTGTATTACTTACACTTCCTTTATATGGTTCACAGCTGCATTGGAGCATGTAGGACTGGCCTAGATTAGTGATGGTCTTAAGGTAGACTTGTTTAGTAATGTTCCGCATTCTATACTTAAGGAAGATTTCGAACTCAGGAGGGGATAGGGTTTCGACATTTTAATATATGTTCTATCTGTAATTGTGTTTATATGATCTTTCCAGATTAATTTAGTATAAAAAGAGAGTCCTTGGTATTTAACTGGTACATTTCTGGGTAACCATTCTATAGAGACATTTTGAATCTGTAAAGGAGGTGGAAAATGAAATTTTCTTAATATAAATATTCTGGCTTGCGGTTTATTTGTATTTATACGTATTTTCCATTTCTCTGTCCATTGTCTGTATTTTTGTAGCTCATTTTGCAATTCATCATAAGGATTTATGTTAATATTAAAACATGGTTGTTTGTTTGCATTATTTATTAAGGTCGCATTAACTTCTTAGTCATGAGCGACCACATATTAGTACAAAAGATTAATACTTTTTGAATTAGTCAAGAATTACAAAATGGTAAAAATAAAAAGTTATAAATACAAGTATTATAAAAAATGGTTTATACAATTTAATCAATTCTTATTACATTGTTATATGATCCCAGTATGATGGTACAATATACTTGTTACAAACATACCACATTTAATTGTAGCAATATGCATCATATTCCTGGGTCAATTTATTTACATTTTATGATTCTTAATATTTTTTCTATTGCACATGTAAAATGGCTAAATACAATTGCAAATTTAATGAGAAATTTCCTATTTAGTCTTATTGGAATGAATAAATGGAACTGGGTATCTGAGCCGAAGTAACTTATCCAATATTAATTGTAACTTGGTTACAGCTTTCAATAAACTACCATCATGTATTTTAAAATTACCCGACCTCGGTTTCTTGCCACTTATTTAAGGTACTTAGGATAATTTAAAATGCAAGTAATTTTTTGTTTTTTTGAATAACAAGTAGGTAGAATAAATTGTATAATCCATGTTTTATGGGAGCCATTCCACGTCAAATCGCACAAGAGTTGACACGACTTTTTTTAAAATGTACGATATTTTTTTTCTTAAATCTGAACATAAAAAAAAGACACGTATTTTTTTGTTTGCCTGAAAATTGATTTTGTGTAGTTATGTCTATTTTAAATTTTGGAATTTACAGGTACCTCACCAAATAAGATCAATTGTTGCTCCAAATGTACTGACTAGAAAAATTTCTGGTTTGTTTCACTTAATACTTTGAAATGTGTATTTTATTCATTTAAAAATACATTTTTCAAAAATAATTTTTTTCATTTTAAAAAATGTATTTTTTTTCAAAACAGTAAAACTTCTATATCAACTTCATGAGATAAAAATTTGAAAAAATATAGGCGTTTTCCTTGTTCAATTTTCTATAAATGACAAGAAAAAATTGGGCACTTCACTAATACAGTTCTAAACTAGTGGTGCTACAGAATAGTACAGACTTTCCCGTATTAGTTTTCTATTTCCTTGGGTCTTCAATAGCTATTCGAAATTGCCACATACTCTTTCTTGCCAGCTGTCATCTATCACCGCCGAAAGTACATTTTTTTGTCATTTTCTTAATTTCTCGGTTTCCTATTGGTAGAACGAAAATATGAACTTTAGAATATTAAAGAACACAAAAACCTAGCCGTAAATGGCAATTTTCTTTTAACAATTATGTGCCGTTTAAGAGAAAATGGCGATTTAGCACTACTAAAAATGCGAAATTTGAAGCTCATTTTCACAGAAAATGTTTGAGTTTTCAAAATACTTAATTTGAAGTTATTTGAAGCACTTACACTCATAAATATAATAATGTTTACAAATTGCTGGTAATGTGCATATTAAAGGTGTGTAAATCGCCATTTTCTCTTAAAAAGCACATAATTGTTAAAAGAAAATTGCCATTTACGGCTAGGTTTTTGTGTTCTTTAATATTCTAAAGTTCATATTTTCGTTCTACCAATAGGAAACCGAGAAATTAAGAAAATGACAAAAAAATGTACTTTCGGCGGTGATAGATGACAGCTGGCAAAATAGATTTTGTGGCAATTCCGAATAGCTAGCGAAAACCCAAGGAAATAGCAAACTAATACGGGAAAGTCTGTGCCATTCTGTAGCACCACTAGTTTCGCGCAGCATTACATAACTTTCCCTATACTACGTATATTACTCCGTGTATACCTACGTATACGGGAAGGTAAAAAGAATGACCGTTTTCCTGATTAGGGTTTGAAGAGTTATTAGTATTTCAGATGTTCACTCTGCCCCTCTAATGTATGACATTGTGTCGTAGAAATTTTTGTGGATAACATCGTGAGTGACTTGTGGGTCATCTATGTTCTTATGGGTGAGAGCATTGAAATTCGAGCCATTCCACGGCAAATAGCACAAAAATTGGCACGACTATTTTTTATATGTATGTAATTGTGTAAAATCTAAAGGACACGCATGTATGGCATTCATTCTGGACATCAAAAAAAGAGGCACGTGTTTCTATATTTACCTGAAAATTAATTATTTGTGTAGTTACGCCTATATTAGATTTTGAATTTTATGCTTACTTCGCAGTCGAATTAACCTCCGAATGTACTTAAAATATTTTTGTTTGTTTGTTTCATTTAATGTTTTGGTATGTGTATTTTATTCCTGTGTTAATTACTTTCTCAAAAAATTAATATTTAATTAAAAAAATGTATTTTTAAAAAAATGAATATTTTTCTATGAACTCTCCCAGATAAAAATTTGAAACAAATATAGGCGTATATCTTGTTCAATTTTCTACAAAACACAACCAGAAAAAAAGTGGGGCACCCAACACGTACAGATAAACAAGTCTTTTGTAATTATGCGGACGCGTGGTTCCTGCGCCTACACTGACGAATTGGGTTCGGTCAGTCTTTGATACAAGTGCCGACGAAAAATAAAAAGAATGTCCATCTGCCTGATTAGGGTTTCAAGAAACAATAGTAATTCACATGTTTACTCTTTCTCTAGATGGGATGGGTGACAGCAAAACGAATTCTACTACTGCTTTTCCTCCTTCAGCGAAACGAATTTTACTGCATCCCTTTGCGTCCTAGGGATGGGGTGCCCTCCTGACCTTGCTCGTGAAATACAATCAACCACTTGTCCAGGGACATGAGCAAAAGTTTCTCAACATCAGTCACAATACGTAACTTATGAAGACAAAATTGCTGGTGTTAGTTCTGTGTGTGTACACTGTGCAACATGAGTAGCGATCACCGCATGAGATACGACAGATGATTCAATCCATTTAATCTTTCTGATCACGGTTTTTAGAAAAGAAAATCTCCAAGACGCGTAAAACCACAATTTGCTGGTGAATATACAGGAGTCATTAGGTTGGCAAATTTATGATTCATTTTGGAAGGGAATCGGCTTCCAAAACAGCCTTTGTTAGTGAAGAGAGCGTCGAGATCAGTGTTTCTCGTGACATTAACAAAAGGAGCGGAACGTCCACTGAATATAGTGAAGAGTTGAAATCAAGAAAATAATAATTTAAGCCCCTTCAGATAGTTAGTCAAGTGTCTGCGAAATTAAAAAAGAGAAGATAAACAAGAGTTTAATTTCAGTAGGAGAAAACCCCCGCCAAGATAAGAATATTGGAACAAAAACGGTATCCCCATGAGAAATTTTAGAAAGTGCCAACACAGGTAATTTTTTTCACATTGATGATCCTTCGAGGTCCATCGAAAAATCAGACAAAGATACTATTTAGAAACTTATCGATTCCTTTCACTCAACAAATGGCATGACGTTCAATATTAAAATTTGACAATTTTTGAAAGTTGGACCTACAATAAAATTAAATGACATTTTTCTGCAACTGAACGCACGATAAAAGTGTCTAAAAAGTTGGCTGAAGAAAATAGATTTTAGTCCAGACCTGAAGTAAATTCGGTAAGGCATTAAAACTGTGCATTGTGACGAAAATTCAGGAATTCTATGGTAAGCGAGTACTTGTATTTAAAGTTAGTTGTGAGGGATCTGAAAATTTTTAAAATGTCAATCAAAACATGAGTCTAGAGTCCGTCATTTAATTATTTATGAATATATTAATGTAACGAACATTGCATCATCTACTAGAATCCGCTGCGCGGATTGCATCATCCGCCGCTGCCCCCAAACTAGACGATTCCCGGGTATTCGCGGGTCGCCAAGAAGTGTGAAGCGAGTTCCCGAAGGGTCCAGGCGGGCGTTGGCCAGGTATATATGCGCCGCCGTCGACGGTCGCTAGTCATTCTTGTCTGAAGTGGAAGCCGAGCTGTGAAAAGTGTGCGTCGCGGTGATCAGCAGTGCAGTGGATTGTGGCCAGCGCCGTGAACTGTGGTCAGTCCATCGGATGGCGGTGAGTGCATCGGACTGTGCGACAGTGCAAGAGAAGTGAACAGAGAAAATTAATAATCAAGAGAACTGTGCCGTGTAGAAAGCAATAACTAAGTGAAGAATACCAGGACTGTGAAGACTATCTGTACAAAAATCAAGTATTTTTAGTGTATTATTAAGAAACTTAAATAAACACCTCTGTTAAAATAAATCTGTATTTTTAACTCACCACCACAAACGTTACATTAATATAATTTATATGTATTAATATGCATAAATATTATTATTTATAAATTAAATCCTGCAGTTTTACCACCTCAAGAGTATTAAATTACTGCTTCATCGGAAGAAACTGACGGCCAGTAACGCAAGAAACGCGTCTATTGTAACAATCTATTATACGCTCTTTTGTAAAATATCTTTTAAAGTTATTGAGATCCCACTTTGATTTTTCCTGGAGATATCATCAATACTCTCGTGCGTTTATAGATATTTTTTTTAATTTTTAGCTCATCGAGTTTACAAAAATATTTAATTTTCAAAATTTCAATTTTTTTTAAAAATTGAAAATTCAGGAAATTAAATATTTTGCAAAATCTTAAAAATTAAACATGTTTTTACGTTTCGAATGGAATTTGAACGGAATTTATATAATTTGTGTATTCAAATATATGATATTTTTAAGTTAGTGATGCGCGTCATTTTTAGCAAATTTCATTATACAATATTTCCGAAAATAATTAAGTTATAAAAATATAAAATAGACGTGTTAACTAATTTGATCCATATAACAAATAGAAAAAATTAGAAAATAATTAAAAATATGAAGGTGAAATTTTGGTCTTTTTTGTGCGATTTGACGTGGAATGGCTTATAGAGGAGAAATGTTTCACAGGACGTAAGTTATTTTCAGCACATAAATACATACATGGTTGTTTTGAAACTGCATGTAAGTTATTTTGGTTTTTCTTATGACAGAAAAGCACTAGAATTAGTCAAAAATTTGTCTACTTTCAATATTATAAAAAGTTTATTTATACTGTGGCATAGTGACGCTTGTATGCATAAAAGACAGGATGTGCCTTAGTCTATGGAAGCCACAAATAGGCAGACCATTAGGTTGAGCAGTAAGGGAGCGTGTCTAAGATGGGTTTATGCTGAGCCAGGAAGTAGAAAGGGCGCGGACGCCAGGGGGGCGGCAAGACACGTCACAGTGGTCTGTTGTATACGTCACAGAAGTCGCCTAGAAAGCTCTGAGGGAGGGAGGTCACGTGGGGCACCCACGTCACTTTAGTTACGGAGTGGGAGTAGATCATGTGATCGGTCGGTCATGTGACCGTATCTATATAAGGTGAGGTAAGGGCGTATTAGCCAGGATACATTTGCGGCACGGAGCAGAATTGGTATCTTCACTAAGTGCTCACGCACTGCGCTCCAGGCCGAGCGGCCGGACTTGTCCGGGGGAGAGCATATGTAGCAACACGGTCAAGCGTTTGCTGTAACTTGCGGTCAAGCAAGGGCGGGTGGGGGACTCGCAAAGCAGTCGCGGGTGGCGGCGAAGATAATTTGTTCTTAGGAGGGTTCCGTAAAACACGGATAAGTGTAAATTAACTTGTGCAAAATTGTATATATTTCTTTAGTTACAAATAAACTTGTTTTGTTACGAATCCTTCGTGTCTGTGTCTGAGTAATTAAACGACGCCACAAATACCCATTCAAGGGGATAAAGGCTACCATACTGCTAGTTAGATGTTGTGTCAAATGGAGAGACACTTTTTAAATTTTTTTGTCTGAAGAAATAAGGTTTTCATAACAGAATAGGAAAATTTATGTAACAATTAACATAAAATAAGCAACTAGTTTTGATTTAAAGTTTATAAAAGGTCATACATATTTATTTCTTTTGAAAAATTTCATTTCATTTCTAGTTTTAGTATTGTCATTCGATAAACTTTTAATGTCATTGGACAGAGCAAATTTCCTTCTCAATTTCTTATATTTTTGGCACTGCACAAGAATCCGTGGTATAGTTAGTGTAATTTTACAATAGTCACATACCTTACGAACCTTGTTTGGTTATCAGATTTTTATGAGTTAATTTTGAATGGAAAATTCGTAACGAGTAAGAATGCTTTGTTCTTTTCTATTTTTTGTACAACCTGAACAATTTTTACTTTCCCGTATACACGGAGTGAAATAAGTATTATAGGTAAAGTCATGTAATGCTGCGCGAAAAAATGTCGAATGTTCGGCGGAAAAATTAATTGACGGACGCTGATAACAAAAAAGTAGATAAAACCAGTTGCTAAATTAAGACAACAAATTCCCTAACACGTGGTGAAGCCAGAAACTCCCTTTTGTGGGTACTTGATCCGTCCGTCTGTCTGTTCGTGAACACTGCTAGCGCCTAAACCATACGTACGATTACTTCCCAACTGCATATTTCCTGGTTTCTGCCCTGCCATATTCTGGTTTGAGTCAGTGTTTTGATATTTTCAAAACGATTCTTCAAAATTTGGGGTACTTTACATGGATCCCCCCGGACATTTTCAAACTTTTCTGAAAAACAACTCCAAATTTTTTCTTCAAATTACTTGAAATAATAGAGCAAAATACACTTGTCAAGGTGGCATAGGTCTGAATTCCGCGGTTAACTCTGGATTTTCGAAAATTGCAAAAGTTTGAACTTGTTCGGCTTCTTCCAACAACTATAAAATTAAAGATTGAGATTTTTTCTTCAAATATAATTTGTTCTGCATATTGAGTTCTTTCATAAAGGTCATGTGAATGTTTTTCAAATTTTACTTGTTTTCGTGCAATATGTGGCAATATGTTCAAAAAAACTACATAAACAAGACTTTCTCAAAACGGCCTCAAACGTTTTCTTTAAACTTTTGGTAGGAATAGTGGTAAATGTACTCTATCAGATGACATAAAAGCATTTTGCTCAATAGGTTGGGTTTTTCAAAAATTACAAAAATGTAAATTTTTTCACATGTTTCTCACTTCAACAATATTTACATTAGCGGCGATTTGTTCACATTATTATATTTATGAATACATGTGCTTCAAATAATGTCAAGTAACGTTTCTCGAAAACACAACTGTTTTCTGTGAAAAGTAGCTCAAAATATCGCACCTTTCAGAAACGCTCAAACGCCATTTTCTCATGTATGGCTGCAATTGTTTTCTTCAAACTTTTGTAACGGATAGTGCTAATTACACTCTTTAGTATAGCATAAAGTTTATTTTGAGTTTTTTTGTTTTTTTCAAAATTGTATCAATTTAAATTTTTTGAAAGATCTCTCACACCTTTAATATGCACATTATCCGCATTCGTAGAGATTATTATATTTGTGAGTGTAAGTGCTTCAATAACTTCAAATTAAGTATTTTGAAAACTCAAACATTTTCTGTGAAAATGAGCTTCAAATTTCGCATTTTTAGTAGCGCTAAAACGCTATTTTCTCTTAAACAGCACATAATTTTTAAAAGGAAATTGCCATTGATGACTAGGTTTTTGTGTTCTTCAATATTCTAAAATTAATGTTTCCGTTCTACCAATAGGAAACCGAAAAATTAAGAAAATGACAGAAAAATGTACTTTTGGCGGTGATAGATGACAGCTGGCAAGAAAGAGTTCGTGGCTATTCCGAATAGCTATCGAAGACCCAAGGAAATAGAAAACTAATACGGGAAAGTCTGTGCCATTCTGTAGCACCATTAGTTCGATATTGGAGCCCGGCAATGAATTTTTTTCTGCTGAATATTCGCCATTTTTCACGCGGCATTACATAACTTTCCCTACACTACGTACGTATACGAGAAAGTAAAAAAATGTTATCTTCAGAATTGTAGTTGTAGAAGGAACTCGAAAAATTTGAGCAATTTTTTGAACCTCGTTGGAGAAAAACTCATGCCTCCATGTAGATTGGTGCCCGATCTCATCGTTGACCGGAGGCAAGATCACCGCCACCTCACGTTACAAAACATGTACTATACTAACGGAACTAATAGCCATAGCAGTTGACACATTAAATTATTGATCAGACAATGAATCGAATTACTTCAGTTCGATCAAAGAACATCATTTTTGGAGAAAATATTTTAAACTACTTAAGAGCTACCGTTGATGTCAGACAACCAGATATTTTGTCCTCAATCATTTTTCTATATAAAAGATCCACAAAACGTAGATTTTGACTACAAAAAAGTGTTAGAGGAAGTTATTTACAACACATAAGAGCAAGATTTATATGCTTTTGCTGTACCAGGGCTCCACAATTCGAGTTTTTCTATTGAAACGCCGCTGATTTTCGCCGCAGCATTATAAACGCTTTCTTTTTATTATGTAAGTACCTAATAGTAAGGCCTGAAAGTAGAAAAATCACCGCCTGACTAAATATCCTATCAATTAGTATTAAAATTAAATATAAAAATGTATTATGAAGCACACTATTTTATATGAATTTATTATGAAACACTTCATTCAATGATTGAATCTAATGTTTTTACTTCAAGCATATTGAAGACTCTTGGAGACAGCCTCACTCTAAGGAAGTCCAAGTCTCGGGTTTGCATCATAACATGTTGAGTGTTTGATTTATTTTTGATATAATCCCAATCCCATGTACCCTTTTAGAAATTGATGAAAGTTGCTTCAAAAACACAAGTACCTGAAGTTCATTTGAGGAGAGCCTTATACGAATGAAATGTGTCTTATTGGTATGATTGTTAATTCTGGATCCATACAAGAATCAGGGATACAGGGAATCTGTAAGTGGATATGGTGAGTGGGAACTGCTCATAAGAGATGCCGCTTATCTTGAAAGATCCTGAAAGACATAAACGAATAAAAAACTGGACGAAGATGGAAGTCATTGCTTCGGTCTTGTTCCAGTAACCGAACTTGTTCCAGGTCTCTTGGGAGAGGAAAGATGCCAAACCAGATAAGTGAACGCCCAGAGTGTAGAAGTAGATAGAGAGAAGAGAAAAAGGTACGTAGATGGAATCGGTATCGCGAATATTCCTAGTATTAATTTTATACAACTTACACTGCATGATATTGCAGAGATGAGAGTTGATTTCTCAATCAAGTTTTCGTGTCAAGAAAAGAAACCGGACGACAGAGAAACGTTACTCTCACCCAAAGAATTCTCAGCCCGGCACGTGACATTGGCAGTGTGCTTTCGTATATCAACACCTGACTGCTGGGTCAATCCGACATTTGGCTAACAGTTGACATCGGCCGACGTGGGAAGGATTTAGGAACCAAATGTTCCGTCTAAGAAGAGAGACCTCATGAGAAAAGCTTTCCCTTCGTTTCATTACGCAAATACGCTAATGAATATTAGCAAGGGATAATCGAAAAAGGTTTTAATTTCTGTCATCGTCCTTCATCATTGGGTTTGTTTAGAGGGCGGTTTACACATTAAGTCTTATACCCACGCCCTTTACCATCATATTCGATTTCAGCTATTTTAACACCCTGGGCAATCTACTCCACCCTCCCAGACCTTCTTGCCACAAATCGACTCTTTGAGACTCGCACCTATTTGCCCTAGCCATACCTTGCTGCTAGGCCCCTTGCGACGTTTACAAGTTGTTCTAATTTATAAAACATGCACTTTGGAAGAGTGGCGTTCAGTATATTCTATTAAATCGATGAAGAAAAAAAATTGAATACCGGACATATGAAGAATTGAAGAAATGTATGAGGCATTGTTGCCTCACATTTAACAGGCACGTAAGGAAATACTGGACTTTGCGCTCTATAATTGTGCAATTGTGCTGTTTTGATGACAAAATGTATCCGCTGTGAAATTGTCCAATGATTTTCAATGAGTACGTTTATATCTTCTTCATGCTTAGACAATATTGCCTGTTGCACCTTCTGATCGTTCCATCTTCTTCGTGGGCGGCCAATAACTCTTGTACATTGCTCCTGGAACTCTTGAGGTATTCATTATTTTTACATGCATGAGCCATTTTACATGATATAATGCTGATAAAATTCTTCTCTTATATTATTGTTTGTCTTATGGTCGAATTTTGAATATCCTGCCACCCACCTTAGGAATTTTATTTCACTGGTTTCTAGTCTTTTTTTATCTACTTATGACAATACCCAATTCTCATATCCATACAGCAGAATACGATCTCAAACAGTTGTATAAAGTTTTAGGAGGGTATCTGAATTTGGTTTCCTTCCAAATGTTCTTCTGGTAAGACCGTTAATGTAATTATATCTTTCTATTTCCTTTTGAACATCGTTCTGTTTAAGGCCAGTAATATTACATCAAAGATATTTAAAGTCTGTTTTACAGTACAGTTCAGTAGGAAATGTATTGCAGTATAGTACGTTTATTTCTAGCTGATGAATTCACTGCCTGCAGAAAAATGCTTTGCGTGCTACATCCAAATTCAAATCCAGGTGAATGGATGTCGGATTTGTGATGGTCAAAGCCGATTTGAGGGAGGCTTTCTCGAGGTTCTACCATTTTCTCTTCTGATCATTCCACTATCATATCATTATTCTTATAATATCAGCGATATCATCTAACCATCTATTTCATTATTCTAGGTGTGGTCTCATAGGTTCAGGGGCTAGAATCTTAATATCATCAGCCCTTGTCAGCTCCATGACTTCAGCAGTGAGAAATGCGATGGGTGCAGGGCTGCTTACGGACGGTGAACTATATTTCCGTGAGGCGCCTTGACCTCGGCCGGCGGCGTGTGGGCGGATTCGCTTGGCATTCCGGCCGGAGCCCTGCGCCCTGCCTGGGCCCCGCGCCAGCCGCCTCCCACGCACCGAGCAGCCGGGAGCTCTGCCCGGCGCATCGCCTGCTTTGCACTGGGGTTGCACTTCTATGGCGCACACGAGTGGATCTTCGTCCTCTCTTGGAAGCCCTCTTCCTTCGTCTCTGTCCTTGTATACCTCTGCATCTTTATACTTCTAACTCTGTCTTCATCTCTTTCTCTTTTCCTCCACCTCATTCTTTCACTTTGTTTTCTCTCCCTCGCACATTTCTTTCCTCTCCCTTTCGCTCCCTTTCATCTTCTCTACGCCTATTACCCTCTCAACCTCTCCCCCCTTTTCCTGCTCATTCTCTCTTCTCTCCCATTTCCCTCTGAAACCTCTCTTCCTTTCACTCTCTCATCTCTCTATTCTTCTCTCTCCTCTTGCCCTCCGTCCCCTTTTCTTCCACTCACTCATTGTCTCTCTCTATTATCTTACCCCTCTCCCTTTTCTTTCCTCTCTTGTTTTCACTCTCATCTCTTACCCCCTTTTTCTCCCGTTTAACTTCCTTTCCCATTCGCTTCCATTCTCTCATTCTCTTTCCCTCAATCCCTCTCTTTATTCCTTCACTTTCTTTCCCTCCCTCTTATTTTTTCTCTCTTTTCTATTCCGAAGAATGCATTCAACAATCGAACAAGTACGTATAGAGGTGGACGTCATTTCCAGGAATTTACAAATACCAACAAAATTTTAAGTAATCATTCACAGTCTGATAAATACGAAAATTTATATCGGATACTTCAATATTACAAAGTGGTTATTAATGATATGAAAGAGAAAAGGCTTATGGGAAGTGAAGACTTAGCGTTGTCATGTGCGACAAAATTAAAGTGGAAAAAGACTTGCAAAAGGTGGCTTTTTGGCTAAGATGGAGCGGAAAATGTTAGATGAAGTGGATAGATAGAGTAGTATTACCATCCTTCGAAGTCGACAAAACGAGAGAGAGAAAAATGGGGCAGGTACAGTTTGATGCTACGAACTAGTCGCCCACTTGAATGGTGAGAAAAATGTCAATTGTCCGAAATAATACGAAAGATGCTTTTTTAGATAAAACAGAGCGAAGAGATGTTATAAGCAGTGTGAAGAGTTAACTTGACAGTTCTATTTAGAGATGAAATGCGAGGAAAAGTATGACATCGATGTTAGATGGTTTATCTTAACGCCCCGGTAAGAACGGCGGGAAAATATCGAAGGACATGTCTAAAAGTGAGCAAAAAGTCATCTGATCGATGAAGTGTTAAGAATAACCTTACGTACTTCCGGAAGATGAATTGCAAGGAAAGAAGCTTAGGAAATGATTTAGGATGACTGATCCTACGATCAAACGCTCCAGTGAATGATTGATTCGTTATCTCTGGCGCGTCAACTACTAAGGTCACTAGTCCCGTAAACGTATTGTATGTTTTGTCGTGGGAGGTGGCACTGATATTCCCCATTGGATGGTGAGATCCACCGCCGACCAACTCGTCAGATTGCGGTTTTTCCGCAACTATACTGCGATTTTCCTGCGTGTGACACAAATCAGCTGTTGACGGTTTCATCCAATCAGGAGCTTGAACGTCACCATAGTGACGTCACTGTAGCAACATTTAAGCTTCTGATTGGATGGCAGCGGAACAGCTTATTTGTGTCACACTCAGAATAAGGAAAATCGCAATATAGGTATTTTACATCAGGAGGCACCGCCCCTCTGGGACTCTAAGCACACCTCTCGACACGCGTGGTAGTGTAATTTACGTACATGTAAGGATGTGTGAGGGTGCGGATAGGACAAGAAAGAGGAAGGAAAGATCCATGGCCAGTTTCTGAAGATATTGCCCCGGCATCGACCTGGTGTTGAGGGGAAAAACTTCGGAAAACTGTTGATAAGAGCAGCCGACTGGTAGAATTCTCCTTCAGATAGCGACCTAGCTATCTAGCTAATGCCTAAAATCTTGCCACCGTCGGAACTCAAACCCCAATTGCTCCCAATCAGAGGCACTGCAGTGGCATTAGTTGACACCCTACTCCACCTAAGCTGGTATTCCGATTAAGAACGGCGAGAGAAACTCCGAGCAACAAAACAGTGTAAGAGTCTGCATTTTTGGCTAAAAGCGAGCGAAAAGACATGTGTCAGCTGAAGTGTGAAGCCTGACCTTGCGACCCAGTCACCGCCCCGCGGCTGGCATCCATCCGCGTACGCGCGGGCGCCCGTCCAACGTGCGCGGATCACGTGCCGGGATGCACACGGCATGAGGGATATCGGTGTCATCGACCACGTCCGCGCGTCGCCTCCTCGCCACACTTTGTTCAAAGCCAGGCCTACCCCCTTCCATCCCTCAGGAGCTTATCTATTGGCAGCGCCGCCGTCTCCCCTTCCATTAGCGATAAAAAGCTGAGCGACGAAGGCGCGTGTCTTCATTTATTGTCGCGTGGGCCCGTGGGGTGCGTCGTTGTTTTGTGGACTGTGCGCAGGGGTGTCTTACCGGTCGCGATGAGGATCCTGTGGGCGTTGTGCCTGTTAGTGGTGGTGTGTGCGGGGCTGCAGCCGGCGGCGGGGGCGGCGGCGGCGGCGGCGGCGCCGGGGGCGGGGACGGGGGTGGAGGAGCCCATCCTCCAGCATCCCCCTGAGGACGAGGAGGAGAGCGTGGAGGCGGAGGTGGTGGAGTTGCTGCGGCGGGCTGAGGACATGCCGAGAGTGGAGGTGCTGGGCGGCGCCGCGTCCATTGTGAGGACGGAGGACGAGGACGGAGAGGAGAAGGGCGAGAGGAAGGGCCGTTCCCAGGGCGCGACGCTGGGTGAGCGCGTGGCTGCCTTTCTGAGACGTCATGCGGTGCGGCTGCAGCTGCCGGGAGCTCAGGGCAACGTCGAGGAAGGTAATGCTCTAACATTTTATTTTGTAATATAGCAATTCTTTTTTAGTATTTATTTATTTTTTTGGCGTATTGCGGAATTTTCCGTGAAGACCCGCTCCAGCCATTCTCTCTTAGTGCGGGTTCTTGAGGCTGATCGTCCCGTCGGTCTTCCATTTATACGAAGTGTGTAATTAAAACTTCCTGAGTGGAACCATTCCCTCGTTTTTTTCTCAAACAGAATATTTATTTTGTTGTTTTAATTAAATTGTTGACAAGAAATAAACACATTAACTCATTGGGATTTACGAAAATTGAATTAGCAGTGAAACAATATTCTCATTCTTTGTTTTTTTTAGTTTAATAGTAAATAAAACCTATATTTATGTTGCGAAAATTCAAAATAATTGATGGTTTTTATAGTTAGGAGGATAGAAATATTGATTAAACAAATGTAATCGAAACTATAGTAATAGTTGTTAAATGGATTTTGTCACTATTAGCAAATACCAATTCAGTCATTTGTGATATCGATCTTTAATAGTTCTATACTCATCGTAATAACATTTTATAAGAAAAAAATAATACGAACAAAAATACCTTTTCTTAGATTAGAAAAACTGATCTTTCATCTCTAGCTACAATTCATTTATTTCGATTATTCATAACAGAATTCGGAGATAAAAACTCTTAACGGATGCCAACCGCTAAGAGTAACTTTTTGTTCCTGTGTTTCTTGAGTTAAGACAATTTAACTACAGTATTGAGAACAAATTCTTAACTGTGAATGATGATACGAAAAGTAAATTACGCTACAAAAAATGGCATGAAATTTTTCAAGTATTTTGATCAACTCAATTTCGCAATTGCCTCCTTGGACTCTGTTTCATTTGGATCGGCAATACCTGGAGAAAAATGATTGGGATGCATCCAAAGTTTCGAGATCAACGTTTTGAAGATAATACTGAGATTTTGATATTTCCTGAAACAAATGAAATGCGTTTCATAGTGCATTGATGGGTGATTGTATTGGTTGATGGAGGGGCCGTTGAAATAGTGGATGGATGTCGCCGTTGGATTGGTGGTTGGATGGGCAGAACGATAGGAGGATGGACGTGTTTGTGTATGTGTGCGTCATTTTCAACAGGAGCAGATTATCTCCAGAGCTCTATCTTGGTACCTACGTTCTGCAGGAGGTCTATTAATGCTCTGTCGATGACATTAAGATTAATAATTGATTGATTAATTAGTGATTCTGGACGCGCCAACTTCTGTAATAAACAAAAGTGCCACGGAGAAAAGTGTATTCTGTGCACGTTTTCTTGTTTCTGGGATCCCTACCCTAAACCATTTATAAGTTTGGACAGAAAGAATAGCCTTTTTTTTAGTCACCAAGTACAGACGCACTGTTCGCGCATGCGCAATGTAAGTATGTGGAATAAAGTGGAGAAGACCGACCTTTTGCAATTATGGCAAAAGTGTATACCAGAACACAGCTCTTCGCCGAAACATAATTAAAAAATAACGAGTCTCCCATTACTGTGAAAAGAATCTTTCGAAGCCATTTCAGGCCGACACGTCACGACAAAGTTCCTGACCACCGAAATTGGTTCACCCACCGTAGGGTGTGTGAACCAATTTCGTATTAATGCATCTAGCCTTTAGTTGAAAAGTCCAGGGTGTCCTAGGTCACACGCGCGGATAGCGGCAGCCCGTCAAACACTAATCCGAATTCCTCGGCGTTCCACTATTAGACATGCCTTAGCGCTAAAGCATCTTAGACTCGTCTCTTGCAGCGTATCATCCATTACGATCTACCGTTCCATTCCTTTAAGATGCAGGCTGTACAACAGTTGAAAGAAAATGATAAAGTTGCTCGAAGTATATTTGCTATGGATTTCTTTGGTCGTTTAGGAGTCGAATCGTAGATCTCCAATAACTTAATTATGTCTGATGATGATAATTTTTAGCTTAGCAGAGTCGTGAACAAGCAAAATGGTCGGCACTATGCATCAGAAAACCCACGTGAGCTGCCTGACAAGCCGAATCATAGCGAATATGTGACAAAATGTTGTGCCGTTGCTTTGTTTGGCATCATTATTTCTTCCAGTACCACAATGGCCATTCTGTTACAGTTACTAGCGATCTCTGCATGAATATGGTAAATACCGTTCTTCTTCCAGCGCTGGTCATTCACAACCTACCCCAGGTATGGTTCTAATACAATGGGGCAACATCTCATAAGACACGGCAATACATGGATACCTTCGGCCCTGATTTTCAAGGTCGATTATTTCCCAGATTTGGAGACATCAGCTGGCCAGCGCGGAAGAAAGATTTGACTACACCTGATTTCTTCTCATGAGGATATCACTACAGTGAAGTCCACAAAACACGCACTCACACGTTTGCAGATCGTAAGCACCGTATAAAAGAAGCCTAGTAGGAAATACCCTTGGACATAGTTCAACGTGTGATGTAAGCTTTCGTTCACCACTTGGAATAATGTATTAAAAGCAATGATGGTCAGTTTCCTGGGGTAATATTCAAGTAACAGTCACTATTATCAATAATTACTAAGAGGCATACCTTTACCTGTGTTCTGAATGTATTTTCAAATAATGATTGTACTTCTTACAATATGTTGGTCTGTTTAAATCCGACTATTCTTTCTGCACTACCCTAGACAAGTTGGATTCGGAGTAAACAAAAAAATCTGCATTCTTGGCAAGAATTGTTAACCAAATATTCGTTCCGATGTAATAAAATATATTTTCAAGGGTGACGGCACGACTTGTTTGTTGGGCAACTGTTCTTTATTCCTATCTCTTGGGCGGGGGAAGGTCCCTAGGTATGCGTTCTTGAGAAAATGCACTGTCAACTGACGCCAAGCAATTGACACTATTTGCTTGTGACGCAATCGCTCTCCAAAAGCATCGATCCATTATCGATATGAAACGCATGGTAGCATTGCTTTGATTGACAAAGGAGACGTTGTAGTATGCGCGGAGTACATAGCTGTTTTCACGCTGCTCACCCGTAATTTCTTGATGGTAGAGCTAACGTTATCTGTGACCAGAATTTGTGTTGGAAGATACCAATAAAATTGGATATTATTTTCCTCATTTTCTGGCGCATTCGTACCTTAATCTATTGGTAATTTGTTCAACTGATAATTCTAAATATTGCATGGATTGTCTGGGTTAGAAGATATTGCAAAAAATGCAATTTCGGACTGCTGTAATTATATTTCTGTATTATAACTTTGCTGATCACCGCTTTGGTTTCTTCTTTAACGTTGTATTAACAAGCACATGTACTTTCTTAAACACATTTTATTAAGCTACTAACCAAGTATTCATATAAACAGGCCCTAATGTAAAATTGAGAAGGTGTCAAAAAAACTCTCGTGTAACTGGTTCTAGACCATGTCACTTTTCTTTGTAAACTATATTGACCATTACAATAAAATTCATGGAGATTTGCTTACTATTTCCTGCATTATTTATGTGTGTAAGAGTTAAGGCGTTTGTAACCGGGTTTTTCATTTCGTCTCTGGGCGAAATTATTTTATCTGTTAAAGGTGTTCTCTAGATTGTTCAGACATTTTTATTTTCCTAGTATATTCGTAGAACAAAGTGGACAGATTGAAATCCCCAATGCGTCAAGATCGAGATTTTGGCGGAAAAATACACTTCTCAGACTGAGATGAAAAAACACTACCATGCCTTTTTTTCTTGATGTGCCGTCTCCATTACTGGAGATTGGCGACCACTTCCCCGAACTTTTCTGTCTTGTGCCACATGGAACAACTCAGAAGCACTCGAGATACCTGTCCATTTTCGGATGTTTGCCAACCAGGACATCTTCTTCCTGCCGACTCCCCTTCTGCCCTGAACTTTCTCCATCATTATTAGTTGTAATAGTTCATATTTGGGGTTTCTAAGTAAATGGCCAAGATACAATGTTTTTCTAATTTTAATCATTTTTAATATCTCTCGGCATATACCATTTTTCATGTAGTAGTATGTAATCATTACTAACTTTGTCAGTTCAGGGGATTCTTAACATTCTCCTGATCATCCACATCTCGAATGCCTCCAGTCTATTAATTGATGCTGTTTTCAGAGTCCATGTTTCAGCACCGTATAAGAGAACAGTTGCCATGTAACATTTTGCTGCTCTCCATTTGAGGATAAAACTCAAGTCTCTGCTACATAGACAATTCCTCATTTTGCAGAATATGGATCTTTCTATTTCAATTCTCGTTTTTATTTCGAAATCTGATTTCCACGACTCATTTAAAATTTGCCCCAAATATTTATATTGAGAAGCCTGCTCAATCGGTCGATCATTGATAGACTGTTGAAATGGTCTTCCACCTTTCTTACTAATTAGCATGTACTTTGTTTTATGTACATTTATTTCTAATCCATAATCATTGCAAGCTCGATTTATTCTGTTCATTATTTCTTGCAGATCCGCAGCAGATTCTGCCAAGATTAGTGTATCATCTGCGTAACGTAGATTAGAAATAGGAATACCATTCACTTTTACACCCAGATTAAAATCCTGTAAGGCATCTTTAAAAACATGTTCAGAATACAGGTTAAATAGCAATGGAGACAGAATACACCCCTGTCTATATTAGAATCTTTATTAATACTCTTCAAAATATTCATAAGCCTATCGTGTTTCACATTATCAAACGCCTTTTAAAATCAATAAAACATAAAAATATTTCTCGACTTTGATCTAAACATTTCTGCACTAAATCTTGAGTGGCAAACAGGGCTTCTCGTGTACCAAAAGCATTTCTAAAACCAAATTGTGTATTTCCTATTTCAACTTCTACTTTTATCCAAATACGAGCATGTATGATGCGTAAAAATATCTTGAGTGCACACAATGCCTTTAAAGAAGGAAAATTGTTATCAAAGGTGATTCGGGTCAATTAGAAGCTTTTGAGCTCTAATTGGGTACACACGTCAGGATTAAGTTATGTTCGTGATTTGTTATATATCTTTAAGTTTAAAGCAATGACGAGGAAATATTTGCCTTAAAACAGTACGGAACACGTAAAAAATGCCACTTTAGCATGAAGTACGGGCGTTGTGTCAATAGGATATTGCATTGTATTGTTCTCTCTACTCTCGATTGCCCTCACACAAATTCTTTGGTCTATAAGTATTTGGTTTTATTTGGTTCATTAGGCGGGAAAATAGAAATGCAAAATGTAAAAAAAACGAATCACTCTTTAGTTTTACCAAATCCTACGATAGTGGAGACATTGAGATTCATTTTAGTGGGAAGTGAGGTGATAGCTCTCACACCGTCCTTTGGTAACACTTTAACTTGCTTAGGCACTGTTCTTGAATATCTCATTATAATACTGACGTTTTCGTAACCTTTAATTAGCCCATAAATGGTTACAGTTGAAATCAATATCCAAATACCTGTTTTGGCAAAAGTAAAAGAAAATTAAATATGTCGGTAGCTACGCACCTCCTTGTTTATTTAAAGTATTCCTCAAGAACTCGTTGATGAATTATTGTACTTAAGATTATTACGAAGGAAGAAGAAAAATACAATAAATATTGACAGTCACCTGTCTAAAAAGAAAAAAGGAAAGTCGTGCATATGAATGTAGACATGGTCGTAATGGTAGTGATTATACGAATGTAATCATGTTGCGTTTTGAAATTCATTTTGCGAGCAAATACTAATGTTTTCAGGGTTGAACCCTTTGGGTTTTGTAAACTCTGTGATTGTTTTAATTGAAAATGAACCCAGTAACTGTCGTCATGAATTATCAGATTGTCAGTCAGTATGACACCATACAAAGAATTTTTATGTATTTCATGAAGGTGTAGGAAATAGGAGGCCTTTAAGTAATTAAATCCTTCCCTCCTGGCACCTCATTTGAAAAGAACATTCTTTTGAGTTATTTTTTAAATAAAGGCTGTAGCAGGATCACGGGAGTAAAAATACCTCCAAGCTTAATTCAATTTTGAATAGACGGC
The DNA here is from genome assembly GCA_031308135.1 of Acheta domesticus. Lineage (NCBI taxonomy): Eukaryota > Metazoa > Arthropoda > Insecta > Orthoptera > Gryllidae > Acheta > Acheta domesticus. Next base: position 64,952,028 of record JAHLJT010009419.1, on the reverse strand, counting down.
ATGTTTAATGTTATTTTGAAAGACATTTTCCTAAAATCTCAGAAACAGCAATCTGATTATTTTGTAAGATATAAAAAAATACGAATTTTCGGTTTTTGTTTATTTTTTAATAACATTACTTAGAGACACAATTCTAAAAAATATGAGACGTAGTTGGCATCTATTCGTATCGTGGAGAGATTTTTCAAAAACAAATTGTAGGGAAATTCAATTTTAAAAAATTATTAAATTATTTTCAGGTATTTTTCTGTTTTATTTCTAGAGTGACGACTCCAAAAAATTCTACAAATCGGTATTCAGGTGTTCTCTACTATAGATTTTTTCGGATTTTTCTTATTGGTGCGTCATACTGAAAACATTAATAACTTTTTTCGTCATTTATACGCATATAACTTATAATAAGTTAATCACTTTTCTACAAAAAATACTTTTCTGGATGAAAATCATATAATTTTACCATACAAAAATGTTGCAGATTACTTTTGCGTCAAATTAAAAAAAATCATATTTATCATATTTTTGTGACCCGTTTTGATGTGAAAAATTTTAAAATAATTTGAAATGATTTTACGTAACGTACATTATTTCTGAATATGTTCACAATTATTCATTTTTTCCAAAAAACAGAAAAATTGTATACTTTGATTTAATAATAATAATAATAATAATAATAATAATAATAATAATAATAATAATAATAATAATAATAATAGAAGAAATTGAAATAGGATTTGAGTTAAAATCATTTCAAATAATTTTCAATTTTTTAATATCAAAACAGGTCACAAAACATGATAAAAATTATTTTTTTTATTTTTTTATTTTTGAAAATTTGAATTTGGCTATAAAAAGTATCGCAATATTTTTGTATGGTAAAATGACATGATTTTCATCCTGAAAAGTATATTTCTTAGAAAATGTATTAACTTATGATTTATATGCGTATAAATGACGAAAAATGTTACTAATTTTTTCAATATGTGGCACTAATATGAAAAATCTGAAGAAAAATCAGAAATGAAGAACATCTTACTACCAATTTGTACGAATTTCTTTGAGTCGTCACGTTAGAAATAAAATGTAGAAAAATACCGAATAATAATTTAATCATGTTTGAAAATTTGAATTTCCCGACTTTTTTTATGTGTAGATATCAGCTATGTCTCATAATTTTTTCAGAACTTTATCTCTGAGGGAAATTCGTTTCTGATATTTTGGGAAAATGATTTGCAAAATAACATTAAACATGCCCTCAATTCAAAATTCAATTAAGCTTGAAGGCATTTTTATCCTTCTCATCGTGCTACGGCCTTAAACCATCACACTGGTCATCACATTCCTAAAACTTGATTATCGCCACATGATTTATTCGCTGCATATTTTGAAACCATATGCAACTTTATTATTACTACTGCAATTGAAGAATTAAAGTTTAAATTTAAACGCTTAAAATGTCTTCCAACAGAGTTAAAAAATTCGTACGAATTGTATATAAATGTATCTTCCTAAGATAGAAGAAACAAATTAGTTGAAACTTCTTTGCTCTACTGACATCGAACCAAATTGAGAATGGAAATAATTAGTTGCTGATATTCATCGCCTTCATTGTAGAGAATTGTTTCAAACGTACATGTCACGACTTAACCTCGAAATATGTCTAATATTATAGTGCGATTTTTCTAACTCTGCCCTTCAAGCCCCTATGGCCACGATGGAATATCACACGGTATTTGGCGTCTTTCTCAGTGGTGCTGATAGGAGTCGCATGATCACAAGAACTGCTTGATACGGTCGCGATCATGCAATATATAGCGGCACCACTGAGAAAGACGCGAAATAACGTGTCATATACCGTCGTGAAGACGTGCCTTGAGGGGCAAAGTTAGAAAAATCGCAGTATAGTAGTAGCGAGGTACTTCATGTATTAACCTGACGGTGTAGAAAAAATTGTATGAATGAAAATAAACGGATCTTTTCGTACATCATCCGGCTAATACTGGAATTAGCTACAGTTCGTTCCATAACATACTTCACATACCCTAGCGACTTCTTGTTAGCTAATGTGCATTTAATCCGACTATAGTTCGATGTACACTTCGAAGATTCCTTTTCGGGGCTTTGTTCACCCATTTTGAATTATGTAAACATTGACCGGCGAATTCGAAAATTACCCAGAATGTATTTAGATCTAACACCCAGAATTGGAGCTGGACCAACTAATTGAGAATTGGATTAGCTGTAATATATAGTTTTCAATAAAAGTGGTGTTTTTGTAGAGGTATCTTCTAGTTTGTATCCTACAGAAATAATGTTCATTATGTATTCCCGAGTTCTTGTGCACTACCGCCAAAAAGAGATGAAAAATCAGGTGATTTAAAAACTGGACGGGTAAAACTGGAAAAGGCCAAAAAGTAACAAAAACGAAAGCAAAACAATAGTTCATGCATGTTCTTTTAATTTTCAGGTTATAAGCAATACACACATATGATGGTGAATAAAGTAAATAAAAAATTTACTCGGGTTACGATTCAAAAAATGAAAAATGAAAAGTGAAGTTAAAAATTAAAGAAAAATGTCAAAAATGTTGTTAAAGAATATGAATCATTACTTTGTTCAAAATATTCTGCATTCTATTAGAAGTTGGAACAACTCAAATAAAATGCTCGTTTAAAAGTGCTGCTCACTAACGAACTGTTGCGATTCAAGTGTTGGAGCATGAACTTCAAACAAGTTATGAAGAAATCAAGTCATCTACGAACTTTAGTGAATTCATTCTTCTTTCGTTTCTTTGGCCCTGGGTCTTTGCAACACTTCCTTTCACATTTTCATCTTATTTGATCTTGTTGACCTTTTTACCTTTTTGGCTTGTTTTGCAGTTCATCTCTCTTTTCTACAGATGCTGCTGTTCATTAGGCTTATATTTTGACATTTCCCGGATTACCCGACACGCCATTTCCTGGTTTATTCGAAAGACAGCAATGTTCAGGTACAAACGTTTTCGTAAAGTCGAAAAGTAGTATTTTAAACATATTTTTCACGAACTTATGCATGCTTGTGCCTGCGAAGAGAAAGAGAGAGAGAGAGAGAATGAGAAAGAGAGAGATAAAGAAAGAGAGAAAGAGGTGGAAAGAGATAAAGAGAAAGAATGAAAAATGAAGAAAAAGAAAGAGAGAAACATAGGGAAATGAAGAGAAAATAAATAAGAAGAGAGAATAGGGGAAAAGAGAAAAGGAGAAAAAAGGGGGTGAAAGGTACGTAGAGAAGTTTTCCATTTTGTTTCACCCTCTCTTGTTTCCAAGTTGTACAAACAAGACAAAACACAAATTCATTAAGTAGAACAAAGACATTAAGAGGTGACTCTATGAAACAAAATCAAATCTTAGATATTGGAAAAAACGTACCAATGATAATAGGTGCTAAAAATATTTGAGGTTTAACGTATAAAAAATCTCATATCTTGGGAGAATTGGAAGAATCTTTTTACATTATCATTGTTGATATTTCCAAAATTTAAAAAAATCAAGAAGCCAGGGCTCGTCATATATCAATAAACAACAAGCGAGAGTTTCTCGCTGCTGTCCCACCTGACAAGACGGAGGGGCAACAGGTGCGCAAAACGCGCTCGTGCGGCCATCTAGCTGCAGACACTACAACTGCCTGCTCAGTGACGCAGTCGTGGACAGCGAAGGAACTAACTGCCCCTCTCCAACCAGTGCTTCATGTCAGTCATTTAAGGTGTTCCGTAACAAATTTTACAAAAAAAATATGAGTTTTAATTTAAAGACGTCATTAATATATCGATGACCGCTGTGCGTTAGCGAGGCAATTTCGGATACTCGTATGATTGAAAAACGTTAATGGGAAGTGATATAAAATTCTTATGTCTGACTTTATTAAATATACCTTATTAACAGTATTAATAATAACATAACTTCAATCTGACATCTTGGTAATATTTTTTGTTATAATTATTTTTCATGTTTTCGAAATCTGGTTGGTAAGACTGATGTATACGATGAGTAAAAATTCATGGCACAATAAAGAACATAATATAAAATCATCAAGAAGCAATTTACCGTATTGTAGGAGTCATGTGTAGCTGTTGACATAAGTTTTTTTGGAGAGTCACTTATTTTAACTTACACCATTTTGAGTACGATAAAATATATCATTAATAAACAAATAAAAATTAATTAAGACAATGTTTGGAATTTATATAAAATCTATAATGCATGCTCTATAAACGTTCGCCACAAGTGTTCTCTTGTTTGTAAAGTATCTACAGTTAGGAACTAGCTCCACTATAGAAAAATAAAACTAACATGAGTTCCCGGAATAACATGACCATATGTATGCATTCCTGTATTCTTTTCTATTCTATTCGTAATAATGCCCTTTATTCAGAACAAGCCAGAGTATAATGTAGGTCAAATCGAGATGTGTAATGAAGGCTCTCTGACAGGTGTTTCTAAGCTGACAGGAATAAAGAGGCCAAAGGTAATAAACTTCAATCGATTATAGCCGTTATCTTCCTCGTTCAAGGTGTTTTATATTATTTTAAACATAATAGATACGATTTTAATTTTACATCACCAGTAAGAGATCATTTAAGAAGACTGGAAACTACTGAGGTAAAAAGGGGTGGATCATTTTCTTAAGCCATTGTATGAAGGGGTAAGGAGTGTAATTGAAAAGAATACGTGTCTCAAATATCACGTTTTGCCGAAAAATGCGTTTAATCTGAAAAGGCAAGATCTTTGTTACGAAATTGTTTGGGGAGAGGGGTCAAACAAACTTTTTGTGTACGGGTTTGTTGTGTGACCACTTACAACAGACCTTACTTATTTGAATATTTTTATTTTGGCGAGACCTAGACTGTCCTCCCTTTAATCATGAAAACGCCTCACTACTCTTTCCAGTACAAAGGACAAGAGAGGCCAATTTTGGAGTGTTACAATGGAAGTTAACCATGCCATTGCGTAATAATATGCAAATACAGTTATGTGTTTATATTGCAGCAACTTTTGTAGATGGAAATTAGCCAAATTTTCGTCTTTTATTTATTTCACACCTCAGACTACAAGTTTTCTTATCGAGGATTAACAGATGAGACACCATTACTTAGAAAAATGGAATTTACTTTCAATCCATATCAATCAATGTTGTTGTTTAATAACGCGTTTCTCACCTTTTCTGGGTATAAGTATTAACTTTCTTAAGATATATCTTTACCACTCCTCCCAAATCACAACTCGTTTTATAGCATTCCATTTATTATTACTAGTAATTCACCTTAGAATAATTCGCACAGAATTCAGTATATTTCCAATCTAATTCAGCACATAATCTCAGATTTCCAGCAATTTACACGAGCGATCGTTCAATTTCTTTCAGAATAATAATAGAATGGCCATTTTCTTTCCGAACTCAATTTAATTTGCTGGCTCTGGAACTCTGCCGATCATTGGTAGCAGGTTGCAGCTGATTTGTTAACTTATTTTTTGCGCAATTCATTATGCTATTGCTACATAACTTAATTTATAAATTTGATTTTTAGACCGTCACTAGTAAAAGAGTTTATGTTTAGAGCATGCACAGCGTGCTAAAAATTCAATTTTTACTCCGAATATTAAAAGTGAGATGATGCTCAAAAGTTCAGGTAAAACCATAGTTTAAAAATTTGTATATAACGTTACGTTTTATTTAATGGCTTGCCCTTAAATCCTAGGAATATAAAACCACGAGGTCAAGAAAGACACGAATTATTTTTTAAGTTTTTTAATCAGCTCTTAATATATGTGACTTCACAAATCCGTATTCTTCAGCAGCAACTATCCGAAGTTTATCTTTGTCACCATCAGGTTCTCTAGGTGTATGCACGCGCGTCCATAACTAGTCAAAAAACGAGCTGAGCTGCCCTTATACTGTGGTACAAAAACTATGAAAGCAAGAAAGAAAACAAAATACTTTTGTCTGACCTCATCAGGTATTATAGTAGGTCTTTACTATGCAGTGTTCAGTTCGCCGAAGATTCGGGCCGCCTCAGCCGGGCTGTCGAAGACCCATTCGCCCAGCGAATCGCTGACTCCACTCTCATGGTGACACTCGACAACGGTTGTTGCGTTTATCTTACGTTAAAGAAGATGCTGAAAACGGTGTCCTTCGGCTCGAATGCATTCTTGGCACCTCCGAAAAAAATATTCTGATTTACCCTTTGAAGCAAGTCTCCAAGAATTCCTGCAATTTTCTCTTCAATAGAGCGCCGGAGCTCTTCCTCCGAATGCGGGTTTTCTGCATACACCTGACCTTTCAATTCCCCCCCTAAAGGAAAATGTCAGATCAGGTGATCTAGGAAGCCATAACCCACGACTAATTATTCAATCGCCACTATAAACATTATTTAAAACGTTCTTGATTCGAATAGCAGTGTGAGCAGTTGCCGAATCCTGTTGAAAGTAACCTTAGACGCCTCAAAGATTTTATTGGTGATTGTTGTAATCTGGCAGAGAATTCGTTCACCCCCTCTTCTGTCAAGATATGGCGCATTCGATATTTTTATTTGTTAATTAAAATTCCCTGGGTGTGAAGTTTCTTTACAAACTTCAAAATTGTCAACCGATGTGGAATATTCACGCCCGGAAATTTGTTGATAAACCTCTTGCGACACTTACTAGCAAACTTAAAACGAACGAAGGTGTTGTAAAGAAATATTCTCTGCTTCAAATAACTTTTTATGATGCACAGTTGAACGCTCTCGGGTGTTATTGGACAGTCGCGCCGAACGACGAACGCGCCGGACGAACGGGGCCCATGTTGACAAATCCCCGTGGAAACGAGGGCTCGATGGCTGAGGCAACCAGCGTCTCATCTTCGGCGAAAAATAAACACCCGGTTTCTAGTGCCCAATTAAAATATTAGTATAGGTGAAAATTAATTGCTGTAAGGCTATCTAAAATACAGTGTCTGACACACTTGGCATTTTATTTAGTCTAAAATGTACCTCATTTTCTGTGAATCTACAAAACTGACAACAATGAATAAAACAAACGTTTTTTTATTTATTTTTATTTGGTCATAAGATCTTTTGAAGCCGGCAACATTATTGGTTGTAGATTCACAGAATTTTTGATATTTGATTTCATAAATTGATGGTTATTTGAGTTAAATCTGTGGAAAGCCACATTGGATGAATGTCAATTATAGTGGATAAAAAAAAAACTGACGGAGTTTTCTTTTTACTCGTTTAGGATGTGAACTTTTTTGCCAATTTTGCAATGTACTGTTGAAGTTACCCTTTGAATTTTCGGATAGAAGTGAGAGTATACGGGGTAGAAAGAACGGAGATTGGAGTAATATCTAATTCATTATGTAATTAGGACTTTGGTACTTATTTATATATTTATCGCCAAAAAGAGTTAAGAACTGTGTGACGTACTATGAGAAGTACAATAAACATAGGTGCTTTAGTAAAGGTACGGATGATATTTTTAGACAATTGGATTCGATAGCCTAGGCTCATAGGGGAAGCGTAGAAGAGAACTGGTCGGATCATAGTTTGTAAGAGGTGAATGCAACATGCAACCAGAGGGGTAAGTTTGGGTGAAATTGAACCGAGAATAATTTTTAACTAAGCTTCTGAAAAAAAAGGAATATTTCATTAACGCACTGATGTATAAATTGCAGTTAACAGTTGTCGATTGGCTCATTCAACGCACATATTAAAAAAACTTCAAATAGAACCCTTAATCGAATATGTAACAACAAACTGGGGCAATATTTTTTACACTCTTTCATCGTCTTCTTCTAGCACAAAATTTACAATGGGGAAAACATTAAACAATCCTAAGAGAATACGTTCATGTCATCCGAACGATATGGTAAAACTTCCTAGATAATAAATAATGACTGCAGGTATAATTATGTGTTTAAATGTGTAAATTTTCAACCTATGAATGTAAATGTAATTTTGTAATGTATTTATGTGGAGTCTCTAGATCTAATAATGTATAGATGTGTATAGTTTATAAATTGTGTATGTTAGAAATATGTGTATGAAATTTTATAAATTAGAATGTGGTGATCTAAAAGAGTGAGAGGTTATACGCCTAAATGTTTTGTGTAAAACATAAAAATTCACAAAATACTGAAAGGCACAATTACCGAACGAGAAGAAGAAAAAAAGTCAAATAGTTATCGTCAATAAAGCGTATTCGAAACTGGCGCGCCCTAGGTCTTCAACCGCAGGCTTGAAAGTCACCAGACTCTCGGAATTAGATTGTAATTTACGAAATGAGCCTTGAACCTTTTATTACGTTTTCGTTAACTCTTCTGGGTATATTCACTGTGAAGCACGGGTGGATATTATATGGGTTTAGAATTTCACATTTTCTGATATTTTGTGATATTTTTATACCGCACAGCTTTCAGCTTCTGTTTGTTAATAAAAGCTCAGCCAAATTGCAATATTAGAATGATCTCCGATAATACAGTACCTTTAAATGCTGACGACACTTCCGTTAGAAGGCAGGTAACAAGCTGTTTTGAACAACAAGAGCAGAAAATGTCCGCATGGATGCGCTTGTTACCTATTATTATACTCATTGGCTTAAGTTAATTTTTTTCCGAAAGAGGATCTGTCATGCGTAATGAATCGTACAGATTATATCTAAAAGGTAGTTAAAATATTATATCTTGAGAATTTGTTTATCTTTTGACAAAAAGTGTGTGAATTCAAAAATCTGGCAGCAGCATTAATACAAATCGAAATGAAGATTGTATAGAAATTGAGTATGCTCTTATTGCAAAGTCAGTGAAACGTTTGTAAGTTAATTTATGTCTTCCGTAAAACTAAATTCTTATTCGACTGAATTACACTTTGTTTTTTGAAAATGACATTTCTTTTTTAGTTTTGTTAAAATAAATTGTTCGGGCGTTCCAGTACGTTGGCTTTACGAGATATTTACTTGGTTTGAGTGACAAATTAAGTCAGACCCCAATCGCCCTACCTATCAGAATTAAAAATAAAAATGCTGCACGTTAACTTCAATGATGTTCATGTCTAAAACAGCCTCACAGAGAAATGGCACGTCCGAAGTGTATTATTTCATAGTTTAGTGAATTTAACGGCGCTTTAGCTGCTGAGAAAAAATGAGACCCTTGAGTTATGAACTAATGAGAATATGTTAGTAATCATGGTGATGAGGTGAATGATGAGGGAGGAATCGTGAAAAGTGAGGCAGGAGAAGGAGAGAAACCCAATTAAATCGGAAGAAAGCTCATTTTATCAACCAAAATTTCCAAATGGATTGGCAGGGGATCAACAGTCCGGGCTAGAGTGGAATGAGCGTATCTTAGCCATTACATCACGAGCCTCCGCTTCACGCATATTATCTTTAGGGAACTCTCACTTAATGTAAACACTCACTTAAATGACGTGAAAATTTAGAATCTTGTTCCTGAAATATAAGGAAATTCACATAGTTCGACTTACGTAAAAATACAGTGCTCAAGAGTTTCCAAACAGAGTTAACTTTCGAATATTTAAAAATAAAAATACAAAATACAGGAAGAAAACAAGGATGAGACGATGTATCTGAAACTGTAACTGCAATGACGCAAGGTAACAGCCTTTGAGTTCAGGAAGTTCCGTTTATAAATGACATGGAGATAGAGCAGGTGCCGAATAAAAGAAATAAAAAGAAATGAAGAAACAAACGAACGTCTTGTTAAGAAATGAAACATTACTTCTAGATAAGAATGAAGTAATGAGGTATTCCAGGCATAAAAATGGCGTTTTGTGGAGTAAATGATCAATAATAAATTAACGAAAAGAATTGACAGAAAATGAACAAGAAAGAAAAAGTAGCATTATGCGCAAAGGGAATATGAAACATTGCTCCTAAAATGTAAATGCCTTCAAAAGCTACAGACCCATTAATGATATTTGTATAAGATGATATTTTGATATGATTTGTATATGATATATGCCTATGATATCATTTATATTGATATAAATTAAACTTTAAAAAATTGGTATAAAATCAATAAGCAGAAAAGTTTCAATGGTGAATTACTAAAGAAGGAAGCAAACAAAGGAATCGAACAGCAATAATCAGGATTTTTGTATCACTCCTCTTGTGCACAGACAAAATATGAGTGAAATAAAACACCGAATTGATTTTTTTCAGAGTATCAAAGAAACCATTGAAAACGAAGAAAATGATAAAAAGAAACCCAAACTACCCTGCGGATTGGGTTTGTGAGAGCTTACTCATGAAATATTATGAACGCCATATGACATAAGTACTTTGTAATAGATTGGTGTAAGAACGCGATATTCAGAAGCCAACTAAATTAATCAGAAAATAATATTATTAACGAAGTCTCTACGCAAAGGGAATATCAATCATTTTTAAATGAAATATAAATATCATCGCACCAACAGTTGGTTCTATACAGAGATCGTGTATTTTTTTTAAAATATAACCTAGCAACTCTCAACAAGATATGTGGTCAGATAGCTTGAGCAATTTCGGAATCTTAATCAAATATTTTTAAGAAAAATAAAACTAAAACACCTATGCAATGGGAATTAAAAATGTCACCCAAAAGATATGTCTTCACCAATATAAGAATGCTTCAATCTAGAGGTTTTGCCCAGATACCAATTGCAATGAAAAGAGCGAACGAAAAAGTGTATTGTAAGCAAAGTTAATATGATATACAGCTACAGAGATACGAATAGCTTTGCACAATCTGCTGGTGATTGTTCCAAAGAAATGAATTCGCTTAAACTTTTCAATCTCAACTCTTCGTTTTAGTCAGTCCGTTTAAGGAATTTCAGTATCTGAATAAAAGAGAAATAAGAAAGAAAGGAGCAAAGGAGTCTACTCAAAGAATAAGTAATACGAAATGTGAGTGAAATTGTGCATGTTCACCAACATAAGAATAACATATTCGATAGGTTCTGCTTGAAACCAATTAAAATAAAAGAAGTAAAAAGAACCTCTGTACTGAAAGAGATTACCAAACATTGCCTGTGAACTGTGAATGGCTCTCCACAGTCCGTGAACATACGAGCTAAGAAGCCACGGATGCTGGAGATCATTTCTGATAAATGAAGTTGTTACAACCTCTCAAAGGTAAATTGATGAGCACAATGGTTTGATCAGTCTCTTTAAGCTATTTTAAAAGTTAAATAATAAATGAAAGAAAATCGAAACTCAAAATACTCTACACGTTAATAATAAAAACGTGAGTGAAATTAAGCTGTATTATAGTCAAAGTCTTCCGCAGTAAGACTCACGCGAATGCTTTCGATTGTCTGCTGTGTCCGAGCGTCGAAGGATGTACCCTGGCATCAGAGATTTCGACGCGGCGGCACCCGGACAGCGGAATACATACGAATTGTGCAAGATGATTGTCATAGGAAGAATAACTTATTCGAGAGGTTATGCTAATAGCTGATTTACAATAGAGGGAAGGAGAAGAAGAATAGTAATAAAAATGAGAAGAGGAACAAGAAGAAGAAATAAAAAAGCACTGTACGCCTAGGGCAGTGTTGTCAAGGTTGATGCAACGAGCAGGAGTCCTTGGCACTAGTGCCACGACGAAATCGACCTTCCACGTAGTTCATTACCCCGCCACCAGAGACAACGCCGTTCCTATTGTAAAACGGCGGGGTTACTAATAGTTTCCTTTCTCGACGCTAGTTGCGCAGGGAAGCTCGTGGCATGCTACGATGCCACGAGGCGAGCTACTGCCACCAGTAGAGGACCTTGACACCACTGGCCTAGGGAATACGAAACCTTCCCCCTGAACCGTGAATGGTTCCAAGCAGCTCGTCAACGTATGGACTAAGAAGCCAAGATAGTTTCTAATTAATGCTACAACATCTAAACCTCAACATTTGTTGCCCAAAATAAGAATTGCTTTTTTGAAAGGTTCTAATAGACAAATTAAATAAAGAAGCAATGTACGCGTAAGAAGTACGAAACCTAGTCCCTGATCCGTGAATGCCCGCCAACGTAAGGCTAAAAACCAAGGTTGCTGCAGATAGTTTTATCTATTGCCTCTCAATCTCCACTTTTGTTGACTAAAGTAAAAATAGCTTATTCGAGATGTTCGGCTAATAGACAAATTAAAATAAAGAAGAAGAAGCAGAAGAAGATGAAGAAGAAGAAGACGAAGAAGAAGAAGGAACTAAACACCGAAGCAAAGAGAAAAAGAACATATTGTCTCTGAACAGTTAATGGCTCCCGCAGCCCGCCGACGTACGGATAGATAGTTAGGCCACGCCAAGATAGGAACGCCAAGATAGTTTCTAATTAATACTACTTCTTAGTTTCAATATTTGTTAATCAAAATAAGACCTTATCAAGAAGTTCCGATTACAGACAAATGAAAATAAAAAAGGAGAAAAAGGAACGAGAGCACTGTGCGCAAAGATAAAACAACCACATTGCTCCTGGACCCTGATTGGCCGCGCAGCCCGCTGACGTACTGACTAAATTGCCATGGTAGCTGGAGACAGTTACCAACTAACGTTACAACCTGTCAATCTCAACATTTGTTGACTAAAATAAGAATAGCTTATCGAAAGGTTCTATTCCAAGACATGTTAAAATAAAGAAGAAGGAACGAGAAGCACTGCACGCAAAGGGCCAACGACCGCCTCGCCCAGGACCGTGAATGGCAGCGCGCGGCCTCCGCAGCCCAAGGGCGCGCGCAGAGTGGCGCCGGTTCATCGTCCCGCGCGCGGCGTTCGGCCGTTGCTCCGCCGGGCGCGTCACGCCGGCCTCTGAGCACTGCGCAGGCGCGAGGCCTTCACCTTGGCGCAGGCGCGGAAGGAGGCCAGCGGCGCGCGACCAGCCCGCGACCTCCGCGAGTTCATTGGCTGGCGGCGGGCGCGTGGTGGGGGAGCACGACAGCAATCCTCCCCCACCGCTCCCTCCGACGAGCGACCGGTCCAAGAATGCGGCACTGGAGAAACCACCGAGCCGAGCCGGAATCAAGGGCACGAGCGCGCGGAGCGGAGCGGCGTGGCGCGGAGCAGAGTGGAGCGACGACGCGGAGCGGAATCCGGGTAACCCACTTGAGGCTGCGGCGGCGGCGATGGCGGTGTTCAGGCACCATCCGGCGACCTCTTTTTACGGCGGAGCTAAAAAGTTGTCCAAAGTAGAAAGCGAAGCCCCCGCTCGAGCCGGGGAGAATATACAGAAAGAGAAAGCGGCCCTGCGTCGGGGAACGAGGTGATGGGGCGGCCTAAGGCGCGAAGGAGGAGGAGGGGGAGGAGGGGGAGGAGGGGGAGAAGCTAGGCGGTGAGGCGGCTTCATCTAGGTGAGTGTGAGTCACCTGCTGTACATGGGATGGAGGAGAAATAGGAGAAGTGGAAGGCGGACGGAGAAACGCTCTTTTCTCGGCACGGCGCGACTGAAGGAGACTGACTGCAAAGAAGCGAGCGACCTACCGAGGGAAATGGTAAACATTAAAGTCGTCTAGCATAAGCTCCCTTGTACAAATCGACTGTTTACGGCACACCTGTCCGTACGTGCCTCGTAGAGAACGAAGAGCGCGCTCTCTCGACCATATACGGACGAACAAACACATAAACACACACACACACACACACACACACACACACAGACACCTGCTCACACACGAACTAAAAACACAAAAAATTGTACCTATAGAAAAGTATATTTCAGCGGAATACTAAATTATTCTTTAAAAATTCAAAATATTCACAATATTTTTGTAACTTTTCTCACTGTGTACTATATTTTTGTAATCTTTCATGTATCTTTGAACACTTACATATTCAATATAGACATTTACTTACAAGAGCCTAAGTTTTAATTTACCAAGCAAGTCCCCAACAAGAATGCAAGGTATAACAAAGAAACCATCACTCATTTAGTAAATGTGAACTCACTGTGATTTTGGATTCATGAGATTGTTACCCGGACGTCGAAAAGTACACTTATTTAATCCTCTTACCGTGAATGATCCTCTCACATTAGAAAGACTTACAGTAAACCCTCGTTAACACGAATTCCAAGGGGTTGATTCAATGATGTACGATTTTTATGTTTACTCTAAATACTACGTTTCTTTGACGGAGCCCAAATTTTGTTTGACGATGAATTTCGTGTTAAGAGTACTTTTTGGACCTGAACATTAAATTGAAAAGGAATGTATGTGTTTATATTTCAATATCATTTAAGAACAATGTAGAAACAAGCATAGAATTGGCATTTTATGAACGCTCATACTTATTTTTTAAAAATGCATTTTAAAAAATTTCAAAATGAATTAAAATGGAATCATAGATTGCTTTTGCGTCCGCGAAATCGAAAGCTGTTCACAGCTCCTTAGCCGTCGCCGAGGGAGGCGCAATTATCATTTACACTAAACTAATGTACACTGTTGAATGAAAGAGGAACTTCCTTCGAGTTTGGGCGCGTCAATACTTTGGCATAACCTGGCATACACTGCATAGTTATAGTTATAGTAGTAATGCCAGGTTATAGTTGTGTTCCTCCTCCGCTAAAATGTGAGATTCAGCGCCGTCGTACTCGTTGACTTGTAGGTGTTTTCGATTCCAGGTATCTCCTTAGCAGGGAACCTCTCCACCCGGGATCAGCTCTAAGCTCCCGACTTCTCTCCAAAAAGTGTGATCCTGTAGTTCATGCAAGTGGGTTTCGAGAGGAGAAGACAAGAGAAGATCGTGCGCGGTTCGTGCCCCGTTTGTTAGAGTAGTTTTCTCGCATTCCCCTAGTACGTATGAAGAATCCGCAGAAAACTACGATCAGAGCATCCAGCCGCCAGCATCTTCCTCCAGAAAACGACTAAATTCGATTAGGCTAGTGCCAAAAATACATCATTGCTGGGACTCGATGAGGGATTTTCGACACCTACGAATCAAAACGTGCGTCCTCCCATTTGGAGTTATGATGTGGTAAGATTTATGATGAAGCAATGATGGAAAAGGAGGCAGAAGAAATGAGAGAACTCTGAGAAAATGTCACAAACCCATTTTTGTCCATTGCATGAATTGACCAGAACGAAGAAATGGGAGGCGAGCGACCCGGTACGGGACGCCCATAATAAGAAATGTTTCAAATTATTTCGTTCTGAAAGTTCTGGACTACGAGGTCTGGCGATTTCTATGGTATTGAAAAGAAACATATTCATCTCAATCACTCATTACGGTTTCTCAATCATTTCATTACGGTAAATATTGGAGACACTACAGCGACATCTGTTTCCCTGAGCCATCTGATCCCGGCGTCGTCATCACTGACCAATTAGAGTGAGTTACCCTGCACATTAAACCAAAGCTTATAGAAGTTAATGAAGAGCGGTGCTGTGGAAACTAGTAAAAAAGTGAAGCGGGGGCGCGGCAGCTGGTCCTAGGTAGTGTCGAGGACAGAGGCGGATCTAGCCATTCATTTGGGGGTGGGGTACTGTATATTTTGTTAAATCATAAACATATTTGTTATTATATTTTATATTATTTATGTTCTGTAGATATGATACTACACAATATTATCGTTTAAATAATTACTTAATTCGAACATAAATAATTACTTTAATTCCATTTTGACAAATAAAGGAAGGTAGATGAAAACTCTATGCTTTTTGAGGCAGGCCATAGCCCCCATTGTCCCCCCTCTGGATCCGCCGGTGGTCGAGGACCTAGCTGGTGTGGAAAATCCGCCGAAACCCAAGTCCCCCCGCTTCCCGTTCAGAGACGCAGCAGCAGCAACATTTTTTCCCAGGGACATCTTCGTTTGACGATGGAGATCGAGTTACTGCGCACATTAAACCAACGCGTAAAGAAGTTTATGAAGGGCAGTACTACGGAAATGAGTTAAAAAAGCAACTCGGAGCGCGGCAGTCGCCTCCCTTTGGAAAGGGGTAGAGTCCCTAGATTCAGAGAGTAGCGCATTCCATTGTTCCACCTATCCCGCCATTTTATGTCCAGTTGACAGAAAAATGGAAACACTGTCGTAATCGGTATGTTGAGAACCATGAATCTACCCCAAAACCAATATTAATATTCATGAAAATCTCCATTATGTCACCAATTGTTATAATATCCCTTCAGTTCCTGATTGGTGCCAGGCAGGATTGACGGGTAAGTGGATATTAAATGGCGGTGGTTGCGCTACTCTCTGTATCTAGGGACTCTATCCTAGGGCGGAGGGCAGCGCCGCGCCAGATGGGGCGGGCGGAGTCCGGAACTGCGTTCTTGGCGGGGGCGGGAGGGGGCGCGGCGGATGTGGGACAGCGGCGGCCGCGGAGGGGGAGGAGCCGCTCCCTCCTCCACGAACAGGTGGGAGGAGGGCGTCAGGGAGTGGGTTAGACGCGTCCTCGCGACCCCGTTAGCAGGCGTTGACCTCGTATGCCGCATACCAGGGGCTCCCTCTCCATGAATATTCAGCGGCTGCCCCCTCCCACCGCCCGGCCAGCAGCCAGCAGACGCCGCTCGCGCCACCGCGGCCCGTTAAGGCAACAGCGGTGGCGGAGAAGGAGGAGGGGAAGGAGGAGAGTGAGGCGGCGGCGACGAGACAGTGGCAGAGGAGGTGGAAGAGGCGGCGGAGGCTGGGGCGGCGTCGACGAAGGCGGCGGCGAAGGGAGCGGCGAAGGCGGCGCTCTCTCCATTTCCCAGAAGACGCGGTCCTCTGTAGCCGGATGCTGCCTGGAGCATATTACACACCTTCTTAAGCTCTTTACTCGCCTCCCCCTAACCAAAGCTGTCCCCCCGTAATTTTTTCTCGTTTTTATGATTCGTCTCGATTTTTTTATTCTGTTGACGTCAATGCGTCCCTAGCAATGCCTGGTGGAATTTCGAACGAAAATTGGAATAATTATATGAACATAACTTGGTAGCGTTATTGGGTTTTTTGCATTCACAGTTCAAGCGAGAGAAGATGCTTCCTGCATCGCCAAGCTTCTTTCGTCTGAGCTATGTTACTCAGTTCACAAGTTTACAAAAGATACGATTTCGAAATGGAATTTCTTAAGCACACAATTGTGGGGTCTGGTTTTGTTAGTATGTGGGGAATTTAAACATTCGTAAAGTGTTGTAAACTTTCAGTAAAAACTTCAGTTGCACTTAATTGACACTTCATCATTGAAACAATAATATTTAAGAAAACAGTTTTTCTGGACCTATTTCCCTTTAATTTTCACGAACACCTGAAGAATTCATTTGGAACAATACTGTTCGCTTATTTCTCACTTTTGGAGCTTTTCGTCTTCCTTTTACTGATCAGAATATTACATTTTCCCCTTATTTTTCGCGTTTGCAAGATAGATTTCGAAGAAGGCAGCAAAGCACAATAAACGAGTTATACAATGCTTTAAGCAATGAAAATATAATGTTTGTCCTGTTTGTCTAGGTTGCAGGTTGTAGTGTTAAAGTCCTACCGAGGGCAAGCGTGATTTATCTATGTCGTAATTCATAATTCCCTCCCATCTCTCATATCAATGTAATATTATGGGTGTAATTATAATGTGAAGTCTCTAGAAAATTGATTCTCTCTTCTCCAATATTACCGTAATGAGTGACTGAGATGAATATGTTTCTTTTCAATACCCTAGAAATCGCCAGACCTCGTAGTCCAGAACTTACAGAACGAAATAATTTGAAACATTTCTTATTAAGGGTGACCCGTACCGAGCCGCTCGCCTCCCATTTCTTCGTTCTGGTTAATTCATGGAATGGACAAAAATGGGTTTGTGACCTATTTTCTCAGCGTTCTCTCGCTTCTCCTGCCTCCTTTCCCACCATTCCCACATCATATATCTTATCACACCATAACATTCACGAATTCATCAGAATCATTCAAGGTACGGCTATAATGTTTGAGAACTCGAATTATAGAAAGATTTATCATTTTTACTTTACCTTTAAAAATTACTTCCCTTATTTGCAGTTTCCTTATTTCTGTAATTTTCCACAGAACAGATACAAAAACATGAAATATTGGCCAAATATTTCCTTATTTTTGGCCCAATTTTTTTCTTTCATTTTATTTAATATTATTTGCCCCTTCTGTGCTCCGCTTCATTGACTTTCTTTATAGTACGTACTTCCTTCGCTTTCTCCCGGATGCTACGAGCCGCCCGCCGAACAACAGACGCCTCTCTTGAGCTTGAGACGCTGTATTCTGCCCCTTGCCAACTCCGCGAGTCTCGAACGACGCCCCCGTTGTCACTTTCGCCGGCGAACCGCCCACTCGCCCAACCAATCCCCAAGGGCGGCTTTAGAAAATATTTCAGGGAGAGTCATCGTCCATTCATTTTCATACAGCACAAAAGTTAAGAAGTGCTAATACTCAACTGTGAAAATGAATGAACGCATTCGCAAAGTGAAACGAAAACCGACTCTTAACAGCCGACATCCGTTAAGGATTTTAATAATCAATAAGTTTTTATTGATTGTCTATTCTTCATTGCATAAAGAAAGATTCCATTAATTATAGACAATCATATCATGTGATAATAAAATATATTTAATACAAAGTTGAAGAAAACGAAGTTGGAGTTTTAGAGGTTGGAGTTTCACAACATTTCAGAGACCATATTTGTCTCCATCATCAGGTACATTTTGGCTAAAATCAAATTTATTCCATAAATATGATTAAATAAAATGAATCTTTTTAAATATAATGTAAGCAGAAAACATTAAATAATGGAAGCTTACCTTTTATTAAATATAAGTTTTACGTTTGTGAATAGTAAGAAAAACAAACGAATAGAATAAAGAGGCAGGGGGTCAGGTAACGAGATTTTAATAATCCCCCGTTCATTAAGAATAATCGAAATAAATGAGTAAATATTTAATGCTTCCTGACTCTTCATTGGGACCACTTTGTCGTAAATCCCTTAAGAAAAGTGAATGTTATACCCCTGGTGGTGACACTGTGCCTTTTCTGATGTAACGTGAGGTACGGCGCCGTCATACAGACGGGTTTTATCCTCCAGATGTCTCCTCCAGCGGGGAAGCGCCAGAACACGCTGTAAGTTCTCTATTGGCCTCCCGAAGGTTACCCTTGCAAAGTAACAGGAGGGAACAAGAATGTTGAAGATCGCGTACGCGGTATGTGGCCTGTTTGTCACCAGGCCTTTGGCATTTGCCTGGTGATGATTGGAGAAAACTTTGAAATTGCAACGAATCAATAAATGTAAAGAGATCTCTACAAGCATTAGAAATTTGTAACATTTATTCTGGAGCTCCAATAGATAAAATTAAACTAAATGATAACAAGAGTTACGATTGTAAGAAAATTACTATTGTTATTTCCAACAACACTTTACAGTATTGTGGAGCTGTGGTCGGTTGTATTTACCAATTCCGAAATGTGTATTCTAGAAACACATCTTTACTTAACACGTTATAGTTATTAATGCCATTAGACACAACAGTAAGTAACTAACCGAGTCTGTTATTTGTGTTATCGGCTATGTGCCGTTCAGTACATTCGTAATGCCAAGTTTTTATCAGAAATAAACAAATAAGCATGAAGTATCAGCTCTTGGAATAAGTGTTCTCATCCGCAATATTTAAGCGCAATTCATTTGTTCGGACTGTGCTTGCCGGACGGTGGACTCTGAAATCCTTAAAGGGCTTCGGTCGTTAAAGTGTATTTTCGTTCCCCTTTCGTTTGCATTAAGTCGATATAATAACATTAGTTCCTAGTGCATGCTTTCATCGCGGGAGGTGGCTGTTATCTTTCCCAACTGGCTGGTGAGATCTGGCGCCGACTTGTATTTCGACTTGCGAGGATTTTCCCCAACCAGCCATCTCCCACCAGCCGAGCACCGCCCCAGCTTGCACACGTCGGGGGCTTAGAGCAAGTAATGTTGTGCATGTAAGTGTAGACGTGTGTAAGAAAGAGTGTGGGTATCGCAAGGAAGGGGAAGGAAAGATCGCGCGCAGTCCGTGGCCCGTTTATTAGGGAACTCTTCCGGCATTCGCCTGGTGCTGATCGGAGAAACTACGGAAAACTACCGATCAGAGCTGGCGGCCGGTAGGATTCTTCTCCTCCAAAGAGTGACTGAATTCGACCTAACACCGGGAGAGGTGGCTCAGTGCATCAACTGATGTCACTGCAGTCCCTCTGACCGGGAGGTCCTAGGTTCGAGTCCCGACGGCGGCAGGATTTTCGACACTACCTTGTCAGCTAGGTCGAATTCAGTCGCTGTCTGAAGGATCTAGAGGCCGGCTGCTCTGATCGGTAGTTTTCCGTGGTTTCTCTCATCAACACCAGGCAAATACCAGAGCAGTACCCTAACAAACGGGCCAAGGACCGCGCGCGATCTTTCCTTCCTCTTCCTTGTTCTATCCTCACCCCTTACACACACACACTTACACTAACAAGCACTACACTACCACGCATGCCGGGAGACCAGTCGGGAGCTTAGAGCTTATCCCGGCTGGGGCGGTGCCCCGCTGGTGGGAGACTAGCGCGTCACCCTGCTAGTCGACGGTAAGTCGGCGCCGGATCTCGCCATCCAGCAGAGAAAATATCACCGCCATCTCCCGAGGAAAAAAGACGCACTTCACCAACTTTGTAGGAGTAGATCTTTGTAGTTGACGCGCCCGGAATCACGAAACAATCAATCGATCAATCGACCTAACGCCAAATCGCTTGCTTGTGTGCGGCAGGTCGCGGGCGCCTCAAGCGCCTGCTGCTGCCGTTCCTGGTGCTGCTGGAGCTGCTGATGACGACGGTGGTGTTCCCGGCGTTCGCGTCGGGCATCGCGCTGCTGGCGCTCAAGGGGCTGTGGGCGGGGCTGGCGGGCGGGCTGGTGGCCGGCGCCGTCGCCCTCAGCGAGCTGGTGGCCAAGGCCGGCTGGGCCCCGCCGCGCGTCACCCTGCTGCGGCCGCAGCTGCAGGTGCCCGTGGAGCACGTGTACCACAGCCCCGTCGACCTCCTGCATCACGGATGGAGCCGCACCACGTCGGGGGCTGGCGGAGCGGCCGCAGCGGCGGACCCGTACCGCGGGTACGGCCCCTCCGCCCCGGCCGCCCCCGCGGCGCCCGCCGCCCCCGTGCCCGTCACCACGTGGCACCTGCGGCCCGTCGGGCCCTAGGCTCAACCCACTTCACACCTACCCTACGGAATCACCCCTTTGCCACACATGATACTGATTTGTATGACGCTATAAGTTATTGTTTCTTCCATTATTCTTATTGCAGTAAGGAAATTATGATGAATATGATTTCCAGTCAGTTCATGGCCGTTAAATAGATCAACCTGCAGCTATAGCTCCTGATGCCCAACCCCTCGTTATTTCTTGACACCTGTGGTCAGTGTGGCCCTAGGCTCAACCCAAATCTACCCTGCTCTATGGAATCTTTTCTTTGCCACACATGCTACTGATTTTTATGACGCCATAAGTTATTGTTTTTCCATTATTCTTATTGCAGTAAGGAAATTATGATGAGTATGATTTCCAGTTAGTTCATGGCCTTTAAATAGATCAACCTGCTGCTATATCACCTGATGCACCACCCCTCGTTATTTCTTGACACCTGCGGTCAGTGTGGCTCTAGGTTCATCCCAAATCTACCCTGTTCTATGGAATCTTTTCTTTGCCACGCATGATACTGAATTTTATGACGACATAAGGTACTATTACTTCCATTATACTGACTGCAGTTAAGAAATTAAGTTTAGTAGAACTATAGTTTCCAATCAGTTCGTGACACTTAGATCTGGCTGCTCTTGTAGCTTTTACTGCCTCACTCCCGGTGACCACGTGGCACCTGCGGTCGGGGGGCCCTAGGCGGACCCTCTGAATCTAAACCTCCTCTACTGTATGGATTCTAAAGCTTTTCACTTCGACACACGACACTATAATTTTATTATGATTGCAGAAAATAAAGATGAATAGAACTGTTTTTCAATAAGTCCTTGTCATTTAAATAGATCTGGCTGTTCTGTAGCTTCTGCCACCTCATCCCTGGTGATCATGTGACACCTGCCGTCGACGGGACCCTAGGTCCAGTCCAAAACTACCGTACTCTATGGATTCTTATCTTTGCGTGAATTTCATGACGACGTAAGTCGTTGTTACTTAATTCTAAATTCAGTAATGAAATGAAGTATATTAAAACTATATTTTCCAATCAGTACTTGGTTTACAAACATCCGGTTGCTCCTATAGCTTTTGTCGCCTCAGCCCCACAGACAAGGTGGCATCTGCGGACCTTAGTGCACTAGGTGGCAACTAACCTGTCACTTGACCCCAAATTTTCTCTTTTCTACGAAGATTGATATATTTTTATTAAAGAAACAACATTTATACCATGTCACCATAATTTATTTTACTTCTTTAATTCTGGTTGCAGTAATGAACTTATGAATAGTAGAACTGTATTTAAAAAAATATTTCTTGTTGTTTTGCAAATAGCTTCGTCTCATCTGCAGCTTCTGCCGCACCATGTAACACCTGCGGTAGAAGCACTGAGTACTAGGCAGACAACAACCTGCAAATCTAAATTCCGTCTTCTTCCTTGAAAACCGATGTTTCTCAAGTCAACACACGACATCATGATATAAACGCATGTATTATAAACATTTTTCTTTTACTGTCAGCAACTACTTCGCACCTGAGGTCTGTGCTGCACTGGACGGGTGTAAACCGGGGACACTCTAAACGAAACTCTCATTTACTTCTTGAAGAACGTTTTTCAAGTCAAAACATCTGTTTCCCTCACACCCTCACAGTCACCGCTGTTTCCAGAACTGTTTGTGAACATTTGAATACGTTTGCAGTCAGCAGCTTCACATGAATAAGCATTGCAAACAAACAAATTATTATTTTATCTTTTATTCTGGTTATTTGCACGACACTAAATTAAGGTATAAAACTGAGCTGTTTTAGCGTAATTTCTAAATGAACACTTCAAGGTACATCTGCGGCCGGTGGTGTACTTCACAGAGTATTAACCATTGACTGAAGTTTCGATAGTGACTGGAGTTCCGAAAGTCTCCGATTGCTTCTCCGACAAAATCAGTTCTTCATTAAGAAGAAATGTCTCTCAACATTTGAAAGTGGCACCAACTTGTAATTTTATTCACAATATGTGATGATCAGTCGTCTACTCCCAGCAAAAAGTGTGTTTTCTATGTGTTTTCTTTTTTCTAGGTTTCCATTAAATTATAATTATTTATTACACTATCTAAGTCTATTTTCAATTTTCACTGACTGTGATCTCTCTGTATTTATATTTATTAGTCCTGTGATCAATAAAATGGGCGATACAAGAATTATGTTTAGTAATTCATACCTTTTCCATTAATCCTTTCGCAAATGTTGAACCCATAATAAGTTGACCGACAAACTAGCCGTCTCAGAGATGTTAAAGTGCTGTGTAATTTTCAGATCGTACTAGTTGACAAGTATATAGGCACAGGTTTACTCAGTTCATTAAGCAGCATATGAATGTAGAAAATCACCTATTTCCTTCTGGTCACAACACGATCTTACTTTTACGATGGGCACATTTTCGTTCGTTTTCATTACTCTCTAAAATGTCACATGGAAATGTTTTTGAGGCAGGATATTCAAGGCAGGCTTCCGAATTCCTCGGTTCGCGAAAATTCTTTTGAAAAACAGCTCAAAGCAATGGATAACAGATGTGAAATGCACTAATGGACGGTGATTCAAAAATTTGTATTGTAGAAAGTAGTTGGGTGAAGTTATCGTAGCAAAACAATCGCCGAATGAATGTGGCCAATTACTCGCTTTTCCCAGGAAAACCCATCGGGAAAACGACAACAAACTAAACTGCGGATGCATCATAGCTAAGCCAGCAGGCACTCATGATATAATCTCTTCGGCAGTCTGGACCAGCCGTGTAATTTTAAGATCGAATATACCCACATATGAGAAACGTTACTGCGATCTACTAAGCAGGAGTACCGTGTGGAAAACCTGGGGTAAATTCCCGTTAAAAACACAGTTTTACTCCTTGTATATGTACCCTCACGCACAATGTTTTGATTCCACGGCGTGCGCGCATGTGGCAGTGGGCCTTGGCAGCGAGTACTTTCCTCGTGCGGGGAAGAAGCAGCAGTGGAGGGAGGGTGGAGGAGGAGAGGTGGAGGCGCGTCGTGCGTGCCCATGGCCCTGGCCCACTTGGACTCCACAGGTGGTCACCTCGGGGGAGACTTTCTTGGCCGCGCCCCGTCCTCTGTCCCGTCCCGCGCCCCGTCCACCACCCTCCTCAAACCGCCCCTCCGCGCCCCGCCCCCGCCCCCGCCACATCCCCGAGCGCGGCGGCGACCGAGGCTGATCCTTCAAGGCGTTGCGCCCCCGCCGCCCCCGTCGCCGAATAAAACGGCTGCCTGCCTCCTCTGGGCCTCTGTTCTACGCCCGGCGCCCAACGCTGCATCCGCAGCGTGCTCCTACGACGCTGTTACGGAACGGAAGTGATGGTCTCCTCGGATACCACCCACAATTCCACATCATAGAGTTTATTTCTAAGATACGAATTTATAAAATACTATAAGAATAGATAGCAAAACTGTGCTCTTAGAGAATGACGTCGTGTCACCTCATGCCTCAGACGATACCTCGTATTTAGTGAAGAGGCAACTGGGTACTCGAGTCTGGACGCACCGCCTCATACATGTATACAAAGTGCACGAGAGGATGTGTTGTGGGTGGAGCTTCTCTGTAAAATTCAAAGATTACTCTCGGTCGTCTCGGTTATCAGTAGGAGGTGGACAACTCTTGTTGCTTGTAGGCTAAGTAAAATAGGGATTGGCAAAAGATATAACAATGCAGCATGTCCCAAAATGTAGGAGCACGAACTGTATCGTGATGAAAGGCTTGAGATCAAAAAGTTCCATGCTATATTTTTAAGTGAAAATGCAATAGAGCTATCTGTACGGGCCCATACCCTTCCTATTTGGGTTTCGTGAATTACATTTTTTAAGAAATGGCAAGCAAATATGTTACATATTTATTGTAGTTGTAGTAAAGCTATTACAACACTTGGTCCTGTAACTCTAGTTGTTTGAAATGGCATAGAACTATCTGCTTCCCTATTGTATTTAAATATCTACAAGTCAGAAAAATGTTGATAAAACGAGAAATAATTTACGAATATAGTAATTCTATCAAAGACACGATATTGTTAATGCTTCGTTAATTGCTCATACATTTGCGTCCGTGAATTGGTGAATATTGTAACTAATCTCCCTTTCTAATTAATAATTATTTATATTACAAATTCTTTTTTTCATTTCCTGAAGATGGGCGATTATCTATGACATATTATTTTCAACTTATATATTATTATTTCTATCGTTGTCCTGCTATGCTCATTGATTCTCTCGATGTCGTATTATTACACTGGTGATTTTACTTTCAAATTCAAGCATGGGTTCTGACCTACAACATTACTCGTCTTACCAGCTGCATGTGTAAGTGTATTTCTATACAGAATCACGATTACTGGAAGTTCTGTGAAATAAAAAATTACAATGGAACTGATGGCCACTACAATGAATTGTCAGCCTTTTCTCTAAACAAAAAATCAAATTTAACATCTATTTCTATACTTTTACCCCGTTTTCGAGATCTCATGAATTAAACAATTGAACTAAACATCTGAAAGACATGAATGTTCCGTTGGGTTTTTGAAATAATGTTCTGTTCGTAAGCTTACTACTAACTTCTTAACTAGCTTCTCAGGTGGTATCCAAGTCCGACGTTGTCCATTTGATGTCTTCTGTACCCCTATTATTAAATTTTTGCTTATCGTCCGAATAAATTCCCAACTAAACCTGGAATGTCTCTATCTAATACTTTTAATTAATTTAATTGTTTTTTCTCAATTATATCTCGACGCGACTGACCCTCGCTAGGTTTCGAGTGAACCTCTACACGTGACTATATATTTCAATTAACCTATTAAGATTTTTCTCACCAGCTACGAAGCTATCACAACATACACCCTTCAATAAATACGAAGTCTGTCTAACTGATATAAAATTTGTATAGATTTTGTATTCTTCATACTTACAACTCACAAAAAATCTCTGCGGCTGCTATCTATACATGTTTCTTTTACTTGAATGCGAACCAATAATCATTTCGTCTTCTGGCTCTAATCGAATATCTTCAATTTATAATTGAGTAGATGGTGAAAACGGTAAATATAGTTATCCTATAAACATAAACAAGTTTCTAAAGAAAATTCTTTTTTAGGGCTTCTATAAACAACCATCGACAATAAATCCTTCGTCAATTTGCAAATTCGGGATGTTTAATAATGAACGTTTTTGGATAATAATACCGAAAACATATGTTTCCATTTGTTTCTTACTAGGTTAAGAAAATTTAGAAATATTAGTTAAATTTAAAAAAGTATATATCACGGACAAACCTTTAAAAATTCGAACGATTATATAGACTCTTATGGAATGAGTGATAAAATTGTCTTGAATAATATTTATAGAATGAATATCAAGAGGAAATCTATCGCCCAGAATGAGAAGAAAGGAAGGTTAGTAATATAAGATACATGACGTTAAAATCAAATCTTAATCAGAATGAAAACAATTTAATAACCAAGGCGAAGTAAGAAACATAAAGGGTTGCAGTTCATATGATTGAAATCTGTGAACTTCGCAGCTACTCACTGATCTTACATTACCAACATGTGACCACAACTGAGTGAGTACCTATCAAACCTGTAATAATCATATTAATATTATTATTATTATTAACTATTATTGTAATTATTTTTATTAAAATTATTTTTTTATATTTACAATAAAACACCAAGAGAAGATCTAGACGTATATTGATCTTACCCATCAAGGCACAGCTCAGTGGGACTTCAACTGTGCCAATAATAGTGTGTGTGAGCCACAGGGGTGATCCCGAATATGACACTTCGAGCACTAGAGTGTCTTCACTTGGATGTCAGGAGTATTTACAATATGCAGAAGGCAGTTATTTTGAATACATGCCGTGTTGTTAGAAGTCACCTTAGACTCCAATAAAGCAACCGCACACCTGGTCATCATACCAGTGAGTGGTTGACATACCAACCCGTAAAAATGTGAAGAATAAAATGACAAATAAAAACTATATTATAATAATAGAATTGCCATTATCGAGTATAGCTACAGCTCTAGGTCGAATTCGACCGCTTTCTGGAAGAAACTTCTAGCGGCTGCCTGCTTAAATTGGTAGTTGTCCGTTTTTGAATCAGTTCTATGCGAATACTGGAGCAGTACCCTATCAAATGGGCCACGGATCGCTTTCGATCATTCCTTCTCTTCTTTGTCATATCCTCTTCCCTTACATTTACACACGCATACTTACACTTACATACACATACATGCACGACACTAGCACATATGTCGGGATATCATCGGGAACTTAGGCTGTACTTGCTGGAGTGGTTCGCTGATTAGGAGGTACGTGGAAGGGGGAAATATCTCACAAGCCCGCGTGTAGGTCGGCGCCGGATTTCACCATCCAATGGAGGAGAAAGAACACCACCCCCACGACAAAACATTCACAATAATAGCGGAACTAATGACCATAGTAATGGTCACGCCCGAAAACATCAATCAAGTTACGGGATCACCAGTTTTGGAATTCCAGGTATCCAACATTCGAAACTATCATTATGCTACTATACAATCATGCAAGTGTAGATACTTATTTGCTCATCTTCACCAACAACCTATCCTCTCACCTCTGCGCGTTCAGCGCTCACCGATCACTGCTCACCGCTCACCTGGCAGGGCCCGCCGCCATAAATCGCTACACACCGCTCATCACCCACTGCCCCATCACACACCGCTCATCACCCAGTGCCCATTGTCCATTGCACACGCTCCACCACCAGCCACGCATCGATTATAATTCACCACCCATTGTCCATCACTCACGGATCATACCCGTCTTCCACCCCATCACTCATAACTAATCACCCACTGCCCCTACTGATCTCCCACCACCCACCACCCACCGCTTATGAGTACAGGTCTAGCACCCGACTCATCGCTCACGTCCACCGCCACTGCCCGCCGCCCACCACGCATCGCCCTCGGCTCACCACCCACCGGTCACCGCCCAGCGCCTCGGCATCGCTGCCCGTTGCCCGCCCACCGCCCTCAGCCCGCGCGCTAATGACCAAAATTGTGTAGCAGCGCCAATTAAGGCGCCCACGCGCTCTGATTGACGTCTCAGGTAGTCCGTTTGGCTCGAGGAACTGACAAATTTTCTGCCGAGGACGGGATTACCCTTCGCCATGGCTGAGACATTGAACCCGGATCTCGATCTCCAACTTTGTCGTATAAATACATCTCCCTGAAATGCAGAATAAAATACAAATATTACATTGGCCAACATGACTTTTATAATAATAAAAATAATATCAATATTTTAACATGAACAATAATGAATATCCGAATATTATTGCATTTATATTTAAAATAAGGTGATGAAGTACAGTAATATAAGAAAAAAATGTTTAGTGAACACAAGCCAGAGACAAAGTCAAAAGCAGAGAGGACAAGCGAGAGAGAGGTAGAGAGAGAAAGATGGAGAGATGAAAGATGGAGCTGAGAGAGAGAGGAAGAGAGAGCAGCAGAGAAAAAGAGATGGAGGCTTGGTTAAAGAGGTATGCAAATCTGCGTCTTTGTTGATGTCATATTTATGTTGGTATATCCGTCTGCTAATATATTGTATAGTCTCCCCAATGTACACCTGCTGATAATCATTGCAAGGAATGGAGTATACAACATTAGATTTATCTCCTAGTCTAGGTTTATCCTTCTGCTATCTTAGGTTTGGTAAAACTGAAGAACTTTAATTTTATGGCAATTTTCATTTGAATGTGTAATGCCTTTCCTCACAAATTGTTCCCGTGTAAGTGTTACTTTAACCAAGCATAAGACGGAATTTAACCACTCCATTGCATTTGATAAAGTCAAAATTTTGCATAATGAGAAACAAACATCAAAAAGCCGAAATGTTGTATATCATAATGAATGATGCGATGAACACAAAAAGTGACGTACAAAAGCTGAACCAAATTTATAAAATGTTAATGCTGCACCAACTTCCATAATTGTATTATTTTTTTGCCAATCCCACATGTTCATTCTATTATTCGAAATGTTTATAATTTATATAATTCCTTAACGTATCTAAATGTGCTGCTCTCATTAATTGCCTAATGTAACTATTTGATTTGACAAGCCTTCAAGGTGTTTGTGAAATGTAATGCTTTGATGTAACAGCAATGTAAATATTTATCTCAATAATTGTAAATTCTATTGTTTTATGTTAATTTATGTAACATTGTCAACCGTTGCCATAATTGCTCTTGACAAGGCACGTACTAAACGTGCGAAACGTTGTAATAAACGTTGTAATAAATAAAATATTAATAAATGTTTTTTAAAGTTTAATTCCTGGAATCAATATTGATTGATCCTGTATGGTCAAAATATATATTTATTCGTACCATCAACACCTCCAAGTAAAGAAGAAATGTTATCATTTGGTAATACAACTACTTATACATTTCACTTTTGCAGTAAATAAAAAAATTGCGATAAAAAATACACAAAGATAAAAAACGTGCGCCACTCGTCTTCTAATGAGAAAAATAATCTCTTCATGTGTCATTTAAAATGGAGCAAACCGAGAGTGCTATCTTAGGTTTGGTAAAATTGAAGAACTTTACTTTTATGACAATTTTCATTTGAAGGTGTAATGCTTTTCCTCACAAATTGTTCCCGTGTAAGTGTTACAGAAAAGTTTGATATGTATGATGGGGCTGGGGAGAGATGAATCGGCAAAGCGCCTTGTCCCTTTATCCCAGGTCTATTAATGACAATAATAAAATCAATTTTTACTATTTTTGCAATTTTATTTTTTGTACAAAACTGCAAGTCTCGCCTAGTCTCCTGCACCAAAAGTAAAATACCTTTAAAACTGCGCTTACAGTTCTTGACGATTAGAGTTTGACTCCTGCGAGCTACTGACGTGGGTACCAAATTAGAAATTAGAAATCAAAGGCCTCTAATCTGCTCGAGTTATGTGAAACACACACACACACACACACATACACACACGCTCACCCACATACACACATGCATCCACACAAATACCATGGTAACAAACTCTGTTCGTCTCAGTAACACTTGAAACGGATGTTAGCTACGAAATCAAGAAATTTTGGCCTGGTTCCAATACCATTCCTCTGTACCACCTATTTTCTGTGTACAGTTTTTCTATGTACCTATTTCTTGTTTACAACCTATTTCCTGCGTACCTCATGAGACTGATGGGCACAAAACTCACGAGAAACGCAATGAAACTGATTTAACTGCCGTATAGCAACCCGGATATCGATACTCGGAGAATATAAATGTGGTGTCAAGGGTTGAATCCACAATAAACTGCAATATAGCTGAAGAAAAAAATTGTTTTTGAACTAATCATTTATGTATTTAGCGTTATATTACAAGCATTTTCACCAGCTTAGGGGTCTCAAGGCATCAACTGATGTCGCTGCCGTGTCTCTGACCGGGAGGTCCAAGGGTCGAGTACCGACGGCGGCAGGATTTTCGATAAAAGCTAGACAGCTTAAACAAATTGACCCGCTGAACAGAGGGGAATTGTAGCGGCCAGCTGCTCTGATTGGAAGTTTTCCGTGTTTTTTCCGATCAGCTCCTGGCGCATGTCGGAGCAGTATTCTAACGGGCCACGGACCGCGCGCGAACATTCCTTCCTTTTCATTGTCCTATCCTCAACCCTTTCTTGCACACACGTACACTTTCATGTATTACACAACCACACGTCGAGAAACCTAAACGTGTGTGTAGTTCTGTGTAAATGATCCACGCACAACCAGGGGCGGATCCAGGGACAAATTTTGGGAGGGGTAATTCAAAAACATTTGGTCGAATGTGTCATATTACAGATGTTTTAAAATGAGGCAGGCTACACTCAGCTCATGCTGCGATACGCTTTTATTCGTTTTAATGGTTATCCAAATATATTGTTTTGCTTGAATGATTTGTGACAAGTTAAAATTATTAGTAACTGAAAACCTTTAGGGGGAAATTTTCCTCATTTCCCTCCCCGTGGATCCGCGTCTGCGCACAAAAAAATCAAATAGTAAATAAAAAAATACTCCTTATCTAAACTAAGGAAACGCTTAGATACTTCAAAAAAATAGCTGGTGTTTATCGTTGACCCTCTCCCCCACTCCTTTCGTATGCAACTGTTAATAGAATCAGTGTCGACCTTGAATTCTGGAAAAACAATGTCAGCGGAGTTCATTGGGTGTCACCGATGAGTAAGCACCTCGCCGTGCGCGTCGCGTCGAGGCTTCCGCAGGGGCGAGGCCGAATTCCAGCACGCGACCTTGACCCTGCGTGCGACGCGACGCCGTGCGCGCCGCGCCGCGCCGCCTCCCGGAAGGAACACGGCCGCGCGAGCTCCACACAGCACCCGCCAGGGCGCAGCACGCGCCTGCCAACGCGCCTGGCTGCCACGCGCCTGGCTTGCCGCTCCATCAACAGAATTCGAAGTAATCCTATTGATGGTTTAATGTGTTAAAATATTGTAAAGAATAATATTTCAAATTCTGTGGTTGCGGTGCAAAACTTCATATGTCAAAAATCTTAATTTGGAGAAAACAAGAAAACATATTACTGAGCCAACGCTTTTTCCTATGCTCAACGCTATTTCCCAACGCAACATTTGAATTCGGTCGTTTTACTAAAATAAAATATAGATACTTAAATTGTAGTTTCAGTACTAACCCAATTTTGCCAAAAATTGACTTAAGAACTTTTACACCATGACCACAGAATTGTGGAGAAGGAATTGCTTCCGTAGAACACGTCTGGAATTATCGGTTTCGTAAAGTAATTGGTCCATATTCTGTGATACCTTTTTTGTCATTGATTGACATCGTTACATTTATTGTAGTAGTGTTTGATTGACATCGTTACATTTATTGTAGGCATTAAGAAAAATATTTTAATGTATAAATGCATTACATAATATTTTGTACTTCATTTGGATTTTGTTGGCCCAATTTAAGGCCAATGCTTTGTAACTTGGCATTCTAAACTTGATTTTATTTCCCAATAAATCACTTTTCATTCATTCGCTTGTGATAACCTACAGCAAGGGAGCAAGGCCTATGTTTCAAATAACTGGGGCAAGTGGATAAATTGAACGTGTGAGGAATGATCTATAAAATACCTGGCGATTGAAAAGTTTGTACTGCTAAGGCAGCTAAGCTAAATTAGCAAAAAGTAGTCGTCAATTTTATACAGCCGTTTTTGACTAGCATCGCTGGTATAGAATTTCCAAGTCGACGGAGAAGCACCTGCCTGCGACCTCCACGATTAGTATACAGTATCGATGAGTTGAGCTAATTCAGATTATCCAATATATTTTACAATAAAATACAGATATGGTTCATCTTGATTACTTTCCCCAGAAACCACTTCAAAAGTGGTTTAATAAACTCGGTGGCTACCGCAAAAATAGTGTAGAATTTCATATGGATTTGTAAATATAAATACTCTTCCCCAATAAAAAACATGTTTTATACTACGTGCTCAAAATGGCACCGGAAAGGCTGCTTATTTAAGTTATATTTTGTATCACTTTATTTGGTGAGCTCTGAAGATAAGGTAAATTTTCTTGCAACATGTATGCCAGAACGTAAGATATGACTTTAGTGTAAAATACATTTTTTATTGAGAAGATTTTTTCTATTTACTCATTCATAACGTGTTTTATTTGATTCCATTAGTACATTCTACACGAGTTCTATTTATCCGTGTGCTTTTACTGTTCTGAATAAAGGTCTCATCAATATGGAATTCTCATCGATGGGCACGTTATGACTTGAGGTAAAATTGAGTCCCACTTCTTAGTAAACGCGAAGGCAGAGGGAACAAGGGCAGAAGAACCCGATTCCCCAAAATATTTATAGAATTACAAAATCCAGTATCAAAAAGATAGTTATTAGAAATCTTCTGGATTTATTTAAATATTTCAGTTTACGCATATTATATAAAAACATATTTTTTTGTTTTATTTTCAAACTGCCAATAAACGTGAAATCTAAGTGGAGTATGAAACTAGGTATTACAGGAAAATGCTTTCAATGAAAAATATGTCATACAAATTTCATAAACTAGCCCCTCACCTCTTAAATGTTTTCCATAGTTGCTCTCATTCTAAGACATGTCCTCAAAATCCACAGAGAAACTAAAATATTTTTACAGAACAAAATTAGAACATTCATATTAAAAAAATGGTGGTGCTCTCAAATATACTTGAAAACAATATTTCCGCACTTCATTTTATGCGTTATAACACAAATTTAAGCTACAAAGCTTGTATTTAAGCTTCTTAAGCTTGTATTTTATTCCTTTCTGGAATTAACTATTTTGTATCGCTAATGGCCTTTTCTTCCCATAGTGTATTAATATTTCCAACATCCATAATTTATCTTTATGTTATGATAATCAGGGTGTGAATTAAACATTATTTTTAAGAGAACCCTTAAAATTGAAATAAATGTGAACAATCAGAGGTAACCTGACGAAACCAAATGCAGAGAGTAATCTGCAATTCATAAATCTCATGTTAAAAATCCATCTTCGTGAAGGCGGCAAAGACTTTATGGATCACGGCAATTCAGATGGAAAAGGGTTTTTTGTCGAATATTTCTTGATTCGAACTTTAAACACTATAAAAATGGAGCTCCTAGAAATCGGTTAATTGTGACAGTGGACAGAACAAATGATTATATTCATAATACAAAATAATCATTTCCATTAAGGAACATCAAATATCGCTCTACTTCATTCTTCTCGACAATTCGTACGACGTCCATGAAGGATTCAAGATAAAGCATATCAGTGACGTGTGTCGTTAATGGGTTGCTTATGGGCTTCCTTTATGGGAAGAGAGTCCTCTGGGACATCCAAGAACGATTAAATTTAATATATAGTTTCGTCGTGCTTTCAGAAGATATAAATTATGATTCTTTGATGGAAGATATTTTCAATTGAGAAAGGGGCGACTCCGAGATTGTGCTAGCGGCGGCACGCGCGCCATCTACTATCTTCATGGACAACCACTGATACTTTCCGCGACCGCCGCTGCCAGCCGGAAGCGCTGCGGAAGCGAACTTCGATGTCCCACACAAATCAAGACGAAGAAATCTTCCCACACCCAGCTCATTCATTTCGATGTTCAGCTCCTTATCGGATAGCTCTGCTAACTCACTAAGGGTACAGGCATTTCAATCAGAGAATAACTTGTAACTGTTCTGGAGATGTGTAGTGGGAGTAACGCAGTGATAGAGATGAAACACGACTGTTCGAACAAACATTTTTGCTATCCTAATTGTCAATTCTAGGTCAAAAGTTACTCTACATATATTTTCATAACATTGTAAATTACAATACATACAATTTATTATAAACTAGCTGAAGTACCCCGCGTTGCTGGGGTATTTATCACAATAATTTATTAGACAGGAAGAGGCATTCCATCTTTTCCCGCCCTGCCGCGGAACCTACTTGCATCCATTCTAATTTATCCCCGTTCTGTCTTGCCCAACCACTCTCTTTCTCCCACCTGGAAATACTCTGTCTTCCTCCCTTTCTCACTAAAAATATTTATATTTTTTTAAAATTGGGGTTCCCGCCCTCAAACTTCACTCACTTTATAACTACAAATAATCAAACTAATTAAAAAATTAAATATATTCACTCATATTATTTTTGTGGAATTTTAGGTATTATTTCCACACTTTCAGTCAGTTGTCACATCGTAAAACTTATTCTTTTTCATATTTTTTCTTATTTCGTTATAAACAGCGTTTATAAGCGAAATTAATCGTTGACCCCATGCGGAGGCAATTGAAACACAAATTAAGTGCTTTTAATTGAACTTGAGTATACGTTTTAGGGTCCTTGTGTCTGACGTAAAAATGCCATTAACCACTTAGACAGTTATAATTTCTACAAAAATTCGGTAATATACAGTGGATCCCGGTTTGACCAAAGTTTTTCTGTTACTTACAATAAAGCCCATTTTGTTCCATTTTCAACAACCTTGAAAAACAGTGTCTGACACACATTTTATTCCTTCTCTTTCTCACTACTCGTTTACTTCTGTTATATGTTATATGTCTTATGTCTGTTATATGTTATATGTCTGTTATATGTAAACGATATGCCCTCGTCTATTAAAAATGGAAGAACGGTTCTGTTTGCTGATGACACGAATGTTCTTTGCAAAAAAGAAGCAGTAAATAGTACAATTTCAGAAGTTTCAAATTGGTTTAATAATAACAAATTAATTGTTAACGAAAGAAAAACTGTTTCAATGCATTTTTGCATCTCAAATCGGAAATCGCATGTTCCATTGAAAATGAACAATATGCAATTAGCTGATGTTGAGGCAACAAAATTTTTAGGTCTTTCAATTCAATCAAACCTCAAATGGAATGTACATATAACAGAATTAAACACTAAATTAAGTTCATTATGCTATGCATTCAGAATTCTTTCAAATTCTGTCAGCCTTCATGCAGCTCGTTGCGTTTATTTTGCAAATGTGCATTCCCGCCTGAGATATGGCATAATATTCTGGGGAAGCTCATCCTGTAGTATTCAGACCTTCAGATTGCAAAAGAAAATTATTCGAATAATGAAAAAATGCCTTCCACGTGATTCCTGCAAGCCTCTTTTCATTGAGCTGGGAATCCTACCATTGCCTTGTCTATTTATTTACGAATCTGTAATATTTGTCAAAAATGACCTACTTAACGGAGGGAACATATTTTCATGCAATATTGATATTTATAATTACAACACACGCCGTAGAAATCACGTGCATCAAGTGTCAGTATCAACAGCTCAGTACAAGAAATCAACATACAATACATGTACGTTACTTTACAACGCATTGCCGGATGACATAAAACAATTAAAGTCGGTATACAAATTTAAGTTAAAAGTAAAATCTTTTCTGCTGCAAAACTGTTTCTATACAATTAGAGACTATACTGATCGTGAAAAAGAAAAATAATGTAACAAAACAAAGATATATAATGAATTAGTTTATGTTTGCATTGTATACATTTAAAAAAATATTTAATACGCCTGTAACAATTAATGTACTTCAGCTTCCGGGTCAATGACCCCCATCTCGATCAGGTTTTTGTCCAGTTTCCCTGATCCATAGAGCAAATGCTGAGATGGCCCCTTGTTTTGCTTCTGGACGTAAATGTAGCTTCACTGT
This sequence comes from Acheta domesticus, assembly GCA_031308135.1. Taxonomy (NCBI): domain Eukaryota; kingdom Metazoa; phylum Arthropoda; class Insecta; order Orthoptera; family Gryllidae; genus Acheta; species Acheta domesticus. The sequence continues at coordinate 64,915,674 of JAHLJT010009419.1, read as the reverse complement.
GCGCACGTTTTGTTGAGCACTCCTTTTGCTTGTAGTTCATTTACAGTTGAAATTGATTTTCTATAACTCGGGAAAAAACATTTTTCAAATATCTTTATTTTTCTTAAATAATTATTTTCTAAATTAATTTTTTCGTTTTCGGTTTTTTTTTTTTTTTTTAAATAAAATTCTGGCCCTCAAGAAAATGTGCGCAGATAAATTTCTTTCCCCACACGTCATATACAGTTTTTACTGTTTTTTGACTAAATAAATAATAATAATAATACTTCATTTAAACCGAACAGAACTTACTCTCATCAATTTAAATCATTATTCCTTCCAATACTTCCGTACAAAAATTCGTCTATCTGTCAACAGTTTCAGCCAAAAATGTAAATCATTCACAATAACTTTTATTTGAGTCGTTGAACTCGTAAATACGTAATAATCGTACTAATGTAATACAACTAATCCAATAATTATTTCATATAGAATACATGTGTGCATTCATACCTTTTTACAAGATGAAACATCCATCAGCAAAATGTCGTTTTCCAAACATTTCATATATGAATAAGTATACTTCTCTCTTGTTCACTTAATACACTTATGCCTAGACGAAATTAAAATCAAGATCCATGTTACTTCTATAGAGTGAAGAAAAAACGAATCATTCTTAAATATAAACATTTCGCATTAAACAATTGACGGTAAAATGAACAGTATTCACCTATCCTACAGATATATTCAATTATGAACATTGATGAACTCAATCGTAGACCTCTGTTGTTATCCTCAGGTGGCGCTTAGCTTAACTATGGTTGCACATTAATGCACTCTTGAATCTATGGTGTTTTAATAGTCAAAAAATGCCAAGAAAAGTAATTATTTTGTAAATATATTAAGGTTTATGGTTGTAAATCATAGCCTATAGCATTCCAGACATTAGGAAGGTATCACAAAAGTTTCATCAGTATTGGCTCAGTAGATTCAGAAATTATCGCGCTGTAAGTCAACGCTGTCTTTATATATTAGTATAGATATAGATAATGAAGGGAATATTTACGTAATTGAATTGCAATTAATTTCCAGCTTTACAGTCCAGTTGATATCTTATAATTACAATATTACTGTGTGTTTAATACATATTTTAGAGCCGGAAGTACACCAAACATTTACGAGCTGGTGTCTAACATTTTTCACACAGAACTGAAATTGACATGAAAATGAATATGTAATGAAAGTATCACAGTCTTCAATTTGTCGCGAGCCTCGTGCAATGAAGGAAACCGAAGGTAAGTAGAAATCAATCTGAATTTCTAGTCATTCTTTGACTAAATGTTACTACAAATATATTTTTATAGAAAACTAATTATCATTTCTCTTCAGCTTCGTTTTCTGAGAAATTAAAGTTGTTAGGCATTGCCAAATATGCCTTCAACTTATCTAAATAATATCATACCAAGTACTCGTAGGAATTAACACTTTTTTCTGCTAAGATTTAGGTTATTTTTCTTTTCTTCCGTCTTTAGTTACTATTCCTCATTTAAAATCTTGCTTACTTGGTTTAGCACTGTCGATGCTCTTGATCAATGTTAGACAATCATTTGGTTGAATAAAGTCCTCAGAGTAAAAATTATTTTTGATACGGTGTTCACATCATATGCCCAAACCCAACCCTAAGAACACACTGCAATCACATTTTCCCCAGAATGTTCAGCAATACATTAGGTGTAATCATTATCAAATATTTCTTCATTACACTCATTAATAATATTATTTACCCACGTCGCAAACTCAGAAGTAGCAAGAACTAAACATCTGTGTGTATATACATCATTTGTATAGACACAGCTAGCAGATGCTTTCTACAGACTTTTTTTGATCGCCACAATGCGTCCATGGAAAATATCGATAGGAGGGAGTCGAGTCTTCGGAGATTCTAGCGCAAACTTGGTTATGAGCGGAGTGCGATGTGCATTTGTTCGCTGAAGTTATCCCCACCACTAATTGTAATCATAACTTGTAATCATGTAACCTAAGTATAAGAAATATTAAACAGGAACGGATAGAGAGTTAATAAATATTCGACACAATGATATTAAATCTTAAATTGAATTATTTATTCATATCCCAGGTACAACTCCCTATATCTTCTATCATTGCCCAAAATGACCTCTATTTCGTCGTTTACTCTCTTATCTCCAAAGATATTCGGCAAGTTCCATCGCCGTATCCTCATGACATTACTTTCAACGACAGGTTTACTGTCTTCGCTCGTCAGGATATAAGGGGCTCGGGCCTTCGTCCCTCGCGTTCACTATAAACCATGAGTCTATCCACCTCATAATTACCAGTTCACTTTTATAAGAAAGCACTTAAATGCTTAAGATCGGTACCCTGAATTACGTCACTGCGATGATAGACAAATGAACATCGCACAACGCATAACCCAATCTCCTCTAGAATGCCCGAGTCTTCAAGCTTTCCTCTAAAATAAATACTGCTAAACCAAGAACAAAAATATGGCACACATCACATACATACGAGGATGGACACTGCTTTTCTATGACTATACGACCTTAGAGAAAGAACAGTGTGTGCGTTCCAAGTTTGATAGGCAATAACAATTACGTGTACCTTAAATAAGGTATAATAACAAATATCCGAATCGTATTAGAACAACACTGAGTACTATGATTCAAGAACTAAAATGAATGAATTTTAATTAAATTGACAAGTTTGTTGCTCTAAAATGCAAACTTGTCAATTTTAAAGGTGACGTAAGTTGTAGGACTTCCCGAAAGTAAACGAGTCTTTATTGTCTATATTGTACAAAAAGTTTTATAGATTTTATTGAAATTTACGTACGTGATTTGTAAATAAATAATAAAGAAACTTAATTGATGTTGGATATGGGCATAGAGTCATAATAGATTAAAACCTGACAATTCGAGGTTTACTTGTAAGTAAGAATTTTTAATTTGGCGAATAATTATTCTTACTGTTCTTACTAAGTCCCGAATTCTGGTCATGTGGTTAAACCACAATTTATTCTCGAAGCAAGTTCTAGATATTATGAATGGAATATTAGCTCTTCAGTTGTAATAAAGTACAAGGCCATCAATCTATTTGGACTGGTATAGATATTTTGTCTTATTTGCGTACTTTTTTCAATATGACAGTGGAAATGTTAGTGAATATCGAATCGTAAAATGTTAATTTTTTTTTTTTGCATTTTAGTTACAATTATGATCATTAGAAAATCTACCATTTATATTTCGTAAAATTTCTAATTTGATTAGAATAGCCCTCCAAATATTTCAAACATTACAGAATTGGGGTTACAGATGAAATTAGTGGTGCTACAGAACGGACTTTCACGTACTTGTTTTCTATTTCCTCGAGTCTAGGTTAGCTACGTACTTAGCTAGGTAGCTACGAATTGCAACGTACTCTTGCCGGGTGCCTTCTATCGCCGCCGAAAGTACTTTTCTTTGACATTTTCTTAATATTTCGGTTTCCTATTGGTAGAACGGAAATATTAATTTTAAAATATTAAAGAACACAAAATTCCTAAAACCCTCGTTATAAATGGCAGTTTTCTTCTAAAAATTTGGAGGCGTTTTTAAGAAAATTGCGTTTAAGCGCTACTAAAACTGCAAATTTTGAAGCTCTTTTTCACAAAAAAGTTTTGGGTTTTCAAAGAACTTCATTTGAAGCAAATTATAATCCTTACACTCACAAATACAATAATATTTACAAATTGCTGGTAATGTGCATGATCTGTCATTAATCTGTAATGACACTAAAGATGCGATCGATCTTTAAAAAAATACATTTATGTATTTTTTCAAAAAACAAAAAAATACCCCAAATTGAACTTTACGTCATATTAAAGAGTTCAATTAGCACTATCCGTTCTAAACGTCTGGAGAGATAATATGGAGCTATTTTTGAGAAAATGACGTTTGAGCGTTCCTGAAAATGCGGAATTTTGAGGTAGTTTTCACAGAAAACGGTAGAGTTTTTGAGAAACTTTACCTAATATTATTTAAAGAACATGTACTCATTAACATAACAAGGTGAACAAATAACCGCTAATATAAATATTGACGACGTGATAGATAATTAAAAAAAAGAATTTTTTGTAATTTTTGAAAAAATAAAAGAATAGGGCAATATGGCGTTTATGTCATCCCATAGAGTGTGTTTTGTAATATCCCTACCAAACGTTTAAAGAACAAATTTGGAGCGGTTTTTGAAAAAATCTAGTTTTTGTAATTTTTTTAAAAAGAAAGAATTTACTATGCACAACAAATTTTACTTGCAGGAAAAATCTCCATCTGCAATTTTGTAGTTGTTGAAAAACGCCGTATCAAATTCAAACTTAAAATTTTCGAAAATTCAAAGGTATCTGTGAAAACCGTACTTATGCCACCTTAATAAGTATATTCTACTCTATTCTTATAAGAAATTAAAAAAAAAAAATTGGAGCCATTTCTGAGAAAATTTTGAATATGTCCGGGATGCGTCATGTAAAGTACCCCCAAAAATTAATTAATGTTTTACAAAATCGCAGAAATTTGACTCAGGTCTGATGGACAGGGGTATCTTCAATTTGGGAAAAGTCGTACTCATAGCTTAGGCGCTAGTGTTGTTCATAAACACCAGACAGACGGACGGACAGACGGAAAAATGGACAAACGGACGTTTTGCTTTCAACTGGTTTTTCGGTATCAAGGACCCACAAAACAGGGTTCTGGCTAAATCACGTGTTAGGTGATTTTTTTAATCTTAATTTAGCAATTGGAGCCACCAACTTTTTCGTTATCACGGCCCGGCAACGAATTTTTTTCTGGCAAAAATTCGCAATTTTTTCGCGCAGTATTGCATAATTTTCCCTATACTACGTATATCATTCCGTTACGAGAAAGTAAAAAAATAGTGGAGCTACATAATGACAGAATTTTTCTTGTAATCGTTTTCTATATAAATTCGTGTAGCTTTTTGGTTTTGCCCACCCTCATTCCAACTACTAACTATCGATGTTCACATTACATTTTATTTCAATATTTTTTAATTTTTCGGTCCCCTAAATTAACACTTAAATATCAATTTAGAAACATTATAAAACACAAATAGATGATTCTATATATACATCTACTAAGAAGCTCATTTTGAGAAAATGTCGTTTGACCGTTTTTGAAAATGCTCAATTTTGAGCGCATTTTCAAAGAAAAGTTTAAAATTTTTGAGAAACTTGGTAAGATATTGTTCTAAAAACTACGATAATATATAAAAAAAACGATCCAATGTAAATTTCAACATGAGAGGTATTTAAATAATACTTATGTAATGTTTGAATAATCAAAACAATGCACAGAAATGGGGTTATTCCGTGTTGTACAACATACAATACCCTTTGTGCGCAAAGTCTAAAGCAAAAATTTAGTGGAAAAGTTTTCGAGAAAATTTTGTTGCTAATATTGACCATATTTTCCAAAAAGTGCGCGAAAGCTACTCAGATATTTTAAATACAGTACGTTACCATATTTAAATATTCAACGTTGAAGAACAGATTTCATTTAGAAAAATATTTCTATCTTTATTGTTTTAGTCATAAGGTGTCGCCGAAACAAATTTTCGAATTTTTGAAAACACAGAGATTTCAACAAAAATGAGAGTTGGGCTGCGTTTTTTGTTCTTTCCGAGAAGAAATAAAACGCTTTTTGGCACCAATTTTAAAAAAATAAATTGAAAATGTTGAGACTTCTTGTAAAGTACAAAAGTCCAAAATCAATATCCGTTTCATAATCAAGGACTCTCTTATCAGTCAAATCGATCGTGGAATATCAATTTTGGAGAAAATCCTGCCTGCGGTTTAGCCACTAACGTTATTCACAGACGGATGGTCAGACGTAGACACGATTTGCCGCAAAACAATTTTTTGGTATCAAGGATCCACAAAATGTGAATTCTAGACACACATCAGGTTAGAGCAAATAATTTACTCGTATTGGACTATATTTTATCCACTTTTTGGATATCGGAGTCCGACAATAATGGTGCTTCCGTCGAAAAAACGTCGTCGTTTTTTGCTGCAGCTTTACTTTCTGTATTCTACGTTATTAGTAGTAAGAAAGTAAAAATAAAAATAGCAATCAGACATTGATGTCGGTTGTCCTTCTTTCCGTTCGTTAGTGATTCACAATTAGAGCACATCCAATCAAGACAAATGAGGACTCCTGATCTTGGTATACTGGTGGGAAATGGATCATATTTTAAGGATCCATTCACAAGATTCTAAGAATTTTCTCTAAACAAATGTTTTGAAATGCGTTTTGAGTGACACCTATTGTAGAGATCAATAACTCATTCTATTCCTCTTGACAAGATGAATATATAATCACAAGTTCCCTGTAGGATATTCTGGAAGATTTCTATAATAACACCCACTTTGATGGTTTCAATGCGGGGACTGGGACATTGATGACAATCCTGAGACATTGATGAAACGCTGTGAATTACTTTGCTTTATTCGGAATTTACATAAACAATTTGATTTATCAGTGTGATAGGTTAACATATTTTTAATGAAACGAACATTTAACCCGGCAGTAGGCGCGCGGGGTGCCTGAGTCACCCCAACATTGTTTCGGAACTCACTGTTCGCTTAGTTTTTTTATAATCTTGTGAACTTCTCAATACCTTTCGAGGAAAGCTTTGTGCGCATATCTCTACTCTTCTCTTACAACTGCTTCCTGCCTTTTCCTGGAAATTTTGTCGCAAGGTGATGGCGCGCTGCGTGGGGGCCAGCGAGTCACCTCGCGTAACCTTTGTTATCGCTTCCTGCTACGCTGTTCACAGTACGTATCAGCAGGACGGTTCCAGCGCCCGAGTCAGTCGGCGCGCTCTCCGCTACCGCGCAATTCAAATGCTTGCGTTATGATAATGTTATGTTAATGATATTAATAATTCGTTTCAATATATATATATATATATATATATATATATATAGTATATTGTACTCTGAAATATACTTACATCATATTTTACATCATTATTTTTATTCTTATAATTTTTATTGTTTTTAGGCGCTGAAGAGATTTCATCCTATACGCGATGAGAAAATCGTGAGCTCCTGCTTTGTGAAAGTTGTTTGCAAAAAGAACATTCTTAAATATTAAAATTTTATTTGTACTTGTTTCCAAACTGTGTATAAATATTTGGAAATAAACACGTATTCATTAAAGAAACCAAATAGTTTGTTATTAATTGTTTTGTCGACATTTTTACCGTGGGGCGACTGAGGCACCCCGCGCGCCTCAATTTGTTACAAAACGTGGCGCGCCTACCGCCGGGTTAAACAAATGTTTTAATCGACATATTTTCATGAAACATTCTATGCCAGAAAAAGTGCAAATACACCTTTTTAAGAGGAAGATTCCCGTCGGGGGCCCTCTCTAAAGTACTGCAAATGAAATTTCCAGCAACCTTTTCAGTAAGAAACGGGGAAGGGAATTTTTTTAGTTTCTTCTTTACGTTAAAATTTTAACAAAACATAATTCATTACCAATCGCATACATTTTCCTATCTTTTTTCCTATACAGAAGAATTTTAATCTTAGCTTTGGATCGTTTTAAAAGTGTCCCTGTTGCGGTCTTTCAAGTGATCATTGTTTCATCCCAAATAATGTGATATCCCAAAACGCGATCGGGTTTGTTGTTTCAGCGCCAGTCACGAAATGAAAAATATGTGATTTCATTACTTTAACGAATTTATGGTGATCACTAGAGCCGGAAGTTCAGGAATTTATTTCACCTAGAATGGGCGCGCAAAAAGGCGTTTATGTTTCCTAAAATATACATGAAAAAGGTATTTGTTCTGGCTCAAATAGGGTTGAAAAGATTTATAAATAATTAAAACTAACATTTAAAAGCAATAATTGAAATAAAAAATTATATTTAAAATTATTCACATTCTAACTCCAAAAATTACATTAGCTCCTAATGTACAAGAAAACGAAATTACCTTCGTAATCTTGATTCCATATGACCATCCGGTATGAAGGCTGATAATTGTTGGTTTTTTTTCGACCCTGTGTCTTCGAAATTATATGGTGGTCTCCCCTTGGAATCTTGGAATGGAATAAGTGAAAACGGAATTATATTTTTTTTCTTCGCACTTGTGCAATCTCCAGTACTGAGAAGGGTATATCTTACATAGAGAGCTGTCCTCAAAAGGAATCAAAAACCATACTCAAAAGTAGGATGAGATTTTTCATAAGTAAACAAATCCAGTCGGCATCAATGAAAAAAAATACAATTCGGACTATTATCATCCTCCTTTTTCATTTAAATTTTTAACACAGCCTCTTCATTCACAGAAAGAGGCAAGATGGCAAAACAAGCATTAGAAGCAAAAAATAGGCAAAATTAAAATATACTAAAACAACTCCAGAAGCACAATTAAGTGATTTCCATTGTCCAAAGTCATGAAGCAGCAACAATTATAAAAATGCATTTTGCTAAGCTTCCGGGCCCTAGTGATCACTTGTGAGTATTCAGAGGACTCGTTTATTTGAACTATCGACACAAACCGCAGAGGGTGTATCAAATACGAAGGTGAACCACCAGCTGCGTTCACTCAAGCTGCAGCACTTGCGTCAGCTGGCAAACATTGAATGTGTTGATCGGATGAAATATGGCTCGGAACTAATGAGATTTGACCAGTCACCCACCAGCTTCCAGTAACGTTTATCATCGAAGAGTTCTTACAGAATGACCGCACTGTTCGGACAAATGCACGGAAACTGGCGACCTGTTGCCAATGCAACGGGACGTTGATTTATGCTGGTTATGGCATATGCAGTCCCAGCCATCTGCGTTAGGAATACGGATCTTCCAATGAAGAGATCTGCATACAGATATAATGTTTCTTTTTACAAATGTTTGCCAGCAGTCGCTACTTATTGACGTACCTTCTAACGACCCAAGAACCATTCCTGTGCTGGTATTGTCATAAGCTGACATTCTTTGACATGATTTGCTGTTGTTGAGATCGACCCCTCTTATAAGCCACAAATCACTATGAACTTTGTATTATCTTGTATTTGAATCACGAAATGATTTGGATGATTTTTGCACGAATGGCAATATACATAGATTAATTGAAATCAGTTCTGCATACAATCTATCTTAAAATATTCCTAATGTAGTCAAAAACTGCAACATATAATGTGGATATATTCGATTTCATTCCCTACATGTCGAATAAGGAAAGGCGAAAATGTCGGTTTTTCAACATTTATAGGAAATCATCAACCAAACCCCATGAGTATTATTATTGGATAATAAATTACTCACTAGTGTGCATTAAACAGATGAGACGAAAAACAGACGTTGGCAGATTCAGATAAGTTTCGGAAATCAAACGCACATGCAATCAGCAACACATTTTTACCATCTTGCGTATGTCCCAAACGTTGCGTACTAGGGCTTTAAAACCACTTTTCGTGACCTGAAATGGCCACACGTTAAGTTCTTTGTGTCCATAGTCTACAAAACGAGAATTTTAATTAATTTATTATTACTGTTATTATTATTAAATACTTTTATGATACAGCGTACAAAGTCAATTTACAGAACACAGAATTAGTTGACATGTGGTACATGTGTACACAATAATACACAGTAAAAATAAGAAGACGATCCCCTTCTGTGTTCCTCGATAACGAGACTGTTTAGGACGTCATTCCGTGTCATGGCTTATCAAAAACATTGGAATTGGGGTTCCAATGTGACGCTATTTTCACTCTTAAAACAATGATTTTGAATATTGTAGTAGCGTATTTAGGTTTTCGAAGGTCCTGGTGCAGAGTGATCAAATGAGGTGCTTAACTGCGATTACCAAATATGAAATAAATAGTTTTGGATTTATTGAATCAATGACCCCATCTCGACCAGGTTTTTCGTCTAATTTCCCTGAAACTTTGAGTGAATGCTGAGATGGCCACTTGCTTTGCTTCTGGACATAAATGTAACTTCACTATCTGTGCCGGTTTTCTAGTGCTCATTGAGCAGTATAATTATTCAAATTAACGTTCGCCATGTTCTCACAACAGCAAGTCGATTTCTTCACAAAGGGCACGATGAGGGGTAATAGCCAAAATCTGTAGCCCTTTTCCTTTGAAGATAGCTTTTTATTGCGAGAGGTAATATTTTCTTATCAATATTTGCGTGACTGCTTGTGGAAACTTATAGCATTTGTGGGGAACATGTGGAATGTGTAAGGAAAATGGCAAACTTGCGAGGAGCATCTGGAAGTTGTGAGGGAGCGTGTAGAACATGTGGGGAATATGTGAGGAACTTGAAGAGAACTTACTGAGATAATGCAGAGAACGTACGGGAGAACATGCAGAGCACACGCAGGGAATATGTGAGAGACATGCAGGGAAACATAAATTTCATGAACAAACTATTTGTTTCTAATATTATGATTGTAGAAATTATGTACACTCTGTGAACCTACACAAACATTCCGCACTTAGCGAAATTTTAAAATAACTTTATACTGGATCATAACTTCAAATGGACAATCCAATAAACTGTACGTAAATGCATAAACCCATCATTACAGGCGTGTTGACATGCCAACTTAATTTTACATATATTTCGAGGTTTTACTCTATTCTGTCCACCCGTGCATGCTACGGAGCGGGAACACCCACAAGAAACAAACCTCCCAAACTGAAAAATTAGATTAAAAAACTCCTCAGTTTGTACAAAAACTGCTAAAAGACATGAAATTCGGCCCAACTTGCACCCTCCCACGCATTTTGTTCAGCGCGTTTCCCCACATATTCCCCACACGTTCTCCGCATGATGTCCCAAATGCTCCCGGCACGATCTCAGCATATTCTCCGCAAGTTCCTCACATGTTCTCCACAAGTTTTCATCGTCCATCGCAATACTCGGTCGTAGTTCGGAGGTTGGTCAAGGAATACCTCGGATACGACCTTTGATACACAGCCACTCTGATAGTGTCGCAAACCTTGGCGTCATCTGGATTCGAATCTCCAACCTCCTGAAGTTCGGATCTTTCAGATGCAGACTTGCAATCGCATACAAAGGCAGTGTATTTTTTTCCTGATACACGAGAGGGAAACTACTTTTAACCTTAACTTGCACCACTTTACAAATGGAATTTTGACACCGCGACACTAGAGACTGAAAGCGAATCACAACCGAAGCGGAGATCCACATACATCCTACAGTGAATGTGATTAAACGAAAGAGAGTAGAAGAGTAGAAAAAATGCTCATTATACGGTATGCCTCTTCGGTAACTTCATTGTAAGTGAGTTTCTTCATTTTGTTCTGTAAATTCGTGTTTATTTTGTTTTTTTAAAGCTTTGCAACAAAGTATTTTTGGATAAAATGAGGCAAATGATACTTTAGACAGTCTCAATGTTGTTGCGTACGCGGGTTTGGGTTGTTGTTCTTCATGTTCTTCCGGAGTCGTGTTTTCGTTCACCAGTGGTACGGTAAAAAATAAAAACCCAAAAGGTTTTGCTGTAAGCCACGATAAATAATAGCTCTTTCCGATACACTTAACCCTGCATAAATTATTACGAAGGCACGTATAATTACGCTTTTTCTGCATGAAATTAATATCTTCTGAATTGTCCTTGGATATTTATTAACACATTTATTTTCGATACAATGATAGCATGTACGAGTACATTTTAAAATGCCGAACCTCGTAAATTTTGCGAGGAGCATGTGGAAGTTGTGGGGCAGGGTGTACTAGTACAGAGAGAAATATTAAGCCCGGTATACACGATACAGTTTTCGTGCAGATTCTCATACAGTTTCAGTACAGAAAATTCAAGATCCCAAACTGGAAGTATACAAGCCAAACGTCGCGCATACACGGTCTGAACGTTTTCCGCATGAAATCTGTATGAATCGCCATATGACGCCGCTACGGGGTCTACCGGGTAACAACGTGAACTACACTGTTCGAGTACTTTTAGTAGCGGTATTTCTGTGCGTGCATTAGGTTGCGATCTTTATTAAGTATTAATTAACCACGAGGAGCATGAAGAAGAAAAATAGGAAGGCAGGTAAGGTAAGGACGTTGGTTATCACAATTTCACTTCACCCAAACGCACCTTCACTCGCCTAACCACAAATTCGTAATGTCCGATTATCATGGCGTCGGGTTTGTGAACGATTCTTCCGCTAGAGGCGCTTGAGTCAAACTTTAAGCTCTCTGCATGAAACAATTACGAACACGCTCAAGAATTGTCATGCAGAAATCACGCAGTCTGGACTGCACGTTTTCTGTGTGTCCAATCTGCACGAAAACTGTATCGTGTGTACCGGGTTTTAGTATTAGTTTCTCAACCAAGAGTCGATTTTAGCTCAGAGACAACACTACCACTGCCTCTGCAGCCACTCTGATCGGGAGGTCCTAGGGTTAGAGTTCTGATGGTGGTGAAATTTCGACACTACATATTTTCGATTTTCCCTGTATTCACGAATTAACCCGCTGCTATCTTGAATACTTAGTATTCTAGCGGCCGGCTACACTGACCAGTTATTTTCCATGGGTTCTCCAATCCTGTGAATGTCCGAGCAAACGGGCTACGGACCGCACATGATCTTTTCTTCCTCTTCCTTGTTTTATCCTCTCTCCTTTCTCTCACACACATTTTCATGCACCATACTATTACGCCAGTCGGGAGAATAATATCTAGACACACCGCAACAAATTATGCATGCGTAATACAGCCAGCAATATTAATGTTTGGGCAAACATGAAGTTATCACGTTTTATGATTTATTTATGATTATTTAAAGGAAAAATATCAGGCAAATAAATTTTAATTTATTACTGAAGAGAAAAATTGAATTATATTTTTAGATAACTAAAAGAAATAATGTTCACAAATCTGTACAACTCTTACGTAATACTAATTTTATAACAACTTTAATATTCGAGCATCACAGAAAAATGTAATAACTTAACATAAAAATTCTACGTAATCCTTTTTGGATAATCCCATTTGATTTAACCCTTCAGACTTGCGGAACTCGCAGAATTGCTCGAATATTAAAGTGGAGTTACACCTTCCCTTACGAAAACGCCCGTTGTGATTTTTACTAATTCTTTACCCTTTCAGTAATCTATTTGACTTCATTTGCAATAAAGGTGCGTATGTTTTATGTTTAAAAACTTTGTGTGTGTTAAGTCAATATGCATTTGAAATTTGGTTAAGTAGAAGAAAGAGAGCTTTGCCCAAATATTAATGTGACTGACTGTACACTTGTACTAAACAGAGAATTTTGCGTTTACGCGTTCACTGTAATTTTAAGTAGTAGAATCTGCCATTAGTTTTCTATTTATGTTTTTTTTTATTTTATAACATGTTTATTTACTTTCGAGCTCTCTAGGGAATTTTAAATTAATTCCTTGAGTAGAGAAAGAAGCACTTACCCTTCTGAAGAAACGATTCGAAAAGCACGTTGACCATGAAAAAATTCTGTTCCAGATTTTAATGTAAGTAATGTAACGGTTTTTAATGTAATGGAGCTACTTACTATGTATAACAAGAGTCAGACTAACATCCACACAAAGTTGACATCACAGCAAATTTGTGATTTACATAACATGGGTGTTCAAAAAATATTACTTCGAGCGTATTACTTGCCTAATTTCTTTCATGAGATGACATAGGTAAGATGCATAAAGCAAAGCAGAAAACGACAATCTACCAGGCAATGTAAAGTATGTTCTTACGGTAACAGCGTAATACACCAGACTACAACTTTTTTTAGAATTTACTGCAGGAAAAAATTAAAACGTATTTTCCTGCAAGCATTCTCTCGGTAGAAGCTATTTCTCTAGACACTCCTCCTAGCATACGTGAATTAGCGACGCGTTGACCTCGTATTTTACCCCGCGCGTTCGTGTGCAGGCAACGCCCTTTAATGCAACGTCTGAACAGGAGGTTTTCAGCGCCACTTACCCACATGGACGGCTGATTTACGGACATCGTTCACTGCGCTATTCTCCGTTACGCAGAAACGACAAGGAAATGCCTGCAAACATCCCGCAAGAGTTATGAACTAAGAGTTTGCAAATGGAATTAATGTAGTGGAATTAAAAATATTAATACATTTGAATTACGAAATTGAAGACGGGTTTATATTAATTTTACTTGATCTTTTATTGTATGAAGCCAAAATTTACGTAGTGTCGTAATAATTTAAGTGAGTGTCGTAATAAGAATAATTTTGTGTCTCCTATTAACTGTGTCAAGTTCAGGCTACCGAATTTCCTAAGATGAATAGTCAAATATAAACGAAAATTATAGTACAATGGAAATTTGCAAACTGGATGAAACTTGAATGGTATTCAATTTGGGACATCTTAATACAATGCGAGATTGGAGAACAATGAAGTGATGTTTTGGTTTTTAAATCTCTCTGTAAACGTTTTAATTGTCTAAATATTTGTAACATGATTGCATAACATTTAATGTCTTTGTACTGATACCGGAAATAGCGATTTAACAATAATATTTTCCTTTAATACACGAATATAAGACGGAATTTCCCATTGAAAAATGTAAATTTCTTCATGAAATATATACTCCTGACGTTATCCTAGGTGTTGCAAATATTTCATTACGATATCTGACCTGATGTATTTTCTACAATGATAGCAAAATCTTCCTAACCATGAACAATCTCAAACCATAAATACATACATAGAGATGGATATGATTTAATATCCATATTCTGTAAAATCGATAAAACTATGATTAGCAAAAGTACGAAATTTTAACAGATTAAAATGTTCAATGCATTTCTGTTCTTCCATAATTTTATCCGAAACTATTTTGTACCTTAAAAATCTTCACTTGCTGATTTCATTTGATTGGGAAAAAACCCATAAAAAGAAGAGCTCTAGAAACATTACAACAGAAAAGTATTACACATGCCCGATACAGAAAATCGAAAAACTCAAGAATACTATTATGTGTTGTTCAATTTTATTCTTCAAGACTAAGTAAATGAGAAGTTTACAAATTCTGGAACAATCTAATCAATATTCACTGCTAATCCAAAGTTAAAAATGTTTTTGAAAATGTAATGTAAATGATTTTTATTTACAAAGATCTGTGCATTTACGTACAAGAATGCTGTAATGGCTCGTAAGAGGATATCCTGCCATGCACCTCTAACTTCAACTGGCATTTACCACATGCATAATAATTGATATTATTTCAAAAAGAGACCCAATTCTGACGTTCCTTCGTCATCGGGTTAATACTACAGTCACTGACCTTTGCATTTAAAAACACTCATTCATCTTCAACCTTGTACACCACTCTGTCTTGGCTTTCCTTTCCTAAAACATAGCACTCAGAAGCTTGCTCTCGCCAGACGACGAAACGACGATTACGATCGATTGCAAATGACACTTTAAAACGAAGCTAGACCGACTATTGAATTTGGTCTTCAACGAAGTAATAAACAAATGCCGTCATTCAATCAACTTTTAAATAGTATTAATATTACGTATTTCTTTTGAAAGTAGATTAAATAAAGTTAGTGAAAACATATCTAAAACCCACCACCTTTTATTTAAATAAAAATTAACGAAACTGATTGTAATCGAAAGCTAAAACTTTGAAATAAAACCCTCAGTGCTTTAAATTTAGGCATTCGTAGTTGTTTTACATCGATGTAAGTAGAATTAAATGAATTTCCTTCAAACAATCACGTCATTTCTTGCAATCCATAACATTTAATTTTTTACTCGCGGAACAATCGTAGTACGGATGATTGGTGGATTCTCAGCCCTGTCAATACTTCCTCCTGTATCAAACATTGTCGCCACCTTCTGCATTAGTTAAATTGAAATGAATTGCCTTTTTCCTCAGGGATTCCAACACAGCGCCAGCAAGTAGGTTCTCCTGCGGCGGCATGAACCAGGAGGCCACGCATTCCACTCTGGACCGGGTCACACGCATTGAGCCTTGTGGTCGCCGGACGCTCGGAAAAAAGGCGGAACGAATCTTTGACCTACTTCACGACCTCGATCGCATTTACCCAGCCAGTTCATCATGTGAACAGTTTGCTTGCTATCTTCATTCTTTTCCTTGCCTGGATTTTACGAGTATCAAGTGATTTTACGTTGTTGTGGTGGTCAGTCTTTGAATGATAAAAGCAACTGAAAATACGACACTGAAGGTTCACTTTAAATCGGTTTGGCTCCTTTACCAAGGAAAATCTTTTAAATAGTCATTAAGTCCACATTTCCATGGAAGTACGTGAACGAATTATTAAGAAATACGATCGTGTTAGTTAATGTTCTTTTAAATTATGAACCTATTATTTTAAGTGTTCCAGAAATTTGTTCTATGACGCCTCTGGGATAATATTGTTCAATTGATATTGTTCATTAAACCTGACACATTGTTGATTTATACAGTACTCCCCACTACTGTACTCCGCAACTGACCTGCTGAAATTTCTTAACGCGTGAACAGGGCAAATCGTAATGACAAAAACTCCGCAGTTAATACACTCTTCTACTTTATTATGAAGTGCAACATATCCAAAGAGAGACTTATCATTGTAACTAACTGCTCAAGTTATTTAAATGATTGAAGCCGAATTTACGCAAATCGTAGACCTCATTTCTGGCCCAATTTTGTCTTCCTTCAAAAGAGACGAAGGGTAAATTGCACGTGTGAATATTGCTCCCTGCTTTTATTCCTTGCCGTTTATATTCACTATCAATTTTAATCTGTATAATATGGCATATAAAAATAAACAAATCTTTCGCAGTTTTTTAAATTAATCGCAATGCAATGGTGTGTGATTTAGTGCTGGTTTTAATATGCTTTGCATTAAATCGCAACGTGATATAAATCAGATTTCTTCAGTCTTCAAGACCGCAAAAACTGGAGTAACTTTATGAACCGGTCACTAATTCACAATGAAGGAATTAGAATTAAGGGCAGTCTACGGTGTAAAGCTATAACAAAACCGTGCGGGGCAGTTCCCCGTAAATACAAGAATCTAGACACAAATTATCTTTCACAAATCACAATACAGTTAAATTTGTACTTTATATCAATTTAAACTTGTTATAAATGTGTGAAACAAATTAAAAAGTCACAATGCTCTTACTGAAAATTATTTTGTAGTGTCGAATGTATATTCCTTCAAAAATACAATTACTGCACTCTTTCGGATTATATTTCAATCTTAGAAGTACTTGGAACTGAGAATTTTCAAATTTTCGTTTGTATTCACAATGAAAAGATTCTCTCAATAAGTTTCAACAACATTCTGCCAACGTTCTCCAATCCCTTAAACTGTTTTTGAATCACTGCTATGTCATGGTGAAAACGTTCACCTTGTTCATCACTTGCCTGTCTCAAATTTTAAGGGTAAAAGTGTTGATCAGTGGTGTGAAAGTCTGCTACTGGTGGCAGTGGCACGCCTCTCGGCACCTTGCTATGTCACGAGCTTCTCTGTGCCCCTAGTGTTGGGAGAGGAAACTGTTAGTAACCCCGCCGTTTTACAATAGTGATGGAATTGTCTCTTGCGGCGGGGTTATGAGCCGTGAGGAGAGGCGATTTCGTCGTGGCACTCGTGCCACGGACTCCCGCTCGTAGCATCGACCTTGACGATGTAACTTTAATACATGAAACACTTCATTTTGTGAAATAATGTTATCATTTCATTACTTTCTTTTAATATTTAGTTTCAAAAATCCCTAGATAGTATTGTAACGTCATAGCTTCACTGTCTCCCCAAAGACACGGGCTTGCAAGGTATGGGCATGAGGGAGCTATGTATAGCCACCCGAACAATGGCCACCCTCCAGAGGGAAGAGTAAGAGGGGTGGGGGCTGGTTTGGTGACGTGCGGCGGCTAGCCGTCTCAGAGAAGCGGGTAGGGGGAAAGATGACGTAGGAGGTCATGTGACTCGGCATTATATAGCGTCGCGTCGCAAGGCCTCGCATAACGTCTATGGGGTTTCCTCGCCCTTAGTCCGCAAAAACTTTATCAGCCCAGGCTGGCGCGGAGTGCTGCAGGTACGAGTACGTGTTCGATGTGTTCGTACACGGTGAAGTGATTCTCTAACACTTCAGGCCAGATTGAATATCTCCCGAGGCACATCAGATGCAGAGTTACGAGTCGGACTAGTTGGCTAGTTGCAGGCGTAGCCGCAAGGCGCATGTAGAGAGGGGGGCTGCAGGGGGTAGCTCTGACAAACACCTTGGAGTGAGGTTCTGTAACTATGTAATTGTCATTGTAAATAAATTGGATAAACTCACTCGTGTCTGTTCCTTTGTAGAATAGATCCCTACCCCGACGTTACAGTTTACAGGCTCTTTAATGCATTCCAGGTATTTTTGAACAATAACTTAATGTATTGGAAAAATATTGATCTTGCATCATCCCTGACCGAATAATAATATCTTCTTTTACTTTCGCCTCACTAATTCTGAGAAACTTTGACTTTAAATACTAGGTAAAATCTGAACCCTCTAAATCCAAAGTTTTCACAAATTTATCAACAAACCAAGTTTGATATGGAGGAGTGAGAGAAACATTTGAAGGTTATCTAATGATTTGGTATTTCACTCACTTTGTCTAAACTAAGTGTTTCAATGAGACCAATCTTTAGGAACGTAATGAGCACCCTTGTCGCGGCTGAGCCACTCACTCATGACATGGTGAAACTTTCTTGCATACCGAGTAGCTGTCCTATTTTTTCAGGTCTTCTTACAGCTTCTACTTGTATCTGTCGTTGTCGTAGTTAATGTGATACAGTAACATACGCAAAGGTTTAATAGTCCCTTTCTTGTAACTGAATAGCCGATTGGAACTGAGGGTATTACCATTGTAAAGGAGCACCGCTTCCAAACTTAAAAAGTTTCTAAGAGCCAATGAATAGCCTTCACTCCTAAGTGTTGTAAACGTACGAATAAATAACCCCTTGCTCCAAAAATTCCATCTGTATTATTACAATAGACCGAGTCATTGGCTGCAGGGAAGTACATTTAAAAGTCAAGCTGCTGTATCACAAATGATGTGACTTTGACTCATTTATAAAATAAATTCCAACCTTTTAATCGTAAAATAAACTATTTCGACAGTGTTTGAGAATGATAGAAGTCCATAGAAATATCTTTATGCGAAATGAGATGAGGTGAGGAGTCTTTTTCCAGATATCAAGACTCTATACAACATTCACCGACGATCCAATTACATGGTGGCTTAGGAAAAGGATAATCATCATATCAGGTCTCATGGCTGAAGCTAAGTCTGGGTACTGAATGGCATCCTTGGATTTTTC
The DNA here is from genome assembly GCA_031308135.1 of Acheta domesticus. Lineage (NCBI taxonomy): Eukaryota > Metazoa > Arthropoda > Insecta > Orthoptera > Gryllidae > Acheta > Acheta domesticus. Next base: position 64,896,299 of record JAHLJT010009419.1, on the reverse strand, counting down.
AGGAAGACTTGAGTCAAACAGAAATAGCAGTCAGAGAATTATTATTTTCAGTAATGCCATGACATTGCAACCCCCGCAAAATAAAAGCAGGACTTCCCCAAGGTTCCCCCCTTTTACCCGCGCTTTTCAACATATACACATCTGATATACCTACCTCTCCCTACACACATATTTCACAATTTGATGACGATACTGCTATCTTAATGTCTCATCATTCAGTAAGTCACATTTGCAATAAAATTCAACTGCATCTGAAAAACATAAGATTGGTCTCTAAAATGGAAAATCAATCTTCAAATCTACAGCCAAAATATTCTCTCTCAGAACATTCGCCACATCCACCCCACTCCAAATTAACAACAACACAATTCCCTGGACCCCGTACAACCAAACTGTTAAATACTTAGGTCTAAACGTCGATACAAGATTAACCTGGAAATCTCACATAGCAACGAAAATTCCACAAACCAAAATCAAATTAATTCAACTAAAACCACTACTAAATCACAAAAGCAGTCTCTCCTTAAACAATGCCATTGCCCTGTACAAAACAATAATCAGACCTTTAATGCTGCATGCTTGCCCCATCTGGACGAACGCTTCACAGACACACATCAATAAAATTCAAATAATGCAAAACGAATTTTTAAGATTATCCACTCACGCCCCATGGTTCATTTTAAATGATCAACTACACAGAGAATTACATTGACCAACCATTAATCATCACATCGCTCATCTCTCCAACAATTTCTACTCAAATGTATCCTCAATAAATCAAATAACCCACTTCAACCTAGCCACCCTCAACGTTTTTCCGACCCAAATTCGCAATAGATATTCTCTATACACCTTCCTCAATATATTCTCAGATGTAAGCTAAGCATAGGTGCTTAATGAGTATCCGTAGCCAATTATGTAGTTAGTTTAGAAATAGTTTTAGGTTAGGTTAAATGTAAGCCAGAAGAGTTACATGTGAAAAAGTGAACCATGTATTATTCAGTCAAGTAATAAAATAAAATTTTAAAAAAACGCCATCACATTGGATGATGATTGATGTGATGATTGATGAACGTGATGATGACCATTGATGAACGTGAATCTTGCAGTATTTTTCGAAAAGTACTTACACATGTGTCGCAACATTAGTGATGTTTGGTCTTCAACCTTGCATCTGAAGTAAAAATAATATACCATTTTCATTTACGATTTATCACCGGATTTTTACTGTAAATTACGCAGAAATGTAACAACATACATTCATTGGAGTTATTTATACACCTTCGAGACATGCTACACCATAGTATTTCACTGAATATCAAATTGCGCACAAACACTGTCGATACATTACTGTACATACTACGAGTACCAACATAAAAGTGAGACAGAGAACCACTTGATTTAAACCATTGAACCACCCCACTTTCAGCTGCTCATATTAAATTACAAAAAGAACCTCACTGTGACAGCAGTTTTCTAAAACGTGTTTTATCTGTAAAGGTAGATGACAGCACCAATAGTATAGTTTCATTGTGTTGAAAATTCAAATAGGAGGGTATTAATGTGTAACTAATTAATTAGTTATGTTTATACCAAATAATAAAGTAAGAATTCTAAGTGAATGGTACATGTCAAAGTAGAAGTAAAATCGTACGTGGAATTAGCACTTCCAAAAAATAATCACTTATTTTCATTCAGAAGGTAAACACCCTGTAGTACAGTAAATAGTTGGTCAAAAATGAACCAATTTTGCAATACTTTGCAATACACATCATCTCTGTATCAAATCATCTGAACTAAATCAATATCATATTTCATCCTATTTTGATATTTTTTGCCTTCTCCGTTGTGTAAAAATGTTTTTGTATATATTTATGCAAATAAAGTGTATAATTTATTTAATGAAGGACAAAAGTGAATTACATATACAAATAATTTGTTTAGTGACAAAAGTGTGAACAGTGAGTCAAATGCAAATATATTCTGTAATTTTCATTATTTATCTGTACCTGTTCACAATGGGAAAATCAGAGCTTCAGGTAGGATTAAAATGACATATACAATGCGATACGTTTTAATATTTTGAATCTGAATGCGAGAAAATGCTGAAACTATCAAATGTCCATCCAAAGGCCATATTTATAAAGGTGAATTGAAGTGAAAAACGTAATAAAAGAGAATAATATATCGAGAAATTCCAGTTCTTAAGATTCTGCTTAACAAGGTTTTATGATGAATAAGCACTGTAGATTACCGACCGTGAAGTAGAAATGGGAAATAGAGCAAGAGATTTGGTCGGAGTAATTTAAAACATTAAAACGTAGTTTGCTGACGTTTCGGATTATTATTATCCCTTGCTCAGTGCTTAATACAAGATATACACACGGTTTCAAACTCTCACATAGTGCCAAGACTCCAAAACAACTCGACATGGAGTGGCTTCAGTGCGAGGACCCGCCCCGCCCACGTCCATCTCAGGCCAAGTCATCATTGCAAGTGATGAATAATAATATTATATGGTAATAGAGATAATTGTGTGAAGTGTAGGTTGGAGGTCCGAGGGCCACAATTACACTGAGAGGGAAAATAATTTCTCTTGAAGTCTTTCTCTTGAATTTAATGTTTTTTTTCTATTTTTTTCTCACGATACACAATTTTATTGCGGAAATCGCATTGAAAAATAAAACGTAAGATTCTGCATTCGCGGAACAAGAGTAGTATTTCTTTTGTCAGAGAAATATCACAGACTGTAACTGTCAATAAACGATAGTAGACAGTCTGAAAGACCTGAAGTGAGTGTGTTGCTCATGCTGTCATGTTTTCTTTATTCTAATGAAAGACAGGAAGCACTTCTACCCCGTACTGGGTACCGTAGAAACCGACTCCTAGACCAGGTCATATAAACACTTTTTTCTCATTTGCACTGTTTTCATTTGATTTTCTATTTCAATTACAATTTCTGGAATGAGCCATATAAAATGAACCCCTTTCTATTCTAAATAATTGGGTCGTACAGAAGTGCTTCAAGTAGAAATATGGGTTTACGCTCATTTCAGAGCGTTCGAGATTAAGTGCCTTGTTAGAGGAAGTGTTTCACTGCACATTTTATTTCCCTATTAAACTTGTGCCCTTTAACCACCAGGAGAGAACGATATTAGTGTTTCAAATAAGAGTCTCTGATGAGGAAATATGTAGGTCATCTACACAAAATGTAACGTATTTTTACACAAAATTGATACTATGTATTGCAATTTGTATATTTTTGTCTAGAAAATTGTGAAACTGTTAAAATTCTGGTAGAAACCCCTAAGTTCTGGTAGAAACGGTTCTCTACCATAAACAACTCTTATAAACAATGTATTATAATGTGAATTTAATAAATAATAAAAATTAATTTACAAGTAGCTGGAGAGGAATTGTAAAGTAATTTGAATATAATTTTAATTGATGTACTAAAACCTTTTAAAATACCTTCTTAAATAGCATTTTTTAGCGACATCCATGCAAAGTCACATTCATATAGTGCACGTGAGGGTACGGAAAAAACATCTTTAAAATGTTCCAATAATTCGAACATTTTTGGAAATGAAAGTGACAATTATTGCACATTCATTTTTCTTCATTTCAGATTCCCCTTAGCAATACAAATTGCTCGAGACATAAATTGCTCGTACGGCTGCCAATTGTTATCACTAGAATATCATAAAGCTAACTTAACTAGAAACAATAAAAATTTTAGGTCAAATTCGAATCATGTGGTTTTAATATCCAATATAGCGTATGCCGGTTATCAAAGAGGATGCCGGTTATCCAGCTTGGAAAGATATCCACATTCGGATCAGTAGAACCACGTACTTTAGTAGAGGAGATCACAAACACAAAATTCAGTTCAGGTCACAGAGACAAGATGTTGGAAAATTTTCCTTTGCAAATGGAACAATAATGGACTGGAATAAGTTGCCTGTGACAGCCTTGGAACCCTTTCCTCAAGGTGTTCAAAGATTTGAAAGTAAATTAACCAATGATATTTGTAAATTTTATTAGTTAGTAAGTTAGGTTTATTAGAACGGTTATTTAATTATTATTATTATTATCGTTTATTTTTCACAGCTTTCTGGTACATGTTCTAGGAGTCATACGGATATTTCTATCAAAGCATGATTTCCGTAGCACAATAATTTTAACAAACATTTATTTTAAGAACTAATCATTGTTACCATAATTAGCATTGTGATAATTATTAAATGCATTGCTTTAAGGGGTTCGTACTGAAGTGTGGTGACGTGCTGTGAAGTATAGTGAAATATAGAAATAGAAAGGGAAGTGAAGTGAAGTGGAGTGGAGTGCAGTGTATAAAAATTCGTATATTTGTTAGTATAAACTATCTGTGCAGCACTGCCATTAATGTAGAATTAATGCGGTTACTGTTATTAATGTCTTTATTGTTATCACTGTTATCTTACTATTATTAATATTATTGTTATTGTCAAAAAAATTAAGTTACATTGTATTTAATTCCTAATTATAATATGCACCCAGCCACCGCACCCTTTAAATGCTGTACTTTCCGCACTCTCTAAATTCAAAATTCCATCCCATACCTCATGACTCTTATCATTTTCCTTTCTGTATCACACCCTCTAAATGATTTAATACAATCACATAATTTTGGTGTGTCTTAATGGAATTGTTTAAATAAAATATACATAAAGTGACTAGCGACGTTCCAGATAAAAGTACTTATCTGGTACTTACTCGTAGCTATCTTTGTATCATCATCATAATCTTTATTGCGACAATATATTATTGGTATAAATACAATTTGATGTTAGGATTTGATGTATACTTTTATATTGTTCCTGAATACTGTCAATATTGTATTTTAAATTATTGTTACTGTTAACCTATAATGAATTAAAAATGATTTTATACTTATGTAAAGTGCTCATGTAAACTGAATGTACCTTTATGTAACGTCTCTGGAATAACCTCACGTCTTCCGCCTATGTTTCGTCCTCCTTGTCTTCGCTTCTTCTCCCTTCCCTTTCTCTCACAAATTTCCCCATTTTTTCTTTATGACTCCCCTCCGAACATCTTTCTCTTCTCCTTCACTACTGTGTATTTTGCTCTATTAATGTTCGGTCCTAAGCCGCCATCCTGATTGAGTTTTTTCTGGGTTTACTCAATCGCTTAAGGCGTACGCCGGGATGGTCCCTTGGCCTGCATTACCAGTCATAAATGTAAAGTTGCCCCCCCTTTTAGTCTCTTTTTTCTACTCTCTATTTCGGAGTTTCTTCTTCATTTCTGTGTTTCCCCTCTCTTTCACTTCTCTCTTTGTTTTTAAAATGTTCGGCCTTAAGTCGCCATCCTGATTGAGGTTTTCTGGGTTTACTCAATCGCTTAAGACGTATGCCGGGGTGGTCTCTAATTTTGCTCTCCCAGACGTAAATGTACAACAGGCCCTCCCCCTTTTAAATATTACTACGCTGTATTAATGTAGATTGAGTGGTTATGCAGAAGAGCAGGCCCTATGGCCTGAGCCTCGCCAATAATAAAGATATTATTATTATTATTATTATTATTATTATTATTATTATTATTTTTATATGTAAATGTTAGTGTTCCGCCACCACGTTGCATAATCCTACCTGCGGAAATCTATAAAATATCTATAACAATATAATATTTATGAAATTAGTACCGAAAAGAAATCTGTCTGAAGCTATTTGAAACTAGGTAATTAATCTCATTAATTACTTTGTTTAAAATCATTCACCGAAAAAGGTATACAATCACATGCACAGATTGCCGTGTATGCTGGTTGTGGGATGCACAAGAACAAATACACTAAGCGGATAACTTTCAGGTTTTCATCTTATGGTATATGACCAATATTCTCACTTCGGCTGTAACAACAATAAATTGGCGTCTTTGTTCTTGTACCTTAATCTGAACAAGTAATAAGAAACTTCATTTAAGGATGCAGTAAGATAATAAATGCATCTTGAGGAAACGCAGTAATTACCTCAGAATGCTTCTTGTACTAATAATTCAAGCTGTAAAACGCACTCACATTCTAATTTAAAGTAAGCGCATGAAAACTAACTACTAGTACTTACATGATTAATAATAATCGGACCTTATATATCCACTTTTTTTTGAGAGAAGAACGATGATCAATAAATTAATCGACGCACGTAATAAAAGAGAAGTGTATACAATGCACACCACCCATTTTAAATTACAACTACGTTTTATCTGAGAAACTTGGACACTGTTCGCAAATGCGAAGAGTGTTAGTGTGAGACCTGCGTGAAGCATACATGTTTTCATGATGTGATAATGAGGTGGTCCACAACTCATACCACCTAATATCACTCCTTAACTCATTCGCAATTATTCATCTCTCAAAATAATTCCCCCTTCACCCTATCACTACAGTGTCATATATAGTGTACAAATACATCTGGAGTCATTTTCTCATGAAAGGGAAACATTTTAAGGCAAGCTTTCCACAATCACTCAGTAGAAATAATAGCACTTATCAAGTTACACTTGCAATAGAAAATTTTAACAACTGTTTATGGTCTCATTTAAAAGTCAAAGTATTTTTAGTAGAAAAGCGTTTCAAATGAGTTACTTATAACTCAAGTGCGGGTGCACTGTCACGTATCCATCGCCCACAGCATTTCTGAAGAAAAGTGACCCACAAGTTGGTTGTTCGCTGTTCCTTTAATCCTAGGTTACAAAGGCGACCTGCACTCGTACCAAGAGTTATTATAAAGGCGTAATCTGACAGAGTACTTTGGGTAAAAATAAAGAAAAACTCATTTTTACAATGAAACACTAAATTTAATGGATTGAACATCTATGATATGTAGTTACAAAGTACATTCTAAATGTTTTTATAGATACATCTATATACCTTGACTCCCATAGCACACACTTGCTTGGTGCTGTCCTTTGAGAATCGTCCACAGTAGCTACCTCGTAATGTGACCTTTCTTATGATTGTCGTCGTCCTATTATGATTGCTAAATGTTCAGAACAGCACTTAAATGCTATAAGACAAAGTATTCATTATTCATTTTCGTATTGATTATTTACAATATTAGGCAATATAGTGCCAAAACAACTTACATAATTACAAAGGCATAGTCTACTGGACGACGCGTGTTGACATACATCGGAAATAGGCACGCGCACAAGTTCACGTGAATGTCACTGGCTAGTCACCTAAAGAGTTTCAGAAACGGGGAGTAAGGTGAAGAGGGTGAGTGAAGCTTTGGGCACTATGGTCCGATTAAAATAAGTTGGTGATTGACAGTTGCGAATGGAAGGGAGCGACGTTGACTGGTTGTGTACCACTGAGCACGTGTTCATGGGACACGAAAATAAACGCTTGAAATCAATACTTATTAAAGTAACCAAATCAGTCACTCGTATTGTATGAAGCTACACCTTCAGAATCATAACTGTCAATCACCAACATATTTTAATCGAATCATAGTTGCGCCGTCTGACAGACGACGCCTTTCTACGGACATAAAGAAGGTACCTAGCATGAAAACTAACTACTAGTACTTACATTATGATTAATAATAATCGGACATTACATATCCACTTTTTTGAGAGAAGAACGATGATCAATAATTAATCGACGCACGTAATAAAATATGCTCGTAATCTGGAGTCAGTGTAATAAGTTATCTTCTGAAATGAACTCTTACTAGTGAAGTGAACATTAACTGCGAGGAAGTGAAACTAGTGGAGCTATAGAAAGGTACAAACTTCCTCGCACTAGTTGGTATTCTGATCTCTTTAGTCCAGACTAACTTTTCGATGTAGCCCCATCCTCTTCCCAGCTGATCCTATCAGCGCCTCAAATACATTTTTTTTACATTTTCTCAATGTTTTCGTTTCTTAATAGAATAATTGAAATACGACTTTAAGAATATTATACAGGAATAAATTAGTGGTGCTACAACAGCACTTACTTTCCCGTATTAGAGGAAACAGCAACGTAGTAATGAAATATTGCACTTTATGCGCTACTAACATCTTAGCTATTATTTGAAAACGTCAACCAAGAAGCGTACAACTCACTGTTTTCATCGCAGTGTGCAGCATCAGAATTATGTGAATTCTACAACAGCACAAAAATAGAATACAAAAGTTTTGTAAACCTGTATTGGAAAAAGAAGACCGAAACCCTGGAAAATATATAGAAATACATTCCAGTGGGCCATGATTAGAGAAGAGTATTTTAAAACCATCCAATAAATACTCTGCTCACTACAAATGGTACAGCATTTGGTGCGAAAACTAAATATTTTCATGCAAATATCAACATAAATTAGACAATTATAACTCCTTTTCATACAGCTTCATTAGGTCACAACAATCACACGTCGCATATATTCACGAGCGCAAAGTGAATTCATTGTTGCAGACACTGCATTGTCGCTATTCTGAAAGCTATTACTTTTTTTTACTTTTTATTTCAAATATTTCAAAATAAACAATTTCTAAAATATTAATGTGTAAATGTATGATGAAAGGTCGAATGGAAGAAACGAACAAAGAAATAATATAAAAAATTGCAAATTCTAATTGACGACATTTCCAGCTGTCCGAAGCGCAGTAAATTTACAGCGGGTTATTATGTTTGTCACAAAATTATAGAAAAACTACTCGTATTTTAAAAAATGAAGCTTGATCGTATTTGAAGATGTGTGTTTTGATAAATACATTTAATTGAGAAAAAAAAAGTTTTTAAAATTGTAGTTGTAAGAAAACGACGAAAACGAAGCGCAGTAAATTCCGAGCGGGCTATTATGTTTGTTAGGAAATTATAGAAAAACTACTCATATTTTCAAAAAAATCAACATGACCGAATTTGAAGATATGTTTTTGGTGAGCATATTTCATTAAGAAAAAAGTTCGTGTCTTCACAATTGTAGTTGTAGAAAGACGCCAAAATGTTTTTATTTTTTAAAATATTTGCAAAATCAGGCATTTCAAAGAACATGAAACCTGCACCATTCTCTTAAGCTTCCTTTTTGCTATCTCAGGTCCCAATTTAATCAAAAAACGTTGTGCGGTTTTTAAGAAAAAATGGTTTAAAGAAAGTAAAAAGATGTCTGACATAATTTTTCGAAAAAAATACTATTTTTTTTGAAAAATTGAACACGATCTTATTGGCAGACCTGTTTTTTAAAAACACATTTCATTAAGAACAAAAATTGTATCTTCATAATTGTAGGTGTAGGAAGATGCCGAAAAAGTTTGAATTTTTCCTATTTTCGAAAAATGAGAGTTTTTAACCAACATAAGACCTACGCCATTCTATTAAATGACCTTCAGACTACCCAACAACAAAATTTAGGCAAAATTGTTGGCGCCATATGTTTTGAAAATTTTGAAAATGTCCCAGGGGCTTCATGTAAAGTACCCTTCAAAATTAAAATATCTGTTTCAAATTCAGGGCCGCGAGAATATTTAGATCGATTGGGGAATATCAGTTTCGGAGTAAATCGGCTGAACGTTTTAGTCGCTAGAGTTGTTCACAGACGGATGGACGGACAAACAGACGTTTTACTTTCAATTGTTTTTTCTGTTGCAAGGAACCACGAATTAGAGATTATTGCTGCACCACGTGTTAGGAGAATGTTTTTCTTAATTTAGCAACTGGATTTATCCACTTTTTCGTTACTAGGGCCCTATAATAAGAGTTTTCTCTCCGCAAATTCGCGGTTTTTTCGCGCAGCATTACATAACTTTCCCTATACTGTACGTACGTATGTATAGGGAACGTAAAAATGGATCTACATTCACAATTTCTTTGAAAACTTTGAAGCCGTTCTTGAGAAAAAGGTGCTTGAGCGTTTCTGAAAATGTAAACTTTTGAGCCCATTTGATCAATTTTTTTTTCAGATAAACACAAATAAACAGACAAACTATTGTCTCCGGGAGTGTCAACTACTAAAACAATATTAGAACTAGCGACTCGCATGAATTCTCTCTCTGAGTACCCCCTCCAGCCGGGACAAGTTCTAAGCTCCCGAATTGCACATGTGTGGGAGCGCGATTCAAACGTACGTACGTGTAACTGTGCAGTGGTTGCCAAACTTACGAGACTTGTGAGCAATCATACAGTTTTCAATCCTACTGTGAGCTGCCAAGAAACTAAGACAGAACATGTTTCTTTTACGTTGGGAGACCAGGTCTTGGCTACCATTCCAATACAATTGTCCAAACGTTCATCAGTGAGTCTGTTTCTGTACTTGTTTGTGCTCTGTAGAACAAGTTCAGGCTGGCCAACCTTGAGCATCACCGCAATCTACCGAATATTGCGTAGTGAGCTACTAGTAACTCGCGATGGACGATTCAGCGATCACTGTTAGTGTAAGAGTAGTGAAAGGGGCGGACCGTGACTCATCAGTTAAGTATTGACCGTGATTCATCTGTTAAGGTGACTCATCTGTCGTATTGATCGGAAAAACACGAAAAATTACTGATTTGAGCATCGCGCCGCTAGTATTCTCCAGACAGCGGCTACATTCGTCCAAGGTATCTGTCTGGTAGTGTTGAGAATTCGTCGTGGTAGAGACTCGAACCCCCGTCAACTTCGCAGATGAGACAATCTTGTCGATTAGCTATATTTCTCGGTTGGTAAAGAAATATTTATTGGATCCCAGAATCTTATCTTCAATTATCCTCAGTCACTAGTTTTAGAACCAGCGATAGAGAAGGCACGTGAAGTGAGTTTCGTGATTGCCTCGTGCACTTTTGTCTCAGGTGCCACAATGTATATTTTACAGAAGCAATCTTCCCGTGCCAGCGCAAATCCCAAGGAGGTCTTTGAGAGGCGCGCTTCTTCTGCGCGGGCGGTGACGTGACGTCCGGTCCATCGCGGGCATTCCGTTCCGCCGCGCCGCGCGCGCAGGCCCCGTTGGCGAGCGAAGGGCGGTGGCGGCGAGAGGACGGGGGCATGGCGCGTCGCGCAGCGAGGACAAGTGGCGCGCAGCTCCGCGCTGCTCCCGTCACAACACACTCCGCGGCCGCCGCCCTCCGGCAGGATGCTGCCCCGGCTCCGCCAGCAACCCGCCGTCGTCGTCGTCTCCTCCGTCATCTTCGCATCCGCCATCCTCTTCATTCCCGCCAACCCCTTCATCCTCTCCGTCCCCTTCGTCCCCGCCATCCTCTTCAAACTCGCCATCCCTTTGTCCTTGCCAACCTCTTCGTCCCCGCCATCCTTTCCATTTCCGCAATCTTCTTCTTTCCCGCCATCATCTTCGTCTTCGCCATCGTCTTCGTCTTCGCCATCGTCTTCGTCTCTGCCATCGTCTTCGTCTCTGCCATCGTCTTCGTCTCTGCCATCGTCTTCGTCTCTGCCATCGTCTTCGTCTCTGCCATCGTCTTCGTCTCTGCCATCGTCTTCGTCTCTGCCATCGTCTTCGTCTCTGCCATCGTCTTCGTCTCTGCCATCGTCTTCGTCTCTGCCATCGTCTTCGTCTCTGCCATCGTCTTCGTCTCTGCCATCGTCTTCGTCTCTGCCATCGTCTTCGTCTCTGCCATCGTCTTCGTCTCTGCCATCGTCTTCGTCTCTGCCATCGTCTTCGTCTCCGCCGTCATCTTCGTCTCAGCCGTCATCTTCGTCTCAGCCGTCATCTTCGTCTCAGCCGTCATCTTCGTCTCAGCCGTCATCGTCGTCCCCGCAGTCAACTTCGTCTCCGCCGTCATCTTCGTCTTCGCCATCATCTTTGCCTCCGCAATCATCTTCGTCTCCGCCAGCCTCGTCGTCTTCGCCTAATCGTATCCACCCTCCCTTCATTCCTCCATCCCCCTCTCATTCTTTTCATTCTTCTTCTCCCCTCTCCGTCTCTTCATTCCGCCATCCTAGTCTTCCCGCCATCCACGCCGTATTCTTTAACTATCGTTTTCATCGGCGTCTGTCCCCGTCTACCTCAACCCTCTCCACCGCCTACGCAGCCAAGTGGCCTTCGCGCGTCACGCCTCCACCTCAGTCACCCTTCGCCGCTCACGGTCCCGAACCCTCGTCTCCGCCAACACCGACTTCGCAGCCGTCACAGCTTCCGCTGTCCCCGCCTTCGCCTCCAAGGCTCGCACCTCCCTCCGCCCTCACCCCTGGCGTCCCCCTAATTAGATGGATTAAATGACATAATACCAACATTGGTAGCGCTGTAAAAGCAACGCCTTAGGCTCGGGATTTCCCGAAATGGAGAGGTCGCGAATACGAACCCGGCATTGTAGCAGAAATTCACTTGATGTGTTCGATAAGTTAGTGACGATTCCCGGTGTCGAATTCGTATGCCAACTGATAAGTGCTCTCTCCAATCTTCTCTGATCAATGGAGGCGCTGAGAATAATAACGGCAGATCCCATCCGAAGTTAGTTTCGAGAAAAATGGTTTTTCGATTTTCGCTCACGTTCATTATTACTTTCACACCAAAAAAACTTTTGAAGGTGGAATTTGAAGGTTTTGTCACATCTCAATTCACTTGATATTTCAGCATACGATAAGTATATGTCAGGAGTTTACTTCTAAATGAAAATATGAGGATGGGTGAGAACTGCCGTTATTATTCTCAGCGCCTGAATGCTTGCGTGATTTTCTTGAAAGCCGCAGCACTTTCCTATATTATGGGTCAAGAACCGCGCGCTATTATTACTTTATAATCCCATACTCTTTCTATTTATTAGAGCTGAGCGATGGCTCTATGAATCATCCCATTAATCCAAAAAAATCCCCTACGAGCGTCTGAGATCTGAAAAGCAACGATAAGCTGTTACTCCTCCGGAGTATTAAAAGGGTCTCCTTGTGGGGGAAAATGGTAAATATATAAAAAGTAAAAAAAAATTCATCAATAAAATCGATTTACAAATTTCCTTGCAGATCCAAGTTTGAAAAAATATATATTTCATTCAATATAAAATGTACATACTAAAAATATTTCATCACAATTTTTGGTACTTTCGCGGCGGTATGCGTAAGATTAGGGAGTGGTAGTGAGAGAGTTTTTGTAAACCTCGATGCGTATAAATGAAAGACCCATTATTTCTTAGTCCATTCTCAGATGTATCTTTCATATACCATTTATTCCGTCTGTACTCAGGATGGAACAGGCTACTAGAAATGCGTTCATACCGATATGCTGAAGGTGGAAACATATAGCAACAGCAGATATGTAGCAAGAGTAGTATTTTAGCATATTTTATCTAAATAGATCAGATACCGGAAACGGGCACGACTCTGCTCTCGGTTTATGGCCTGGTGTTGCACGTAAGGCAAGAAATTTCTGAAAAAAGTAAGCGTGTTAACCAATTCGTAGATTAATCAGAAAATATCCTGTTTTAAACAACGAAATCCTCATTATCGAAAATCAAATGCATCTAAATATCAAAGTCAACAAACCTCGGTCGATAAATCCTCGAAATATGTACGTTTCAGCAAACAAAACTAGAATTGCATGCAGTTCATGAAAGTGGTTCTTTTACTTTAATCTCACTCTAGTGTCAATCAATTTTATGTGGTCTAGAACTCAATCAATTGGTCGCGAGACCATCTCGAAAAAAGAAGCATATTTTGTACATAAATTTCCTTATGTTTTGGCTGTTCAAAAACATCCTTAACTTTTTTATTGTACCTGGTTTACAAACGGTGGCCATTTTTGTTTTATGCCGTGTGCCATTTTTGCGTTTGCAGACATTTACTCTTCTAAATTACTCATCTCTAGTGGTACTACAAGCATTCTACATTAAAAAGGCATTCGAATCAGTATATTCTGGCCTCCAAATCGAAATATGATTTAATTATCTAATCGAAATACTATTTACTTTATTCTAAAATACCTTCCGTTTACTACATTACAATTTTCTAAGCAAAATAACTCTCTGACGAATGCAAGCCAGAGCAGAGCGGGTAATATTATTTCACCGTCTTTTCCTCTTCCTCCATCCTCCAGCTTTATCCTCATGACCTTCACCGTCGACCCAGCCACTCGTATCTTGGTCATCTGTTCCTTTCTCTTCTCCCTCGCATGCTTTCGCGGTTCGCTCCGCGTGGCCAGCCGCACTCGACCCGCGCACAGCACTTGTGAATCCGTTCACTTCCTACCTTCTTCTCCTGAGGCTACCATGACTCTGTGCTTCCCACTGAGATGTACATACTGCTGCATCTGCTACGAGCTTCTACATAACCACACTCGGGCACCACATAGACACCTCGGGCTGAAACTTATAAGGGCCCGTCTAGGGATGGAAAATTTTGAATCATAGGAAATTCGGAAATAAAGGTAGTCCTTTATGTCGAGTTCATAGGACGTAAAGAATATCAAAGAAAAACCTGTAAAATATCTCAAGTAAGCTCTCGAAATAAATGATTCGGTTGCGCAAGCATTGTCAAGTTTCCTGGAAGTGCAGTAGGTAGGAATCTGATTAGAAGCAGGGGTTGTTTAACACACGAGCAGACAAAGTTACGGTCCCTGAAGGGATACTGGCTTCTTAAACAAAGTTTTGAAATTAATTAATAAATTCTATCTCCAAAAAAAATTAACTGTTTTTTCAACGATAAAAAATGAATAAAATTAAACACAAATTTAAAACCTGGATAATGTAATTTTTAAATATTTTCTGCACAAAAAAGTAAAAGATAATTAGTCTAAATTACATTAATATGTTTTACTGTATTTATTATTTTAATATTAAATTGCAAACATTGTATGTTCATGTTAATTTTCGAATATCATAACGGGACCCTTAATTTGATCTGTTGAAGTCCTAACTAGACCGCCGAATGTTGGGTGTTGATATCTCTTCGCGCCACATCTAGTGCGTCGCAAGAAACCGATTTTTACAATATTATCACTTATTACATAACTCACTTTCTTGGATTAACTACTACTAAAGTATTCCCTCTAGAACAGAGGATACACTAAATAGAGATGATTTTTTTTTACCTTTTATTTGAAATCAACACAAAATTTTGGCTACACTTCCGCTGCCTGGCGCAGTTCACAGCCTTGCCACCGGGGCGCTGCGGGCGCGTGCTCGCATGGGCCCAGGCCGCCTAATTAAGGAGCGCGCGTGTTTCGGAAGTTGTCGGGAGAAGCGCTAAATGATGACGAGTGCCACTGTTCCGCTCCCCTCTCTCCCTGACACGGCGCTTCGCGATTGTTCCGGGCGCAGGATGGGCAGGTTCACGGTAATTATCCCAGGAGAAGGGCTGCCACTACGCAGCATAAAAGAGACCTCATTGAGTCGATGCATACCGAGTGGAACCGGAGCAAGTACTCGCTGAGTTGCACTTAATGCCATGAGATGCACGTCACGTTGCGAAGTAGTCACCTCCCCGTAACGAACATGGCTGGGGAAGGGCTAGAAAATATTTTATCCTGTTTGTGACAAAAATAATGTTCGTCAAAAGAACAAGGATGCCTAAAATTAAGTTGTCAAGTTCTGGTTTTCTTATCTTGGAATGAAATACTTCCTCTAATTAAATGTCTAGTCGGTACAGTCATGTTTGTTCAACTGCTGTTGACCGAAGTGTTTTAAGTATAGAGCAGTGTTCTCAAAACATTTTTTTCGCAGAAACTTTTAAATAAAATTAGCAAGCAAAAAGCATATTAAAAGGTTAGGAAGAATTCAGTTCAATCGGAACTTCCAATAATATCTTCCCACTCAGGGATATTGAACAATGTGCACGGCAATATATTAAAATCTCAAAACAAAAGTCTATAGCTTCCTTGCCTGCTCGATAGACAGTAGTGTTTTATGGATCAAGACCATTATGTCTGTGTGACGGAAAGTTACGGCAATAATATTTCCGGAATTGTTATAACAAGGCTACGATGTTAAGTAGTGTCTTCTTTCCTGGTTAAGTTTCACGAAATGAATGAAATCTTTCACATTTAATGAGGTCAAACGGTTGGTTCGTTTTCTGTGTTTAGTAGAAAGGTAAGTACTCTTCTAAATTTCAAGGGGGATTTCCTTCTTTAAAGACGTATTTGGCGCGTTCTGTTTCTTTAGAAAGCGAGAAACCTCGAGAAGAGGTTTAGTTTGAAAACATTCTCCGAATGTTTTCAGGGTTATTTATGTTTTATATTATGTTCATTATGTACAAGGTCACTTCACGTTTTTAGTGGATATAATGTGAACTATTTACATAAATTTATGAAATATAGTTTTGGAAAATTATAAACAACAATGTCATTTTAATTAATAAGTTCGTTACACGTGCAAGAAGCTCACTCTGAATGTCCTAGATGTTTCTTTGTAGAAAACATTAGGTTCAATATCACATACTTGTTCACATTGGACAGAAATTAAAGTACTACAATATTTCATACCTTATTAAATATTATAATACCGTAACGTCTGTCCATATTAACACATCTCAGCCATCACTTGTAAACCTCATTATTAGGGGGCGGATTTTAATAAATTCCATTTTCTTTTTCACTTTAGAACAATGCATTTTAGTACAGACATTAATTGTATGTTATGAAAAAATGAAATGACCCGTTTGTTTATGACATTTTTGGATTTTTCGTCGATTTCGACTAATAAGTCATTTTTCGCATTCCGTCGTTTTTAGTTGTTTTTTCTCTCTGATTTAATTGTTTTTAATATAATGTTCATGGAACTTGGTTCAAATAATATTTACAAATTGCAACAAATATTTTTCATATAATTTGCAAGTAGCCTATTCGATTTATTCGGTAATGCAACCGTTGTACGTAATCTGTGGTTCCTGTGACGCCTATCAGCGCCATTGTCGATTCGTCGATTTTGCGATTACTCTGGTAAAGAACTGCTCAAAGTTTACAAGCCGAGTTTACTTGAATGAAAGAAAGAAGCCTCGATTACATAAGTAAAACATCCAACAGCTCGAGTTGTTCATCTTGGTTTTGATTACTTATTTTACGTTATTGTTCTTTACTTCTACGGAGTTTTTGAAACATTTTAAGAGCATTTTAATGGTAGTTTTTGCCAATGATTTAGGCCATCAAAATCCACTTCTACACATTACCAATCGTAGTATGGTGTGAAAACTAATTATTTTAAAGCTAATACATCGGTAATTCGACAATCCAAAACTGCTCTCCATATAGCGGGAAATATTATTCGCCAAAGCATGAGAAATTTATGTCTTTTTACTGCCGTGTTGCGGAGTTGCAAATCTCGAATTGCCTTTTGGTATGAACTAAGTCGGGGTCACAATTACAAGAAAACTACTAGACCAAATTTCAAAAAGGTACAGCAGCATTACAGTTTAATTTGTAACGAATACGTAATATTCGTAGTATAATATTGCAAAGTGAATCGCACTAACGCTTCAACAGACTGAAGAAACTCTCTACAGTAAAAGAAACTCCGGAAATTTGATTTTGCAATTTAGAAGATTGCGAAAACTACACGAAAATACATACACTTTCAATAAATTGTACATTAATTTATTTAAAGATTTCATTTTAAAGAACATTTTGCATTAAATAAAAAATTGTCATAATACACTAGTTTTGCATTGTTTTTTACTGTCTTTGTTGTAATTTTGCAATATTAATTTTCAAAAATAGAGTTCGACAAAAATTGAAATCGCTTTTTCTAAGCGCCGTTCACTCTATCCAAGGAAACTAGTGGTGCTACAGAATGGCACAGACATTCCCGTATTAGTTTTCTATTTTCCTGGGTCTTCGCTAGCTATTCGCAATTGCCACATACTCTTTCTTGCCACCTAGCATCTATCATCGCCAAAAGTACATTTTTTGGTCATTTTCTTAATTTTTCGGTTTCCTATTGGTAGAACAGAAACATTAATTTTAGAATATTAAAGAACACAAAAACCTAGCCGTAAATGGCAATTTTCTTTTAAAAATTATGTGCCGTTTAAGAGAAAATGGCGTTTTAGCACTACTAAAAATGCGAAATTTCAAGCTCATTTTCACAGAAAAGTTTTGAGTTTTCAAAATACTTTATTTGAAGTTATTTGAAGCACTTACACTCACAAATATAATCATCTTTACAAATTGCGGATAATGTGCATATTAAAGATGTGAGAGATCTTTCAAAAAATTTACATTTATATAATTTTTGAAAAAAACAAAAAAAAACTCAAAATAAACTTCACGCTATACTAATGAGTGTAATTAGCACTATCCGTTACAAAAGTTTCAAGAAAAAAATTGCAGCCATATACGAGAAAATGACGTTTGAGCATTTCTGAAAATGCCGAAATTTGAGCTACTTTTCACAGAAAACGGTAGTGTTTTCGAGAAACTTTACTTGACATTATTTAAAGCACATATACTCGTAAATATAATAATGTAAAAAAATCGCCGATAATGTAAATATTAACGACGTGAGAGACAAGTAAAAAAATTTACATTTTTGTAATTTTTGAAAAAACCAACCGATAGACCAAAATGGCTTTTATGTCATTGATAGAGTACATTTACCACTATCCCTACCAAAAGTTTAAAGAAAAAATTTGGAGCCGTTTTTGAGAAAATTTTGTTTTTGTAATTTTTTAAAATTGCACATATTGCACGCAATATTGCACGAAAACTACCAAAATTGTGAAAAACATTTACATGACCTTTATTAAAGAACTCAATATGCAGAACAAAATTTTATGTGAAGAAAAAAGCTCTATCTTCAATTTTGTAGTTGGAGAAAGACGCCGAAAAAAATTCAAACTTTCACAATTTTCGAAAATTCAGAGCTGTACGTGAAAATCGGACCTATGCCATGTTAAAAAGTGTATTTTCCTCTATTCATACAAGAAATTTAAAGAAAAAATTTGGAGCCGTTTTTAAGAAAATGTTGAAAATCCCCGGGGGGCTTCATATAAAGTACCCCCAAATTTCAAAGAATCTTTTTTAAAATCACAAAGCTTCGACTAGAATCAGATCGACTGGGGAATATCAATTTTGAAGAAAATCGACCGAACGGTTTAGGCGCTAGCGTTGACCACAGACGGACAGACGGACGGAATGCCGTCAATCGCTTTTTAAGTATAAAGAAGCAACAAATCATGGATTTTGACCACACCACGAGATAGAGGATTTTTTTTCTTAATTTAGCAACTGGTTTTATCCACTTATTCGTTTTCACGGCCCGGCAATTAATTTTTTTCCGCCGAAAATTGGCCATTTTTTCGCGCAGCATTACATAACTTTCCCTATACTACGTAAATCATTCCGTGTATACGTACGTATACGGGAAAGTAAAAATGTAAAGAAAAATTTCAGAGCCGTTTTTGAAAAAAGAAACCACTTTAAATATTGCCGATACTTTACACAAAAATAAGCAAACTCTTCTCTTATTGTCGAAAACTTGTACATGCTTCTGTTTAAAGATCTGTCTTTGAAGAAAGAATTTTAATTTTTCAAGAAAAATTCCATTTTTTAATATGTTTCATTAAAATTAAACACAGTTACTCAACATTACAGAGCTGCTAATTTCTACGAGTTACTCCTGGCTTTAAAATTTTATTACTTATCCTTGAACCCTTATCTTTAGAAGCTACTTTTTTCCCTAATCCTGAAGTATCAAAATTAATTAACTGTCTAGAATTGTAAACTGATAAATACATGCCTGGGTTCATCGGCAACGACCGCTCTGATTTTAATTGTGTTTACCGCTTAGATAGTCACGAACGTGTTTATTGTTGTGTAAAACAATGCAAGGTAGTCGTAATTATACTCTTCTAAAAGTATTCTTTCCAACTAACTGCAATATTTTACTTCATTAATCGTCTTAATAAAAGAGGTGATGGAACAAGATAAATATGCTCTCTAGCCAAATAGCTATATGAAAATTGAATAATGAGTACGAAGATGGGAACATTGCAACGTTCATGGCGCAGAATTCGAATTTTTGAACCCCGGGGAAGTTAGGGACTCATACTACTAGTTGTTCGATGGTAAGTGATTATGCCATTAAATCAGCCCTAAAATTGCTTTCGGGACGCTTCATTGATTCTCTGTAATTGCGTTACTCAGGAGTTTTTCAAGCAATGAGCTTCAATCAATTTAAACGAAGAACGATTACGTGTGTATGTTGAAGATCAGAAAATAAGTTTCTTCCTAAATGAGTTAATATTTCTCGATTTGAATGACTATTATTTATTTCATTTATAATCATAGACCCTTTTTATACTAACGTTGTATCGCCTTTTCAGAGAAGAGGATGGAAATGATGGATTAAGATATGGCTTCTCTTATTTATCTAGGTATCTGGAAAATATACGTAAGCCTCTATTGTTCCAACATATTCTGAAGTTATTCAGTGGATGTGAGGTAACTTGACAAAAGAGGTTGTAGGTGATCTTGGAAGCGGGTAATTATTTGGGAAGCAAGTACACTCTGAATGAACTTAATTTTTAATTACACGTTCTTTGAAAGTTAGCATATTCATATGTGCAAAGTCCTCTCCTTACACCAGAATACACAGATCTTCACATTTAACGCTATTTGAAATCGGTTCACACTTGCCCAGAATTTTCGATGACACGCACACCACTAATCACATTTCTCAGTAGAATATTTACACTTGACGCATTCACACATCACATGTGTGATGTTCGTCAGTGACTAGCGTCAATTAAGTGCTTACAGTATTTGCGAGCAAAGTTCAACATACAACAAAATGTGGAACAAAGTTCAACTTTTTTTTTATTCTGGCCCTCAAGAAAATGTGCGGAGATAAATCTTTTTCCCCACACGTCATATACAGTTTTTACTGTTTTTTGAAAAATAAATTTAAAAATAAATTTTAAAAAAATTTTAAAAAACTGTTCGTATCATTCCACGTACAATTGTTCTGTTTCAACTTTCAACGTTGCCGCTTCTCCTCATAGGAACTTCTGCTCCACGTGACAACCGAGCATGAAAAATGACAGTTGTCGATGCCACTAGGGTGGCTCTTATAGACTCGACAGGAACGCACTCAAGGAGGCAAAGTATTTATCAAACTGGTATATTTTATACAACATATGATATTGATTTTCATTTGTTACTTCGTAGCAGAAACACACCGTTTACAAAAACAAATGACGTAGCTACTACAAAAATATATTTTTAAAACTCAATGATGTAGAAAGAGCCTCTGAAATAGGAAAACTTTGCAGTATTAAATTAGAAGGGAAATAAAAATGACAAGAAGATCGAAAATAAAAATAGAACCAACATACATGAAGAATGATTCCTAAAACGGTTGTGAGAGAATAAGGTTCAGTAAAAAACAATCCCTGTTCCTTTAAGAAAGATTTGGAAAGAAGGCGCTGCATAGCAAGACAATATGCCAGTTCAGAGGACAAGGAAGAAGACAGAATAGGAAAAAGAAGGAAAAAATAAAGAAAAAAGAAGAAAATTAGAATTAACCAATGAGAAAAAGTAAAAAAAAAAGGGAAAAGGAGAAGAAGGATGAGAAAGGAAGCAGTTTAACACTTAAATTATGATTGTCTTTAATACGTTTTATAGACAATAACTTTTCTTTAGGCAGTAACATACTTAAAAATAAATAAATTGCAATTATTTATTTCACAGACTCAAGAAAAGTTATTGTCTTAAAATTGTATTTGAAAACATTATCAACAGAAAAAGTTTAACGTTTAAAAAGTACTAGTGATACTGCAAAACAGTCGTTCTTCAGGGAAGAAAGGCCCTAGAATATTACAGGATATTGGAAGATTTTGGGAATAATACGTTTTCATATCGGACAGTCGCGCGAAGGCCTAGAGTGTTTGAGTGAGGACGCCTATCACCCTGTGATCAGCATGGGATGACCGAGTGTGCGTTTCTCGATAAAACTTTCGCTCTTTGACTCCAGTCGCATCCATCGACTGCCTCCGGCAATCACATCCGTCCGCACACTTGCAGGTCGTGTCCCGTGCGATGCTGAACATTGGTTGCTACGCGATCTCGCAGAAACTCCCCTGCAAATCTCGCGAATGTGAGGTGTGGAAGGGTTTTATTCCCAACAGCTTCCACCAATTCCCTGTGACATTCTGGGGCATTTCTTCTACGGTGAATGACCGTTTTGATGTAGGAGCGTTACTCCAAGGGAGCACACTTGCATGGCGGTAGACAACTGATTTTACATTGCTCTCTGTGCTAATCTAGAGACTTAAAGAACCATCCGGGGTTCTGGACACACACTAGTAATATATTTCTTTCATGCGACAAATAAAATGAAGTGATCCTATAATATTCCTTTTAGAAAAAAAAGTAGTTGCCTTGACTTCTGCCCCAACCCCCCAACAATATGGATATACTATACAATCATTACATGGGAAGAAATAAAAGAAGTTCTCATTCTAAAATAACTGTCACGCTTTGAGTATATCAGTCGGTACGCGCGTAATGAAAATAGGATAACACAATATAATATTACACCATTCACTCAAAATAGAAACTGTTTCATCTTTTTTAGCTTTTCGCTAATTCTCTGGACAAAATTATGGACCCCTCTCCCATGACCAGAAGCTGCATAGTTTCCCTTCAATTTATGCGCATTTTCGACATTGGTAACGGGGATATCGGTATTTTAAACATTTGTGCTATTCGTCTTTCTCGGCGCAGGTGCGGGGTCGGCTGGCTTGAGCGCGGCGTCTGCGCAGCTGCGCGCCAAGTGCGCTCTTGCCGCTCGAGCGCAGTCACGCGCTGCGCTTCTGCGCACCGCGCCGTTTCAAGCACCAGCGCCCCCGGGCGGCACAGGCTACGCCGCCAGCGGCAGAGGCCACCGCGGACAGGGCCTTGCAACTCTCCATCAAAACCGGAGACAAAGCTGGAGGGTGGTACTATAGAAGGCGCTAGTGTCGCCAGGTACAGCTGCAGACTAGGCTCGCCAACTTCCGCACATAAAAATTGGCTGATTTCTGAGAAATACGAAAAGTGTCTTCTAAGTGCTCAATTATTCATAATATATACGTATAAGAAACCGCTGAACAAAGCGCAAACATCGACGCTATCTTTTGTAACATGATGCGCTTGGGTGTGTCTACGCAGCAGTTACGCAAGTTTGAATTATCGTTGTCAACCGTTCGTATTTTAGTTCCTGTAAGAAGGTGCTGCAGGAGAGGTCGCCACTATAATGGTCTCCACCCCTTTATATGGGAGTTGAAAGGTTCTGACCACGGACACGGAGCGGAGAACGCGGGGCAGGGAGGCCCGGAGGGTGCACGAATGGGGCTGGCAGAAAAATGAATGGATGGGATATGTTGATAGGAGCGAGGAAACAACGACGGACGGACTGACGGATGGTACGGATGTAGGGTATCGGAAGATTCATTGAGTGATGTTTCCGGGCGCGTCAACTGATAACATTATCCGTTTTTTTTATCATGGGAAGACGCGGAGATCTTCCCGTTCTAGATAGTGAGATCTGGTGCCGACCTTCACGTCTGCTCGCGTGGTTGTCCCCAACCAGACACCTCCCATCAGCGAGCACCGCCCCAGCCAGAGGCAAGCTCTACGTACCGACTGGTCTCCCGACATCTTGGTAGTAATACGGGTGAGGATAGGAAGGGAAGATTGCGGGCCCGTTTATTAAGTACTACTCCGACATCCGACTGGCGTTGATCGAAAAAATAACGGAAAATCAGGAATCAGAGCAGCCGGCCACGATAGAATTCTCGTCCAGACATCGGCTGAATGAGACCTAGCCTCCCAGTCCTACCTGCTCTCCCAGTCAGAGGCACTGCAGTGGCCCATTAATGCCCTGAGCCACCCAGGTCGATGAGGTAGCAGAAGAGGACTAGAAACAATAGGAGGAGAGTGGGAAGGAAAAAGAAGAGGAAACAAAGAAGGAAGAGGGGAAGAGTAAAAGAAAAATAGATGGATGCAGGGGAAAACATGAGAGGAAGAAGGAGAGGAGAAAGAGTAAATGGAAGAAGAATAGGAGGTGGGGGCGTAGGAAGAGGACACGGAGGAGCAGGAGACGAAAGAGGTGAAAGCTGAGGAGGTGCATGAAAAAGAGAAGAAAGGAGGAGGAGGAAGTGAAGAGAAAATGGAGAGGGAGCGGTTGCGCCGGGGAACAAGGAGACAGTGGTGGAGCCGGGGAAATAGTGAGCGAGAGATGCAGAAGAGGTGGTGGAAGAGAAGAAACTCTGTGGGAGGAAATAATGGTAAAGGTAAATGAAAGAACTAGCAGTAACTATCTTTGGAATGCTCACACAACACAACAAACATCCAGATCAGTCAAAGAGAGAGCATACAGAAAAATCTGGGTCTTTCATTTTATGCTCTGTACATAAAACTGGGCCGTGTATAGAGGTTTGAAGAAACGGAGAGGCATTGCTGGAGTGGGAGGCTATGCGACCATTCGCTTGGTATTGAGTCTCTTTCACCTCCACTGATCAATGTGGCCCAGAGACATCATGTATCAAGTTGGTCGCACCTGGTGCGTTAACTTTGGAGTCAGTTGACAATAAGATAATTCTCAACATAAAACATTTGTGCATAGAAAGAGTTGAAGTTGACTGCCTCATTTTTAGGACCAAAGAGATGGTAGGAAGCGATAGGCTTAGGAATTGTATATTAGAGATATTCCTTGTAATTGAGTTTTACTTTTGTTAATACGGTAAATTTTTGCCAATAAGAAGTTTGCCAATAAGGGTTTAGCACATTCATGCTCTCTTAATTGGTGTAGAACTTGAATGATCTGAGTGTTACTCACTTGTTCTTGGGATCTCGTTTTGAGATTTCTAAACAAAGAAGTGAAAACTAAATATCTCAACTCTAGCAAATTAACAGAATAAGAGAGCATTCAATTTTGAGGGACCAAATCCTGAGTTAGAATTCAGATCGAACTGAATATGAACTCTCTGTCCTTAATGTTTAACGGATGTATGCAAGTCAAAGCTCTTAGTGTCTGTTACTTCTGAATGAAATCATCAAGTCATAGAATCGTACATTCGCTTCGAGAGGATACCTATGTATTGTTCGCAAAACCCTGTTAACCCAGTTTCATCTCAACATTTGGCTACTCCCAAGATACTTTGTAGAACCTGTCTCTATTTATTGCAAGTGCCATAAAAAGAAGTTACATGGAAGAAAATAGATGTTTGTTGATGAGATATTCAGTATCAAAATTACGGGAAACAAAGGTAAACCATTTTGTTTACTTATACATTTTAAAACTTTATTTCTTTATACGTAAATGACATATCATTATTTAGTTAAGGATTTCTGGCTTACTGACTTCAAAACATTTAGTATTGGGTACGCGTTAAACATGCAGTGTCTATATAAAAATCTGCTACTTTTACTAACTAACTAGCATAAAAACTAATATTCTTACCAATTTACTTAAGCGCCATTAATTTACACAGTTTTAGATCTAATATATAATCTCAATTATTATTTTTTTGATATCTGTAGATTTAAATTTGTCAGGCTGTATTTGGTCTTTTTATTTTATAGACGGAAAATTGTTTTTAAAAATACAATATAATTGTAATATACTAAAATACGTGAACTCCAGCCTGAAGATATAAGTAATCATTTACGAAACGTTGCTATTATATATCACATATTTTAGTATGTTACAATCATAATGAATTTCTACGTAAAACAGCTATCCTGACGCAATTTTCTGTCTATAAAATAAAAAGACCAAATACAGATTGACACACATTTTTAGCTTGCTCAATTATCGTATGGTCTTGAAAATTCACTGCTCTCTGTTCTCGGCTGATTTTTGCGTTGATGGAAACTGTTAATTCTGACCAAAATGAAAAACAGTGTTCGAAGTTTTTAACGCACGATAATGCTCTGTTACGCATTTATTCTCAGACATCTACTTCGGATGCTGTAAGACCAACAACATCCAAAAATACATGATAAAATGACAATAATATTCCAATTATACAGAAATACCAAAAAAAATCTACATTCATTTCTCATACGCGCAGATCTGAGAATTTACCAACTGACTGAAGATAAGAGTAATTTTTGTTGTATTACTTTTATATCTAAAATTGAACATGATCTGGGGCCTTGTACATTCCTATCAAGTGTTTTTTTTATTTCCGCTTTCCATTCGTTAATTTTGCCGCCCTCGTGACCGACGAATAGTCCCTGTCCCAGGCTCCTCGTGTGGTCCAGCGTCCTCTCGTTCTCCACACTCGAAAATGGTAATATAATTTTTAAACTTTAACTTTCGAATTAAAAGTTCTAAAAATTTTCTCCTCCAGAAATTATAACTTAGCACGGAGCCATCGCGACACCCCCGTACTACTTGGTTAACTCTTCAGTTTTTTTATTTTCTAACAGTCACAATACCTCACTCGAATATCCATTGTTTTATGACGCGGTGCATATTAATTTCTATGTTCCTCTTTGGTCAATTGCATGCAACTAATCATTTATCACCCAAAATCTGCGCTATTGTCTAATTCTTTTAGTCATTCTTTTCTTATATTGTTTACATTAAGATACATTAAATTGATGCTTTTAATTTTAATTATAACTTCACCTTTCACAAAATGTACTAAAGATTTCCTTTTCTGTATTCGTTAATTTCTACATCAATCCGAGTATGGTTCTCTATTTTTTCGTGTTCTCTATTTTCTCGACATTATACAGCTCCTTCGTTGTTTTAAAGTTTTTTAAATATTTGGTCATATTCACAATTAGATGAATATAGCTCATTTGAATATTTATCGTTTACTCCCGTTTTTTATCAGAATGAAGTGTGTTTCGTATAAACTGAATAATAAGTACCTGAAATATATTATTGAAGAGTCAACAAATAACAAAAATTTTATTATTAGTTGAAATAAAATAATATTAGGCAATATTTAATTTACGACAAAACAACCTTTTGACTCTTGCTATGGCTTTTCATGTGTTTAAAATGATGGACCTATTAATCGATTAATGGGCAATCAAATTACATTTTTAAGCAATCCACGTGCACAACTATCGCATTTGTAAAGTGTACTCACACCTCAAAAACAAGTTCTTAATTAACCCGTCATTAATATTCTTCACTAAAACACCTTACATCGTCACGAAGTTTGCAACAGTGCTTTCTCCGGCCATCTGTGTAATGAACAGCGCACCCGTCATTCGGGCCTTAAAGCAGATGGCACCGTCCAACGGGAGCCACTCGCCGTGGAAAGCGGACAGCGGGAGAGTGAATCGAACAAATGAACTTCGCGCGACGGCATTCAGACCGGAAAATCGGTGCCGCGCTCCCGCGGAAGGCGCACCAAGCAAATTACGGTTCCCAGAGCTCCGAGTGCAAGTGCAACAGGTTGCGATCGCTCTGCTCTGTCGCAAAGTGATGCAGAAGAAAAACAACTATCTTGTGTGGGAGTCGTACAAATGAGTGTATAGCAGATGAATACCTCTGTAATACTATTTTTCGCCGTTACTTTGTAATAAGAGAAAGTCTTGTACTCTTGCGCCGGAAAATGGAGAATTTTTGACAAACAACTCTTGCTACTTTTTAAACTAGTGGTACTACAAAATCACACATTTTTTTGCATTATTTCTACCTGCTTCGCTATATTATACTACTAAATAAACCCGCAAAAATGTTTTCAGACAGAAAAGTAATTTTTTCCTCTCCAAGCCCAGAACCAGATCATCAGGGTTAACCTTCCGACGCTCATACCATTGTGCCATAGAAGTGCCGTAAGGACTGAACTCGGGCAGAGGCATAAAAACGTAAATGCTCACTTCATGTTAAAATAAACCATTCTCAAAAATCAAAATATCCGTTTGAAAGGCCCAAAGCCTCCAGTTTATTCATATTCATCGGGAAATATCAATTTTGGAGAAAATCGGTTGAACGGTTAATGCGCTGTCCACACGCGGACAGACAGTCGTTTTGTCGTCAATCGATTTTACGGAATCGTGCGGCGGATTCCAAGATAAAGTGTCTACCAACATTTTATCTCGTCGCTAGCAAACGGATCTTTAAAACTACTTGATTCTTTAAAGAGTAGGTCGTTGCAAGAGTAATATTTAACAACCTGTTTACTACTCCTTCTTTAAAAAGAAAAACCTGAAATGGACTACAGTTTCCTTGCTTGAGGTAGAGTATTTGAAAGTTGTACGTTACAGAACAAATGAGAGCTTTAGCGTAGATCTCAGCAAAGAAAAGAACAAGATACTTTTTTGAAAAAGCGAGTAACAGAAACTGTTATGTTGTCATACATATTTATGGAAATTAGAAAATGTGTCTCTGAAATTGTATGTAGCCCTTTCCTATGAATGTGTTATACTTTCTTATTTCAATATTCAGTAAAATTACAATGATAAAGAAGTGACGAAAATTAATACGATTCTCACAATACATTCCAGTTTTTCTCCCTAGTCTTATGTTTCCTTAGATGACATTTTTCATTTCATATAAAGATAATTAAGTTTGCATACTGATTATAGTGTTATCAAGACATCTTTTCGTAAACCGCGCTGGAGTAACATTTCATATTAATGCACACCTCTTATTTCTATTCTCCCCTCTCATCGATAACCAACTTTTCAGGTTTTATTTGTAGTATGTAGTGAACACACGTAGGGACTGAAACGTGAACACTTATAACTGTCAAATCGCTACTATAATCATCAATAAAACTAACATGTGGTGCTAAAACAGCACTTACTTTCCCGCCTTCAATAATGGTTATGCAATACTACTTATACCACAATTTCTCTCCGAATTAACACATCTCTGTCATCATGTTTTGTAAAATTCATTTGAAATCCTAGAACATTAATTAATGCAAAAATTAAATAATTTCAATCAGTAGACTTTTTATTCAAACTTTAAATGAGAACATATTTCTGGAATGTAATGCATTGTATAATGTATGCAGTGTATTCATGAACACTCACTGATGAGTTTTTAGCCTTACAATATTCTGCGTAAGCCGAATGCGAAAAAGTAATATAACTAAAAGTTAATAAATAACACGATACTGATAACGTTGGCAAACAAATGCGATTAGTATTGTAATATCTCCAAATATATAAAAGTATTAGTTTATATTAACGCGAACGAAAGGCAGTCGTCATTACCACCTTCCTTTATAAGTGCGTCGTTACAACAAGCAACAATGATCGCTAATTTGTATGTGATACACATTTTGCCAATTAGCATTGTTCATATCGCTTCTTGCTAGCGGTAAGAAAATGAAAATGGATAGAAAGATATAATAATTAAATACAATATTTTTATACTAATCAAAATTGCTCGCTTTCTTCATGCATTACTCTTGATTCCTACGTCTTATTAAAGAAGCGAAATCATTCGTTTTCATATTTAACCCGGGAGAGGTGGCGTGGGGTCCCTTGTGACCCCACGGATCTGCTTAGCTGCAGTTGCCTAATTTTGCGAGTCAGAAGCTTTATATTTCACATACCTTTCACCGCATTCTTTAGCTTTTGTTTGAAAGATGTAAGCACTTCGCGACAGCTGGACGGGTTCCTTGAAGAGCGATAAGAGTGGAACC
Source organism: Acheta domesticus (assembly GCA_031308135.1). NCBI lineage: Eukaryota > Metazoa > Arthropoda > Insecta > Orthoptera > Gryllidae > Acheta > Acheta domesticus. The sequence continues at coordinate 64,866,808 of JAHLJT010009419.1, read as the reverse complement.
GTCGTGCAAAATTATCTGTCTGACCCCACGCTACCACTTCCGTCGGCAGTGCGAAGAGCTTGAAGCAGTACTTCAGTCGTGCCGGTACATTGAAACTATGCCACGTTTGATTGCCGGTTCAATGTATCAGCGTGAAGTGTATTGTTTGTTTATTTGACATTACAAATAATTTGAGGAAAACTAAACCTTTTGTGCTAAATGCAGATACGTTTGTAAAGATCATCGCGTTTTTTTGTGTAAAGAATGTAGTTCAGTGAGAAGAGTAATAAATTGTAGACATGCAACATGTTCCTTTCAAAATTTTAGATGCAATAAGTTATTTATCAGTATTTGTGACACTAATACAAACATCTTCAATTTCATACTCTTTCTAAGTTGGGTTGTTTGACGTAGAACCATTTTCAATTAACTGTTTACTAATTTTTGTGTGAGACAATGTTAAAAAATGAAGATTATTGAATTTTCTGATACCTTTGTCATTAAAATATTCAGGAAAATGTAAATGAAGTCACTACATAAAATTAAAGATAAATGATAATTTTGTCCTTTATTTTTTCAATTACTCATTTGTATGCTTGTTTATAATAGTGCATTATGTTAATAATGCCTTATAAATGATTGATCATTATTAAAATAACTAATTTCACACTTCCTTGTAGCTAAATATAATTTTATAAAGAAATAGCTTAAAGGGGTCAGGAGGGACCCCGCGACCCTCTAACGTAACTACGGCAACCGCCACCTCTCCAGAGTTAACACAATTAAAATATGTAATTTAAAATGAGATAAAATAAATATAATAAATCATACTAATAAAATATGAAATAAAATACAAATTCTAACTTACCCAGCATCCAACTACGCAGCACTATTCATTTTACATTCATGAAACGCAGTAAATTGGGAACGGGCGACTATGTTTGTCGTCAAATTACACAAAAAATTCAACATGACCTTATTTGAAGTTTAGTTTTTGAAGAACACATTTCATTAACACTCCGCCCTTCACGCCACCAATCGTAACACGAGATCGGCGCGTTGAACTCCGTCCAATGCACTCGTCATGAAGTTTCCTTTTTTATTAATAACATTAATACACTTATTTATCAGTGCTTATATTATAATTACATACAATATGAAAGAAATTATAAATAATTACAAATCATATTTGAAACTTCTATTATATTTCCGTCATCTATTTTACCGAGAGAGATGGTTCAGTGCATCAACTGATATCATTGCAATCCCTCTGACCGGGAGGTCCTAGGTTCGAGTCGCGACGGCGGTAGGATTTTCGACACTAGCTTGTCAGGTAGGTCGAATTCAGTCGCTGTATGGAAGAGAATTCAGGCCGAATGTTTTGATCGGTAGTTTTCCGTGGTTTCCCCGATCAACACCAGGCGAATGCCGGAGCAGTACCCTAACAAACGGAACGCGCGCGATCTTTCCTTTCTTGTCCTGTCCTCACCCCTTACACACACACTTACACTAACCATGCACTACACTACCACACATGCCGGGAGACCAGTTGGGAGCTTAGAGCTTGTCCCGGCTGGGGCGGTGCCCCGCTGGTAGGAGAAGCCTGGTTGAGGGGAAATCCCGCTAGTCGACGGTAAGTCGGCGCCGGATCTCGCCATTCTGCGGGGAAAAGATGACCGCCACCTCACGAGGACGAAACACGCACTACGGGACTAATGACCTCTGTAGTTGACGCGCCCGGAATCACCAATCAAGCGATCCGTCACTTATTTCCGTCACTTCGGCCATTCGTAACACGAGTATTCGCGCGTTGAACTACGTCCAACGACCGCATTATTTAATTTTCTAGATCTTTTAATATTTACGTTTTTTGCGCAGTAACTAAGAGAAACGCGATTTGCAATATGTAACTCTCTCTTATTACGGAAAAATTTAATTCTGATCAAGAATGCAAGAACAAAAATTTCAAACGCAAATACTCACATGTTGTATTCTGTGAAACAACAATTTTACTCCAGATTATGACGACACAGTGCATAACAGAGATAAAAAGTTCGGTATATCTCTGGGGCTTCATGTAAAGCACCACCCCCCAAAATTAAAATACGGTTTCAAATCAAGGGGCCGCGACATCAGCCAGAACGATTGAAGAATTTGATCAATTTTGGAGAAAATCAACAGAATTGTTTAGCTGCTAGCATTGGTCACAGACAGACGGAGGGACACACATTTGCCGTCAATCGATTTTTCGGTATCAAGAACCCACAAAACATGGATTTTGGCAACAAAATCCCGTGTTAGAGGATTTTTTTCTAAATTTTGCAACTGGATTTATCCATTTTTTCCTCACCAGGACCCTGTCATAACAGATTTTCTGCCGAAACTTTCCGGTTTTTCGTGCAGCATTACATAACTTTCTCTCTACCGCGGAAGCGGTATCGAGATCGTAAAAATCTAACCATAATGTTAATCCTATGAAAATGTTATTATTGTAGTTTCATATCACTAACTCAATGTTCTAAAACAATAAATTGTAAATTTTTCTATTGTGAAATTAAAGAAGGGTTTGTTTCCTTTACTAAATCTTGTAAACTGATTGTACTAAGTGGGTGATCATGATTACCGCTTAAGAGTTTTAGGTAAGATAATGCACAATATTGAAATACAGTATTGGACATTATTTGAACTGAAATGCAGTACTCCATTAGCAAAAATAATGCATATTTGAAATGTCAATGCGTTCATTATGAAACGATGATGTAATGTTGGGTATTAATACACGAGTGTCACATTACGATGCAAGTGAGGAACGAGCGAGTATAAATTTCAGTTGTAAGGATATTTTTTTGTTGTTGAAAGGGTATATTTTTATTTGTATTATTGTATGTAAATATTTCGATCGGAATTGTTTCACTGTACGTCATTTTGCTGGAAAAGGATCCCGAATAAGCAAATAATTACTGACATTATGTTCGGCAGCCATTGTTAAAATTGTTGTTTTACTTTGTAGGTAGCAAAGGCTCTGTGATGAGGAATAAAATTAAAAATCCTGCTCCCAATTAACTATAAAATTAATCGCCTTTCTGTATAGGAGCGACTTCGCGAACCCACTGATAAAATAAAAAAAAAAAAATACTACAAAGAACATAAGGCGAATTATCGAAGTCGTGGCGAAGCAATGGCGGGGCATTCAAATTCCAGTATAGGCTTGCTTTAACGCAGTGTGGAGTAGAATAAGATAATTTAGTCGTAATTATCAGTACTGATTTGTGGCAGGTTTATGTTTCACTACACATCACAATTTAAATTAAAATTTCCTGAAGCCCAACGATTGAGATGCATTCTGCGCATTCCTTTGCAAGTGCAATTTACAGTGTTCTGCTAAGTATTACATGTTGCAGATATTTTAATTAAATTACAAAATTGAAAATAATGTGTTTCCTCCTTGGAACTCGATGAGTAAAATTGACTTGTTCATGCGTTAAAATCAAAGAAATTTGCTGTCAGATGTCGGATAAGAGCATTTTTACTTTTTTAATGTTTGTCCTACAAATTAAGTGGCTTACAATAAAACGTACTTGCAGATTGAGAGGAGAGTGAGATGTAAGTTAGTAGGCTGGTTGAACACTTTTTCCGGCGCCTGAAATCGAGGTTAGCATAAATGCATATCAATAATCAATATATTAACCTCTCTAAGTGCATACTTCGAGTGATAATTCACGACCATCAAAACAGACAACTAATTCAATGAATTATTAAGTAATTTTATGAACGTTTTGGCTTAAGCTAAATGGCCATCATCGCGATAAAAGCAAGAACCTTACGGTTGACATAATCCTAATTATAGTAATGCATGATAAAACACATTGTTTACATTACAGTACATTACAACATAAATGCTTATCTCGCAAGTATTTTTGCTAAGAAAACCTAGCCTAAGTAGAATAAGGAGAATACAACTATTAAACCTTATATTATTAAACAAAAGATGGAAAATGAGAATTTTATATTATAGAATTATATATTTAATTTAGATATTTTTAGTTCTATTTAATCTGGTAGATACTTTCGCTTCTTTTGTAATACTGATCTTGTATTTAGTCGGTTGTTCACAGAGTGTATGTGGTATAGTCTAAAAGACAGTATGGCACTTGTATCGAGACGAGCCAATAGTTTGATGAGATTAAACAGTTATATTTTAAAATATCCAGGTATATATTGAGAAATTATTGAGATATATGACGAGGATGCAATTTTCAAAATGAGGAAACAAAATGACTTCTCACCAATGAATGTTGCCGGCAATCCCACTACCAGATAAAAATAAGAAGCAATACAAAATATCTGAAATTGTAAGAATTTCACGTAGTTCAGTAAAAAATTAGACAAAATAAAAAGGAAAATATCTTGGGGATAATCAAACTCAAAGCATATTTTTGTAAAATTTCTAAAGAAATCTTACATAAATGAGGGAACAATAATTTTTAAGTTTGCGTCTAATATTATAGTAAGTTATTGTGATAAAACTAATGGGGTAAAGTATTAGGAGTAGGTCTGGATTATAATGAATTGGGTATAAACCGGAATTAAATGTGATGGGCAAGGAGTATTTGGGATGAACAGTCATGGAACAGGCCATAAATAAGGGCATAGTAAATTCTTACTGGTGAGAAGTTTAAATAATTTAACGGAAGAAGAGAAGAATTGTTGAGATTATAGTCACACATAATGCTGGATAATAAAAATTATGTGAACAGACATTTTTGAAATAAAGAATACTGCTGATCATCTACTTCTCAATCACGGAATATTTATTCTGAAAAATCCCTTTCAATTCTCCAAGAAGAAACATTTTGAAGTTTCGAAATTTTTGAAGTGGATAGTGGTGCAATCATTTCAAGCTACACTCTGTCTCTGTCTGTCTTTCTCTCTCTCTCTCTGTTTAGCTCTATCTCGCTCTCCCAACTCGCTAGCTGAATACGTTGTAAAGTGGATGCAACATGTACCTACATTCTCCATTACTTACTAGTTTTTTAGTAAGTGAAGTGCATATGTACAACAGGACAAGAACCACCCACTTTCCCAGAAATACAAGAGGTAAAATTAAAAATCAGGTTGTGTAAAACAAGACAGTGCTCGCTAAACGTTAATATTACACGATTTTCGCATGCAAGTCACCTTGTGGTAAAATGTGGCCATTATGGCAAAAACACTTCTTGGTTATGTAGCTGTTAATTGAGGAATAAATTAAACAGAAGAGAGTATGTGAGTTGCTGTAATAGAATGGAAAATGTCTCGTAAATTAACTTTTCTGAAAGGCACACAGAGACGAATTAAAATGAGTGACCTGTTCAAGCAGGATTGAGAGGTCTCTTTGAATATGTGTACTGTTATTAATGAACAAATATAAGGAACATGTAAATAAATCTTAGCAAAAAATTACAGCATTGAAATGTATATAATACCGTATTCAATACTACCAATAAAATTGAAAGCTGTAATTTTACTGTACTCTTTTTTTTCTACAACTTCTGACTTTATGCAAGATACAGCATGTCAAAAACATAAAACACAAGTTTTCCTCTCCCGCACTTTGTGCTGCATATCCATTGTGACTACCTCTAGATCCGACCATTGTACTTGACGCAGTTCCAAATAATACAACAAACATAAAAGAAATTGCAGATTATGTTTTGACTAAATCAGCGTAAATATAATAATGTCGAAACACTCGAAATATTTTACGGAGGAAATTACAAGCGAAATACCGAAGTTTCTACACAAAATAACAGAACAAAAATAACAGAAAAATAACAAAAAATAACAGAATTTGTAGAACATAACAAAACTAGTGCTGCAACAACAGCACATATTTTCCCTCGTTATTGGAAACAGCTCGTTATTGGTTAACGAACTAGTGGTGCTACAGAATGGCACAGAATTCCCCGTATTAGTTTTCTATTTCCTTGGGTCTTCGCTAGCTATTCGGAATTGCCACAAACTCTTTCTTGCCACCTGTCATCTATCACCACCAAAAGTACATTTTTTTGTCATTTTCTTAATTTTTCGGTTTCCTATTGGTAGAACGGAAACATGAATTGCAGAATATTAAAGAACACAAAAACCTAGTTATATGTGGCAATTTTCTTTTAAAAAGTATGTGCCGTTTAAGAGAAAATGGCGTTTTAACGCTACTAAAAATACCAAATTTAAAGCTCATTTTCACAGAAAATGTTTGAGTTTTAAAAATACTATTTTTGGAGTTATTTGAAACACTTACACTCACAAATATAATAATGTTTACAAATTGCTGGAAATGTGCATATTAAAGATGTGAGAGATCTTTCAAAAAAATTACAAGTATTTAATTTTTGAAAAAACAAAATAATAACTCAAAATAAAATTTACGCTATACTAAAGAGTGTAATTAGCACTATCCGTTACAAAAGCTTCAAGAAAAAAATTGCAGCCATATATGATAAAATGGCGTTTGAGCGTACCTGAAAATGTGAAATTTTGAGCTACTTTTCACAGAAAACGGTTGTGTTTTCGAGAAACTTTACTTTACATTATTTAAAGAAAATGTACTCGTGAATATAATAATGTGAAAAAAAACGCGGCTAATGCAAATATTATCGACGTGAGAAACATGTGAAAAAATATCCATTTTTGTAATTTTTGAAAAAACAACATATAGAGTAATACGGCTTTTATGTCTTCTGATAGAGTACATTTACCACTATCCCTACCAAAAGTTTAAAGAAAAAATTTTGAGCCATTATTGAGAAAATCCTGTTTTCGTAATTTTTTAAAACTGCACTTATTGCACGCAATGTTGCACGAAAACTACTAAAATTTTGAAAAACATTTACATGACCTTTATGAAAGAACTCAATATGCAGAACAAATTTTATTTGAAGAAAAAATCTCTATCTTCAATTTTGTAGTAGGAGAAAGACGCCGAAAAAATTCAAACTTTCACTATTTTCAAAAATTCAGCGCGAGAAACATTGCGTGCAATATTTGCAATTTTAAAAAATTACACAAACTAGATTTTCTCAAAAACGGCTCTAAATTTTTTCTGTAAACTTTTGGTAGGGATAGTGCTAAATGTACCTTATGAAAGGACAGAAACGCCGTATTCTTTTGTTTTTTCAAAAATTGAAAAAATATAAATTTTTTGACTTGTCTCTCACGTCGTTAATATGTACATTAGCAGCGTTTTTTACATTATATTTACGAGTACATGTGCTTTAAATAATATCAAGTACAGTTTCTTGAAAACACAACCGGTTTCTGTGAAAAGTAGCTACAAATTCCGCATTTTCAGAAACGCTCAAACACCATTTTCTCATATATGACTACACATTTTTTTCTTGAAACGTTTGTAACGGATAGTGCTAATTATACTCTTAAATATGACGTAAAGTTTATTTTGAATTATTTTTTTTCTTCAAAAATTATATAAATGTAAGTTTTTTGAAAGATCTGTCACACCTTTAATACACACATTACGAGCAATTTGTAAAGATTATTATATTAGTGAGTGTAAGTGCTTCAAATAACTTCAAATAAAGTATTTTGAAAACTCAAAAATTTTCTGTAAAAATGAGCTTCAGATTTTGCATTTTTAGTAGCGGTAAATTGCAATTTTTTTTAAAACGGCACATAATTTTGAAAAGAAAATTGCCATTTAGGACTAGGCTTTTGTGTTCTTTAATATTCTCAAATTAATATTTCCCTTCTACCAATAGGAAACCGAAAAATTAAGAAAATTTAAAAAAATGTACTTTTGGCTGTGATAGATGGCAGTTGGCAAGACAGAGTGTGTGGCAATTCCGAATAGCTAGCGAAGACCCAAGGAAATAGAAAACTTATACGGGAAAGTCTGTTCCATTCTGTAGCACTACTAGTTTCTCATGTCATGAGGTGAGTAAAACATAATTTATATATTATTACACAAGCCAATACTCTTCAGAGATCGAAGGAGATACGAACTTTTTATACTTAGCCAGAACGAAGAGATTGCTTTGCCGGTTTAGTACCAAAATTTGCCGAATATGATGAAAGGTCAAAGAAAAGAAATTTAGAAGAGGAATTTTAATATAAACTTGAAACTGCCGCCTGTTCTTCTTTAGCTGTGTTTCCAAAATTGTTATCTGAAAATGCAGGGAAAACAATTTTACAGTTCAAATGAAAGTATTGAAGGTGAGTGGATTTGTTATCTTCGAAACAGTGTCCTAACGTACTCTCTTAAAATCAGGGTGACTTTTGGATGTGGTGTATGAAGATTCCTTCCTTTAAACGGTAGCAGACGCATTTTGTCACAATATTACATTATATATATATATATATATATATATATATATATATATATATATATTAAAAATCTCTATTCATCAAATGTGCCAAATGAAACGACGAGAACGAGTTGAATCTACAAATTCTCCGCTAAAGAATAGATTTCTCTTCATTCATACAGTTCACTGGGATAAAAGTATATTTCCAGAAATTAGTGTATATAAATAAGGGTTACAATTGTTCTTTTTTATTTGGAGACAAAAGAGCTAGCTGCTCATTTGTGTTTTAAAATTACCGAATGCTTCTGACAAGGAACAAGCGCTGTCCGTCTGGTCGGTGTAATGGTGCATATGTTCTCCTCGAGTTAAGAATGGAAAAAGAGATATTATTTATCCCATGTTGTAACCATATTTACCACCGCAAAATGAGGTGACAAGCGGTTCTAGCCATTCCCTTTTCTGACACCTAAGAAAAACCTAGGATAGACTCATCAAATAAGGTATTAAGAACACTTTTAGTGAGGAAGATATTAAGAACACTTTAAAAATATTGTGAGAGGGAATTTGACAATTAGTAGGGTAGGAGTTTCATGTACTTTCGATAGATGTAGAGGAAATGCAATTTTGTTTTCCTGTATGTAGACTCACCGAAAGTTTTTCACAATTGTCAAAAAGAAACAACGAAAATAAAATATCTAGATTAGTGAAAATTGAAGAGCTTTAGATAAATTATAAATTAATAACATTTGTGTTATAAATGACAACCATTCTTTAGCACATATTCGTCCAATAAAATACTTAAAGCCAGCAATCTCTAATATTTAAATTTTGAGATCAAGTCGACAGGATTAATGTGAACACATTGGCACGAAATTTATAACCTTTTTGTCTCATAAAATCTTAGGTTCTAGAGATTGTACGCCAAAAATTTGGGGAAAATATTTTTGCGGATATAAGGGATACCGTAATAAACATATTACGCATTCAAAGAAGGAGTGGAATTGTAAAGAAGCAAATTCTTATTCCAAATTTCACACGTTTATACAAAACATTGCTCTCCTATAACTAATATTGCAAAATAAAATAAACAAACAAGATTATTTAGTCAAATCTAAAAATGTGGAAGTTGGATTAAAGACTAATATACTTCATATCGAAAAAAGAACGTTATTTTCTCTTCCTGAAATTCGATTGTGGCACACTTCAGAAGACGAGCTGCTCCGAACCTAGTTGTACACATTGTGATGTATCACCACTTTGACGCTGCTATCATATTCTAATGACAGTAATGAAGAAAATGACAATGGGATGGGGACTCCGTTCCAGTGACCAGAGCAATCACAAGGAATAAGTGGAGAGAAAATTAGATCAGATTAGAACGATTCTAAAAGTGGACCACGTGAAATCTGGTAGTAAATGAACGGTGTCCTCAAAACAAGTTGTCTAACAAAAGAGGCGCTTTGCGAAGCTTCAATGATTTGCGAGCATGCAATAGTACTGTTTCTCATTAAAGAAAAGGCAAAAAATGTGATCTTATTTCTCTATTGTGACTTGGTTTCTCGGAAAGTAAGACAAAATGCAGATAAACTATTTAAACCTTTCGTAGGAGTGTTTGGAGACATTTTAGTCGAAAAGAATCCCAAGATAATCAATGCATTTTCTTTTCTAAGATTAACTATTTTGATCTTAGAAGCCAAACAGCATTCTAACTACCTTCACCCTAAAGTATGTTTTTTTTCTGTTCCTGTCCTGGACCTTTCTTGGTAGGTACTAACACAGTTGATGCTTTTAGGATGACAGAGAAACTGAATGCGATTACCTTACCCTTTTTCAAACGACTCTGATCTGTAATTTTGTTATTCAACAATGTGTATTTCATTACATTTCATTCATCTTTAGCATAGATGACTATCTTCAATATTATTAATTTCGTCACTATAAATTGACGGGAAACTAAGCAGTAACTGGGCATGTGGCATATATCAGTGATTTCTTTAGATAGCTGTCATACAACCAAAAAAAAATACAACAACAATGGAATAGTTTTGACTTTGAAAATGTAAATATTTGACTGTTACTCCGCAATTTTAATACATGATGTTAAGACTATATTCTCATGCTTAGTGCGTCACTGTTTTAGCTGACGTCAGGCGACAAAGAAGAAACACATTTGAGTATTTACGTACACCGTTTCAAAAGAGCCGATTTTTGCTGCCGGACATTTTCCGCACACTCGACAGAAGTACATTTGATTGATAAGTGTTTAAGAGCGCGTCAACTGCTAAGATCATTAGTCTCGAAAGTGTAGTGCATTTTTATTGCGGAAGATGATCATCTTCACCCGCCAGATGGCGACATCCGGCACTCACGGAAAAGTTGGCTAACAGGGTTTTCCCCGACCAGGTATCTGCCACCAGTGGGGCACCGACCTTGCTGGGAAAAGCTCTAATCTCTCGACTGGTTTTCTGACATGTTTGGTAGTGTAGTGCTTGAAACTGTGTGGAAGAAGTGAGAGTAAGACGAGGAAGAGGAAGGAAAGATCGCGCGCGATCTTAGGCCTATTTGTTAGGGTTCTGCTACGGCATTCGCCTGTTGTTGATCGGATAAACTAATGAAATCTATCAATCAGAGCAGCCGGCCGATAGAATTCTCCTCCAGACAGCGGCTAAACTCGATTTGGCTCTCTAGCTACTGTCGAGAATATTACCACTGTCGAGAGTCAAACTCTAGAACCTCTTGGTCAGAGGCACTGCAAGAGACATCAACTGAAGCCCTGAACCACCTAAGCCGGTAGCAGAAGAAGCATTGTTGCGGGCGCAGGCATCCAGCAGTGCAGTGTATTCTGATCAAGACAGGTTTCAGGGTTTATGAATTGCAGACAGCGCGAAGCGGGTCGCAGAGCGGCCGGAGCCGTTGGCGGCGGCGTCTGCGCTAGCGGAAGCAGGATGACTCGGCGAAGGTCGGCAATTGCTACACTTTCCCACCGCCCCTCGAGATTAAGGGCAGCCGGCGCGCGGATGGGAGGCGCCACCGGTATTCCTGCAACTTGCGACCGCGGGCTCTCCGCGGGCAGGGTTGCCATTTTATTGCACGTTTCACCGCGAGATGGCTGTAACGTTTTTTTTTCGTTTTTTTTTTTTCGTTTTTTTTTCATTTGTTGCGTCATTACGCAACCAACGTTTCCTCCAAAGGTACATTAATCAAAACATCACTATAAATAATATAACAAATTTATCACCACTATAATTTGAAAATCTGTTGGAATTATAAAACATTTATTTTAATTCGTATAACAAATGTTATTCTTTATATTATGATATACTTGAATATGTATAAATAATGTAGCCTATACAGTACTTGAAGAACAGCGTACATTATCTGATGATATATTTTAATTTAAATAATAACTTAAAATACACTTTCGTTAAGAATTTATAATCATTTCAACCATTTATGGTGTTAATTCCTTTTAAATCCCTTTTCACGAATGTATAATTGTGGAGACATTTACCTTTTTTTCGTAGAGCAAATCATAATATCTACATATCATCAAAATTTGCGAATTTTTTTGTTTCTGTGTTTTCTTTTTATAATGTGAAAATCTCTGGGTGAAAACTAATTCAATTTCTTGATTCGGGTGGTGGTATTGAAATTATCGCATTTTCGTATATTTCTCCAATGGACCGTACAATTATGTAAAATTCTCTGAAATTCCCTCTGCCTGGAACAGAATTATTTTCTCCATTTAAACATCGCTTTAAAAATTCCCTAAATCTAGGGGTAAATTCGCTAAAACGACATTGGCCGCGAGTGTGGTATCACCAGCATTGTTATTATGTTCGTTTTTATTGATTTATTAGTGGAGCCCGGCAGACGTACTGCCGTTCATCTCCCTCTTTCCCCTTCCTTCTACCTTTCTCTGTCTCTCCCTCCCTCTTTCTCTCTCTCGCTCTTGGTCTCTCCGTCTCTCTCTGTTCCTGTCTCTGTGTGTCTCTGTCTATGCCTCTCTCTGTCCCTCTGATTCACATTTAGTTGCAGATTCTGCACGTCTCTGAGCAGGTTAGATAATATCGAGAAGCGCCGGACCAGCATAAATGCAATAGAATGTTCATGAAGGTCTCATCCTGTTGAACAATGTGAGAAACGTTTCCTTGAAGACTCAAAATTTTAGTTTTTAAGGCAATAGAGCGCTCCGTTTAGGAGTTATTTAACGATTTTGTTGCCGAGTGTTACAGGTTGCATTTGACGTGAAATATTAAATTTTGATCTACAGCGCCATGCAGTGGAGTTACTACAGAATTAACAGCACATAAAACTTCTCGGTAAAAAAAGCACCTAGTAGTGCCAACTTTCATAGAGATCGGCCTTACGGTGTCGGGTTTTACCTCTTATATACATACCCGCATCCATTTTCATATCACGGCACGTCAACTGCACGTCGAATTCAGTCGCTGTCTGGAGGATAATTCCAGCGGTCGGCTTTTCTGATCGGCAGTTTTCCGTGGTTTCTCCGGTCAACACCAGGCGAATGCCGGAGCAGTACCCTAACAAACGGGCGGCGGACCGAGCGCGATCTTTCCTTCCTCTTCCTTGTCCTATCCTCATCCCTCACACACATACACACTAACATGCACGACACTACCACACATGCCGGGAGACCAATCTGGAGCTTAGAGCTTGTCCCGGCTGAGGCGGTGCTCCGCTGGTGGGAGATATCTGGTTGAGGGGAAATCCCGCTAGTCGACGGTAGGTCGGCGCCGGGTCGAGTCATTCAGCAGGGAAAAGATCACCGCCACCTCCCGAGAAAAATCACGCACTCCACTTACGGGACTAATGACCTCTGTAGTTGGCGCGCCCGAAATCACGAATCAATCAAATCAAATCAATCTGATTTTTCTGGCAGTCGAGAACAGTTTTTTTTTTCTGCGTTGATACATTTCAAAATTTTCCAAATCTAGCTTCAGATCGACTAAACCGGCAACGTCGGCCGCAATGCCCCGCGCGGGCTGCTGCACCGGAGGCACAGATCCGAGGATGTGCATCAGGCGCACTGCGAAAGTAGGTGCGCGCTCCGTCGCTCCAGCATGATGAAGGGCATTTGCCCGGTAAACGGAGTCGTGAGTGTCAAATCAAGGTTGAGTAAAGTTTCAAGACGCCCTCCAATGCTCTTCGGAAGTTGTGCCCATCACATGCTTTCTCGAAGTTAAATGCATCCTACACTTTTTATTTTCTATTTGATTTAGTCTTTTCCAGTATCTCGCATTGCCTGATTACATTTTCTCTACACTTTCACCCCTCCGTCTTCCATTGATGACGATGAAAGTAATGTGTATTCTTTTGTTAATTATATCGACACTCATTTGCCAAAACATCGAACTCATGTCTAGCTGAGATTCAAGGAATTCAAGTTGTGCTTATCAAATACTTTCTCGAAGCTAAAAGCATCATATGGAAGTATTTCTTCTTCAATGAGGCAGGATTGAATTCGCAAGCTGATTAAATTTCATTTAATGAATGATTTCTTACTTACTTTTTCTTCATTTGCTGCGTAAGTGTATTCGAGTGTCAAATCAAGGTAAGCAACTGCCTCGAATCTACAGTTCTTCCACTTGAATCTTTTCTCAAAGCTGAGAATATCTTTTGCCTGTGAATTTATTTTCCTCTCTCATAATGGTTAATCTCCAAAGATAATTGGAGATTATTCTTAAAGTGATAAATATGTATTGTAATTTTATATGACCGATAATGACGCAACAAAAATGTGCTTCATATTGTAGCACGTTTACAAGAAAAGTCAATTCGTCTGTTTCAGGAAAAAACTCTTTCAGAAGTTCTGAAATTTTGCCCTTCAATCGTAATGTTGTGGGTGTTACGAGATGCAAACAATGTAAAAAGTAACTAGACTCCCTAAACATGGCTTTCAGAATGCTGTTCGGAAGTTTTCGGTGCTGCGGTTCTATATCTAAAACTCTTTGAAGTTCTAAAGTATTTTATTACATTCAAAATAGTGTAATTCTGTTTATGAATAAGTATTTTTTCTGATCTATTAGGTGATCTTTAATATTACGGATTTTTGATAAAACATATTTTTGACTTTCTCAGAGACCCTCTCACTCGTTTTTCCACATTTTCCTGATTCCAATTACTCTAACACACTTTTATCGAAGATTAATGTCCATCTGTAAGAGCCTAATGACCCGTTGCCTACAATACGATGAAAGTTCTTCAGGAAGAAAAAATATTTAAAAAATTGCTATTCAAGGTATTGATTTATTTCAATGTGGAATTTGATTTATACTCTCCTAGTTACAAATAGAGTGAAATATACTGAGTAAAAATTACACATTTTATCGTATGTCATGTTTAAATGAACAAATTTGGACTAAGCACATATAATGCAACAGAGCGTGTTCAATTAAAATTTCTTCATTAGTTCCTTACATTATTTCCGTAAATAAATTACAGATGTCTTAGAAAGTAAATGGGTATCAAAACAGATATGGAAATCGTTTTATTTCGGAATTTTTGCTTCAGTTCAATTAACAAATCTTCACTATTTGTAAAACTTACTTAGAACCTTTTCCCGGAGTGTCAGTTTAAATGAAGTACAAATCTCCTTCAACATATCTCCACAAAAATTGTAAATGCAAAATGAGATGAAAATATTTTTATATTATTATTATTAACATTGTTATTATTATTTGTGCCACTAATATTTTATTGTAACTTGTATTAAGTGAATTTCAAATATATTATAATATATTTCAGTCGTTAAAACAAATTTTATTGAATTTAACATGACACAAAATAAGCAAATACGATAGTGATCTTATTATCCGCATTAAACAAGTATCAAGCTGATTTAGATAGAGGAAACTCGAATGATTGGATACGGCTAAAAATTAAGCAATAAACACGAATCATAAAAAACTGTTTACTTCAATTCATGAAACACAAAAATAAACCCAGAATGAATTTAGAAAAATAAATAGCGAAATTCCGTTTTTTTAAAAGGAATGTCAGAGAAATTCTGTAAGGAAAGTTCATTAGAATTCCTTACATTAGACTTAGAATTATACATAAAAAATATAATATGCATTAAGTATCCTTTTTAGTTGAATCGTATGGAAAAATAGTTCATGGCATTGAAATACTCTTTTCAAACGACACTCTCGCAAACAATTGAAATAATTGGAAATTTGATTAATTAGAATTTCAAATAAGTGGATTTCTACTGCAATAAAAAAGGAAAGAGTTGAAATACATATTAAAATTGTAGAGCTACAACAGCACATTATTTCAACCTTTTTGCCAATTCCGAAAATTAAGATAGTTCAACTAAAAGTGCGTCACTATTTTAAGCGTCCGTTATTATATTCCCGGAATAATATTGAAAATAATTTGGAACGGTTTACGAGAAACTATTTTTATACATAAAACTGCACGTTTATTTTGTTTAATAAAATTATACATGACCTTTTTAAAGATCTTTTTTATACAGATTTCATTACTGAAGAAATCTCTATCCTCAGTAATGTCATTCTGCAATGTTAACTTTTTGCAATTTTCGAATGTACAGAGTGTACGTCGGAAATGGGACTAGCACCACTTTTTTTTTATTATTCGTCGCTATACACGACAAGAAATTTTAAAGAAAAATTCCGTTTTTTGATAAAATAACAGTTCAAATATTACCTATATTTCACGAAAAAATTACTTCAAAAGTGTTAGTGTAGAAAGACCCCGAAAAAAATTTCAACTTTCGCAAGTTCGAAAATTTAGAAATTTCAAGAAAAATGAGAATCGCGCTACTCTTAAACATTATTTACGGTATCCGAGGACAATGCTCAATATAAAAAATATGGAGGCATTTTTGAGAAAAGTTTGAAAGTGTTATTGAGCTTTTACGTAAAGAATAAAAATATCCATTTCAAACTTGTAGAGCATCGAGTTCCTTCAAATCGATCGGGGAATATGTTTCAGAGAAAATCGTATGAAATGTTTAGGCACTAGCGTTGACCACAGACGTTTTGCTGTTTATCAATGTTTCGATATCAACAACCCAAAAAACACGGATTCTGACCACACAGTGTTGGAGGAAAAAATGTACTACATCCAGGAATGAGGTTTATCCTCTTTTTCGCTACCAGGCTCCGGCAATAAGAGTTTTTCTGTAAAATAAATCACCATTTTCTAGCGCACGATACTTTCTCTTTTTACGAAATAAGATAAGAAAGTATAGAAATATCATTAAAAATTAACTTACACAATGTGTTACTTAGAAATTCCCAACAAAGTAGCTTTAAAAGCAATTAATATTCTTAATATGCCATAAATGCATCTAAATAATATAAATAATCTACGTTGGAGTTGTCCTAACACATACCTATACTTTTAACATTGACTCTTCCAAACTTTTCCTTTTACTTAATGTTTCTGAATTCGCAAAAACAAAATTCCATATAATACGGAAAGTAGTTGAACCTGAATAAGGACGTAGGTTCTAGAAAGAGGGCAATGATCATTTGTCCATAGGTTTCCTTCAAAAGAAATTAAACGAATTGCTGACAGACTTTGGTTTATTTACGACTGTAAGGATACACCTTACTGATTACTTATACCTTACTGAAAATGATTTGGTTCTTCGATCGTCTGTGAATGTTGACTGATTCACATGTTTCAGTGAAATTGAGAGGAAATAAAAAGGCCACATCAAAAATATTACTTTCATTCCTGCAGTACTCGGGTGAAGAGAGATGTATACGAAGAGCTTGTTGTTCAATTATCCCATCCCTCTTGTTCCATCGTTCCCGCCTATTTGCTCAAGGACTGAGGAGGACAATGAACCGCCGTTCCTTTAACCACCTCTTCCGTTCGAGCTCTTCTCAGCCCGATGCAAAAAACCACCAACCACTTTCAGCCTGGCTCCACTGTGCAGCTAATTCCTTTTGCTGCAGGTGCATCACACCCATTTGCGGGTATGACTAGCCACAACGGAACAGCTGAACGCACGATCTTCACATAGCCATTACACGCATTCTACTAGCAAGTGCTCATTGTGCGAATTATTTCCTCTTCAAATATATCCCTTTGTGTGGCGCATTGGCAATTAAAGTTGATGTAGCTACTGCAGCATCTTCTTGATGCGCGTCACGTTTCCCTAACTATATTTCTAGTTCAGTGAAATTCACACTTTTTAACGTGTTGATTCAGCTTTATCCTTGATGCTGTGAGACTCTTTCAGCAGAATATTTAGATCAATAGTTTATAATTTCTGATCTAACAGAATGCGAAAATAATATATAAATGAAATATATTATGTTTTGTTTGGTTTGAAAGGGACTATCCGTAATTAGTTTATTATATGGAGGAGCAATTCACATTACCGATTACTAAATAAACAACTAAATGATTTCCAAACAGTTTATTGCGAAGCTTAAATATCCGAGCTAGGCGGAATGCAAAAGTGGATGGCTGACAAATTTTCTGAACGTAAATTTTCATTTGGCTTTCAGGAAAGTAATATATTAAAATCGTTGTAATATTTCGGTTAGTTCGATACATATTTTAGTTCTATATGTGGTCAAGAAATATTATGTATATTATATATTAAAGTAAAGGAAGTAATTGAAAATATTGCGTAACACAATTAAAAGAAAATGCTTTTAGTTTTGAATCATAAGATTAATTATCATGTGTATGCAAAGTAATTGGGCCTTATGATGTAAGAGAGGAGGGCACATATTCTAGTGATTGATGTTCAGTTATAAAATTACAAAATTTGTCAAGAATGTTTTTCAAAAAACAAGAGCTAGGACACATTATACATATTCAGTTATTATTTTCTTCATTATCGCGACTGAAGAAATGAATTAACAATTCATCAGTACCTCATAAAACATGCAACGAGATTCACGCGGAGCCTCTGTATTATGGTAATAATGGTGTGATGATAATTCGGGCAGAGCCTCATGTAATATTTCATATAATGTAAATGAAACATTATATGGTATTCATAGAATTTGAAGTATTCACATGCGGAAGAGTGCCAAACATTATTTACCAAAAAAGATATTAATTTACCATTAAGCAAACAAACGACATCATCATTACTTCAGCATTTCTTTATATTCAAATAAAAATGAAATAACATGACGTTTTTCCTGCGATGCTGATATACTATATTCGATTCTTGAATACTCTGTTTAATATTTTCATATCTTATAACTACAAGAACAACACTAAAATCTAGCAAACAAATCACGTGGTTTATTCCTAATAATTATCCTCGCAATTGTCAATAATTAAATAATAATAAAACTTAAATATCCTCACACATACACAGAATTATAAAACTTATTATAGTTCTATGGAAAATATCTTCGTGGTTTCAGCTGAGACCTTGCGGCAATTCATATTCAAGATTTATAAAAGAGGTAATCAAACTACAATAAGAAAGTAGTGTATTTAATATATTATATACTAATATAGATATTACCAGACTAGTTTTGCTAAACTTTCCTCATATTCAGTGGTGCAAGCAACATTATAACCAAAACATATTCAGGTAATGTGGTCGTAAATGCACACATTGATGTTGGCAGAATTCTCCATTAAATGGACCACATTAAATGGACATGTGTACATATATGACCACGTTACGTGAATATGTTTTGGTTATAATGTTGCTGGTGTCACTGAAGACGAAAGTTCCCCGAAACTAGTCTGGTTTTATGTATATTGGTGTAAAATATATTAAATACACTATTTTCTTATTGTGGTCTTATTACCTCTTTCATACGACTATTCTATCGGAAATGCTACCAGACATCAAGAAATTTGTAATCTCTTCAAGATAATACAACAGAATGTAGAAATCCGAAGACTGAATGTTCTTATTAAATGTGGTCAAAGTGAAGGGGTTTTTTACAGACCTCTCAATGTTATATTTTCACTCAGAGTTATTAATATTCTTATTGGTGTAATTAAAACTGCAGGCATGTAAAAAGTTACAAATAGGCGATAAGGAAATCACTGACACGTCTGATAAAAAATCAAAATAATAAAAAAATCATATCCAGCAATTTTGTGTGGTGATACTGTTGGTCACACCGTGAGTGACCATTAACTCAAACAAAAAGGTCAAATGAAGAGAAATTTACTAAACTTCACAGTCGTTTACCAAACTTCCTTCCGAAGCACAAACACAAATCAATGTGAACGGTACTCTCAGATCGTTAGAAGCTGACCACAATGGTCCCCAACAAGAGGAAACTGGCATGAAATCTCACCACGGAAGCAGCGACCACACCGTTCCTAATGGTGCGAATAATGGAGAGACGCACCGAACGGTTGGCAGTGGCCTTTGTGGTTGCCGGAGTAGCTTTGGGAGCAATGAGGGAGACGGGGAGTGAGCCAGTGTGGAAGGGGAGGGGATGAGTAGATGAGGGTCGTCCATTAATTATATAACGGTAAAAAGGGGGAGGGAATTTTACGGAGCCTTACTCTTGGGGATAGACGGTGTTACTTTAGTATTACGTCATACTCATATTGATTTTCTAAAATTTTCAGTATTTATAGAATTCATTCAATTTTCTTCCAAAACAAGAAAACGTGACAATATTAAGAAAGTAAATTTAAGAAATAAATAAATTTCACACAAATAATGATGTAGGTATACAATGTTTCGATATTTAAATAAATATATATTTGTATTTACCAAATATAAAAAGATTGATTAACGGTAACATTCTGTAAATTTTTGGGGGTATTCAAACTTGAGTTATATTTCAGGTGAGAAACCATCAACCGAATTTTAAAAACATGGTAAGGAATCAGAATATTCACATGAGAGAATCGCTTCCTTCGATGACAAAGTGAGGGCGGAGGTGAGCAAGAAGGCAGGCAAGGAAGAACAGAGGGAGCGATGAGATGGAGAGAAGCTATGGCGCGAGGAGGGGTGAATGGATTGATGAGTGAAGCTAATTACTACATATTTTCTTTAAATCTAGCCACCATAGGTTTTTTCTTTCAATGAATGAACAAGACACAATTTCTTTAGAAACTAAACAAACGAATCTGTGATTTAATTTTGGGTATAACAACTTTGGTTATCCCATTAAAATCATATTAAAACGTGTAACAATAGGGAACTATAATTTAACATAGACGAATTAAAAAAATATGGAATTTTAAAATACAGAAACTAGCAATAGCAAAATACAGTAAATAGTAACGAGTAGTTACTGATTGCAAGAGGGACGCACGACAGCGTCAGCCATAGTCCATGCGTATCAAGTGAGTCCCAAGAAGCATGGTCTTCTTTAAAATGCACAGTTGTAAAATAATTATACTATAATATTTCTATTACTGTCATCAATTACATATTTTGTGAATTCATTTTAATGCCACAAAAAAGGCATTTCAGAGTTATTGACTTTCTTTGATTGTTTACACACTTTATTAAGTTTACGATGAATATGAACGTTAGTTGTACAAAGCATTTAAATTTAAGTTTGAAACAAAATTATCAGTCTTTACTATTATAAAATATTTTTTCAGTTCATCTCTCGAAACATTAGGAATCGTTCTTGGTGTCCTTTGAATCTTTAAGTTGGATGAAAATGCATGCTAATGACAGCGCAGGCTCATTTTGTAGGTTATCATCACAGACTAGGCATTTCTTCCTCAAAAATTGGAAGTTTACTTCTCAATAAAAATACCAATTCCACTATTCTTATACAGAAACAATTAATAATAAATGATAAATTGAATATGTTACTAGCATCTGAGTACCATCTGAGGAGGAAATTATGATTTAGTCACATGTTAAAATATTTATGTCATCCATACTACCAACTTCTTCTGGATCCTCTGTGTTTCACATGCAATTTATTTTGTGCTTGTAAATATTATTTTGAGAATGATACATTTGGAGCTTTCATTTCGAGAGCTCGCTTCAAGATTCATTACCTAAGAACCGCCATCGAACGTTTGAAATTAACTAACGTTCTATAAGTCAGGAATTGCAAGCTGAAGTGTTAATAAAATTAATATTTAGTAATTTTCTACATTTTTCTCTCCTTATCAAATACTCATTTTAAAATCACTCAGTTACGAGGTTAAAAATACCTTAGAGAGATAGCGCTCTAATAGCGAGAATGGAACGCCCTAATGTAAAGTAGAGACTTATCTCGTAAAAATAGAATGAAGTATCTCAAATATGATTTCATACATTTTGAGATGTAATTCTAGACTTCATTATAACACGAAAGGTGATTGTGATTTAGTGCCTTCGATTGAGAAGTGAATAGTTTCGGAAGCATGAATGAATATTAGGGCAGTAGGCCTTTTGTTGATGCTAATAACATGGTCGTTCAAAAGGAAAATTACCCTCACGAGGAAGGACGGCGCATTAGCAACCAAAGCGCCATGGAGTGCCCTAAGAGGAGCGAATGACGAAGCGGTCGTCAAATCGCCCGCCCGGGGCGGTCGCCCATCGTCATTGCCCCTCGCTTTCCACGTGATTTCGACAGCTGCTCAGCGCGCAGCTCCGAACACACATCGCTTCCTCGTCCTCAGGAGCAGAAGGGAGCCAGACAATCTTTTTTGGGAGGGAGTATCGTAGATTTTTGCATACTTGGCTGTCCGGGATGACCCGCGTCTGAGTCGATGGATCTGACCTTTCGGCCATCTTGCTGTGGCCTTCTTCAGAGATGGTCAGAACAACTCTGAAGAAGGCCACAGCAAGATGGCCGAAACGTCAGATCCATCGACTCAGACGCGGCTAATCTCGGACAGCCAAGAATACAATGACTGTGGCCGTGGAAGCCTAGGAACTCATCATAGATTTTTGTTAAATAATAAACATATTTGTTGTTGTATTGTATATTGTATATTGTTTTGTAGTGTATGTATGATATTATACCATGTAATTTTTTATATAATTACGTAATTGCAACACAAATATTGAAATCAATTTTTCCAAATAAAGGGAGGTAACAAACGAAAACTCTCTGGCCCTCCCCCTGGATCCGACACTGCACAGGAGGACCGGAGATTCCTTAGTGCATCGTCAGTTCACATTGCCGGATAATGGACCCTAAGCGTGTATGATCTAGACTGGCCTGGGCGAGTTGCATTTGTGTCGTGGTGACTCGCCGTCGTGATATGTTGGACGAAACGCAGCCACTACGATAGAGACTCATATAAACTCCGGCCGCAGAAATCCAGGCAATCATAATCCAGTCTCGCCCACTAATAATTTTAGATTATTAAATATAAGTAGTTATGTCATAAATCAAATGAATTTAAAAATAAAACTGAATATTTTGCAATTTGAAGAATTATTGATACATTAACAAATAATATGCATGTATGCTTACCAATATAATATAAAATAATTTTCGATTTTATTTTTGTATAGCAAAGGCTTAAAATAATTTCTGGAATCAATGCTATTTTTATATCCTTATTAAAATTGTTTAATTATTTAAACATATTTAAGATACGGTATACATTTTTTTAAATTTACTTACTGATCATCACTAGCCTGCTGGGGCCTATTTATCCACGACCTTGGTCTGCTTATGCATTTATCCACCTCTATTACTGCTAAGGGAGCGCAATGGGTGGTAGGGGGTTACGAATTATCCAGTGTCAGAGTCGGACACGACTCTAAGACAAACGGCATGTGAATAAATGGAATAAGTGCTCTGCAATTAATGAAGTAGACGTACCTTAGGGGAAGTTACGCGAGGAAATTTCGTTCACGATATTTCGTTTGTCCACAAACTTTAGCTGATAGGAAACGTAAACGAGGGACTAGCTTCGATTCTGTTGGTTGGGTTCGCCCTGGTAACTGGATATTTTCTCAGCGGAAATTTGAAACGGTCTTCCCGGAATAGATCTTCCCGTGTCAGGGGTGATTAGTATTTATTTTCTCTCATCCCACCTCACTGCTGGCAACCACTAGCTGAAGAAATACCATACCCTGTTACCCGACTTAGGAGTGTGATGCGTTCGGAACTTAACCCATACTGTCTGAGAGACGAAAGTCGTGAGAATATATAAAAGATTGCGGTAAAGATTGCGGCATTTACCTCGGAACTACAAAATCCTCACATTTTCATGGGTGATGCATAATAGAACCGCAGTACGTAATCAACAACACCAAGTATCGCCATCGTATTCGGCCACCTGCCTCGTCCATTACCTATAGCCTGTTCCCTGCTGCCAACAGCTCCCTCTGCAAACTGACCACTGCCCGCGGCTCGTTTATCGCTTAATAATTACTGCATACAGCTCCAGCAATTTGCTAGATGTTCAAAGACCTTCGCCCACTACTCTTCAATCATGGCCCAGCGCACATTGCCAACCTCGAATTATCCTCCATTTCGCCTCGTCACACCACTGGGAGTGATGGTTCAGTGCATCAACTGATGTCACTGCAGTTCCTATGGCCGGGAGGTCCTAGGTTCGAGTGCCGACGGCGGCAGAATTTTCGACACTAGCTTGTCAGCTAGGTCGAATTCAGCCACTGGAGGAGAATTCTAATGTCCGGCTACTCTGGCCGGTAGTTTTTCGTAGCATCTTCGATCATCAGCAAGCAAATACTGGAGCAGAACTCTAACAAACGGGCCAGGGACCGCGCGTGATCTTTTCTTCCTCTTACTTTCCTTCCTCACCCCTTTTTGACACAGATTTACACTCAAAATGCACTACCTATAACACATGTCTGGATACCAGTCATGAGCTTAGCTTGTCCCGGCTGCAGCGACAGCGATGCCCCGCTGGTGGAAGATACATGGCTAGGGAAAAACCCGCATGCCGGCATAAGTCGGCACCGTATCTCGCCATCCAGTGGGGGAAGGACATCGTCCCTTCACGCGATAACAAAACATGCACCATACTTACTGGAGTAATGAGCTTAGCAGTTGTGCTCAGAATCACTAATCATTCAAAACCAACAAGCATACGCCACCACTCACTACCCGCAGTCCCTAGATACAGGAAGTAACGCATTCCATTGTTCCATCGGTCCGGCCATTTTATGTCCCGTTGTCAGAAAAATGGAAACTGTATCGTATTCTGTAAGTTGAGAACCATGAATCTGCCCCAGACCAATATTAACATGCTTAAAAATCATCATAATGTCACCAATTATTTTAATTTCCCTTTAGTTACTGTTTGGTACCTGGCGGGGTTGTCGGGTGAGTCCATATTTAATGGCAGGGTTGCGCCACTCTCTGTATCTAGGGACTCTAGCCACCCGTTGCCTCGCGCGCCACGCCCACCACCCTCCTCCGCAGGGCCTTTCAACTCCCACATAACGTGTTGCAGACCATTACAGTTGCGCACTCTCCTGCAGCAACTTCTTACAGGAACTAACATACGAACGATACTTCAAACGTTGCCAACGATACTTCAAACGTACGTGGCTGCTGCTTATGTTCGCGAGACGCAAGCAGGAGCGTTATGGTACAAAAGGTAGCGTCGATGTTCGCAGTTTGCTCAGAGGTTTCTAATATGTATGTATTATGAATAATTTAACATTTAGAAGACACTTTTCGCATTTAGCAGATATCAACCAATTTTTATGTGCGGAAGTTGGCGAGCCTAACCTGCAGCTGTACTAGCACCTCCAATAGTAGCATCCTGGAGCTTTGCCTCCTGTTTCGACGGAGAGTTGCAAGGCCCTGCTCCTGCGCACGGTGAGGGGCCGCGCCGACAAGAGAAGGCGCGTGCCGCGGGGTAACCCAATTCCCGCCATTTTTACGTGTCCTCCCCGCCCGCGCACGGGGCCCACTCCAAATCGCGCCGCGCCACCAGCGGCAGAAGAAGAAGACGAGAAGGCGGCACCTGCGAAAGATCTGCTCCACTGGGTTTCAGTGCCACCAGCGACTGACGCCGACGTGGAGCGAATTCCAGGACCGAAACAAAAGCAAGCGTGCTATTGGTAACAGTGTAGATCAATGCATTGTTACCAACGTCCTTGTGTGTTCTACTCTTTTCAATTTCACCGGCCGCGTTTCAAAGAAACTAAAATGTTTATTTTCTCACGACTTGAATCAATATGAAAGCAAACATGTTTACTTACGTGTAACAAGGAAACTTGTAAGGAAATATCCAAGTCGTGTGATAGTTTGTCCACTTTAGTTATGTATCACTTCTTTCTCTAACAGAACGTGTCCCGACTGTAGAAATCGACATATTTAATATATGTGAGTTATTTTTTTCAAAGCGAAATCATGTAAAGAAGAGGGCCACTTGAAGAATTATTGTATTAAATTAAGTAAAATGAATTCTGAAAATTCTTTGGAAACGTCGCGTTGAATGTATTCGTGTTTTATGTTTATTGCGGATACGCGAGGATAGACATTGGCAGTTGACTTGGAAATGCGCAAAGAAAGGGAGTCTAATTGTTTGAAATTGGAAACTTTTTTTGACAACCATAACCAACTACATTAAAACGTACTACGTTTTGAATCACCGACAACTATACGCGTTCAGTACGTGATCTACTTTCCATTTAGTACTTAAGAAATTTTACAAAAAAAGTACTCGCGCCCAGGATTTCAGACTAGGCGGATATGACAATGTTCCCAACATCCTCATTCAAAATGTGTGTGCGCAAGATCTGCTTCACTGGGTTTCTGTAGCACAGGCGCCCGACTACGTGCTTGTTCGCCAGTGTCGTAGAGATTCCCAAAATGGGTAAGAAACAAAAGCTCATGCGCCCAGGGCGACATTCAGGGTCAATTTGCTAACGTTCGAGAAGTTCATTTTTCGTAATTTTGGTTATCTTTTGGTAATATTACCAAATGCTGGTTTAAAAACAAATATTTGATAAATAATTAGTTTCCCTTATTTTATATGTTTTATTCACAATATAAATTATGTGTCTCTAACAAAACAATTGGACTGGGATGTAACATTTAAAACTAATCCTAAAGATTATTCTTGTACTTGTTCTCCCGAAACTTGCAGTACACGTTAATGGAAAGTTGAAATTAGTGAAATAGAATATTTAAATTTACTTGTTTCAAGTTGAGTTTAGTTTATGGTAATGTCATGATTGGAGACATATGAAACTAACTAGAACGAAAAAAAATATTTCTATACGTGTGACAGCGTAACTTCCTACAGACTAGGCAAAAGGGCTGGTTGCTCTACCCTTAATTATCTAGTCAATTTGACATCGCTCTTTGAACTTCTATGTAAGAAACGCGTAGACACATCTGTATAAGCATGCGTGTAATCGCTGCCGAGCGAAAGAGTTTGGTCTTCATTTGATATCTCGTTAAAATATTCATCATGCTCACGGAGCAGCTCCAGAAGATAGATGTGGTACATGCAAAAGATTTGCTCCACTGGGTTTTGTTGTCACCGTCGCCCGATTACCTGCTTATCCTACGATGTGGGAGACATTTCCAAAATGGGACCAAAACACACGCAAATGCTTCGAAGGCTAGAGTCTCCATCAGTTTGGTAATGTCTCGAATGTATTCTTTTCTTTTTAAGTCAGTGCTCATATCACGTTTGCACACATACGGAATCAACTGGAACAATTTTTTTTACGTTTGTATGACTATTGTTTACCGTCGACCATAATTAGGCAAAAGTGTCTGATTCCACTCTCTAATTTACTTTACTCTTTTACATTATATCGCTCTTAACCTTCTCTTAAGAAACGTGCGAGTAGAAAACGCATGGCCAAATCTTTATAATCATGGAGAATATAATCGCTGGCGAGCAAATGAGTCACGTCTTTTGATTTGACAGCTTGTTAAAATATTCATCATGTTCTCGACACAGTAGAAGAAGATAAATGTGGTACCTGCGAAAGATCTGCTCCGCTGAGTTTCAGTGCCATCAATGTCCGTCTCCTTGCCCGCGGACGTGGGAGCGAATTCCAAAAGGGGACCGAAGCTAAAGCAAATGCGCGCGGGACTACAGACTAGGTCAATTTGACAATGTCTCGTTCCTCTGTGTGTGCGTAAGCTCTCGACTCCACGGTCTTGTTTCTACTCCTCGCATTTCTTCTCTGTTCTTACAAATGCAGGAATATTTTTGTTTGTCATTCAACCTTCTTTCCACGACATTACCACTCACAATGATTCAAATGATACATTGAACTCAAGGTTTCTCACGTTTTGCAGGAAATTGTATGATATGAGCTGTGTAGAGAATAAACAGTGAATGTAGAAACTGGTCAAACAGATACCGTTAAAACCTTCTCTTAACAATAAATGGAACAAGAATGAAAAGTAATACATCTGGCTATGAGAAAGGTAGCTTTGTGTCATTAACTTTCCTTTATAAACGACTCAAATGCATTGAAAACAAGATTCATTTGAAGTAAGTATGAGAAAAGTTCGTGCCTAATGGACTTTAATATATTCAGAATGATTGTCAGCCGTCATTATATGTCACATGTTCTATGCAAAATACATTAGATAAATCAATAAAACATACATACTTGCATGATTCAAATACTTTTCAAAAATCCTGTTTTGCAATAACGCATTGGTTCTAATCGGTAAGTTTAACTATTGATAGAAAGTTACAAAATGTTTAATGCCTACGATGAAATAATCCAAACTTCCGGCGATACAATCCTAAGTATAATATGCACATCATACAAAATTAGTATTTAACATAAAATAAGTATTATCTTCCGAGAATGTAAATTTCCCCGTTGCTCTATTTTCTTTTCAACTTGAAACAAATAAATTTAAATACTATTTTTCTCTAATTTCAACTTTCCATTAACCTTGTATTGCTAGTTTTGGAAGAACAAATAAAAGACTAATTTTTTGAATTAGTTTTAAATGCTACATCACAGTACAATTGTTTTGCTACAGACACGTAATTTGTATTGAAAATAAAACCGATAACATAAGGGAAACTAATTATTTATCAAATGTTTGTATTTAAAGGAAAAATGTTTGTTATTATTACCAAAAGACAACTAAAATTACGAAAAAGTAACATTTCGAAATTAAAAATAAAAAGCACAATATTAGTACACTTTTAAATCACCCACATTCTTATTAAACTGTATTTTTGATTTAATAGCAATACAAACATTTCAACCTCCTGAATTACAGCTGGGTTTAACATGAACTTTTAAAGATAACGCAAGCTTTTAAAAGGGCCAAAAACTGAATGGGTTTTGAAAAGGAAAGAGATTGAGAAGCTTTGAAAACAAGAAAAATTGAGACGAATCATAACTAGTGGGATTAAAAAAAGTTCGTTGAGATAAATTTCTTTACGAAACAAAATTGATAAATTGAGAAGTAAGAAAGACTCACGAGAAGCCTGTCATTCAAAAGCTTTCTTCTAAAAGATTTACAGTACAGTAATATTTTTAATAAAAATCCTCTTAAATAAATCAGGTGGAGCAAATGTTGCAATGTTAATAATTGTTCATTTTAGAAGTTCAACTCTAAAGTTATTTTTATCAATTCAGTAAATATTATTTATTTGAGATCTCTTTAAATATGACGGAGTAAATTTTGCTTTGTATAAATGCTTAATCGGGTACTGCACAAAATTTAGACTTCAAGCAATGGTAAAGAATGTGGATTACTGGAATGTGCATTTACCTGTATAAATAAAATTAAATGATTTTACAGATCAAAAACTATTAAATTGACTTATTATTTGCTAATCATTATCCCCTAATTTATGTACCAGGAAGACGTTTGGGGCGAGGAAGGCTGTAGGGAATACCGATAAGTAAATATCTAACGACGTCGATCCAGCATTCGGACATGGTAGAACGCATACGCCAGAAGCATAGAATAATTCTTCATTCGACCTTGTGGCCGACTGGTAGATGTTTTATTTTTTAATTATGAAGGTTCTCTGTAGTAGACATTTTACCTAATGACTTAAAAGATGATGGCCACCGAATTATTAGAATATGATAATGATGACACAATAGAATAATGATACGTAGGCGAAGCAACAGACCCAAAAAGAGACCAACTGGAATATAATAGACCCCACAACACATTCCATCCAGATTAACAGGCATTTACACCCCAATATTCAGATATTGCAAGAAATGGTGTCTTGGAAGTTAAGTTTAGAGTATGGTGGGTCTTGAGCAATAAGTGACATACGTGGTTTTCACAGAATGTATTTAAATTTGTTGAAAATGGGAAAAAAATAATTGCTAAACAACGATACAACACGTCCAATACAAATGAGACAAATGAGCGCAAAAGAGTCATATGAGACAAATAAGACTAACAACCAGAACGTGTAGGTACTTTCCAAACAACGTATGGCACGTCAGTGGGAGAACATGAATACAATGATGTGTCTTCGAACAACAGATTCTCCGCTTTCCAGAAATATGAATGGATTGTTAGGACAGACATTATTTTGTGGCAAATATGTAATGTGTATAATGCATAAGAAAGTGCAAAAATTATTCGCATTATGAAAAATTATGCCAAACTTAAAAGTGTTTGAAATGTTAACAGACAACACACGTAACGCTCTGCAGTACAAACTGAACTTTGAACGGATCATGATTAACCCGGGAGTGCCCGCAATGTATCTCTCAGATATAGCTGAAATGTTTCGCGAATGGGAATGATCTGAATCTTTAATTGAAATACATATTTTATTTGGTTTGTTCATGTCTCTCAATGCAATTGTTAATAAATTGTACACTTGTAGACGCCTGAAAATAATATGATACATACCGCTTACGCCAGGAGCTCACAACGCACTGGCGCCAGTGTACACAACATATCTGTCAGATATCGCGCAGCGCAGTGATCAAGCTTCAACATGTTCACGGGAAATAACCCATCGAAAAAATAAAAATAGAAGGCCAAGCGTTTTCAGAAAAGTGCAATGAAAGAATACATGAAATATCAGACGCCTAATGCATCGCAATAATTCAGGAACACAAAAATGCCCTGGTTTGGATCTCACGATATTGCGAGCACTGCCGGGTTAAGGCTGTACGGTACCTGCGCATGTGAATGCCTCCGTGGAGCGGAATCGAGCAGGCGCAGACGGCCCGCGGCAGCGCAGCTGCACAGTGGCCGCGCAGCGTCCTCCCATGCGGTGAGAGGCGCCACGCCCCGGGCCCGGCCCCACTGCACCCCACCCCTCCCCGCCCCGCCCTGCCTCCAGCTCTTTCTCCTACTCCTCCACCTCCAAAACTTCTTGTGCCTCAGTTAACGCTTCCGCCCTCATCCCCACCCTATGAACCAACCCCGCCTCCATCTCCTTCTCCTCTTCTTCCACCTGCGCCTCCAAAATTTGTTCTGCCTCAGTTTACGCCTCCGCCCACATGCCCACTCTCTCTCCCAATCTCGTCCATTCCAGCCTTTCCCCACCCGCCCCTCACCCATCCGCTCCCACCCCCACATGCTCCCCCGTCTCTATATTCCTCGACCTCTGCCTCCAAAACTTCGTCTGGCTCCATCTACACCTCCGCCCCCGCACCTACCCCCACACGCTCCCCCGTCTCTATATCTCTTTCTTTGGCCTCTGCCTTCAAAACTTCCTCTTCTTCTGCCTACGGCTTTCCTTTGCCTCCGTTCCCGCTCTTCTAGCGACCGGCTGCTCTGATCGGTAGTGTTCCGTAGTTTCTCCGATCAACACCAGGCGAATGGCGGAGCAGTGCCCTAACAAACGGGCCACGGACCGCGCTCGATCTTTCCTTCCTCCTCCTTGTCCTATCCTTACACACACATTAATATGCACCACACTTACACTAACATGCCGGGAGACCGGTCGGGAGCTTACGGTTTGTCCCGGCTGGGGCGGTGCCCCGCTGATAGGAGATACCCGGTTGAGGGGAAAACCCCCCATGTCGACGGTAGGTTGGCGCCAGATCTCACCATCCAGAGGGGAAAAGATCACCGCCCCCTACCGAGAAAATAACACGCACTACACTTACTAATGAAGGTACGCACTACACTTACTAACTTACAACTACTACACGCACTACACTAATGACCTTAGTAGTTGACGCGCCTGGAAACACGAATCAATCAATCAATCCGAGCCCTCTCCGCCTTCAGGTCGTTCTCCTCTTCCACCGCCTGGGCAAAGCGTCAGCACCCGCCTTCGCTCCCAGCCTGTCTGGGTCTCATTCCTCCGTCTCCGCACTCACCCTATCACCAGCTCCATCTCCATCTTCTTTTCCCGTCTCCACTATCGTTACTGGAGGACTTTAAGAGCAAACGGTTTTCTGTCGGAAGCTTTTAATAAACATTGCTTCAGTTACTGCAAAACCAGCGCTGCCACCCTTCCTCCGCCACCTCAGCCAACTTGACGATCCCCGTGTGGTTCCCGTGACCCAATAACACTCCACCTACACCTCTCCACCACTTCTAACGTTCAATCACCTCGTTATGTTATTATCACATTAGAAAAGAATGTTATACTATATTGTTCAGTGTTTGTCTCTTTCAGGTTTTCGTCTGAAACACTTTGTGCAAAACCACCATTTTGAGACATAGAAATTGATAAAAGGCGCAGTGTGATATCACTACCCCAGGTGATTCGCAAACCCCCAAAAGAATGAAGATTTTATGAGACATTTACGTGACATGCGAGAAAGAAGTAGGCACCGCAACGATTTAGATGTCTTGAAATTAAGCGTTCAAAGAGGATTTCTTGACAATGTACAAGTCTGGAAGCCTGATGAAAGTTATAAAAATCGTGAGAGAGAAACTGCATATTACTTATTGATGAAGGGTTTTCTCCTGTGATTTAACACATCCTCCCCTTCGTCTCCTTTAACTGTTTCTTCAAATTCCGTTCTTTTGCTCTTTTATTTGAGCAACTGCAATATTTTCCTTCACACTACTATTAATCTTTATTAGCTTCCCATTTCCGCCACCTCGCCTCTTACTGAAGATCTTCTGTCTCATGTTATTTAGTTTTTTATTACATTCATCACCAGTCGCTTTCTTGTTATTTCTAATGATTTAATTCTTTCTTTTGCAATATTTTCACCTATTTCCTTCTACGTCTTCAGATTCTTCTCATCTGCTTTCTTTTGTATTTTTCACCTCCGTCACCACTTTGTAAGTTCCAGATCCATTATTTTTTCTTTTCCCACCGTCTG
Organism: Acheta domesticus; assembly: GCA_031308135.1. Taxonomy (NCBI): domain Eukaryota; kingdom Metazoa; phylum Arthropoda; class Insecta; order Orthoptera; family Gryllidae; genus Acheta; species Acheta domesticus. The sequence goes on along the minus strand of JAHLJT010009419.1, from coordinate 64,834,420 downwards.
TATATTCTCCATTCCTTCAATTCTTTTATCCTTCCAGTTATTTCTAGATTGGCTTCACTCATTTACTTCTACATTCATTTTCCCTTTTCACCCTCCAGTTATCTGATGTCATCCTCCGTTCCCTTATGCTCCCTTTCCTTCTTTTCTTCAGCTTTTCAGTCACGTTCTTGCGTTCTTCTGCTCTGAAGGGTCAACAGAGTTAAAGACTAAGGCAGAATAACAATAAAACAGGAAAGATATGTGATGGTATTGGCAACAGCAGTGGTTGTGGAAAATCTCTCAACTGTACTGAAATGTCCCTTGAACTCAAAGTACGATGTCCAAATATACAATATCAAGTTCTCTTACATTTTCTCTGACTTGTACACATGCCGCCTTTAAAATCACATTTCTATTAATGTACAGCTACAGAGCATTAACAGCTTAGGCTAATTAAATGCACGCCTTTAAAATTGCTGTTTTTGTTTTTTTTAGATCCTTCATAATGAAAAAGACAATATGAGAGTTAAATTAGAGGAAAGCATACTGCTGTAGAGAAATATCTAGCGCAAGACGAGGCTACGTCGGTGATAATAAATGCGGAGACCGGTAAATGTAGAAACGATTAAAAAGGTAGGCGAGAGTGTACTTCTGGATGAAAGCAGCCGAACATTCATGGGTGCCTCCAGTGCTTATCGACGCATTAGGTGTGTCAGTATATATCTCAAACATTAGCATCTAATAGGGGTGAAATGGCGGTGGCTGTGTCTGTGGTAAAAAGTAGATAAACGGGTGACGGGGTTTGTGACGAACTTTGTGGTAACGTCAGTTAAATAAACAGCTGACTCCAATATTTACAACCGCCAAGGCCGCAGAAGGTGGTTAACCCTAGAAGTACATCGCTAAGAGCGTACGCAGAGGTAGAAGTGGCGAGGTAGTTGTGGCGGAAGTGGCGCCGCTGTCTGCGGCAACGAACACCACGAAGGTCGCGAGCACGTTGGCAATGGCTGCGGTTGAGGCAGCGGAGACCCCGACGCCTGCGACGCTAATAGCAAAGGCAGCGACGGCGATTGCGGCGACGGTGGAGGCGGTGACGGGGACGGCGACGGGAGCGTCCAGGCCGTTTTTATGCAGCCGGCGCCTGACCGCCAGCCCTACTTCATTCGCGCCACTATTTATTTGCCTTTTTGCTCTCCGTTGGCGCCTTTCATTTCGATGTTACACTTTGCGCGCGGCGGCGACGGCGGTGGCGGTGGCGGCGTCCCCATCGAGTCATGCTCCACTAAGATCCTCTCGAGGCCCTTCGCCCTGGGAGCGGGGAACGCGGGGGCGGGGACAAAAACGCCGGTGTTTAAGTCGCCTTCTTGAGCCAAGTGCCATAAGCAGTGGCTGCAGCCGTTTGCCGGACGCGACGGGACGGGACGGTGGCGGTGGCCGATCTTCCTTTCACCAATGGGGGGCGCCCTTTCGCGATGGCCGTCCTACATTAAACGCGCGCGTAGCTATCCCCCCCCCCCTTTGAGCGCAGCCCCGCCTTTCCGCCCCCGTCGCCATCGCCGCTCGCCACCCCCGCTGCCCTCATCCCCGCCTCCGCCACTTCCCAACTATCGCGGCCTTCCATTTACCTCCACCGCCACCGCTCCCGCCCTCATCATCCCGCCACCGCCGCACCGCCGCCGCCGCCGCCGCCGCCGCCGCCGCCGCCGCCTCTGCTACCGCCGCCAGGGCCGCAGTCACCACCGGCCGCCGCGGCTGGGTGAGGCGTGGCGGGGCGTGGCGGGGGCGTGGCGGAGGCGGCCCGCATAAAAGAGACCAGCCGCCCGGCGGAGCGCACAGTACCACCCGCTCGCTCCCGGCAGCCGCACAGCCCTCCGATCCTCCCGAGGCGAGAAGCGTTCTGTCTCCTCCGAGTCGCCATGCGGAAGCAGTTGCTGGCCGTGGTGGCGGTGCTGGCGGCCGGCGTGCTGGGCGTGTTGGGCGACCCCGTGCCCGCCGCAGCGGACGCCCCGCCGCCCGCCAACGCCCACTCCGCCCATTGGGCGGCTGGCAACCAGATCCCTGCGGCACCCCACGAAGACGTGGTGAAGCGAGCGTGGGCCAAGGGTTGTGCGCACCGCTACACGATGACCTGCCTCAAGCTGGACGTTGTGTCGTTTGTTGATCGTCTCTCCGACACCGAAGAGCTGCAGGTGGGTTCTGGTCCTTCATTTGCATCCACACTCGCAAATGCACATTCTCAATACATCAGATATTAACGCACTCCGCAACAGGTTGATTTTCAAAAAGAGTTTCCTCTCGTTGAAATGATATAACTTAGAACCGAGCAATAAAAATTCATCCTAATTTGTATAACCGATTTTTTTCCTTAAGAGAAACCAGAAGTAAAAATAGGACTCTATTAGCATCAATTTAATTTATGGTACACACTAAAAAATTTTCTCATTTTTTAAACTAACAATTATTTTTACTTTGATTATAGCCGATGCTTACATTAGAAGCAGTAGGTATATTTGGCATAGCAGTGAATATCTATCGACTCTCATAAATACTTGACATTCGATCAAAAGCATTGAATATAAAGTAAAACGTACGTAAAACGTAACTATTTACATGAATCTTAAAATCAGTCTTAGGATAATTTTAATGAAAACAAAATTACATGTAGTGTGTTGGAGTTTTTGTAGAGTTTTCTCTTTTATCTTTCCAAACCAAGTAAAAATTGCAAGGCGATACATAAATTAAATTACATTTAGTATCTCCTAAAATAGGTAATCACACCTAAAGCAATATTCGTTAAAAACATTCAATGAGACTTAGTATCAATTTAGTTCAGAATATAAATTGACTGGTGTACGTAAATTGAGCTACAAAATCAAAGTTAAAAATAATATCAGATTATTCTAAAAACTGTACTTTCTCCGTAAACCGATTTACGGAGTATCGATGCTCGAATTACAGAACAACAAATAGTCTTCGAAGATGATACATTTTTTTCATATCAATTATTCCCTATATAAATATTAAAACGAAACACGAATCTCATGAAATATCGTTAAATTGTTTTTAAAATAATATTGAAATATTTTCTAGAAACCAATTCTTCACTCAACTAACATAACAAAATCACAATGTTTCAGAGATAATAATAAGAAATCAAAGTTTTAGAGATAATAATAAGAAATCAGTGTTTCAGAGGTAGAAATAAGAAATCGGAGTTTCAGAGATAATAATAGAAATAATTGTTTTCAGTAAGAACGAATTTGACATTTTTTGACAAAAACCCAGAAATGGTCTATTTTCTAAATATGTGTGCGTTCAGCATCTGTGTTAATTTGTTCTTTACAGTTATATTAATTAGCACTCGCCAGTCCATGAATTTTTATGCCTCATTCATAAAAATGCATTAGGCAATTCACATGCTGCATGAAAATAAACTCATTCTTAACCTACTGAGAAGAGCACTCATTTCCTTTCACCTTAGTCCGTTAGGTATAATCGGTAAATGACTTCCTTGAAGTTCACAATGATGTTTCAATCACACACAACAATCATATGTGTCGCTTGAAACAGAACAATATGCACTTGTTACACTTTTAAGGTGGCAGATAGTGTTCGAGCTATTACAATGTCATACAGTGCCATGTGACCGAATTTTACCTGCATATTTCCCGTTGGCTCAATACTTTTCAGACGACTCACACCTTTTTATATTAGCTTAATAATTTTTCTCAACGTATCATGAATTAGCCTAGTGCTCAAATCTAGGAACTCTCTAGTCTTTTGCATGCCATAAATTAACAACAAATTTTTAAATAGAGTATTTATAAAGATATTACATTATTTCTCATCTTAACTGAAATTATTCATATTCGTAAAACATTTTTGAACTCTACCACGTCTTCAGCTAGTACATATTTGAAAAATGTTAATTATTTTAATTTTTAGTATTATTATAAATAATATTATTTTAAACCACGCATTTTTTCTGTCTTTTCACGAAATCTTCTCCCATTTTCATTGTTCTAAGAAATCCTTTTCATAGCGACTCCAATGAGTTAATTCAATCAAATTTGACCTTTGGTGAAAATATTGCGAGTCGCGCGAGATTCATCTAAGGCACTCAAAAAGGTTTAAATCTTGTAGGATAAGAAATTATAATTTTCTGTTCAAATTGTATGCTCATTTTTAAAACTATTTATTGAAATTGGGAAAAACAGCCAACATTGCTTTTTCCATGATACAATTATTTATAGCGACACATCTGCACAGGAAAATAGAATATTATTTCCATGTATTAAAAGGAACTTAATTTACTCATTTAATGGGTACCCAAATAGAAATGTAGGATACCTTCGAATGGGAGAAATCATGGTAATACAACTGGGTTTAATACATGCACCAAATGGACATTGAACAGGAATTCATAGTAAAAAGTACATTGAAGTAATGCAAGCTTTCACATGACAATGATATGCTGAATGAATTCATAACAATATTACGATGTCACCACCTACTTCACAAAAAGAAGAGTAGACTTCACAGAATAATAAAACGAACTCTTTTGTGAAATATTCAATTACGTTCCTAACAGATTGATCCTTATTTGGAAGGCTCTTAATTAAAGCGAGAGTACTTATAATGGCCAGCAGTACAATTACCATTTAATGAACTCACTGAATTAAAGAATTGTACGAGTATATTATAAACTGATTACATCACCTATTTTTAAACGGCTTACTTCAGGAATGACAGAAAGTTCAATATAACGAAGTAAACAATTACAGGAATGCTGTTGAGAAATGAACATTGACCTTCCTAACAATTTTGTACAGCACGAGTAATCAATATAATCAAGAATATTTTGCATGAAATTAATTTTTACGTACAATGCGGCAACTTATTTTCTTATGTTCTTTTTATCGATATTGTTAACCCCGCAAACTATTTCCTTGGTTATTAATACCATAGTCTAAAAGCACAATATTATTTAAGAATTTTCACCAGAATATTGCGTGAGAGAATATTTTTTCTTTGTGGGAGATTAGTATTATAATTACATAGATGAAAGTGTCGGTTTTCTTCAATGCCTTTCAAATGATCAAATAAATTAAGAGGTACAGTAAAATAGGTTTTCTCTATTTGGAGCATATATGTTCAATGGTATTAATTCTTAACCAACGTAAACAAGTACGTAGTAAATTATTCGTCACAATTTTTAACACTCCGTTTTCCCAATAAATCTGATCACAATTTAGAGATATCTTCCTTCTTATTTTCTTGTAGTCGACCAGTGATTATATACATTGTTCAATTAATATAAGACAAAATAAAAGCTGGTAAGGGATTATATATTTTTTCACGTTTCATCTTTTTAAATAAAGTTTATATTGCACATGCCACTAGTTCTTCACGATAATTCTCTCAATTTATCTATCAATTTATAAATAAAATCGTGAAACTTGTGTCGAGAAGAATATCTTTTCTGATACCTAAAATCTATTTTACATTATATTTAAATATCGATATATATTTGGTTAAATCAGAAAAAAAATTGAACTAGTTTACTGCGAATATTTGCATACTTCATGAGTCCGTATATTCACAGTTATCTTATTTTTCAACCATTGTAACGGAATCCTCTTTTTAAGGCATGCAATTCGCGAGCATGCGAAGAGATTGCCGTCCTCCATTTCTTCCCATCAAAAAGAAAATGTAGTTGCGGTTTTGTACCTCCTATTGGCATAACGCTCCATATCAAACTCAATTGCAGTCTTTTAACGCCTGGTTATTGGACACGACCTGTACCTTCTGCTTCCGCATTGGTAACAAACAAAAATATGTCGCTGAGTACCTCAGAAATGTTGTGAAAATGCACAGGGATACTTAAATAGAAGTAATCTTCTATAATTAAAAAAATGTATTTTATATCGCATTAATATATTACGGTAATAGCAAAGAGACAAAATTTTCTCATCTTCGGTGCTTCGCAGATAACGCGATAAACATGCCTGATAAAAATATTTTACCACATTACATGAACACAAAACATGAACAAAAAACCGGAGGCCTAAATATCTCATCCTAAATACATCATATACATTGCCTACCTTAAACATTGCCTTTATCGCCTAAAAACGTGCCTTGCATTCCGTAAACATGTGAAAGTTTGATTTTGTACGCCATGAATTCATTTTTAATCACTGTATAACCTAGTGCTTCTGCGCGCGCTTTTCCCGCAAAATATTGTGACGCTTTAAGAGCTAACTCCTTTATTTTAAAATAATTTCTACAATTTTAAACATGCATACAGACCATCATGACATCGAAACACATTACCTAGTATTCCACAGTCGGCGAAACTTTCAATATGACCACCTTAAAAAATAATTCTGAATTTTATGCACTGCTGCGCAGCGATGCTTATCTTTTTCAAAAAGCATTTAAATTCTAGTGCTTGCGCACGAAAGAATCAGTTGACGCATTTCTTTCATCGCAACTGTATCAGTATTAAATGAACAAACGTACTCGTAGCTCCTAAACACGTACACGTGTGTGTCGCGGTCGGGCAAAAATTCGGATTTGCGAACGCATTGCGTTACATCACTGGAAAAACGTAGCTCCTAAACGCATTCACATGCGTTTCGCGGTGGGGTAAAATTTCAGATTTACAACCGCATTGCATTAATTCACTGGCTTCTGTAAGCATTGCTTCCTTCCACTCAAAACGTGCGGTCGATCTATGAGGGATCGTAGTACTCATAGCGAGTTTGTAGCTGGTTTTCTCGAAATTCTTCTGTCCTCCTCTACCTTTCATTTCAGCATTGCTTCATCATAATTCATATCGCATCATCATATCAACATCATTAATCAACACTCATCTATTGATTGATCGATTATTTCGTGCTTCCAAATGTGTCAAAGGATATGGTCATTAGTCCCCTAAGCAAAGTGCATGTTCTTATCACGGGAAGTGGCGGTGTTCTCTCCCCTCTGGATGGCACAAATCGGCGTCGACCTATATGTCGGCTTGCGGTAGTTTCCCCATCCAAATATCTCTCCCCCGGTGGGGAAACTCCTCACCGTTCCGAGCTTAGAGAGTGACCTGGCGGGAACTACCCCATTCGGGACACGTTCTAAGCTCTCGATTAGTCTCCCGGCATGCGTAGTAGTGTAGTGCATGAAAGTGTAGGTGCAAGGAATGAGAATGGGGCAAGGAAGAAGTAGGAAAGATAGCACGCCGTTCGTAACCCATTTGTTAGGGTACTGTTCCGGCATTCAGCCAGAAATTGATCTGAGAAAACATAGCCTATCATAGCAGCCTATCATAGCAATCTACCTGTCATAGAAGCCGGCCGTTAGAATTTTCCACCAGATAGCGGCTGAATTTGACCTAACTATATAGCTATTGTCGAAAATTCTGACTCCGTCGGGATTCGAATCTAGGACCTCTTGACCAGAGGCACTGTAAAGACATCAGTTGATGCCGTATACCACCTCGGCCAGCCCAACACATCTATGAAAATTAATTCCAAGTATGATCGAGAAAGCTAGGTTCTTCGAATATGGAAAAATATATTGAAATATACTTCGCCAGATAACATTGCAACGGCAGCGGTTGCACGGAGAATGACCAATGACACTTGGTAACAATTCTGGTAACAATTCTGTATCTACTAAATAGTTGCAGAAAAAAAGTAGCCCGTAATTACGTAATGAATCATAAAAATTCTACTTGTCAAATACCATTGAACCTTCAAGTATTTATTATATTTGATATTAGTTTATAGAAGTGATAATTTCATCCCTTGCGTTTAACAATAGGTTAATTTAGGATATACTTGAATAGTCGCATTTGTTCATATTTTTACAACACTGTGTCGCCACAGCGGTGTTGTTAGAGTTTCCCACAATGCGACGCCAAGTATTTCAACCGACGCTCGCGCTCCCAGCACGGAAGACCTACGTCACATTTGGCCAAGAGAAATGGTTTCAATAGTTAACAATTGAAAAACCGGAAATGTCATTTTGCGGGCTTTCCGTTTTTTAATTGTCAATTTTATCCATAATGTTGGGAAGAGGTTTCACTGATGAAGTTTCAATAGTTTTTGACAAGTAGACATTTTCTGCATTGACTGTAGAATACCTGTGAGCGCTCAAAATGGTCGGCGCTCATTGATAAACAATTTGTTGTGTTATTTAAAACCGCATCAACTACTAGGTCATTAGCGACCACTGTTGGATTTAACGTTATGGTACGAGGATGAAACGATATGGGGATGATAAGGGTGAAAGGACGAACACATACAACCATGCCCGAGGCAAGACTCGAACCCGCTACCCTTCAGTCAGAGATCATTACGGCACTACTGTCTTAAAGATCTCCGCCACGGGGCCGACAATGATGTACATTGCGTAAAGTTAGTATGTCTCAATGAAAAGTGTGTGTTTCTTGATTTTTTTTGAACAATTCTCACTCAATTTTAAAGAATGTCAGGAGGAAAGTGAAGAACAAGCGAAAAAAGTGTCCCCTTTAAAATTGATAGTCATATAGTGGATTGATTCAACCTGCTTGTGCTAATTGTCATCCAGTGTTTTACAATTTTGTAAATATTTTTGTGTGTCATGGCAATAAATAAAATTATCTGTTAGTTGCCAACTAAATCTTATTACAATTTTAATATTCACCCAAAAAGTTTGGAGTGATTTTTTTAAGTGGCAGTCGTCAAAATGACTGATGGCGTTCCTTCTAGACTAGTAAATGATACGTCATTCTAGCGTTCATAAACTCAGAGAACACAGTTCGCAATACCACCCCCTGTTCGCTTGTTCTTCACTTTCCTCCTGACATTTTTCAAAATAGAGTGACAATTGTTCAAAAAAATATCAAGACACACACGCTTTTCATTGAGACATACTAACTTTACGCAATATTTATCATTGTCGGCCCCATGGCCGAGATCGTTAAGACAGTAGTGCCGTAGTGATCGCGGACCGAGGGGTAGCGGGTTCCAGTCTCGCCTCGCCTCACATTTATGCGAGTTTCCAATGTATGCCCACCGAGATTCGCTCCTCCGCCCACTGTACCCGACCGCGACGGGATGATCCTCTTCCGCCGTAACGCCATGCGAAGCGACGCTGGCGCTCCCAGAGGGAAGGGTCGGCGACGTCCGCTGTCCGCGACGAGGCATGCCAGCGGCGCACCGACGCGAAACTCCCCCCCCCCCCAACGGGAGCACTAGCCATTGTTCTCCTCCCCCTCCCCCCAAGCACCTCTTACACGCAAGCAATGAGCATCCTCGTAAATACAGGACGAGATGTGCTACAGGAAGACTGCCCTTCATGAGGGGTTGTGGGACAGAACATGGCCATCCACAATCCATGTTGAGAATAAAAACTGAAAGGGTCTCATAAATCTGTGTTGAACGTATTTATAATCTTGGGAAAACCTTTCTGAAGGAACGTCACTAAGCGATTCTTAAAATCAAAAGTTTGATTAAATGTTTTGTCACTAATTACTGTTAATTATTATTGATCGTGCCAGAACGGATTATCCAATCCTTATCTCATGTGAGTATCCAATCCTTATCCATGTTCTTGCTCACAACCTCTTCTTAAGAAACAAACAAAAGGACGTTGTTTCGTGAACACAGCTGTAAAAGATCGAAAAATTCCTTTTTTGTGTCTGAGCCCTAAGGCGCAAAAATGACACGACGATATTACATTCATTAACGCATTGCAAATCTTAATATTAATCGCATGTTATTCCACTGTCCATAATCGAGTTTGTAAATTTGTTGCAAAGAATGCAAGCGTGACACGAATCTAAAGTGCGAAATGAGTACGTGAAATCGATTTAACGGGAGAATATATATCGGGTTATTGGTGCTCCGAGTAAAAGGCTGTACTGGTAAACGTAGACCAGTAAAAGAGTCAATAACACGCTTACTTTATTCGGGCCATATAAGCGCCTCAAATCTAATTTAAAATGTTTTGATATGGCTTGAGAAAAGGGCCTGGAATCCATCAAGTACAAAACTAAACTTTATATACAACTTAAAGCAATTCCCCCTTTGTTATAAAAGTAAGACTAATCTTCGCTCTTATTAGCATATTGTATCACTTCCACACCAATGAACCACCGGTCCACATCCATTCAATTTTACACTTCCTGGTTTTGACGATACTCGTGCATTCTAAGGAATGTGTAAGGATGAACAATGATACCATGCCAGTCATTCTGAAATTCATCAGAATTTTAAATGAAACACTTTCAGATTAATACAAAACAATTATTCAATTTGCAGAAAAGTACTAAATAGCGCTTTTTTACCTTTAGCGCTTAGCTCAATCCTATTAGCGGTACTCTTACGGCGATTAACTTGGTTCTGTTACAATTTACGCTGTGCTATTATGCCAGGAATGTACATATTTGCTTACATTCAGCCTGTGAAAGGTTCTCAATGAGGTTTGAGAGGTGCTCTGCTTTGTCATTTTCAAAAACAAACACTGTTGTTCCCCGCGTCCTTGTGTCGTTCATTCACTAAGAAAATTGTCGTCGACTAGCCGTTTTTCAACTGCACTACTCGTCATCCGTTGTGACTCGCTTGTTTACTTGTTTATCCAAGGCCTGTTATTACATTGACTTTGATTTAATACGTATGATTTATCAGGAGAAGTGGATGTAGTGAAATAACTGCAGTGGAGAACCCGTAAATTTATCAGGAAAATGATTTAATCCTTGTGACATGAAGAATGCTTTGCGTTTTGATGCTATGCTCATTTGTAGAATCGTTCTATTGAAATGTAACTTAGGAAAATAATCTTAAAGTAAGAGTTGAAAGCGCAGCGCATATCCTTTAAAATAATTCTTGAATTACAATAAATATTAATAATAATTCTTTATTTCTTTATCCGAGTATTCATATTCCATTCACTCCGTTTAAATCTTGAAATAGTGAAATATAATTACGCAAAGAAAGTACATTGAAAATCTCACCGACAGAATTTTTTAATTCAACACATAAGACAAACACAAAAACATATTATCTTCGTATTACAGGAACTGTTTAATGAGCTTTTTGAGTTTTGCAATTTTTATTTCTGTTTAATATACTTTTAAATGAAAGTAAAGATGGTAGAGTAATGTACAGTAAGGAAGAGAAACAACGAAGATTGTGGTATTTTAGAGAGAGACCTTTATTCTTTTGAAATTAGTTACTGAAAATAACTACTAGCAGCATGAGTGTAATATGAATATTTTTTATTGGTTTGTGAATGAAACTGTATTTTTGAATATAAATTTTAAATGCTCATCGGAGTGCAATTTAAACAATTATTTATTGTTCAAAGGCCTCTAATATATTAATAATATATGTTAATTCATGTATTAAATGTATAAAATTGAACATACTGGGAAACTCATTTACTAAGTTAGTATACCGGTTTTCAGTCTCCGAGATTAACATAAAACATTTTGTCGTACAAGAAATAATTTCCAACCTATTTTATGCTAAATAGCTAGCAACGAATGACGTTTCATTGCAAGATCGGAAGTGGTCTAATCATGGGTAACAGACAGAGGGATGGACGCGGGTTACACGATTACTATAAAAACATTATTTCACAACACTAAAACACTTTTATTTTATGTATTACATATTTAATTAATGTAACAAGGGGAATCCTTAATGACCATAACTAATATAAGGAAGTCATGTTAATAGGGCTTGGTCAGTAGGTGCAAAACATTTTTAGCAAGGTTTTTGGAAAATGTATTCCCATCCTCAGGGCTTGTAAACACCAGCAGCATACACACATAATTAAATAAACTGCTACATATTCTTGACTATAGGGCTGCTCACGGAACGCGAGAAACGTACACAGCTTCACCACTCAAACACAAACCATGACTACTGAGCATTCATGGTGAAGGTGTTTGTCACATCCCGTCAGGTGCCCTACAGTCTAGAATACGTAGCAGTTTATTTAATTCTGTGTGGAATTTGCTAGTGTTCGCAAGCCCTGAGGATGGGGATACATTTTCCAAAAACGTTGCTACACAACGATGTTTTAAAAATATTTTGCACTTACTGACCAAGCCCTATTAACTTGACTTCAGTTCCCATTGTAACCGACTGAAACGTAAATTGCCCAAACAATTTTTCGACCTCCTATAATCTCCTTTCAAATTTGACTTAAACGCATGAAATAGATTGTTCTTGATGCGTGAGCTGCATTTTTATAAGTACTCATTTCCATTTGTAATATTCAATTAGTTCATCTTCTGCTGCCAATGGCCCAACTGACCAAAGGCATGTAATTATTCAATAAAACGAACCTGACTTCAGTTAATTAACGAACGTATTACTAATTAATTTTCGGTTATGAATTGTTGCCGCAGGTGCTACCCGGAGTGACGGTGGTGCGCGAGAACGCCAGCGCCAGCGCAGCGTCCGGGGAGGCGCGCGGCCGCGCGCACGCCGCGCTCCTGGCGGCGCTGGCCAAGGACTACCCGCGCGACGCCGACGCGCGCGTCGACGCGTACCTGGCGCGCCGCCTGGGGCTGTTTCTGGACACGCACGCCCTCAACGTGCGTCTGCTGGACGCCGCCTCGGCCGCCGCCGCCGCCGCGCGCTCCCTCGGCGACGACTGGGACCTCGCCGCCTCCGCCGCCGGCGCCGCCGCCGCCGACTCGCAGGGCACTGGTGAGCGACTCGCCGACTAGAGTGTTGTGCATCAATCACGGTGTAAGAGATATAGGTGGGTTCACTCCCGGTCTAAAACTGAAGCTAATGTGAGGTTAGTTCTCACAGTTCTCGCTATGTAAGCGCTGCGAACGACTTGGGCATTTTTGGGACAAGATGGTGATCCATTTAATAGCTTTGTAACCTCTGGTGGAAGCCACTAAATCGCGAGATGTCATCATGAATGCCCAACTCGATCGTGCGCACCGTACGGATAATAGAGGAACTAGCCTCAAACTGGCTTCAAAAATTTTGTCCAAAAGGCGGCTAGTTGACACACCTATATATCTTACACCGTGCATCAACCGGCTATGCGACATCATACAAGTTTTGAGATAATCGTGTTCAAACGTTTTATTGCATTTTCAGCTCTAAAAACTGTAATTTAATTATTTCATTTATTGAAGCGCCAAACTACACAAACATGACTAAAATATCGGGCGCTTTCCTCCATAATGTGAAATTAAGAACAGCAGATTCCAAGATCTAGGTTTATAGCCGGTTGTTGCGAAACATAAAATCCCTGACGTGACTGATGGCGTTTACATTTTGCATTAATGATAAGGCTATTATAACAGAGTTAGCGCCAAAATTTTGCATACACTTAGAACATGCAACTGATGGCGTCCATGTCTCATTTTTTTCAAAAATGGCGCTTAGCCAGTTAATGCATAACACCGTCCAATTCGTTGCAACTCTCCATCAAAAACCGGAGATAAAACTTGGGGGTGCTACTGTAGGAGACGGTAGTGTTGTCAGGTACAGCTGTAATTTAGGTTCGCCAACTTCCACACATAAAAATCGGTTGATTCCTGAGAAATACGAAGTGTCATCTAAATCTTCAATTGTTCATAACACATTCATATAAGAAACTGCTGAAGAAAGCGCGAACATTGACACTATTTTTTGTAACATTACGCGCCTGCTTGCGTCTCGCGAACCTACGCAGCAGTCACGCACGTTTACAGTACCGTTGGCAGCAGTTCGTATGTAAGTTCCTATAAGAAGGTGCTATAAGAAGGTGCTTTCACTGTAATGGTCTCCACCACCATTATATGAGAGTTAAAAGGCCCTGTCATTGACTTTCTCTGTCCGGGCACGGCAACTGCTATGGCCAGTAGTAACTTAGGTAAAGTGCATATTACATTCCGGGAGGTGGGGAGTTTCTCACCAAGGAAGTCCGGGTTCGATTCCCGTCGATCTCATGTGAAATTTGTTCCAACAAAACGAACCTACCTGCTTCACAAGGGCTAGTCCAACCCCTGTGAAGTGCCCTAAAACCTATCCACATCCTCATTCCTCCCCAATTCTGGCCGCTGTGTAGTGACGGAGGGGCGCGCAAGAGAGAGGCGCGTGCGCGGAGATGCTACCTAGCGGTCCTCTTGACAACTAACGAGACGCGACGATGACTTCAATGACTTGTAAAAAAAAGGGAAAAAAAACGCTACAACGGGAGTTTCCGCATCGTCCTAAATGGCGGTTTGAGTGAGTGAAGTTTCCGGGCACATCAACTGCTCTGTTCATTAGTTACGTAGGTGAAGTGCATGCTTTATCCCTGTAGGCAGGTGTTCGTCTCCTAGAATGTGACATCCGGCGCCGTCCTAGACGTTGGTATGATTGATTGATGTTTCCAGGGGCACCAACTGATATTGTCGATAATTCCATAGGAAAAGCGCATTCTAAATCTCGGGATTTGGGGAAGTTCTTTGCCCGCTAAAAATTGGGACCTGCCCCTCTACACGTGCGTTTGATGTTTCCAGGCGCATTAACTGCTACGGTCATGAATCCTGTAGATGAAGAGCATCCGGGTAGTTATATCCCAGAAAGTGGTTGTGTTCCTTCCCCGCTAGAACATTAAATCAGGAACTGACCTATAAGCCGACTTGCGGATTTTCCCCTTCAATTATCTCCGCCAGCGGGTACCGTTCCCGCCGGAACAAGCTCTACGCTCCCGACTGCTCTCCAAATGGTATGGGGGACGAAATGGTATCTTACAACCTAAAATACTTTTATAGAATTGCTGACACTGTGCTACTCGTATCCAAGTTCAGGGTTCGATTTCTGATAAGGCTTCTACATTCGACCTTAGCGATTAACCTAAAACAACATTCAGCCTTCAACCTTCAACCTGTGGTTTACAACATTTCCATCCCATTTTAAGCCAAAGTTAATTTGTTGCCGAACAGTTTGTAAAAAAATTGTAATAACAGCAAATTCACGGACACATCAACAAAATTACAACGGAATTATCCAGGAGCCGTGTATCGAACAATGCCTTCTATAATGGTTTGAAATGCTTTTCTTCTGACTTGCAATTCTAACTTCTCCACTAACGTTTCACACCCAAACCAACATTCATCGTTGTTCATCTCTTGATACACACTATGTAGGTAATGAAGAACTTTTAAACCCTCTTCAAGCAATTTCACAAAAGTGAAAGCGACCTTTGTCATGAAATTAAACATGAAGTTCAAACAGGCCCATTAAACTCGACAACAAAAATACTACCGTCTCTGTGAATTATAGTCTGTGTTTCTTCATTTTCGTTCTCCGATCCTGCGGTGTCAGGAATTGATTCGTGAACGCTGGAAGATTGCGGGAAAACAGTGTTTCATAAATTCATGATACATTTTGCAGTAGTTTTACTCATGGGAGTGGTTATTTAGACACTTTTCAAAAACTATTGAGAGGCGTGGTCGGTGAGAAACACGTGGAAATGACTTGCAATAATTTCGTTTCCATTTTTTGAAAACTATGAAAAGGCCCCCAAAGGATACATGTGTACAAAAACGAAAAGATTAATTCAAAAATCCCAATGCTTTGAGTCGCAGCAGATAGATCAGGAAATGATCATTTTGGAGAATATTCTACGAATGGTTTAAGCCCTATTGTTGTTCACAAACAGACAGAGGGGTAGAAAGGCTTTTGAAAATAACCAAACACTTTTCGGGTATCAGGGGACCCTAATCGCGTATTTCCATTAAACTATCGACATTGATAATTTACTCGACATCATTTTACATCGACTCGCAGTATTATTTAACATTCCCTACACTACGTTTTACTCCGTACACGAGAAAGGAAAAGACGTTGATTTGTGAAACGATTTTTTTAATTAGCAGCAATTGAAATTTCTCAGCAAATATACATGAGCGTTTTGAACTGATATATTCAATTTAATAACTTCTCTAAAATATTCAACATAAGAAATTTAATCGTAATTTAAAGGAATATTACAAAATATTTTTGATCATTTTTCCTCAATTTCATTAATACATTTTATGAAAAAAGTCTTGAAAAATTGTCATTTATTAGTATTGTTTAGTAGTATAATGTCAAACGTTTAGTGGTTTAGTGGTTTTCATTACTTTTTCTGTAAGTAATAATTCTACTATAATTACATAATAATATTAATATTACTTATTGTTTTCATACTGGTCATCAAGAACCACAGAGCTATGAATTGGTCGGCTAATGATAGAAACGTTGGGAAAAAAGCTGAATCAGTTCAGCTTTGTATTCATGCAAATTTATTTCCTACAATTTACCTTCCTTGGCATGTTCTGATGACAAATTACCGCTACTTCTTCCTAACATTTTTTGAAATATCGTGAGAACGTCTGAATAGCCATGTTATTCAAATCATTTACAATTGTGTTTTGACAAGAAAACACTCGTAGTTATTTCAGCAAATACACCGTGCACTATTCATGAAAAACAAATGAAAAGTATAATATAATAATCTCTGACTAGCATTATATCAGCATTTTTTATCTTAATACAAGGTTTTGTAATATTATTGCACACAGACTTGTAAAGTTAAAAACACCATTCTCTTCTGTTTTGAATATCGGCATAACTGAAAGATATCTTGAGAATTAATAGCACGTTTATTTAGGAAAATATAAATATTTTCTGCACGCATGTTTGAAATATTTTCAGTTTTAGAGATATGGCAAGACCAACGTACACTTTGAACATTTTATTTGAATTCTGTGCATCAAGAAAATTATGAGTTTGGATTTTGAGGCAAACGACATCTTTCTGTGAATTAACGCCTTTTGAATACCCGTCGCCTTTTGAATGAACATGAATTGTTATAAGATTTTACTTTTAAAATAATTGCAAGGTAAAGAATTGTGTTCTTAAGAATTAATAAAAATAAACCATAAAAATATTTAATTCAAATAACTAAAGACAAGAATCTCCTGACCAGTAGAAATATATTAAAAATAACAATAAAGAGGTGCTGTAAAATGGCACAGACTTTCTCGTAGTAGAATTTTCAAATTTTGTCGGTTTGTTGCTGGCATTACGGTCTTGCCCCATCTTCTTGGCAGTTGCCGTCTATCACCGCCCAAAGTACATTATTTTGAAATTTTCTCAATTTTTCGCTTTCTCAATACTAGAACCGAAATATTACCTTAAAAATATTAAAGAAAAGTAAAACCTCGTCCTAAATAGGAATTTTCATTGAAAAATTTGGAACCGCTTTTAAGCAAATGGTGTTTAAGTGTTACTGTTAATGCGAAATTTGAAGCTCTTTTTCACAGAAAATTTGTAGTTTTCGAAAAACTTAATTTAAAGTAATTTAAAGCATTTTAACTCGCAAATGCAAAGGTGTTCACAAATTGCTGGAACTGTGCATATTAAGGAAATAAGAGATATTAAAAAAAAACATTTGCGTATTTTTTTAAAAAACAAAAAATATTCCAATATGAACTTTACGTCGTATTAAAGAGTTCAATTAGCACTATCCGTTGGAATAGTTTAAAGAAAAAATCAGGCGACTTTTTTAACAAACGGCGTTTGAGCGTTTCTGAAAATGCGGAATATTCAGCTCCTTTTGACAGAAAATTGTTGAGTATTCGAGAAACATTATATGATATTGTTTTAAGCACTTATAATCATAAATAAAATAATGTGAACAAACCGCCGCTAATGTAAATATTAAAGATGTGAGAAACAAGTTAAAAAATTACATTTTGTAAGTTTCGAAAAACAAAAGAATAGAGTTATATGGTGTTTATGTCATCTTATAAAGAGCATTTAGCACTATCCCTACCAAAATTTTAAAGAAGAAATTGGGAGACGTTTCAGAGAACAGCTTTTTTTTGTAATTTTTTAATAATGTATAGTATATTTCACTTAATATTGCGCAAAATCTACTAAAATTTTGAGACAAAATGTGCTTGACCATAATAGAAAAATGCCGTATGTCATTTTGTTCTTGCGGGAGCATTTTCCAGATTTCAGGAAATGCCGATTTCGGCTATCCGCTTAGGGTACCCACTATGCCCCTCATGGGTACACTTATTAATCTTTTACTCTAGACACACTCGCAGGCACCGTGATCTGTGATCTGCAGACTCACAAGCCCTTCCGCGACAACATACGCACATGAAAGACAAGGGACAACCAACAATGCCAACGGAGCAACTCCAATCCGCGATCTTTCCGACCGAGGCGCTGAGTCGGCACTCGCTCCGGCCACCTCGGCCATCCAGGTCGGCGCATGCGATCTGTCGTCATGTTAAAATACAGGGCCTTCACCTTGTATTGATCGTCTGGTTTCCAAGAACCAAGGGAAACTACCGACCAAAGCAGACGACCGATGGAATTCTTCCCCGGACAGGGGTTGAATTTAACCTAACTCTCTAGCTAATGTTGAACATCCACCACTGTGAGGACTTGAATCCTAGAATCTCCCAACCTTAAACCGGGCGAGGTAGGTCAGAGTATCAACTGATGTCTCTGCAGTGCCTCTGAGCGGGAAGTCCTACGTTAGAGTCCCGACGGCGCGGCAGGATTTTCGACCCTAGCTTATCAGCTACGTCAAATTCAGTCCCTGTCTGGAGGAGAATTCTAGCGGCAGGATGCTCTGATCAGTAGTTTTCCGTGGTTTCTCCGATCAACACCCGGCGAACGCCGGAGCAGTACCTAACAAACCGGCCAAGAACCGCGCGCGGTCTTTCCTTCCTCTTCCTTGTCATATCCTCACCTCTTACACACCTACTTACACTAACATGCACTACACTGCCACATATGCCGGGAGTCCGGTCCCGACTGGGGCAGTGCCCCGCTGGTGGGAGACACCTAGTTGGGGAACCCCCCCTTTACGACGGTAGGTCGGCGCCGGATCTCGCCATCCAGCGGGGGAAGATCACTGCCACCTTCCGATGAAATAAAGATGCACTACACTTACAGGACTAATTACCTCACTAGTTGACGCGCCCGAAATTATCCAAATCAGTCAACCCAACTTGAGACACTGCAGTAGCAACAGATGCCCTGAGATCACCCTTGATGCGCAGACGCTGCTAAACACTATACATCCGACGCAAATTCTACGCAAATATCCGTTTTTGAAACGCGTTCCCCAAAGACGGATAAGTACCATCACTGGTTGTTACGCGACGAAACATAATTTTATAGAAACTACTGAAAAGCTGGAAAACATGATGGAGTGTTGGAATGAACTGTCGATTTCTGCTGGCAGATGGAGATAAGATTTAGAAATTCTTGCCCGAGCAAGCGACGTGTTTGACGGGGTAAGAGTAAGAACACATTCTCCCGACTCTCGCCATCCGCTTGGACGACTGACCATGACGGCAAACCCGGTGAAAGCTTTTTATCGCTAATAAATAAGAATTGTTGGCAATGACGTCCACTCGTTCATCCGATTTTATGACGAAAAAGTAGGGAGCATAGCTCTTTTAGGTGTGTTTAGGTTGTAATAAAAAAATAATTATCAAGACAGCTTCTGGATCTGGGTTAGCCGCTGAGGTTGCAATTTAGGAATGTGTCGGCGACTCCTGTTCGACGACCTGTGGCATTATGAGCCTCATAAAAGTCTCTCAGAAGGAAGTGGCAATGACCACGAACTTCGAGATCTCTCGGTCGAGTGCGTTCAGATAACGACCGACTGGGTGGAAGGAGATCTTTTCAATGACTTTACTTGGCTACACGGAGTCTTGTGCCTTGTGCCTTGTGCACTTTAGCAGTGCTACCATTTTGCTCATATCAGAGGTTTTGGGGTTAACAGCAAATTTACATTTCAGACGCCGTTCATCCCGTTACATGAAAAACACAAGTGGAGGAGTGATACACGAAAATAAATTGCAAAATAATTGAACGATTGTCTCTGGTTTTTGATGTATGGCAAGATCATGTGTATTTTCAACACTTGCGATCCTCCTGTTGAAGTAGTAGTTCAACATTCACTACGTTGTTCTGAATGTACAACATTGTTCTTTATCAAGAGATACTAAAATATTTTGCATTACATCAAGAAATATTGAAATAATATTGAGATATTAATGGATCAGCCTGGCTGTATAAAACGTCACAATTTCCATTAATCAATTACGCAAGGTGACGCTATGGTCAATCGTTGACCACTGACATTGACATGCGACTGTTATATTTGAAAGGCTGAGGAAAACAAGGGGCTATCCCACACTGACATAGTTCTAAGATAATGAAGGTTTACCTGAACTCCCTCATATCCCAATACATTTTGAAACTTTTAAACACAGTACATTTGCATACACGTCCATACTGGATTTAAATAATATATTTTACTAAAATAATAATATTTGAAGTTTTGTATAATGCTAATAACTCAATTTTACAAAAAATGTGGGATAGCTCCTAGTTCTACTGAGCCCTTCATTTCATTATGTCCCTTCACAAAAATTACTTTATCTGCGAGAATCGAAGAGCCGAACGCACCTTCCGTAGAGATTTCCTTTTTTCTTGCCATCATTTCTCATCAACCACATCGCCTCTGTACATCACACTCCGTCATCTTATCGTCTTCTCTCGTCCGTTTTCATCACAACAACTTTTCTGTTAACTCACCGTCCCTACTTCACCTTCTTCATAGTGTCTGTAAAGTCACTCGATCGCTTTGTGGCATGCACAGACACTCAACAAGCGATAACCATCACGATCCGATTGAGTAGCCTCAACAAAACAATAGTACTTTCATCATGAAATCGTATAGCTCCTTTTGGAAAGAACTTTTGTATTCTAGTTCCGACTCAACCGGTTCTTCAGGAATGTTAATCCAATTTGGTCAGTGGATTTACAGTTAATTTCCCTCTTCACTGCAGCCTGTCTTACTCGCGGAATTCCGGGCAGTGAAGCTTCTCATCTAGCATCCTTTCGCTCTCTCCTCTTCCACGCAGTTAACGTGTACTTGTGGGTGATTTGATCTGTTGATTGGGGAGCAGTAGTAACCAATACATATCAATCGGGTATTTTGTGTTATTTGCCTTGATCCATTACGGAAATACTGAAATAGCCCCACGTTTAGCTTCTGGTCGTAAATATAGCTCCAGAATGCACAAGTTTTGTTGAGCATTCCTTCTTGTGGTTGAAGTGGTGCCAGAGGACGTGAATTGCTGTTCTATGAAATATAATTGAGGCATCCAGTGAGACAGGGAGCTAACCCACGAAATTCAAAATATCGATTTATAAACCTGATCGATTGTGAACACATTGAATATGTCAATAAATCGATGTTTTGAATTTTGTGGGTTAGCTCCCTCTCTCACTGGATGCCACAATTAGTATTTCGTTTACAAGTTCCAATAAGTTTTTTGTTATTTCGGTGCAAAGATTTATAACTTTCCAATGTTGCCAATCACTTTTGTGGCTACAGTTATTCATATTTCAAATATAAATATAAAAAAAAGAATAGTATTGGAATTTTGGAACTCAAGAAAACTTGTGTGATTATACTTCTCTCTCTACAGACCACATGTTTTTTAAAAAATGTTTCTGACTATTGATAAACAGAATAAATCAAAAACCGCGTATCTTCAATTGAAGTGAAGGGGGATGCCAACATGAGAAGCCTAGATCTTCAAGACGGATATGCCTCTGACGTTTCGGTTCGAAAGGTGGAGAGTTCGAATATCGTTTTCGGTATGGATGTTGAAATGGGTTGTAGTATAGCGAAACCCGGACAACCATCATATACCCCCTTTTTTCAACGTCTGATCAGTCGTTGTGGTGAAAAGACTTGAGACCAAGTCTTGAGACAAATACAAATGATTGCGAGTGCTGTAGGATTAAATATCATGAATGCGAGTTGTGTCTTGCCACAAGATGTAAATTCTTAACAAGCAATATGTCAAACAATATCGTATCAGTAAAATATAAATGTATTTTTTTTAAATTAGATCTTCAAAAAGAGTACGTTGTATAAAACAGCGTTTCATCTAAGAATTGTCTAAAATGTTGTACGAGTAACATGTTTGATTTTAAGGATAACGCAATTCTAACATTGTCTGTACTTCGCCAAAAGATTGGGTTAGAACTTTTTACAATGCGCAACAATAGTTTTTCCAGAGAAAAGGGTATGTTTATAGTATAAACGTGAAGTCCTAAACTGTAAACAAACCGATGAAACTACTGTCATCAGTAATGAGTTGAGTTAAAAGTAGTGTACTGAAATTTAGGAAAATGTGACTTAAACACTTATTCACTGAGCATACAGATATAATAAGGAGAAAATAATGTCATTTGGTCAAATTATTTCGCTCGACAGCGCTTTGCCACACACTGCACGCAAGTGGATTGCGTCTCTGATTCAAAATCAAAGCTCTTAACGTTTACCTACCGATTTCTCATTATTTTCACTGTCACCACTAAATACCTGATGGTTGAAATGGAATATTCTAATAACTACAAACCATATGATTGCTTTCTAGTTTATTGTTTGGAGGAAAACTGACTTGAAGGGATTCAATCCGCGACGTGTGTTCTGAAGGAATACATATATTTGGTGTCAATCTTACGAACAAGGATAACATTCAAAAGATTTTTTAAAAAAATGAATGTGTTGTGAAGTAATGATATGTTCATTATCTATTGAGATTGTTTTGTTCGTAAATAATCTTTCATGTTCTATCCATTCATTACGTTTGATAATTCTTTTAACGAATAAAGAATGAAAATATCTCTGTTCGTGCAGAACTAAGAAACTGGAACAGGAAAGATGACTTGCGTTCGAAAAACGGACATTCATCGCAGTTCACTTGCCGGAGCTAACTTCGCCTTCGTCCACCGGGAGCGCCGCGATCGCTCGCAGCGGAGGAGTAAAAGTAGCGCGGCGCCTCTCACATCGCGGGCGCGGTCGATTGTCTTGTCGTCGATAACGCGATCGATCCCGTTACCTCGCCCATCGCTCTCGTCCGAGTTCGTAATGAGACTTCCTCGTCGGAGTTGATGATACACATCGTGCGTTGGGGAACTACAAAACTTTGATGCTATCGTGTGTTTTGCTATTATGCACACCTTTCGCGGAGAAGGTTTTTCGCTGGTCCAGCTGCAATATTTGGCCTTGATACGTGATGACGTACGAGTATATTTTCAGAGGAATGTCAACAGCATATAATAATGGCTGTAACATTTTTTGTAGTTATTTATTCGGGGTTCAAATACCTCACCGATTGCCAAGACCATTGCAAATATTACGCAAGTTCTTTGTTCAGTGCATTATAATGCATTTGTGTTATAATGTGTGTTATAATGCATTATACGAAGACTAGTTTATACGATAATAAAAAGTGATTTTGATTTCGTCGCTGTTTCTTAGTATAGGAATATCATATTATGCTAAAAATATCCACTGTTCCTGGAACAATTAGGATAGCAATCAGGCAAGCTATAATCTCTGCTGGGGACTATCTGATCTTTGCTTCCCTCGGGATAGAGATCTAAACGTTTAACGTGGGCAATATGATACTCCTACTTGGTTACTATAAGAGAACGTGCGTAGACAATAGCATCATATAAACGCCATAAGATAATGTGTTGTTTGATTCTTTTGTAATGTGTTCTTTGTCTCTTCAACGCGGTGAATCTCTTGGTCAAAGACGTTTGGGCCGATTTCATTGTATACACGTGATGACAAAAGATAATAGACAATGGAAGTTTCTTAATTGTCCGATTAATATCCACAAACACAACTCATTCTCAAATGATGACCACTCATTAGTTAAAGGAAGGTTGCCCACTATGTATTTCTCATTCAGCTCTCCTCTTTATCAGGTGCTCAAGTTTACTATAGAAAATATTAGAATTTCGCAGAATACAGTTCTATACGCAGCATATTATTACTACAACAATATGCCTCAGGATCATGGATAATAAGAAGTGTACAATTACAAACGACCTCGAAAGCGCACATGTCAAATTGGACGGTCTTTGAAAAAAAACATTGAGTGTACACGCTTGTTAGGTACTCAATCACTAAAGGGCTAAAGCAAATGACATTTATCACGACTGTGATCACTTAGGGACACATTCATTTCCTTTCAAACACTTATTACTTAAGAATTCCCTAAATCAACCGTGGATTTGCCTCGTGGTCTCTCAGGCCGCAAAGAGATTCAGAGAAAAGTGTCTCCCTTTTGTGGAATTGTCTCATTGCCCTGGCGGCCTGCAGCAATATGATCGGCCTCGAACAAAGGCTGAGGAAGTCATAAGAGGTTCCGTCACTGAACGGTGCAGTGAATTCGCTCGCAGTTCGAGCACCAAAGACGACGGTCGAAGGCGGAGGTGACAAAGGCGAGAATGGGGGTGAGCCAAGCAGGAAAGGGGGGAAATAGAAGAAACGGGGATGGGAGAGTGGTAGTGGAGGTGGTGGGGCGGGTACGGCTGGAAGCGCGGAAGATGGAAGTAGGGAGAGGCATATGAGAGCGAAACTGAGGTGAGCGGAACTGAGACGGAGTTGGGGAAGAGGAGGAAGTGCAGATGGTGGATACGTGGAAGCGAAGGAGAAGAATGGATAGAGGAACACTAGAAAATTTGGAAGAGATGGAAGTAGTATATGTATAGGTATCAGCATATATAGCAGTATATCACTTCCTCTGTTACATATCCACCATCCGCACTTCCTCCTCCTCCTCTTTTTTCCCTTCTCCGTCTTAGTCCCTGCTCCCGGTTCCGCTCTTGTCCTCGCTTCTTATCTCTACCTACTACCATTTCTCCCCACTCCTACCTTCCCCACTTCCATGCGTCCCTGCTCCCAGCTAACTCCGCTTCCACTCCCCTCTTCCCCCGTTCCTCCCCCCGCCCACATGCCTATCCTCCCTCTCCACCACACCCAACTTCTTCCGCTTCCTTCTTTTCTCTTTTCTGTGTCCTTCACCACCATCCTCGCCTTTGTCAGCTCCCATAGAACTTCGTATAGGTATCAGGTCGAAGCGTTGATAGTTGAAGCAGTAGCAGTCCCACTCCCGTTGCATCCGTCACTGCTCCCGCTGCGTTGGGAGTCGGGCAGCGTCACGGGCGGTGGCCCCCGCCCCGCCTTTTCTTCTCGCGAGGCGCAAAGAAGTGCGGAGAAAGGTGCGACCCCGCTGCGTGGGTGAGCGTGTCTCCGGATCGAGTTCAGACGACCTGCGATAGCCTCGTTGGAGTGGAAGAAAAACCGATTGTGCGGCGAAGGTGATTATCGTGACATATTTTCGGAGTTCAATGTAACAGATGGAACGCATTGAAAGGAGACCTCAATTCAGTGAAACGTTCTGTGGACACCCTTTGCACCTGGTTCATCTGTGTGAACATATGGCATGCAAGGCAATGTATTTATAGGTAATTGTTTTTCTAATTCGAGTAATCATCAACAATTTTGTCTTTATTGTGTCACAACATCGCAAAAATTATCATTCTCAAAAAACACTTTTCTTCAATGTAATCGTCAGGAATGTAAAAGTAGTTTATTGATAGTGAAGACATTCGCTGCAAGTGCTTCAATTATCAACGCTTCAACCACTTACCGGTACTACCTCAACCAACTCCAACTACTCCAGCGCTTCTCTCTACACTAGTCCCTCGCCAATTCCTCTGTTACATATCCACCATCTGCACTTCCTCGTCCTCCTCTTTTTTCCCTTCTCCGTCTCAGACCCTGCTCCGGGTTCCGCTCTTGTTCTCACTTCTTATCTCTACCTGCTACCATTTCTCTCCTCTCCTACCTTCCCCACTTCCATGCGTCTCTGCTCCCAGCCTACTCCACTTCCACTCCCCCTTCCCCCGTTCCTCCCCCCCCCACATGCCTATCCTTCCTCTCCATCACACCCAACTTCTCCCGCTTCCTTCTTTTCTCTTTTCTGTGTCCTTCATCACTATTCTCGCCTTTGTCAGCTCCCATCGAACTTCGTCTTTGGAGTTCGAGCTGCGACCGCATTTACTGCACCGTTCGGTGACGGAACTCTGTCCTGGCGCTTCTTATGACTCCCTCAGCCTTTGTTTGAGGCCCATCTCACTGCTGCAGGTCGCGAGCGCGCCGATGCAGATTCCAAATTCCCTCCTCAAAGCCTTCATATTTTCTCAATCCCGATCTTGGTCACATTTCCGATTGGAGTGGATAAGGCTTTGAACAGTTGTAATTTTCAACAATTGTTTTGTGATTGTGCTCAATACTTTACTACACATATTGATCGCATCACATTCAAAGATATATCCGCTACGATTTTTTTTTCAAGCTAAAAAGCAAAACAAGTATTTTATATAGTCTCTCGACGAGTTCATATTGTATTTTTAATGTTCTTTACTTTGTAACAAAGTGATCAATTTTATTTACATGGTCTTTTATTCAGCGTTCATCAGGATTTCATGTTTATCAATTGACATAAATTCTATATTTTATTGGTCATGTGAACATAAGGATATGTATTGTACATTTAATTGATCATTATGAACAAAGTAAATTTTGTATTAAAATTAAATGCACTTAATAGTATGGCAATATTATTCACAAGGTCCCATTCAAAGAAACATTACCGCAAGAAAGAGTTCACATACAAACATACAAGTTTGTAGACAGATTATAATACAATTATATTAAAGTACATGAACATTGATACTACCATCGAACACAAAGAATAACTTAAAAGTTTAAGTTTTTAATGTTTTCATTTGTTGTTTTTTTCAGGGGAAAAAAGCTACAATTTAAAAAAATCACAAAAATTAAAGTACGGTCGATTTGTGTTATCTTGCTTCAATAGTATTGATGCCGTGAAAACTTCATTTTATATTATCTGTCAATTCTAATTTGTTATTAAATGTATGGGCTACCATTGAGTTCGAGACATGAAATCTCCAATTATAAGATAAAATTCAGCTTTTAGTGCTGTTTTCAATGCCCGTTTGAAAATTTTCTTTCCAAATCATGTGTATGTATCTCAGAGCCTCAATGTCCTGTATTGAAAGTGTTGACCGTCGAATAGAAAAAATGTGCACGCCTATAGACCAAAGCAAGGGCTAGTACTCATAATTTTATTTCCAGGGCAGATTTCCTTGCATTATTTTAAATTTATTTATTTAAAGTTGCTTCATAACATCTAGGTCAGCGATCCTTATCATTATACAATTGTATGCACAAACATAATAGTTACAATTTTAGTTATGTTTAATCTAGCTAAGGTATTGCAATATCCATAATTACATAAGGCTGTTCAGTTTTGTCATTTCCAAAAGTTTTACTATTTTGGCACACCCGTTTTTAGAACTAGTGATTTCAGAGTTCCTTCCATTTTCAGATATTTTCTTATATTTTCTGTAGCAGGGCATTCAAGATTGAGATATTTTGTTTACAGAATTTGAGCTCTGTCTGTATCGGGCGCCGGAAATGCCCCTGATTGCATGATCTAACGCGAGCGTCGTGTGTTTCCACAGGGCGAGGCAAGGACAAGAAGGGGGGCTACGGGCAGCTGATGGCGATGGGCATGATGATGAAGGGCATGATGGGCGCCATGGCCATGGCGGGCGTGGCGGCCATCGCGGGCAAGGCGCTCATCGTGGGGCTGATGGCGCTCACCCTGGCGGCCATCGCCGGCCTCAAGAGCCTGGCGGGCGGCGGCGGCGGCAAGGCCGTCACCTACGAGATCGTCAGCAAGCCCGTCTACTCGCACGAGCACTCGCATTCGCACGAGGTGCAGCACGGGCACGGTGGCGGCGGCGGAGGGTACGGCCACTCGTCCTACGGCCGCAGCTTCGACGAGGCCGTGGCCTCGGCGGCGGCGGCCGGCGGCGGCGACCCGTCGGCGCTCGAGGGCGGCAGGTCCGCCAGGGCCATGGGCGACGCCCACGACTTGGCCTACAGCGCGTACCTGCAGGCGCCGCAGCGACCTACCGCCCACCCCGCGCCCTAACACGCCCCGACCTCCTACCCCGCGTCCTAACACGCCCCGACCTCCTACCCCGCACCCTAACACAGCCTATCTGGACGTACTGCTCGGGATGGAACGATTTTTGACGGTAACGCGAGCGACTTCACTGGGCGGGGCTACGTACCCTCTCAAGACTTGTCGGATCATCTGATGAGAAAGACGTTCACATCGACGACAATTACTTTCAAGCTAACACACGCGATTTCCAGAGTGCGGGGATCCCGTACTCTCTTAGGACTTGTGGGATCGATCATCTGATGGGAAAGATACTCACTTCGAGAATTACTTTGAAGCTGAAACACTTCATTTTCAAGTGCGAGATCCTCATTCCATGCTGTTGGCACACCTAATTATCAATATATTCATTTTAGGCAATTATTTCTGTGCCAATACGCTCGATGATTGTGTTCGTTATCTTGCGTGGCCAACGCTTTTTATAAGAATAACTCCAACTTTCCAAAATTATTTCAAAATTAACGAGGTCTATTGCAGAGTGCCATAACCTCAACCTCAAGACCTGAGTGATCATCAACACCGTCCCTTAACATCGTCTTTTACCACCACTCAGGATTATTAGATGAGGAAATAGCTACTTTACACGATTTTTCCATCCTAACATCAATTTTTGAGTGCAAGTGTCCCCCAAGATCCTCTGATTCTCAGATGAGAAAGGTTCTTTCATCTGCTGATTCTGAGCTAAAATCCTCGATTTCCATGCAAATGGATTGAAATCATTATCCTGCTGGTAGCATTCGGTGAAAACTTCACCCGACTCGTGACAGTAGAGAACTACCCGAAATTTGAACGCGATCCCTTTAATTCGTGTCGGGGGACATGTTGGACACGCACATGACCCCTATTTGGTTCTTCTGGAGACAAATGTCAAGCCTCATTATAAAGTGTTTAAACAACTGGCAAAAAGTAATTTATCATCATGGAGAGTGTAGTTCCTATTAGATGGTCTTGTATTGATGAAATGACAGTGTAGAAAATAAATAATGTGACTTACTGAAGTCGTTACTACTACATGCATACTCTTCTATTTAGGTCACGACTGTAAATATGACATTGAACTGTGACGATAAAATACATTACTTAAAAACATTATTAGGACTGTAGAGATTTCTGACGATATATTTATCTGATCTATAAGAAACAGGGCTAATATCTCAGTCCTTATTATCATGTTTAACAATTAACTTTTTTCTAGTCTACGTAGTAAAATACTAAAGGAGTCTGTACCTTATCGTTATTTCTATTTTGCTTTCTACCAAGCTTTTCAATGCTTATACTAATTGTCTATGAATTCCACATTCCAACTTTGACTAATATTCATGTGTTGCCTCTGTTACACATACTGTTCCATGGAAACACAGCTTTCCTCACATAAAATGACCAACAAAGATTAACAGTACTACTTATTACACTATTTCATTCAGAAATATCACCTCTTTTTACAATCCATTCTTTCAGACATAACTTATATGACTCGACATTAATAAAATCAATAATACTAACGTAATACATTACGCTCAAGACGTGACAGCTCACCATCGCCTCTTTTACCGACAAACACCACTGAGGCACAATGACATTTACAACAGACGACATATGACCATGTGATCCCTTATATTAAAATATGAAATAAAATAATGTAGTGGATTCTAACAGTTCCAATATTACATGATAAGAATCTTTGCAATGTTATTTATAACCTCGAGTATTTCATCATTGATAGGTTATCTTATACTCCCTATTCATTGATCGCATCAATATTTTCTGCGGATCAAAGTAGCAGTATTTGTTAAGGAAACAATTATTTATATACTCGTATTTATAAGAATGCGTTTACTATCAGTATTACATAGATGTATTGACATTACTTGAGTGTGCAACTCGCAAAGACTGGAAAATACTGACCTCTGTTACCGCGATATTGAAGGAAGAAGTAACTATGTTACCATACGTCACAATTATATACGACATTAACATTACGCTCGCACTCCCAAATACAACACAAACCGTTACATTACACTACAATGATGAGGAAAATTACATTGACAAGTACTTTAAATATGACACAACGACATTTCAAGTGACTTATTTACTACGACGAACTAATCATCTTGTAGCCAAAGACAATAAATTATCTAATTTATATTAATTTGAAACTATTTATGTACTTAGCCTATTTATAAGTTTATACCTAGATAAATTGTTAAAACTTTACTTTATTTATTTGTTTTGATAATAAATATTCTATATTCTTTCTTAAAAGCATTTATTTCATAAAATTCTCTCCTTAATTGTTTATTTATTCCATGTTCCTCTTGTCTTACTTGGCCAAAAAATTCACATCAGAATTTTAAACTTAATTTAAGTGAACTGACATATATTCAATGACCAATTGGAGTAAACTTTGTCATGAAATCACAATCAACATGAAATCATGAAATCACAATCAATTGAATTATGCCTACATTGTTTATCCTAGTTTAACCTAAAGAATAGCGCTGAACTGTCGAATAAATATTTAATTTCCTAATAGATAACGTTAAAATGTACTTTTTTAATCTCTTCTCTTTAAATTATGATTTTTAGACATTTTTCTCGTCCGTAAAGTAATTATTTGCCGTCCTGGGTATGCGAGGTCGCTAAGGCTGTATTGTCGTAGCGCCTCGGCTCAAAGGGTCGTGGGTTCGAATCCCGCCTCGACATGGATGTTTGGGTGTGCTCGTGTTGTCCTTACGTGTCGGTTCACCATACAGTTATCCCAAAGTAAACAATCAAAGTGGTATGTGCTATTTGACTTAGTAGTTAAAAAGCGATCTTAAAAAATTAACGTCTTTCAAGTAGAACTGGCATACAGGGTGAAAATGAACGAAACAGAATGGGTTGGAAATTATAGGTTTTTCAACCTAAACCGGCAAAAATTTATTGATCGAGGCTAGTTAAGATCAGTTTTGAAAAAACTAAATTCATTTGAAGAATAAAACCATAGTTTTTCTCTATCAAGTGCGTTCTAAACTGTTTCAATAAAGTTAATTTTAAAATAAATATATTAAGTATGTTTTCCTACACTTTACGACTTTTCGCTATTTCTTTGATATTAGCTGCTCATCGATCTTGCCACCGAGCTTTGATGTGGTCAAATTTAAATATGGCCTGCCTATTTTCAACACTGTTACTAACAACTCAAATTATACTGACAAAACCAGTCATGATATTTTGCCGAAAACCTACAGCTATTGAAACTTCGGACATTTAAAATATTAAATTAAAAATATAAAACAGAAGAATGTGCCACACATTTTTATGTTCAGCTGGGCTGGGCTTTTTAAGGCGTGGTAAATTACACTTCTGAAAACTTTATTTAACGAAATCAATACGTACATAATATTTTATTCTATATGTTTTATTTTGACTGAAGTGGAAGAGTATGTTACAGCAGTAGCAGCCTCGAGGGAGAACAATGGCTGCTAGCTCCAATCTGGTGTTTCCTCCTAGGTGGAAGAGTACGTTCTTGACCTATACGACCTAATATTTTCAAACTCTGTAGGACAGGGTTGGCCGCACTGTACCCTAAGAGTTGAAGGATGCACGGGCGACCTTTTGGGTCGGCAGAACGATATCAAATGAACTTGGTTTATTCGGTCGAATGGAGCCATTTAATAAGAAATAGGCAAACTTGTATGATTAGCCTGTGAACGCAAAATATTGTGGAAGATTTCGAATTCAATTTTGCAAAAATATGTACGTTTCTGAAGAAACTGCTTGTTGTTAATTTCTCCCAAACAAAAACCCAATCAAGTTAATGCAATAGGAATGTATTGTGGATGTATTTCTTTCATTATTAATTGAATCTTCAGGTACAGTAGTTGATTGCTTACTATTACATCCCAAACCATGTATTTTCATTTCATAATATCTCTAAAATATTTAAAAAAGACTTTCTCGGAATAGTAGACAAACAGTTGGAGAATCTTAAATACTTTTTGAATCCTTCTAGCACATATGAAGTTTAACTGTCGCAATTTCTCGAATTTTTGTCAATGTTTTTGAAAACATTTAAAGGAGAAATTTAATGTTCATATCTTTTTCTACGTTTGTAAAATTTGATTTGTATAAGTCCTCTAAAAACTTATGGTACTTCTTCTATTCTATTATTTATTTCCACAATCCATCATCTGACACGAATTTATTTTTATTTTCATTAAAGTTGGTAGCAAAATTAACAAAATAAGAGTACATTTAATTCGAAAACATACCTGTTAAATGCTGCTT
Organism: Acheta domesticus; assembly: GCA_031308135.1. NCBI lineage: Eukaryota > Metazoa > Arthropoda > Insecta > Orthoptera > Gryllidae > Acheta > Acheta domesticus. The sequence continues at coordinate 64,802,226 of JAHLJT010009419.1, read as the reverse complement.
CATCAGAATTCATGGAGATAGTTTAGGGCAAGATCTGTGAGGCTTGTCACTTCCACTGTCCACTGCATTCTAAGGTGACTATCCACCGAAGAGATAAGAGAGAACTGGCATGACGTTTACACTTGGGCGACTAGAGTGAGCCTGTAAGAACTCTTGATTCGCGCTATCTACCGGCAGTTCAAGACCTTATTCCTTGTAAATCAAGCAAAAATAATATTGTGCCAATTTCTACGAGTAAAACTAAATTTCTCGATGACATACACTGGGTGTAAGAGCTCTTGAATGGCTCGACTCGGATACCATACGTTTTATAATGTGAAATGTATTAATACGAATGCCTAAGAGAATACTTTTAATGAATAATTGTATTAATTGTCATTAATTATTATTGACCCATAATTTTTTTTAAGAAATATACTTATATTGAGTCGCATCAACAATAAAGTTATTAGCGATAAAGTTATTTTATTTTCATAAAATTCGCGACATATCGCGGATTATCAGTTATAGTGTACGAAGTGATGTAGACTTTTTTATTCTTCAAGTTAATAACAGCAGTTATCCTTCTACTTCCATTGTCAGTGACTTGAAATTCTAGTTCAGATTTGGAATTCATGCAAGAGATTTTTCCTTGATGCGTTAATTTAAAAAATGAGACGAATTGGTAGATTACAAAATCTATTAATTACAGAAACCGTTATGTACAGAAACTGTTAAATAAATTTGATAATTTTATCATATAGCGCAACAAATTATTTAAACTACAAACTCGTTCTCTTCTTTTATATCCGTTGTTCATCCTTAGGATCAGGGCGTGGCCAAGTTGGTGCAACCGGTGCAATGCATTAATCCCCCAATGTAAGGGAAACTTAATAAGGACCGCCGCGGACGGTGTAGTCAAAGATTAAAACATACTGTACTTCATGCTTAGTTTCTCTATTCCCTCCGCCATATTATTAATGTAAACCAATTAATTAAAAGTTAAATTTCATTTAGCTCTTAATTTTACGTTCATTGCAGAAAGGTGCCCCATTTCGACTTTTTGTACAGGGGCATTCCAGAACTTAGTTACGCAACTGATTGGTATGTTAAGAAAAGTGACAAAATTGTAACGACATTTTAACAACGATATTGTACTGCGGAGAAGAGGAGAGAATTTATAATGTATTATCTGTTTTGTGGCAAGAAAATATTCTCTGCAATTCTTACTGGAGAAATGTTTTGGAAATTTATATGTTTTAAAAATTTATCAATTTTTGTAACAATTCAATTACTACGAAAGTGCGCAAAAAAACTCAGGTTTTCAGAAGAGGAAACTTCTTCAATTATTGCAAAGCGCGAAAATCTATACGACATACATGTTCAATTCTTTGTTTTATATTTATGTGTGCTGCATATTGTAGATGGTAAAGTAAGGGAGACGATGGAGCCAACAATTCTTTTCAGAAGGGTCAATGAACGAAAATGGAAGAGTGTTCCTGCTTCAAATGAGTAAGTACTTCTATACTACACTCCATCTTCGAAATGCTAAACTGTAAACTGGGCACTACACCGTTAGTGCCCGTGCAGTCCATGAATATCAACATAATTTAGCAGAAACTTTCCTAACAAACAGAAAGACTTAGATCCCTGAAAACAATTGCACGAAGTATCAATATATCAAGTGTCAAATATTCCCCTCGCAAATTCAGCTCATGGTCCCGCAATTCTTAAGTGAATAAATTAAACTGGAAGTACAGAAATTAGTTTTATATTACCAAATATTTTCCTAAATTTTACGGCGGTATAGTGTGGAGAGGTAGGGACTGAAACTGAAAATTCTGAATAGCTAGAGTTTCTAGGAGGGCCTAACTAAAAATATGGAAGGACACAAGACGATGCAAAACCTATAAATTACTTGGTTCATTCAATATTTAAACAGACAAATATTTGTATAAAAGAAAACACGGGCAATTGTTGTAAGTAATGGTTGGCATCCTTACGAAGAATGGTATTTAGCTGTTCGATCAACGTTTACACTAACCTAACCTCTAAAGTTCTAGTTACGATGGCGTGTCTCAAACTTTTGAAGATGGATGTGTGATCCGACATTTAACTTTCGGAAGTATAAAACCGTTAGAAATATTCTTTTGGATGAGCAAACAACACGGCAATGCATCGACAGTGTGAGTTTTTACACGAGGTGAAAAAGTTTAAAAGTTGCCTCATAAGCGTCGCTTTTTGTGTCACGCAGCAGGTCGACCTCGGCATTGGAATCTCGTATTGATTCATAAATCCGAGAAGTTCGACGACTTACAATTAAACAAACTGCTAAAATGTTTTAAATGTTGGCACTACGCATTATACTACGAACTCATTATTACTACAAACGGAGCACGTTAGATCCATCGCGGACTACTTGGTGACAACATACGTGGTTGTAAAATTGTTTTGGTTTCAAAATTGGGTTGGTTATACAATTATATTACTAGCGTGACAATAAGTACTGAAAGAATCAGTAGATTGAATCATTGAACTTATTGGAAATTGAAATTATCAATCATCGCACATGAAGCCTCTACACATCAAAATTAAAATCCATTTCCATCCCAAAGGAATTCGAACTCATAATTCGGGAGAGAAACAATTTAATGCTGGAGTATTATATAAATAAACTAATTAATGAGGGCTAATATAAAAAAAACTAATTTCTAACACAACACATTACTTATAATAATGTTCTTAAATTTGTACTTGAAATATTAAAATTGTTATTTATTTGAATAATTTTCCCTCTCCGACGAAATAATGACGTTTCCTTTGAAATTCAACAGATATACGATACGTCATTGCGTATTGACTACAATGCACGCAGTTGCGCAATGTTGCACCGTTCAAGTGGCACTCGATTGACCGTGAACGTGTTTGCTCGTTCGCGGTGCTTCAACGAGGGACACAGAGGGCGTTGGCGAAGCTGATTGTCGTGCTCGCCCAAGACATGTTCGTGAGTGAAGAAAATGTATCCTAAATCTACGGGTATTTGGTAAAACTCACATAATTTTCATTTGTAAATGAATAACTGTTTGATTTAAAAGAATCGAAATATCAAATGAAAATCAAAAACCTTTCATTAATTTTTGTCCTGTAGTGGGAATCACTATGAAAAATGGAATCGAATATATCTTCACATTCTTAGTGACGCATTCCCTGACTTCGATGCTTACTAATGTCAGAATAAACATACGTACTTATTTATCATAATGAACTAATTGGGGGATGATTACCAGGGGCAGTTGTCACATATAATAGCCGGGATAATCGAGTCCGCTAGCGTAACTTGCTTAACAGCGTTTCAAGCCTTTTGGCGTAGAACGTGGAGTAATTTTCCTTGAATATTGTCAGTCAAGTGAACTCCAAAGTCATTGCCTTTTATCCCTATCGACCAGAGGTCGGCGTTGATATCCGGGTTTCCCAGACCGTCACTCTGCCAGGAATACGCGGTGTCTAGAGCTGTCTAACTTCTGTGACTGCACAGACCTTGGTTAAGAAGTTCGGATACTGGCACAAGCATCTAGATGGGCAGGATGGATGCAAATACATTAAGACGGACGACTGGGTGAATTATAGCGATGCATAACGATGATGGAGAAGAAGGGAAAAACAATGTAGAGGAAACGGAAGAATCCTCAAACAACCTTCCACGAACCCGCTTATTCACCATAAATTATATCAAATTGCAAATGGCGTAAACAGATTTGAAATCAGGTACTCAGAGGCAGCATATGAGAGACCAACACACGGGTCGCAAAGAGACAGATAAAAACTATACTTTGATAAGCTCGTCAAATTAATTGAAAGAAACGTTTTATGTTGTAGAACATCTTCTATTGTATATTATTACTACTACATTTCGAATTTTCAACTTTTGCTCATTTCATTCACTTTCCTCGAAACATACCGTGCAATAAATCGAACTTGATATGTCGAAACTTGTATATAGTAAGTTGAAATATTATATAACATGCACCGTTTTATTGATCTAATTTCTCTATAGCTCGAAATATTTTAATTAGAAATATAGTTTAATTCGAAGTTGAAATGCTTCATAACTCGAAATCCATAATAACTTGAAATGTTTAATAGCTGAAAATCCTTAAAAACTCGAAATGCCAGATAGTTCGAAGTGATATGTAACTCGAATAATTCGAGAGATTGAAATTCTGCATACGTCGACAATTCCCTCTCCCACAAGCAAGTTATACAGAACCAACTACATATTAAGTGTCCCCACATTTCCAGTGGCGCTGCTGTTGACCCTGACCTTGGTCACCTGAAGCGAGAGAGTTTGCGGTGCTTCAAAGAGGGCGTGTCGCCCGAGCCCTGACATCGGCCTCTTCGCCGCCCGGGGCGTGTCCATTACGCCCTCGCACATTGGCCGCGCAGGTGATTAGGTCGACGACACGGATCGCGCATCTGCTTATCTGCGCGCGCCATCTGGTGAGATGCGGGGCGCGGGAGGGGCGGGGGCGGGGCGGGCGCGTGCGGGGCCGAGCAGACACCGCCCCGCCACCGCCGCAAAATGAGGGGTTGGTGCTTCGGGCGTTTCGGGCCGGTGTGGCGCACCGCTACGTGGATCGCCGTCTCGCACTTCCTCTACCAGCACTCCGGGGTACGTATCTCGTTGACTGACCGCTACGCTCGCTAATGAATAGGAAATCTGACAGACAGATTCTCAAGGTATAGTTTTGGGTGACTAATCGAAAGTCGCGTGTTGTACAGGGACGTTAGTAGTTGTTATGCAAAATTTAAGGCGAATGATAATATCTTCGATCATCGCGTGTATCGTCGTAGCTGTAAATTTTAGGAGTAGGCAACAAGTCGTTTCTTATCGACTGGAAAACCGGAAGTACGCTTCTTGTCGAATATTAATATTCAATATACACCATTCAAAATAAAATATTACTTTCACGATACCTAAAAGTATGTTTTTCCATTATGATTTATTACAGAGTTGGTATCTTTCATTAACTTCGCCAAGTACAATATGCCAATTTCTTCCCTACACATGACGTAGGAGGGTGTTGAATCTTTTCAAACTTATATATCCCCTTCTTCCATTAAATCTACTCATCTAATTTGACCAAGCAAATACAGAAATTATATTTTATTTATTTTATTTTTTATTTACGTCAAAAACAATTAAAAACTGTGTGTGACTTGCTGCAGGTAGAAGTAAATTTAGTGCTCGTTTCCGTAATTTTGTGATCTCTACTCTAAACCATATGCTAGTTGAATTTTGATATGGGAAGAAATGAGCAGCTATTGCAAGAACTGTTAACAAAATATTCGCTCTGATGTAACAAAACCTATTTTCAAGGGTAAATCAGCTGTAGATTTGGGCACTTATCCATCATCATGTCCTTCGTAAGGGAATAATACTTCCTGCCGCGACATGGAGAACAATAATTTCAGTTACTACCACTGAATTCTAGAAGACGTGCACAGATAATATAGTCACATTATCTGTGGAACGTATAGGCCAGTCTTGGAGACACGACGGGTTGATCGTAGTTAATTTTTCGGCGATCATTAACATTCATGCTAATATTCCTAATAGCACATTGCTTTTATTCTATATTTTTCTGATGTGAAAATTTGCTGCCATTAACTGTCTACTCGAGGTAATCTATATTCTAAATGCTTATTAAATATATCTTCGAGACTATGCATGTTATTCATAGGATTAATTCATGATTAATTACTTTTCATTCAATTAAAAGATAATACATTGCAGAGAGAGAGAGAGAGAGAGAGAGAGAGAGAGAGAGAGAGAGAGAGAGCTATTAAAAACATACAATTGTATTCTGATGTTCAGTATATTTGAAGGAACTGACGAAATGAATGTTTCAACATAGGTAATTTGCTGTTATAAAAATGTGTTTGCCTCCTAACAGAAGAATTAAAAAAGATAGTATATTTATTTAAAGCGGATTACATTTCGATTAATGTTCTTCAGACCTGATGGGCGATAAGCCAAGAATAACCATGTGAGTTTCCGAACTGAAGAATGTGATAAATGATTAAGAATGCCCTTCTGTTAGTGATGTCCGTATTCTCAGAAGAGAGAATCCGGTATTATCAAAATCAGCGTGTTGGTGAATTCTCTCAGCATTGAATGTGTAGCAATTCAGCTGTGGCCTACAAAGTTAACGATTTACCCAAAATTATGGAAATTGATGGATATGAGACAACTGACTTTACTGTAAACACTATTCGAGAATACGAAATAGTTAAAGTCATCCCCTTAAATTACGGGTCTTTAAAACTATATATTTGCAAACATTGGCATTTTCTCCACCCCATTTTTCACATTGTAACAACAAATTATCGATTTAGATTTTGAACCATACCAGGCACCTTCCACTAGCAGGACTCCGCCCCAGCCGGGACAAGCACTAATTTCCCGTCTGGTTTCCTGGCATATGTAGTAGTGTAGTGCATGCTAGTGTAAGGGGTGAGGATAGGACAAGGAAGAGGAAGGAAGGATCTCGTGCGGTCAGTGGCCCGTTTGTTAGGGTACTGCTCCGGCTTTTGCCTGATGTCGATCGGAGAAACCACATATACCGATAAAAGTAGCCAGCAGACAAATTCACCTCTCGTCAGCGGTTGAATTCGATCGAGCTATCTACCTTTCTAGCGTCAATGTTCTAGTGTCAAAACGCTGCCATTGTTAGGTTTGGAACTCTAGAACCTCCCAGCCAGACGCACTGCAGTTGCTGGCCTGTCCCACCTGAGCCGGCGTGTGCTTGGTGTTGCCATGGAGTAAAGATGTTGCCATAGAGAGCTCATAAAGCTTGTTTTCGGTTACGTCCTTAGAATAGTTCCTCGCCCATCGCTAGGATGCGCCTACGTCGCGAAGTGCGAAGGGCTGTCTGGCTGTCAGTTGGAGGTGGGGATTTCTACGAAATACCCGCGGAGGAGAGGGAGAAGAGGGGGAGTTGTTTCCATTGTGACGGCAGGCGCTGGAATGGTGCCATAGAGTAAAGATGTATACATCCTTACTATCTGAATCAGTGAAGTTGTCGCTGATTCTATCAGTGAGGGCCGAAGTCACTGATATCTTCAGTCGAAATATGTAGTTTTGCTGACTATTAGCGAATATGCGAACCTTTTCATAATGATCGCCAGCATTTCACTGGTTATCAGTGGTAAAGTGCCATGCCACCATCACTCACTGATCGTTCAGTCGTTCACGTGCTGCTGTTTTCACAGATTTCACTGATTCAAACAGTGATATTTCACTGATTCGAAAGGTGGACCCGATTTTCACTGATTTGTTCAGTTCAGATCATTGATTGTCAGTGACAGGTTTATAACTGACACAACTAGTGAATAGTCACTGTCAATCAGCAGTTTTTCACTGATTCAGACTGAGAGAGTGTCAATGGACCCAATTCTACTGATTTGTTCAGTTCATTTCACTGATTGTCAGTGGCAGGGTTATAACTGACACAACCAGTGAAAAGTCACTGTCAATCAGTAATTTTTCACTGATTCAGACTGAGAGAGTGTCAATGGACCCAATTTTACTGATTTGTTCAGTTCATTTCACTGATTGTCAGTGGCAGGGTTATAACTGGCACAACCAGTGAATAGTCACTGTCAATCAGTGGTTGTTTACTGATTCAGACTGAGAGAGCAGTCTGTGGTGTTGCAGTCGTTCCCGGGCGGGCTGGGCGGGCTGGGCGGGGCCGGCGGGTGCGGGCCGCCGCCGGGCGCCAGGGGCTTCGGCGCGGAGCCGCCGCCGCCGCCGCTGCACCCGTACGACGACGTGCCGCCGCTGCGCGACTGGGGCCAGCGCTTTGACGCCCGCCGCCGCCTGCGCGCCGCACGCCACGACGCCCTGGGCGGGGGCGGGGGCGTGCCGGTGGGCGTGGCGGGCGGCGGCTGCGGCGGCGCCGGGTGCGGCCACTGCGAGCCCTGCGCGCGGCTGGAGGCGGCGCGGGGACGACCGCGGTCGTGGCCTCCCGGACACGACGCGCACATGGTGGCCAGGACGCGCCTGCGATGAGCGGCCGGGCGGGGTGGCTGTGTAGTAGTACAAAAAGGAACAATAAACACTTGTAGAACTCGAATTACTTATTTTATTTAGAGGGTCATTTCATGTTTTGTGCACTTTTGCCCAACTTCTGCACAGTTTCTCAACAAGTTCACTGTCGCCACCCAGCTTTTACAATCCAGAACTTTATTCCTAACCCGACGTTTTCGAAAATATGCCATCACCACTTCCTCGACCCAATCATCACCACCCTGATACAAACACCATCACTCCGTCTCAACCATCACCACCCCAACCCAACCATCGCCCCTCCCTTCTAAACTATCACCACCTCATGTCAAGCATTATCACATCGACCCAAGCATTACCCTTCCAACCATTATCACTCTGACTCAATCATTAAGACTCCGACTCCCATCCCATTTCCTCGATTACAATCATTAACACATCGACACCGCCTCCTTTTACCCAAGGTCCATGTATATGGACCTTGGTTTTACCATTCCCTTCCTGACTCTACTAACTCTATTCAAACATCGCAAGTGTGATATATTACGCGTTATCTGGATGCAGAGAAAATATTTTCAAAAGTTGTGATTTGGAACAACACATGTAATAGGTTGTTCTCCATCAAAATATCGATTAAACATTTCCAATTCCAGAATAATCGAAAACAACTTTATATGGGAATACATAACTATCTTTTACCAGATCCTATAAATATTTTTTCCAGATATGTCAAACGGTATCTTCACCCTCGGATGCAATCCTGATTCTTACTTCATTACAAAGGTGGGGGTCATATAGATCCCAGGCCTATAAATTACAGTTATGGGTTTCTTTTTCACAATATTACTGTGGAATTTAATCATTAATGGTTTTCACGATAAGAAATCATCCTTTAATGACATTTATTGACGTTTAGAAATACTTTTTTTCGGAAATTTTAAAAAAAGTATCCCAAATTGAAAAAGCACTATCAATAAGATGTTGATTCTGGAGTGAATCAACAAATTCAGTAGAAACGTATTGTATAAGCATAAAACGTACAAAACATTTATTCTATTATAATTGTGCAAATGTAAGTAGATTTGCGAATTATTCGAAAGTGTTTCTTGGGAATACTGTCATAATGCTACTAGCCGGTACACTCGACGTATGCAAGATCTGACAAGTGTCCGCGCGTCTGACAAGGAAGAGGAGGATGGAGGGACCACGAACGACAACTTTTATCTACTACTTCTGATGCTTTCTGATTCCCTTCTTCAACAGAATAATTTTTCTCTTCCTAAGTTTCCTCACTAGGACTTCCAGGCGATTAGGAAAATCTTGTGCTATACCGAGGGTCACAAAGATTATATGCGTCACTGTCTGATACTTCACTTTCATTTGCAATAGAGGCGTATTAATCAAGACATTTTCTCTTTCCTGTTAGCTAAGCGTTTTCCGCGCCATTGTTGACACTCTGATAATGTAACAAAAATCGAACCAAACGCAACTAAGCCTAAGCGTTCATATTCAAACAATGCTGGACGACATACTAAACAAAAATTATGATATACAAATCGTTTTGCCGAGATACCACATTCCACCCTAACAAAAGGGAAGAAATACGAACTACAAAAATAATTACATATCCTTAATGGAATAAATAAATGGATAAGATAAGAGTGTCCCCCAGATTGTAAGCGCCTTCTTTTTGTAAAAAAGGCTTCAAATCAGCATTTAAAATAGTGGAGGGTTATAATAATTTATATTAATAGTTTAAAAATATCCGAGTGTTAAAATAATTTTAAATAATAATTGAATCATTAATGATTTATAAGTTTACTATGTGTAGTAAATTTTATAAAATATCCTACAAACTATATCTCGCATTACTGTGCTGAAGAAATAATATGATAGCACAATAAAAATGTTTGAAAATAGTTGTTTTCAGACGGCAGAGAAGGAGAGAGGTACAGAGTATGTCGGAGAATGAGACACTGTGGGAAAGAATAGAAGAGAGGGTGGAAGGGGAGCATAGATAGAATGGAGGGAGCAGAAAGAATTGCATGGTTTAAGTATTAGCCATAAAACCTTTAAAATATTGAATTATAATATTACAACATTTGTAAAATTTTCACGAGTTAGGAAAGAAATATATACTTTAAATCTATTTTCGTGCAAGGTAATATCATACTATGTAAAAACGTTTGGGATCTTATAAAAATATTTAATACACCACACTGAATACTCTAATTACTAAGTTAATATAAATTATTTTAATCTTTGGATAGTCGACTCAGCTGATGCATTGTGAATATATTCCAGCATTACAGTTAAAAGTTTCCTTGGATTCTTCGCATAATAAAATTGCATTATTTATGCTCGAAAGACTTCACATTCAACGGAATAGAGAATTTACCTTTCTCTGGTATGTACGTTAACTGTCTATTTCATCATTTATTGGAAATTACTTTGACCGCAGTTCAGGGCCGTACCTAGGGGGCTGCATACGAGGCTTATGCCCCTAGCGTTGGATTGGCAGGGAGCGCTAAATTGAATTCATTTGTTTTTGTTTTCAAGAGTATATACACTGTTCAGGCTTCCTGGCCCGGGTAAAAACTTACATAGTTATGTCTGTGATGCGGTCATTACAACGCAAAGTAAGGTCATTACAAGACAGCAGTTCTTGGAGCACGGCGGTCTCTTGAGATTGCCCTTGTAAAGTAACACGCGCGGCATCTAGCGAAGATCTCATGAACTACGAGCAGAAGCGAAGTTGTGTCCTTGAGGTACATGGATTGGCCGCCGCGGCGCCTGTTAAGGTTGCGGTCAGTCGCCGCTTGGCTACGTAGCGTTGCTTCCGCTACTTGTCGGCAGCGGTGTAGAGGTCAATGAACGCAAGGCAGGATCAAGCGTGAATCACGACGCGCAAGAAACATTTGCCACAGGGTCCGGCTCAATAGGAGCCCATAAGACACAAAAACGAAAGAATAGAAGCAATTTTACGTATAAACATACTTACCTGAAAAAATAATAATTAACTGATTATATTTTTAAAGAAAAATACGTGTACGCTACTCTCTTCTTTCACTATCACTTTATCATAATGTATAATCGTCACTGCGCGGTCAATTTTGATCAGTAGAAAATAAATATAAAGTATGTTTCCCTTTTTTTTGTATTCTTTAGATGAAGAAAGTTATTTTAAATGACAGCATTGACAAGTTTTAAATATGAAAGCATTTGATCAGATAGCAGAGTTTCAAATTTTTGAAGAAATTCAATGAATCGAAACACCCTGCAACGAATTATAAGTTTTTAATCATTCCATGAGCCATTGGTAAATATTCCTAAGAGTTATGTAACTAGACAAATAGTACAAATGGTAGTAGAAATATGTACAGAAGCTAAGTTGGCCGTACAATACTTCAGTGAAAAATGTGGTAGTTCCCTAAAAAATTGTCATGGCTGAACAAAATAGTTTTGCTGAATAATAGTAACTGCATAGTTCATTCTGGACTGTGGTAGTAAAACATGGTAGTAACGAATGTAGTTATTTCGTAGTAAAACATTAAGTGTCATGTAAAATGTCATGTGTCATGTACAATTAGAGATTGAGCATAGAAATGAAAATAAAATTGATTTCAACAACACGTAATTACATTCTAGGCATTTTATTTTTACATTTACGAGTAATAGGATTTCCGAATAATTACATTTTAGGGATTTAGGCAATATTTAACTACATTTTAGAATAATTACATCATTGGCACTAGAATTTTTGAAGACTAAATGTTCCTCTAACGAGTATTCAGTTTCTGACTTAAGTACAATACTCGTTAAATGACCCTCACGGCGATCACGTTTTTGTCGTTTCCCTTGATCCATTGAGAAAATATTGACATGGCTCCTCATTTAGCTCCTGGACATCAATGTAGCTTCGCAATGCGCAAGTTTTGTTTCTACTTCTTCTTAGTAAAATAGTTATTTTCTAGAAATATAAATTTTGTTTCTTGATTCTTGAAATGCATGGAATGTGTTCATAGTTCATTTGGAGAGTAAACATTGAAAAAGTAAAGGAAGATTTTGCCTAAAAATCGTGAGCAAAGAATATAAAGAATTGGTGCAGTTTTACTGCGACAGCAAAAGTGCAGGGGCATCTACACTTTCCTCTAATGTGTGAATTATGTAATCAATGTAACGCTTCACAAACCGGTTGTTTGAAAAAAATAGATTGTTTATCTTTGAGTAATTGTTTGGCATCTTCATTTATTACCTAACAAATTATTAAATAAAGTTATAAAAGTATTGTTTTAACAAAAACATGATTTATGTAGTAATATTATATTTTATGAGAGCAGTATTCACCGTAATTAATTCTAGTGTTCACACGTTCGACGTAAAGGAAAACATAAACATATGTCTTATTTTTATGAAGGTTATTCCTATGAAACACACTTCGGCGTTTATGCATGGATTTTTCCAATGTGTAACCATGATGTAAACTTCACAAAGAGGAAAGAAAGTAAACATCTGAGCAGTTCTAATGAAGTTCGTCGATATTTCGAGTTAGTAAATCGACGATTAACCTATGTTTTAGTAAGAAAGCTGTTATTTGACTTTTCAAAAATATTGTGTCTTTTTACAAAGAAAACAGAATAAAAAATGAAGTCCTGCACTAAAAGTACGTTCATTTAAAAAGAAAAACAACTCAATGAGGCCCTAATGTTCTATTGTTAAGTAAATATAATATTCGGGTTTTTGAGGAGTTCTTCGTCCTATTATTCAAATCTTTCTTTCCTCAACAATTATTCTAATTAATCTCGTTGTAATGGTACGTTCTTACATCCGATTCTCGCGTTGAAAATTCATTGTTGATTCTGTAAAATGAATTCTACATTTTAAATGATATTTCACCTTTGGATCAAACAATCATTCCATGGCACAAACATCAACTAAAAATTTCAACTACATTTTGACAATGATATTCATTGAAGCTTTTCTTAGAGTAAAATTTATCCATTGTGAAATCTAAGGAAATAAGTGGTTAAGAATGAGCTATTTTATCAAAGGATTTTGTTTTCTCTTCTTCAACGTTATCGCATCAAGAGAGCAATCTTCACACACAACGTCACCCTTATTGAAGGGGGTATTGCCATCAAATGTAGAGAGTGGATTTGAACTAACAGCCATTCTTCATCAGGTACTCGAATCCACCACGCTACCTGAAATAATAAGGGACAATTCTTCCCAAGGTAAGTAAATACTATTGTATGGTTTTCGAACATAAGTTTTAGAGAAGAACATTTTCAATGTTATATGAGGAGTTTAGCTCTGCCCCGAAGTTTTTTCAATAGGAAAGTAATCATTTAAAAAAAATCTTTATAATGATTATTAAATTTTAGCAAAGTGTTGTGATGCTAGTGGAACAAATAATAAATGTCTACCAAAAATTGGGTAATTGAAAGATGAAGGGATGTGCTACTGAAAAAACTGTATTTTATTTTCTCACAATTAACTGAATATTTGGAATCAAGCTCTTTGAATATTAATAAATTGAAAGGTAATAATGTTGGTAATGATAAGGGTAATCTAAAAATAAGAAAATTATAAATTGAAGATCATTTGTTCTCAAAACTATTTATGTTTATTCCAACCTTAACAAATGAAATGGTTTTATTGTGTAATAGGTTTTTGTGCGTATTCTAGCGTAACACTAACGCCTGAAGCAATTCCAATCAGTTACATTACATTACTTGCAATGGCGAAAAGAAAAATATTGTAACATATGAATAACATACGTCGTATATATAGCATCTGCGGAGAGGGGAATGGGATAACTTATGCTAACACATTTGTACACATACGAGTACTTACTCTGCAACTAAAGCGGTTGGAACAGGTAGTAATTGAATGGTTACGGTTTCGCTCCCCATAGGGTGAATAAAATGCGCTTTATAAATTTTTTAGTGTTTTTGCAATGGATGCCCGAATCAAAATGGTACGCCAACTTCGTCGAACATTAGTTTCCGAGTTTGGCCTGATCACTTTCAGGTAAAGGGCGGAGCTGTATTATACACGCTACAGGTCACGTGACAATTACATGACCAGTAGCGTATGAAGCGTAATACATTGCAATAGCAAAGCATTGCCGGGTTCACTAGTTTAAGATATTACATTTCCCATTACATTTCAATGACAGAACGAACTCATCTTCTAGGTGCACTACAACACTTTCAATAATTTTATAGAAATAGTTATATCTTTATAATATAATTTAATAATATATTCTCGAGATACCGGAACGCCGTTCCGTCCCCTTTCGCCAGAAATCAAGTCCTGAAGTCACCCATACAGGGAATCCAGGGAGGAAACATCGAAACTTCGAAAATAAGATCTTAAGACAACTTTATGCATACTTTGTCTAATAAACTCCGTGGATATATCGAATATTCAAGCCACAATAAGTACAAAAAAGTTGGTTTGAAAAACATTTCTATGCAAATATTTACATTTCAGAAACATATAAACATTCCAGAAACATGTAAATTGTTTATTATATACAAAAGAAATGAATATATTTCTTCATCCAAATCAACATAGAAATAAGAAAAGCATCCAGTTTACACAATTCGACTGTTTTTTTATTTGTGTAAATTTTTCTTTCTGAATATATATATTCATTTCTTTTGTAAATAATAAACAATTAATATGTTTCTGAAGTGTTTATATGTTTCTGAAATGCAAATTTTTGCATAGAAGTTTTTTCAACCCTTTGAGTGCTTATTGTGGGTTAGCCTTTCGGAATATCCAAGGAGTTTATTAGACAAAATATGCTTAAAATTGTAAGCTTATTTTTGAAGTTTCGGCATTTTCTCCCTGTTCACCCTGAGTAGTGAGATAGGCGACCAATAGAGTTCCAAGTAGTGATGCGACATCGATAACAAATCGATGTTCAAAATCAATACATCGATGTCAATAATACGACCAAAAACATCGATGTTTTGTAGCTCTGAGAGAAATCTCCAACATTAAATTCGTGCACAACAAAAATTAATTTGACAGTGGCCGTGTATACTAATTCATAATTAAAATTTAACTGAAAAAAATTTATAAACGCTTCTTCATGTTCGAAATACAAGAACAGACAAAGTACGTAACTGGCCATCAGGATCACGTCGTGCAAGAGATAGTCTGCTCGACGAAGGTAGAACAAACTGCTTTCGTTTGGTTTGAACACAATCTGACAGTAGTACCATTAGTTATTATTTCATATTTGTTGAATTCAAACAAAGACGGAAGATCCAAAAACAGTTTTCTTTTATTTCAACTATGTAGTTACAAAAATCTTGAGTCCGAGTACAATGCCTAAGGGTCAATCCATTTTAAGTGGTCCAGAATTTAATAAATTGGTCGCTCGACCATCTCGAAAAAAAATCATATTTTGTACATAAATTGCCTTATGTTTTGGCTGTTCAAAACCATCTTCAACTTTTTTTTATTGTACCTGGTTTACAAATGGCGGCCATTTTTGTTTCGCGCCGTGCGCCATTTTTCGCGTTCGCAGACATTTACTCTTTCCTAATTTACTCAGCTCTAGGTTGTTCTAGCATTCTAGAATAAAAAGAATTCGATTCAGCATTCTCTGGCCTGCAAATCTAAATATTATTTACCTATTTTGTATGTTTGTATTTGGGAAATATTTGCAACCAAATATAAGGAACGCGAATGAACAAAATTCGATTTTCAGAGAGTAATTTTTCAAAGAAGGAATAGAATCTAAGCCTTAATTTTTTCTGTGCTTTTACGCACAACAGTATAGTTACTTTTTGTAAAATATCACTTTTTGTAAAATATCATTGGTATACAACGCACCCCTTGAAAATTACATCCTCTTGAAAATTGGAATTTTGGATTTTTTCCCAATTTTGAACTGTTATATCTCTGTTGGGGGACCAGATAAAAATCTGACAATTGCACACATGTTAGACCGCTATCATACCAAACTTCAGTAAAAATTACAACTTTTAGATTTAACTCTAAGTATTTTTTAAAAAATTGAAAACTTACGAAAAAAAGGGCTTCATTTTCCCATTGAGGATACTTTGTGCCAAGTAATAATCACATTATTTTGAAGCTATTTAAACTAAAATCTACATTGATTTAAAATAATTAATTATACTTAATAATTAATGTACCTAAAAGTGGCCAAATAAATAATTTTCAATATTACGTATACTTTACTCTTTCACAGACTTACAATTTGACATCTACGTCTGTAATTGAAGAATTGTTATCTTGATTTTGGAAGCTGAACCGCTTAAAACAAAAATTGTTTATAAAATACAACAAATAAATCAATTCAGCGTTTTGGTTGTTTTCGCGTTTAAATTTGCCACTCTGCTTACTATTTCTGAATGTTTCTACAGAAATACGGACGGTCGCACCGTATTTCTTGGTGCAAATAACGTGACTGAATTAACAGAAAATCCATGAGAATCAGCGGATATTAGACTAGTGCAGTTTTGAAAAGTAGAGTCGGAGCTACTGCCAAACTTGACTCCGCACCTCTGAATATTTCTTAGAATATCGACAACCGAAGATTCGTGTATCTGACAGAACCAACGCGGAGGGCCAAGGATTTAACACACTTTCTAGATCACACAGGCTTTTGAATAGTTTTCTATGAGTTTTTGGCTTGAGGGTTGTCTTTCCTTTACGCTAAAACGTGTTAATCTGTGCCTTTGTGCACAATTGTGTGACCGTTTATGAAACTGAAGTGTGATTGCTGTATAGGTGATATTACTAATGAAGTTAGCCGTAAAACTTTATGATTTTTCCTAAGGACATTGCATTAATTGAAGACTTTGTTGTTGAGGAGAATGTTGTTTTCATTAAGGAATAACTGTGATATCACATCTCTCTGTAAGTAACAAGAGAAATTTTGATCTCTTTGGCTAGTCTCTTTCAAATCCGTACAAAAATCATAAAAAGTCTTTATGAAAAGCTTTGAGAAAAATAACTGGCTCGCACAACGTTCGCACAACTAACAAGAAAAAAACTTTTTCGGACAACCTTATACCAGGGAAATGATTGTGTCCATTATGTAATTCTAAAATTCAGTTGCGATCATTGCATCTAAGGAGTACTGTGCGACTGTTCGTATCTCTGCAGAAACATTCAGAAATAGTAAGCAGAATGGCAAATTTAAACGCGCAAACATAACGAAAACGCTGAATTGATTTATTTGTTGTATTTTATAAACAATTTTTGTTTTAAGCGGTTCAGCTTCCAAAATCAAGATAACAATTCTTCAATTACGGACGTAGATGTCAAATTATAAGTCTGTGAAAGAGTAAAGTATACGTAATATTGAAAATTATTTATTTGGCCACTTTTAGGTACATTAATTATTAAGTATAATTAATTATTTTAAATCAATGTAGATTTTAGTTTAAAAAAGCTTCCAAATAATGTGATTACTACTTGGCACAAAGTATCCTCAATGGGAAAATGAAGCCCTTTTTTTCGTAAGTTTTCAATTTTTTAAAAATACTTAGAGTTAAATCTAAAAGTTGTAATTTTTACTGAAGTTTGGTATGATAGCGGTCTAACATGTGTGCAATTGTCAGATTTTTATCTGGTCCCCCAACAGAGATATAACAGTTCAAAATTGGGAAAAAATCCAAAATTCCAATTTTCAAGAGGATGTAATTTTCAAGGGGTGCGTTGTATACCAATGATATTTTACAAAAAGTAACTATACTGTTGTGCGTAAAAGCACAGAAAAAATTAAGGCTTAGATTCTATTCCTTCTTTGAATAATTACTCTCTGAAAATCGAATTTTGTTCATTCGCGTTCCATATATTTGGTTGCAAATATTTCCCAAATACAAACATACAAAATAGGTAAATAATATTTAGATTTGCAGGCCAGAGAATGCTGAATCGAATTCTTTTTATTCTAGAATGCTAGAACAACCTAGAGCTGAGTAAATTAGGAAAGAGTAAATGTCTGCGAACGCGAAAAATGGCACACGGCGCGAAACAAAAATGGCCGCCATTTGTAAACCAGGTACAATAAAAAAAAGTTGAAGATGGTTTTGAACAGCCAAAACATAAGGCAATTTATGTACAAAATATGAAATTTTTTCGAGATGGTCGAGCGACCAGTGCTGGACCACTTAAAATGGATTGACCCCTAAGTGCCGTATATCCAGGAGAGAGAGCCGAAAACGTTGTCAGGTCGCCAATTGCCAGAAGGAGTTCCAAAGATACCGTGTTGCCACGTATCCGCCAGAGAAATCCGTAGTCGCAGCCCAAGTCGTCGTCACCAGTATACTCCATTGCCAGTACGCTGCTCACTTCTCTGTAGACCAGTACTCCGTAGCTGGTTCCCTCACACTCTGCTTCGGAGCCGGGCCGGCGCCGCTTTATAGCTCGCCAGCGGCTGCCGCTCGCCGGCTAGCCCAGACGTAGGGGCAGTGGCGAGTCCCGGTACGCCTGCTCAACCGTGACGGCCGCGCGCGCTTCGCCCGAGCTAGCCCGCCACCGTTGTCTGCCTCTTTAATCGATGGAGCCGCTGACGTGGTGATACGGCACGGCGGCGGGACTTTCAAACGTGCGCGGGCAGTCACAGCAATATTTTAATTTTTTTAAATTGTCGTTATGGAAATTTTCATCCACGAACAAAGCATTGAAAACATAAACATCGATCAGAAAACATGAAAGTTAAAAAAAAATCGGTGTCAATACATTGATGTTTAAAATATTGATGTTTTGTAGGAATATTGACATCGATGTCGCGTCTCTAGTTCCAACCACGTGATGTGTGCCTTGCAGCGGACCGGCCGTCGCCGCAACCGCTGCTGCCGGTGGTGTGCGGCGCGGAGGCCAGCGCATGGCTGCCGCTGGTGCTCCGTCCGCTGCACCGCTCCTCGCACCGGCCACTGGTGCTGTTGGTGCTGCACGAGCGCAACGCGTCGGCGTGGGAGCGGGTGCGCTCCGCGGGGCACCAGAGGGTGCCCAACGCCGTCCTCTTGCTGGTGGGCGACGGAGTAACGGAAGACGGAGGCAAGCGGCAAGAAGTTTAATACTAGTTTTTGCAATGAGTTTATAATGTTAAGCTTCATTGCAGAAGCACTTTTCGAAAACGAATGGCGTTAGGAGCGAGTTTTCAGATTTGTTCAAATGCAATAAAGCAACATTATATGTTGTATGCACAATTATTTTGTATGACAGGATTATAAATTTATAAGAGAATCAAACTTAATAGTGTGAAACACCTTTCATGTAACGTCTCGGGTATTTGACATCTGTGCGAGAAAATGGTGGTCGGCTGTTCCATCGCCGCTACCTCCCCACGATTCCCTCGCTGCGGTTGGCTGAGTACATGATGACGCCAACATTTGTGCCGTAAAATGCCCTTTTATGAACGATTTCTTGCAACAGAAAAGGTAGTTTATAATGCTAGTACGCAAAAGATATTTTAGATATTGAGAACTGGGAGTAAAGAAAAGCGCTGTTGTCATGCCTCGCCCGACAGGCACGTGCTTGGGGTCGACCAACCCTGATCTTAGACTCTACAGGCTCATAGTTGCTGTATTATGACGTAATGAGATGCTCACAATGCTTTGTGCTATCCAGCTTTAATGCAGTAAACTGTCTAGTAAATTATTGTGGAGTTTACATTTTAAATACTTCGTTTATTATCGCCACATAAATAATGCTTATAGTACCTAATCACGTTACAAAGCTTGTAATTTACCCTACAGCTATAACACTTATTTCAAGACAAACAGAAGAATAACGACAAAAAACAACAATAAACATTCAAAGAAACTAACAATACGCAATTACCACATCTGAATGGTGGCTTCTAATGCATAATAACTTACCTACCAATCAGAGGAAAATTTCACATGTGTAACTTTGTTTTATGAGATTTCTCACCACATATTTATTGGTTAAAGTGATCATCTTCGATCCACTTGCATGCCTAGACGTTTGGAACATTTATAATGAGACATATGAGAGGGTAGAAAAAAAGAGACAGACACAGAAACAGAGAGAGAGAGAGAGGGAGACAGAGAAAGACTGAAAGAGACTGAGAGAGACAGGAAGACAGAGAGACTGACACAGACAGAGGCAAAGAGGACAGAAAGAGATAGAAGAAGAGCGTGACAGAAGTGACAAAGAGTGACAAGGAGTGGCAAAGTGTGTCAGAGAGAGACAGAGGAGAGAGATAAGCAGAGAGAGAGTCAGAGAGAAGAGAGATGTAGAGAAACAGAAAGATACATAGAAAATACCTAGATCATTAGATTTTGGGAGAGACCTACAGAGAGGCTTCCTTGTTTGCGTAGGCGGGGCGGGTGAGCGCGCGCAGCTGAGCCGCCTGCTGCGCGCGCTGCGCCCCACGCCGCTGTGGGCGCCCGACGCCGTGTGGGGCGTGGCGCTGCGCCCGGGCCGGCGCTGGTCTGCGCGCGCAGCACTCGGCGCGCAGCGGGCGCTCGCTCGCCACGAGGCCTACAGGGCGCTGCTGATCGCCCGCGCGCCGCGCGCCGCCTGCTTGCAGGTACTGCAGTGTTCATCACGCCAATGATGGTTCACTCATTGATGTTTCCGGGCAAGAACTGTTAGGAGAGGGAGAAGGTCAGACTCAGAGGAAGGGAAGATTGCGTACGGTCCGTGGCGCATTTGAGAGGGTACAGTTGCATTCGCCTGGTATTGAAGGAGAAAAAACAAACAGGGAAACTACCTATCAGAGAATTCTCCTCCAGGCGGAGGCTGAAATCGATCTAGCTATAGTGTCGAAAATCTACATAAGGACTTGAACCTCCCGACTAGGACCTCCCGGAAAGGGTCACTGTATTGTCAGCGGCAATGTTTTGAGCTAAACTCAGCCAAAGACTGTTGAATCGTAGACTCAAAACACCATGAAAATAGCGAAAATATGAATGTTTTTTGCTTTTCTGGATCTCCCATTCTTTTGAACTCATTGGCGCTTCAAATAATTTTCTTTTAGCGCTCTTAGTTTTCTAGGTATTTACTCTTTTCTGGCCTGCGTGAGGATCACGCTCCTCTAAGCTGTCGGTAGCAGGAAATTTTAAACGCGATAGGATATTTCCAAAGATTAGTAATTGGTGCATACCAATAAACGAAAGATATTATAATTCCTGAATCAGAAAAGTATTTCTTAAAGTAATATTTTAAATTCCACTCTCCATTATGCAAATTTAAATATTAAACTGCCAGTGGAAAATGAAAAATCGTTGGAACAGTAGCCGAGAAAAAAATAATACAAGAGGATAAGCATAAGGATACAAAGTATAAACTTCGCATCAGTAAAATGTATTAATAATTTTCTAGGATTTTGAGTAAATACTGTAGTTACCAAAGAAAATTAATAAGTTTGCCCAGAATGAATTAATTTTAATAATTAAACCTTTTTGATGAGAATTACTGAGTACTTTAAGAAACTATTTCTTTTTGAAGACATTAATTACTTACCTCTACTAAGAATCGATTATATGTTTAGCGGAGCTGTGACTATGTGTGAATCTGTCATTATCTCATTGTAGAAAAACTGACTTATAGAGCAGACTGTTTAGAGAGTAAGGATGTGCATCTGTGGGGTTGTTTCAGGCAACGGAGCTACGCCCAACCGCCAGGCCCCCACATCTGTCTGGACCACTTGCCGCAGCCTGTCCGTCGCCGGCTCGCACCCCCGCGCGCTGGCCGGACCTGTCCGCGCTGTCGGTGGTGTTCTCGGTGTTCACCTCCAAGGTGGAGAACACGCGCCAGTGCCGGGCGGGCGACTGGAGCTGGGGCTACGAGCGCGAGCACCAGGTGGCGCGCGAGATGACGCGGCGGCTGGGCGTGCGCGCGCTCTGCTACACCACGCCCAACGTCTTCCGCGGCACGCGCCTCGCCTCGGGTGAGGACGTGGAACCACGTTCGTCCACTCAGGCCCTTAACCACACCTACAGGTCGAGCTACCCAACCAATCCTCACCCAGTCCCACATCACATTCCTCACCCAATCATCCACTCTATTACTCGCCCAATCACTCACACAATTATCGCCCAGTCATTTCCACAATCCCTCACTTCATCACTCCCCCAATTACTCACTTCATCACTCCCCCAATTACTCACTTCATCACTCCCCCAATTACTCCCTTCACCACTCATTCACTTATTTCATCACGTTATCACTTATCTAATTACATACTCTATCGACCAATTACTCTCTCCATCGCTTACCAAATTACTCACTCCAACACTAATCCGAAGACGTATTGAACTTGTCACCAAATTATACGCTATATATCTCTCTATCATCTTTTAGATTATCCCATCGCTTGCTATTGCTCGTTGCTTCATCAAGACATTCACTCTCATTCCTTTAATTATTAATCCACTCCCAATCATTCATACCTACGGACGCACATCTCACTTTCTTACTCATTCACTATACCCGACATCTGCTCATCCACTTTTCTACCTAATCATCAACTTACTCATTCTGACAATTACCCTGTCATTCGTTCGTTTCTTCACTCTCACTTTTCCAAATCTTCTCTAAACGTGTAATCAATACAATACATGCAAATGGTTTACTGCACAGCATCGTATTAGTGCACGTCCTATTGGTGGCATCAGTGGGACACTGGGTTACGGCGCCGCTTTGCGCATCGTGATGTGTGCGTTTGCGTGCGTAGTGACGCGTGCGTATCGTGGCACGTGCATGTGTGTGCGCAGGCGGGTACAACGGGCTGCTGGCGGGCGTCGTGCGCGGGCGCGCCGACGTGCTCTTCTTCGGGGGCGTGCCGCTCGCGCACGCGGAGAACGACTTCCTCTCGCTCACTTCCTTACAGGTAGGTTCAACGACGTTGAGTCACAGTGAGCTCAACACCACCGTGTGAAATTTTTGCCTATCAAAAATCGCTGCGCTGAGAGTCATTGCTGCGAATATTTCAGTCCAGTTTAGCGATTGATTTAATAATAATAATAATAATAATAATAATAATAATAATAATATTAATAACAATAATAATAATAAAATAATAATGTCTTTATTTCTGGCGAGGCTCAGGGCATAAGGCCTGATCTTCCGCCTAACCACTTAAATATTTACATTTACATAATTACAATTGAGGAATTCGGGTGGAAATTGCAGACACAATTGAGCATTGTTTGTTTTCTTCATCTGACCGGATGAGTACCGTTGGCAGTGTCAGTTCAGCGAGCGTAGTCAGAGTGTAGGACTCCAGAAACCAATGACGAATATTAAGAAATATAGCTTTTACTGTTTTTCTATAGTAAGAAAAGTGATTCATTTTGTCAGTGACACAAAAGTGATACAAATATTTACTCTAAGTCAATAAATTAAAATAATGTTATATTCATTACGATGACAAAATTCTTTATAAGAAACCACGAAGTCGGCTGGACACTAATTTTGTGGAACCCACCCGCTCCCTTCCCAGGGAAAAATCTTGGGTGCGCCTCTATGATGAATAAATCCCAGAGGGAATTGAATTGAATTGATGCCTTATTTTACTCGGCGAGACTCAGGCTATGAGGCCTGCTCTTCCGTCTGACCACGCAAATTTCGCTACACTCCTTTCACCAACTAGCGGAGAAAGAAGGTATTATCTCGGGCTACGAAACAGGCGATTTGAATTTAGCTCAGAGGCTGCATTGAGGCTTGAGGATCTTTTACATGCAAGTAAATTTACTAACATGGGACAGCCAGCTTTACTTCCCCTCCGAAGGAAGGCGTAAAAAGATTTTTTCCCGCTTAAAAGTCCACGGCTTTGATAGGGTTTGAGCCGGCGAACTTGCGTATAGCAGTCCGTCACGCTAAACGCTACACCATCGCCGCCATCGCTACACCATCGCCGCCATAGAGACTCGCCAGAGGGACTCGAGGTATGAATTCTTCCTTCCGTTTGCAAATGAACCCTGTTACGTCCATAAATGAAAATTGCACGCTAACTCAACAACAATTTATTAATTCATTCATTACAAAAGTAGCCAGCCACGTTGCCAGTCCCAGGCAATCTCCAATTCCCTGCTTCCCTACACGTCCAGCTCCTGGACGTTTCCCGCTGACGCCGGCTGAGGTCGTCGCCCCACGACGATTCACATCTGGCTGCTGGTTCTCTGGACTGGACGCGTACCGCCACTCGTGACTCTCTCGGGGCTCTTTCCAGACTGCCCTCGGGGTGTCGGCCGGCTCCCTTTATAGGGCCGATGCTAGGCGGCGAGACTCGCTCCACGCCTCGAACCTGCCAGAGCGTGCCCACGGCTTGCCGCTGCCGCCGCCGATTCCCGCCAGAGCGCGCTGTCTTGCTGCTCGCGCGCCAAATCCAAGAGTTATGCGCGACGTGATAAGCGCGACATCACAAACCCGCTGTTCGCCCGCAGGTGGACAGCGTGTGCGTGTGGGTGCGCAAGGCCCCGCCGCGCTCCTTCCTGCACAACCTGCTGGGCGCGCTGGCGCCGGCCACGTGGGCGGCGCTGGGGGCGACGCTGGCGGCGCTGGCGGCGGCGCGGGCGGCGGCGGGCGAGCCGCCCTCGGCCGTCGCCTTCGTCGCCCTGGCCGCCGTCCTCACCGGCGCCTTCCCGCAGCCCGCGTGCCGCCGTCCTCACCCGCGCGTCCTTCTCGCGCTGGGACTGGCCGCTTCGCTCTTCGGCGTCGTCGTCGTCTGCGCCTTCCAGGTCAGCTACGTACGCGAACGAACACAACGGGTTAGAATACGACACACGAACACGAATCTCTGAAGTGTACTTCCAGAGCAATGGGCTCATTCAGCTTGGCTTCTCGCTGTTCGTCGTCGTCGTCCTCTGCGTCTTCCAGGTCAGCTACGTACGCGAACGAACACAACGGGTTAGAATACGACACACGAACACGAATCTCTGAAGTGTACTTCCAGAGCAATGGGCTCATTCAGCTTGGCTTCTCGCTGTTCGTCGTTGTCTGCGCTTTCCAAGTTAGGCACCAACACAAACGAAGTATTAGAGAAAGGTACACGAACATCTGAAGTATAGATCCAGAGCAAGTGGATCATTGGGCTTCGCTTCTCGCTGTTCGTCGTCGTCTGCGATTTCCAAGTCGGACACCAACACAAACCAACACAAGATATTAGATAAGATTTGCGAACATGAACACGTAGACTTTAAAACCGTCTTTTCCGTTTTCCAGATCAGGCACCAATATGAATGAACACAAAATATTAGAGTAAGGCTTGCGCGCATATCACGTGAAAGTACTTCCAAAGCAATGGGCTCCTTAATCTTCGCTTATTACTTGTCGATGTATACACTTTCCAGATAAGAAACACGAAGGTTAGGAACACGAATACGAACAAACGAACACGAAGTATTGTAGTAGGGAATGCGAAAATGAACACCTGGAGAATACTTCCAGAGCGATTGGCTCATTCAGCTTGACTTAACGATATTCGACGTCATTACATGCGTTGCAGTCACCAACACAAACGAACAGAAACGAACAAAGTTTAGATGAAGGCACCTAAACATGAACACGTGGATTATACTTCCAGAGCAATGGGTTCTTTGATATTCAGTTCTCGCTCTTCGATGTCGTCTGCGCTTTCCACGTAAGGAGCACGCGGGTCAGGAACACGAACATAAACGAACACAAAATATTAGAGCACCGCACATGAACATGAATACACTGAGAATACTTTCAAAGCTACTGGTATTGTGTTTGTCGCAGATTGACACTGCCTGCGCGTCTAGTTCAAGAAATGTGAGTCAGGAATACGAATACGAACAAACAAGCACAAAGTATTCGAGTAAGTCATACGAACATGAATTCATGTCGAATACTTCTAGATAAATAGGCCCATTGAGCTTTGCTTCTTGTTGTTCGGCGTCGTCATCGTCTGCACTTTCAAGATCAGGCAATAACGAACGAACATTTCCATAAATCAAAATTATAGCATTGCCGTAGTGACAAGAGACGGCGCAGTGGTGTACGAACTTTATGTGCTATTACGCGAATATTGCATAATTTCGCGAAGTCCGAGCCAGCAAACGTAAATAAATAAAGACTTGTTATTTATTGTGTTGTGCCATAAACAGTCGGTATTAGCATAACGTCAAACTAAGAGAAATGGTAATAAGAAAACTAAGAAACTAACTAGAAAACTAAGAAATGGTAATAACATGAATTGACGTCAACAGACAAGTGAATGGAATACGCCGTGTAAGTAAGAGGGAAAATCACGGCAAAACAGTTAAATAAAAACAGTTTCGACGATTTTGAGAGGCAAGACACTAAAATGAATTTCGCCGATAGTTCATTTAAAGCCCGTACGTGAAGAAATGACCGAATAAGATTAAGAACGCAATTTTCGTCATAGAGCAATGCTTTGGACAAAAGACGAGAGAGTTGTTTTAAAAGTTTTCCTAGTGAGTGCAGACGATCAGACGGTAGACACTCTTGATGAAGAACGCGTCGAGGCTTGAATGTGAAACGGTAGATAGATTCGGCAGAGTGCACGTCGGGTCTTCGCGATTTTAGATGGTGAACGTGTCGGGGTTCAAAAGTCTGAGATATGATGAGATGATGAAATTTGGTGTGAACTGGAATAACGATCTACAGAACCTGTGGAGAAGGATGCAGCAATGATTGGTGGCGGCCGACTCAATGTTGCCGCACTTCGAAAGAAAAGTGAGATGTTTTTTGCTTCCGAATGACCGGTGGCACAAATTTATGACAAGGCCAAGTTTTTGTCTTATTTTTTAAGAACTATAAAATCAATTGATAACCAGCAAAGTAATGATAATTACACATGACTATGCTTAGGGTTAAACACGCGCAGTGTGAATGGATCTTGGAATGTTAAGTGTGTGAAAAGAAAAATATTTTTGTTGTTGTTGTACTGTCTTTTTGTGTTTAAAGATATTTCATTGTATAAGTTGCTGATGACGTTATTCAGAAAGGGCGAACAGTTCAAAAAGTGGTAAATTAATAAATCCACACGCCATTGATGGTGCCTTTAAGATTAACATTATCGTGGTTCATTATTACGTAGTAGTAACCTGCAATACGGATAAGCACCTGCATAGATGGTATCGCACCTCATGATCCTATAAATTTTCTGCAACGGTTCAGTTTGGTTAGTCACATGCTGGTGCATTCAAAATAATTAACATTCAATTAAGTATTGAAGCGGTAGGAGCAATATTGTTTGTTTGTGGTATAATAGTATTAAAGTAAGAAAACCGAAACCGTTTCAGTGGCACGCCGACGCACGGCGCAATATAGCTTTGTCTGTTATTAATTAAGTAAATATATTTATTGTATTGAAAGAAATTCACCCCATCCATACGAAAGAAGGAACCGTTTACATAACTTACAGTATTACATTACTTTCTCAATACTGCGTATACGAGAAAGTAATAAAAACTATTTAAGTAATGTGTTCTATCTTACAAGCTTATGTTATTCTCTCAGAGAATCAAATGAAAGCCTATAGCGTCATTGATAGAATATAGGATCATTGTTAGAGTATTTGTGGGACACAAGTCTAGAAACTGGACATTTGAAAGCTTATCTGTAAATTTTATTTGCATGCAGATCAAGGTATTTGATCGCAAGACCTCACGTTTACAAATCCGACACTTTAACATTATGACCATTCTATCACTGAGAAAGCGTAGAACCTCTGAACAGTTCTGAGTTCACTTGAAATTCCACGTTCTTCGTGTATACCCCAACCCTTCGTGTATATGTAGTTGAGGAACTCAATCTCTATATGCGCGAACAATGGTACAAACACCGAAGATAAGATAGGGACTACCACTGGAAGACGAGCGCATTTATATGTAAAGGTGCAGGGCTGAGAAGGGTCTGAGGGCTATCCCGTGTATATTTGGAGAGGGCGAATATGCTTTTGAGAATTCCTTGGGGGAGCGATAGTGGAAGGATCTTAGTCGCTGATAGAAAGTAGTCGCGAAGTGAATGCGGCAAAACCACAAAGCTATCCCTGAGATTCTGCGTCTGCGGAATCCAGCAGCCTGTGTATCGAGGACTGGGTTCCCAGAAATCGCACGTAGGTGAGGGCAGATCGTCTATTCCTCTTCCACAATAGCAGGGAGTCGATAGTTTCTCTTCGGAGTTCTACTCCCCTGTCGGTCGTATTTTACTATATTTTATATCCTTTGTGCATTCATTTGTTATTAATTTATTTATTGCTTTTACAAAAAAGTAGACATATTTTCTTCTTTGTAATAGAACAGTACTTTTATTTTCTTTTATTAATTTTAGTGGTTTTAATTGAAATTGATAATGCTTTCCTAATTGACTTCCTGTAGCTTTTTTTCTAATTACGAACATTGCGCGTCGCGGCCAGATATATTTAATCCTGCCGCCTCTAGAGATCTCGAGTTATCCACAATTCTTCGGGAGAGCGCAAGGTGCCAACTTCCTGCTCATTAGTGCAGGAGAAAATGATGTTCCTTCTTCACTCGAATTGCGAAACCGAATTGTGACGCCACAAAAATGACCGAATTGTACGTCTAGAGATATTCGCAATAATACCATATTTTTTAGCGCCCCAGTCGGTATCTAACTTTTTATTACTTATGCAGATGTCCTTTCCAAAAAATCATTTTTGCAGAACATCTCTAAGTAAGTAGTAATACGCAAAATACCTCAAACTTCCATCTTCCTTCACTTTCTCAAATTTAATGATACAATATCGAGAACGCAGCAAATTATGTTATAGATTATAAAAATAACAAATTATTAAAAATATATTTTACATCATAAGTAACTAACATTTTCAACATCTAGTTGGAAAATATTTATTGAGAAAAGTAAACAAAGAATGGGTCATCACAGGAAATAACATACGCAGTTACGATATTACATTTGAAGAATAAAAAAAATATGAGTTTCAAAGGTTTCGAAAACCATTAGTCGTCCTCAATTAAAAAAAAATACATCGTAACTTCTGCGAGTATGACTCCCAACCTGCAACAACGCGCACTTGCAGGGCTCGTTCGCGAGCAAGTTAGCGTCGCCCGGCTACCAGGCGGAGCTGGACTCCATCCAGGAGGTGGGCGAGCGCCTCAAGTTCATCTACACCAACTCGGACTTCGCGGAGCGCTTCACGGCCTTCCCCGGCGACGCCCTGGCGCCCTTCAAGCACAAGATCCGGCGCATCGACGGCCCCGACGAGTGGTACGAGGCCGTGGGGCAGATGATCCTCAAGGGCGACCGCGCCGTCGTCATGCCCGGCCACCAGGTGAGGCGCGTTCAAAGCATGGCGCTCTTTTTTTTTTCTTCCGGGGGCTTTTTCCAGCATCAAGGAATGCCAATTTCGGGTATCCGCGCCGCGTATCCATTGTGTTCCTTATGGGGACACATAGGAACCTTTACACTAGACACTTGCGAGGTCTTCGGTCTGTGGTCAGCAGACTCACGATGCCTTCCGCGTCTCCTTCCGCATCTCACATACATGAAGGACAAGCGACAAACAACCATGCCCATGGTGGGACTCGAACCCACAATCCTTCCGATCGAACGCTCTAGCCACCTCGAGCATCCAGGTCGGCAAAAACATAACGCTCATGAAACTGCAAAATTTCGTAACCCACACAATTTATGAAATTGAGATTTTGACATCTATAAATTCTTTGTCCAAGAACACACCTTACAAAATATCATATTCCAAATATGATATTTTTCTGCTTAATTTTATGTTGCTTATGAATAATTTTTGTAATATTTAGGCAAACAGCCCCGTGGAAATCTTTCGTAGAAGTACATATTGTTTACCATAAATATCACATGGAGCCAACAAATGACGGTTACAGCTCGAAAACTAGGGCAATGACACTTTGGGATTATCTTGTCAGCTTGCCCCACAGGATTGTCCCGACAGATTGCCTGCAGGGTTTCCCCGCCGGATAGCCCGGCCAGCACGCCTCGCCTTGTTCCCCTCCGACTTGTCCGGCCTACTAGTCCCGCTCACTTGTCCTTCTGGCTTGTCCCGCCGACTCGTCCCACCGATTTGTGCCGCATAATAGTCTCACCGACTTGTCCGGACTACTTGCCCCGCTCACGTGTCCCGCTAACTTGTCCCGCCGAATTGTGTCACCAACTTATCCCGCTGACTTGTCCCAGCCAATTCTTGAAGGTCCCGTCGACCTGTCCCGTCGACCTGCCCCAGTCGACCTGTCCCGTCGACCTGTCTCGTCGATCTTTCTCGTCGACCTTCCTCGTCGACCTGTCTCGTCGACCTGTCTCGTCGACCTGTCTCGTCGACCTGTCTCGTCGACCTGTCTCGTCGACCTGTCTCGTCGACCTGTCTCGTCGACCTGTCTCGTCGACCTGTCTCGTCGACCTGTCTCGTCGACCTGTCTCGTCGACCTGTCTCGTCGACCTGTCCAGTCGACCTGTCCCGTCGACCTGCCCCGTCGACCTGTCCCGTCGACCTGTCCCGTCGACCTGTCTCGTCGACCTGTCTCGTCGACCTGTCTCGTCGACCTGTCTCGTCGACCTGTCTCGTCGACTTGTCTCGTCGACCTGTCCCGTCGACTTGTCCCGCCGACATGTCCCATGGACTAGTCCCGCTGGCCTGCGTCGCCGGTTTGTCGAACCGGTTTGCCCTGTCTTGTCTTGTCCCACCCGCTAGCGTCGCCCACCTGTCCCGCCATGCAGAGAGCCCTGTAACGCACGCGTCGCCCCCGCAGGTGCCGTACCTGGAGCAGCACGCACCGTTCGTGCGCGACGGCTACCCGCTGCTGCACCGCGTGCGCGAGTGCGTGGTGGCGGCCGCGCCGTACACCTACTCCGCCGCCCCCCGCTCGCCGCTGGCCGCGCGCCTCAACGCCCTGCTGCGCTGCGCCTTGGACGGAGGCATCTGGCGGCACATGTGGGCGCGCGCCGAGCGCCACCTGCACGAGTGCTGCGACCTGGTGTCCGTGCTGCGCGGCAGGCGCACCCTCCGGCCGTACCGCCTCTCGCTGCGCCACCTGGGCGCCGTCTTCGCCGCCGCGGCCTGCGGACTCGCACTCGCCGCGGTCGCCGCCGCGCTCGAAATGCTCCTGGGGCCACGCCGGCGCACCCCGCATCTGCACGCCAGGCGGCGGCGCTAAAATGGTGGAAAGAGATAGGCGGGGGCGGATCTAGTCGATTATTTGGAGCGAGGGGCACCGTAGATTGTGTTAAATAACACACATGTTTATTAAAATATAGATATGAAACTATACAATATTATTGTTTAAATTTACATAATTTCAAATATTTAAATCAATTTTGTGTAATAAAGGAAGGTAAACGGAAACTGTAGGTCTTTTTTTGGGGGGGGGGGACATGGTCCTCATGGATCCGCCAGTGGAGATAGAAGAGCTACTACGCATCGTATCCGACTTCAGCCAATGAGCTTCAGGTATCAGTTTGCTTCCCAATATTAGCAGGAATTTTAAATTCAATTAAGTACCAAATTTAACACCTCAACACTTCTCGCACTCCATGCAACATGGCGGCCGGCGTCTTATCTGGCTTTTCAAACGGATTGCCTGCGCTGTGGTCACGTGGATTTGTGGTGCTGCGATGTATGTGCAAAAATCGATGCGCGGCGGAAGCTCACTCATCTCTTTGGACCATGAATAATACTTATTGTAGTAATGATATCTTGTGTAGTAAAGTAGTTATTTATGCATAAATTATATTGCTAATATTGTAGAATAATTTGAATTAAGGTAATTTGAGTTTTTTTAATTTTTCAAATTTTTGCGTAACTCGAATACTTGCATATTTCGTGTGCTTACATGTCTTTTAATGTTTCCCTAACTCGATCGCTTACATATCTCGATTGCTTCCTTATTTTGATTAGTTCCATAATAAACAGTGCAACGATCCATATGGATTGTTGCATTTTGTGGCGACCCATCTATCCATAACGTCGGTGGTCAGGAGAGAGTGCACGACGACGATCGATGTTATGGAGACGCGTTGCCAGCAATATAGTTACGAAGAAGTGAAACGGCTCTGTCTATACTCAAAGTTAATTTTATGAACGGTTTGATTTAATTGATAAATAAATGTATTATATTGTACGTCAAATCATTATTTATTCTTTCCACAAAAGAGAAGAGTACTTACAAAGAAGGAGAACAAGAAAACAGATAACGTACGCTTCACATTCTTTTTTTTGTGTTAATTGCAATTTCAAAGTGTCTTAAAAACAACATACTCATAATTTATTTTGTCGAAGTCCGCAACGTTGGTCTTTTATATCATTAAACTGCCACAAATGCTACATTGTTCCTAGTTTCCTGCAAATATCTCTTATGGATGATGTGAATCTATACGCAAAATCCGCTTTATTGTGTCCTTTCCTTCTTTGCTATGTAGTGAAAATGTTGTTGAGGTGATCTACAGCTAAAGGATTTCTAAATAAATATACTGCTGTAAGAAAATGGGTTTCAAATTTTTGTTTTCTCTAAACTATTTTGTCGTTTGAATCGTGTAAATAATCACTTGTGCTGTAATAAATGTTTTACTCTATTGTTATTACGTAGACTAATGTGTTATTTACGTAGACTAATGTATTTTATTGTGTTTTTATTGGTATGGCTAATAAATTTCAAACTTCAAAGTTAAACACAGAAAATCCAGAGATAAGAATTGAAATCGACTCTTTGACATGTTTTTAAGTGTATTTTACTCTATTTCTAAGAACATTTTAAAGTAACAAATGCGAGCTAATTTTGAAAATATCCCAGAGACTTCACTTAAAATATCCCCAAATATAAAGAAATAGTTTCAAAATCGCAAGGCTTCAAGTTTGGCGTAAAAGATGAGGAAATATTCATTCTGGAAAGAACCCTACGAACAGTTTCGGTGCTAGTGAAGTTTACAGAAGGGCAAACAGAAAGACGTACAAAAAGAACGTTTTGAAGAAAAACACTTCTCCAAAACTTATCTTTCCTCTAAAATCTCAAAATTGGTTTTACGTAGCATTACATAACTTTCTATACTACAAGAAAGTAAAAGGAGAAGCTGGGTTGCAATATGATTACCGAAGGGCGGAGCGAAGCCAAGCGGAGAGATTGCTAATGTAGAGCAACCGACTAGCTTCGCCACTCTCCCGCCAGAATGCGCTCGCTTTCTGTTGCCCAGCTGGATTCGCAGAACAAAGACTGTAGTACATTTTTACGAACAATCTAACAAAAGCAACAGTGCGAGCAAGTCAAGATTTCCTTTGGCAATGAGAAGGAAAGGAATTAAAGTAGTCGCTATCGCGGACGTAGCCAGAGAAGAAAATATGAAGAGTCTTGCTATTAGAAGATGAATGAGCAATGTGAAGAAATAATACAATGTAAACTAATACACAACTTATGTTTATCCATTAC
Organism: Acheta domesticus; assembly: GCA_031308135.1. Lineage (NCBI taxonomy): Eukaryota > Metazoa > Arthropoda > Insecta > Orthoptera > Gryllidae > Acheta > Acheta domesticus. The sequence goes on along the minus strand of JAHLJT010009419.1, from coordinate 64,768,794 downwards.
AAATATTACATGCTGGACCTATTGCAGGGAGTGCTACGTTGCAATGGTAGGTTTGTGTCCTTCCACCATCGAGAATATGGTTTCGTCGTGTTTTGCATCTTGTCTCGAGTTCATCCTCTCCATTTGTGGAGTAAACTAGTGGTGCTACAGAATGGCACAGACTTTCCCGTATTACTTCTCTATTTCCTTGGCTCTGGGCTAGCTATTTGATATTGCCACATACTTGTGCCAGCTGCCATCTATCGCCGCCCAAACTACATGTTTTTGACATTTTCTTAATTTTTCGGTTTCCTAATGGTAGAAAGGAAATATTATTTTAAAATATAAAAGAACACAAAAACTTTGTCCTATACGGCAATTTTCCTTTAAAAATTTGTAGCCATTTTTAAAAAAATGTCGTTCAGGCGCTATTAAAAATGCAAATTTCAAAAACATCATTTGAAGTCATTTGAAGCACTCACAAATACAATAATGTCTACAAATTGCTGGTAATGTGCATATTAAAGATGTGAGAGATCTTAAAAAATTACATTTGTGTAATTTTTGAAGAAAGAAAAAAAATACTCCAAAATGAACTTTACGTCATATTATAGAGTTCAATTAGCACTATCCGTTCCAAAACTTTGAAGAAATAATTTGGAGCCATTTATGAGACAATTGCGTTTGAGCGTTTCTGAAAATACGGAATTTTGAGCTAGTTTTCACAGAAAACTTGAGTTTTTGAGAAACTTTATTTGACATTATTTAAAGCGCATGAACGCATAAATATAATGATGTAAATAAATTGTCACTGCATGTAAATATAACGACGTAAGAGACAAATAAAAAAAATACATTTTTGCAATTATCGAAAAAACAAAAGAATAGAGAAATATGGAGTTTATGTAATCTCATAGGATACATTTAGCACTATTCACACCAAAAGTTTAAAGAAAAAAATTAGAGCCGTTTTTGAGAAAATCTTGTTTTTGTAATTTTTTAAAATTGCAAATATTGCACGCAATATTGCGCGAAAACGACTTAAGTTTTCAAAAGAATGTACGTGACCTTAATGAAAGAACTCACTTTGGTCAACAAATTTTATTTAAAAGAAACATCTCTATCTTCAATTTTGTAGTTTCAGAAAGACGCCGAAACAATTTTAAACTTTTGCAATTTTCGAAAGTTCAATGTTATCCCTGAAAATCGGACCTATGCCACCTTAAAAGTGTATTTTACTCTATTCTACAAGAAATTGAAAGAAAAAATCTGGAACGATTTTTGAGAAAATTTTTAAAATGTCTATGGGGCTTCATGTAAAATACCCCCGAATTTTACAGAATATTTTTCAAAATCTCATAACTTCAACTAGAACCAGAAAGACCGGGCAATATCCATTTTGGAAGAAATCGTACGTATGATTAAGGCGCTAGCAGTGTTCACGGACGGACAGACGGACGTTTTCCTTTCAACAGGTTTTTCGGTATCAAGGACCCACAAAAAAGGGGTTCTGGTTACACCACGTGTTAGGGGATTTTTTTCTTAATTAAGCAACTGGTTTTATCCACTTTTTCGTTATCAGCGCGAATTTTTTCCTGGCGAAAATTGGCCATTTTTTCGTGCAGCATTACATAAATTTCCCTATACTACGTACATCACTCCGTGTATACTTACGTATATGGGAAAGTAAAAATCAAATTAGGGGCACTATAGGCGAGAGAGTGTAAAATGTAGTAAAATGCATGCAAAAATTACGCATGCTAACCATTACAACTCCTTATATTTAAGTTTGATGGATTATATCTAGTATTGTAAAATGAACTCTCTGAAGTAAGGCTACTATTAATTGGATATATAAACCCTTTGTTACGCCTCTGCGAAGGCAGAGCGCGAGTATAAATTTAACTTTTCTTTCTTTGAGTCTTCCTTTTTCCTCTTTTCCTTCTTTTTCTTCTATTCCCGTCCTGTTTCCTATTCCTTTTTTTCTCGTCAACCGCCTCCGTTGTGTCTTCCGGAAATTCTGTCAAATTTTATACAGCCGAACTCTTCTTATTTCTGCCTTCCGTTCACCCCTTCCTTATCGACCTTACCTCTTCCTTTTCCTCAACTACAGAACTTCCTCCGGCGAGTTCAGCTCATCGCTTTTCCGTTTCTTCTCACGCTTTCTCTTCCCTTCCTTGCACAGGCGTGAACAGTCGAAAACAGAGGGGGAGGAACTGTATTCATAGACTCCCTTGCCAATACATTTTTTGTATTTATTTGTGACGTATTCTACTATGAGTAAAACCTAGCACGCCAAAAATGATATAACATTCATCAATCAATTATTAAATACAAATGTGTTAATAAATACAAGTAAATTAAACCATTCACACGGTTTTCTGATAGATTCGAGAACCAAGTGTCATGCCACTTCGTATTTTCCAAACTGTCAATTGATTCATATATTGATTAGTGATTCCGAGTGCGTCAACTGCTAAGGTTATTAGTCGCGTAAGTGTTGTTTACGTTTTTTCTCTGGAGGTGTCGGTCCAGAGGAAACTGCTCCAGTCGGTGGTAGTGTAGTGTAGAGCGTGTGTCTGTATAAGTAAGGGGTAAGGATAGGATAAGGTAAAGGAAGGACAGATCGCAGGTGGCCCATGGCACGTTTTTAGGGTACTGCTCTAGCATTCATCTGGTGTTGATGAGAGAAATCACGGAAAATTCCATTCAGTATATCCGGCTGCTAGAATTCTCCTTCAGATGGCGACTGAATTCGGCTTCAGTCGCCGTCTGAAGGAGTGTCTTCAGTCGCCGTCTACAGTGGCTCTGACTGGAAGGTAATATGGGAAAATAAGGTATTTAAGATACTCTATAAAGAAAAAAATGTTTGACTTCGTAAGGCAATGTCCCCCTTTCAAAATAGTTTGGGGGCGAGGGGGTACGACCTGGCCGCCTGCATCGTCGTCCCTCATCGTACGCCGTATCCTTTCCTCGTCAGCGATCTCCATTGTCGGGCTCTCCTCTTTCTGCACTGCCTCTCCTCTCCTCTTGCTTCTTCATCTTAAACTTCCCTTCTTTCCATTACCATTTTTGCTTCTTCTTTCTTTTTATCTTCATTTTTCTCCTTCTCTTCTGCCTTCGAGTCCTTCACCTCACATCCTCATTTTACTTGTTCTATTGTTGTAGTATACCTTCTTTTGTTCCATATCCGTTTTTGCCAACATCTCTAATACTGTCCTTGCAACATCATCTCCCAAATTCACGGCGTTCGTCATCTCACTTCCCCTCTCTTTCCCCAGCTCTCACTCCCTCTTCTTTAACATTCTCATTCGTTTCTGCTTCGCCGCGCCTTTACCAAGTCACGCCTTTACCAAGTCATTCCCATTCGTTTTTGCTTCGTCACCTTTACCAAGTTCTTGCTTCCCCTCCCTTGCATTCACACGCGTTCTGCTTTCCTTTTCTTCCCTCTCCCCTTTCTTCTCTTCCCCTTCACCCCTCCTAGACTATCTCATCTTCTATTAGTTATCTTGCTTCTCCTCCTCTCCCATCCCCACAGTCCCTCATAGACATTGCCACTCCAGCCACCTTCTCCTTTTACATTACAGCAGGCGTCATTTCCCGCACTGCCGATTGAGTCACCTCCTCCTCCTCCATGTCTTCTTCTTCCTCCTCTCCGACCTCACTGCCACACTTCCTTTTGTCTCGTTCTCTTATCCTTTCGTCCTCCTCTTTTCGCCGCCACATCCCGCTGCCCTCCCTTCATCTTGATCTCCACCGCCTCCACAGTCTCTTTCCCTTCATCTTCTCCATTTCCTCTCCCCCTCCTAGCACCGATTGTTAAAGGGCGCCGCGAGGGAAGAGCGATGTGTAGTGACAGCAACGTCCGCCTGAGGGCGACAGAGGCGGCCGGCGGGCGACATCCCACAGCGCTCCCAATCAGCCGCACTCCATGGGCAACGGCTGCGCTTCTGCTTGTCACGGAACGTGCTCCTCGTGCAACTCAAACCTCACAGAGTGCTTGAGTAGACTTCTTTCATTGTCACCGGCCGAGTTGACCCGGCGCTACACTGTTGCCACTGCAGATGCTCTGACCAGAAGGTCACTGGTATCGAGTCCTGGCAGTAGTGGATTTTCGACTCTAGCTGTAAATGCAAGGAGAAGTGACTCAGTACATCAACTGATGTCACTCCATTGCCTCTGACCGGGGAGTCCTAGGTTCGAGTCTCGACGGCAGCAGGACTTTCTGCTGACACTGGCTTGTCAAGCTAGGTCGAATTCAGTCGCTATCTGGAGGAGAATTCTAGTGACTGGCTGCTCGGATCGGTAGTTTTCCTTGGTTTCTCCGATCAACACCAGGCGAATGCCGGAGTTGTACAATAACAAACGCACACGGAATTCCTGGTCCTATTCTCGCCCCTTACACTATCATGCACTACACTACCACACATGCGGGGAGATCGGTCGGGGGCTTTGAGCGTGTCCCGGCTGAGGCGGAGCCCATCTGATGGATACGCTAGTCGATGGTAGGTCGGCGCCGGATCTCGCCATCGAGCAAGGGAAGATCACCGCCACCGCCTAATGAAAATCATACACTACACTTACGGGACGAATGGCCTCAGAAGTTGACGTGCCCGAAATCACTAACAATCAATCAATCAATGTAGCTGTAATCAATGTAGCTAGGTTGAATTCAGTCGCTGTCTGAAGGAGATTTTCTGAAGGAGATTTCTAGCCAATTCTCCGATTTTCATGGTTTCTCCGGCAATATGATGAATGATATATAATTTTTGTTTGCAGCTCTGGATTATCAATTTGTTTTCAGGGTTCTAAGATCAACGAAACTAAGAGGTCTGTTAATAATATTCAAATAATGAATATTCATATTGAGTATTCAAAATAAGTACAAAATGAATGTTATGACTTTGGCAATGTAATAAAGTTCAATAATCTATATCTATACTACTATACAGAGTGTCCGGGAAGGAAACGTCAAAACTTCGAAAATAAGCTCTGAAGACAATTCTAAGCATATTTTGTCTCATAAACTACGTGGATATTCCGAATGGCCGAATTCCGAGCCGCAATAAGCACTCAAAATTTGGTTTTAAAAAATTATTTCTAGACAGAAATTTGCATAATGGAAGCATAGAAACACTCTACAAACATGTAAATTGTTTACTATTTATTCAGAAAGAAAAATTAAGCGACTGCTATTTTATTTCTTGCTTATTTTTTCTGTCGTGATAATCTCTGAATCTACTGAACCAATACTGATGAAATTTTTGTGCTATCTTCCTTTAAAGGTCTGGAGTACTAGAGGATATGATTTACAGTCACAAACCCTAATATATTTACAAAATAATCACTTTTCTGGACTGTTTTCGCCTAGAATTACATCACAGATTCAAAAGTGCATCAATGTGCAATTGTTTAGCTGCGCGCCACCAGAAGATGACGACTGAGATCTAGATTGAGTTCATCTACGCATGAATTGTGTGTCTAAAGGAAAGAGATTATAAAATACTATAACCTCCTTGGAGAGGCTTTTTTGTTGATCTCTACTTTCTGTTGTTTAACCTGATATGTTCATATTTAGGAAAGATAATGGCAGTTTTCTTTATATATGCAAGTAACTTGGATATTAATTTTAATTGCATCTAGGCGTGAATGCATCTAGGCAGTAAATTAAGCTTGATTATTACGTGATTGCGAGTTCAACAAGCTAAAGTGAAACATATTATGAATTATTTATGTGTCATGCTTAAACTGTGACAAATGGATGAATTTTTGTAGGGAAGTGTTTTATTATAGTAGACAGTGAAAGCGTACCTTTGGATGGTGAAGAAATTATTATTTAAATTCACGAGAGTAAGTTCGGCAAGAAGTATAATTGATGTAAAAGAGAAATTTGAAAATTTCTTTATAAATACGCGAGAAGAAGAAAAAGTTACAAAAAAGAATACATTTTACAATGTGGCAATTGATACAAAGTATTGATACTACAGTATAATACAGAAAATTGTGCAAAAAGAATACATGAGTAAATGTATTTTATTTTGTGTTTGCATTGTTTTGTTAATGTTAGTTATAAAGTGAGTGAAATTGAGGCGCAGGAACCACAGTAAGAAAGCTATAAATATGTTTTAGTGAGAAAGTCAGGAACACCGGTTATTTCCAGATGGGTGCAAGGCAAAGAAGGGCGGAGCAGGGCAAGGCGGGGATACATGAATAGATAGTAGTAGGCTCCACCGCAGAGCGGGAATAGATGGAATTTCTTTTCCTGGCTAATAAATTATGAAAAATACCCCAGCAACGCGTGAAACTTAAACTAGTAAAATAATAAACAGTTTAAACATAAAAAAGTCATAGTATAAAATAGAGTTCCCCTGCAATAAAGGGAGAAGTTTTGCATTATCTCAGATAAATATAAGTTTAAATTTTTAATAAACCATTCCATTTGTATTAATATTAATAATTAATACACAATTAATAATAAATAAGATAAATTATTAATATATTATTTTTAAAGTCTATTATTGTACCACTTTACCAATGAACTATATTAGTGATAAAAGAGTTAAGATCTATTTTTATACATACACAAACGAATATAATTGTTTAAAAGATTGTTGGGTGCTTCTATTCATCAGGGAAGTAAGTACATTTTTAGTCTCCTTCGCATTAATACACCCTGGATTATATATATCGTCGATGCCGATGCCCAATTCGTCGATCGTCGATGCCCAATTAAAGTAACATCTCAATAATAGTCAATTTTGATATTATTATTAATATTAACATTATTATTATTACTATTGTAAATGATATTGCTCAGTCACCATTCGCATATTTCTTTAAACATTTATCTCAATCCCATTGTCAAGCCAATAATAGAACCAATGGCTCCTCCACCCTGGTAATATACGTACCACTGGTGGGTATTCCTTTCATGATATTCCCAACCCTAACTAATCGCGGATGATGTCACATCCGCCCCGGCTATTTAGGTCGGCGCAGTTCTTGTAAAGGCTGCAAAGTCGGGTCTTGAACCTTGAGGCTAAAGGTCGCTTTTCGGATTTCGTCGCCGTTAGATACTCGTTCAGAAACTAAGGAGGAAAAAGGATGGCACACATATTTTTGTGTGCTCAACAAAATGAAGATGAGCTTGTGTTTTACACGGTCTGGAATTGCTATACGAGTCCTTACCAGAGGCAATAAACTGGAAAATGCCCCAAGGACGTTGAATGTGTAGCTGGAATCAATAAAATGCATTAAGACCGTTAAATTCAGCAAACTTTGTGTTTTTCCAGTGGTCGTTTTTCCTTTGCAAAGAAACAAAAACATCAGTAAGCACTGTGCTAAATTCAGCTCTTAAACGCTCAAAACAAATCTTCAATAGTGGCTATACTATACATTATTGGCTAACAATATTGTATATATATATACATATATATTGTATACATTGTTGTAATATATATATATATATACACAATATTGTATATATTAGCTAATAATATTGTAGATACAATATTGGCTAACTATAAAAGCAATGTATTTTGAAAATAGATTATTCGGGACTTGTAAAAAATATACTTTTTATCTAGTATTATGTCCAGAAAGTTCGACAAACGAAAATTTCTGCAACCTACTTAATTTTTTTCCAATTGAAGAGTCCGAATTACATTTGTATACACTCCCTTTGGTTTTAGGTCACTGGGAGTTCACAATTTTGGAAAACAGAATATGTAATTTGGACACAAGTCAATCTGACACAAAATGTCGCAAGAAATATTCTTTGTCAGGACTGACGATGAAGAAGAGCTGTATACTATTGTGGATAATGTTATGTAATGTGGTATATGTGGTATTTATTGGTCGTGTTTTCGGGCATTTTGCGTTGTCATTATTTAAAAAAATTCATTTCAAAAAATTCCAAACGTTTGTTTTGTTGTTTAGTTTGAAGTCTGCGTGAAATAACCTTTGAATAATCACATCAAATCATCTCTTAACATTCTACTTTTACGATACAATAGCTGACAATTCCTGCTTGTAATTGAGGGTTGTAGACGAGACAAAATTTGCCTTTACTGCATTTTATTTGACTTCAATATTTTAATAGAAATAAAAATTGGGAAATTTGTAACAATGTACTAATTTTCATAAAAAACTGTACACAATTCAACTCTTGTGCAAATCTTTGCATTAAAGTTAGTCAGAAGTATAATCATTGGATAATTATTGGTAATGGGAGAAGTTAAGTGATGGATGAAATTATCTTAAAATAACCTTAAGAGATATTGATTTTAAAAATGATTCTCGAAAACATGAAGTATATACGCTCTCGGTAAGTGGAAATATAAAAACATACTGCACAATCAACAGCAATGACATTCATTTTCTTGGAAGGGGAATTCGATTTCCAAATAAATAATAAATCATCTTGAGATTAAGTCATGGTAATCAAAGCTCATCGTTCTCATCCCATACATTAATTGAAATCATTGAACATGGCATTATTTATCGGGAATTCTATGAATTTTATGCTCTTGATCTTCAACATCCCAGTAATAATGCGGCACAAGAAAAAAAAAAGAACACAGAGTATGGAAGGTAGGAATCTAGGAATTGCAGGAGAGTATGACAAAACGTTTCTTCTCTCCTTAAATGATCGGCCTCTTAATCCTGAAATCCATATTCTCTAATACCTGTTCACATTATTCACTGACACTTCGTAGAGATTGGCGAAAGGCAAAAATTACAGGTCATAAACCTCATAAATGCCTTTCTTTAAATTTCGTTTCATCTCTTCCAAATATCTAGACAATACTCTGAACAATACTCTTAGAGCTAAGCTTTAGAAATCAAGACGCACAATGAGTGAAAATTTATTTTTGAATGAAATAAAATAATGACTTTCAGATTACAAAAGAGCCTTTCTAGACTCAGCATATTTTTAACAAATGATTTGTAATTATTCATTCTTTGTTCGGCTGTGCGCGTGCTAATGTGATATTAACACTACCAGCAAGTCAGATTCCTCATTTGTCGGTGCATTTCAAGGTAAATATATTTAATTTCACACGAGTGTAGACACAATTTGTCACTGCCAACATGTCAAGTCGAATTACGGTACAGTTTCAAACAGAAAAGAACACATCAGCAAAAGACATTACTCATACGCATTAGTCCAGTGCAAGTCATTGTGATTTCGAGGATCGACTCTTTCTGGGAAAATGAATCTTTGATTTACTGCTTTTGGAACTCAACGTAGAGGTGGTCATAGGGACGGAAAGATACTAACAGTGTCGTTGATTGATTGAGAGTGTGGGACTACTTTACTGATCGTTCTCAAACGTCAAGTATAAGTGGCAAAACGTCCTATATCCATGAGTGTTGTGATATATATCTAAATTAGTTTTGTTGTGGGCGAATTCTGGTCGCATGTTGCTTCAGATATTATCTTTCACAGCATTGTAGATAATTTCACTGATTTAATTTATTATTAGTAATTTAAAGTACAAGAAGATATTTCGTGTACTCAAATTCAGAAGAGGTTCATTTATCTCGTGAGTAACATTTTAGTTTATTTGTTTGAGAAAAAAAACATGTTAGGTTAAGCCAGACTAAGTAGATATCAGCTAGTCATGAGTTTGCTTTTTCTTCCAGTGAAAATTTAAAATTGTGTTGGTCATATTATTAGCCTTCATAACGGAATAAACCATTGGCATAGTTTTATTTACCAAATGCGTTTAATAACACGCAATAAATCAACCAGTAGTCGTGGAATGAAGTATATAATTATTGTTTTCCTCAAGAGTCTTTAGGAACGAATTTACGAGAAAGAAAAGGCTTCAATAATTTGCAATAAATGTAGTGTCACACTAGGTAATGTTTACGACGATCTCAAAAATAGCAAGACACGTCAATGTGTGGCTATTTTTCCATCAATGTCCGAATGTTTTTGAAAGATTCTGTTTGGCCTCAAAAAGTATTGAGGTCAATTTATGTTAAAGGATTAGGAACAAAGAATAATGTGAATAGGGGGAATGCATCAGCTAGTGATTTATTGTTAAGATTAAACGTTGAGATGAAACGTTCGCCATATGACGACATTTCTCTTTAGACTCGGGTCAAACAGTAAATGCCACTTAGAGGTGAGGTCAAAACATTTGTGCTCCATCGTACTTGAGCTTTCATTACCTGTAAGGTATAAAAAATGTAGGTAGAAGAGGAAGGTGAAGTACAAAGGAATATAATTTCATACGAAGATGTAGATTTAGAAGATGAAAGTGAAGGGACAAGTAAAGATAGAGGAGGAATAAGAATAAGAAGTGGAGGAATAAGATGGAAAGAGGGGGGAGAGGAGAAGGAAGTGGTTCAAATATAAATTTGGAGAGGCATATAGAGGTGAAATGAGAATTCTTTTCGAAGAAAGGAAAGAAGAAAACCACCACAAGAGGAAAATGCCAAAGAAATGATCGAGGAGAGAACATACAAGTAGTGTATAAAATGCAAGGTAGATAGAATATGAATATGACGAACGTGCAGAAAAGAGAAGACGAGGATACAAAAGTCAGATAAAATAAAGGACAGAAAAAGGACGTCGTAAATAAATACAGAGAATGAGAGGAGAAGAAAAGAGAGGACAAAAAGAAAAAAGACGACTGTGATAAGTAGAAGAAGCAGTAGCAGGCGAAACGTAAAACGAAAAGGACAATACACAGGCAGATGTGAAAACGCAGTTGCGACGGAAGCGTTTGAGGAGGCACCATGAGAGGTGAAGGAGAGGTAGGGGAAGAACAGAGACGTTGAGTATAACAAAAGGAAATGAAAATGATATGGAAAATACTGGAGGAGATAAAGAAAAAGAAGGAGGAAAAAAAGGAAGCATGTAATACGGGGTAGAAATGGAGAAGCAGGAGCGAGAGATGAAGTGGGACGCGAGACATAAAAGGAGGTGAAAGAGAATAGCCGGGTAGAAAAGGAAGTTGCGTCGGAGGCGTTCGAGGAGGCAGCGTTGTGGCGAAGGAGGGGGAGCTGAAGAACAGAGACATTGACTACAACAAAAGGGAATGAAAATGAGAAAAAAAATACGGTGGAGAAGACGAAACAGAAGAACGAGAAGAATAAGAAGGAGGAGGAAAAGAAGAAATCATGTGATAAGTGGTAGAAACGGAGAAACAGAAGCGAGAGATGAAGTGGGAGGCGAGACCTTAAAGGAGGAGAAAGAGAATAGCCGGGCAGATGTGAAAAAGAAGTTGCGACGGAAGTGTTCGAGGAGGCAGCATTGTGGCGAAGGAGGGGGAAAGGGGAGGAAGGGGAGGAGATGGGGATGAGCGTGCACGCGCGGCAGGTGAGCGCGTGTCTGCCCCGCGAGTCGAGCGACCGAGATTTCCGCGTCGGCTGCGCCCCTGACCTCTTTGCGAATCTCCCGCTCCGTCACTGCCGCCACCCTCTCCATCGCCGCCTTCTGTCCACCGCTTTCGCTGACACCTCCCATCCCTTCCCGGCTCTATCCCCGCCATCACCCCGCTCTCGTCATCGCCACTATAACAACCAGCTTAGCTAGCTGAGAGCATCAATTGATGTTAATGCAGAGAATCTGACCGGGAGACCTGAGGGTTCGAGTGCAACAATAATAGGATTTTAGGACAACTAGCTAGATAGCTAGATCGAATACAGCCGATGTCTGATGTAGAATTCTAGAGACTGGCTGTTCTGATCGATAGTTTTCCGTGGTTTCTCCGATCAACACCCGGTGAATGAAGGAACAGACGGGCCACAGACCGCGAGCGATCTTTCCATTCTCTTGTCACATACACTTACCTTACATGCACTACACTACTACATATGTCGAGGGACCTGTCGGAGGTAGAAGTTGTTCCGGTTGTGACCCGTTGGTGGAAGATTCCTGAAAGGGGAAAACTTGGCAACCCCGCGTATAGGTTGGCACCAGATCTCGCCTTCGAGCAGGAAAAGAACAGTGCTACTTCTCGCGATAAAAAATGCTACACTTGGTAGACTAATGATCTTAGTAGTTGTCGTGCCCAGAAGCACTAATAAATCAATCAGCCACTATGAGAACTTCCACTATTATAACTACCGTCTCTACCTCTGTCTCCAACACCGCTACACCAGTCATTGCCACCACGCCCCTCCTATCGACGATGTTCTGTCTTCTTTTCTTCCTCAAACCTTCCCCGTTCCCGCTTCTGGCACCTCCAACCCCTCATCATCGCCATCACTGCCTCCGTCTGCATCACCGCTACCATCACCCATTACCATCACCACCATTCTACCCTCCTCCACGCCTCGGAGCCACGTCGCATCCGGCCTTCTGCTTGCGAGGCGCCGATCAGCCTCAAGCGAGCTTCACCCGCCGCCTGCCTCGTAACTGTGCAGGAGGAATACTTTTTACCTACCGCCAACCCGCCAACCTTCCAGCTTCAGGGCCCGGCAGAAGCCTTTCTCCTTCTAGTGGGGAGGTCCTTTGATTGTGAACTTCCTGCTCATCTCCCTTTCACGTCCTTCTAAGTGCGCCCTAGACAACTTAATATCACCTTATCAATACCTCCAAGCGGTCCGGTGAGGCTTCTGGGTCGGGATCTGACTCTTCAGGATCCATGAGACATTGCAGGCTGACGTGGTCCGTGATTAAAGACCACAGTATGTGATTAAACAGCTAGCGATCAAACAAAAGAAAAAACTCTCGTAACTACACCTTGCCATCGAAACGCATTTAAGGTTACCGAGGAAGCGAATAATCTTTTACATATGTATAAGATATTATGATTAATAAAAATAAAGAGTTTTATAAAGATGAAAAAAGTATTAAAAGTTAGATGACCCTTCTAAAACTATTTGTTTAAACTAAAAATGTTTAATTGATTTTTGAAAAACAGGTATTATTTATGGTGAAAGTAAGGAAAATTGCTGCACCTGAAATAAAATAAATAAATAAATATTTCTTACTTACTGTGAATCCGTATGTCATGTCATATCCATCATGTCAACATACAAAAACAAATTTTATCAAGACGGATAGACCTCGGCATATAAAATGGGTATTGGTTAAAGTAAATAAATAAATAAAATATCGAAGTATAAAAGTTAGGTTTTTTTGATGGTAAACAATTGCCCGGGTAGAGTACGAGGCAAATCTGCCAGAGTACATACGCCTATGTGTATCTTTTAGAACTTTATAAATAATTTGTTTACGAATAAAAACTTATTAAAGTGTCACACTATTTTCACTGCAAAAATTAGACGGTTAGCAAAGAGAAATTACTCACGGAAGCATGACTTATCTGCAGCAAAATTCAGGAGTAAATGACACGACAATCTGAAAACAAACAATATAACAATGCTCAAACGTACTTATTCAATTTGAAACGCGTACACTCACTTTCCATGAGGTTTTCCTGACGCATTCAGCAATGCTCAAAAATTACACTTTCTGGCACTCTCTTTTATGACCACCATTTGCCAACCTTCCCGTTTAAAACGCTTTTGTACGTCTGAGGACGTAAAAACGAAGAAAAGGTTTACGTGCACTTTTCATTCGCACATAACACAAATTGTTGGTAGTATTCTGGATGGTAGTATTTCGGATTCGATGGTGTGACGGTTAGCGTGCCGGACTGTCATACCCAAGTTCGCGGGTTCAAACCCGATCGAAGCCGTGGATTTTTAAGGGCGAAAAAAATCCTTCGTACGCCTTCCGCGGAGGGGAAGTAAAGCCGGCTGGCCCATGTTAGTAGATTTACTTGCATGTAAAAGATCCTCAAGCCTAAATGACGCCTCTGAGCTAAATTCAAATCGCCTGTTTCGTCGCCCGAGATAATACCTTCTTTCTCCGCTAGGTGAAAGGAGCGTAGTAGAAATTTGCGTGGTCAGACGGAAGAGCGGGCCTGATGGCCCGAGTCTCGCCACGTAAAATAAGGCATTAACTAACTAACTAACTAACTATTCTGACATTTTACGCTGAAGGGATCATTTGAACATAAAATCATTGTGTTCTGGTGCATTTAACGTATTTACCACTTTATAAATTACTCCATTTAACTTGTTGGTACGGTATATATGTAGCTATTATTTACTGACCGACCATTTTTTGGAAAGCATCTCCATAGTTCTTGATAAATATTGCTAATTTATATTATATCCATCTACACAAAATGCACACTTATAATCTACAATAACTACAAGGATGAGAATAATCATTCTGACCCTTGTAGTTTTAATAACTTATTTTTTCCCTCTATGGTCTACCTCCACATCATTAAAATTGTCATTTACTTTATCTCCAACCAAATTTCGGTATCTGTCATCCTATACTCTTTATCCAAATTTCTGTAGAAGAATAGGATACCTTGCGACGCATTCAAGCGAATAATTAATTCGCCGTTTTCTATGCCATCATTATCATCGTTACCTTCAACAACAGCAACAACAAAACATCAAAAATAAAATAAGAAACAAGACACCGCGGCTTCACAAGTTAAGTCTCTGATTTTTGAAGGATTAATGGTCGTCCATGATGGTGACAGTCCCGTATATATATTCCAAATCTGTGCCACACAGCCTTGCTGTAGCACTGCGGCCTGGGCAGCCAGGGAGTAAATATAAATTTTAGAAGCAGTTATAAATATAATTATGTAAGTGAATTATTGGACAACACAGCGCGCAGGAAGAGGCAGACCCGTGGATCATCTAGCTGGAACGAGTCCTCTTACACACGTGCACAAGTGCACAGTAGCGCAGGTAAGTTCTGCACTCTAAAGTGCACATAAAATGACAATACCCGCATAGGCCAAACGTGCGATCGTTTATCCGTCATGTATATATTTGGCATTTTTTGGGTCGATTGCCCGACTTTGCTGGCTACTTCACGGTGTCCCCGTGAAACTGAGTCAATTTTAAAGGAAAACTAAATCACTATTTTTGCCCCGACCGGAATCGGATCCAGAAACCTCCAAGAAAACCTACCTCGGGAAGTTTGTTACGCTGCTCGTGAGCCACCTTAGAACACATTACACGGCATGCATTCGACAAATGCATTCTGAACAAAATAATTAAACAGTGAGTGTTGCTCTTTCAAAGTTAGACACGTCACTTTTGTCATCACGTTCTTTTGCAGCAGAATTTTAAAAAATGCGAAGTACAAAATGATATGTGGCTGCGAGGAAGTTCATATATTAATGACAATAGTCGCAAAAAAAGCGATTATTATTTACTCGTGTAGATTTTCTGCAAAAAGAGTTCTCGTGTAATTTTTTTTCTTCCGTAGCTTACTGTGAGCCGCCACCTGCTACTCTACATACAGTCATGAGTGTTATGCGAGAATATAGAAGTCCTGGTGTAAACAATGAACTAGTAATACTTCCGCATTCACCAAGCACGCGTCCTGTTTGTTTCCACTTCTCAGCGAGGCGCCCCCGCTCCCGCCCAGCGACACTATTACTCTTGCGCGCACAACCCAGAAAGCCCCTCTCCCCTCCCCCAACGCTCTTACGTCGCGTCACGCTCACAGCCCACGGCGCAGGCGGACATCCCGCTCCGTCACGGCACGCGCCACCGCCGCCGCCGCCGCCACCGCCGCCACCGCCGCCACCGCCACCATTCCCGCCACCGCCGCCACTGCCGCCACCGCCGCCACCACCACCACCACCGCCACCGCCGCCACCGCCGCCACCGCCGCCACCGCTGCCACTGCCGCCTCCATTACCGCCACCGCAACCACCACCGCCTCCACTGCCTACACCCCTTCCACTGCCGCCTCCATCACCTCCACCGCCCCCGCCGCCACCGCGGCGCATTTGTCAATGGCAGCCTGCACGGCGCTCCGCCCGATCCTCGACATACACACGTGGGACGCCGGTGTATTGCAGTGTGCGGGAACTTGACACAATTTCAATGATAGTTTATTTTATGAGGAGCTGAAACGTACCATTATGTACTACTTAATTTTTCACGAGGAGGTCAGCCCGATTGTATGAATTCGAACGAGTACGTAATGGCTCTTCAGTCACGTGTAATATAAGATATTTTGTTCTATCCGTTCGCCATTCAACAGTTTGAGCTTATTCTCTTCCACATCTAGGCGTAATGATGAATGGTATTATATTTATTTCGACGACATATTGAAGGCCATGAAGGGTCTATTTGAGTTGACAATCGCTGTTTGTTGGGAGAAAGTGAAAGATATTCCTGAAAGTATTAAATGTGAAGCTGTGGAAGATTTATTACCCAGTCTGATTCAAAGATAATTTTCCCAATATTATCTAAAGATATATATTTTTCAAAATACAAAATTTTTAAGAAGTGGAGGCAGAGGCGTATCTATGTATTCAGGCGCCCATGGCAAGCATAGAATTTGCGCCCTTCTCAGGATACTTCAACTGAGGGATTTTGTTATTTGTCCAGCGGGAATACTCTGAACAGCGCCCCTTGTGAGTGGCGCCCATGGCACGTGCCATGTCTGCCATAGCGTAGATACGCCTCTGAGTGGAGGAGAGAAAGATGTATAAAGTAACGTATGTGAGAAAGTTAAATTAGCTTATTTTGCAGCGAAAGATGATACCAGTACATAATGCAGATTAGTAGGAATGCATATGAAAGCTTGTATTATACTTTATTTGATGAGCATTATGAGTAAAAGTGTTATTTTCATTAATAAATTAATAAGTATAAATGTGTTTCTATGTGTATTTCTTCATTTTTGAATAAAATGTTTTTGTGCATCATATTGTTCAGTTTGCTGGCAACAGTCTTGCTGTTATGTATCTTGGCAATTGATAACTACTTTATTACAGCGCAATAATAAAAATACATTTGACCGGCTCCGGACACGTAAGTAAACAGCTAGAAACAGCGATCGGATAAGATAAAAGAGTTTATTGTGTGCAAATACATGCCAAGTCGTCAGACATTACATGATTGTGAGCACATGTTCAATATCGAAAACTCAAGTGCGTTATCTTTGCCAATACTTATCTCAAAACCGGGAGAATCAAACAACAAGGATAGCTAGTCGTAATACGAAGTATCCAAAAACTAAATCATAGCATAGTTACTGGTCAAAGACAGCCCGGTCGGTGCAGTCCACTACTTATACAGGCGGTCGGCGGAGGGGAGGCGTCACCTTTCTACTCCAGCGCGCCCCTCCGTAACGTCGCTCGGCTGTGGGGAAGGCTCGTCGGTGCTCTCCGATAGTTTTTCTCTTCCCCGCTGAGCAGCGGGCTGCAGGGCATTGCAACACTCCATCGAAACTGGGGACAAAGCTGGAGGGTGCGCTACTGTCGCCGGGTACAGCTGCAGATTAGGCTCGCCATCTTCCGCACTTCAAACTTGGCTGTTATCTGATAAATGCGAAAGGTGTCTTGTAACTGCTCAATTATTCATAATATATACATCCAAGAAATCGCTGAAGAAAGCGCGAACATCGATGCTAGCTTTTGTAACATTACGCGCCTGCTAACGTCTCTCGAACCTACTCAACAGCCACGCACGTTTTAAGGATCGTTGGTAACAGTACGTGTTTTAGTTCTTGTAAGAATGTGCTGAAGGAGGGGGTGCCACTGTAATGGTCTCCATCACGTTATATGGGAGTTGAAAGGCCTTGGCGGGCTGCTATGCTGCGACACGGTGTATTGCATTTCTGTGTCAATGATAGTGAATTGCATAATAGATAGTCCAGCGTAGGTGAGCGAGAATGCTTTATGTCTCTTTGATCCTGAGTTCGAATGCCAGGGCGGAGAAAACGTTTTGCTATTTGGAATCACTTTTGCAGGTTCACGTAGAATTGTAATGTTGCGTAGCCGTTAGAAGTAATATACGAAAGTATGTGCTGTTGTTGCACCACTACTTACTTAGGGATTACAGACGAACCAATTTACACTCTGCACTGCAATGGATATGGCGAGAAATCCAGCAACACTTGTGAACTTCACAGATTAGATGTCAGGGAAGTATACGCAATCTGCTACATAATGAAAGAGGCAACCTGTGAAAGACAAAGTATAGATTCGTTTTGTGGGTGGAATTTGTACCTTCAACCTTGGCACAAACGTATGCTGTCGGCACGTCCTCCAATTAACGGGTACTCTGGGACCTATATGTGTGTATTTGACGAGTGATCGAGATGCGAGTGATCGGAGTGGGGGTGTACGAGATGCGAGTAATCGAGTTGCGAGTAATCGAGATGCGAGTAATCTAAATGAGACTGAACAAGATGCGAGTAATGGAGAAGCGAGTAAACGAGATGCAAGTGAACGAAATGCAAGAGATGGAGATGCGATTGATCGATATATTGAGGGATAGAGATGTGAGTAACAGAGATTTTAGATGATCTTGGCTGTCCGGGTGATGCCGCGTCGAAGGCTGTGGTCGTGGTCTTCCTCAGGGCTGGAAAGGAAAGACCACGACAAGATGGTCGAAACGTCGGCAACACAGCCTTCGACGCGGCGTCACCCGGACAGCCAAGATCATCCACATGACTCCAGCCGCGAAAGCCTACGATTTCAACTGAGATTTTAATTTTCGACTTCGGAGTTATCAAGATAGCATCGCTTTGTGGAATCCCAGGAAAGATTCTCTTCTCCAGACCTGTACGGATCTTCCTCAACCGGCGGCAGCTCTTCCCAGAGCCTGGTCCCCGTGCTACTGGCAACGCCCCGCTGATGAAGACTCGTTCTAGGGAGCTGTCGCCCTGGGCGATCGGGCGGGCGCGGGCGCGGGCGCCCCGGTTCCTGCCGGCGCGGCGCGCCGAGTGCGTGCGTGAGTGCGTGGGTTCGCCATCAGATGCACCTAACGGGTCTGGCGTCTGCGAGGGGGCGGGGCGGGGAGGGCGGGGCGAGGCGCGGAGGGGGAGGTGCCTCCGGGCAGGGTGGGAAGGAGCCTGGGAAAGCGAACGTCACCTTCTGCTCTGCTTCCTCGAGCGGCGTTGTATCCCGGTGGGTGATCGAGGCCTACCGGCTGGCGCACTACCAGGTGCGTGCGGTTGATCCAGGGCGATAGAGCACTGCGAGAGGCAGAGAATCCCCTGCGGACCTAGCGCATTTGCGGCGCGGAAAATTCCTGGCTAGATGACCTGCAACGTTGTCTCCTCCCAAGGTGCTTGCCGGCATAATGAGCTACCGTATTCCCTCAGTCAGAGAACTACTAAATTCACTAATAAATTCAAATTTCTTAACTCGAAACAACATTGCCGTATACCTTCACGATACGCAAAAGTTATGTTCTGCCCACCATGAACATTTAATGAACTCGCAAATTAAAATTATATATAAAATTAACTGAACAAATATTAGAATAAAAATTAATTACCTCTTTTAATTCGATACAACTCATGGATGAAGGTTACTAGCCTGCCGGATGACTGCGGTGTCTTTCCAAAATGTTACGAATTATTATTTTGAAACTCCCTGTGAAACATGTGTTGAATAGGAAGAATCAAGATTTTAAAAAAAGGGAATGACAAACAAAACAGTATCACTGACAATGTAAAGTCAAAACGCACAAAACAAACTCTTTAAATAAAAAAAACAATATATACAAAATATATTGCTGTAAACACACTCACGTTTAACAGTATTTTAATACATTAATTGTAAATATTCCTACTATTCGTGTATTTTATTTTAAAAAATTCATGGTATTTTCTGTCCTGATGAAGATGCATACATTTTAAACATGTTAGATAATTCCATCTCTTAATGTTTTCCTTGTATCAGGAATACAGCATGTTGATATGCTTAGGGATGAGAGGATGTTAAGAATCCTTTCCATTTAACCTTCCCCGATTACTATCCACTTCCATGGCCCTCTGTACATTCTTCATATTCAAGGTGGAAGAAAAAATTAATGGTGCTACAGAATGGCACAGACTTTCACGTATTAGTTTGCTGTTTCGTTTGGTCTCGGCTAACTTTTCAGACTTGCCAATACTCTTGACAGCTGTCAAGCCATCTATCGCCACCCAACATTTTTTCGACTACATCTATCGCCTAAAGTTTTTTGACATTTTCTTAAGTTTTCGGTTTTCCAACAGAAGAACAAAACTATTATTTTAAGAATATAAAAAAACAATTAAACCTTGCCCTAAATGGCAATTTTCGCTGACCTACTACAGCTGATGTGTAGATCGGCGCCCGATCTTTGGGGAAAGGTACACCGTCACCTCCCGATTTAAAACATTCACTTCACTAACGGGACAAATGACCATACCAGTTGATGCACCCGGAAACAAGAAATAATCAATTAATAAATCAACCCATTCTCACACTGCACGCACCGACTGAGTTCTCATACACAGTGCGTCACTGCATACGACATACCTGATTACATGAAGTACTCCAAGGAAGATGCCGCCGATTGTTACATATTTGTTGTTTACATGTTGCGTAATGTAACAGCAACGTTTTAATTTTACTTTTATATAAAGAATTGTTGTAATTGCTGCACACATACTGTACGTATTTGTTAGACTTTTTTTAAATATTTTATTTATTGCAGTGTTACACGATTGTATTTTATTTGTT
The DNA here is from genome assembly GCA_031308135.1 of Acheta domesticus. Classification (NCBI taxonomy): domain Eukaryota; kingdom Metazoa; phylum Arthropoda; class Insecta; order Orthoptera; family Gryllidae; genus Acheta; species Acheta domesticus. The sequence goes on along the minus strand of JAHLJT010009419.1, from coordinate 64,748,293 downwards.
GTTCTTGAGCAATGTGCTTGCCAGCTTCTGCAAAACCATTTAGTGGCCTTTGATTAAAAGCATTCATGCTGCTAAAGAGCACTAGTAATGAATCAATAATTACCCGAAAATATAATGAATAGGTTGAAAACTCATTTTTTAAATTCTCTGCTATCCTAATGCTATTTATGTCAAGAAAATGTGATTGTACGGAAAAAGTAAATAAGAGAAAAAGGTGTAGGCATTTCATTACAAATAAATATGGAAAACAACTTAGTATTTTTCACCTGGTTCTATCTCCAAAGTGAAAAAATAGTTTACCTATCACTATACGAAGTAGGAAACTCCAAAACTCACTGCGAGTGAACTTGCTTGCTTTCCTTTTCTCTGTGTACATGGTTCATAATTCACTCAAATAAATCGCTAAGAATGCAAAGAGAAAATATAGTTCGCACAATATCAGAATGAACTTTCCTTTTTCTAGGTCTACACAAAGGAAGTATAGAAAGAAGCAGAGAAGAGCGCAGTCATCATAATAAGCTTTTTCTTCGTCTGTAGATCCTACATTCAATGCATTGCTTTAAGGTCGAACAGAGCTTCGCAAGTGAAATCGAGGTCCCGACCTACTATTTGACAAGTGTAAACAAACCGAAATATATTATGAAGGGCTTGAAAAAAAAACAAGATGAGCCACACTTCGCTCAAAGTTGAGATATTAACATTTACATAAAGCGGGTTGCTTGTTGTGGGGAGTATAGCGTATAGTTTTATTGTCTTATGTCTCTCATATTTTATAACGTGTACACGGATTTTTATGTAATTTCTTTCGTTTTACTTTAGTTCATAAGAAATCATTCGAAGTATGTGTTAAATTGGGAAGAACATTGGAATCTAGTACATTATTTCTCAGTAGAAGTCTGAATGTAGACCTTCATTATGAACGAAATAATTTTTGTAAGTAAGAATTTCATAAGTTTCTTTTGAGGATTTGTTTCTGCGTATTCTGATCTTTTATAGATTTTTAGTTATATGCTTTGCGGGATAGCAATGAAATATCGTCAAATAATTCGAAAAGCAAGAGTATTAGTCATATGGGATGTTCGGTGAACATTGACATTCACTGTGCTGAATTTTCTCCGTCATGTTCGGCTAATTCCTATAGCATGATTTTCCGGAATCTTACCTTAGTCTCTTGAGATGATTGTCTATTGAAAAGAAATGTCACGATACGTTCTTCAATTTGCGTCAATAAAGAATCAAAATACGAATGATTCTAAATAAAAATTATTTATTGATATACTGATGTATTCTTGAGTTTCGGAAACAATAAAGTATATTATAATTGCCATTTTTAGCCTCCTTGGGGACTACAATATAGTATACCATACTGATTAAAATATTAGTATACATTTTTATCAACACTAATTCTCCTCTAATACTAATTGCAGGGTTGATAATGTTACAATAATGCACGAAAAAAGATATATTAGCAGAAATAATACAGTCAGCTTATAATTTATTTTAAATCCAAGAATATTTTATTAACTTTTTTAATTTGCGATAATTGGTTATGATATATTAAAACGACGTAGTCCTTCATGAATTGATTTTCAACCATTTCGTACTATTACTTTGGAAGGCAATTCCAAAGTTTATTGATAACTTCTAATATAATTTCTTAAATGCATTCAAAAACATATCGTATATTAGCTTTTCAGTGAAACCCAATTACTCATAATATAATAAGATGTCAAAAACGATTACCAACATATTTTAATTTTGCGTCCACTTACACGATCTACTTGTTTTTTCCCTTTAGATTTGTAGAACAGTTGACTCTCATCGTGATACCAGAAACGTGACACTATCCATTTCCACCTCAAAGAACCGTATTTTATCGCAAAACAAGAATTGCTTACGACGGCATTAACCGAAGAACGAAATAACCAGGAGTTTAATAACGACGGGCATAATCGCCAACCCCATTTTGATCGCTACTTCCGAAGTCATAAAGCAACCGCAAATTCTCATCTATAACCAGGAGAGTTCCTTACGTTGCTTCCTCGCAAATAAGGTCACTGGCCCAGCGAAAAGGAACTGGCGGCGGTTCTTTTCTTGAGCGCTGTTAATGCAGTGGCCCAGAAGAAGAAGAAGTCGCTATTCTTCTGCTGCGCATTATGGCGACGAGAAACTGCGGCATCTGGCCCCCTTCCGGAAGCTACCTCAGCACGATGGAGCCTAATGGCGAAAATACGGTCAAAATTGCAAAAAGGAAAATAAGTATTTTGTTTTATTATGCCTCTAATAATTATATTCTAAAATAGGAATTCGACCTCGGCAACAAAACATCAATCTGTTGGGGGTAAAAGTTCTTAAGTCAATTTTTGGCGAAATTGGGTAAAGTACTGAAATTACAAGATAAGTATCTATATTTTATTTTAGTAAAACGACCGAACTCAAATGTTGCCTCCTTTACGACAAAAAATCGTTGGAAAATAGCGTTGAGTGTAAGAAAAAGCATTGCCTCAATAATCTAACCCTTGTTTTCCCCAATTTAAGATTTTTGACTTTAGAACTTTTACCCCGTGATCACAGCAATGTTTACAAACAACGATATTTAAAATTAAAACGTATATGTTAATACATTACCACAAAACCATTGATGCATTTAAAACTGGTTTAATAACTTCCAATATTAATGATCGCGGGGATAGAGATACCCTTCACGGTGAACGTGTTTACTTTATAATTGAAATATTACTGAAGATATAATTAAATAATAATCCGAACAATTAACAATCGTTTTATTATATGAATGGATAATAAAAAAGAGGAAACTACATTTATCGATGAAATATCATTTAACTTCTTTTTCAGCCGTGATGATATTGTTCTAAGTGAACACTGAATTTATTGAGATCTGAAAATTACTGTAATGATTTTCAAATTATGGCACTTTTTTATTTGAAAATAGATCATTGAGCAAAAAACCTACACGTTAAAAAACATCAGACTTAATTAATTTATATTAAATTTACAGATACTGTTTTATAAAAAATTAGATGTTTTCAAAACCTCAACAACAATGTCGCATCCTTTTTTCAAATCCACTCTATCCCACACTATTCGAATGATGAAGAGTTCTACATTTTCCAACAATAAATTAATTGATGATCATGTGACTTAACTCGGCCAAAGGGTGATGTAAAAATTGTTTCCATCCAATAAATTAATTGACTCGGTTCTTTCAAACAATAAACAATTTATTTGATTTCTGTTATCTTGAGGGGTGTTTCCAATACATACTACAATAAGAGTTCAGCATCAAACTTATAAATTTCTGTACGCCCACCAATTTTGAACTTAAACTACTGATGCTCGATCTTGGCATCCAAAGTATACAATGAACAGATTCTAAAAACTTTTCATAAGTTATAAATACAATTTTACGGTATGTTGCGTAAATCCTGATCGTCAGTGGGCGCCTTTTGGGTCAGAACCTCAAACATTAATCTTCTGCAGCGTTAGTAAACCCGTAAAGGAATGTTTTCCTGATAGTAATTTCTGATCGTCGTAAATCCTGATCGTCATTCATCTCTATGAAATCAAGTCAGTCGCATTAACAAACTTCAATTGCGAATCTTATGTTAAGTAACTATAGACCGTACCATTAACTAACAAATTTCAAAACTATTTATGGGAGGGTAAAATAATTGATAATACAGTTTTTAAGAAATATCCATAAAGCAAGTCTTACGATGTACAATGCACCAGAAAAGTCTTTCCACAGTGGCATCTTTCTCTTTAGAGTGCTAGCAAAATAATGTATGTTGGTAACACGAACTCTAGTATGGAACGAAAGAAAACGTAAATTACGTACTCACTACAATCATAACAAATGCTGGAAATGTTGCAGTACCTTTCCTTTGTTTCCAAATGATCTGGTTGCTACTAATTCAAATGCGATTTTTAACACGATGCCCTGATTCAGCATAGTGCGGAGAGTCTTGCTTGCGCAGTGTTGAGTCCTTAACATATAAACATTGACCATCTCTATACAAAATTGGCATTATATAACTAGACATTGTGACAGGATGTTCCGTAAATAAAGGGCTCGTAAAAGTAATGATACGAGGCAGTTTTACCGGTTTCTTCCTCCGAGTAAATACTGTATGAGCCTTGCAGTCTCAACATTGAACTTGCTACGAAGAAAAAACTGTCGGTTTTTTATTTGCTTCACGGTACAGTTTCGCGGTTGACCGTATCCTGTTCTTCTGTGTATGTGAATCTGTATTGCGGACACTTTTGTTAAACCTGGGAGGTGAGAACGTTTTTTCTCAATACGTGACACAGAAATCTCAGACTGATAAATCTGGACATCGGGCGCCTTCTGAGTCAGAATCCCAAACATTAATCTTCTGCAGAGTTAGTAAAGGAATGTTTTGTATTTCGGAAGTAAAAGTACACAAGCCAATGCATTTTCCTGCACTAAGGCAATGTCAAGATTATGTTCGTAGTCAGAGCGCAAATGGTGTCTGAAGAGAAAGTAAGCTGTTGAATCGTGTGTTGGTGCTGTGGAATACGTTTTTCTGTTTTATTTAATACTAAATGACTCATGTGAAGATTAAATAAGATTGATTGACTAATTATTCCAAACACGTCAACTGATAGTCATTAGTTGCATTCGTGTATTGAATGTTTTATTCGTGGAGGTACCAATTTTCTTCTTCCACATGATGGTGAAATTCGTCACCCACTCACAAGTCGACTTGGGGCGGAATTCCCCCTCCAGGTTTTTCTCCCCAGCAGTGCATCGCCCCAGTCGGGATGAGCTCTAAGCTCCCGACTGGCCTTTAGACATGTGTGGTGGTGACATGTGTATTGACGTAAAGTGTACATGTGTGTGTGTGTGTGTGTGTGTGTGTTTTAGATAGGAGGATAGGACAAGGAAGGGAAAGAAAAGATTTCGCGCAATATGCGGACTCTGTGTTAGGGTACTGATCAGCCATTCCCCTTGTATTACTCAGCCTCACCACGGAAAACTATCGATAAGAGCAAGCAGTCGCAAGAATTCTTCTTCATAAAGAACGATACATTTTATATTAAAAGAATGTAGATTTCTCGTTTTCTATTAAAAGAGAATGAGGTATTAATGTCATGCACCTTCAAGGTTAAATTTAACACCATAGTGAAAATTGTCAGCGTCTTAAAGTTGATGTCAGCCTTTAGCTTAATTAAATATCCTTCCCTCGTCCTCGTCGTCCGACCTAAGACTCCTTGTTGCCCATGATCAGTTAGATCTATGCTAATGTAAAGAAGTCACGTAAGCGTCTATTTGTATTTCCGCTAAGGACATGAAAACTACCTCGTGGTTTACATGCGGTCACCATAGTTTAGAACAGAGCCAATACAGGGAGGAGTCTAATAAAAGGCGAGAGGCACGCCGGTCACGGTTCGTAATGGAATTTCACCGCCTTCTCTTTGATTTTTGTATTTATTCTCGTTCGCCTGTAAGGAAAGATGCTTAATAGATACATATACACGAATAATACAATGGAGTGGATGGGGTGAGGGGCAGGGTGGGACGTAGCGGGTTGGACATTTTTGGTACTGGATGAGGCGGTCGGGTTAGAGAGAAATGGGGCATGACATAAATAAAATTACTTCCATTTCACAGACAGAGTGAAAAAGAACCAGAGTTATTCATTCCTTTTCCTTTTTAAAGGATGAGCATGATAAATAAATATTATGGCTAGTTTTTAAGTCAGTTACCAACATTTGTTGACAACATTTCTTCACAACAAATGTTCATACAAAATCTTTGGATTTGCATAAAATGTATATACTTTAATGAGTATTGTCCAGGAAGTAACTATCCATCATCTCCACAGTACTTAACATCAATTATACTAAACGGCCATGAAAACTTACCTGAAAGGTATCTGGATTAGCCTTCACATTTTGGAAATTGTAGTGCCAAACATTTCTTAGCCAACACTATTGTTTTAACTTAGCCAAAACAAGCATTTCTTTTAGAGGTTTTGGCCCCATTTTCGACATTCAGTCACAACGTGCCCCACCGCTTGTGGTGTGCGGTCCTTAGGTTGGTCGTCAACTTTAAGAAATTAATTATACATGCGCATCAGGTATGCGGGGGTGGGGGTGGAGGGGGACGAGGAGAATTCTGCGCAACCAACATTTCCGGGGCTGACGGCTCAGAAACGAATGCAAATTTCATGCCTTTCTTCAGGCCGAGAGGGGCCTATTTGAGCGGCAAAAGCTGTAGGAGATGCAACGGAATGTGTTAGAGTTAAGCAGGGAAGGGCGTCTTGTGAACATCACTGAGGATAGTATGTTAAAGCGTATTTTCTTTCCCTTTCACTTAAATTTCTATTTCTCGCTTCTTGTCCGATTCACTAACGCACCACATCGTAATGTTTACATCCTTTCAATGTTCCATTATTTCTCAACCTTTCTTATCTGCAATCTCCCTTTCCTTTTGTAACAGTGGCACTTTCATAGGTGGACTTAAATGCGCAGAGAACATTTCTGCGGATTGAGATCTAAACGTTTTAGTGTTGGTCATCATCTCTGATAATTAAGAGTCATTAAATGTCTGTAAACATTTGTTATTTCCGTTAGAAGAGGGTCTGGTGCAAAAGTTGTTAAAAGAATTGTGTTTTAACAAAATGCGTACAAAATGTTTTTAAAATATTGTAAACAACTGTTTTCTAGCATTTCTTCATAACATTAGACAGAATGTGGACATTTAATACTGATTTGCTCAGGCAAAAGAAAAACGTTGTTTCAACAATTTGGGTTAGTTATTTAACTAGTGCTCTTCCTATCAGGCGGTATTGTATAAATGAGTGCATTATTACTGAATAATTAATCTTGAAATCTATTTGTAATAATACAGACTTACAATAGCGTCTATAGAACTATTATCCAAGAATTTGAATTTCAATCCCTACCTTAGCAGTTGATACAGTAGTTAAAGTGATCAACGGGAATGAGCATCTGAAGATATTACTCTTCTTGTATACTGATGGGTAAAGTAATAACGGTATTGCTTAATTGTTTTCGAGAGTCTAAGAATCTAGAAAGAAGGAAGTGGTACGAGACGGAACTCCCGAACAGAGAAGCTGTGGGATGGAGTACCATCAGCTTCGACGGGCACAAAGGCACCAACGTTAAACCTGTTCGCAACCAGAATTTCCGGTTTCATCTTCGTTCATTGCCTCGAGTTATAAAAGAAAGTAGTAATAATTTGCAGTAATACCTGCGCCTCTTCTTTCAGGTTACTCAACGAGTAGCTTGAAAGGCTTTGATTTAATAGTAACAGTCTAATTGTTTGTGAATAGTCTACTCGTAATTGAAGGAACGTAATAATAGGAACATTTACGTGTTCAGGAGATCTCATTGTGAAATTAGAATTAGTATGTTTATAATTCAGTTGCTTTAGAAACTAATCTTTTATAGATCTCATATTCATTTTGACAAGTTACATAAATATTCTAAAGTGTTGTGTTTACTACATTAATATTTACTAAAAACTGCATTGTGTAAAAATTTGACGAAAATTACAAAAAAATACACGAAATAAGTAAGGGATAAAAATTAAATTTTCTTATTTATGCAATCTGAGTGAAACAAATTACACATTTTATTTTTATCTTGCTCTTATTGAGGGCTGTTTATGACTGACTAAATGATTGCTATAAGCCATTTGATCCCTAAAACGCAGGGGTGAAACTGTTTTGCTCTTAAGTTGTGCCAGACCTTAAGAGATTTTGTATTGTAACCGCAAGTTTTTTCACTACCGGTTTACATTTATATCACACTACGATACAAAATTTCCTTTATCAGCTTTTAGTTGTATTTACATGATCAATTTTCACTGTTATATTAATTATTTACACTCACTGTTAGATTTGTACCCTAACGCACTTTTCACTATCTCTTTTCTGTTTTATTGCCTATAACTTTTACAGATTTAATATTTTTTTATGTTTACTCCAAACATTTTGTACTACTGGCATTCACCAATATTGGTTATTTTTGTAATTTATAATTTCCATATTTCCCCGCTTCTTGCTACTATTGGCCTTGCGATAGCTAAACACTCTTTAAGGACTCAGATCACCTCTACCGGCTTACACGATTGAGGGTCCCGATGGTGGCAGGATTTCTACACTAGCTACATAGCTAGGTCAATTTCAACCGCTGTCTGGAGAAGAATTCTACCGGACACCTGATCTGATGGGTAGTTTTCTGTCGTTTTTCCGATCAAAAACAGATGAATGCCGTGCAGTACCCTAACAAACGGGCCACGGACCACGCGCGAGTTTTCTTTTTTCTACCTTGTCCTTTACTCACCCCTTGCTTACATACACTTACTGATACTCGACTACCATACATGCCGGTAGACCAGTCGGTAGCTTAGAGCTTGTATCGGCTCTGGTGGGTGATAACTGGTTGGGGAATATGTCCGTCAGCCGACGGGTAGGATGGTGCCTATGGGGGACTAATTATCTTACCAATTGACGCACCCGGAATCACTAATCAATCACTCTAGTCGCTAGTATTGTAACGAACACCTCCACTCTACCCGCATTTCTCCAAGCCTTCATTGAGCGGTTAATACCCGGCTTGGTGGATGATTCGGCTGGGCTCTTTCGGCGCGGAGGAAACGGGGCCAATCGGGCGAATCTCCTCCATCGACAGCTCCCGCCCGCGCGGCGCGGCGCCGCGTTTCGCTAACGAGCATCTGCGCGGCGCGTGTGGGAGAGGAAGCGTTATGCCTTCCCACACTCGTCGCACCCACGGAGCGGGAGGCAGTGGGGGGGAGGGGTGCGAGAGGGGCCGAGCCACAAACAGCTTAAATCAATATGTTCCTGGAATACGTGTGGAATGCAAAGTACATAGGCGGTAGTGGTTCCATAAGTTTCCGGCCTGACCAAGATTTCTCTAATCGATAAGAAAACCTTCTGGGCAATTTATAGTTTTCTCTTTAAATGTTGTAATACTATACGTTTGCAGCCGACATATCACTGAATTTTGTAGAGTGAGGTATTCGAGTTAGATTTGGTGCGTAAAATCTCTTCACAACAACAGGCCTGTGCTTACTACTTTGATTGAAATGAACGTAATGAAGAACTATGATTTTAAGATAGACCAGTTACACTACAACATATATTAGGAATCCAGCGACGTCTCTCACTTATCAAAACTGAAGGAAAACCTCCGGAGAAGAAAAGTTTCAGACCAGTGTCAAGTAAAAAGAAGCCAATTTATACTAGTTTGCGATCAATAAGTCGTATTCTTTCAAAGACCTAAAATTGTTAATATACAAATGAATAAATTGGGTTGGAGTAAAGGATGATTAAGTTGAAATGTTACATAATTTTTTCTTTGCATCAAAAATAAAAGTTAGTGAGGTCAGAAAATTATGGAACCTACTTCGTATTATAGGTGATGATTCAAAACGTTCTGTTAGTAAAGACATTTTTACTTTCCCGTATACCTAAGTATATACGTAGTATAAGGAAAGCTATGTAATGCTGGACGAATAAACGGCGAATTTTCGTGAGAAAAAAATCATTGCTGGGCCCTGATAGCAAAAAAGTGGATAAAAGCATTGGCTAAATGAAGAAAAAAGTCCCTAACACGTGGTGTAGCCAAAATCCCTTGATACCGAAAAACCAATTGAAAGCAAAACGTTCGTCCGACCGTCCGTCAGTCCGGCGGGTGTCTGTGAACAACACTAGCGCCTAAAGCATACGTATGATTTCTTCCAAAATAAATATTCCTCCGTCGATCTCATTTCCCTCCAGGCGCCGCGTTTTTGAAACTCTTTCTTCAAAATTTCGGGGTACTTTACATGAAGCTACCGGGACAATTTCGAAATTTTCTCAAAAATAGCTCCAATTTTTTTCTTTAAATTTCTTGTAAGAATAGAGTCAAATACACTTATTAAGGTGGCGTTCGTCCGATTTTCACGGTTAATTCTGCATTTTTGAAATTTTGCATTTTATTCGGCATCTACCACCAACTACAAAATTGCAGATAGAGATTTTCTCAAAAAACCGCTCCATATTTTTTCTTAAATTTTTGGTAAAGATAGTTTCTAATTCACATACACGCCATATTGCTTTATTCTTTCACTTATCAAAAATTGCAAAAATGTAATTTTTTGACTTGTCTCTCACTCACACTTGTCGTTAGTATTTACATTAGCGGCAATTTCTTCAAATTATTACATTTATGCGTACGTGTGCTTTATATAATGTCATAAAGTCTCTCGAAAACTCAACCATTTTCTGTGAACACTACCTCAAAATTTCGCATTTTCAAAAACGCTCATACGCCATTTTCTTAAAAATGGCACCAAATTTTTTCTTCCAACTTTTCGAACGGATACTGCAAATTGCACTCTTTAATATGCCGTAAAGTTCATTTTGGGGTATTTTTTATTTTGGCAAAAATTACACAAATGTAATTTTTTTGTAAGTTCTCTAACGTCGTTAATCTGCCAATTTCCAATAATTTATTAACACTATTGAATTTGTGAGTATATGTGCTTAAAATAACTTCAAATGAAGTGTTTTGAAAACTCAAACATTTTCTGTGAAAAAGAACTTCAAATTTCAAATTTTTATTTGCGCTTAAACGCCATTTTCTTAAAAACGTCTGCAAATTTTTTAATGAATATAGTCATTAAGGACAAGGTTCTACAAATCAAGAACATGTCAAAAAATGTACTCTGGGCGGCGATAGATGGCAGAATGGCAAGAGTATGTGGTAAGTAGGAAACGTTAGCCAGGACCAAAGGAAATAGAAAACTAATACGGGTAAGTCTGTGCCATTCTGTAGCACCACTAGTTTTTATTTAAACTCACTGAAGTGTCACCGACAGAAGTAATGGAGTTTCCTACATTTACACACGTTTTCCGGAATCTTCTCCCAACAAGTGGTTCCTTGCTAATATATCCTGACTTGAAGTTCACTTGTATTGCTTCCCGTAGTTGTAATTACCTTGGATGATCATTCTGTTCAGTGGTGGTGGATCATACTCTTTCACGGCGGAGTCAGACCGACGGGAAACAAACGTCCGGTCACTGACAACAATTGATGCCGGAGCGGGTAAAGGTCATTTTTTTTATCGAACAGCTAAACCGGAAGTAAAACTGTGGAATGTAAGCTGAGCACTGAGAACAAATCTGTATAACGGGCGGAAATATGACAAGTTGCTATTAAATGATTACGAATGTTGTAAAACATTGCAGAATATGTCATTCATTTATCGAATCTATTGAACATGATGGGCTATTGCTATTGCCTATGCAGAGCGGCGGCCAGAACTTCTTAAAGATAAAACCAACAAGATAACCTCAAGAATTGATATTGCTCTCTGACCCTTAATAACATCTGTGGCATGACCAGACGTCGACAAGGTGACATAACTTGGTTTCTGAGCAGGTATGGGACATTGGTAGAAGCAAGTTAATATTAATTATATTTCTTGTTTAATACATTTTTCTCTTTGTTTGATTGTTATTGATTCCGGACGCCTTAACTACTGATGTCACTGGTCCCGTACGTGTAGTGCCTGTTTTTCTCCTCGGGAAGTGGCTGTGATCTTCCCCCACTGGATGGTGAGATCAGGCGCCGACCTACCGTCGACTAGCAGGGTTTCCCCAACCAGGTATATCCCACCAGTGGGGAGCCGCCCCAGCCGGGAGCATCTCTAAGCTCACGACCGGTCTCCCGGCATGAGTGATAGTCCAGTGCATGTTAGTGTGTGTAAGGGAAGAGGAAAAGGACAAAGAAGATGAAGGAAAGTTCGCGTGCGGTCCGTGGGCCGTATGCTAGGGCTCTGCCCCGGCATTCGCCTGGTGTTGATCGGAGAAACCACGGAAAACTACCGATCGGAACACACGACCGCTAGAATATTCCTCCATACAGTGGCTGAATTCGACCTAGTTGACGAGCTTGTGTCGAAACTCTTGCCGCTGTCGGGACTCAAACCTAGGGCGACCCAGTCAGAGGCACTGCAGTGACATCAGTTTCATAGTTTTAAGGGAAGTTTTGCAGCAAGCAAGTTCGAACTCACCGATCACACTTAACCCATGAGTTATTTCGTTTTCTGTTATTGCGACCCCACAGTGGTTTCGGGACATCCCCTCCGATCGCCAGTCGGCATTACTAAACCCTATGAGATTTTCACTGACTGCTGAAAGAAGCCTCCTTCGCTGACTTATGCAAGGTTCAGGCCTCCACTCTAATCAATGTCCTGATGTGCCGCCCCAGTTTCTATCCTGTTCTCTTCATGGACCGATAACAGCAAATCCAAGCGTTCATGACCCTTCCCTCTCTACTTCCCGCTGTGCATGCAGCCGCTGCCAACATGGAGATAGACGTTGCAGGCCCCCTCTGCGGATCAGATGCTGCGGTTTTCTTCAAAGTGCCTCTTGCGCCATCTTCATCAATCCTCCTTTCTTCTTCGAAAATGCCATTGAGGCCCTCCTCTGCAGTACTTCTTTTTCTGACCCCTCACCTCCAACCTATTCAGCAAGGGAGGCCCTGCCAGTCGCTAGGCTACCGCAGGCATAGCTCACGATTCACTACCAGCGACAAGGTCTTGAAGTAGGTGGGATTATTATTATTATTATTATTATTATTATTATTATTATTATTATTATTATTATTACATCATGGGAAATTAGAGATTTGAATGAATTTTCATTCTATGTTCCTCAACAAAACCTCCATTTCACCAACATTCCAAGACGAGTAACACTTCCTTTTTTAATTATTTCTCAAAACTAACCAAACGTCACCCACCCACATTCCTTAGAGTAAGCCGGAGCCGCTCACGAAGTGGCCGCCGCGTGCCAGCACGCGCTCGCTGACTGTGGCGTGCAAACTGCGCGCACGCGGCACGGATGATTGGAAGCTTAAGAGGTGTACACAACATATAATAACTCAGGGGAGTTAAATGGGCAACACTAAAAAAATCGTGTGGATGCTATGTCACGTTTGTGACATTTAATGAACCCTAGCTAAATGCCAATAAAGAAATAAAATAGAATGTTATAAAGAAATGTAGTACAATAGCTGCAACTGTAATAGACTAGATTAGGTAAATAACTGTGATATGACAAAGAATCTGTGAACGAAAACTTCAAGCATACAAGAGAATATATATGGGAACTGTAATAAAGGGTTTAATGTAATGTTACCAATTCCTAACATCGAAAGTGGCTGATCTGATGCATGCTCTATGTCTCTCCCTGAATCTTCAGGAGTACTTTGCCAACAAGAGATTTAATGGGCTATAATAATAATAATAATATTAATAATAATAATATTTATAATTATTATTTTAACTAGTTGCCTAGGTAAATAAAATCCTCTCGCGTCTTCTTTCTTAGTGAGATCTAGATGGGGCTGGTATTTAGAGGGGACTGAATTATTTATAAACTATTGAAGAGATTGCAAAACAGACCATTATTGTTAAGACTACAATAGATGAGAATAAACTTGTACAAATACTGGTTTGTGGGTTACATGATGACATAATTTTGCTTTACAAGATTGAAAACTGGAATTTCTACGTAGGTCTTGAAAATATGAAATAAGACAATAATGACTGATTTTCTACTTAAATTAATGAATCCTTCACTAAACATTAGGAAGTTATTTTGAAATGTATCCATATAATATTGATAAACTCCTTTCGATGCGTTTGTTGGCTTCGCATTTCTTTGGCTGTTTCGATGCGTTCATTGCGTTTGATCGTTTAGGATTGCCGTATTATAAATCATTATAAAGTAGTCTTGGCATTGAAAGTGACAACTTAATAAAAATACTTTTCGAAAATATTATGCCAAATATTCTCCTGTTTCTTCATAATTAAATTGCAATTTTATTAATATCTAAGAGCAAGAATCAATGATTCCTACCTTCCGGAAGGTCAGTCAACGTCCAGCTTCACTTGTGCAATAGATGGGGAATATTCATGCTTGCTTGAAGATACCATGGCCAGAACTTTGAGCGAAGTTTCCTTTCGAAAAAAAGTTTGTTTTCCCACAACCGGTACCTCAGAATATTTTACAAGTAAGAGAGAAACGCCGCCTAACTCTGGAGCGTTAGTTGTTCCTGAATTCCAGGATCGCCGCAAACTTTTCAAACCAGCTAACTCCCTTACCTCAACGGAAGTCACGGAATTTGCTTCCACCAAGTTCCGATATCAATTAACAACTGGTGTTACCTCGATTTGGACTAGGTGCTAGGAGATACAGTCTCTAGTAAGTAGGATATGAAGTCAAAGTTTCCATTAATATGAGAAAATAAATTCCGTGTTTCACTTATGGAAACTTATGGAACGGTGCATTAGAGAGGACAAAACACATTCTTTTATCTATCGTTTTCGCTGGTTTGCTTTCCCGGTCTTGGAGCTCGCGCGCTCCTTATCGACTTGGGAAATCTATGTGTCGCGCTCTGTCAAGGCTTGGAACTGACGGAACGGCTCATTCTGGGCTATTGTCGGGAGGGTTGGCTGATGTAGGAACGGTGTCTTTCGTCAATGGCAGACACGTCAAACTGCGCCCGCACGAGCTACTTGCCGCTCGGGGAGCGCGACGTTCGTAGCGGCACGGGCAACTTCCCCTGACTCTAAACTCATTTCCCTTAAAATCCAGAAAGGGTTTTACCCGCTAGTCCACGGTAGGTCGACGCCAGATCTCGCCATCCAGCGGGGAAAAGATAATCGCCACCTCCCGAGAAAAAAACACTCACCACGCTTACGGGACTAATGACCGAAGTAGTTGACGCGCCCGGAAACATCAATCAATCAATCAATCAGAAAGGGTTTTACATTTTCAGGCTAAAGTAGCCCGAGACGACGAATTGAGTCTTGGCACGAAAGTAGGTTTGCCATATTTTCTATGAAATAACCGACAATTTTATTATGTTTATATTTTTCACTACTTTTCACTGTTTCAGGTTTATTTTCTTACTAATACTCCCTTATATAAACAGCTTTGGTTTCTGACAGGAATATGAATGAATGATGAATTCTTTCCTTGTTTTCGTTTTGTGTTATCTTTTTAAATTATTCAGTTATTTATTTTATTTACAAATAACGTGAAATAAATTAACAAGTTTTATTTGCGGACAGACAGCTATTTTAACAGATAAGAAAATTTGTCTGCTAAACCTTGTAACCTGAACGTAACGTAGAAAGTGCATGATTTTATATGCTGTTCACTCTTAAGTGAACAGCATTACAATATCAATATTCTTTTTATTCAATTTTTTGAAATTTTACTCTCAATTGAGATTTTGAAATCGGACTGATGTAATTTTACATTTTAATGGATCATTTCTTTGCCTTAAAGAGAAAATGAGAATTAATATAGCAAAATTTTTGACAATAACTATCAATTAACTTCTCTCAATGACTGTCATGGGCTAGGTATCCAGTGACGTACCGCCACCCCGCAGCATTTGTACAACCCTTGCTTTTAAATCTCGCGCCAAATTCTCTAGACACAGTGCACGCAAGTTGTAGTAAGCTAGTTACCTTGCCCGCGACCTTGACTTGCCTGGTCTATGGTACCGGCGGAGGGTACTCATGCGCAGTTTCTTGCTAATCCGAAGTGTTTCGCGTGTATTAAACACCGTAACAGCATCACACCATAGCAACCTTTCTCGATGTGAGTCAAGCATTCGACCGAATTTGGCATAATCTATAAGTTACGGAAGCTCGGTATCCCACTCTACCTTCCTTCAACCATGCAAAGTTTCTTGTCAGATCGTTTATTCTCAACAAAAATTCAGACTCACCTTTCAAACCCTCGTCCCATTTTAGCAGGCGTTCCTCAAGGCTCATGACTCCTCGTACTTTCATTGTTCATCGTTGGGTACTCGCATGCCAACTCGGAGGGCACACTCCAATAACAGGCATAGTATCGGTATCGTTCGTTCTCGATTATGGCCGTGACAAAATAGCATTTTATAGCACAGCGGTCTCGGCATGTTGGTCTCGTCGTCGAGAACGATCGGAACTGGACGTCATTTTGACCGAATCTATAATGTATTACTATAAACGTAAATATTTAAAAACAAATATTACGTAAAGTCTTATGTCAGAATTCATCAACATTTTTATCACATTAATATTGAGATGGTTTTATTTTTTCCAGTAACTAAAATGGATTCTACTTAATGGAGGGAAAAGTAAAAATATTCATTCAATATTTATTCAGGGCTAATGATTCTGTAGTACACAGCATAAATCTGAATAGAGAATCTTTCCGGGTATGATAGCTCAGGGCATCAACTGATGTCACTGCAGTGCCTCTCAACGGGGGCTCCTCAGCCACTCTGGAGGAGAATTCTAGCGGCCGACTGCTCTAATCGATGGTTTTAGTGATTTCTCCGATCAATATCAGGCGACTGTCGAACAATACTCTAACAAACGGGTTATGCATTGCGTGCAATCTTTCCTTCTTCTTCCTTGGCCTGTCCTGACCCTTACGCACACTTATACTTACATGCATTAGAACACACATGCTGGGAGATCGGTTTGGAACTTAGAGCTTTTCTCGGCTGAGAAGATGCTCCGTTGGTTGGAGATACCTGGTTGAGAAAAGATCTACTAATCGGCGTCGGATCTCACCGTCCAGCGGGGTAATATCAATGCCATCTCCTGAGGAAAAAGATACGTACTACACTTATGGGAACAATGACCTTAGCACTTGACGCGCCCGATATCACCAATCAATCAATAGAGTAACTTACTGAAAAGTGAAGTTTTGAATTTGAAAGTGTATTAATTTAATAAAATTAAATTAAAACACTTTGAAATTCAAAGTAAAACAAAATATTTATTGATAATCAAAAATCAACTTTCACAAATAATCTTTAAATGAAAATTGAAAATTGATCCTTGATTCAAATTTAATTCCACAAAATCAACTATTTTCTAGTATAATAAATTCACTAACTCTAGATATGATTGTATTATCTCCAAAATATTTAAATCCAATTTCTCACAGTACTATCATCAATTAAACCTCCGTCAATACATTACATCTTTTGCTTCACATGCTTCACTCCACTATTTCCTGTAAAATTTGTAAGTGTATTAGACATGTATTTGCCTTAGATACGAGGTTTTCATTACAAGCAAAAATTGTTTGTTTGTTTCTGAGCCTCCTTTAAATCATTGCGGTTTTCAAACAGTGAGAGTGCTGACTATGAGCGTCTCACATTCCGTTAAGGTGACCCAACACGAAGGCATTTGTTCTTGTGTGCTGTGCTTAGGAATGTTCACACTCATGTGATACTCAGGCGCGAACACGATGCCAAATGGAAGAACAAACTTCGAGATCAGTTGACGCCCGAGTGCTACACAATTGGTTGTTTGCAGAGGGGAGCCGATGCTAGAGCGGCAAGGTCGCTAAACATTAAAGTGGCGTCATTCACCCGACGAATGAGCGGTGTATATTTATAACATTTAATTTTGCAATATATATATATATATATATATATATATATATATATATATATATGTGTGTGTGTGTGTGTGTGTGTGTGTGTGTGTGTGTGTGTGTGTGTGTGTGTGTGTACAGGGTGTCACGTAACTTTAGCACCTCCTGTAACTTTTGAACGGTTGAAGATATCGCAATGCAGTTTTCATGGAAGTGAATGAGGGAATGGGGCTAATTGATATGTGTATTAATTTCTCTTTTATCACTTGTATTTTACGAGATATTTGAGGTAACTTTGTTTTTTCAAATGGGACTATACATATTTTTTCAATTTATATATATATATATATATATATATGTATATATATAATTTGTCGATTAATTGCACCTGTCACGGGGTTTATCTGAGCTTTATTCCCTGGGGATAATTACATCCCTCCCGCTGCCACGCTCGGGACACCACTATTCTCTCTCGTGAATAAAGGTTTAATTAAACCCCTTGATATATAAATCATTATTACCATGTGTGTCATACACTATTTTTATTGACTTTCTTATTGTGTGTCAAAAGTAGCTGATGCGATCAGCCGAAATATTTTGTTTTCTTTGTTACATTCACAGTTTCATCGGAACATTTTAGTACTGTCTCGCTTTTAGCTCTAGGACTAAAAATTGAACTAACTAAATAAAACGTGCTAAGGCTAAGAACCTTTATTGCCTCAATTATAAGGAAGATCTTGCTTTATACTCTAGATAAACGTTCCTTATATTTTAATATACTTTGCATTAAATTTCGCAAGATTGATTAGACTAAGAACTTTAACAATTATGCTTTTTACGTAATATGCATAATCTTTGACTGGAGCTTATTCTCACTTTACTCGGTTCAAGGACTCTCTTTGGAAGTGGCTCTCACTAACTCTGTAAGCATACTCTGTATTCAAGTGGTATCTTCTAATGCAGGAGCGAGCACGATTTTTGTCCTCTGGCAGTTGTATTGCCTCGCGACACACAGCAACACTAAGTCACAGCTTTGATGGCCAAAGAAGGGAATTTGAGAAACGGAACGTCACTGGCAGGTCGATAAATGGAGAAGACAGAAGAAGCATTTTATTCAAGAGTGGTTTAATTTATGTGTATTATCATTCAACGAAAACAAACATGTACATAAACGTATAAATAACCATAAAATGCACTTATTAATTAAATATAAATAAATTTGCTATGAAATTTGCCGTTGAAGAATTATATACTATATACAGATATTTTGTTTATTACATAATTTCATTATGACTTCATCTGTATTTGGATTGCAATTTGAGGAGTCATGAGGAGAGAACGTTTCCAATCGTTATCAGAGACAATGTCTATGTTTTGGTCCAAGAAGTAAACCGATGCACAGCCTAAGAAGTAAAGCGACTACAGCCGAGTTTATGGAGGTTCGGTGTTTAACGAAGAAAGACGAAACATATTCCGTTGTCTATGGGAGAGGCTTGTTCGAATGTTTCTCCTAGGCGTGCTTAACTCATTTTAACTTTTATACTTGCTGCTCATTTTAACTGTTGTGTATACACAACAGTTGCGTGATGAACCTTTTAATGCATTTGTGTACCACTCCTGAAAACTACAAGAATGAGGACACAACTAGAATGTAAATTACCATTGTCCTTCTTGTCCCATGCTACAGTCCTGATGAAGGTCGAATATATGACCGAAACGTCGGCAATGTAGTCGTTTTATTACCAAGTTGACCCAAACTCGTGAACCTCACATCAAAATATACAGTGTTCTATCAAGAAACTGAAGTTATGTCGATATATCTTAAATAAAAATAAGAATGAGTATAATATTTTACATAATCTAATGTGCTCCTCACATACTTTGATGTAAGTGAAAACCTCAACTCAGTGTCTGAAATTCTTCAAGAGATATTCAAAAGAAATAGCTTAAGTGAGCCGCATGTATGCTTTTAATACATTGAGGTCGCTGCGCGTAGAACTACGTGCGCCGACAGGTCGCTTTAAATTACGACGCCCGCAGAATCTACGGGCGCGCGGTTCATACTGTATATCTGTTTTTATTATGTCATTTTTCCGTTTACTGGCTATTCATGGAGATTTCTACATCAATAACGTACCTAAAATCACCGCTAGATATCGTTTTTTGCCATTTAAGTGGTATTAAATAGCTTTGGAATATAGTACGTATGTGAATGCCCTTTCCAGTGACATCCAAGGAGCGCTCTTCAAACTTACAACACCGAAGCCAATTAATGTGAATAGAAAGTAATGTGTTCTTTATTATTGCAATATATACTAATGTAGTATTATGTATAATATTGTAATATTAAGAGAATTCGTACGAATTTAATTAAATAGGTATGTTAAACATTTTTTTAACTCAATTGCTTGTGTTATTTGCATGAAAATATATTTTAAACTATTAAAGTAAACAGTTGGAACTTCATTTAAAGAACAAGATTGTTTCATTAAAATAACAAATAATCTTGCTTCTATGTAAATTGGTTTAGAAGATATGACCCTTCAAATACTCTCCAAAACTTTGCGACTTGTGGGGGAAAAGTCGTGCTGATGCTACGACCTAAATGTATCAAGTAATTATGATAATGGGCATTATACTTATTTAATGAGTTTGATTTTTACTTTTAGTTTCATATTTAGTTTGTTCTTCAGAGAAAAATAATTGAACATTATTATGAACAAAACAATTCATGCTCTTTTACAAAAATAATAAAAAACTCTTTCACAAACTTCAATATTTTCTAAGAATTTTTTGAGGACTAAGAAAATGCCAGAACCCAGTTTCCAATTTCTGTTATATGCTGGCATTCCATTTAATTGCCTCATTGTGTATATTAGTCTACCAAAAGCCCGTACCATATGCTCTTTCTCAATCCCCAGTTACACGTATTCTGCTGGTCTCGAGATGCTCGTTGTGGGAAGTGATTTGACCTACGCAGTGGGGAAGGTTCCCTCCCTTAACGAGGAGTGGGTGCAGCCATTACG
Source organism: Acheta domesticus (assembly GCA_031308135.1). Taxonomy (NCBI): domain Eukaryota; kingdom Metazoa; phylum Arthropoda; class Insecta; order Orthoptera; family Gryllidae; genus Acheta; species Acheta domesticus. The sequence goes on along the minus strand of JAHLJT010009419.1, from coordinate 64,727,787 downwards.
GTTTTTCTGACTTTTCATCCTGTAATTGAATTCTGTTGGGTGGGAAGAAATTGGTGTTTACGTAGAATTAAGTACAATGACTGTACTTCACAGATGGCGCAAAAACTATTGAGTACAACTTGCTAATGACTTGCAGAAAAACGTCACTTAAGTGTCCGCAAGAAATTAAAAAAAAGTGAAAAATATGAATGTGAAGGTATTTGGAGAAAACATGTTATAAAAACAAGTATTTCAGTCATTGATAATAATACAAAAAAAGTTTAATAACACTATTTTCACGCAATTTTTGGCTCAGTATGCTTAATTATTTTTAAGATAGTTTCGGAATTTTTGCTCATATTTTAGTTTTTATGAATAGTAAATAGTATTTGATTTTGTTGCAAAATATACGAAATATTTCTAGCTAGCATACCGACTTTTTTCTTCGTTTATATCATTATAAGGCCATTGGCATTACAGGTTAATAACATAAAATTGACAAACCCTGACGAAGTATCAGAAAACTCTATCTGACACATAGAAATGACACTAAAAATAAATTACTGAAGAAAGCAGAAATAAATAATATTGGAAAGAAGTAAAAGATGTAGAAGTAGTCCTCGTGGAAGTAGAAAATATTACTCGAATTGGAAAAGCGATATATGCGTGTCCAACTGTGGAGGAATAATACGAATGCCTTCTGGAAAGAGGTATTCATTTCAGTAATTTCTGGAATTTCGATTTAATGTGTTAAACATAAAATACAATGAGTTCTGCCTGAATATACTGATTCACTACCATGGCAATTAAAAGACACACATTAATATGGACTCTTCTAATATTATTATTGAAAGGTACCACAGAGTACAAACACATTGACGAAAAATAATGCTGCTTTGTGACACCCGTTATCAGTAAGTTATTTTTCAAGAAGATATAAGTCAGCGCAAATTACTAAAAGTCAAAACCATACAGTGATTACGCTCTCTAATCATAAAACATAAATATTCCTTTACGCTACAAAATGTAATTTATATCATGAACTCTCCGTCTTTTAATGTCAGACATTTCCCCTTTCTGTAATTGCTGCCATACCAAAATATAAAGAAAATTAAAATATTAAAAAATATATTTCTAATTCATAGTTTATATGGATTCACGAACCACACCATCTCAATGAAAAAACAATAAACCCCCACTGATATATTAAATATTCTCAGTATTAATTGTTTCTAAATTGAGTTGTGTCCAGATAGGTGGTTTCACGTGCGATTTTCTTCAATTCCCATCAGGAGTCACTCTAATACATTTAGTGCTGGACAAAATGTACGTGTTCAATTTTTAGCAATAAACATTTTGATGATTCGATCAATGCTACATGTAAATGATATTTGATCAGCCCGTAGCACAAGGAATTTTCTTCTTGCTTAACACCCACTTATTGAAGGTTACTCGGCAATCATTCCCTTGCACAACTTGCAAGTACGAGCCATGAGGCGCACAACAGTCTTTGGAATTTCTCACACGATGAAACACGCTTTCGACCAACCTCCTCTTGTAGCAAAGCGGCGTAAACTGCCCTAAAGATTTTCACGAATACTTGTGCTTAGGCTTCGTTTTTTCATTGAGCCTTGTGTAGATCAATGACTTACAATATCCCTGGCATTATATGTTAAAATGTTCGCTTCACTCGGTGCAATACACATTAGTCAAGAGTCAGCTCTCGATTTGAAATTTTCTCGCTGTTGACGTTTAACGAGATCAGCAAGAAATGTATACCGCTAATTTTTAAATATAACACTTTAGATTCGGCATTACTCCAAATAATATGCAAAGAAATTGAACTAAGAACGTATTGCAATTATACGTTGTCGAAAATTATAATGTATCTATACCAGAGAATTTGATAAGCTAAAACCAACTAAATACGCAGTTTATCAAAAGTACAGTGAAAAGTTTTGCCTCGTTTTCTTACGTGTAATTACGTGGAACCACGAAGAGTAGACTTATTTAATTTTCTTCCACAGATTTCCAGATCCGTAAATGTATTCTAAAAAGCGAATAGTGAAACACGAACTTATAATTTTTCAACAAGAAAAGTACAGATTGAGACACCTTACAATTAAATTGAGGATGATCACATTGAGATAAGGATTATACATTCGAGTTGAGGACAATTCAATAAAGTTGAAAATGAGAAAAAGAACGAGACAAATAAAATGAAAGTATAGAGGAGAAATGAGGTGGAGGAGAAAGAGGACAAAAAGAAGATATTTTAATGATTCAATCAGACAATATATATTCAACAGTTTTGCATTTTGTAATTTCCTATTTATTTTCATTTTCAACTGGCTTGATCTGAATATGAATTATATTTTTCTCAATTTGAATGTAATGTTCTCAATTTCTTTGTGGTCTCAATTTGACGGAGACAAGTAATAAAATGTATTAAAAAATAAATAAAAACCGATCGAAGATAGGAAGTAGATTTCAAAAGATTTTGTCCGAATCGAATCCATATTCAATCGCAAAGAAAGTAACCTGTCCAACCCAGCGAAGGTCTTGAGTCCAAATTGTGAATTCGTCTCCGCAGCCAAAAAACAGATTCCGGGGACGGGCGCACGCGTGTGTTTGGGAGGGGCAGAGGGAGGGGGAGTCGCGGATTGTTCTGGCGGCGGAGGGTCGCCGACCCGCGACCTCCGACCTGTGGCGCGGAGACGCCCAACCACACGACCCTCCGGAATGCGGAACTCGGGAATCGCAGCCTCGAGCCACTGCACGTCAACGCACGGCCGCCACCCTCCTTCCTAGGCAGGACACAGGCAGAACGCATAGAGCAGTTTCCATCTCAATCAGATTGCATACTCGCTTAGCCAGAGAATTTCTCAAGTCTTGGATAAATACTGAGACCGTTATTGTGGAGATATCTGTAAACAAAAATTCTTAGTCTTACCTTAAACTTGGTGTCAAGGTCTGCTACTGGTGGCAGTTGCACGTGTTGTGGCATCATGCCATGCCACGAGCGTTTCTGCGCAACTAGCGTCGGGAAAGGGAATTATTAGTTACCCCGCAGTTTTACAATAGGGATGGCATTGTCTCTGGTGGCGGGGTAATGAACTGTGTGGAGGGGCGATTTCGTCGTGGCACTCGTGCCACGGACGCCCGCTCGTGGCATCGACCTTGACAACACTGGTCTAAACTCTCTGGCAACTCTTGCAGGCTCTAGGTGTTAGATGATTCTAGCAGGCTCTAGGTGCTAGCCCGTATGACGGAAGAGGGCGTATTGTATGTTGGGAGAGGGTGAATGGATCGATTTCAAAGTGTCTGTACAAACGAACAACCAAACACACAAAACGACAGTACAGCAATAATACCAAGATTGGTTATTGTACCAGTAGCACGACTCGCGCCATTGTGGAGCGTATCACCTCAACTGGTGTCTTAAAACGAAATGATCGATTTTCCTATGGATGACGATGTCGAAACTTTCAGCAGCGAGTTCGTCAAAAGGTATTACATGTTTTCATTGGGGCCATTCATTTGTGACTAAGAAGAAATTTAAGGGCGGAATTCATAGTCGATACTTAAGGAATAAGGAAATGCTTAAGCAATAAGAAGTTCCTAAAAATGAGAAGCCACTTAAGGAGGCTTGTATTTCACAGACGTCGCTTAAGGGAGCAGAAATGAGTGTTGCTTCAGGTATCGGAAATGTTGCAACATTGCATTTCCGTCAGCTGAACCAGTGTTTAACTGTGGTTTCCTTTTGGTTCCGGTCGTTTTATTAGTCGTTGACTGTAATATGGAATGTAACCGTATATTTTTGTTGTGACTTGTGTGTTTTGTTCAGTGAGCTCTGTGTACAGTTGAGATCACTGGTTTTGTTACCGAATTTACATTAAGCGCAGTTTTAGGAAGTTTGTATGGTGATTTTTTGAAGAATTGAAATTTAATGTTGTTCAGAATCTCTCGTTCTGATGGAAACTGTATAAAATTCTTGATATTTCGTATCAACGTTCCTGAAACTTCAGAAATGATTCGGTACACTGTAGCTTGACTCACTCTGTAGAGATCTGTGCACACAATCTGGAAAAAAAAGTAATTTAATTTATATGCATTTATCATATCTGTAATTATCTGGAAGATATAAAGAAATAAAATATCTTGTGCAATCTCATAGAACGAACCTGAAATAATATTGCGTAAAATCTTAATGCAATTAACATCTTCTTAAGAGGAGGGATTGGTAAACCTCTCTTTGTAACATTTCTTTCGTCGATGAGAGGAATAAGCCTATTTACAACAATGCTTTTATGAAAACGAAACCGTATTCTAAATCGATCTTCGTTGTAAATTTCGAAGGGATTATCAGCGTCTCTGATATACCTCTTCCTTACGTGGACAATATTTTGCGTGTAAAACTCAAAGTACTCCATGAAATCGTCGTTTGCCATGTCACGTAAACTCATATGTTCCAAGACTTCACTTAACAAAAACTGGGTAACCTTCTGGCGAATGAGGAATACTTAAGGCTGTTGGCAACCTCGCTTATACGAATGAGTAGTCACTCATTCATCACTCATTTGAAAATAAGCACAGTTTATGAATCGGGAATCTCTTACTTAAAGAACGCTCATTATAAGAAACGACCATGAATTCGGCCCTATGAGTCAAAATATTGATACTCAGATCTACAAATATATTTTTATATACCTAGCACATGCGTCACTGCAAGTGGTTGAATTGAGGTGCAGTTAGAGTGATGGCAGAACTGTGAGTGAAATGTTTACTATAATTGCAAATGGCAGTTTAATATAATTTTAGAAGTCCAAAACATTATATTTTAACATAATAATAAGATCTATGAGCAAATAAATATTTATAATTGGTCTTATATATTTCACGTATGTGTGCTTAATTTAAACTTATTGATTTCACGTACGTGTGTGAACATTCATATTTGATCATGAAACTTCTCAAATTGAGCATAGAGTTAAAATAAATGACATTTTTAAAAATAGTTGCTTTCGGCCATTCTATGTGCTTATTTTATCAACTTGGTGGAAATGCGTGTACAAATATGCATAAAAATAAAAGTAAACGTATTACACATAACAACAAAGAAACATAAATGTATTACCCAACTGTCTCTCCATTATACCTCACGCTAGGATCTTGAATCTCCTTCAGTTCTGTTCTTTTTTGGCTCAGTAGGGAATCAAAAGGGAATTTCTAGACTATTCATTTACATTCAATAAGTTCTCGCTACAACAAAAGTCTTAAATTCATTGCGTTTAATCGCCCGTGAAAAAAATTGAATTTGACGCACTACCTCTTTCATACAGACTGATTTCGGAGAACTGGTTTTGCAGAATCGTATATAATGAAACATTTGAATGAAAGAAAGAAACTAACTGTAAAGGGATAAATTAATTAAATATTTACGATTTCATTTTACCCGTGTATCATTAAAAATTCCAGGGATTGCTGCCAGCTAGATTCAAATTGCGTGGCTATTAACACAGTGTAGATAACGCTGCTAAAACAATATTTAATTAATATCATTTGGATTCTCAATCGGAAAGCATTGTCGAAACTATCAAATGATTCTTGGTCAGGAATACAGAAACCATAAGATACATCATTTTATTTCCTACCCATAAATTGAAGTGCTGTTAAGTGATTGAAACCCTGCCAAAACAGGAACACCACCAATAAAATAAAATTTGTTGTACTTCATTGGTGTTTTGGGATTAAGTACTACGATTCAAAGCAATGACGATGAAGTATTTCTACCAGTGACCAATTTAATGCCTATCATTGAACTTCCAACTTTCTCATTACGTGCTTAATCATCGTAGCTACGTCGTGCAGAAGACGTCATACTATTACTTGGGGTTTGTAGGACACTTGTTTTATGTAAGTATTACGCCGAGTGTCTTCCTACATAATATTCACTTCCTTCCACAGTTTTCTCAATTTAGTCCGGCGAATGAACAGTTTTAAAATGTCACTGCTGTTGAAAGTGCACCATAGCTGCGAAATGAGTTGTTAAAAAATTCCACAGTTCATAGACAAAATAAATATTCTTTTATAATTTCCAGGTATATAACTTTTTACTGACGAATCATCTTTGGTTATTATCAAGGATTCTACAACATTGTCATACCTGACCATGTGGAAATACAAAAAATGCAATTCGTCCTACATTTTAAACTATTTATCTATACTAGGTATTTCCTTTTATAACTTTCCGCAAAAAGACAACGATTTCAGCTAGAAATAAGAATTAATTAAAGGAAGAAAAACTCCAGACAATATTTTGAATAGACTACTTCTGATATTCAGGTATCTTTATTGTAAATAAAAGTTGGGTCGTCACCCTCCAATCCACTAGAGAACACTTTAATATTCTTCAATGAAAATCATTTTGATGGTGTCTAAACGTTCTGAATTAGTGATAATTCTGGAAAAATTCATCTCAGTCTGATTAATATTTTGTTAAATTTCTGTGCGAAATATGAAATAAAATAATAACTATCCAGTATAATTTCATAACTTTGTAGCTTCTTATTGTATTACTTGTTTATTTCCTCAACACACATTATTTTTACTTTCTTTTAAAAATATCTTGTTTCAATTTTCACTCTCATTAGGAAATCTGAAAATTAATAATATTGCAACTCGCCATTCACTACACTTTATGTTAAAAATTTGATGAGTCGAAGAAATTGCTTCATTTTCAAAATATTTTCGCTGTGATTTGTTCACAATAAATTTAAAGAAAAAAATAAATAATTAATTACAAACCTCGAATATTTATTTCTGAAATTTTCGTGTCTCTTAACTTTTATTCCTACTTTCTTTCTCGTGATCGTAATACAGAGTACGACATTTTGTGAGTTCCTGATACCAAAAATTTGAATATTTGTTTTATATATTCAGTAAATTTCTTTCTCAAGTAGATAGTTTAGGCAGAATCAACGTTTCATGAGACCTTAATATCAAGAAAGTGGTTTTCCTCAAAACGTCAATCTGTCCGCCCGTTTATCTGAGGATAACACGACCATTCACCGGATTTTCTCCAAAATAGATACTCCTCGATCGATCTGGCCGCCAAAGCGTGTCCGGCTTAGCGATGTCGGCTGCAAGGAAATTAAGTGTGTCGCTTGAAAAGCAGTACAGTTCCGGCGCATTTGACGATTTGGAATAAGAAAGTGCGGAATCACGCAATCCGCGCTCTCCGGTCGCAGCGACGATTTCGATCTGCCTGGAAGGAGACTCGGAGCGATCGCCAAGCGCCAGGCCACGGACATCCGGCAGCCTACTTCCAGAGGATTTTCTCAGATTTCTGAGATCCATTACTAACGCCTCATGGTTTGTTTCTAATAATCAGCTTCACAAGGAATTCAATATAGAATCAATTAGATCATAACATCACATACCTTGCCACAAATTTATACTATAACATTCATCAAATTCAAGCACTCACCGAATTCAGACTCACAAAAAATCCAATCCATAGAAAGAGAATCAAAAATAAATATCCATTCTGTGTTTTTCAAATCAAATTCACAAACATATAACATGTTGAAAGGACCCATAGTGGGACACCTCCCCTTGTATAGTATGTAAGTTAAGAATAAGTATCAAAATTACATATGTGAAGTTTAAATAACTACCTATGTATCTACGTTCATGAAAAATAAACTTTAAAAAAAGGATTTACTCAGGGCGCATTATTTTAAATAATTATTTGGATAAATGTTTACTCTTATAATTCTGCAAGATAAGAATAATTTGAATATATCGGGTCACTTGAACAATTGGAAGAAAACGTGCTTCAATAAATTCGCATTTAAAGCTCTTAAATATTATCATTATTTCAAAACTTTGGAGGTAATAGAACGATTCTGTATCGTAATTTAATAGTTTATCCTTTGAGCAATTGCTGGGGCGGTATAAATGCCACCTTTGATAATATAAAACAGCGCTGTGCGTTAATGTTTGAACTCAGCATTACGGAAACCGAGGTATTCTCTAGTTATCTATTGAGAAACAAGATAGCCGTTAGACTTATCCAAGACTCAATCACATTTGCGCCAAATTCGGGCAAAATTGACCAACGACATCACTCTTCGCTCTACGCGGCATAAACACGGTCACGTGATCGCGCCTGTTACAGTTTTTTTCTCGAGTGTGGTGAATATGTAAGAATATATTTTCAAGAAACTTTTAATCTACTACTACGTTCAGTTGAAATTATTTAATAAATTCCCCATGACTGACGATCAAGAGAAACTGTAATATTGCGAAAAGGGAAAGATGTTCGTCTGCGACCAAAATACCGCCCCGCGATCGCGTCTGTGACACGTGAGCGCCCAAAGGTTATACAGTAAAGAAGAGATCTGGAATGTTAAAAAGTCCCGACCCAGACTGATGCAAAGATGAAACTTGTATGCGAGAAAAGACAGTCGAAACAAAAAGTTTCATTGCACTTATCTAAGTGATCGTAAGCGAATATTGATTTTAGATAAGACATTCGTACCGTAAGTGCAGTGTATATTATATCTTCATAGGCAGCTCTGGATCATGAGATCCTGCGCCGTCATACACGCTGGAATGTGGAGTTTCCCCTTTCTTCCCGCCAGCGGAGCACCGTCCCAAGCGGGATACGCTCTAGACCAATGGTGTAAAGGTCTGCTACTGGTGGCAGCGGCACGCGTTGGGACGTCGTGCCATGCCACGAGCTTCTCTGCGCAACTAGCGTTGGGAAAGGGAACTATTACGAGTAGTAGTAACCCAGCCGTTTTACAATAGGGATGGCGGTGTCTCTTGCGGCGGGGTTATGAAGTGCGCCTCGAAACTCGTCGTGGCACTCGTGCCACGGACTCCCGCTCGTGGCATCGACCTTGACAACACTGCTCTAGACTATCGACAGGCCACCCGAATCATGTGGCTGTGTTATGCGTTTAAGTCTACGCGCCTATGAGTGTGTATGTGTGTGTACGGGAAGAAGAGGGGCAAAAAATGAAACAAAAAATAGTTGCACGCGGTCCGTGACCCGTTTGTTACGGTACTGTTCAAGTATTCGCCTCTTATTGATCGGAGTAACGAGGTTAGCTCAGCCGCTTGCTAGAACTCTCTTTCAGAGAGTGATTGAATTAGATCCAGAAATGAAGTTAGTATTGAAAATCTACCATCAGGACTCGAACCCTAGAATTTCTCGCCGAATGGTGCTGCATAGGCAATGGTATTAACGCTTATCTAACGCAGCTTATGTGATCGCGAAATCCGTCGGAATATTGCGATCACAAACAGTAGAGAATATTGCAGGCAACAGAAAAGATTAGACACGGCTTGGACAGGTCGCTAGCTGTCTTGGCTTGAAGGGTCGCGGGTTCGTGTTCCACCTAGGGCATGGATGTTTCTGGGTGTTCGTGTTGTTCTTACGAGTTATTCTTATAGTTTCCCCTACAGTTAAAGCAATCACAGTGGTCGCTATATGACCAAGTTGTTAAAAGCAAACTAAAAAAAATAGGGATATATTGACTGGATATTTAATTATGTATTTTAATGTAATGTTGGCTAATTTATTGTTTTAAATAACTCAAACTTTTTCTTACTCTCTTGACGCTTTGAATGAGAAGGACTTTGCCTGAAGTACAATGTGCTTAATTAATGTTTTTTGAAAAAGTGTAAATAAATAGGGGAATGTGACATTTTGTAGTCAATTTTGTTGATGTCATATGCATGTAGAATGTCAAATGCTTATTTACTTATTCACTTTTCATTTTAAAAAAATGCATCCTCAGTTTATACCAAAATCATAGCTCCCCCTTTGTTCCGAAATCCGACCTATTAATATTATTTCACCTGTTGATTGTCATATTTTCCTAAACCATTTCACTCCGTAAGTGCATCCTACGTTCCCCTTCGGATGCCCGTTCCTTGTTCCGAAGGTAAGTGACGTAATTATTCAGAGGGTTTTATAGTACGTATTAACGTGTATTACAATGTATGCGTGACAACATAATGCTCAGACAAGAAGAAATAGAATCAATGTGCGCGCAAAATGGCATGAGCATTAAATACAACAATGATCTTTCTGTTCTTTGTAAATCATCATTGTTTTAAATGTGAAAACAGCTTGAAACTGAAGTCTAACTTCAAACATTTTTAACAACGCATGCTATGCACTAGAGATATCCTTCAAAAAAGTAATAGAACGTTCAAAAAGGTTTCATTTTACTTTCCCGTATACGTACGTATACACGGAGTGATATACGTAGTATAGGGAAAGTTATGTAATGCTGCGCGAAAAAATGGCCAATTTTCGGCGGAAAAAAAATTAATTGCCGGGCCGTGAAAACGAAAAAGTGGATAAAACCAGTTGCTAAATTAAGAAAATAAAATCCTCTATCTCGTGTGTGGTCAAAATCCATGATTTGTTGCTTCTTTATACTTAAAAATCGATTGACGGCATTCCGTCCGTCTGTCCGTCTGTCCGTCTGTCCGTCTGTCCATCTGTCTGTCTGTCTGTCTGTCCGTCTGTGGTCAACGCTAGCGCCTAAACCGTTCAGTCGATTTTCTTCAAAATTGATATTCCCCAGTCGATCTGATTCTAGTCGAAGCTTTGTGATTTTGAAAAAGATTCTTTAAAATTTGGGGGTACTTTATATGAAGCCCCCCGGGGATTTTCAACATTTTCTCAAAAACGGCTCTAAATTTTTTCTTTAAATTTCTTGTATGAATAGAGGAAAATACACTTTTTAACATGGCATAGGTCCGATTTTCACGTACAGCTCTGAATTTTCGAAAATTGTGAAAGTTTGAATTTTTTTCGGCGTCTTTCTCCAACTACAAAATTGAAGATAGAGATTTTTTCTTCAAATAAAATTTGCTCTGCATATTGAGTTCTTTAATAAAGGTCATGTAAATGTTTTTCATAATTTTGGTAGTTTTCGTGCAATATTGCGTGCAATATGTGCAATTTTAAAAAATTACAAAAACAAAATTTTCTCAAAAACGGCTCCAAATTTTATCTTTAAACTTTTGGTAGGGATAGTGATAAATGTACTCTATCAATGACATAAAAGCCATTTTGGTCTACCGGTTGGTTTTTTTCAAAAATTACCAAAATGTAAATTTTTTTACTTGTCTCTCACGTCGTTTATATTTACATTATCGGCGATTTTTTTACATTATTATATTTACGAGTATATATGCTTTAAATAATGTCAAGTAAAGTTTCTCGAAAACACTACCGTTTTCTGTGAAAAGTAGCTCAAATTTCGGCATTTTCAGAAATGCTCAAACGTCATTTTCTCGTATATGGCTGCAATGTTTTTCTTGAAACTTTTGTAACGGATAGTGCTAATTACACTCATTAGTATAGCGTGAAGTTTATTTTGAGTTTTTTTTGTTTTTTTTCAAAAATTATATAAATGTAAATTTTTTGAAAGATCTCTCACATCTTTAATATGCACATTATCCGCAATTTGCAAAGATGATTATATTTGTGAGTGTAAGTGCTTGAAATAACTTCAAATAAAGTATTTTGAAAACTCAAAAAATTTCTGTGAAAATGAGCTTCAAATTTCGCATTTTTAGTAGCGCTCAAACGCCATTTTCTCTTAAACGGCACATAATTTTTAAAAGAAAATTGCCATTTACGGCTAGGTTTTTGTGTTCTTTAATATTCTAAAATTAATGTTTCTGTTCTACCAATATAAAACCGAAAAATTAAGAAAATGACAAAAAAATGTACTTTTGGCGATGATAGATGGTAGCTGGCAAGAAAGAGTATGTGGCAATTGCGAATAGCTAGCGAAGACCCAGGAAAATAGAAAACTAATACGGGAAAGTCTGTGCCATTCTGTAGCACCACTAGTTTTAAAATAGAATGAGAAACATAATGATCGTTGCGAGGTATATGCGTCTGATTTCCCTCACACCATAATCTCCGAACTTGTAAATTTTTTTCGGCTTAAAGCGTTTGATGCAAGGCTGGAGAGTAATTTTGTATTCAGAAATTGAACATCTAGGGAATATGGTGCCGGTGGTTTCTTATAAATGGTACAAAACTGTCATCTTTCCCTAATATCAAGAAAATATGTAATTGGAGATTCATGGGGAAAGAAAACAAAGGACGGAAACAAGAAAGGGAAACGAAGAAGTGCTAAGAAAACGGCCGGACTGTTAATCCTGACGTGGGAACACAGATAAGCCAAAGAATTCTTGTTAGTACATTCTATCGAAAAGGATAGCGTTCTGAAACCTTAGCGCAGAGAATGGTTTCTTTCAACTGTCGTAAGAACTTTCTCATTTAGGAGTAAGAATTCATTTGATACTTTCATTACGAAGTAGATAGACATTTTTGTTTGAGAGGGATATAGAGAAGTTAAAATGGATTCTCTCCCTGCAAATCAGACAAAAACATTTATAAATACAGTATTTACCGTAGTGTGGTCTAACTATAATTGTGTATTAGGATCGTCGTTAGTTTGGCAAGTTGTTCTTTTGATCTTTGTCCCACTGTTTTTGAAATGACAAAACAATTAAGAATACAAATTGTCATAGGAATTACAACGTATTAATCTGAGACACCGAGCATTTTTTCAATATAAACGTAAATGGCATATGTAATCATGTATAGAAAGTGTAATAATATAATTTATCTTTGATTGCAATCGAACTTTTTCATGTAAAAAAAAATTCTTTTAAAATATAAGCAAACAGCAAATAAAATGTAATTATCGTAAAAATAAAGCTCGTACGTTGTTGTTATTCAAGTTGGGAGAGTTGTTTGGCAAATATCAACGCCATACAACCGTAATTTCGGTGACGCGTTCTTTAGAAATTATTATTTAAACAAATCTAAATTCTCAGTTGCAGTCAAAAGTGCACTCTTTTATTATTCATCGCAGTTTTTTTCTATTTCCGATAAAAACCTTGCCAAAAGTACTACTACACAAAGAATACTAATGTAATTTTTGATTTTATTGATGCGTACCTTTAAAAGAAAAGCTCAACCAAAAGATGTGGAGATGTTTGTAAGATGGTACCGTTCATTTCTACATCCGGTTACATATTACTTTGAGATACATGTCTTCTAAACGACGGGACCCACTGAGATGCAATGTAAGTCATGACCCGCTCAGAGGAATTTTAAATGGAAGAAGAATTCTCTCTTACCTCTAACATTACTTCCATGTCTAAAGGCACACATATCTTGCCAAATCTCTCAAGCGACGCAAAGAAGTCAACAAAAATAAGCTATTTAGATTTAATTTTATAGAGTTTTTATGCTATTTCAAATATTTCCAACTTCTGTAAAATTATAATTATTTTTTCCCGATTAATTTCTTTTGTAATTTATGATTTATCATTTCATGGTGATTTTCATTATTTACATCGAAAAAGAGTATGCAATTTCTTAACTAATAACTCACAAGTAAGTTTATTAAGTGTAATTTTAAAGTAAATAACTCGCTTGCAAGTTTGATAGTGCCGAAGTATGATAGAAAAAACTGAACGATACAAATCACGAAATCCATCTTTTTGGTATAGTATTTTTATCAGTTTATTGATATTTGATGGTAGGTACATAGATTAATTATTTAAAAACTTTAGATATGTATTGATGTTTTATTAGCTAACTTATAATTAACTTACAACTAATATAAATGGGAGGTATGGGTCCTCTAATGAGGTTCCAATTCAGCGAGTCTGATGAGAAATGAGTGACAGGGGTAACTGTTTTTAATTCTAGTCTGATGGATAGGATTTTTGCCGAGTCTGAAAGGCACCATGGAGGAAATTTGAGTTAAGCTGAAATAAAAGTTTGTGGAAAGATAAGTAATGTGCTCTGATAACGGTTCGAGCTAAAAGTCCTTATGGATTTGAAGGTTTGAAACGAACCATGGGGAGTTGGCTAATGTTCTATGGAACTGATTCCGAATTACTTGAAATTTTAAATATTGGTATGTTAAAAAATGTGTTAAAAAATGGAGGTGTTAATCCATATTGGGCAGGCGTACAGTAACAGAGGTCTTATGACTGTTTTGTATATTAATATCGCGGAATTGAATATTATGGAACTATTTCTGTAAATTAATGGTATTAGCTACAGTAATTTTATTTTGATTCGAGTTAGTTTATTATCTCTGTGTTGCTTTCAGTTTAGTTTGGTGTCTATTTTATGTCCGAGATATTTAACCGGTTTTTTAAAGGGTAGCCATTCTATTGTGTTGTTCAGTGTCATAGGAGTGGGTGGAGGGTAAGGTTTTCGTGTAAAAATCTTGGCGGAAGTTCTTCTTGAGTTTGATAGTCCAACTATCTAACATGTGAAGGTATAATTGTATTATGATTCTAATTAGATGAATAGATATTTGGTATAGTATCCTACTGTATTTAATGATTCAAACCAATTGAAAAGACGTATCGATTATAATACGATTAGCTAAAGAAACCTGGCATCGCTCGCGCATTTATTTACAAACATGTTCATTAGCTGTTGTACATGGAATTGCCCGGATTTTGCGTAAATATGTTTCTCGTTAACACTGCATCCTCATAGAATGTTTACTCGAAAAAAGAAATAAGAATAATCAAATTTACATTGTTTTGATGATCTATGCAATCTATAATGTCAAACTGAAGTGCTCTGCATTGCTACGGTATTTAATCGTTTCAACTCATGATCGTTTAGACCGGAATTCAATCTATTTCCGCCCTGTTTGCCCAGATTTGTCTGTTCTAGTGCACCCCCCGCCGGCCTTGTCGGACTTTCCCCTGCCTTCTTCTGCCTTGCCCTGACCCCAGCCCGAAATTCACGCTGAACTCAATATACTCGTACATTCTAAATAAAATAATTAAGAAATTTGAACTAAAAGAAAAAAATAAAATTCCTTTACTCACTACTAAGATTTTTCTGAAGTTTTATATTACACCCTACAAAAATTAACCAATCTGTCATAGGTTTACTATAACAGATTTACGCGTTCTTGATTCTTTACATTTTGTATTAAGGTAGCTGTGTACTTGGAATTGATGAAAAATCGTAAAATTTCGTGTTTTTCAATTTTTATTGGGTCGTATGCTCTGTTTTATTCTAATTTAAATTATTCAAACCGTTTCTTGATATATTTGGACTTTTTCGGAAAATATTAGTTTTCGAAGCGAGTCTCAAATGTGAAGTCCGTAGTAAGTGAACTTCAGAAATATTTTCCCGAATTGGGAATTTTCAGCACAATCATGCATGTCAAACATCATAAATCATAAACTATTAAATATTATAACAGCATTCTTTTTGCAGCATGTAACCCATGATTTGCTCTTATTAATTAGTGGCAGATTACCTACAACAGTTAATCTGCCACTAAAAGTTTCAGTTTTATGAACTGAAATATCATGAATAAATTTATAAACAATTATTTTTCTCAAATAACCAAATCCTGTCTCTTTAGTTTTCACAGTACTTTTACCATCCTATTTCATTCACTACATTATTCAGTCGTGATTAATTTGAAAAAAAAAGAATACAAATATGTCAATTTTTTGTAGAATTACAAAGTTTGAAGAAAAAACCTACAGTTTTGCCATTGACTTATAAACAAATATATATTTTGAAAATTATTTGATCCCTAAAAGCATAAAGAAATCAAATGTACAAGGGAAAACAAAATAGAACCAAAATTGTCGAATTTTGTCTCAGGCAGAAAGCTACTTTAATTTATCTCTTGTGCCCTAATTAAAACCTCGCCCAAATTAAGATAAATGTCCAACTTATCTTCAAACATCACCTATATGAAGAAAAATGGGCAAAGATTATTAGAAAAGACACAACTAGGAACAGTTCACATTCAGCAATTGAATTTGAAATAAACAACCACTCACTAGGGGTAATACACATTTTCGAGTTGCCTAATTTTTTTGTAGTAAGATTCTTTATTAATTAATTATTTTCGTAAGAGAAGCGGTTTTCTTCCACAAAATTCGTCAGGTCAGCACATAGACAGAATTCTCTCATTTAATTTGTTTGATATCTTATTTTGAACAATGGGTAAGGTACCACAGCTAGCTGCGTATAATCCAAAGCAATATTCTAAATTTTGTAAAAAATCCCATTTTGAGTAACACTTTGTATAGTAACTACTCTAAGTTTGTTGATTTGTCATTTAAGAGTATTGGTAACAAATCTGGGAGCCCAGCACGATGCCCAGCGACACAATTTTTTGATGACACCTACCATTGTAAACAACGTCATTTTCTTATAATAGATCCGCAGGTAATCCTTTTCTATAAAATACTATTTATCTTATTTCTTATTGCAATATTGCATAATAATTTATAATTATCAATTTTGAGTATGTGCTAGAGACAATGTAATTTTTATTTGTTTGATTTGTTGTATACATTGTAGTTTGTTCATTTAGAAAAAAATATTTTCCTACAAATGTACTACATGTCGTTGTTGGTAATTTTCTACTTATTTCGAATAGAATTATGCGCGAATGATAATGGCCAAGAACGAGAAGATTCTACTTTGTTATTCAACTTATCACGTTTTGAGACACCTTTTGGTTGTCACGAGAGACTCACAGATAGTCGCGTTTCTCGGATCTCCAGTCTGACGGAGATTTTATTGTATAGCCAAAGAAGATGGATCATTCGGCCCTGGAGATGGGAATGAGGGCGGGAAGAGAAAGAAGATACTCGCGGGGTTCATGACCCATTTTTAAGTCACTGCACCGGCATCCGACTGAAATTGATTAGAGGAAAGGACGGAAACGGCCGATTAGGGGATCCAGCAAAGAGAATTCTCAATCCGGCAGTGGAAGGTTTCCAACTTGCTGCGAGAAGAATAAGAATAAGATTATGATAATGCTAAAGTAAGCATAACTTACATGTAAGTACGAACACTTGGAAACTATGGCGGAACTACGGAAACATAGTGTGAGAAACGAGGATAATCAGGAGAAAACCTGGGGCGAGCTCACTTCGATTGACCGGGATTCGCCGCGCCGCCTAGAAGCGCAGGGAAACAAGTGGGTAATTGCGAGGCGGAGGCCGCAAGCCAGGCTGGCGGGAGCGCGCGGCGTCTGAGTCACACAGGAGGAGCTGCCTCTATCGCCTCTACCACCACCATCTCATGCCATCCGTCATGTTTCCGCCATTCGCCAGTCGCCACCAAAACAGTTGCGACTGCGCTTCCGCGCCACCCCTCTACCACATCCTCCGCCGCCCCTACCACCTCCGGGTATATGCCACTGCCATCACTCCATCACTGCCACCATGGATATTGCCTCCCCCATCACCAATACCACCTCTACCCAACCCCCTCCTCCGCCACCAAAAACCCAGTGCTGTCTGTGCCCCCGCGCCAACCCTCTATCTTAACCAACGCTGTTCCCATCATCCCGGTGTCCATACCATCTACACCACCTTTACTGCCTTCCCTTCCATCATCACAGGTTCCTCTGTCTCCACTGAGGTTCTGGTCGTCACTATCACTACCACTACCATCGTCCGCTGCTACCGGAGCGACCACCTCCAAGGCTGATGCAGCCGCCATTGCCAGTTCCACCGCCAACACTGCTCCCAAGGCTCAGCCCGAGCTTCCGTCACCACCGTCGGAGCCATCTCCGCCGCTGCAGCCGCCGGTCGCCCCGGGCGCCACCCCGCCCGCGCCCCGCCCCGCGCGTGCGGCGTGGAGGAGGCGGCGGCGTGGGAGGCGGCGGCGGCCCAGTTCCCCGCGCGCCGCATCCGCCGCCACCTCCGCCTCCCCGCAACGCGGCGTGAGGCACACTGACCCCGCGGGTCGACGCCGCCGCCGCCACCACCGACGCCGTCAAACAGGCCCCCGCCCCCCGCCCCATCCCCGCGCCCAGCGTCCAAATCCACAGCCGCCGCCTTCGGACATTCCTCTTCCACCTGATCGACCGCCTGTTGTCACATTACATACCGCCGACGATGGGTGAAACGGAATGCTGGAGTTCGTTGGTGACGAACTGATCTATAAGGAACCCAAGCAGGACAAGTGAGATTCTCGATAAATGAAGCGCCTAGTCCTGCCGCCATCAGAGCTTGGTCGGACACTTGGTAGGCATCCCACTCTCTCATTAGATTCTGGCTTCGATGGTAACGCGGAAAGGTTGGTATATGTTGACGGAAATCAGCACTATAAAGAAACCATGAAGAATCGAACTAAATTCTTGATGTATGATGCTCCAAACCTCTGTTGTACAACGCAACTGCCATCGAAACGTTCTTACGCGGCTACGTCATAGGTCGCTCGCCCTCTCCTCCGAGATCCCCACCTCTTACCCGCTGATCGAGAATGATTTATTTATGCATTTATTTATTTAACAATCTAAATATTTGAAAAATTTCAACTTAATTTTAATATTTAGATTGTTATTTATCGTATGAAAAAAATATTTAATTTCATAAACGTTTTAATAAATTTTAAAGCATCTGTAGTACAATCTACAGACACTTAGACAATAAAACGGAAAGAAAACGTATAAAATTCCTCAGTGTGCTATTCAAATACTAATGCATGGAAGAGCAATAATAGTAAAGGAAAAGACCAGGCACCGGGTAGCAAGTGTGAAGCACCCTCATCGTTCTCGATAAGAAAAGAAACACGTATATAGGGCAGACATTGAAAGTTGAACCGTTGCTAGATAAACTGAGTTGACACCAGATCAGGTTCAACTTAAAATTTGGAGTGAAAAATATTTATTTATGCCTTTACTTATTTATTTGATTTAAATTTATATTATTTATGACCAAAAACCAGGAAAACTACGTGTTGTTTGAGAAAGTACTATGGCACGTTTTTTAGAACTCCCGAAAACATTTTCTACAATATTGCTATACGTATTTTGCGTAAAAGTTGTAAACTTTTGAAAACCAAGTTTTACCCGTGTTCAATAGAAATAATTTGCATAGACCAACTACCTTATGATTTGATTTAATAATATGCCGACAAAATAGCTAATCACACACTCCTCTAGAATCTAGGAAAACGATATCTCATGCTACCAATTGTCAACGTAAACAAATGGTACGTGAAGAAAAAAGTTTCACGAGCTGGTTAGTTTATATTGCAAATATTTCCAAGCTATTCTATTCTGGTACTCTGTTTAAAATTAGGATTAAGTCGCTTTAAGTAAGCGATCGAAGCATGCACTGTAGCTTTTGTAGTATGAGAAGTTTGTTTCGGATAATGAATTACAGACCAGATTCATCGAAACATGTTTACAGCGAAATGTGAATGGATTGTGCTGCAGCATCACTGATTAACACCACATATTTCTTATATCGTAAAAATACTATTCTAATATACTCTTCTAATATGATACTTAACTTAAATATCAGCATGAAAAATAATCACAATGAAATATTTTTTTAAAAATGATTTCCTTTGATCATAAAAAGAATATTTTCTGACTCAGATGGTTGATGTCTACTCAACAGTTCAAACTTTCTAAATCAATTATGTTGTCACAAAAGTTTTGTTGTATTGGTAACGTTCTCTGTTTACAAAAACTGTGAGTGCTGCTATCAAGCTTCAAGATAAAGCTTTCTGCTTGTGTCATATACAAACATCACAATGTGCCACTTCCAGCGACTGCCATCAATGAATAGCCAACTCCTCGTGTCGAAAACCTCTTTACATCTCTCCTTTTTACACCTATCTTGTCAGAAGCTAAAAAGTTTCTTCCCATATGACAATCTTCTGAAAGGTTTCTACCAGAAATGTACCTTCCAACCTCTATTTTTTCTGCATACCGTCTTCCTGAAAACCCTTTCGCCATTGAGGAGAATGGAAGTCATTTACTTACATCGAAATCATTTGTCATGGTTCTGTTTGTTACTGGCTTCAATTCGTCGAGTCCCCAATAGTTGTATTTATTTACTGAAGGGCCATTCAGTAAATAAATACAACTATGGTCATTAAATATTCATATTTCTCTTCGGCTACAATTTTAAGACAATAAAACCGAATTTTAACATAATTTTGTCGGTTAATAGATTTTATATTACAATACAGTAGGAAATCTAATAAAATAGTATTAAACACATTTGAGTGTAATTATCTGAGTAAACAATACAATGCAGAGAAGGTACACTTCACTGAAACTGCTAATTTTAATAAATGAGAATGGGATTAAACGGTGCAATCCAAGATGAGAACAAAAAATAAACGCTAAAAAATAAATCACAGATGCTGCCGATACTTTTGCCTTCAAGCATGTGAATGACTGTGCACATGTTCAGAAAAACCAGCTATCGAAAATAAGTAAAAAAATTAGGCATTTTGGTATTTTGTTTTTAATTTCACAAAAAATAATCAGCGATTTTGCATTAACTTCGCTTAATTTTTTTAAAATCTGTGGTAAGGTGAAACATTTTATTTTTATTGCTTTTTTATTCTCACTAGGAGAGTATATGTATAAAATATAATTGAAAGTCAATAATATCTTATTTTTGCACAAGTATTACGTTAAACAGTATTATAAAACTGGTGTGGTTTTCAGAAACAAGAGAATTTGGAAGAATTCTTTAAAGTATTCCTTGTATAATATCTGCTCAATTGAATAAAAAAATTGGTAAATTTTCCTTTAAGGATGTAGCAATTTACATTTTTTAACAATTCTGAGCCCATCTGTAAACAATTCACATTTATTTTGTGAAAAAATAGGAAATAGCTTTAAAAAGGCTCTGTCACTTTCTCCAAAAATCTTGCTTCTCTACGAATCTATTTCTACGACTACCTCTAAGACTTCTCTACAGACATTAGCTAAAACTCTCTAATAGGACAGCTTTTATTCCCGAGTCACTGTCAACATTCCCAATTTCATGGAAAACTTTGCGAAACGAACACCTCTAGAAGTGGGTGAGTGTTACACATCACTGTCAATAGCAAACACTGACGTGGCCGAAACTACTTAGTACATGACATTCGCTTAGCGCCGCTATGCTGTCAGCAGGTGCCCAGAAGCAGGTGGCACATGAGATTGCTGAGAGAATGATGAGTGATTTGCTGTCCATCGTGTCAGCATGCCCTCAGAAGCTTCTCAAGCTAGTCCAGGAGTATTAGTAGATGGGGCCAAAACCTTAAGTTATTGAGAAACTTAATGTGAGTATCTTTTCCTACTCCTTTGATACATTCATATAAACCATTCCTTTATTCACGTACACAAAATGCCAAAAACAGTCTAATTAATATGTACGAACCTAGTTTTCTGTGGACGCCGGAGAACAATCGATCAGTTGGTTATACTCCGACTTATATGTACT
Organism: Acheta domesticus; assembly: GCA_031308135.1. NCBI lineage: Eukaryota > Metazoa > Arthropoda > Insecta > Orthoptera > Gryllidae > Acheta > Acheta domesticus. The sequence continues at coordinate 64,706,496 of JAHLJT010009419.1, read as the reverse complement.
GACCTTTCAAGGTCACGAGCTGGAGGAAGAATGCGACACTTCATCTGGTAGGAAGCATCGTTACATATTACATTTTGGATATTGAAGCTTCCTTTTGGATAACCTCCCTCTCTTTCCAGCATGTGACCTTGAAGGAACACTAGCACTTTAAATCGAAGTTTAACCTATCGTTCATCTTCTTTATTTTCTTTTCTCGAAATATCTTTATTCTTTCTCTGATCTAGCTTCTTCTTCCTTCTACTCAAGTCTTAGAACTTTGCTGACTTTCTTTACCTTGCTTCCCTGTTCTCCATACCTGTCTGGTTGATCCCCACTTTTTCCATATCATTTCTTATTTCTTGAACTCATGTTGTCATTAGGTATTATTCTCAACCTCTAAACTGAGGACCTCTACACTTTTTTTGTCAATATCTAATCGTAAATTCGTACAAAGTGATTTTGTATTTCGTGTTTGTTATCTACTTCATCTGTGTTGTCCAGATAGAGCGAGAGTCCGTGGCAGGAGTGTCACGACGAAATCGCCCCTCCACGCCGTTCGTTACCCCGCCACCAGAGACAAAGCCATCCCTATTATAAAACTGCAGGGTTACTAATAGCCCCCTTTCCCGATGGTAGTTGCGCAGAGGAGCTCGTAGCATGCTACGGTGCCAAGACGCGTGCCACTACCACCAATAGAAGACCTTCACACCACTGGTATAAATCTTCATTTTCCTTTACCCATGTGTTGCCAATAATTTTTCGTGTCCAAAGATCTTTCTGAATATTTTTCGTTGACGCATAATTGACATGTTGTGTTCCCAACTTTTTTGCACATTCATAGAAGAAACGAAATTGTAAAAGAATGAGTCGCTAACCTCTAATCTCAGGCTGCGCTCCGTGTAAGAATCTACCCCTCTTGTGGGTAGAAACGCAAGAAGCACATTTTGCGTGTAAGCGTGCACGACATTCATAACGGCTTGGAATTATTCAAGCACGATACTCCTAACAATTACCTCACAGAAACGTAATTATGTGAAGTCACTTCTGTAGTGTTGCGTAACGACGGAATCTTGAGGTGACCCTTTTTCCACATTGCAACGAATTGCTTCTCACCAGATTGTCTCATGAAAAATAACAAGGAATGTTAATTAATTTACCATGAATTCTTCATACATACGTCAAATTGTGCTGTAACATGTATGAGGAAGATTATGTGAGTAAAGAAACTTGTTGAATTGTCCGTTTATGACCAAGGGACCCTTGGCTGATGATATCACTTTGCGATGTTACATTTCTGTGCTCTGCAATCTTCGTACACGATGCCCTGCATATGTCTGGGAAGGTTTCTTACATGCTATTAATGAGTCGTGTTAGTTTATTATTTTGTTTTAAATTTTAAATTTCAGAGCGTGAACGGCATCAAGGAGTTGGTGAAATACAAATAAAACATTTTGTAGAATTTTACAAGACATTTTATCAAATAGCCTATACGCCTAAAATTATACGCCTAAAATTATACGCCTAAATCAATATTATACGCCTAAAAATTTGGAAATATTCAGCCAAATTTTTGTTTGTCTGATTTTCTAATAAAATATTATCACTGTAGGTTTTGTAGCTACATTTTGCGATAGTACACTTCTAATTCTCAAGCTCAGGTCTAATTAAGATGATAAAAAATAGAAGCTGCAATAATAAACTAACTGGAACATATTGTAGATAATAGGTCCGGGATGCTAGCAATAAGTACTGACTCAATTAGAAGACAGTTCTAATTCAGCAAAGTTGGTTGATTTGTTCTAATTCTGGTTTCTGGTAGGCGGTTCCAGTGGGATTGCAACGTTTTATCCACGTTTGAATTTAATGCGTGGCAAGATGTTAATTAGTCACTAATATAAAAGTTTATTAACGACGATTCGGTAACGTTCGATTTCGCACGCACGTGGATAAGAAAAGAAGATCCATTACAACTAATCTCTAATTCGTTCAGGGGTTTCAAATCATATCACCGAAACCCAATTTAGGGAAGTAAACTCAGTACTACAATAGTTAATTAGTACTGCAACACTGTTCTGCAATAGTGCTGCATCGCTAGGGGGAAGGATTAATTATTTTGTGTCGTAGGGCGCGTCAACGGCTAAACGCATTAGTCCCGTATTGTATTCCATGCTTGTTTTTTCCTCAGGAGGTGGTGGTGACCTTACCCAGATAGATTGTGTTATTCGACATTGACCTACACGTTGGCTAGTGGTGATTTCCCCAACCAGGTACCTCCCACCGCCGAGACAATGCCCCTGCTGGGACAAGCTCCTGACTGGTCCCCCGGAATGTGTGGTAATGTAGTGCATGTGAGTGTGTGTGTAAGTAAGGGGAGAGGATAGGACAAGGAAAAGAAATGAAAAATCGCGCGTGGATCATGACCCGATTCTCAGGGTACCGGCTTACAGGGTACAGGGCTCCGGCGTTCAACTGGTGTTGTTCAGAGAAACCATGGAATAATACCGATCAGGCTCAGTGAAAAAAGGGGCTATTCCACTAATTCTGAAATATTGAGGGTTTATTAGAACGTTGATCTTATAACTCAGTGCGTCTTTAAACTTTTAAGTACAGTACATTTGCATACATTTTCATACTGTATTTAAAAATAACACATTTCAGCAAAATAATACTATTTGAAGTTACATTTATTGCTAACACAATTCCACAAAGAAATGTGGGAGTAAGTCCCTTATTCCACCGAGCCCTTCAATTTCCATCGAGACATCAGTCAGAAAATTCTGCACTTGTCGGGACTCGAAGCGTAGGCTCGAATCATAGGCCCTCCCAGTCAGAAGCTCTGCAGTGACTTCAGTTGGTCCCCTGAGCCATCTAAGTGGCTATTAGGGGAGAAGGGCAGGATGAGTGAAAGGGATTCGATAATCAGTTCGACAAGGGAAGAGATGATTGATTCAGTGCGTGAGCTTCTACACACTTCTTCAATTTCATGCTTCTTCTTTGAGATTGTACTATTTTTTCATGTTTGTCAAATATTTTCAAACTCGTTTACACTAATATGGTGTCTCTTACAATTTCGAATAAATGTTCACTGAAGCAGTGTAGAAAAATACTTCACATAGAATTCTATCACTCCAACGATTTTCATTTATTTTCTTCAGATACAACTTTGTCATTTTTAAATCTCTCATATTTTTCCCCATAAATCTCCAGGAATAATACTTGTATTTGTTACAGATTGTCTAATTACCGGTGCATATTTGTTTTCTTTTTTGAAATTTTCATAATCTTGTCATTCCAAAGAAACGGCATAAGAGCTTGTATCGAAACGTAAACAAGACATAGTTTCAAAGTTTGTTCAGCAATGTTATTACTCGTTCATTCTACATTTGCTGACCGCAGAATTAGAACTACTTTTGTCTTGAAATTGAGAGCCCGAACACATATCCGAGAATGCACGAATAGTGCCGATGTCTTACAGCATCTGAGCAATTCCGACGCCAGCCGAGACAGTCCGGGAAAAAAAGTGCTTGTATTTTTGTAGTTTCTGGGAGATCTGCAAAAAATTCAAATCCACTTCGGTATGCAAGAGCGCGTTCTGGTAGTAAATTAATTTTAAATAATGTAATGAACTATTGCCGCGAGGAAAAGAAAAAGGAGTCATTAATATCATTCGAAAGACCTATGGACAGCGCTGCAGTACAATACACTTTGTCATCGACAATACACGCTATTCGTAAAAGGCACGGAAAATATTTTTATTTATCCTTTGCACATATCTATTACATGATATTTATGTTCTTGCCCTCTTCTGCTCTGCCGTTTCCTGCAAAGAGCGAGGTCTATAACCCGCTCACCGCCCTCTATGTTATATTTAATCGATCAATATCTACTGTAGACGTGCGATTCTCATTCAGTCGGCGATGACCTCATGTAAACAGATAGCAGCGCTCAGATGTGCGTAAAGTGAAGTCTCATGTAAACAGATGTGCGTAAAGTGAACATGTAATATGAGTGTTTTCGGAGTCTAATTTTATCTCGGCGCTTTTTTTCACTTTTTGTTGGCATAAAATGTTAATCATATAAATGTCAAGTTCACTAGTCGGATACTTTTTAAATTATTTTGTTAAGTGTTAATATTAAGAACGAAGACTAAAATAAACGTTAAATGGATACCCACCCAGTATAATGAATTTATAATGTGTAATATTATTCCCTCACATTTTCTTCAGCCTTCGTTTCGCAAGATACGAGAGAACTTGCGGGGAGGGGAGTGATCATTAGTTTGACGACAGGATTATTATATCAAAGCTGTAGCTCATTTTTCGAAGGAAAATAGTTTCTATTACATGGAAGCAGACATTTCTGGTTATGAAATTATTACACACACCGCTCGGTATCATTTATTCTTAATTCAAGAAATGTTAGTAACGGAGTGGCGGTAGGTATTTCAGGACTTCAGAACACGTTCGCGTGTAATACTCTCATCACATCAGTAACAATTCATATCTTAGCAGATAAGCCTATATACTTACATCCTCTGGTAGCTCAGTTGGTAGAGCGGTGGACTGTAGTTGGAAAAATAACAGACATCCATAGGCCGCTGGTTCAAATCCGGCCCGGAGGAGGAAATTTTTTTAGTAAGACGAGTCAAGACGTGAAGTCTTTCTCAGTTCTATAAATACAGTGAAACTTCTCTGAATGGCAGCCCCTAATAACAATAGAAATTTGTTAAAGGTTAGTTGTCCAATGTCATTTAATGCCGAATTAATGAACATCCCTCTACTTTTTCACAAGCGTGGATATTGCTAAATAAGGATTTCATGATTTTGTGCCACAAATTCTGTACTTTCAATTGGATTTAGGGTTTTAATTAGTACTAAAAAACGTATTACACAATATTTCCACACACATGGATGCCAAATTTACTGCTCTACACTTGCTAAGAGAACATTCTGCAGTAAATTTCGAGTGAACGTAGTAATCTTAATCTTCTCATCTCGACTGTGAACTGTTTAAGGTAAAAGTGCGAACGTGGTCAGACCGCTGCGATTCAGTGGTCATAACAAAAGCAGGCTCCAGCGAAAGTAGTCGGAATGTGCGCAGAGCACGTGGTCACTTTCTAGCACGTCGGGCAGTGGGCGTGGTCCAGTTTCGCTCTCCGCGACCGCCCCCCCCCCTTCTCCGGATCCAGTTCCTCAGCGGAGACTCCGGTCGGCTGGCCGCGGCCTTCAGAACGCAACCGTTACCAGATTCAGCCTCTGACGAATCTTTGCGAGTTTTGCGCATCTAATATTTGGAGGGCTCTGGTGTAAAAGAAGATAAGGCTCAACGTTGTATCAAAAGGTAACGTTTAACAAGTCAAAGGAATGACACAATATCATCAGTAGCTGTAAGATTTTGATGATTTTGCATCTCTTTTCTCGTTCTTGAGAAACACTTCTTCTTTGGTACTAACATGTTTCATAGTGTTTTGAGATGTTTGACATGTATTTGAAAGGCCTTTTTTTTGTCATTCTTTAGTACTTACGTTCTCCTAGCTGAAAATCGTCAATCATTTTGATTTGAAAATTTAATAATAATCTTTCTGGCACATTGCAACTCAAAATTCAAATGTTTTTAATATGAATGTAAATTGTAAGTAAGCAACAATACTAATAAATTGTAGTCAATATTAATAAAATATTTATTCGATATAATAAGTAATATATTAACTTCAAATCTTAACTGAGTTTTACAGTACTCAATTTATTCCAAATATTTTATAATTGCAGATTATTGTACTTATTGAGAAAATGTTGCTTTAATATGTTTTGATACTGCCCATATTTCATTCAAAATTACGGAAAAATTACTTATATTTTTCAAACAATTTACATGACATTATTTTAAAACCCTATGAATTGTTTAGACGCTGGTGTTTACAGATGGACAGATAGACAAACAGAAGGAAAATCGTTTTGATAAAGTCCGTATCAGGTAAAATGTGTATTTCCTTTGAAATCTGGAAATCGATGTTCCCCAGGATTATATAACTTTCTCTGTACTATGTACATTACTCAGTACGTATACGAGAAAGGAACAAAAATGTCACATTGCCATCTTGAATAACAGTCATGAAATTGGAAAATTTGTTGACAATAGCGTTCATTGATAACATTTTTGACACAACTCGAAAACCAATGAAAAGTTGCGAGATAAACGTGTATAACATTTTTTTGAGTTGGAAATGTAACAATCACACTTTCATATTATACGTCAGTGTCGCAGCCTTTGTGCAGATTTCGTTTTCATTTTCCGAAGCATTTATTCGATAACAGGGGATTTCTTTTTCCCACTGGTTTCTTTTTCAAAGATGATAATGATGAACTTTGGAACATGATTATGAGAATTCTATAATTTGAAAGGTTGACATCGTGCTTCTTTCATGAAGTTTCTCAATTCAATAAAAATCACTCCTCCGGGCCGGATTTGAACCAGCGACCTATGGATATCTATTTCACTACCGACTACAGTCCACCGCTCTACCAACTGAGCTACCAGAGTATGCAATATTCGAGCGTTATAACATTTACAAGCACCACACTTCAGTTCTTCAGTGCTAATGAGGGTAGTGTGATTTCTTGCTTATCGGTATGTTCTATAACAATAGCTTTTTTCTCACAAACTCTATAGTTTATTTAAAATTTTAGGTTCATCGTAACATTTAATAGATTATTTCGTCATATGTCCTCTACATGTTATAAATACCAATTTCTCAGTATTCCAAAGAGTTAAATGGACTTCCACAAAAATAATTTTGATCATTGTGGCTAGAGAGTGGAAGAAACTGTCTTTAAACATCAAAAGCTGCTCTTCATTCGAACGTTTAAAAAAACTGAACAATATTCTTATGAAGTGATTGGTCGAATTAAAAAAGGTATTATTGTAGACCCCGTGAATCACCCTCCCATCATTTCTGAATCTTCTTTTCAAATTTATTTTTGAAAATTAATTTTCGTATTTTGTTTAATCTGATTTTAAAAAAATTGGCAAAATGTTAATTTTTCATATCTGTTACACTTTACGACTTTTTCTGTTATTAGTAGTTGTTCATAAAATAATGTTTAAAGCACATTTTAATAAAGCACATTTTTAAAAGACTACATTTTTTAATAAAGCACATTAATAAAGCACCATATTCCTACAGAAAATAATGCTTCAATTTTTAAGACAAATTTTATTTGATGTCACTGATTATTATAATCTCATTAATCTTTCATTATTTTTACACAATTTTCTTCCGCAACTTTTCGTCGTCATCATTATACACTAAAACCAATAAAATAGGGTTAACATATTAATGGTATACAACTATTTAGTTATAATACGTACATATACTAACACTCACCCTTAGACAAACACTTCATCACTTTTCACCTTCTAACTGGAAACATGTCTATCTCTCTATACTACCATAATACAAGAAAGTGCATTAAAGTATGTAACATAAAGAACATGTCAAACTTGAAAACAAAGCAAACCCTTTGCACCTTGCGACGCAAACTCTCAGAGACTTGCACTCACTTTGGGTCAGTCCCTGCCTCTAAGGGTTTGCAACACTCTTAGTAAAAATATTGGATTAGATCAATAAATGAAGTGTTTGGTTTCTCTTTACATACAACGTTTCTAAAATCAATCCTTTTGTTTTTATGTGGTTCTACAGTTAAAACAGTGGTTTCTTTAAAGCTAAACTCGTATTGTTGTTCTATTCTGTGTTGAATTCTGTGTTGTATGAATATTGAACGCTGATCATTTATTTGTATTCCTCTTATGCTCATGCACCCTCTCTTTAAGTTTTCTACATGTCTATCCAACATAACACTTATTGCAATCTTTTTCACGATATCTTATACACAGCACATTTGTAATATTTGTCTAATGTGTCCTGTTTACATATGATTATGCAGAAAAATGAGCCGAGGCTTGCCAAAGACATATTTTTTTCAGTGTATGTCACAAGTTATCGTTCATCTGGATGATTCTTAATATTGAATACGAAAGGTAGAATAGAGCATGCACTAAAAAAAATCAAAATTCCTCCTACTAAAAAATATGCATCTGAAGTTTCCGGAAAACAGTATGTGAAGACACGGAACCTGGCAGCATCATACGCATGACATTGTATTGTTTTCTTCCGGAGGCTTCTTCCAGCATCAGGAGTTGACAGTTTCTGTTATTCAGGCTGGGTACCTACAATGTCCCTCATGGGGACACTTAACTTTTATTTTTAAATTAGAGACTCTTGTGGGCTCCTCGATCTGGCGCCAGCAGACTCACATGGCTTTCCGCAACAACGTACTACATAAATGAAAGACAAGGGACACACAACCATGCCCACGGAGGGACTTGAACCCACGATCCATAAGACCGAGGCACTACGTTAGCACACGCTCTAGTCACCTCGACTATCTAGGTCGGCATGCTCATGACATCATATAGTGGTAAATAATGGTGAAGTAATGGTAAGTAATTGTCCTATTCGTTTCCTTCTCACCTTGCAATGTTTGGGATTCGAATATGAAAAAAAATCGTCTTTCCTCTTGGAATTTCGTGTAAAAATGGTTTCCCCTATTTCCGTTACGGAATACCGCCCTCATCGTCACGGCGGCTTTGTCGTCCCCAAAATCCGAACAATCGAACAAAGAGATTGGTGTTGGCGTCGTTCTAGTGTCGCGCCGTGGCGGCCCGGATGCCGAGGGGCCCGGTGCTTGGGCTCCTTTCGGCGGAGGGCGCGCGGGATTCCGGAGAAACCTTGTGAGCGGGGTCGAGAGCTTCGGCCAAATATTGGCACCGCTCCCGACAGACCCGGAGAAACCTCCGCCGTCGCCCTCGCCGTCGCCCTCGCCGTCGCCCTCGCCGTCGCCCTCGCCGTCGCCCTCGCCGTCGCCCTCGCCGTCGCCCTCGCCGTCGCCCTCGCCGTCGCCCTCGCCATCGCCCTCGCCGTCGCCCTCGCCGTCGCCCTCGCCGTCGCCCTCGCCGTCGCCCTCGCCTGCGCCGCTGATTCCGCCCTAACTTCCCGCCTTCTTCTCCGTCTCCTCCTGCACCTCTGCCTCCGCGTCCATTCCCATCTCTTGATTCGTCTCTGCTTCCCCACCTCTGCCTTCGAGGCAGACTCCACCTTCGTCTCCCAGTCTGCACCCACCTTCGCTTCCAAGACCATTTTGGCCCTGCACCCGACTCGGTCTCTATCTCTACCTCCAACTCTGTCTTCGCCTCCGCCCCCCGACCACACTTCCTGCCGTTGGTCCAGCCTTCGCGTTCACCACTGTCTCCTTTTCTATCTCTATTTCCACTGCCATCTCCTCTACCTCTACAGACTCCACCCCATTCAGCCGCCAAATGCACCTTCATTGTCGCGTCTGCCGCCTCCACCCACAAGCAAACATGTAGGTCGGTGCCGGATCTCGCTATACAGTGGGTGAAGATCACCGTCACCTCCCGCGATACAAAATGCACTACAATTACGGAACTGATGACTGACGACCTTGGCAGTTGTCGCAACCGGAATCAATAACCAATCCATCTATCGACGTCGCTCCCCTCTCCCCTCACTCTGCCACCATCTTACAGCCACATCTGCCTCCGCTGCCCCCATCACTAACTTTGCCGTCGCTCACTGTGGCGTTGCTGCCTCTACAACTTCCACCTCTTCCTTTGTTTCCACTGCCTCCCGTCGCTTCCACTGGCTCCGCTGCCATCTTACTTAACCCCGTCGTCTCCACCGTTACAGCTGAAGCTACTTCTAAGAGAAGGGACCGGCGACTTTCAAACAACACTGCGTTTGCATTTTGTTTTTGGGGCTCACAGAGCCGCAGTAGATTTCGGTCGCAGAAAACATCCGGTAACAAGGAATCTCGCTTTAAATTTTGAACTTCACTAAATGATAAAAAAAATAAACGTTTTTCGAAGTATAATTCAAAACGTGTTTGCGAAAGTTAATAAATGAAAAAAGAAATATTGGAAAAGTTATTGTGGAAAACAGTTAACTTAGTTTGTGTACAGAAATAAAAAGCACTGGCGGCCTTTTAACACTGCCTTGCCTCCTCTGCCACCAATATCACTGCCTCAGTCGTTACGTGTTCTTTGGTCTTTCCCAGTTTGGTCTTTCTGGCAATCCCTCTTGTCACACACGTTTGCGGCTCCAGTGGTCAAACGGTTTTCGTATCTGGCTATTTGCAGGCTCAAACATGATCAAGTTTGTGGATCTTTTAAGGGCGAAAAATTTCTTTGTACGCATTCCTTTGGAGGGGAAGTATAGCTCTCTGTCCCATGTTGTGGATTTATTGCATGTGAAAACGCCTCTAGCCTAAACGAGGCCTCGGAGCTAAATTTAAATCGCCTGTTTCGTCCGTAACTTGATACCTTCTTTCTCGGCTAGATGGTGAAATAGCGTATAAAAATTTGCGTGATCAGACGGAAAGTACACTAGAAGAAGACAATACGCCTGATGGTCTGAATCTCACCACGTAAAATAAGGAATCGTTGAATTCAATTGAATAGTGCATCTCGGCAGTTTCGAGTTTTTTTTTGTGGTTTCTGAGAATATTGGCTAGAAATGATCGATATTTAAAGCGCAGGAAGGAAACCTCGCAGTGCCGAAGGTGGGAGCCGCCGCCGTGTGTAGCCGGCGCTGGAGGAAACGGAGGCTGCTTCCGTAGCGGCGGCGCGGCCTTGCTCTCGGTCACGTGACCGCGGCCCATCTTCGGAAGCGCGCGCGCGGCACCGTTAGACGCCGGCAGCCGGAAAAGAACCAGGCGCCTGGCAGCGAACCCTGTGGGACACCCACTTATCCTCCGTCGCCCGCAGCCGTTGCGTTGGCGCCCGCGGGGCAGGGGCGGACGATGTGCTGTTGGCGGGTTCTTACATAATAGTCGGTTTTTTCTACTCCGTTCACACAACTAAAAGGGACACGAGCGAAACATGAGAAGTTTAGTCTTCCACATTTTTGAAAAATAAAACATTTTTAGGGGTATGAAGCATCCATATGATGCGTATTTGCGTCAAAACCTCATGGTTGTTTGTTTTTTTCAGCGTTATAGCGCCAGTGGTGGGACGTAGAGGAAGTTCAACGAACGAAATTACATTGCGAGATGCGAGAACTTTTTATTTCAGTAAAGTGAAGTGTTAATAAAGATAATTTCTTATAAACCTTATAGGGGATTTTCAATAGGAAATTTTATCCAATTCTTCAGATGACAGGGCGACACATTTCCGTGACTTCTACGTACTTACTACGTACACTTGCAAGAAAAATACCTTTTTCAGGATGCACAAAATGTTTTTCTGTCAAAAATTTTCACTTTTTTCTGCAGCATTGTTTAATTTTCCCTATCCTATATGAGAAAGTAAAAATCATTATGAATAAGAAATAATAATAATAATAATAATAATAATAGTAATAAAATTATAGTTATTCATTAGAGAGAACAAATAAATATTGGCGTATAATTTTATAAAATTTGATTACGTAAGGAAGACAAAGGTTTTGCATTCGTGAAGAATTCTATGATAGGAAATTATAGCACATGAAATCAAAAATAAACATAAAAAATTTATATTACAATTAGTCAGAAGAGAAGAACCATTAAAACGGATAAATGGAATATAATTGAAATAATTTCTGGGGAAAATTGTAGATACAGTTGTGCAATTATGATTAAAAGACCATCAACACCTAAGTGTAAATTAAGTATTCAGCCGGGCTTTAATTTACCTATGTCAACTATATTAATAAAATAAGTTATTAATAGCTAATAAATCATTGCACCTGTCACCTCATTTCAAATGAAGCCATTCAATCTCTTCCATCAACTGTTTTCCACGTTGACTCCATTCTATGTCTCTTGACATTTGTATTGAGATGAGAAAGAAGCCCATATTTTACTTGTCTGATTTTCAACGTTTTAAAATTTCAGTGTTTTGCATTCACTTTCCAATTCCAGCTCCGCTCACATTTACTAGTAAAAAGTAAGAATATTTGTGTCTAGAATGATTTACAATATTCTTATTAACACGTCTTGTATCAAAACACATTTAATAAATGCTTTAATATTTTTGAAGAAATGTTAATACACCTCACTTGTTAAATACTTTCGTGAGACTGAATAAATAATCTACAAAACCTATATTAACCTCTATTACCCTGTATTTATATTATCTAGAACATAAAATCTTAATATAATAGAAGCAATTGTATTCATTCGACTTCACTTTCCCGTTTAACATACATTTATGAACTTCAATTATTTAAAAATTATCTAATGTTTTAATTGTGTTTTAGCAGTGTCATTTTAATTTATTTTGTTTTATTATTTTTGTTTATAATATTTTGAAGTTTGAAATTCGTATAATACGAATTACCCAATAATAAAACTATTATAGATAAAACCGTGCCTGCTTTGAAATGTATGAAAGTTTCATCAATAAAATTAGCTTTAGAAGAGTTTTATCATACACCATGTATTAGGTTAGTTAATGATAATCATGCTTTTAGAACACAGCACATCCTATGACTGTTTTATCGTAGAATATAACAGACCAGTAGAGGTTAATAAGAAAAATAAGAAAGAAAAGCGGTATTTTTTGCACATACACCACACTGATAAATAGTATGCTACATATGTATTGTAAAACACTTTTGGTATTTATTTCATGAGCGAAATAGTCATTGAAACAAATTTAACAATTTGTTTCCAAGATCGAAGAATTGTAAAATACCGGTAAATGCTCGTAAATACGGATACCGTTTCTGATGTCTTTTGTAAGATTTGTAATTCCTGAGACCTTAGGGATTTATTTTATAAACAGTTACGGGATCAACGACCATAGCTGTTGACGCGCCCGAAAATACGAAATAATTAAACAATCATTGTTTCATTAAATTTCCCAGTAAAACGTTTTGTAACAAATATTTATTTTTCAATTCTTCGTTGTGTTTCAAAGCTCTTCGGCATAAACAAAAGAATTAATATATTTGTATTTTTGAAAACATGGGTTAAATTAGAACAATCTTAGCCAATGAGAAACGTTGCTCCCTTGGAAGCAAAGAATTATTCACAGCAACATTACAAAAAAATGAATATATTACTGCTCTTTGAATATTTAACGTAATGTTATGCTGTTAACATTGGTTTACATTGCTATACTATTACAAATGCAGGAGAAATAAAAATTTCATTCCTTTCGAATAAATGCTCCATTCGTAGTACGAACGATAAGGGTGAGTAATAGATGAGGAAAATATCTTTTAACTTTCAGCATGTCCAAGTAAATGTCTCTAAAATTAATTTCCTACTGAGAGAAGACGAAAAGTGTCTTCCGTCTAAACCGGTTACAAGTCTTGCAGTGTAATACAGACTTTAAACGGAGGACATTAATTTCCTTTTATACAAAAACGTACGGTGGATACTCTAATCACAAAGCAGGTGCGTTTAGTTTCTGTAGATTATTATCTGAAGGAAATAAGTCTGGTCCTTACGGTAGGTTCATTACATAATTAAATAAAGAAAGTTTGACCATTTAAACTTAATAACAACGCATCGAAATAGAGTTCAATAGCAAGTTATAAGAGTGCTTTGTTACCTAGTGTGTTGTACCGCATGTTACAGTTTTGATAAAATTAGTACGTTAAATTGAGCCTCCTACAAAAGAAATGGACGCTCATCTAGCTAGTATTTCTTCGTTGGACCTTCTGCTAGATTGTGCAAAAATGAAGATCCGAGTTTCTGTGTCGATTCAACAAAACATTTTTGAGAGGGATGTGAGGTTCAACGTTATTTTCTCCATTACCCCAGGAGCTCAAGCGAAAAGTTTTTCTTGTGACTTTTTTTAATTTCAATTTCGTTGCGATCTCATAGGATCACGATTTTATTATCTCGGCCCTTTGGGGATCATATTGAAATAACATTACCGTCCATTTATAACTTAACGTGTGTGGACATTTGAAGTGCGCTCAATATCAGAGCTACTTCGTAAGTGTCGCATGTTTTTTGCTAGACACAATGCAGTACTAACTTTTGAAGAATAAATGTGTTTTCAATATCAGTACAGTTCAATTTCAAGAATACTATTCTATCAAAACCAACTTTACAATATCGGTACCGATGTTATTTTACTCTCTTCAGATCTTTTGATTAAATATATGTACACATATTCAATTAATTTTAAAACACCATCGTTTTCAAGTTCTTAATCTTAAATTGAGATATTCGAAAACTGTTCCTACTTCATACAGTACAGTAGAATGTTTTGGGATAAACGAGTGGTTGCACAATATAAAAAAATAATGCTGGCGTATGGTAAACAGAGAACTTAAACAGCATTGTTCACACTTAGATGGTATTTAGAAAAATAGCAATAAGGAACTACAACTTCTTGAAATAATTTTTACTGGAGTTTACCAAAACGACCCTTCCATTAAGAATCAAGGGTAAGAATCTTCAAGAAAAAAGAGGTTGTCTAAAATATATCTTTAATATGTAAGGTGGAGAAGATGAGTTTTAAAACAAAGAGTATAAAAATAATTTCCATCATACAGCTGCTCTGCGGATCTGATTATCGAAGTTATCGACTGCTGAAATCACTTCGCCTCAGGGATGAAAACCCGATTTGCATGTGGATGTTTTCACTCGTAATCGTGAGATACCAGGGAATAGCCAGCCACCACAAATGTCCTAATCCTCAACTTGATGGCAATAGCACTGAAGCCCTTACGTCGCGTTTTTAGTGGTATTTATGATCAAGCAACATACAGGTGAAGGGGAAGAAATTAACGATTTAAGGTTTTATTGTGATTTGGGGTGAGTTAAAAATGCACACTATGCTACTACACGCAACATCCACGCCCTATGCGGGCTTCAAGCACACAGCCCGGATGTAAGGCTTTCTCGGTCTCAAATGTCCCAAAATCTTGCGCCAACCAAGTCAGCCAGGAATGGAAGGGAGAGGGTTACAAAGTGGATGAGGAATTGCCACTCCGCTGCAACATACAAGGAAGCATCCGTGCCTAGGACCGGAGTGGATCTTGCGACCTTCAGACCGAGCTCTAAGGTGCACGTGTTCGCCTACTGATAGTGTATCGGTAACATTGTTTGAATCATCTTGATTTATTATCTGCAACATAAATAAAAAAGAAGAAACTAATGAAGAAGAGGTAGAAAAATAAAAATACTGATTCCATAGAATGGCACAGTCTTTCTCGCACTAGTTAGATTCCTGTTCACATTGAGTATGGGCAAACTTTTCGGTCTTGCGCACCCCCTTTGGAACCGCAAAGGCCTGCCAAGGCCTTTCGCGATACCTTCCGCTTCTCTGGGGATATTCCCAGTGAATACTATCTTCGTGCTCCTTGCATAGACTTATCTTGGTTCTGTAAAGTAGCCGTTGGTGTTCCTTGGCCCAACGTGCTTGTATCATTTTCTGGATGAAGGAATCCAGTTCGTACACCACAAACATAAATTGCACACACAGTTACCTGTAAGGCTAGGAGATTGAGGAAGAATTATTGAGAGGATGCGATACACGAGGGACTCGGAATGACTCCGTACCGCTTTTGAGAAAATGTCATTTGATCATTTCCGAAAATGCGCAGGGATTCGACTAGGACCAGATCAATTGTGGAATATTAACGTTGACGAAAATCTTGCAACTAATTTAAGCGCTAGTATTTTTCACAGATGGATGTTAAAAAAACTATGTTCAGGATCAGGGGATCCCAAAACGTGTATTTCTGTTGTAATCTCAAAATCAATTTTCCGCATCAATAACATAACTTCAATGACATAACTTCCTCTATACTATCGAAATTACTCTGTATATACTATGTACAAGAAAAGATAAAATAGAGAGTCAAAAGAATATAGCGATGAAGAAGAGAAAGAGAATACCGAAAAAGTAAAGGACAAAGATAATGAAGAGAAATGAGAAGAATAATAAGATGAAGAAGAGGCAAACAGTTAAATAGAAGAAAAGGTTGATTAAAAACGAAGAAAAAAGAAGAAAAGGAAAAATAAGAAAGTAAATAAGAAGAAAATGAGAAAGAGGAAGAAAAAAGAAGAAAAAATAAAGAGAAAAGAAGGAAGAAGAAATAAGAAGGAAAAAGAAGGGAATAAAAATAATGTATTTGAAAAGGCGAAAGAAGCTGTAGAGAAGTAAAAAGGAGAAGAAACAAAGTAGAGAAAAATACAGAGAAAGAAGAAAGAAAGAAAAAAGAGAAAGAGTAGTCGAAAAAAAGGAGAGGAAGAAGTAGAAGAGATAGAATTGAAGGAAGAAAAAGCCAATAATTACGAGAGAGAAGAAAAGGAAAAAGGAACTAGAGGAAAACGAGGAAGAGAACGGAGAGGTCCCTTTGCTCCGCCCTCAGGGTCTCCCTGGCGGAGGCGTCCCGCTACCCGGGATGCCTCGCGCGGCGCAGCACGGGATCTTACCGCGTCCACCGGCCTGGGCTGCGCGGCGGTGGCACACTGAAATAGTGGCCTACTAAGGCCGCGGCCCTCAGCCTCCCTAGCTGCGCGCTCTGCGCGGCGCTGCGCCGCGCGTTTTCGGATGCGCCGCGTAGGCGGAAGGGCGCTCGCGCAGTTAGCATCCGGCGCTCAGTGACGCGCCAGTCACGCTGCAAACGCTCTGCCCGACTGACGAGCGAGGAATTTAAACCGCGAGGAGTGATTGCTCAGGTAATTTATTCGGGACCGCAGACATTTGTCTTCTGCTTGATGGCGTTGGCTAAGAACCGGAGTGACTAAGAAATTAATCTTTGACAACGAACATAATGGTAGACTCATAGAATCCCCAAATTCCTTGAATCCTAAGAACATTTATCATCAATAATTGGGTTTTTATTTTTTTTTCAATTCATTCGATTCTTATTCACTTTATTCTCCTTTCTTTGTTGAATGCTGGCAGATGACTTGCAATAATACTCTTGAAATAGCATCTACACATTTGTCACCACGAACGAGTAAAACATCTGTTTTATGTTGAAGAATATTGATAGAGTTTATCGTCTAGAAAGAATCCTATTATAAACTTAGAAGGTTTTTAACAATGATTTCTTTCAGACAACTTGAATTATGAATTTTTCAATTGGTTATTATCAAAAGTGACCGCCAGTCATGGTGAATAAGTACTCCATACTCCGCACATTAGCATGGAACGTAAACACAGTGAATACGACAAAATATGTGGTTGCTCGGAATAATTATTTGACAACACGAACATTTGTTTTCGTTTGTTCGACGCTCCTGTCAATAACTGGGAATGACCCTACGAAAATGTGCCTTTTCGTGAACTGTGGGAATAAGATAATTGAATCGCACAAAACTTTGAATCCCGAAATTGAAAATCACCAATCTTTGCCGTTTTTCATTTCCATTCTTCGACGCTCGTATTTTTTATTCCTTCTGTCAGCTTCGTAGGCCGAAGATCCTAATAATGAGTCCCCATGTTGTGCGCATTTTCAAGTGGATTGTATTTTGCTAAACTTACGTGACATCTGCTTTACAAAATTCTTGTATAAACTTCGCACAATTGTAGTTTGGCTTTATTATTTTTATAATTATTATTAATTTTCTCTATTATTCTTTATTCAATTATTCCATAGTTCAGATTGTTTTATGACATTTTGTTTTTCAAAACGATGATTATTCTTCTCAAAATACAGAATGCACCGTGCAATGGTGACAAAGACATCGCTACCCTGAAATATTTGACACGACTGAATGATTATAAAATTGAAGCCACAGCGAATATGCCACGTGGACGTTGAAGGAATCTGATAAGAAGCATGCAAATTTGTTTTCGTTCCTTTGACTACGGGTTCTTTAAAAAAGAATGACGAGACATCTTTGTCTTTTTTCTGTAGGTGAAGAGAAAATCAACTCTAAATTCTCAAATCTATGTAAATTAATCCATATAACGTCTATTCTAAATGGTTTTGTCACATTAAAACACTACCTTTGATTACGGCACTGAACATAACAATTCTTATCCTTTTACCTAAACCACTCATCTGAAGTCAGTTTAAAAACTTCATGATTTGCCATTGCACCAAATAATAATCGAGTTGTAGGGCTATGAGCATAAATGATGGTTGATTACGCTAAGAACCATACGGTTCTCGCAACCATGCCTCTTGGATAATTTACAAGAATAATGTATTCGAATGTAGGCTTCAAATATACATTATATTATCACTGGATAATATAAGCCGTTGAATAAACGTCAAATGAGAATATCGAAATTACTTTTTGATTAACCGCCTAAAATAGGTGTATAATATCAGACGAATTTCAAACGTCAGCATTTGATACATTGAGTGAGACAACAAAAATACGAGAATTATTTACAAATGTGAGAAGAGTATTATTCAAGGCTAGTAAAAAAGAAAATTGGATAAACTGGTAATACAATAATGCACAAAATGTAGGCTACTAGAAAACATAGTCTGAAGTAGAATAAGACCACAAAGAAAATAAAAATAAAAATTAAGGCGATTGCGAAGAGGGCTAATGAAGAGCTTAGATCAATCGTAGCAGCCGCCGCAGACAATAAGCAGACAATAAGAATAAGAATAAATAGAACAATAAAATATGAATAACAACGAGAATAAAAGCGAAGACAAGGGTAAGAAGAAAATATACGAGAATTTATCACTCGTTATACATTTATTACACTACTCTAAGATTGGCCGGATAATTGTGGAAGTGTGAATGGGAAAGAAGATCTAGAACGTCGGGCAGTGAAGAAAATGTCTTTAGAGCACTAAAGAGTTTGTACATTTGCCTCCACCACACGTTCAAGTCAATTCTTCCCCAAAAATAATTCCCCAAATTTTAAAAATTGATTCTCCGAATCAAGGCAGCAATTATTCGCATTGATCATTCGTATTAATCCGCCATTTTACTAACTGATCGGAAGCGACCCCCATGGAACTAAAAAGTCCTTCGGGTTTATACGTTCACAATTACTTCGTAAAGAAACGTTATCTAGCAGTAAATAAGAATGTGGTATTACAGCAATTGTTGGAATACGGAGGTCAGAAGTTTGCAAACAAAATACATAGAAAATTGATTCTAAAGTGTAGAAAAATTCGATTGTGAACACTACATTTGTAAAAATAATATACATTAAAAGTAATACAAAAAGATACTGTAATGAAAGAAGAAATTAATGTGGATCCTTTATAACATGCTAGCACAAAGACTTCTTTCATATCCTAGCTGTGCAAATAGGGTGAGCTGGTTTCCTATTGCTTGAAGCTTTACAGATTTATCAACGTCAAGTCGGTCATAAATTAAATGTTCGTTGTTACCTGACATTCCGCGCTCTGTAGAGAGTGAGCCACATTACTCGCGTAACATTTCAGTCACATCTGTAAATATTTATGACACACAATGAAAACAAAAGCGCGGTCTAAAGTGTCTCTCGCAATATTCAGCTGTGTTCTGGAGGTCATGAGAAAACGTGACTCGTGGGGAAGTAATGAACTACAGGGTTAAACACTGTGCTACAACTGTAATGTTAAAAACGTGTGAAGTATTCCTTAATGTTCTTTTAGAGTTATATTTGATGATTTAGAAATTGCCTCAATAAAAAGAACTCAAGTGACTAAGTAAACAACTTGAATGGGGGAACTCGTACTTAAAGCGAGAAAGCCGCACTTGCGAGATGAATTATGAAATTAAAAGAGGACAGGAGAACGTGTAAAACGCAAACACTGAATCGTATAACTTTCCAGCCAGAGAAGAGCAGCATGAAGTTCGTATTTTGTACCATCCTACCTTATTACATGATATTTTGACAACAAATTTTATCATTGTCGGAAAACGCAGTGAACGTGTCACTTAATCCAAAGTCAGACAAGTAACAAGTAATGTTAAAACCTTAAAAGTAAAAAGCTCTAAATAACAGGACGTATCTAATTCATAAACAACTGTGTCTGTTATGCAAATTGTATACCATAGTAATAATAATAATAATAATAATAATAATAATAATAATAATAATAATAATTTTATTTTTTATTTTTATTTATGTATTGAGAAAATAACTTCTCTCTCAACCTACTCTTCCCTCCGACTTGAAAACAAAACGCTCGTCAAATAGGACGCATAGCGAAGATTGAAAGTTCCTGATCTTTTGGATAAAACGTAGGTGAAAACATTTACTTATTTATTACTCTTAATTATAGGGTGTTTTAATTTTTTTAAAATTACAAGTAAACGTATAATTGGACTCGGTGAATCAGGGTTTCCAAAACCTATGTTCGTGGCTTCAAACTCCGCTGATGGCGGTGAATTGTCGAAGGGCGACAAATCGGCAGTGTGGCACATCAGACACGACATGGCAAAGAAGTCTAAATTAATGAGGAGCAATATGAAACTGTCCGAAAACTCCCGTACTAGCCTCATTCTACATTCACTCAGCCAACAAACGTCAGAAGTCAGAAAACATTTCATAGAAAGGGGGCCCAATGTCTGCATTATCTCAGCGGTAACGTCTTTACCTCTCTAGCATCATTGTCAAGGAAGACTTAACGTTTGAGTTCAGACGATGACGGATTTTCGACCCTTACTGCCTATATTTCGCTTTTTCTTTCTTGTCACGTGAGGGGGGTGTCATCAAAATGGTATATCTCACGGCATTTCGCGTCGTTCTCATTTGTGCCGCTAGGAGTCGCATGATCGCCACTGCATCGAGCAGTGCTGGCTATCATGTGACTCCTAGCGACACAACCGAGAAAGACGCGAAATACCGTGAGATATTCCATTTTGATGATACCCCCCACGCGCCAAGAAAGAAAAACCGAAGTATCGATCGAATTCAACCAATGCTTGGAGGAGAATTCGAGCGCCCAACTGCTTCGATTTTCAGCGGCTACTCCGATCACTAACGGACGAATGCCGGAACAGAACCTCAACAAACGGGCTAAAGATAGCGTGCAATATCTTCTTCCTCATCTTGTCTCATCCTCTTCTCTTACACACATCCCTACATGCAACACACCATTAAACATCCAGTTCATAGACCAGATCGGGGTTTAGAGCTTCTCCCAGCTACAGCGGTGCCCCGTTAGAGAAGATGAGTCTGAAAATTCGTTCAAAAGCCGAATAGGTCTACACCGGATCTCAGGTTTCAATAGGACGGAAACGCCACCACCTCCCAGGATATTAACGTACATTAAACTTACGGGACTAACCTAGGTAGTTCACGCACCCTGAGTCAATAAATCGCCCATGGACAGCAACAGTGGCAAAACTCAAAACAAAATTTCAGTTAATGTACTTTTCAGAATTGTAGAATGGTCTACCTTTCAACAGCAACAGTAGATATCTTAGAGTACAGTATTCCAGCAACAAGTGACAAAAATGTGGATGCAAAAATGATGCATTTCAGTACAAGGTGAAACCTTCAAACGTATTTATCTCAACACTAGATTGTTAGACTTGTGCCACTATTGCAGCCAACAATCGAAATACTTTCATACCATACGATTTAAAATTAAAAATTTACCAATAATACTGTCCATTTTGGGAAGAGAAAAATGGATGAGTGTCAATAGATATGAAACTAGGCAAATACAAAGATGACGAAAAAAGATTCAGAGAACAGTCAGCGACGCGTCGGATATGTTACCCTAACTATGATCAATCTCTCTTTAAAATACTTTGTTAAGAACGGACTGCGGACGAAACAAGTAAATAAAAAGAATTAAATATTAACCCATTGTTTACTTTCTTAGGAAGTCACAATAAGTTCCAAACAACTCCAGTTGTGGTCAGTATTGACGAATCACATTAAATAGGACATGAAAAATGAAATATTCGAATATTTAATTAGTACATGCGTTACAGCATTGTTGCCACTTTACACCACCCTTCATAATGTAGGATGTAATGTTGTCTTGAACTCATGAAAGGAAAATTTCACATCAGAACTATGTCAAATAATAGTTGCCTTTGCTCGACAACACCTCAACGCAATTTCCATAGCCACTCTAATGCTTATTAGTGTAAGCTTTGAGTTATCTTGTCGGCTCATTTTCAGTTACTTAAGACTTAAAACACCAACAACAGTCATTTAATGTAAAGTATATTGCACGTTTGTTTCACAATTTTAGTGGAACTTTATGTTACAGTAATCTCAAATTTCCTAATGTTGATATCGATATTTATTACAATAATGCAAAATATGTTTTCTGAATTAATAATTTAAGTACTAGATTCTTACGTCTTTTGAATTATTTCCTTAAAATATTAAATGAACATTTTAAAATGTTTGAATTTACATACTCTTTTATGATTATTTTAAACTATATCACTTTTATAAATAACACTAACAAAATACCCGGCGTTGCCCGAGCTATTTCATATTCAATCATTACGAAAGAGAAAACGTCTCCAGTCTTCCTCTGTATCAGTTTCTCTCTCTCTGTCCCTCTTTGTGTCTCTTTCTGTCTGTCTCTCCATTTCTATCTCTCTCTGTCTCTCCCCATCTCTGACTCCTTCTGTCTTTGTCTCTCTGTCGCTCTCTTTTTCTCTATCTCTGTGTGTCAGTCTCTCTCTCTCTCCCTCTCTCTCTCTCTCCGTCTCTCTTTGTTTCTCTCTCTGCGTCTCTACCTCTGACTCTGTCTCCCTCTGTGTCTGTGTCTGTCTCTGCCTGTCTGCCTCTGTCTGTTTCTCTGTCTCTCTCTGTGTCTCTCTCTATCTCTATGTCTTTCTGTCTATCTGTGTCCCTCTCTGTTTGCTTCTCTCTATCTCTCTTGGTCAGTCTCTGTTTTGGGGTCAGTTTCTGCCACTCTCTCTCTCTCTCTCTCTCTCTCTCTCTCTCTCTCTCTGTGTGTCTCGCACTCCGTGCCAGTCTATGTCTGTCTCTTGTCTCTGCCTCTCTTTGTGACAGTCTCTCTTACTTAAGTGGACCGTCTTTTTCTGTGTCTGTTTCCGTCACTCTCTGCATCTCTCCATCGCTCTCCGTTTCTCTCTGACTCACTGCCTCTCTTTCTCTGTCTCTCATGCGCGCCCATCGGGTTTTCCTGAGCCTTGCCGTGCGTCACTCACCCACGCTCAGCAACAATAAAGCACAGGTGAAGCGCAGTTTGAATGAAAATTTCATTAAAACGAAGTGCAATTTCGTTCTGCAGCACAATTTAGTGAAGCAACAACAGAACTGACAGCACATAAATCTTCTGAGTGAAAAAACACGTAGAATTGCCAACTTTCATGGAGATCATCACAGATCGGTGATGGAGTTTACCTTTATATATATATATATATATATATATATATATATATATATATATATATATATATATATTGAGATTTGTTGAGGAAAGATCCTGGTATTTACTTCTTTAGATTATGTAATTATTGCATAAATAAATTATCTGCGTGTTTTATTACAACATTTATGATGAAAGGCGGTCGAATCTAATGTGAAGTGTTTGAAGGTTCCTTGTGAGAGTATTCACAGGGTTTCCAGTCGACCTGACAAAAGAAACAAAAATCGCAAACAATGTGAGCGCAAACGAAGTCAACGTCACCCCGGAACAGTGATTAAATTGTCTCGAAACAAAAAAAATTGAAATTAGAGGTAGTAATGCATTCCAAAGCAAGTCCTGTACTACACACCCAGAGAAAGAAGGAATATCAGTAGATCTAGGAGAAGATGGATCGATCAATAAGTTGCAACGGGTCAACCGGTCTAATGCATGAAGGACAAGAAGCAGAAGAACACGAACAACACATAATAACACCAAAATTAGATTATTCCCAGGACAATATGGTGTAATTCTGACTTAACTCGATCATAAACAGTACATTGAGCACTACTTGGATACGAAAAATCATATAAGGTCGTCAGTCAATCACATTACCCTTCCTTGCATTTGAGTAAAAATGCATTTATATAGGAGATCGTGTATGTTTTATCCATAAAAAATATTTAATCTCTTGAGTAATGCTTCCTATTGTTTCATTAGCATGTTTGAACTGTCGAAAAAATGGGGTGATTCGCTAACTCGCTAATTTCACATCGATGTTGATTACGCCATAAATGGTTTTTGAAAATTGCTTCCCGCTGAAAAATTGCTGCCAAGTGACGCGATTTTTTTGATTGATTGATTGATTAATAATTTTAGTCGCCTCAACGGCTAAGGTCATTCGTTCTGTAAGTGTAGTGCATGTGTTTTCCTAGGGAGGTGGCGATGATATACCCTTATTGGATTGAGAGATTTGCGCCGACCTACCATCGGCTAACGGGGTTTCCTCCAAACAGGTGTCTCCCTCCGAGCGGAGCACAGTCCCTGCCGGGCAATCACTAAGCCCCCGGCCGGCCATGTGTGGCAGATAAATGCATGTACGTGTGGGTGTGTGTAAGTGGTAGGACGAGGAAGAGGAAGGAAAGATCGCGTGCGGTCCGTGGTCCGTTTGCTAGGGGAATTGCTCCGGCATTCGTCTGGTATTGATCGGAAAAAACACGGAAAACTACCCTTCAGAGCAACTGGCTGTAAGAATTCTCCTCCTGACGGTGGCTAAATTCGATCTAGCCAGTGTCGAAAATCCTCCCCATCGGGACTCGAAGCCAGAACCTTCCGGTTAAAGGCACAGTAGCGACATCAGTTGATGCCCTGAATCACCTCTCCTCGTAGGACAACGTGAGGTGGGCGTGGCAGGGGAAGTGGGCGGGGTTGGCGAAAGTGGTGGGACGGGTGGGATGTAGGCAATGGCGTGGCGGGCAGGTGCTTAATAGATTGTCGTATGGACCCGCAACGAATGTACAAAATAGTGTAAGAAGTTTAGTAAGTTCTACGAATGATTCCGTAAAGTAATTCTGTAAAACTTCGATAGATGACGAGAAGTAGTTTTTCGGGGTGATATTTTTTCTTGTTTACTCTATGTTGCTCAGTTTTCCCAGAAGTTTTTTACTTATCTCAGAAAAAACTGTCTAGAACTTCGTATCTCACGCGTGACTGTAGAGTAGGAAGCAGTGTCTTAATTAAACTTCTAAAGGAAAAAGTAGCATTGTAAAACTATAAGCTATATTAAGGAAAATTAATCATAATAATAATAATAATGGTAATAATAATATTAAAGAAATCGTGGAGAGACAAACCACTCCACGGACAATATTTGAAACGAATGGACAAGGTGCAGATCAATAAAGATCAATCATTTATGTGGCTTAAAAGGGGAAGAATGAAGCCAGAATCGGAAGCACTTGTAATAGCTGCCCAAGATCAGGCCTTGAGAACACGACATTATGATAAAGCGGTTCTCAAAATATCCCAAGATGTTAAATGCCGCATTTGTCAGAAACACGTAAAAACCATTGATCATATTGTCTCAGCTTGTCCAACCCTAGCAAAGACCGAATACTTGAAAAGACACGATGCAGCTACCTCCACTGGCAGATCTGTACCGCCCTCGAAGCTCCGAACACATGCCCCAAGTGGTACGAACACTCACCGAAACCGGTGACGTCTGTTGGATTGTGTACGATATTGTACGACCAACAAATTCAAACTGATCGCACGATAGCGGCAAACAAACCGGATATAGTCATTCGGGATTTACTTTCGGTGTTTACTTGTCGATGTTGCTGTACCTTGCGATCAAAACGTCGTTACCAAGCAGGCAGAGAAACGTCTTAAATACAAGAGTTTGGAAATCGAGATCAGCCGAATGTGGGGCGTAAAAACACAGGTCGTCCCGAAGGTTATCGGAGCTCTGGGATTTGTTCCGCAAAATTTGAGTAAGAACTTGTCTAAACTCCTAGGTAATTCAAAAGACTGGGAAGTGCAAGAAATCGCTTTATTTGGAACAGCCCACATTTTGCGCAAAGTATTGTAGAGGCACCGACAATCCCTAGACCTACTCCTTAGGTAGCTGGTTGCAACCTGGAGTAGATTTTATATTCAGCCGACACATAACATCTTTAGTCGTGATTTAGAGGAATAATAATAATAATAATAATAATAATAATAATAATAATAATAATAATAATACACAATAACTGTGAGTTAAGAACTACGTTTTGGGGAGTGTGTCTTCAAACAACATTTCTAAAACAGTAATATTATGTTTCTTACTTACTTGATTTAAACTAAACATACTTTGCGACGATCTATTGCTTCGGCAAACATAAAGTGAACAGAAAGTACACATCTAAGGTGTATAGAACTAACTTAAGATACTCGTAAGACTTTTATTGATAAAACAGATACTTAAAAAAACACAGTGAAATATTTTTACGTGGTATAGAAAAAACGAAAAACTAGTATTAAATTTTGAGAAGTGATGATTATCTACTCATTACATAAAATGAACAAACGAGTTCATCTTCAGGAGAATCGACCAATAAAAGTACCACCTGATCTTAATTTTGTATTTTGTTTTTGGTTAACCCGGGAGTGGTAACGCGGGGGTCTGTGGGACCCCCACGATCCTTCCTTCTCGCTTGTTGTATTTCCCATGTTGGCTACCCTAACCATTGCTTTAGTACCTTTCTCTTTTTGTATTATGATATTTAGTATGCTCTCAGTTTGCCACTTTAGTGAGTTTTATCCGTGTAACAAGCTATTGTTTTGTTTGGGGTGCCCAGAGACCCCCGTGTTACCTTCTACGTTATCAAAGGTGTCTTCAGTCTCGTACATTCTATTAGTTTGGGAACGTATTGCATGCTGTATTTTTACGTTAGAATTCCCCTGCAAAATTAATTTTGAAGTACTACGAACATTGTAGGTCACTTTATATGTTAAGAAAGGAGTGGAAGAATACGCCAACTTTTGCTGAAAGAGGGAACAGAATATCGTTACTCACCGCCCTGGAAAAAGCTGTCTGTACGCAATTCCAAAATACCTGGATAATGTTTTCTTTGTTTATTGATTTGGATATGATTGGGATAATTACAGAATCCACCAACCTCAAAAATGAAAAGGATTTAGAGAGAAATAAAAATGATCACAGTACCAATAAGACTGACAAAGGGGAAATGAAGGCAGTAATTGTGCTATGTATTTTGGCTGGGTCTGTGAAATCAGGGTACCCAAATCTTTCTGAATTGTGGAAAGTGGAAGTCTATTGTACTTTGAATTTGACAAGATTTCAATTTCTGCTACGAAACATGGGCTTGGATGTGACAACACGTGCAGACCGGTAGAAAAATTAACTCCAAATATTAGATGCTTTCCTGATGAATTTTCAGAGTTGTTTAGCAACTAAATTCTTAGTAAATTGTTTAATTACCCGCAAAACATTGTAATAATAGAAGAAGAATATTATATTAATTTATTTTTTAATACTTTAGCATATATCATGGAAGAAGTGTGGGGGTCTGGAGACACCCCACGTTACCACTTTCGTTTCAAAAAGTCACGTTACCACTGCCGGGTTAACACTATATATACATATATATATATATATATATATATATATATATATATATATATATATATATATATCATGTGCGTGTGTGCGTAATAGTCACCTACTAAATAAATAAAAATAATCGATATCGTTGTTCATCGAATACGGTCGAGAAATCCAACAATTATATTATATTATATTAGTCTGCCGACGTTTCGGAGATTTATTTCCCCATTTTCAGTGATGAATTCAACTTACGGCCTCAACTGAAAAGATATATTATGCAGTGCAGATGTACCAGTTGGAATCATGAGGTCGGTGTTGAATGTGTTATCATGTCAGCTCATTTGGCATCGGTGGTCAAGTGTATTATAATGTTTACATAATTTTTCTAAACCAAGTAAGGTAAGTTCTTTTTATGTTGCTTTAATATTAATTTTCTTTTATGTATGTGCTTCCATTGAATGTGTCATAGTTATTTTAGCTACATATATTTCTAATCGTGCTGAATTCAGCTCTTAAAATGGGGAAATTAATCTTCGAAATATCGGTAAACTAATATAATTGTTTGATTTCTGAACAAAATCCAATTAAGAACGCTATAAATTATACTAATGATGGTCGTGAAACAGCATGTAATGAATAATTGAGATTAATTGTTGGCCAAATTCAACAGTATTATTTATTAAGAAACTGAAATAACTTTAACTGAATTCCCTCAGTATGCCCGTTACCTTAACTTCTCACGGTACCTAATTCTGAGTCTCAATCCCAGAGCTCCTTAATGAGACATAAACTCGTCTTCAGCCACGGGCAGCTCCATTAACCCCATTTGCACTTAGTGTAACTGTGTTTGGGTACTTATACCTTTCGCTCCATTACCGTAACGTTTAAGAATGTTATGGTCAATTAAAATGAAATGTTGTTCTAGTATTTTTATCAGTTTTGATTCATCTTGATGAGAGAAACTTAATTTGAAACTATTACTAGTAGTAATGGTTCGTTTCTGTTATACAATCAATTGTGCTTCTGGTTTATTTTCTTTCATACTTGCTTTGATAATGAATAAAGAATATACTTTCATTAATAAACGGATGTTTTAGAAGTAAGTAAGTAATTCAATATCCTATTGTGCATTTTCATTATCTGAAAATAAACGCATGCATTTCAGAAGGGCAAAGAACTGGAAAATTACCAATCAGAGTTTCTGTCATTGTAATGTAGAAAATAATTTCGAAAAATTTTTTCAACTGTGACATTTCCAAGAATCGCAACACAGAAAATTCACATAATGACAGCTGCACACGTCTCTTAATTTACTCGTTTATAACACAAAGTTTGACTTTGATTTATGTTTAATTGTGAGCAGCTTAAAGTAAATTGGAAAAAGAAAATGAATGAAGAATGAACTGTTCCGCCAAATTACATTTGCTGTTCTATTAACGCACATAAACGTTTTCATATTGCAGACTATTTATTGTCCTTAGAACTTCTTGAGCCTCAAACGAGAAAATAATATTTTAGACATGTATTAATGAATTCGGAAAAGGAACATCATATAAAAAATAAAATACTTTAAAATGTAGAGACTGTATTTAACGATAATGTATTATAATTTTCCATAACTATGTCTGCGATATATAAAGTTCTGTAGCTTAACATCACTACACTGTGAAGTTAAATATCCTGAAATAAAAAAATTAAATGTTACTACAATTCAACTGTGGCACTGTTGAGTTGGGTTACTTAAAATTCGACCATTTTTAAATATGAACAGTAATAGGTAATTACTTATGTCTATTAAAATTATTTCAATATACTAACTGTTAAAATTACTTTGAAAATATTATAAGTTTCAAGATTTACATAACTTAAAAATATTGATAGTCTAAAAACCATAGTAGTTAAATAGGAGAGTACAAAACAACTGTATGCATCTCGGCCGAAACGTAATATTCTCTGCATACATACCTGATACATAAATAACTGTTATGGAAAAGGAGAAAGGATGAGCAACACGGTGGATATAATTGTCCTCTTTTGAAGCAAGTAAGCAGTAGGATATGAGAGTAAGGACAGGAAAGAATACTAAAGTAAAATTGAGGACGCCTCTAGGACGCAGGTTACACAGGCACACACGTAACGGACCGAATGATGGCCTACTTCGAACAGAAGATTAAGATAGCCTGTGGAGAAATTGGGAAGTCGAGGACAACTCAGTATTAGTTCTACCGGTTTGAATGATTCTTGGAGTTGCAAGTGACACCAGAATTCAAACAATTTCTAGAGATATGATACCAGGGGGACACGGTATCGACCGACGACGTTTGTCGTGAAAATCGGGAAAACTTTCAAATAACTCTGAGCCAGAGTGCATTCTATTGTTTAGAAACGTTCTTGTACTCGTTATTTCTTTCTATTGTTTAGTTCTATTGTTTTGGTGTGGTTTTGTTCATCAGCATATTTGCTGTTGCAGAACCCTAGTTTATTTTCATTTTTATCGCGATGATATTTATTATCATTTCAACAATTACATATAAGTTTTTTTGGTAGATGACATGACACATTTTAATTCTTTGGACGTAGTTATTTTTCAAGTGTTTATTATGATGGTGAGTATCACCATCAGTAAACATTTCTGAGTACAAAATGAAATGATTTGCATAAAAAGCGTATGAAAAGTAGCATGCTAGAGATTTACCTTCTCCTCCATCTTTATTTTCTCTTAAAACACATGTCAGTTAACATGGCCATGAATTTTAATGTGTTAAAAGATTTCAAGGCTCTTACGGGTAGCCCATTGGTCAGCGTGCTCGCTTTCCATGATGCGACTCTAGGTTCGATTCTCGGTCGGGGAAGATTATAGTGTGCATTTTCCTTGCAATGTCCCAGTAAATGTTGCTGTGTGACGATGAGAAAACTCACTTCTCAGGTTGACAAGACCAGAATACGACGAGAGGATTTCTTTGTGCTAACCACACGTACCCTTCAACTCACGGGCGCAAGACCGGGATGCCGCTGGAACGCCCAGGTTTCGTCAGAGGCTATTGGCGCAAAGTACATAGATTTAAAGGCTGTACTTCGATGACGTCATTACAGTAAACTGTCCGTAAATTGAATGTGAGATGCATTAATTGGAAATGAAATTTGCAGACATGAACAGTATTTAAAGCATTGTATAAAAATGATCATCCATGGGTGTTATGCCAAAGATAGCACGCTAATTTAAAAACGTTTTATTTAACCCGTAACTGGTGATGTGGTGTCTATTAGTACCCCAGCCTTTGAAAGATACCGTACCAGATCGAAGCGGATGCGCGAAGGAGCATATGCTTTTGGATACCTCTCAGGAAGTCAGTTGTTCTGCGAACCCCGTGGTGGTCACATTGTTGAAGATAAGTAGAAACTTGTTATTTAATTTTTTCTGGCGCCTCGGGGGTATAACCAATCCCCACCTCACCGATTACGTTATTTTTTATGCCGTGTTATTTTTTTTATATTTCACAAAACTATGGATGCTTCGAGGGATATTATTAGGAGAAGTGACCCAGGATTTGAGCAATGGGTCAAGGTCAATTGAGAAGCGGAAGAGAGCTAATTCAGTGGTGAAAAGGGAACCGTGGAGAGCGTATGGTATACGGAAATTTTATAGTGAACGAGGGGCTGTGGAAAGTTACTTAATATTGAGGTTGTGTTGTATTAGTCATAAGATTTGATTAATTCGTTCTCCTTAATCCAATCATTGGTCCTCAAAAAACAGTTTTATAATTAGTCTGTATATTTATTCTAAATGCAGTTGGAGGAGTGCTTTCTAAGTGATTCATGTTGACACTAATAGTACCTTATGAAACGATGATGGAAAGATGGGTATTAATACACGAATGTGATATGCATAAACTTACATCGAGTTTCATACGGTACTTTTTCTATGACTTATGGTAACTTTTATAAGTTAAACTACTCCACTGAATAGTTTCATGGCAGTCGACATGCACGATTCAGCCAAGGCCACCTAGCAGACACCTCTTTACCTTACACCCGCAGGGGTCCCACCAGGGCGCCTGAGAGGGACAACAAAAGTTATGGCAATAATATTCCAACATCCCAATTTTCGCATTTCCTCTCATTTCTGGAAACGTCAACATCACCAGTAAGAATTACCATTCACTAAATATTTTAAACTAAAGAATTGGCTGATTTTTAAGTGCAACCACACGGCAGCAGCAAATAACACAAAATGCGTTCAGATTTTAACGTCAAATTTGCGTTCAGATCTTAACGTTACTCAAATGTTCTCTGCAATAACTACCACTACGCTAGTCAAATAGAATCAAAGTTAAATTACGATCCAATTTATTTTAAATAATATTTCAAATAAAATTACTACTAATAAAAGAAATTAAAACTGAGAAGCATAATATAATATTAAATGCAATTTTAATATACACACTCGAATGAAACGCAATAGAAGCGAAATTCTCGTATTGCAACGATTCTCAATGATTCATAAAGTGCCAATACTTGGTTTGTAAGCGTCTCTGTGATTGGTCAAGAACCTGTACCATAATGAAAACTGTATCAAACTGACCATCATTATGCAACTGGTTGCAGCCATCCAACGACAGCATTATACAATTGTAATAGAATTTTTTTTTAAATTTTGGTAAGTCACAGTACTTATTTAATTATTTTTGTAATCACCCTAATGACAATGCATAATATTTTTGTTCATATCACCAGAAAATTCATTTTTATAATTACAACACTGTTAAGCAAGTTTTTGTGTTGGAGTACGTGTAGTTACATCACTAGTTAGTGACAAAAAAATTACCTCACCGGTTACGGATTAATCCTCCATAATTGTTATTCAGATTAACAATAAGAAAAAACAGGATTTGCTCTCCTTGCGGTCCTGTCGTGCAAAACTCACGGCGCGGCTCCACCAAGAGCGACTCCCGGCAAGGTTTTCCCTCCGTGCGTCACTTGGCGGACAAGATTCCTGAATATCTCTCTGCCTCGGCCGGCGCCCGCACCCCCTTAAATAGGGGAGGCGCGGCTCAGTGTAGCCTCCTCTCGAGGCTCTCCGTCTCCGCGCCAGGGAGCTCCGTGGCGCGTGGCGTATTACTGCGCGCGCGCTTCAAAATACTGACTACAGCAATGGGTGTTCTTGTCACATAAATATTTTCAACCCCTGATGATGCAGCTCGCAATGCATCATGGCGTACTTTTGCCGAGCGACGCGGGGCAGTGCTGAGGTGAGCGAAATAAGAGGGGGTGGACTTCACGTGTCGGATGGAGAGGGAGGTAAAGGTGGGTGGAGCAGATTAATATGTTTCCGAACGCGTCAACTACTACGCTACGCAAAGTAAAAGATTTTTATGCCTGGATGTGCCGATGTTTCTCCCTCGCTGGATGGTCACATCTGGCGGCAACCTACAGCTCGATTTTCGGTATTTCCACTTCCAGGTATCTTCCCCAGCGGGGTTATGTTAGAAATATTGACTAATTGACATTCTAGTAACAGTGAACAAATAGGTTTTATTCTCACATGAATTCGTACATACATCAATCAATATCCTACGACGTCCAAAATACATAGCAACGAGCGTCATTACATTTTTAATGTATCACCAGGAACACAACAATACCAAGTGATGCTGTTGCTATGCTCTGTACATAGCGATCTTTTGAGATGTCTTCATCTGGCATGACAAAACTCAATCTATCAGGTTATCGCCCCAGTTATGACAAGATCAAAGCTCCCGACTGCTCTCCCGACATGTACGGTAGCATAATGCATGTAAGTGTAAGTGCTTGTGCAAGAGGAAAAGAGAAGACAGGTGTGATTAAAGGAAGATTACGCGTGGTCCGTGGCCCTTTTGTTAATGTACTGATCCGGCTTACGCCTAATATTGATCGGAGAATACAGGGAAAACTATCTATCAGGGCAGCCGGCCGCTAGAATTCTTCTCCAGACAGCGGCTTAATTCATCTTAGCTATACTTCGGTTTTCCTTTCTTGGCGCATGCGGGTGTGTCATTGAAATGGTATACCTCATGGTATTTCGCGTCGTTCTCGGTTGTACCGCTGGGAGTCGTATGATCGCAAGCACTGCTCGATACAGTCGCGATCATGCGACATCTAGCGGCATAACCGAGAACGACGAGAAATACTGTGTGGTATTCCATTTCGATGACTCCCCCCCACGCGCCAAGGAAGAAAAACCGAAGTATAACTAGTAGCTAGTGTAAAAAATCCGCATCCTGCGGGACTCTAACCCCAGAACCTCCCGGCCGGAGCCGCGGTAGAGGCAGCGGCAATGCCGGATGAGCCTGTGCGGCAGGTTAGTCAGGGAAGGCAAGGCGTGTGAAGCTGCTGGCGCGGGAAGCAAGATTGCTTAAAAGTTGAATGTGAAAAATATTTACCCAAGCAACGCCAGGCACTCACTGGTGAATGAACGCAGGTGCAGAACACGAAGATGGGAATGTCATGTCGACGCGAGCGAGACCGCGAGGTTGGGGGAATGGTTAAAGAAACGCTGTATGGGCACGTGAAGAAGGTGAAATAGTGAGTTACGTGTTATTTCTAGGATGATCAAGACTAAGATACGTTTTACGAAGTCATTTGTTCATCAGTTTTCTGTGAGTGAGTTAGTGTGAGTGAGTTACGTGTTATTTCTAGGATGATCAAGACTAAGATACGTTTTACGAAGTCATTTGTTCATCAGTTTTCTGTACAGAAAATGGATGAAAAAGGAACATAAATTTCTATGCGTAACTGTTTCGGTATCGAAACTGGAAACTGGAAGGAGTTTCTACACGTAATCGTTATGAAAATATTTCCTCTGACCGCCGCAAAAAGCGCTGAAGATCGAACAGTTGAATATAGCATGTATTGTAACGAATTAAGTTAGGTTATATTAGGACACAGCACGAAATGAAAACGACATTAGAACACAGAATATGCTTTATGTCTTGCCGAGAGGTGAGAATGAACATTATTACGCAACATTAGATTTCAACACATTAGAACGCCCTCGAAATTGTACAAAACGAACAAATCGCACCATACCAGAGCCTAGCATACCAGAGAAGGTTCCAAAAAGTGAGACCAGAGCGCGGTACTCAAACTATATGAATCTGTATCGAAAAATGAAGCATGCGTCATTTTTTCCTACAAATTACATCCAGTCTGATTCGTCACTTTTCTGAACAGACGAAAAATGAAAACTAAGAGAGTAAAACAGGCTTAAGATGCGGTGGTTGAACTGTTTAGATTATTTTGGAATGATAAAACGTTAAAATCATAATATTTATTATTAACGGGAAATATTAAAAAGCTACTCTGAGTCTTAAACGCCCAAATTCCTCGATTCGGCACGTAGATTTCAATGCTTCCTTTGGTAAGGATATTTAAGATCGCATATTTGTTTTTCTAAATGCTCCAAAAACTGCTTTTTATACCAATAAGAAATTCTACAATGCTGCAACAAGAGAAGAATTAAGAGGAAACAAACTACTGACATGTATCGGCAAGATGTTACTGCTGTAGTAATATGTTTGATGAACCTGACGTCCAACAATAAACTTACATATTTTATGATTGCAAATGGTACAAAAATGATCCTATGAAATTCAATTTTCCAAATCTATTTTCGTGACAGTAACTAAGTTTTTAACACGTCACTAGAAGAAAGCATTAACTTTTGAATCTTACAATGAAATCGGCGACGGGACAGAATTAGCACAAGCGATATATCTCTCAAGAATTTTATCAAGATATCAAGCGTCGTAAAATTGTTCTTTTAACCTTTGAATCAGATCCAAAAAAGACCTCAAGAGTTCTTGTAGAACTTGATGATAGGTGGAAATGATCTCCTTCCAGACTGTCAAGATATAAGAACCATGATTCTGTTGCGTCTGAGTGTCTTATACTGAGCTCGGTGTAAAGGACTTTCTTCTTCAGTTAAGATATTTAAGGCAATTAAACCTCATTTTCCGAGCTTTTGTTACTTCAACAATGTACGGAAGAATAAATAAAACATGAACCAGACATTTGCATGAACCATATATACCACGTACTTGCAAACCACTAATAAACCCTTTATTAACTTAAGTTTGTTTTGGGTCAGTATAACAGTTCAGTCGTTTGAGCGTTGTTTAAACAAACGGTAAAATCTCATCTATATAATTGAAGTTTGTACGCGTCCGCTACCGCCCATGTCATGCACTTAATCTCTAAAAGAAGTAGTATTTTTCATCCGTGGATGTACTCCTAAATCAGAGTCGCAAAAAGGTTGTTGATAGTGCAAAAACAGTTCTGCACGTTGTCCTATACCTTTTCTGAAGCGTAGCCAACTTTACTATACAAGATATGCAAACACCCAACGCAGCCAGCATAAATTCTTCCAAGTTAACTCTTTTTAAAGATATCACAAAAAGAAAAGTCAGATTCAATAGAATCCTTCAACGTTTCAAATATTCCGTAACAACATAGTTCGTTAGAGTTCAAAAACAGTGAAGTGAACTAACCATCAATGGTATTCGCGAATGTTAGTTACCACTGGAATACCAAGTGGTGCCACTGAGTAGATGTATAAGAATATTTTAATGATTTCATGATCTAAGTTTACATTTTTGTCCACTTGGCCGTAGGGTTTCTTTTAATTTTCGATAATCCAGTGTCCTTTTTCACGTTATGTCAGAGTTCACAGTACAGAGAAGAGACTCTGTTGTTGTCTTAACCAATATTTTCTTAATTAAGAAGATGTATAGGTCATTGAACTGAAACCTTGTTAAGGAATCATTAATGTAGAAAATTAACAATTATTTTACAGTTTTTACCAAGACGTTAAATACACTACTGCATATGTCACTTAATAAAAATTATAATATTCATGCATATGGAGTTATGAATAATTTAATTAAATGAAAATAATATACAAATTAGCGAAAATAATTGTGTTCTGTTTATTTAACACATTTAATGATTATGAAGACAGAAAGAGGAAAATGGAAGTGAGGTTAATGTATCAGCATCAATGACGAAATTATTATTTTTATTTTAGTTTTTGACTATGTAACTCCTTAACTTTTCACTCATAAGTATTGCTTTGCACATACGTTTTTCATGAATCACAAAGTTCATTTTGAAGACATTACATTTACAAAACTTGAGTAGCCCTATCGGTCAATGAAAATACAATTTCCTCTCTGAAACATTTATTCGGATGTTGCGGATCTCGTCTTTCCCACAGCAGTATATAAACGACTATGGCACTGTTTCGCTCTTCCACTTAGATTTCTTTACGGCCATTTATTATCCTTACATAAGACGAATGTTTAAAGAAAAATGCACAAGGTATAGTCTCTATAAAACCCGACCATTCTAAAAATAACTAGATTATCTCGCGCATTGCCTGAAAAATTCAAGAAGCACAAACAAATTAATTGCAAACGCGGAAAGATTGTTTAAAATTATTCTGAAATATCACATAACGAATCATCTACATATTCGTTTTATCAAGAATCTTCTCAACTAATAACTGAAATTAACATGTCTGTACTTTGTACTATATTTTTCAGTAGATGCCAACTTTCCCACGGTAGTGAATGACATGAGTAGGTCATTCATTTACTGGGAGGTTCCTTCATGTTATACTAAGACCCCTTAGTTCTCAAGACGAACCCACAAAAGGAATATGTCAGAAGTAAAGAACCTCTACAGGTCCAAAACGTTCAGCAAAATGGCCGAGAGCTTCTCAAACAAACCCCGTCCTGTCAGAAAAATTGCCATTAGCTCAATATGGCAAGTGCAGTCTTGTTAATGAAACCACATAATTATGTTTATGAAAAATGGCTTATCATGTAAAGTACACGCTAGTATCAGAACGGAAGTTATAAATTTATAAGTGAAAAGAAGTTAAATAGCCTTTGTTTTTTAAGGGAGAGTTGATGTTGTCACTATTACCACACTAGTGCTTATAGGTAATTTCACTAGTCGTTTGAAACTTACCGACGAGTTCGCAAGTCGCGTAGCAACAAGTGGACATACCTGAGAAGTTCCAAACCATGAGTAGAATTCAGTTTGACTATTTCACGAATAAAAGTCACAAATCGGTTAAATATTATAAACATAATGTTAAAAATAGCGAAAATCTTTCTTGCTGGGTTGTTTCATACTCCACATTAATTACTGTATATTCCGTCATACAGCGAATATTTATTTACTTTAAAAAACAGTTCAACGTCATCTAAGGTAAAACAAAATTGAAACGTTAATATTTTTCAATTTTGGGACTCCTGTGATTTCTTTATAACCATCATATTATAAAACTCTACTGGTCGGATTGATACTAATAACACATAAGTAGAATAGTCATCATTTACTCGCAAGTTCTTCCATGATTTTCTAAGACCTCTTAGTGAGAGGAACACTAAAAAAAGAAGGCACTCTCAGCGAAGAATCTCTAAAGGCCCAATTCGTTCAGGAAGGCGGCCGAGAACTTTCCGAACAAACCCCATCTCGACCGAAAATGTGCCATCAGCTCAATAAGCCAATTGCAGCCGCGGGGCGTCGTCACGGGCCACACCTGCGTTTGACCTTTGCGTCGTGAGACCCCGACGCGACCTCCGCGTCTCATTCAACACACCGAAGCATTCCTCCTGCGGCACCGCCTCCGCCGCCACTGTCTGCCTCGGGAGGCGTGGGCGTGCACGGAGGTGGCGACGGGGGGCGGGGGCATCACTCCGACGTCCCATCTCTCATCCTCCGTTATTTTTCTCGCCGCCTGTGCGTGTGTCTCTCCCTCTGTTGACGACTTTACGATTCGGCATACATAATGCGTTGCCGGCGCGATGGTCCTTTCCCGAGAGAATGAGACGCAGGAGGTGGAGGGCGGGGCGGCGGGGTGAGGTGGGGGCGGCTGAAAGGGAACGAGGCGGTGGAGGAGTCTCCCGGCGGCGGCGGCGGCGGCGGGGGCGGCGGAGCGGAGGTACCTAGTGACCGGGATTCCGTGGTTAAAACCGGCGAGCGCGCGCTGACGCCGCCATATCGTCCCGCAGCACCGCACCGTCTACTGCTCCGCACGCGCTCCTCGCTTCTTCGGTTCCGGATCGTCCGGCTGCCCCGCAGCAGCCATGCTCCTCCGGGCCGTCGCCCGCCTGTTGCTCGGCGCCGTCGTGGGCGTGTGCTGCGCCGCCGCCCTCGACGCCCCGCCTCCGGCGCCGCCCGGGCACATCCGCGTCATCCCGGTGCACGAGCCGTTGAGAATACGTACCAAAGCGGCGGCGCCGGTGGCCGCCCCCGCCGCCCCTGCCGCTCCTGCTGCCCCTGCCGCCCCAGCGGTCGCCCCGGCGGTCGCCCCGGCGCCGGTCGCGGCGGAGCAGGCCGCTGCCGCCGGCCGGCAGGCGCGGTTCCTCTCCTACTCGCGCCTTGCAGTCTCCGAGCACAACAAGATCGACAAGGACGACTCCGACGATGGCGGAGATGCTGATGCTGACTCTGAGAACGAAACCGACGGAGATAAGGTAAGTACCAGAACGATGACCAGATGAATTCAATTAAGTTCTGTTTGTCAGAAATAAAATTTTCCAAATTTTCATACTATTAATTTTTGATTGTCAATTAGTTATCGTATCATTTTATGAAAATAAATAAAATTGACGTATTTTTGTTTCAAAAAATCAGAGTTAACGTTTTAATAGAGACAGAGTTGAATCAGAGTTTAATTTTAATGTCCAATGTGCAAGTTATTTTTCTAGATATTCTAACACTGAATTATTTTTTTTATTTCATTAATGTAATTAGTGGTGCTTGTTAAAAATGTCATTTGCTGCACTTCTACTTGATTTTCTGAATTCCATTACAGTTTGTGAAATGTAATGAATACGAGTTTATTTACTTATAACTTGTAAAATATATAATCATTTCAATTCACGAAATTATAATATATTTTACAAGTTCTTGAAATTATCATATATGACATTGACTTATTGCTCTTATAAAGGGTTCGAAAACTGAACATTATAAAATTTTAGAAGCAAGAAGAAAGTCAAATTTGCGTTCCATTAATATAAAAAGAAATATATTTACATAATTTAGTAATTTCTTCTCTA
Source organism: Acheta domesticus (assembly GCA_031308135.1). Classification (NCBI taxonomy): domain Eukaryota; kingdom Metazoa; phylum Arthropoda; class Insecta; order Orthoptera; family Gryllidae; genus Acheta; species Acheta domesticus. The sequence continues at coordinate 64,667,009 of JAHLJT010009419.1, read as the reverse complement.
TATTTCCCTAACTTAAGGTACACATTGGATTGACATATACTTATTAAAACACAGCATTGTGCAGTGAATTCATTTACGAAGTTGTAATTACCGGTAGTGTTACGATATAACCTTCTGGTAATATAACATTACATTAATAAGATATCGTTAATTTCTTATTAATTATCTATTAAATTTTTACATTTTTATTTCATTTCTTAAACTATTCATTTATAGGATATCCAGATTGGTTTCATTTCAATAACTTGCGAAGTTAAAAATGATAAAATATTGAGAAAATGAACTAAATAAAACATTAAAGGTGTGATAAAAATAAATAACATAGTAAAATACGCTGTAATGCACTTTTCGGGGACAAATAATTCAGTTTTACGTATGTCTTTTTTGATGTCACAACAAACGATCAGTTGCATTTACTTTTAGATATATATTTTAGAAACATCGTACAGTAACGTATTTTATAAGCGACGTACATATAGTTGCAGCAACCACTAAGGGAAGAACATGTTGGGTCGTGGGTATAAGTGTGGAATGAAGCGATCGGTTCGTGTCCGGAAGTAGAGGATCCTGCCTCATAGGTTGTACGAGGTCACGGTCCAGTAGGTCACGCATCAGGGTCAAGGAGAGCGCCTGTCTTCCCGTCATGGGCTTCGTAGGGGAAGAGGACGGGTGCACCTGCTCGTTTTATTTTCATAATGGATTCACCACGTACGACTCATGCTTCTCATGATCTCATTACTTCTATACAGGTTTAGAATTTCAGTTGGGAATTCTCTGTATATAGTTTAATTAAAAGATAGTTACTTGTTTTGAATGAAAATGAAAGGAATCTTTCAGTATTATAATATAGTTGAGGTGAAAGTTCGGTATTATTTCAAATCTGTATTCCTTTTGTATGGAAGTTATATAGTTTTAGATCAATTTTATAATGTAATGTGAATTTTTTCATAGATTTCAATTGAGAAAAAAAGTAACACTTAATTCAGCAAAAAAATAATTTGAGGAAGAAGAGGGATGTTTAAATGATAACGATTGTTTACAATAATATGAGAAGCAACTAATGAAAACGCATATGGTCTACTAGTGGAAAAATTGAGTTTGGTATGAAATCGTTTAGTTTTTCATACGTCCTAGACGCTCCTGCTTTTAATTTTTATTCAAAATGGATTTTAACACATTAAATTAAATGCGTTTTAATGCAATATTAAAGCAGGAGCGTGTAGGGTGTACACGATTTTATATCAAATTCCATTTTTTCCACCAGTGGACAATATGCATTTTGATTAGTTTCTCCTCATATACAAAGCAATTTTACTTCAAGTCATATCAGTTTAATGGGTTAATGTTTTTTTAATGCACATGTTTACATGAAGAACATTTACCAGAAGTAATTAATTGGAGTGAACACTCACAAATTATAACTTTTTTATTTTAATGGAAGTGGAAAACATTTGAGTCCGTGAAAACGCGAAATAATGAAAACAATGTATTGTGTATAATAGAAATCGATGAATTTTTCCTTCAAAACGGAAATAACTTAACTGTAACTCAAATCAAAATTATTTCTTTCTCAAATATAGGACAATTGCAAACGAGAAAACAAACGGTTCCTTTACATTTTTACGGTTATATCTCGTATAGTGGAATTTAATAAATTGACGATTAATTAATTTTTAGCATACGTTTCTCAAAGACAACGAACCCGTAATAATGAACACCTGCATCTTCATCAAAACCTAAAATTTAAGATAACACATATTTTAGAATTATATAATGCTATTTTATAATTTTCGGAACTTCAAGCATTCGCATTTATGTTTGATTTTTAATATCGGCTTAGATATTAATTTAATTTAGACATATAAATTCTTTAATTAGAATATAATATAATTTTGCTATTGAACGTAGTATTGACTTCTTTCGTGAGTTTTATTGAATATTTAAAATAACCATCGAGATATTTGGGTTTGTACACTTATTGTTTGTGGAAAACTGTGTTTTTTAGTCCTGTTCTGTTAACGTAGGGACTGGCAGCAGGTGCACAGAACGAAGGAAACCGAAGACAGCGGGTTCGCTTCACTCGTTAGGCATGTTTTTCTCCATGAGGTTGCCACATCGTTGACTTTGCATATAATGACATATCTATCATGTCATTCATAATAATTTATTTCTCATAATCACCCCACAACAACAGTATTCGACGCTACCATCAGACAACCCATTGAAGGTGTTAAGAAACCACCACTGAGGTCGTATGTCCTGGAAGTATCTAGTTACACAGGCAAAATTTTACTTTCACTAGGCAAATACGACTTTCATTGCCATATATTTCAATAGAGATTTCCACAAATCAACCTATAGGGCAGAAACTTCCCTGTTATTTTAATGAAATGTACATTAAAGTAATTGTCATGAACGCAGATTAAATTTGATGTATAAGTGTACATTAGGATGCAAGAGTCAAAGTCTTATGATCACATCTGGAACGAATTAATTAATAATCTTGATGATTGGGTGATAATGAATACACGATATGAGTGATAAGAGGCAGGAAAAAAACGGGAGAACTTCTGCATTAAATCTACACTGATTTTAACTTATGCATTAGATTTAATGCACAAATGTATTAAAGCTCTTTTTAATAATGTACAAGGTTCCATTAGTTTCATGTGCGGTACATTAATCTACCTAAAATTTAATGTCATTTTTGACTGTGTACGTCAGTCTCCACGATTACTTCCGAGTCGCCTTTGTATCCACCGAGTGTGTCTGTTTGTGCGCGCAGGGCACCGACCCGACGTCCGCGCTGTCGGGCATGTACTCGGACTGCCTGATGCAGCTGTCGTTCAGCTGCGTGCAGAAGAAGGTGCTAGTGTTCCTGGACCGCCTGGGTCGCCTCGACAAGTTCCTCGTGCTGGGCGACTTCCTGTCGGTGGTGCGCCTCAACAAGGACCGAGCGGTGCTGCAGGTGTCGCCCGGGGCGGCGCTCGCGGGCAACGGCTCCCCGCTCACGGAGCGCGCGCTCGACGCACGCCTGCAGGCCTCGCAGGTACCGTCTTCCCCGCCACGCCTCTCCCCTGCCTGCCCGAATATTTATTGTTACGGCCGAAATTATACTGAAGGGACGACTGAGAAAAATATAGAGGAAAGTTGTAGAAAGTAGAAGAGAGATAGAGGAAGGAGAGAAAGGGAGACAAGGAGAGAGAGAGGAAGGGAGAGAGACAGGAAGGTAGAAAGAGAGATGAGTTTACGTCAGACACGCAAACAGCAATCTTTGAATCATGTACGTTTCGTAACTTGTAAACCTTCCACCGGACAATAACACAGAGTTTATATATAGGTCAAATTGAATCATCTCATTTAAAATTTTATTTATTTGTTATAGCCCTGAAGAAGGCTTAAAAGCAAAAACGGTAACAATTTAAGTATTGTTTTCTTGGTATAGCCTAAACTCAATAATACGTAAAAATTGTATTACGTAAAAATCAAGGTCGGAAAAACTACCATGAGAGAAAAATAGTAGTTTGTGTATCAAGATCTTGAAGCGATACTTTTCGAGTTAGGTTGATAATATTTCCGAGCTCAAAAAAGAGATTTCCCAAGCAAGATAAAAACAATACTTTTGCACTTACGCATCTGACTTTCAATTTATTTAGTTTACAATTTACTTCATAAAGAAGCAGTCCGGATGCCATGATCAGACATCGCAAATTAAAACAAATTGCACTGGGCAAGTGGCACTGGGCGCGCAGACGTAGGAGGTGCAATAACCTATTGCGTTTCAAGAGTCACTAATACTTGTTTTCATTTTAGTATTTCTGTGTTGTGTTGATATTATATACTTGCTTTTCCGACTAATGCCAAGAAATTTTTTGATAGTTACTTACCAATCCTTCAAAATCGGTATTTATTTCATGCACAGAATTTTCTTGAACACGGCTGTGAACTTGAAGCTGAGAATTTTTGTTCTAACCTTCAATCAGAGCTCAAAGGTTATTGTGTCAGGGAAATTCAACGCTTGTAACGGAGAGCGCCTGTCTCTTTATTGCGAGCACGATATCCGGCAACATGCGTCTGCAGGCAGAATCGTGCTCGGGCACTGAGCTCGGATTCACGGGGTCAAATGAAAAGCTACACAACAAACCTAACTTATAAAAATATTCGTCGAACTTGATGAATATAGTCGAAAAATCGACCAGAAATATAAGGGGGAGCCGGAAGGAGATATATTCCTAACGCTAACAATATTATTGTTGTAGATAGATTTTCTTTACTACTGAAGTTATTTTGACATCATACATACAGAAACATATATTTCTAACACTGTAATATATATTATATAACGTACTATTTATTATATTCACTGGCTATACACACGTTCATACAAGGGACAACATCTCAGAAATCGTCATTTTTGGTTAAGTGAAGAAATGTATTAAGAAAATTAAATTTAAATTGTAACTATTGCATAAATAATTTCACGAGACAACCTGTCCTTGCAGTAAAAGACGTATTTGGTAGAAAAAGAAATGACTCTTGCCACATCCAAACAGTTCTCATGAAAAATGATAATTTTTGGGATTATCCCTCTTCTCGTGCTCTAAAGATATCAAAGTGTCTGGCACAGACGTGAAGTATTGCACCTGGCCTGCGTCAAGTGATGTGATGTAACCTTGTCTCACTTTTCGTTATTTCTCTCTTTCTTCTGTCTCTCCCCCTCCTTCATTTTTCTATTCTTGAGTCGTTTCCTATCAAAAACCAGCTCACTTCGTTATTTACCGAAATTAACTCTTGTAAATATGTGTTAAATTTAGAGGGATGTCTAATCTAAATAGTCGAAAGTATTTTGTAAACATTCAACTCATTAGTGCACGGAATGAAGCAAGACTATATCCCATTCATACCAAGCCATGTATAGAAGCTAGAAGATAATTGCTTCCCTTCCAAAATATTCTCCAAACGGGAAGAGCGTGTTTGATATCCTGAAGTGTCTGCTTCATTTCTTGTTCTTTCCTTCCTATCTTTCTTCTCTCTAATTCTCTTTCATTCTCTGTTTCTTTGTATGCCTCTCTCTTTCCATCACTCTGTTTCCATTTATTCATTTTCTCTGTTTTCATGAATTCTTCTCTCTGTCTTTTCATCTCCTCTTCCATCTCTGTATTTCTCTTTCTTTATTTCCTTCCATCTTCTTTTTATGTCCCTCATTACATCTTTCCCATCCATCTCTCTCTCTCTCTCTCTCTTTCTCTCTCCTCTTCCTCGCACCTGGCCCTGAGTGGAGCGTGATGTGAAGGTATGTAGCGTGACGTGGGTCATGTTACGAGCTGGTGTGGAGAGCATGGTGTGTGTGTGTGGCAGGCTGCGCTGGACCCGCTGCTGGAGCAGGCGCTGGAGCGGTTCGTGGCTTCGCACGCGCTGCGCCTGCGCATCCCGCCCTGGTCGGGCAGCGGCGACGGCACCTCCATCGACATCACCGTGCCCGCAGACGAGGTCGAAGGTCAGTTAACAACCCACGCTTGCAACGCGCACATTTTTTAAATTAAAACAAAAACTTTTATTTCCATTGTATTTAACGTTAAACTGTCAAAATCTATGACCCACTATGGATGAATTGAATATCAATTTACGTTTAAAACAAAATCGTAGACGTTCCATTAGTTCTCCAAGCTCTGTTGCTCTTACAAACAATGTGTAACCGGGTACAATTATAGAAACAAAACAAATAAAGTTAAATGTTCGTAAAAATGTATTCTGATCAGAAATTAAAAACATATCAATTTTGTTGTTATCTCCATTACGTAACGAAAAAAACAGTTTTATATTTTCATTTTAATTTTCTTAAATTATTTATGATTCGTATTTTTTTAAATATTCTTTCTTAATATTTTTTGACAAATTTTCATTCAAATATCTTATTTTAAAAACAAGTTTTCGAATTTTTAAAAAATAATTTTGAGGGTCTCGATCTTCTATCGTCTCGTCAGTGCTGTAAAATTGAAGTGTCTTCTTTCCCTCGCCCGAGACACGTCGTGTTCTAGCTTGCCCTGGTGAGCGCCATCGTTCATAAGTACATCTTTTAACAACCTTGTTGTCGAGAATAAATATCTGTGGTACAGGGGTTTACAGTACAGTCTGTATTTGCTGAGACAAGATTTTTGAATTCAAACACAAACGGGATTTAATTTTTTACCAATAATTCCTATTATCTGACAAGTGAATTTTCTTTAAAATATCATAATCCTCCCCTTCGCGATTTTTTCCTTCCCTGTAAAACTCAGGAAACATTAATGACTTTGAAATTTAGAAATACTGATGATCACCCCTATTTGCAAAACACCTACTGACTCTTCATCGAAAATCTCCTTGCGACTCAAAATCTTTTGATTAGAAGTAGATTTGAATACTTGCCAGACACGCTCATTGCGCAATACCACACAAAGTTAAATAAATACTGATCCACTTTGGAAACACATTATAATTAATATTATAAATAATTGAAACGGAGAACGTACGCAATACTGCACTGTGTAATAAGACCCATAATTACATATGTATTCCAAACAATGTTTCACGGCTTTACTCCTCTTCACGAAATATTCTTGTTATGTTAGTACCACATACTATTCCTATGGCTGCTGTCCACTGGAATTGTCCATGCTATGGACTCTGTCTGGCTTGAAAGTGCAGGGGCCAGAAGAAGCGACAAAAGTCTGCTGAGCCGAAGGCTGCAGGTTCGATATTGCAACGCGTCAATGGGAGCATCATCATGTTCGGGCCCTCTTCTTGAATCCAGTAATTGCTAACGCTAGAGGCAACGCGAAAGAAAAACCCGTTGTTACTCCGGGAAGCGTTTTATTCCATAGGATTCGCGAAGTCTTCAGGTTCAATACCTTTTGACTGCTTTCTTTGGAGTAAGGGAAGAATGAGAAAACATGCACCTAAAGCGCAATGCACAAGTTGAGTCACGAAGCTTGATGACGATTCGGTAGGACGCACGCAGAAATAATGACAAGCGAAGCGTGTCTCTAATATACCGTATTTCGGTTGTATAACGATAAAGTCCCAAAACAGTGTTCCGCATACTCATCTGCAGCCTTTTACGACCTGAAATTACTTTAATGTAAGTGTACGTTCAATAAATACACTCCTTTGCTGTTGCATTCTGGTTCGCAATGTATTTTTCAATTGAAAAAAAACAACATAAACGAATCTAAAACATAAAATAATATTGATTGAAAAAAATATATAATTGACTCACAGGCTATTAGAAAGAGCCTCTTCAAAATTAGCATTTAAAAACTCTAGATGAGCACATTAACCATAAAGTAGGTTTTGGAGTAAGGTAACGTCTTTACAAGTTTGAATTGTGCGAAACTGGGGTAGAATTCCTCTAAACAATTCTCAACTGCGTGAAGCTCGTCATTGTTCCCTCAATTACTGTAAGAACTTGAGGTTGCGTCAAAACCCGGAAAGGATGAGGGGCTCGCCCTTTGGGAGTGACACAATATTCCAAGCGACGAACGCCTATTGTTAATTTATGACCTTAATAACGCTCTGTATTAGAAAATGGTTCTAATTAATAAAAAATAAATATAATACGGAAAATATAACTCAATTTTCTTGAAACTCATAGAAAAAGTTTAAAATCTGAAATGAGAACCTTGAAAAGTCATTTGATTTTAACGTGAGAGTTAAACAACTCTGAATTCGGAGGAAGGTGTTACTGACTGAAATATTCCTAAAGCGTCCCACAAACTTATTCAGTAATAGTTTCGTAACGTTCCGAAGCCAGTGTAGGTTAGTTGACTACATATTGTCTAATGGCATTAAACAAATATAATCGATACGCACGTTTAACTAACAAATGAAATATAAGTATTTTTTGTGTTTGTTTTTACAGAACCACGTCTGTACGACTATACTGATCATAAAAATTAAATAAATGTTTTTTAATATTGAATTATAATGCATTAGTTAACATTTGTACCACACAGTTATAAAAGACCAAAAAAAATGCACTTCAGTCTCTAGTCAACGAGTCCTATCTCTATTATAAGATATTTTGTCATCTCCCTTAAACCATGAAGTAAATGCTGAAATGTCCATCTACATCACATAATATTTATTTGCGTTTTCGCGGTAGTGAGTCAATATTCCTCCTCGTGGGACACAACCATGAAAAAGATCCAACATCTGTAACTCATTTGTCAATACAAATGCTGTTCAATTGTTGCCAATACAAATGCTACAACTATTCGATTCATTCCTCCGTCTTTCCCTTATGGAAGCGATTATTTCATGATATATAATTTTGTCAAAAACTCTCGTTGCTCTAATTCGCCTAAGTATGATTGTAAAAGAGTGAGTGTAAGGATCCCGGGTTTCAAGAACACGTCTTATGTTTTCTCTTTTCTGAGATACATCACTCAGTTTTTTAATGTTAGAAAAACAACACGAGTGAGTAAGAATTTCGTGTTTCGGGAGCGTCAACTATTTTGGTCATTAGAACCGTTAGGGTAGTGAATGTTATAAGTGCGAAGTGACGTCTCTCTGACACGTGTGATACGGTGCCGACCTACACGTTGACTTGAGATGTTTTATTTGAGAGGGGCACCGCATCAGCCGAGACCAGCTCTAAGCTTCCGACTAGTCTCCCGACATATATGGTAGTGCAAGAATGTGCGTGTTTGTGCTTAAGGGGATAGGACGGGGTCACGGTTGAGGAAGAAAAGATCCCGGGCGGTTCATGGATCGTTTTTTATGCAACAGCTCAGGCATTCGCCTTGTATTGGCGGAAGGAACCACGGCAAGTTAAAGATGAGAGCAACCACTGACAGCGGCTTAACTCCGTCACCGTTGGGACCCAAATCCTAGAATCTCCCTATCAATGACGCTTCAGTGGCAATGGACACGAGTCCCTAGATACAAAGAGTAGTGCAACCGCCGCCATTTAAATTCATCTTACCCGATAGCCCCGCAAGGCAGCATTCAGAAGCTGAAAGAAAATTATAACAATTAGTGACGTTGTGGAGATGTTTAAGATTATTAATACTGATTTGGGATCAATTCCTGGTTCTCAACACACAGAATATCCCACAGTTGTAATTCTCCTGACAAATTGATATGAAATAGAGGTGGAACAAGGGAATGCGCTACTCTCAATATCTTGGAACTTTAATGAACACTGTCACTCAACCCACTCTGCCGATAAAACACATAAAAAGTGGCGTCAACGTAACGGGGAAGTGCAGAAGCGCGCGCCTTGGCAGTGACATAATGCAGCGCGCGCCGAAGCGTGGAGGCGCGGCGCGGCGCGGGCGGCGTGCGAACCTTCCGCTTGGGTCTGGAGTGGGGGGGCGGTGGGAAAGTCGGTGCCGAGGGCCATTAGTCGCCCCGGGTGGAAGGTGAGCGCCAAGAGGCGTGCGCACGGGCGGGTCAGGCGCAGCACGCAGGCGCCCGGGGGCAGTGGGGCGGGGCAAGGGAGCAGCGGAGGGAAGAGAATGAAAGGAGGAGGAAAAGGATGAGGGGGAACTGAAAGAGGAGGAAGAAGACGAGGAGAAGGGAAAGGAAGGAACAAGAGATGCAGAAAAGAACAGGGTGGTGGGCAAAGACAGGGGGGGTCGAGTATAACAGAGATCATATTTATTCTTTAATTCTTTTTACGGCCTAGCTTACGAACTAAATACTTACATATTAATCGAAATCTACTTTGTCTTGGAACCTAACTTATTCTAACAAGGAATTTCATATTTATTTTTCAATTATATTTATGGTAATCACATGGCCTAGCTTCCAAACTAGATACTAGGGAGACAGGGACAGGAGGAAAGGAAGCGAGAAGAGAAGGAAGTTGTGGAAGTAGCTCAGGTGGAGAATAGTAGGCTGGAGAGGGAGAAGGCAGGAAATAACAAGAAGGACGGGTACAATAGAGAGCAGAAGAATCACGAAATAAAATGGAAGAAAGGTTAGGAAAGGGCAAAACAGACACAAGTGAGGTATAGAACTGTGGAAAACATAGCAACGGAATAGGGAGAAAATAAAATGGAGATGAAAAGCAAACTGTGAGAAAAGACATACGAGGGGAGGTCAACACATAAGAGGTGGGAAAGCAAGGAGGGTTCCAGGGTCAGAAGGAAACTAAACATCTATGGATGAAGGGAAGATGGAAGAGTACGGGGGAAAGAGAAAACAGGGTGCAGTGACAGCAGATAGTCACGTGTAATAAAGCAGAGATGAAGAGGGAGATGTATATAAAGAAGGAGAGCGAGATTAAAATGAATCAGGAGAAAACCTTTGGCGAAATGGAAGAGCAGGTTGAGGAGAAACAAGCAGGGAATGTATGGAGGGGAAAATGTACTCGAGAGCAGAAAATTAGGAGGTACGCAGAGGCAGATAAGATGAAGCAGAAGAGTAAGGACAAGCAAAATATGGATAGAGAGGATAGCAGGAAAAATGAGATGGAATGAAAAAGAAGAGATTCAAATTCCTTCCAGAAATTGAGAAAACGCTATATCATCATTAGCTATTCATTTATTCATTTCCATGTCGGTCAACTTCGTCCCGTGTAACACAGTGACCTGCATGGCACAGAGACTCAGACATACTGTTCCCAATCACATACGAGGAGTACTCGTGAATTTTAAAGGAGCGGAAATCTACTTCGAAAGACGCCTTCCATGTTTTATAGTGGTTTAAATTGGCGCTCCCGGTGATCACAAGCCGTACACATGAATTGAAGAATACAAACGTCAGTGAAACGTGAATGGACACAAATACCAATATGTAAGACGAAACTCCAACATCATTCATTATCAATGGAAATAGGACATTAAATACTTGATCATGGATACATAATATTTGTACGCAACTACTTTTGAAACGCTTTGTCTAGTAGCCAACATTAGCAGCATTTGATATTTTTGTAATATTTTCGACGTCTCACGTGTTTAGTCATTGGGAAGAGGAAGTCGAGTTATTTCCTGAGTAATCTGCGATAAACCACGCCCTCACTTCCCGTACAATTTGCTCGCTGAAGGCCCTCCCCTTCAAACGGAATGCGTTCGTGACGCGGCCGCAAGTAATCACCTCCCCGACGCGTCTGCGGGGAAGTACTGGGAAGTGGGAGAGTGACGCAGCAGTGGCCCAGAGGCGACGCCCTCACTGCCTGCCGCTTCTTTCCCATCCCACTGCCCTCGTCCCACCGTTCACTGTCTTTCACCCTACCCCGAACGCGTGCCATTCCCATTTCGTCCCTGACACTGTATTCGCTTCGTGCGATCGCCACCGGCTCGACTTCCCGCGCCAAACCTTTCCTCGTTCTCACCTTCAAACTCGGACAATTTTTCTTCACGAGTCCCTCGTCCGTACTGTTCCTCTCGGTCCTCACCCCCTTCTTCCTGTTTCCATGTTCATGCCCCTACCCCTCCTCCGTGCCTTTGTTCTGTCTTTTCTTTCGTTTGATCTTGTTTTCGCCTGCCTACTTGTCTCCGCTCATGGCCCTGTCCCTTAACCCCACATCAAATTATATGAAATCTTTACTACATTTTTTGTGTTGTTTTTATTTAAACTAAACTAGACTTTTGAGAAGACATTATTTTATTTATTCACATTAAATTAATATAATGGCTTTTAGATTTGAAAGGATATCGAGCATATTCATTTTTATATTCGTAAAGTATTTTTTATACTTTTTTATTGTAGGGGTTAATTCTCATTCAAATGAAGCCTCTTTAAAGAGAGGGAACAACTGGCCTCTAAACACAAGTTGTCAAAACCGTTCCTGTCCCTGCCTATCTCCTCACTAGTGTTCTATCACCTGACCCTTTCACCGTCTTTCCCTTCATAGGTATTTTTAAAATAATTTCTTTATTATCCTTGTTCGAAAATATGTTTTTCAAGGGTTTTTATATTACAAATTTTACACAATCATTTTTAACTACATTTCATCATACCTGTAAAATATTTGAAAACAATAATATTGAAATTAACTACTAAGGAAACCCACGAAGAGTCCTTCAGAAAAATATACACCATGTTTGGATTAAGACCCTTCATCGGTATGGTTCTGAGATCCTCGTCACCGCCGTCACCTCTTGGCCGCCGCTACTTCTACCGTTTCCACAACCAACGCCACTGGCTCTACCGCCAACGTACTCGCTCAGGCACGGCTCCAACGCTTTCGCCAGCGCTTCCAGAGCGAACTTGCCCTCCCCTTCCCATTCCTCCCCCTCCCTTGTCCCCCCCTCCATCGCCGTGCGGCCGCTCGCGCCAGGTCATGCACCGCGGTCACGCGCAATTTGGAGGCCAATTACGCCCTTGGGCCGCCACGGGATCTGTCTCCGTCAAGTTCACAGTGCGCGAAGCTGTTTTTCTCTCACAAGCGAACCGAGGGCAGCGTACCGAGAAGCAACAATTTGTGTCGTGATTATATTTATGTTCTCTATTCTTCTTCCATCCCGATGCTAAACCGTGTCTCTGCAGTCACATCTTTCTTTGCCACGTGCAATGCCAACCTACTGCCTGCAGGGACCACCAAGGCGTTTTCCAACGCTACCAGGATGAACATGCCTTCTCACCAACTGAGGTCTTCTTCTTCTTTCCTTTTTTTCCTCCTCAGAGAAGTATTTTAGTAACATGAATTTTTTCTTGTAATGATTATAGTTACAGAAGGATTTCAATGTAACTGAGTTTTACCGTTAGTCATTTTGTGAAAACGGTTTTTAATAAGCGATACCTATTGGCTGTTGCCTTTTAACCTCTAAGGGTAATTACGAGAAGTTTCCCAGGCTCCTGAAATGACTCAACTTTAAAATATATTTCTTAGTGCGTGTATCCAAAATTACTTGGTTTATTTACCTTTCCAAAGAAAGAGCATGATGTTGAATTCTCCGAAAAATACGTTCTCTGAAGGGACGAAACAAACTTGCTTTTCAGTATCTAACTGCGACCTGGAATAAACTAGAATGCGATGTAATTAATGAGATGGCAGTACAGAATTAATGAAGTCTTGGACATCAAAAGACCTCATTTTAAGCGCAGATCCTTTAGAAATACAATAGAAGAACTCTAATACGGTAGATTATTAGTCATACTTTCTATCACATATCATTTTTCGAAATAAGTTGCACTTTAACGCAAATTAAATGATCCAAAATATTTATTTACCCAAAGTGTCTTTTTATTTTTACATTCAAGATAGAACGTTAGAATTGTTCAGTGCTCTGTAGATGTACTGTGTAGATGAGCTATATGGTTCATTTCAGTTTTCGAAAAATAGGAAGAAATCGTGTGGAAGAGAGGGCAATATTGTATCCCCTCTTTGTGTTGTGCGCAGGACGTGGTAAGAAGAAGAAGGGAATGAAGAAAATGATGATGATGATGGGTATGATGCTGATGGCCAAGATGGCTGCGCTGATGCCTCTGATGCTGCTCATTGCCAAGATCAAGGCCATCAAGGCGCTGCTGATGGGCTCCGTGGCCTTGCTGCTGACCAAGGTGCAACTCTTCAAGAAGCTCTTCATGGGCAAACAGGTAGGCATTGCACTCATTACATATACAATATTATTCATAAAGCAGTATAGATACTGTACTGCAAAGGTAAATATGGTGGTTGATATCTTTGTACACTTTATAGTTCAAGTGGTTATTTTAGGTAAGTCTTTCCATTACAACAGAAATAAAATCGAAAGACATTTATTCAGTGATTAAATATAGTATAGTCCGAAAGTATTATGAAAGTGAATACGTACGAGAACAATTATTAATTTTCTACTTTTTATTGCTTCGTAGTATAACTGATGAAGTAACTATCGTAACTCTTTATCTTAACGAAGCAACGTCCATAAAATTACACAAACAGGATCATATACATTCATTACATGTGTCAACATGATAATTTTATGTGTCAACATGATAGCTTTCCGTATGAGAATGACGCATAATATCATTGTTTTCGGCAAGTCCATAAAGAAACAATAAATGAATTTCAAAATTTTGAAGGGAGGGAATTGCCTCCTTCATTTCATGTATTTCTTGTTTATTATTTCACGTCGATTTCGTGATTATTTTTCTTTCTTCGTATCTTTAAGATCAGTTTTAACTTTTAATTAAGCAAATAATACCGAATTCAGTTGAGAAATGCCTTTGCGAAAGATAGGCTTAAATTGTTTTAATGCACATCAGAAGCATTTAAACAGCGGTTCATTAACAATTAATTTTAGTCTACATCAGCTCTAAATAAATATTTAAAATATTCTTTGTACTTCACAGTTTAAAAGAATCAAAAGCCTTTGTTGATAAAAGGTGAATCTCAAAAAGATGAAACTAGCAATGATATTAGGGTGTTCAAGTTTTTTCTAGATAAATATTTTTTCAATTTACCTTGTAAGTATTTTCCTTCAAAGAATTTCTTTAGTATTTCAACCAAATTAAAATAAATTAAATAAAAGTTGCACTAGAGTACTTTTTACAAATTTATATATCAAAAGTCGAATTTCTCTTTAAAAAACAATGTTAATATATTTGCTTCACAAATAAAAGTTATGGAAAATTTAATTTCTAGAATTTTGTATTAATGTTAAGTGTGGTTTTATAATTGTCTCAAAATGTTCCTGTCTTCTAAATATTCGTCTAATAGTCCCTAACTCCCCCCCCATGTTTGCTCATCAACGGAATTCCTTGACAGTTCATGCTTTTGAAAAGTGACTCCCCTAAACCAGAACCTCTCAATCATTTTGTTTTCAAAACAACATATTCACTTATCACATTTCACTCCATCACGTGTGAAATCTTCCTACATCACTCGAACGCTGTCTGACGCTGTGTGTGGCGCAGGGCGGCGGCCACGGGGGCGGCGAGGAGAAGCACATCGTGGTGCTGCACGCTGACGGGCACGGCGGCGGAGGCGGCGGCGGCCACGGCGGCGGCGGCGACAGCTACGGCCCCAGCGGGGGCGGCGGAGGCGGCCCGTGGGCGGCGAGCGGCGGACACGGCGGTGAGTAAGAGCTGGTGATGGCAAACTTCCCCAAGCATAGATTCATCGATATTTCGATACATCACCGAAATGTTTTCGATGTTGATGAAAACAGACAAAAAAACATCGACGTTTTAAATATGATAAACCTAGTGGTATTTTCCCATTCTATTTCCATTTTAATTAATACACTGAAATTAGTTATATTTCATCATTTCGTCACGTGTAAATAATATGTTAAAAAATAATCTTTATCGAACGTAAAGAAGGAGTCTTTAACTCTGGCTTTATTTCTGTCCATGGAACATAATAGTAGATATTTTGGTAAAATTATAATAAAGTGAGACATTCTGGACAAACCCTGAAAAGTAACCATAAAGAAATCTCTCCGTCTCGACATTGACAACAGTGATAGTGACTTTCAGTTTGGAGCATTTCACAAAAAATAGTTTCTTAAAATTTTATTTATAAATGAATTTGTTCTTGAAAACATCTATCATTTCTAAAGAAAGTACCGATATGAAGAAAAAATCGAACACAAACCATCGATGTTAATATATCGATGTTTTTTGTCGATTTTTTTGTCATCCCTAGTAAGCGACCGCGAACCCAATGGTAAGGGCAGGCACGAGACGCGTCGCGGCTCTCGGTCATGCGTGAATGTCGCCGCGCCTTGTGCGAAATCAGTAGCATATGATTTTGGCTGTCCGGGACGACGTTTCGGTCAACGTGTTTGGGTCTGCCTCAGACGTATGCTCTGTGGTAGGTCACAACATATTGACCGACATGTCAGCCACTATGGCACAGGTGCGGCTCGTCCCAGGCAGTAAAAAACATACAAGGTTGGTTGTTTGGTAGTATTTCCGGGCACGTCAATTACTAGGATCATTTAGTCCTGTAAGTGGAGTGCACGTTTTCCTCGGGAGGTGGCGGTGATCTTCAGGAAGACGTGATCCGACGTCGACCAGTCTGCTAGTGGGGTTTTCCCCTATTAGGCACCACACCGCTGTCCGGACGAGTCCTAAGCTGTCTCTCGGCATGTGTGGTAGTGTAAACCATGAAAGTGTAAGGGTTTGTAAGTAGGGGTGAGGATAGAACAAGGAATGGGAAGGAAAGCTCGCGCGCGGTCCGTGGCACGTTTTGTAGGATACTGCTCCGACATTCGCGTGGTACTAGTAGGAGAAACCACAGAAAACTACCGATCAGTGCTGTCGGCCGCTAAATTTGTCCTCCATACACCGACTGAATTCGACCTAGCTACCTAGCCACCGTCCGCATCAGTAGCGGTGACATCAATTGATGCTCTGAGTCACCTCTCCGACGGGGATTGAAGGGGCTCGACGGTTCTCGGTGGCACTGCAAAATGCCCGTGTGTGAAGGTAGCCTTACATTTCAGCCATTTTAACACTTGGGGCACTTATCTCACACTCTTTTGCCAACACGCTGCAGTGGCTCTTAAGCCCATCGCAGTCAACAACATCACGGCCACTTTCCGCTGCAACCCTTCGGTACCTGGCCACGTTAAAAAACCTTTTACAGTATGTTTAGGTAGATGGCGGCCAGAGACGTACACTTCACAGTTCATGGCAGTTGGTGGCTCCTTTGTCGGTGCATTTTCCATCTGTCCGTTGGCAGTTGTAGTCGTCCTCACACGTACAAGCAACGGGAGTAAAGGGAAGAAATATTTTTTGTTAGGAAATCCATGATGGAATGGAGTTTAGTTAATTTTGTGAGTGCGTGCCGGGAATTCTCGCACTCTCGCATTCTACATTGAAGTGTGGCAAGTTGTTGCGGTTCATACAAAATATATTGCTCTGTACTTCATAGCAATTCTTTGTTCGCCTACCTCAAAGCAGATTTCAAAATATAGCAAAAAGATGCATATTTTTCAGGACCGTTTCGTATTTGCTTTCGTAATCCTCGGATCTAGATACTTGCAGTGCAGTAAATATGAAGTTTACTGTACTTCGTGCATCGGTCAGGGAGTTTAAATGATTAAATTGAAAAAGAAAGAAAAGAAAGGAACAATAAAATAGATTTCCGGAAAGTCATGCTGACTAAACTCCACATATCGACTTTAATTAACATTGCTTCACTTCGTTACAAAACATCGTACCTTCTTGTCGTAAACTACTTCATTATATTACAACTTTTACTACAAAGAACTATTAAAAATGAAAGTAAATCGCCTTTATATTTCCCCTTAATCTTCTGACGTTTATTTCGTTCAACAGACTTCTTACTAAGATAGAATTAAGAATGACTAGTTGGCAACAAAACATGCTGTGGAAAATGAAGGGTTTCTTTCACGATCTCGGTTACCTTGAGATGAGGACAAAGAGTGCACATGTCTCTCCGAATAAGCAGTGCTCACGTTACTGAATGAGGACGTCCTCGTTTCCTGCGTGACGAAGCAGATGTTTGCGGAATAAGCAGAAGCAGGAAGTCATATTATGCACTTCACTGAGCTCGTAGGATGAATTACGATGCAAAAAGAAGTAGACTCCTTGAAGAGGTACGCCTCTTAGAAAGTGCCCGTGCTCTATAGAAACCTGGTGAAAACACCCAGGGAAGTGACAGTGTACGATACTGAGTGAATCAGCAATGTACAACTGATTTGTAAACGATGCGTTACTTCAAAATAAGGCCAAAGCCTATTGTCTTTTCACTTGCCATATTCGGTGGCACAAGGCTTTAACTCATTTCGTAGTTACAGAAAATAAAATATTGTAAAGTCGAAGAGTAGTTGATAAAGAGAAAGATGAAACCGACAGCGTCGTATGATTCATTAGCGTAAAAAGTTATCAATGGTATGTTTCACTATGCCTTTAAAAAATTAAAGGGTACGATATGTTATATCATTTTGACTTTTCACGACTCCATTACTTAGTGCACATTTTGTTCGTATTGACAGCACCATCACAGATTTCATTTTATGTGAAACATGAAATAATAAATTGTACTTATTCAAAATTTCTCCCCCTGCTAAAGCAATTCAGTGTCTAAAAATTAATTGATTTTCTTATGCGAGTTTTAAAACACTTTAAATTAATGAAATAGGGATTCCGTTTCGGAAAAACAAAAAATGTAGTTACATAATTATTTATCATGCATTTTGAATATGCAAATTAAAGAGTGGTATTAATAAGTTTTTTTACAAGTGAAATTATCAATGACTGTTTCAGAAAATCCAAAAATTGAAAAATATTAATGATGTTAATATATTTCGATCCACGCCCTCTAATACCTCGCCAATTCAATATTGGGTCTCTCCTAAACATTTTATTAGATGTAGCAGTCATGACCAACATACGGATTGATAGACACCATCTGACATTATTGATATATCGCAGCGTAGGATTGGCCGGTACTGAGAGAGTAAAAGGCAAAATCTTTAAGAAAATCTAATAGTTTCTTAGATAGTTTTAATTCTTATTATTAATATAACGCCATTGGCGTTAATTCATTGATTGTAATAGAACTATTAATATTATCTACGTATGAAAAGAGATAATAAAAGTTCCTACATTGAGGCCCAAAGTTTATGTGAATGGTAAATGCTTCATCAGAGGGTGATACATCTGAAGCGTAATGGGCAATTTAGAGGTGGTGAGAAAGTTTGCCATTAGTTTCCTCATCCAGTCAAAAAATGCCGAAGCTTCAACCAGCGCTACAAGAATGATTCACAACACGAATGCTTCACCACACGTACATTCACAGCTTCTATAATACCCCACCACACTGACAGATTTGATATTTTTGTGGAAGCTAAACCTTACCGGTAACGAAATCATGTAAGCAATTACGAGAATGGGTCCTGGGAATCGAATCCAAGAATTGTTTTCAGAAGCCAAATTAATTCCTGGAATCGAACATGGGAATCTTTCTCAAGAATTAAATCAGTAAATGGATTCCGAAAGTCGGATATCCTTCTCGAGAATTGTATCAGAAAATCGACTCCGAGCATCGATCATCGGTCACAGGAATCGATCATGAAAATCAAACTCGAGAGTCGAATCGGATCCTTCTTCGTGGAAAAGGAGAACGCTAGCTATGAGTCGTTCGGGTACTATCAAATAAAATAAAAGTACAGTAGTCGCGGTAATCTAAGCCTCGCTGATATAAGATTCCATGCAACCTGAAATAGGCTGATGTGCGCCAAGTCACCAAACAAGCGGCTAAACCAAGAACAATAATTCCCTTGGCGGGTTGGCAACGAAGGTCACGTGTGCAGTGATCGTGCCATTGTCAGTCTGTTTGCTCCATTTCTGCGTCCGTTTCGCGCTCATGTATGTATGTATCTGTAATTTTAACAGTATCTGCACATTAAATTTGACTTCGTTATACATTGCAGTTGAAAATTCCGTTATGTATTTTCCTTTTTTCCATGTAAAACGAGGTTCTTTGTAATCCGAGGTACCATCAGCTCCAATTACTACGGATTATCGCGACTCTACTGTAATAGCCGAGTGCCCAAGTTTATTAAAGCTTTGTATGTTGCAGGCGGCGGCGGCGGAGGCTACGGGGGCGGCGGCGGCGGCGGTCACGGCGGTGGCCACGGCGGCGGAGACAGCTACGGGCCCCCGAGCGGCGGCAGCTGGTCCGGCGGCGGCGGGGGCGGCGGCGGCGGGTGGTCGGCCGGCGGCAGCTACCGCTCTGCGCGCTCCGTCCGCGCGGCAGACGCCCACACGCTCGCCTACAGAGCTCGCGCCCCGGGCCACACGCGCTGACGTTCCGCCCGCGCGACACGCCACGCCCAGCGACAGTTCCTCCCACGATCCACGCGACCGACCACGAGTGGCGCAGCTACAACGCAGACTTAGGAGACGGACCCTCCACTACGAAACTTACACGCGAGGGACGCGAACGCGCAAGCTGCAAGCGGGCGAAGCGACACCCGCTACTGGTGCCGTGGGGGTGTCACCGCTTGCCACCGCATCCCTCAGCTTCGCCACGACGATCGACGAGCGGTGGACCAGCGGACAAGTGAGACACGTGACCTTGGACTCTCGAAACACTTGACGCCGCGACCCAACTTCTCGACACCGTGCGACTTTCACGCACCGACAACTCACCGATGGAACCCAACTCTGTGATGGGGTGGGCTCGACCCCGAAGGACGATAAAGCAGCGACGGTAATTACCGGCGACGATAAATCACGGTTAACGGGCGAACGGCTAACGGGTCCCTCGCCGCCGCCACGCGCGCATGTGGTTGACGGGAGGGGACCGGGGAAGGGAGGGGGTGCTGCGTCACTCCACTGCACCTAAAGACTTCATACCGTTTTGCCCAAGGCGATGACTCACGATAGCTCTGGGAAGCCTCGCCTTTTTAACGACTAATCCCAGAATGCACCCGCACCTCTCTTACCTACCTTTCTTGGCTGTAGGTACGTTAAATTATGCATGTCTTGCACAATGCTTCATTTGAACTTGCTTTACCAAACTTTCTTTCACAGTCGAGAAATTACCAATAGTTTTGTAACTAAACCCAAAGAAAGTAATTTTATAAACAAAATTAGTAGACAATATCGTTTATATTATAAAAGTGCTATTTTATAATATAAACATTAACGTTTGATAGCATTTTGTTTTATATTTACCGTAAAATGGCACCAAAATTTGCAAGTATCGTAAAAATGAGGCACTTAAAACACTGTAAAACGAATGCCATGTACATCTCATTGTTCACAACGCCACTTACATTGATAAAGTCATTTATAAAAAGGAATTGAGTATACTATACTGCTAGGGTGAACATGCGTTTTACACAATACACCTCACATAAAATTTACTGGCACTTGTATGTCAACACAGAGACGAATCTTTGCCACGATATCTTAAACCCAATTGATTCCAATGTCTAAAATTTGCTACCACTATTCCAACTGTCTCATACACATGGTGCCCGAGTACCAGTCTTCACAAACGTTGCCACCCTCCCATGTCAGCAGTTGCCCCACCCCTCCAGTGACCTTGAACCCGTGACCTTGACTACCTCTGGCGCAGGACGCCGAGTGACAGTATTCGCGCGCATCCTGTGCGCTTGTGTGCAACTTAGAGCGACTTTGCCTAGTGTTAACATTCCCGCCCCTCGAGAAGGGAGCGATTTATTAAACCCTCGAGTACGAGGCGATAACTAATCCGTCATTAATTTATTTGTCCATTCATAACTCATTTATGATTATTTATTTGCTCACATGCCATGTATCACCTCTTACGTGATGTAGAGACTGTTAATAAATGTATGTATAATTTAATTTGTGCTTCATTTACGCCATGTTATACTTAAATACATGAACAATCCCTACGTGCTCTGGTTCAGGGCATTCTTCTCTCTGTTCCTCTAAAAAGAAACATATCCTTATAGATTTTTGCTTACTGATCAGGCATTTTTGAATGTAACATACTTCTGAACTGAATTCCAAGTGTAGTAAAGCCATGCAATAAACTATGCTAATTCTATTGAAAATATCTATTAAATGAATATTGATTCATTGTTTATTATTTCACTGCGCGTCAATTAATATTGTCATTGGTCTAACGTTGTTGAAAAAAGCAGTTAAAATAACCTATTATTGCAGCAGATTGATAAAATTCTCCGCTAATTAGTATTTGAATTTTACCTAAGTACCTAGCGCAGAAAGTCAGCAATTGTCGGGGCTCGAACCCGCGGACCCACCACTCAGCCACGCTGAGTAGGCAATGACAGTGTTGTGATTGGGCATTTGCAGTCTGTAGTAAAGGGAAAAATACTACGTCAAAACCCAGAATAAAGCAATTATCAGAAAATGAAGTAATATAAAACTAATGTGCATGACTTTATGTGGGTCTAACAAGAACATTTGAACCACACTTAAATAACTTTTGCACACTTAACAATAAACACAACTTATCAAAGTTACTGAGTACGTATAATTTTGACGAAACATCTTTTTTCCACCCTCCTTTAAATTAAAAATCAAGAGGACATTATCTTAAAAACAAGAAAGAAATCGGTTAAAGTGAGTGAATTTTCTGAATGAAGTCCCATAGAGTGGGGCTGGGCGGAGTGTAGATGGGATGAAGCAGAGGGGCGAGATGGGGCGATGTGGTGGATTGATTAATTGTTAATGATTCCGGGCGCGTCAACTAATGAGATCATTACTCCCGTAAGTGTACTGCATGTTTGGTAGTGTAGTGCATGCTTGTAGTGCACCATTGGGAGGTGGTGATGAACTTCGCCCGCTGGATGTCGATATCCAATACCCGCTGGGCGCCGAACGACCTTCGACCAGCGAGGTTTTCCCCAACAAGGTATCTCCCAGCTGAGAGGCACCGCCCCAGACGGGAAAAGCTCTAAGCCCCCGCCCGGTCTCCCGGTATGTGTGGTAGTGTAATGCATGTTAGTGTGTATGTGTGTGTTTGTGTGTGTGTGTGTGGATAGAACAAGGACGAAGAAGGAAAGATCGCGCGCGTTCCGTGACCCGTAGGGTATTGCTCCGGCATTCGCCTGGTGTTGATCGGAGAAACCACAGGGAACTACCAATCAGAGCATCCGGCTGCTAGAATTCTCCTCTAGACAGTGACTGAATTCGACCTAAGTGAGCAGCTAGTGTCGAAAACCCTCCCGCGCGCTGTCGGGACTCGATGCACTGAGCCATCTCTCCCGGTGAGAATGGGCGAGGTTGTGCCTGGTACTGATGAAGTGGAGCAATGAGGGAAGCGGGGTTAGGCCAAATGTTGTACGGATGGAGCAGAGAGCACGGAGAAGCGAGGTAAGGAACGGAGTGACAGACCAAAGCGTAGAGAAACTTCGCGGGAAGTAAGGAAAACTAATTAAATTTCACACTACATAATGTCCAATGACTTGGGTGACTGAACATGAAGCGCCATTTCAATCATAGAAGACCTTCGGCATATTTAAATGTCAATATATTGCGAGTGTTTTGCTTGGACCACCCAACACGTGTATTTCAGTCCCAATTTCGACATCGATTTTTTTCAGCATTAAATAACTTTTCAGTATACTACATATATAAGAAAACAAAAAGCTAACTTTGGGGACGTCCATAAATTACGTAACGCAAATTTTGAGTATTTTCAATACCCTCTGCCCTCCCCTTGTAACGCACTCGTAATATGTGCTTGAACGCAGCGTAACGTTGCCTCAGACCTCTCCCTCCCCCTTTAGCGTTACGTATTTTATAGATGATCCTTTTAAAGTCCCTTCCTATTATAGATGCTTAAGGGAAATGCTAGGACGTTATTTTCACTTTTGTGAGCCTAGAGGGAAGACTTGTCTAAGTGTGAATGTGTTTTACATCCTTTATGTAGTATTTGAGTAAACTCCTATACCGTGCGTGTGTGGAGATTTCCGTGCCTCACGGCTAGACCACTTCCCGTGCACCAATTGAGACATACGAGGTGTCATTGAACACGTCTCGGTCCCCTGTTGGGGAGCTGATAATTTGTTTTTCGATCCGGCCATAAGGTTCCAAGAAATTGTCAAAAACGTGTTTTTTTTTTTTTGTGTTTTGGACCAACGATGCTTGTGAATATGACGGATATTAAACCAACGCCACCTAAATAGATCTATGCAGGTGGCGTCGATTAAACCTCATTATTCCGTGGTTACTTTCAGTCCCCGACACCATAATTTTGTTCCACGAAGATGATTTTTGACAAACGAGAAAAAATTAAATTAATATTGCCCGGCAGAATGTGTGGTAAATTCTGAAGTATTTTAGTGAAGTGTGAAGTTCTTCATATTATTTTGTATCAAGAATTGGCAACTTGCCTTGGAACATTAAATTTGAAGAACGTGAAGTGAATATGAAGGAAACAAGAACTGTAAATATTGAACAATACATTTCTTAAGCGTGCAAAAATCGATTTTCAATTTAATGTGACTTACAACTTATACACCAAAACATACAAAATAGTAACCTTTGAATGCTTATATACAGGTGTTCCACCAACTATGGACCACTCCCATAACTTCTAAACGATTCAGGATATCGAAATGCAGTTTTCGATTAACAATGAGGGATGATGGGGCAAGTAACATCAAAATACTAGCATATGATACATAATTTTATTCCTCTTTTCATGATCTATACATTGCTGCTGAAAAATGTATAGTTACATTTAAAAAATCAAAGATGATTAAATTTATAGAAAACTAAAAATGTTATAGACAATTTATCTATGGCATGTTACTTGCCCCATGATTCCGCACTGTTAATCGAAAACTGCTTTTCGATATCCTGAACTCTTGAGAAGTTATGAGGGTGGTCCATAGTTGGTGGGACATCCTGTATATTCGCCTTCACAACAAAAGTCAGACCGAGTTTGTGGAGTTTTAATGTCTTAAAATAGGGGACAAATATATGGAAGTATTAATCAACTCAAGGAAATCAAATGAGTAGTAGAAGATTTTGCGTAAGAATTTTGGAGAATGGAGAATGATGAACTAAGGGAGAATGATATTACAAACTATTAGAGAATAAAGCAAAACAACAGTTACAGGTGATCATTTATGTTCATATTAGAAAACAAAATGTAAAAAATGTAGCTGTGTTGTTGCATCAGTCATATACCTGTATTTTTTTACAGCTATTATAATTTTGAAATTGAAATTTGACCAGTTCATTTCCCATTATAGTTAATATACAAGGCCATTGAAAGTTGGGAATTTTTGAACTGGAGTATAACATTAACAGCTACTACGATTCATTGGTAAGTCCAATGCCTGATCCTCTAAGAACATATTTGAACAAAGCTACGCATGAAAGAAATGAAGTACGAAAGAAATTTTCAACTCATGAATATACTTTTAAAACAGTTAACGGCGACGCCACATTCAACTATTTATTATTTAATCCGTCCCGATATCATTGTCATTATAGACAATTGTGTTGGAAATCTGGCACTGTAAAAAGGGTGAAGGGCTGTCGAATGTCACCCCAGGAAATTATTTGCGATTTAATTTCCTTGATGTCCAACTTCAGATTTGTGTGGAAGTCAGTGAGATACTGAAGCTGATAGAAAAGTCAGTGGTGGTCATATCTTGCGTGAGCTACAATCTGCGCGGCGGCGGCGGCGACAAGCGATAAATTGCGACGCCGCACGACAGAGCGCGTGGTGTACTACGTAGGCGACAGGAAGTTTCGACAGCGAGAGCCACCGCGCCACGTGGTCAGTCTCGTCAACTGTGATCAGCTGTGAGCGCCATGCCTCTACCGAAAAAATTGTAGGAAACTCTCATCATCATATACGAGTGGAATTTTAAATGTGACTCAATGATTTCTAATCACATATCCAATACTATTTTTGTACTTGTTCTATTTATTAAATAAAATTTAAAATCGAAATGCATAAATAGTTCTAATAATCTGAAAAACATTTTCCACAATCATGGTTCACATTTTTAAGCACTAGCTATTGTAGTAAGAAAATCATTTTCTTAGATTTTTGGTTCAGATTTTACTTTAGTCTAAAATTGAATGAAATTAATAAAAAACAATTTATATTATATAATCATATAATATATAATTTATATCAATCTAAGTTAAATTTTCTCTATTACTTTTTTGGTTTTTATTATGTTTATGACTTTCTAAAATAAAATTTGGAAAAAAAAAAATAAATGACCGTCTGGAGATAGTGAAAATCATTTTCTCTATCAATTAATTTCCTAAGTTTTAGGTTTCCTTTGGATTTAGTTTGTTCAACAGGTAAAATATTTTCAAAAATTGAGCTGAAATAGTAATGATTTCACCTATTTATTTGCTAATTACTGAATATATTCTAATTATACTTAACACTTCTTGCTAACATAAACCCAACTATTGTATTATGTCTGCTCGACTAACAAATTGAAATACTTTAACATCAGATAGGAGGTTAAAATAAATAAGAAATAGAAAGCAAGGTAATAAAACAAACTTTATTGATTTTCTATTTCTTTAAGAATAAGATAATTCAAGTGACTTCTCACTGCCAGTTTCCTTAATGGGGTAAACATTTTCAGGAATTGTATTAACGATGTAAAAAAATTCAAATCATCATCAGTATTTCTCTTGTAATTCTCAAAAAACTTAATTTTTTTCTTCAAGCATCAACAGAAACTGCTCAAATATTTTTTTCTTCTTTGTCTCTTCCTTTTCATTTGTTGAGGTCTTGGTGATACCTCCATCACTTCTGCCATATGAGGTTCATGCTTAAAAGACTCCAGAGGTAGTTCCAAAATATGAGCAACACAAATTTAATATATTGTGATGTTTCTTATGTATTAATAAGAGTGGCACTTGCATCAATATTATTCAAATACTTTTTCGATTACAGCAAGTCAAAACCAAAATCCAAGTGTGATGTAAACTTTTCAGCTGCCACGCACACATACTTCATCAGTGACAAAAATATATGGTTCCAAACTTCATTTTACAACAGAATGAAATGAATACACAAAGATTTTTTTTCTTTATTAATTTCACAGTTTAAATGTATGATTTTGTCCTGAGAATTGTTGAATTGTTATAACTGACGAGATCTGAAACATTGTTTTATTTTGTGCTCTAAATTCCTGATTTTGAACATAAGACCTTGGTTTATTTCTCTTCGTCAGCTATAAATTTAATCAATTCATTTTCTAAAAATACTACTGGAGAGTATTCAAGGATTGTAACTTCGTCCAATACAATATTTCCACTCGTTTCTCTTGGCTCTGTAACATGTCTAAAAAAATATTGAATCGTAATATGCTCATCTGCTTTGCAATATGGAACTTCCAGCTATTTTGGCAGGAACTATCTTTGTTCTGTTTTTTTTAGATTTCTTCTAAAAGAGTCCTTTAACGACGTGCACTTATTTTTCGCCTCCTCCTCTGAAAATGAAACAAAATAATTTTTAATGCGTTGTTCCAGGTTTCTCGCAATTGGTGTTCAGTTCCAGCAATTGGCATTTTCATTTCTTATGGGGAAGGCCACATTAGCTAGCATTATCCACGAAATATGTGATGCTATATAGACTGTTCTACACACAGTTCATATGCTTGTGTCGGATAATTTGTGATCACAGCAAGAGAGTTTGAAGACAAATGGAACTTTCCGAACTTCATTCGCTGCATTGATGGGAAACGTGCGATTGTTCAACCCTGCTAAATCAGGCAGCTTATAATTATAGAAATAATTATTTGTTTCATTAGCCGTGACTAATGCCAAATACAAACTCAGCATGGTGAAAATTGGAGCGTATAGTAAGGAGAGTGATGATGTTTTTCTATGAAATCACCTATGTTTTCTGCTCTGGAAGGTGGACAAATGTCATTGCCACATGCTAGAGTTTTACCTCATACCGATTTGAGGTTACTCTATATATTTCTTGGGGATTAAGCATTCCCATTAAAAAAGTGATGCTCCTATTTTCTAAATGGAAACTCATGCCAGAAAAAGTAATTTCCGATCAAAGACTTTCTGGTGCAAAGAGAGTAGTGGAGTGCTCTTTTGGAATTTGTCAGCGAAGTTGAAAATATTCCACAAAGTATTTTGAATTGAAACAAATGTAGGAAATACTGTGAAGATTGTTTAATGCACCACATTGCATCATAATATTATTATTGATGAAGATGGAGTAGATTCTCTTATAAACCAAACGCAAACCAATTCTCCATAGATATTTACTCTGCCTGTAAGTAATAGGTTTAATTCATCCACAACAGAAGCCCGTGAAATAAGGCAGACTTTCTGCAATTATTTCAATACTCCTGCCTGTCTATGGGGATACTACGCAATATAATTAGCATCTGACAAATTCAATGAAAATAATATGTACTGATATAATTTAATAAAGAAATAAATACATAAACTTACTTGTTATTTTTAGTGCATTCGCCACTTACTTCCACAATTCATTACTCACAAATTATTGTGGTAGTTTTGAAGCCTTTTGTCCCACAATTCCCTTCTATTTTTCACTTTTTCAATTAAACATTCATGTCATTCGACATCTTTGAAACAAAATTAGAGCGAAAACACCAAAACTATACGCGTGACACAGCGAGAAGCGACACAACGACAAGTATTGATAAGAATCAAACACGTTTGAATCTCGGCCGCTGCCCCTTGTAGCGCTTTCGTCGCTTCGCCGCGGATATCCCTGACGCAGGACGGGCAGATACGGTAGTGAGTGTTTGAAATTCGTCGCTTCAAGCTGTTGCTGTTGCAAGATGTAGCTCATGTAAAACACGACCTTAGGTGGCCACAAAGGAAATTCACAGCACAATACAAATATTCATTTCGTGTTAGTGTTGGAACCTAGCTCAATGAATATGAGTAACAAGAGTTCAATTTCTGTTTACAAGTTTTGCGTGTTTTTATGCTGTGAGAAGAAAGTTCTACTGCAGCAGCCATATTCAAACAAGTGCGAGAAATTTGTTCGAAGAGCAAAACTTGTTGGATGTCCAATTATCTTCGTGATATGGTGAGTTTAACGAAATAAACGATCATTTGTCTCTTAGTTGTATTTTTAAACAATAGTAAAAAACATTTTTCGAGGTCTTCCTTCAACCATTTGCAGACAAGGTGCTTTAAGACCAGATTTTTTTTCACCATGTAAATAATTTATTTTCTTCTGAAAATGTGTTGAAGTTGAAGGATTAAAAGTTCTAGAATTAAATTTTGATTGGAGGGTTTGAAGTCTTCATATGCTTAATTCATGTTTGTTCCTAATCTTCATAATCTATTTTAATTTCCGACGTGCACAGAAATTGAAAGAATATGTTCCCGTCTCCGGCAAAGTAAGAGGTGTCTATGGCTTTGTTAGATACCCAGGAAACTTGAGGAAAATCCAAAAACAATCAAACAATTCCGATTTTGATTGAAAGATACAAATATTTGATTGTGTTATTCAGCCGATTCTCATACTGCATATGCCTACTAAATTCCATGACTCACTCGCTCACCGTGCTGGATATTCGGATTGACATTAAATTTTACCAGCTGGTTCAGCATCTTTCAAAACACTTACAATTTTTTACGTGCTATGAAGCATTGCAAGTAGTGTTTTTGCGACAATTAGTATTGAGACCTTTCATGATCTTACCGCCTGTGGAAGAGAGGAAATCGCTGATCGCCACTGCTTCTACAACCGACTTACACGCCAGCCGCCACTATCTGTCCGCAGGGTCTCAGCTGCCTCGGAGGGCAGGAGGGATGACAAAAATGAGTGTTTAAATTGCAGGTTCAGAAGGACGAGTAGAACAAGAACACGTACATGAGTAATTCGAGTGCAACTGTACACGTACACGTACATGAGTAATTCGAATGCATACTAACATATTTATACAAATGTATGGCAGGATTTAAGGATTAAAATGTTGTTTTAATTAATTAGACAAGGCTTATTAACTAATAAATACGTAAATAAGTGTACATAAAAATCAGTAAATAAATAAAAGTAAATAATAAACAGGTACAATGAAGAAAAAATAAAATAATAATTATATAAAATAATATATTTCACTTATAAATTACGCACAAAATTTTGACAATAATGTTATTTAATAAAAAAGGTTCCTGCACTTACACTCTCCACAGAATGTGTTATGTTTGTTGCTCGGGGTTCTCTCATTTCCTCCGATTCTCATTCTCCCATTGTTCTACTATCAGTTATATCGTCATTGCAGGCATAATAATATGGCCTTTGCCATCGTTCTTGAACGAACGCGCTTGGAAATCGGACACCGGTTGGTAGACGGTATGATTTCCTGTTGGTAATTCCTTTGCGCTCATACCCAAATAACTACCACGAGGTTCGCTTGCCAATGCGTTACAATAGTCACTGTACATGGCGGCGTAAACATAAATGATGAACACATCCAACATTTATGAAAAATATTGAATCTCCTGGAATGCTCAAATTGTTTTTTTAGCACTTATTTATATAAATTAGTGCCTTGGGCTTGCCACATACGTGAACATTATTCTAAATGCCGCGATAAACTAAAATTTGTTTTGGAAATGAAATATTTGTTCATGAAAATACTAAGTTCATTTATTATTTCTCGAACCTGAATTGATTCTCCCGGTTGTCATTTTCTGAATTCTCAGACTAACAATAGCCAGGTAGACTTCTCGATAAGACTGCACGATTTCTCTCAGATGAAATTGATAGATATCAATATTTTTTCTCTCAAAAATATTGTATCTTTCCTAAATAAAACTATCTATCGGTATAGCTCGACCAACTTGAGAATGATGTTTACAGGAGCGCCGTCTGTGTTTACAACCGAAACGACAGAGACGGAGATAAAAAAAAAATAGTCAATTTAAAATTAAAATGGTACCATGCCAAACTATTGTGAAAGAAATCGCGATTTATTTCGTTGCAAATGTAGAATCTTCCCAATTAATATTTTAACTGTGTTTAGTCATGTCTGCACCTCATGTTGGAATAAATAAAAGTATACTTTTCTATGCAAAACGATTCAAAATTTTGAAACTAATTCTTTGGATGAGCAGTAACATTCATATAAATCGTTTATTTTAACTTAAGTAGTTTCTCAGAATATATATCAAATAAAATTATTTTTTATGTAAGGTGTAACTACCATCATAATGAAGAATATTGTAGTTAATTATGACAGTAAAGTTAATGTTTTGGTACTTTATCGCATACCTAACAAACCGTCTAAATCCTATGGAAAAAAAGATAAATGAAGGAGAATACAAAATGTTTAAATTCAATGAATAAGTATTAAAAATTCAATATAAATAGAACTTTTTATAATAATCTTGTACTAGAACGGTGAAAAGTAAAGAAAGCAAATTAAAGGGACAAAAATAAAACAGTCAGTGCAAATCTTGCATGATGTGTCTTTGTAGTTATATTTTATCAGCTGTTTTACTATCTCAATGATGTAGGCCATGGTGATTCCGTAGGAGCAGTCTCTGAACTCGCTTCCCGCTCCTGGCGACTTTTGTTAGCGAAACTGACTGTACAGACTCGTGTTTACACTGTTAGTTCCACGACGCGCCGCAATCGCAGCCTTCATTCTTCGCTTGGTCGAGTAATACAGTACAAGATACATGAACTTCCTTAATACTACCCGTCAAATTATTCTCCCCAATGTGGCAGCCGACCGAGACACATCGTGCTCCGATCGCGTCCAGTGAAACGCTGTTTTTATTTTGTCTTTCAGTCAGTGAATTAAGTGGAATTTACTTAGTGGCAATATTCTTGTTCCACGAGTTCTGTGTGCCTGAAATCAAGTGTATGGTCAGCCGGTGCAGCGGCTACCCTGCGCAAGGATGGAGCCCTCGGACATCGGGGCTCCCTTAACCTCAACCCTGCAACCTCTGGTATCTACTCAACCAAATATGAAAACCTACGCAAATGTTATGTCAACTGAAGTGTTTCCCACCAAGGACCAGGCCATAATCATTGACTCACAAGAAGGCCTCACCATTAAAGATTACGTAAACAGTTTATCCGATATTATTGACCCAAGTGAAATAAGGTTCATATCCAGAATAGCAAATAACAGAGTGTGCATCTTTCTAAGCTCCCAAACTATAGCTGATAACCTCACGAACAACCACAAAATCATAAAAATCAAAAACCATGAATTGAAATTGAGACCACTCTTAACAAAGGCCAAAAGAATAATTATTTCAAACGTCTGTCCCATCATCCCACACTCAGTAATAGAGAATGTATTCACCACCAACAATATCAAACTGGCATCCAAAATTTCATTTGTTAAAGCTGGTATTCCTGGACAGGGCTTCTCTCACATTATGAGTTTCCGCAGACAAGTATATGTTTCCCCTGAAGATATAGATCGACTAACTGAATCCACTACTGTGTATTATGATGGCGCAACATACAGGATATTTTTCACAACAGATGAAATGTCATGCTTTAATTGTCACCAAACAGGACACTTGCTGGACAATGCCCTACACCTAATACTTCTAATCAACAAAAGACTACCAATTTAAGAAGTACTCCCATGGAATCTGAACACATTACGGAAAAATCTTGTGACTTGCCAGATCCAACAACCAATGGAACAAACACTGAAGTAGCAAATATACAAAGTAACCATGATCTCACTACAAGAATGCCCACAACTGATTTTTCACCACTTCCTAAATCTCTAATCTCTTCTAGTGAAGCTAAAAACAATGAAGAAATTCCAACAAATGACAACATAGTCTCCCTTAATACCAATAAAAATGCCTCCAGACTGACTCCTCCTCACCCCCCATGTCAGTAAGCAACACAACTGAAACAAATAATATGGAAAAACTCTCAAACAGCCAAAAAAGAAAAAAAAGAAGAAAGAGAAAAATATGGAAGAGCTGATAACCCCTATTAAACACATCATTGAAGACTCTCAAAATAACTTCCCCCTTACTTACATACAATTTAAATCCTTTCTAGAGAACTCTTTCAGTGCTAATGATCCTATACTTGTAGCCAGTAACTACTCACAAGACATATCATCCATCACCAAAATGATGCATAGTTTATATCCGCATCTCACCAACAAAACCATAAAAGGCAGATTCACCAGGATTATCAGGAAAATCAACTCAGTACTTCATACTGCAGATGAATCAAGTACTGAAACAGACTCCAGTATAGAAATCAACACCAGTCAATGAAAATTCTTCAATGGAATGTAAATGGCTTTTACCCCAGACTAGAAAGTATACAGTACCTATGTAACTTAACACACCCTGATATCCTGTGTATCCAAGAGACCAACTTCAAAGACTCCAAGCATGGTAATAGCAAAGGGTATAATTGCTCCTTCAAAAACAGATGTAACACCAATCATGCCAGTGGTGGTGTAGCTATATACATTAAAGACCATATTCCATATCAAGAAGTGATTATTCAATCAAACATTGAAGTTAGTGCTATAAGGATCCTGTCACCTGTTCAAATTAATATATGTAATTTCTACTTACCAAATAGCTACAAGTTTGCTGAACAAGAAGTAACTGATATTATTAACAAGATGCAAAAACCATTTCTCATTGTGGGAGATTTCAACAGCCACAATCGAATTTGGGGCTCTAATAAAACTGACAGTAGAGGAATTATGCTTGAGGAAATTTTTGATAAACTAGATACAATTGTTCTTAATACTGGAGAACCTACTCACATCAATACCAGTAACAACAGTTACAGTGCCATCGATATCTCCATCTCCTCCACCCAATATTCCTATAAATGTTCATGGAACATCTTAGATTACCCATATTATAGTGACCATTTCCCCATTTTTATAAACATAAACAACACTCCCAATACTCATAACCAAGATCAAGCAATCCCAAGACGGAATTACAACAAAGCAAACTGGAACCTTTATAATAATTTGATAAAAAAGTACCTACCTAAAATTAAGGACCTTCTAGAAACAGAAAATATCGATACTATTATCAATTCATTTAACGATGTCATAACTAAAGCTGCAAACGAATCAACTGAAACAATCAAATTAGCAAAGAAACCCAAACTAGTGCATTGGTGGAATGAGAAATGTAAATTGGCACTTAAAAATTCCAAACATGCCTTCAACAAATATAAAAAACATAATACAGAAGAAAATAAAATACAATACATAAAGATGAGAGCTATTACAAGAAGAACCATAAAAGAAAGTAAAGCAAACACCTGGCGCAATTATGTCTCAAGTCTATCAATACACAATAATATAAATGAGTCATGGGCAAAAATAAAAGCTATCGAAGGAACAAAGAAAGGTAAACAAATACATTTTTTACTGTCAAATAACCAAATCATTACAGACCATAATGAAATAGCAAATTCAATTGCATGTAGCTTTGCCAAAAACTCTAGTTCAAAAACTATACAGAAGCCTTCTTACAGCACAAAAAAGAGCAAGAGAACCTTACAGAACCTACAAATAATCAAGACTTGGCTACTTATTACCATATTAATGACCCTATTGGAATTCAAGAACTTAATTCTGCTATCAACAGGACTAGGAACTCCTCACCTGGACCAGACAATATTCCATATATTCTTTTAAAAAATCTACCCCTGGAAGGAAAAGAAATTCTACTAAGAATATATAACATAATATGGAATAAAAATGTATTTCCTGAATTATGGAGATCAGCCATTGTTATACCTATACCAAAGCCTGGGAAAGACCCCACTAAAACGGAAAATTACAGACCCATTTCCTTAACATGCAATATGTGCAAAATCCTGGAAAAAATAATTAACAAAAGACTCAGATGGTTTCTAGACTTTAAAAACATCATATCCAACAATCAATTTGGTTTCAGAGCTGGACACTCAACTACCTCTCACCTAGTAAGTATTGATAATTACATCCAAGAAGCCCTTGCTAACAAACAACAAGTTTTAGCAGTGAGTCTAGACATCGAAAAAGCTTATGACATGGTGTGGACCCATATAATCATGACAAAATTACAGGAATATGGACTTAAAGGCAACATATTTCAATTCATCAAGAATTTTACCAAAGAAAGAACCTTTAATGTGAGAGTTAATGGTAGCCTATCATCAGTACAACACTTGGAGAATGGACTACCACAAGGTGCTGTACTTAGTGTTACTCTATTCCTGTTGGCCATCAATGATGCAGGCTCTGAAATCAATCATCCGGTAATCATAAGGAAATATGCTGATGACATTACCATTCTCTGCAGAGGATCATCTATTACAACCAGTCAAGAAATTATACAATCTGCCCTAAACAATCTACTTGAATGGTCTCTCAAATCAGGCTTTAAATTTTCAGCTTCCAAAACCCATTGTATAGTGTTCTCCAGACAAAATATGGAGAGTCAGCCTACATTAAAAATGGGCCTACATAACCTAAAATTTTATCAAAACATTAAAATATTAGGCATGCATTTTGACTCAAAAATGAACTGGAAAAGGCATATACAAATCTTATCTGAGGAATGTAAAAAAAGACTCAACATACTCAAGTGCATATCCCATAATAACTGGGGAGCAGATAAACATCTCCAACTGATGACCTACAAAGCAATAATTCGATCCAAAATCGACTATGGATCCATATTATATGATTCAGCTAGCAAAAAAGACTTACAAAAACTTGATGTTATACACAACAAAGCTCTACGAATAAGCACTGGTTGCTTTCAAACCAGCCCCATTGGTAGCATCCTAATAGAAGCCAAAGAACCAACCCTAGCTCACCGTAGACAAATGCTAACTCTCAAATATGCCATCAAATCAGCAGACTCAAATAACCCTATAATCTACCACGATATATACCCAAAACTTCAAAATTACTACAAAGAACAAAAATGCTTTTCACCAGTATATACCAAAGTCAAAACCTTCTGAGACAGTTAAACCTTCAGGGACATATACTAATGGAAAAAAGAAACAATAGTATACCACCGTGGACAATTCCTGAAATAGTAACAGATATAACACTAGACACTATTCAAATAAACAAAATGGCTAAAAACGATAGGAAAATTAAACTTAATGAAATAGAAAATAAATACCAAGACTCCTATAAAATCTATACTAAAGTTACCAATAAGAGAGATGGAAAATATGCAACTACAATTACCAAAGATGTTAAAATTATAAACAGACTGCATTCCTACTCTAGTACTACTACAGCTGAAATATGCTCTATAATGACAGCCTTCAAATTGTCACAGAAACTCAGAAATAACAAGTTTGTCATATTCTCTACTTCTCTTGAAGCAATAAATAACATTCTCAATAACTACCCTGGCCTACCAATGATAAACATTACTCATGAAATATATCATGACATTATACAATCTAAAAGAAGTCTCATAATTGCCTGGATACCAGATTACAAAACAACCCCTGAACATAATACAATGAGTCTTGAAGAAGAAAATGTAAGCCCTAAAACAGGAAGTATTTTAACAATATCACACACTTGCAAGGACTTATGGACCCACATCAAGAAAGCAATGGATGAAAAGTGGAGCAACCTCTGGAAAAACATGAAATCCAGCCCTCTACACAAACACGTTAACAATTTTTACTCCCTGAAAACCTCCAAAAAATTTTCAAGAAAAGATCAGGTGACAATAACAAGAATAAGAACCGGTCATTGCAAGTTCAGTCATCAACACTTGTTAACTGGAAATCCCCCACCTACCTGCCAGCACTGTGATACCATTCTTAACTTTGAACACATTTTAACTCAATGTCCTATGTTTCAGTACAGCAGACACACATACCTAGAAGATGAGCAAAACCCTGAACTGATGCTATCATCCATCGACTACCAAAATAAAATATTAAAATTCTGTAAAGACAGCAACATTCTTAAAGAAATCTAATTGTAATAAGTGTATTGGTATGGATACTAGAAACTAATTCTGTAACATCAAAATACCTGTAATGTCTGTCTCTACATATTCACATATATTGTAATTTGTAAATTTTCATATCTATTGTAAAGTTGCCGTGTTAATGTTGTAAAGTTGTACTTAAAGTAGTCGCTAATGACCTCAGTTGTCGATGCGACTTTAATAATAAATTTAAAAAAAAATATTCTCTCTTAAGTAATATGTGGTACAGAAAGATGCACGTTCTGCCGCCGCAAGGAATTCATTCCGAAATAACTGTTATTGCAAAATATGCTCCACTGTTCTATGTGGAACATCGAAGTTACGACAAACGGTCGCGACTACTCATTTCTCTAAGTTGAATAAATACCTCTATCCGACGTTTTCTTCTTGCACATCAAAGATGTCTCTGTCCCAAATCTTTCAATTTCTCCGCGAAAGTTCATGTGGCAGTTGACGGCTACACGGGAAACGCTTTAATTCTTTGAGTGATTCGATTGCAATGTAGTTAGCAAATAGTTCGTAAATGAGCAGATAATTCGATTTAATAGTGTATCGATGCCTAGGCCGAATTCCCTCTAATACCTATTCTGTAGAATGATGTAATTCTGTTCTCTTTGCAAGCGAATGATTGCAGTACTGAATTATTTACTTTCTTAGCGTTTTCTAACTTAAAAGGAGGACGAGTTCTCAAGGTTACTACATTATACTGAATGTAAAAGAAGCAGAAACAGTTTACTTCAGAGACATTGTAGTAACTTTCAATATTTTTCTTTGATATTTTCATAATGTACATCATCAAAAGTAAGCAAACAAAAAAAACTTTTTTATGCAAGAGAATCAATTTCATCCCCAAAGATGCCTCCATGCAGGTGCTTATTGAGTCATGACCAGTCTGCGAGCCGGGCCTCGAACTCCCGTCTGTTGGTTAGAGGTTCCCCCAAAATGACTGCCAGAAGCATCAATTCAAATGCCGCGCTCGGAGATAATCAATAAACTCGGTATTTTCATGAACGAATATTCCATTTCCAAAACGCTTTTCAGTTTATCACGACATTTAGAAAAATCTTTACGAACGTGGCAATTCATATGAACTAGCCCAAGGCACTAGTTCATTTGAATATGTGCTAAAAATAACAATTCGAGCATTCCAGGAGATTCAATATTTTTCATAAATGTTGGATGTGCTCATCATTTAGGTTTCCGCCACCGTGTACCGTGGCTATCATTATGAACAAAACTGGATTTTCAATAAGTACATTTAAAATATTTATTGAACATAACCTACAACATTTGATACTAATACTATTAATGTATTCTAGTGTAAGCCACGCGATGCTTTCCTTAGGGAATATTACTCCACTGTTTCACCGTTTACGCGGAAAAACTACGAAATGTTCCGCGCAGAAAGAGACACCACCGTCTGAAATTTGGAAGCGGCCGGTTTGGATTTCGCGCCCGGAAGTGGTTTTTAAACACAATTTTCTCAAAGACAATTTTTTTTCGGAAAAACCTGGACTTGCCATTCTTCGTCACTTGAAATTTGGAGTATTGTTTCGTAACGAGAACTTCTGGCTTCTTCTTATGTATGTATGTATTCTAATGTACAATCCCAACAAATTAACTCGTCATAGAACTGAGGGGTGTACGCAGATTTAGATGCTCTTGCGAGCTTGTATTTTCTCTCAGGGCAATGGATACTTCTGCAGTGGTAAGGCAATTCAAGGGGTGAATGCATACACACACAAATTAGGTAACAAAGTCGAATGTATTCTTAATTAACTTGTTCAAATACATTTTCTTTAGCTGTACTAAAAGAAACACACAAAATAGCAATGATACTCTTTAAATCAATCGTGATCACTCATTATACCAATACTATGAATTTTCTGTGCACGGTTTTGAAATTAAATATTTAAATAACTAACGCTACTATTTACAAAAATATTCTGTTATGCAATGAAAAGAAATTGTTGAAATTTTAATAATAAATTAGCATTATGTTATCAATTTGTGATCTTCTTTGGATTTCCACAAAATATAGCAAAATCAAAGAAATTATTTACATAAAACACAGCAAAGATAATATTTAATTCTTAAGGCATTCGTTCCTTAGAAGTGAAATTAACAGTTTCTCCTTTGGAACGATTACATTTCAGGTATTCTAACAGTTTCTGTTTAATAAAATTCGCTGTTATTCGTCGCGGTACTGCTTTGCCTGCGGCTCGGGAACGGCGACCTCGGCGTCAAAAAACACTCTCTCCTCAACGTCCCGATACCTTTCTGCAACCCTCGGAGCGTGTTCCGGACGACCTTGCGTTTCTCGCAATCCCCAGCTCCTGGCGCTCGCGACTGCGTAGACTCGGCGCTCCGAAGCACCGTTTGGCAATCGTTTTCTCCGTTTCTTCCTCTCGTGCGGCCCTCTTCTTCTCCTCGTCCCGGGTCTTCTTCTCCTCGTCCCGGGGTCCTCTTCTCCTCGTCCCGGGATCCTCTTCTCCTCGTCCCGGGGTCTTCTTCTCCTCGTCCCGGGGTCCTCTTCTCCTCGTCCCGGGGTCCTCTTCTCCTCGTCTCGGGGTCCTCTTCATCCTCAGCGCGATTGATTATACAGCACGCCCGCGTGCTAAAAGTTCTCCGCACGACGGCAGTCTTGCGACCGCGTGAATGACTCAGTTCATGGGCGTTGCGAACTCGATTTACTCAACAATTGCTCTACGTATTGCACCACCAGATTTTTCCTCACGTAATCTAACGTACTTTCTCCTGAACAAGTCAGCATTCATTTACTTCCCTACTACACAATCCACTAGATAATTCATTAACGCCACTACTTCGGACTCTTACACCTTATATTACAGTAACGTCGTTACTTCGACCAAAATCTGAACAAGAAGCGCATTCGACACAATCTCAAACAAAAACGTACTTGACAACAATTCGAACAAGAAGACACATTCGACGACAACTCTAACAAGAACGGGGTAGTGGTCAACGGACCGGCGTATTTATTTCGCTGGCTCTTCCCCTCATAGGGGTGGGTCGGACCTCGCCTCCCCTCTGCTGCTGATCGCGTAGCACGTCACTTTGCACCGAGCGCTGCGCGATCTCGCCGGTGCTCGCCGCATTTCTCACCGCCACCGTATTCCGCGCGTCTTTCAAATGGTTCTCATGCCTTCAATAAAGGTTTTATTCGACTCCTTTCTTTATTTCTCAGTTAATTTGTCTGTCCGAGTAAATATTTTAAAGTGAGAAATAAAAAAGGAATCGAATTGTGTAAATTGGGTGCTTTCATATGTCTCGCTTAATTTTTCTTTCTGAACAAATACGTTCATTTCTTTTACAAATAATAAACAATTTCAATGTTTCTGGAGCGCAAATTTTTGCGCAATAATGGATTTTTTCAAACCAACTTTTGAGTGCTTCTTGCGGCTCAACCATTCGGAATATCCACGTCATTTATTGGACAAAATATGCTTAGAATTGTCTTAAAAGCTTATTTTCGAAGTTTCGACGTTTCCTCCCCGGACAGCCTGGATATATATACCCTGACGAAAACCCTGTCTAGCAATTTCTAGACGCCTGTCGGGATATTCGTAGATCTCATACTCTTGCGAGCTTTTTAGAACTTTAGGGCACTGGTAACCTTTGGGAGTCTAGAGAAATCCAAACAAATACACACACACACATAAAACCAATTAAGCTTGGGTTTACTTTTCTTAATCCTTTTAAATGATTACACTGATCATTAAAAAATACAGAACACAAAAATAAATCACTGGTACCTTTCTCTTTGTCGAGGTGACTTTCATTCAGTACTCTTATATCCTACCTTGGGAATTCCCGTCGACTATTTAATCTAGAATTTACAAGAATTTTTCGGCCGAACCCGGTGACTCCGGGTTCAGACTAGCGACATTCTGTATTCAAATCAATTTGACAATAACTTTGATTAATTAGATCGTACTGTTCAATATGAAATCTTTGCTATGAATATCACCAAATTAACACAATTTTATACAAATTTCCCAGGCAGTTACTAAAAAATGGCAGTCAATTATACGATCTCTGCTAGCTCTGTGCATTATGACGCTCTCCTCACCAACGTTCCTCTTTTAACAGTTCTCCCCGGGCACGGGGCGTTGGCCTATATTCTCGCAGTTTGCAGCTCACTGTTACCTTCGCCGAGTCTTGCTAGCTGCGTGCCTCGGCCTTAGAGCGATGGTCAAAAGCGACCGGTACGCGGTCGCGCTGGCTACGTCACGCTGAGGCCAGGTGCGCCCGACGGCGGCGTCGCGAGCCAATCTGCGTCGGTCGTCCGCTGTTCGCCGCCTTCTGCGGAATTTCCTCGTCTTCTTTCTTCTATCGCCGTATTCCCATGGACCCTCGCGACCACGTCTTCTTTTTTCTGTCGCCTGATTCTCATGGACCCTCGCAACCACGTCCTCTTCCTGCTTCTCTCCCGTCATCACGGTCAACCCGCGTGCGAAAGTCTCATGCACGACGCAACTGAATGAAGTTGTGTGTTTGCTCAAAATATGGGCGTATACGTCGTACAAATTATATCTGTCTATTTACCGCCTTTCAATTGGTAACTGCGTGTTATGCAAATCACCGTTCTCTTTCGTGAACCACAGATTCTTTCAACTACTTCACCGCACTGGCCCCCGTCCTCGATTACTGTGCACTTTTTCCCAAAATTGTATGCACTCCGTGCCTAACTACGCGTCTCTCTGACGCTCAACACCCCTATCTAACTCACTGAAGATCTCATATCACTCGGACGGTTGTCGGGAACAGAAGGGATCATCTTCCGCCGTCCAGCGTTTTTATGGATCGAGTCATCCCTCTCTCGAAGGAACAACGCGTCATTTCCCTTTCCCTTGACCGCCATACGTCATCGTGCTCCGCGCTATGCCGCGGGAATTGCGCGTATCAATTTAGAAAGCGCGCCCCTTTTAAGCCGCGACGTGCTCGATCACCACGTCACTGCAGCCGATGAATATCTGTCGCGTGAGCGTGTGGGACGAATGTGGGCATCCGCATTTCGTCACAATACATATCCATGATTTTATGTAATTTCTGGTGCTGGGTGCCAAAAATTATCTTTCAAATACAGCTTCATTTGTTGGTTGCATGCCTCGGAATGCTAGAAGTCAACTTACGAAAAGCTTAGGAAATATGACAATTGTACTATAAGGAGGAAGTTAACAATCTAAACTACGGATTAAATAAGAGGCATTAAGAGATTCTAAGAGATAAAATCATGTGTGTTTTTGCTGCTGAAAATGTGAAAATACTACAATAACTTTATTAATATTTTAATATTTTTAATAATTTTTGCCAAACAATTCAAAGTTAAGCAATTAAAAGTATTATATTCAATAGGTACATTCACAATGGACACAGAGAAACAAACCATAACAAACTATTTTTCATTCAAACAGCTGAATAAACTTTCGAACTTCTATACCACAGCAATTTTGTATTATATTCGATGAGTTTTCTCAATTTCCCGCATATCCTTTAGTTGCTCCGGGTGGTAGTAACGTCCAAATAGTTAAGTTCTACATTCATATAAACTATCTTTAGCAACTTTTAAATGGGTGATTCCCAAGAATTCACTTCCTTTCTTACAAGAAGAATATACGAGTGTCTATGCATACAGTAATGTACTTGTGTTATTTGTGATAATCATGTGTCTGACATGTGATATAAAACAGTAAAATATAGAACTATAGAAATAAATATATAGTAAAAAAATATAGAACAGTAATTACAGAAAATAATTGAGTAAAATTCCCCGAAAATGTGATTCATTTCTGTTGAATAACAATAAATAGGTACGCTGCAAGAGAAGCGTAAAATTTACTGACGAATTTCATATCCAGAGAAAACAAACCACTCAATGTGAACTCCGGTACAGTGATACTAGATTGCTGCATGAATAGTTTAATTACTCTTACTTGATTTCTTGGAATTGGGTAAAAAGACACACGCATCAGAGTGTGCATTGTACGTTGGGCTTCTTCTTTTATTGTATTGCTCGCCCATGCGTAAAATAGAACTATTACACTCATCCGAGTCAAACCGAACATTCTAGCGAGGAAAAAGAAAATTGACCCTTCAAAATCAACAAGGATTAACATATCACGCGAAAGGAATATTGATAAAATCCAGCATGATAACAATTCAACAACTATAGGCAGCTCAAATAAAGAGTTGAAGGCTAAAAAGGCTTGCCAAATTTCTAAGTGCATTTTCTGAGCTATTCTTAATCGGTTCTCATTCTTCACGTCCGGAACACCAGAGAATAAATGAAGTTCTTGTTCTACATTTGGCGTACTCGGAAATATATCAAGTAATTCTCTGTTTATTATTTTGTAAATATCTTCAAATAATCTAATTATATATAAAAACAGAAGTTGCACCACCAGTTTATATAGAATTGCAGACAGAGTCCACATGCATATTGATATTGGGGGGGAAATCGAAAATAAAAACACAGCACTATCTACAAAAGCTAGAAATCCAAGAAATATAAGTTGGATGATAAGATAACCTTTCTTAATTTTTAGCTTTAAAAAATAACACTGAAATTCATTCTGTAATTTGCTGAGTGTTTTTGTAAAAGCATTCCAATGTTTTAAATAGAAAGATAGTCCTCCAACAATTAATAATACCATTCTCACATACTCCACAAAAATAAAGCTTAAGTCCAAAAACCTTGCCAAATTACTGCTCCAAATACGTTGCGAGTGAAACTTCACAATCATTATCATTACGAAAAGCACAGTGTGAAAGGATAGCAATACTCCCGACCAAACTATTCGGTAACTTATTATGCATAGAGATCCATTCTTCTTTATTCTGTACGGAATAAGTCCGAGGACCCCTGCAAACCACAGCAAAGGTCGCATGGCGTTTAGAACGTTTGAATCCATGTCGAACGCTGCGATCGAGCCTTTTCGTGTCTACTTCGTAAGAAAAGTACTAAACCCGGACACTGAGTTACAAGTAAATGGAACCGTAGACACGCCAATTATGCAACGTGAATAACGATTTTTGATGTACTTGATGTGGATAACGATTTATGATGTCACTGGTTTGTAGGAACTTAGAGTTGTGTGCTAATCACCAGT
The DNA here is from genome assembly GCA_031308135.1 of Acheta domesticus. NCBI lineage: Eukaryota > Metazoa > Arthropoda > Insecta > Orthoptera > Gryllidae > Acheta > Acheta domesticus. The sequence continues at coordinate 64,623,534 of JAHLJT010009419.1, read as the reverse complement.
TTGGGTTTTTACCTGAAAGCGTCAGTCGAGCTAGAGAAAGATCTTATCGATGAACTGTCTAAGTGGTTCAGAAGAAAGAGGCGGAGACAATTAGTGCTGCCACCTAGCCATGGAATAGATAAACTTCTATCCCGACATATTTGAATTCTTATTAACATGTTTACTTCCTTTTGAATAATAACAAAACTTTCTTAATTACTTATAAATTATCTTTAAAATCATCTGTCATAAATTTTACAAAACAATTTGAAAATTGGAAGCAAATACTTTAGTTAAGACCAAGGCCACATTACATTCCTCTATACGTACGTATATACGGAGTAACATACGCAGTGTAGGGAACGTTATGTAATGCTATGTGAAAAAATGGCGAATTTTCAGCAGAAAAAAATTATTGCCGGAAGTGGAGATTTTGAAAGACATACATTAATTTTTAGGGGTAATTTACATGAAGCCCTCCAGATATTTTCAAAATTTTCCCAAAAACGGCTCCAATTTTTTTAAATTTCTTCTAAAATAGAGTAAAATACACTTATAAAGGTCCAATTTTCACGGTTAACTCTGAATGTTTGAAAATTGCAAAAGTGAATTTTCTCGGTATCTTCCTCCAACTGCATAATTGATGAAAGATTTTTCCTTCAAATGAAATTTGTTTTCCAGAGTGAGTTCTTATATTAAAGTAGATTTGTTTGGAAATTTTAGTAGTTTTCGCGCAATATTGCGTGCAATACGTGCAATTTTAAAAAATTACAAAAAAAGTTTTTTAAAAATGGCTCTACATTTTTTCAAACTTTTGGAATGCATAGTTCTATTTGCACTCTTTAATATGACGTTCATTTTGAGGTATTTTTTGTTTTTTCAAAAATTACACAAATGTATTTTATTCAGAGATCTCTCACACCATTAATATGCACATTTTCAGCAATTTGTAAACACTATTGTATTTGTGAGTTAATGTGCTTTAAATTACTTCAAATGAAGTTTTTCGAAATCACAAAGGATTCCTGTGAATATTCGTATTTACAATTGCCCTTATATGCTATTTTCCTAAAAATGGCTCCAATTTTTTCAAAGAAAATTACCATTTAGGAGAAGGTTTTATAGTTCTTAAATATCGTAAAATAATATTTCCTTTCTACTATTAGAAAACCAAAAAATTAGGAGTGTCAAAAAAGGTAGTGTGGGCGGTGATATTTTTTAAAATTTATTTTCTACCTGTTCGGCAGTTTTGTCTTTCAGGGGTTTGTACATTTTTATTTTCAATACATAATATTTGGGCATAGAACCTCTCACTTTTGTAGCTGACTACTAGCTAACTTACAAGATTTCATACTGATATTTCTAACAATTGAAAACAATTTACATACAACAATCAAATTTTTGCGATACATTATTAATTCTTAAATCTAGATACTTTTACATACATTCAAAAATTCTTTATATTGGAGTGAAAATAAACATTTTTTATTAACATGCTATATTTTAGTGAATACTTATTTTCATGGGATTTTTAATATATCTTTCGGATATTGTAAGCGTATTCTCTTGGGATTGTTTAATGTTTTTCCCATTGTAAATTTTATACTGCAAGGAGAAAACGTAAGAAGTGTACAAAAATTGTCACAGTTCTTTCTTATATGCTCGATTATGGGCTCTATTTGAAGTTCTCTTTGAATTTGTGTATTTGAGATGAACCAAGGAGCCATTGCACTTTTTCTTAAAAATGTGTTCTGTATTATCTAAAGTTTTTCAATGTTGCTTTTAGCTGTGTTACTCCAAACTGGACAGGCATATGTGAGCGATGGCATTGTTTACGCACGCTAGCGGCAGGACGGCCGCCCGCGCCGTTCTGACGCGATGGGCGGGACGCCCCCTCCTCCGCGCGCCCGCCGTTGCCATTCTCCCGTGAATCCCGCCGCACCTCTGTTCGGCTGCCGCCCCTAGCGAAGGCGGAGGTTCACTCTTTCGCGGTAGTCAGCAAAGACGCCTCTTGTCTTTAAACGGGCGCCCGCCGCCGGCGGTCATAGGGACAGCCGCATTTGTCGCGCGCCGCGCCGCCGCGGCCGCCCGGATGCGCCCCCCCCCCCCAGCTTCGTCCGCCGCGGGTACTTTGCCTGTACCCAGCACCGCCGACCCACCCCATCGGCGGGGGTGGGTGCTTCAGAGCCTCTTTCGGCATGTGCGGCTTGTGGCTGTCCTAAGTAGTCGCACCTCGCGTGCCCCCGCCCCTTGTCTCGGGGCCCAAGACCGGCAGCTACCCAAGGCCCCCCCTCTCCATCTCACACCATCCCCTTCCGCCACGCCTCGCGGTGGCCACCCACCTCCGCGAGTTCGGGGGGGGGGCGGCAAACAATATGTGTGCGCACCGCGCGTCCTGCCCTGTGAGCGCGTGCCGATGCGGTACTCACCTGGTACCCACCTCTCACACGGCGCCACGCACGATGATGAGCCAACAGCAGGACTAGACTGCTGGCTATGTTAACACACAGCACACACACACACACACACACACAGCACACACACACACACACATATATCGGCCTCCGGTAGCTCAGGTGATGTAGCCAGAGGGCTACTAAAAAAAATGGGGACGGAGGACCACCTCGGAAGAGGAAATGAAGTGTCGGCCGAAAGATAAAAAAACGCAAACTGAAGGATAATATTAATTTAATAAACTGAATTGAAATTAGAGTATGGTGCCTCTTGGAATTTATAAAAATTATTAACCACACGCTTCTTTGTGGAGTTTCCTTTAGAGCGCCTGAACCAGTGCGTGTGGGTATGCACCAGGAGCTGGTGCGAAGTTTGCTGACAAACTTTAAAACTCCAGTTTAGTTTTTAAGTCACAAGAGCCTAGCTCAAAGTAGGCACTTTCTCGAAAAATCTTGTGCTTTTTTTTCTTTTCTTTGTGTATATAGTGTAAATTTTTACTTCTTTATATCAAGTTCATTTTATTCATTTAATTACCCACAACAGGACAAAGCCATAATTAAATAGGCATTACAAGAAAAAACAAAAATAATAAAAACAACAGTTTCAAATAATATCACAAAACTAAATCACAGAAATCCAATTACAAAATACTTTTGCAAAATTTGATAAAACATTACGCATCAGAAAGCTAAACAAAAACTGAAACATTATATCTTTAAAAATGTCATTACAAAAAAGGAACAAAATGAGTATAAAATGATATTCAAAATAATCAATTCAATGGAAAACGCTTCTTCAAAATAATCGGGTCATAATGATTCGCAATACTTAAAATAATAAATCCACATTCAGTGATCATTCAATATTGTATTTAAATTTTGTTTATACAATAGAAAAGAAAAACTGAAGTCTAAATCCCACACTCTACTGAATTCATTGAATTTACAAGACATTCTCAAGGTTGGTGAATATTTGTGCGATGTTGGATTTAGTTTATTGAAATATAATAATTCTTGTCCTCTTAGATTTGATACTCGTGCATTAAATTACAATTGTGACAGCAATTCACTGTTATCTGATAGACAATTAACTATTTTAAATAAAAACAATTGTTCACTAAATACTCTATTGGCAAGAGTAGTTTGATTGAATTCTTTAACTAAATATTACAAGATATTTCATAGCAGATTGCTTGAACTTTTTGTAATATAAATACCTCGAGAATCGTTTTTGAATTTTTTCACTTCGGTTACTTAGTGATATGCAAAATGGAGTCCAAATAACTGAAGCGTATTCCAATCTGTTACGCACAAGACAAAAAGGAGTATTAAACTTGTGGTGTCATTGAAATTCTTGGGATTTCGAATAATAAAGCCAAGAATTTTTTTGCATCATTAGTTATATTAAATATGTATTGATGGTAAGTCAGATTATGTTGAATAGTAACACCCAAGTCTTATATACAAAATATATACGTTCTAATTATTCATTATTCTATTGAGTAACGTTTTCTTAGATATGCTTTATTTCGTATATAAGTAATGAAGCAACAATTTCTAATATTAAAGAAAAAAACATTCTCTATCTCCATCTGTAGGCTTTATTAATATCAGCTTGCAATTTATTTGAATTATTTTCATTCTCAATTGACTTATACATTTTCAAATCAGCAGCAAAAAGTTAACATTTTGAATTTTTAATTACATTAGGCAAATCATTAATATAAATTAGAAATAATAGAGGCCCAAGATTCGAACCTTGAGGCACTCCAGAATCAGTTCCGTAAACATAGGATTCTTGTAGATGAAATTTAACATATTGCTCTCTATTTGTTAAATACGAACTTATTATGTTAAACATTTGTTTTAAAAATCTGAAAAACGACAGTTTACATAAATGTTTTTCGATCAATATTGTCAAAAGCTTTAGAAAAATCTGTGTAGATAGTACCAATCTAAACTCGATGGTCTAAATTGCTTGAAACATACGAAAGAAAATTTACAAGTTTTTTGATGGTGGATGTACCAGTAATAAAACCATGTTGCTAACCAGATAACTAACATTCAACATGATTAAAAATTTTAACATACATCATTTGTTTAAATACGTGAGCAGGAGAGGAATTTATAGCAATCAGGCTATAATTTTCAATTTTTATATTAGTACCAGATTTTAGTATCAGACATACACAAGTTTCAATTTTTTTAGGAAATTTTCCAGTTTTTAAAATATGATTGTAAATAATGTGTAAAGGATAGAATAACGCATCAAAACAGCCTTTCAATGTAAACGGTAGTAAACCATCAGGACCGCTACACAATTTAGGTTTCAGTTTTTTCATAGCAAATCGAATTTCATCAAATATGATATTGTTGATGTTAAAGGTGTAAATTTCTCGGATTAAACTCTCGGAAATCTTTAATTTTTAATCTATTATAAATAAACTGGCAGAAAGAGCCGGAGAAAACAGAATTTAAAAACAGTGAAAGTATTAGTGGTAGCTAAATTAATTTTATAGTATATATAATTTATTTTTACTCTTAATTTTACGTAAGATCATAGTGCAGAATAATAGTAACCTCCCCAAATGCAATACTGTTAAACAAAATAAAGCAATAAACCAAAATTTATAATTAATTTAATTAAAAATATGAATAATTACGACAATAATTATTTTTGTAAATAAAGTGATACCGGGTGTCCATCTTTGCATTTTGCATTTTTGTAATCTAAAAGCAAACTTTATTTTGTATGGCCTTTGAATGAAAAATAAAACTAAATTGAAAAAACTAAATATTTTGGAAAATTTTTTTCATAACAATTCGGAATAAAGTGTGTATTCTATTCTATTTTGTAATGTCGTCTGGGCATTTTGATTCAATGCCCGTATCATTTTATAGAATTTTAGTTTTTCCTAATGCTATTTAAAGTTTCAATACACTTCAGTTGTATCTCATTACTTCTGTATTATATTATTTTCCCATATTTAATGTTTTGCATAAATTTTATTGATCTACCTCCGCTTACTACATGTCGGCAATGAATGCAACATTTGAAACATTTGCTTTGTTTACAAAAACATATTCTACATAACTTGCTTGTAAACAATTTTATGGGGAAATACAATGAAAACATTAAATCCTTAAATCGTATTAATTGATCATCTTTGCATTGTTAAAAGAAATGATGATCTTCAAATCATGCAGAAGGTTGAATTTAAATCCTTCTAATTCTTTAGTGAGTAACTGCAATGTAATAACCCGTCAGAAACAACTTTGAATTATCTGGGAAGTAAATAAAACACCTCTTGAAAATCTGACAAGTGACACACTTTCAACTTCCTGCAGTGAAAAGCTTTCTCTGTTATTAAAGTGCCACAAGTAGTAACGTATTTCAGCCTCGTCATAAGCCTCGTCGTCGTCGTCACATCGATTATCTCGATAGTAAAAATATTCGTCCAGTGGTGGTTTAAAATATGTTTGGTGATTTACCAGTTAATTGCTGTGTATTTACGAACCTCAAACAAAACATGTAAGGGTATTGTTAATACCCTTGCGGGCCTTTCTGATTCTTTTTGCCCTCGGACCTTTTGAATAATTTAAGACCCTTTCTAATATCAACGCAACACATACAATATTTTTATGAATACGAATTATTAAAGTTAAGATGCAAGCAAAGACAATAAATAAATGGCATAATGCTCAAATAAGTAAAATAACCTATTAAAAACCTTCTTAATCTTTGCTTTTCTTATCCTTTTCTTAATTGTAATGATAGCTCTCCGTCTGAGTGTCAGTGGTACTTGGAAAGCGTGTTCGCAGTGAACATATATTCTGGTGAATAGTTTTTTGCGATCAGTTATTAATTGCAACGAATAATATTTATTGTAGTAAGCACTTGTTGTAAGAAGGTGTAAAACTGGAGTCCAGTGGAGTGTGAACTATCGGGATGACCTCTGACTATAGGAGTTAGCCCGCTCAAGATCGCTCAACTTATAACAAAATGCAATGTACTTTATAAAGATCAAGAAATTATTATCGAAGGTAAAAACTACAGTACTTCTTTAGAAAGGTATGTTGAAGCGCTAGCAGCTCTCTTTCAACTTACTCATGTACGCGTCAAAGATTTCGAATAATAAAGTATGAATATTTCCTACGAGCAAGATATTAGTGGACTATATTACCGAGAAATACAAGACGATATGGCTGAGAAATACCAGACAATAAATATTGACGGCATCCAACAGAAGATGCGGCCTTATATTAGCAAAAAGAGGCGTATAGTATAGCTTAACGTGTAGGAGAAGCGGAGATAATGAGGGTCACTTTTGCTTTTTTCAATATAAATCAGTACGAATTTTTCCTATGAACAAGTCCGTATGTGCTTTTATATCATAGATAGAATATCCATTTTCAAAAATCTCCTACGTTTATTTTAAGAGTGATAAACGGACGCACGGTCTTTTTCGAAAAAACAACACTTTTTCGGTATCAGCGATGTACGTTTCGTGTATTTCCAAACGTTTTTCCGTTGAAATCTCGCAATCGATTTTCGGCAGCATCATGTAACTTTCTCTATACTACGTATATTACTCATATATACTTTCATATACGAGAAAGTAACTTATTAACTGTTGTGTCAGACCCATTGTCTTAAACGGTATACTTCGTGTTCTTTAGAGGCTGATTTTATCATCTTGACGGGGTAGATTCTAGATTTTATTCAATTTTAGCCCTGAAAGAAAAATTACTATCTTGTATCCCTTGATGGATTGACGCTTCTTTCTAAAGACTGGTTGAGACCTATTGAGAGTACATTAAAAATTGCACGAAAAGTTCATTCAGAATTTTTCGTTTTTAACTCATTTCAGATACCAGTAATAGCAGAGTTAATAACGTCGAGTATGTTAGTGCGTCTCAATTAGTGCGTCATGTACACGTCAGTAATTTCAAAACTGATGTTAAATGTCTCTGCGTACTCACTATTTAGATGCAAACTACCGAATAACTTCCGCAGACGTCTCAAAACGTGATAGAGTTCAACATGAAACCGTTCTTTCTTGATCATCTACGACCATTGCTATGGTTTGTGAATATGCTGGCACTTATTCCGCACGGAATGGGAAGAAATGGATCTATGCACAGAATTGGTTACCGCATTCTCTTCTCTGTGGTAATGCTTGTCACTGTAACTCTGATATTTGTAAAGATAATAGAAGAGACTTTGCTGTTTCCCCAAGATTGGGACAGTACCGTGGGAAAATTTTTGAGAATTGTCTTCCAAGTCCTAATGTATGCAAAGCAAGTAGTATTACTTCTTGGAGATGCAACTTATTCCTTTAAACACTGGAATATTATGACGCAAGTGTTCAGCAAATTAGAGAATTCATTTCCCATTCATAGTGCAAATATAGCAAAAAAACGTGAGATGCCGGCTTTTCATCCAGGTGTTGTTGTTTGGATCTGTGTATTTCATTTTTGTCACTATATTTGCCAATTCATTTTCATTAACAATTTCAGCATGGTTGTGGACGTTGTGTGTGACCTTATATGAACTGGCGTTACAATTTCTCTTTTTAAACATAGCATTATTATTTAGAGATATATACAAAACAATAAATAAAGAGTTATGTGACTTAATTGTAACTATTTCAAACAGTCAAAAGCGTTTCCCTCAACTGATTTTAGGAAACGTTTCAGCTCAGAAGATTGAGGGTAAATTAATAATTGCACGAAAAGTTCACTTAGAACTTTGGAAAATGTTTTCATCTTTTAACTCCATATTTCAGATACCAGTATTAGCCGAATTAATAACGTCCTGGATTTTATCAATACTTATTTTAAGGTTTGGTTTTGTCTCTGTGGATCTTGGGCGCACGAATAATTATTTACAGGCATTATGGACAATTGGTGGTATGCTTCGAGTAAGTTTAACAGTTGTGTCCTTCGCTAGGGCAAGCCATCTAGTGAAACAAGAAGCCCGATTCACTCTACACACGTTAGTTCATTTGTATTCATTGCCAATTCCAAGAAATCAGTGTACATCAATCAAAAACACCATGCAGCAAATAACAACAATGTCTCCCGAGTTTACATTGTTTTCTCTGTTTTCCCTGGACATGAAATTTGTGTGCACTTTTTATGGTTCTCTTGTAGCGTATCTATTTGTTGTTATTCAGTTGAAATGAACCATGTTTGATTTATGATTTCCTGAAATGTGTGTTAATGTTTATGTTCATTTCTCTTCCGGTACTTTTATGAGCACAAATGACATACGTAAGCCTTTTTGTAGATGCTGAGACACTTCTCTATATATTGTAAAAAATGTAGTTAATTAATTTCAATAAGTAAATGTGTTTTCCACAATTTGTTTTTTCTATTAATTGATATTGGTATTATTTCATCAATTGTTCTTTGTATTTCCCTTCTTCCTTCCATTTCAGTCGGTGCATCCTCATACGATCTTTTCGTACTCCGCTTTAAAAATCTCTTGCGAGGTTATATTATTTTGCTCACTTTTCTTTTACTTTAAATACCGCTGAAATATTCAAGTAAATTCAGGCTTCTTCTGCGTCCGTGCAGATTTAAAAGTATAAGGTGATAGAACATACACCCCGCCACCGTCTTCCCGCTCCGTCAGCGCTGGTTGTTCTCTTGCCACAAATCGCCCCAACGCTGTCGTCTCCTAGCCCAGCATTAGTTACGTCCCGTCTTCCTCCCGCGTCGGCCGCTCGTTCCGTTTTTCTTGACCCCGCCTCGCAACACACGGTAACGCCCAGCAAGAATGAAGCCTAGGTGGATTGGGAATTGCAACCCATAAGTCCCAAATTATTTTTACTGCAGTTTTTTCAAATGTAATTCCAAACACCATCATAATTGAGTACTAGTTGTTTAGGTTTTATCAAAATTAATTCAAATTATTAATTTGGGGAAGTGTGTAGAACTGTTCTCATATGAGGACGTTGGGACTTGCTGTGAAGTTTTCCGATATAATAAAAGTAAGTCTTCATGACACATGTTTATGCCCACTGGATTCGGACTTAAGTAACTACTTTTTCAAATTTAAAACAAAAATAAAATAATGATACAACATAATTACATATGTTATTGTAATGTATCAACAAAGCCAGTATGATTACACTACATGAATATTTTCAAAAAGAACTTGATAGTAATAATTGAACAGGCTTCTACTACAAACATGGTTTCGAAAACTGCTGCTGAAGGCCTTCCTTTCGTATACCTATATGTCGCCAATACTTTTCTTCAAATAAGGAACAGCAATTTGTTGTCGGCATTCTTTCATAAAAATCGAATGTTTGCCATGAATTAAATTATATAAACAATAAGTAATGACAACAGCCATTTCAATGATTCTAGTAAATAAGCAACAAAACAATTTTTTCTCCGAATGGCTATTGTGTGTTTTTCTAGGAGCCAATCATTTTGATAAACTCCTCCCATGTATTTATTGTAAGTGTGGAGAGAAGCTGGTTGACTGAGCTGAATCCTTTCCCTTTCTTTCTTGCAGAACCTGGGAACTTTTATAGTTCGATTTTCATAAATTTGTCTCTGAAGGCCCATCTTCATGACGGAATATATCCCAGCATTTCGCGTCTTTCTGGGTCGTGCCGCTGGATATCTCATGATCAACCAGTGCTTGATACGGTCGCGGTCGTGCGACATCTACCGGTAAGGCCGAGAGAGACGTGAAATGCCGCGATATATTCCATCGTGAAGACGTGAGACTTCCATCAAGAGGCAGCTTTATAAAACTCGCACTATACACTAGGATTAATAAAGTCAAAATTTGTTCTATGTATGTATGTATATGTATGTATGTATATGTATGTGTATGTATATGTATGTATGTATATATATGTATATATATATATATATATATATATATATATATATATATATATATTGAAACGAGTCGTGGATAGACTCTGCACAAGATTTGTAAAAAATAAAAAGAATGAAAGAAAGAAAGGGGACAAGGACTGGGCTCTGGCAAATCACGCGCACACTGGAAATGGTGGTTAACAAGAACTTTTTATTACAGAAATAATTGTTTTACAAATTTTGTTGCCTTTGGCGCTTATACTAGCATTCATTCTGTTTTTCCCTTGTGTTTATAACCCCTTTCGCTATTATCCGCCCTCCCGGGGCTTCACTTCCTATAATGACTCCAATATTTGGCGGGGCCTCAACACGAAATCACTGTTCTCCACGTGCTACTTCTCCTCCCTCCCCAACCTTCCAGCCACTTTTACTATTGATACTCCAACCTGACTTGCGTTGCTGCCTGCTCGCTCCTCCACCGTCGAGCCGGCGCCGAGCGCCGAGCGCCGAGCGCGTCTCTTCGTGCCGCGGAGGGAAGGCCGGCGCGGGGAAGGGGGTCTTCCGATGCCGCCCCGGTCACGTCGGTAAAGCTAGCACCCCCACTTTCTCAAAACTCAAAAATTCTTGCACCATAATTTTGGGCTAATTTCAGCCCCCTTGCAAAAATTTTGGGCTACCTCCCATCACCCCGAAATTACGATTTCAAATTTTGGACGGTAAAGCTAGCACCCCCACTTTCTTAAAATTCAAATTTTTTTACACGGTCAAAACAAGTGAATTTTGGGCTTCTGGGGGCCACTTTTCAAAATTTCGAAACACACCCCTAAACTCAAAAACAAAAAATCAAAACCACCCCTAATTCTCAAAGTTCACAAATTCTTCCGCCATGAGTTTGAGATAATTTTGGGCTCTTCAGTGACACCAAGAATATTATTTTTGGTGTCCCACAACACCCCGAAATTAAGGTTCCAAAAATAGGGGTGGTAAAGCTAGCACCCCCACTTCCTCAAAACTCAAAATTTTTTGTACGGTCAAAACCAGTGAATTTTGGGCTCCTGGGGACCAATTTTCAAAATTCCGAAACACACCCCTAAACTCAAAAACAAAACCAAAACCACCCCTAATTCTAAAATTCCTAAAAAATCAAAACCACCCCTACTTCTCACATTTCAAAAATTCTTCCGCCATTAGTTTTGAATAATTTTGGGCTCTTCAGAGACACCAAGAACATTATTTTTTGTGCCCCACAACACCCCGAAATTAAGGTTTAAAAATAGGGGTGGTACAGCTAGCACCCCCACTTCCTCAAAACTCAATTTTTTTGTACGGTCAAAACAAGTGAATTTTGGGCTCCTGGGGGCCAATTTTCAAAATTCCGAAACACCCCCCTAAATACAAAAACAAAAAATCAAAACCACCCCTAATACCCAAATTTCAAAATTTCTCTCACCATTAGTTTGGGATATTTTTGGGCTCTTCAGTGACACCAGAAACATTATTTTTGGTACCCTACAATCTCCGAAATTAAGGTTAAAAATTGTGGGTTGTTAATTTAACACCCACCCGTACTGAAAATTCGAAAATATTTGTGTGGTCGTAAACATGCAAAATTTTTGTTGCTTTTCAAAATTTTGAAACTCCCCCTAAGTACGATAAAAATATTTTAAACCATCCCAATTGCAACTCAACTCAAAAAATATTGCGCCATAATTTTGGGTTCTTTAGTGTCATCAAAAAACGGCCCGAAATCAACTTAGCAGAAACGAGGATGGCGAAGCTAGAATCTCACTATCTCAAAACTAGGAAATCCGGATAAATTTCACTCATATTCTGGGAGAATTATACCGTACACGTGTATTTCCAACATTAAAAAGAAAAAAATATATTTGTTGAGAGTTTTACCATTTATTCCGACAGGATCAATATCAAGCCTTAAAATAATTACTTTGATTCATTCCTGTGTAAACATCCAATATGGACTTGTTAAATATTTCATACAAGAAAAATTCTCTCCACCGACGAATTAAAAGATAAAATAGTTATTTAACTATACATCTACAATTCTAAAATCACAATCAAAAATATAGAAATCCAAAAATGGGAAAAGAATAGGGCCTAGTGTAACATGCAAACTACATTTTTTCTCAATCTTTCATTCGTCCAAAAAAATCACATTTGCACGTACATTGCTTCTCAAATTAGCTAATCTCAAATAATTTCGGGCTAGACTCTTTCATATTGAAAAATAAAGGAATAATAATCAATAGAATAACTTTTGTTTCTGCTATACAATATTTGCGATCTTATAAAACCTGAACTAAAAGGATTGCGTTCCTGGCAATAAAGGGCCTTATACAACACATGATAGGGAATACGGCTATACTCATGAATCATTTTGAAGTTCGCTGTTACTTTTCCAAGAAATGGAAAATTCGCGTGAGAACTACAATATACTTTTTGACCACGTTTCCACATCAGAAAAAGTAAACCCCAAAATTCTGTACCAATTCAAATAAAGAATTTATTAACTATTGCACATAAATTAGCTAATAATATTCAAATCTTAAAAAAATTTCGGGCTATATTAGATCATACTAAAAACGGGATATTAGTCAAAACCAGTGCATATTTTTTTCGATATTCAACATTTCCGTTCTCATAAAAACAGAAGTACTAGGATTTGCCTCATGGCAGTGGCGTGTGACATACAACACATAATAAGGAATAGGGTTATACCCACAAATAATTTTACGGTTATTCCCACAAATAATAATACAATATAACTTTTAACTAATTTTTCATTCCTCAAATAGTACATTACATATCAATACATATCATACATTACATATCAATATGCCAATCTCAAATAATTTTAGGCTAGCACCGTTCCGATTGAAAAAATATTGAATATTAATCAAAACACACCCACTGTGTAAAGATATTCTATATTTGAGTTCTTATAACACCTGAACTACAAGGATTTGGATTCTGAAGATTAAACGCCGTCTACAACATAGTAAAAGCAATATGGTTACACTCACAAATAATTTTGGGCTTTACCCTTTCTTTTCCAAAAAATGGAAAATTCCCGTGGGGTCTACAACACGATCCCATGTCCGTCTCGTCTCGTTTCACCTTCCAACTAGTGCTTCACTCTCGTCACTTACTTTCCTTGACACCTCGCCTTTCCAGTCCTCCGGCACCACGTTCAGTCCTACGGCACCACGTTCACTTTCACTACTCTCACCGATCAACAGTCCGCGCCACTCCGCACGTCTGCCTCTCATGACATTCTCTCCGCTACTGACCCGCGCTTCGTGGCCTTCGGTTTCTCGCCGCGAACCGACTCCGGTTCCTCGCACCCGACTCCGTGGTGTGCCGGCCGCTGCCGCGCAGTTCAAATTCTTAATATGCGCCAAAACACATTGTTATCACGTGAGTGATAACAATTCGTTTCAATATGTGTGTACATATATGTATGTATATATATGTATGCATATATATATGTATATATATTTTTTGACCGTATGGTCAAAACACCAGCATTAGGCAAATCACAACATTCGAAAGTGGCGCGTAGTCAATGAATCGTCGTGGGGTAAATCAAACCGGAGCCGTGAACGAGCGCCTGGAACGTGGGATTGGTCGGTCACATCGAGCGGAAGTCAGTCGGGAGCGAATGGCGGACAGGTAACGAGGGGAGATGGCGACAGAGGAGTGATGTGATGATGTTGTGGAAGAAATCGGGATTAATCGAGGCCATTTGGATCAAAGGAAGAAGAAGTGTGACAAACTCAGTGATGAAGGTGATTAAGGATTGTCATAAATGTGTTCGAAAAGACAAAATCACGAAATTTGGCTAGAGAAGTTCGACATTGAATGGACACGTGGGCAATACTGCAATTGCGACAAGGTGATGTGAGAATTAGAACATTAGTGGTGATAGTGATGATTTTTGGGGAGACCAGTGTGACGGAGGGAACACAAAGGAAAGATTAATGTGTTACGGAAATAGATGCAATCGAAAAGAGAAAACGATCTTTTATTAATCCTCAACCAGTCGGTGTAGCTGTGCGCGTGCGGGACCGCGTTGTGGAGCCCTGCGAGCCGAAACTGGAATTCCGACGTGTGGGAAAAGAAGTTGGCGGTGAGACAACGCCGGTGTGCGAGGACGGACCGTTAGCGACACGTGTGCAGACGCAGAACGACGGCGGCGCCAAGGCCACCTCACGGCAACAGCATCGGGTAGCGGCACGTGGCGTCGCATCGCACGGAAGGCAGCATCAGTGGAAGGCTCAGATAAGTAACGATAATTATGAATAAGAATGGATGGGGGTCGGATATGGGATATGCCGGTTCAGGATACTCATCGGAGTAATAAAGAAGAGCAACAGAGTCTGTGATAAGAGCGGGTGGCATGTAATTTCAGAGAGATGGAAGTATCATAAACGGGAATAAGAATGTAAAAACAATAGGAACAATCAGAGACATATAATGTAAATCGTTTAATTAGTATTCATTAATGATCTGCGATCATTTCAGTAATGTAAATTGTATTATTAATAATGTAAATTGTTATTCTTAATAAATCCTGTCTGTGTAATAACAGATTCATCGAATTTAGACATGCTGGTTAAAGTATCCCCCTTAAAGACTTCCCGTACCCTAATGAACACAAAATGTTTATGATATGTGCATCCCTAACTACCGATAAAGGTAAGTACGGTCACAATATGTATATATATGTATATATATGTGTATATATATGTGTATATGTGTATATATATGTGTATATGTGTATATATATGTGTATATGTGTATATATATGTGTATATGTGTATATATATGTGTATATGTGTATATATATGTGTATATGTGTATATATATGTGTATATGTGTATATATATGTGTATATGTGTATATATATGTATATATGTATATATATGTGTATATGTGTATATATATATGTATATATGTATATATATATGTATATATGTGTATATATATATGTATATATATATGTATATATGTGTATATATATATGTATATATGTGTATATATATATGTATATATGTGTATATATATATGTATATATGTGTATATATATGTATATATGTGTATATATATATGTATATATGTGTATATATATATGTATATATGTGTATATATGTATATATATATATATATTGAAACGAATTAATATTATTATACGTTTAGCAAAATGAAGCAGCGGACGACCCTGTTGAAATAGCGCGGCAGTTATGGGCGTTGCCGCTTGACCCGTTCCGAACGGGTCAGGAGAGCGCGCCAGCGAGAGCGGGAGCGTGATCATGGGATAGTCAGTGGGTAAAAGAACTCGGTAAGATACGGACAGACGCGTTGGCTGGAGTGATTTTGGATAGTCATCTAGGGACTGAGGAAACGTTAAGTGTAACACTGGACAGTGGACATAGTAATAACAGTGTGTAGATGAATACGATGAATATTCGACAGCTGACCGGAGTACGAAATATGAAGAACTGAGCAAGTGCGAAATATCAGTTGGGAAGCTAGTTTCGCCACGTGTCGGTGCATGTGTCCCAGCCGTCTTCACGCCCCTGTGTTTTGCGGATAGCTCGGAGATGTTTCGCGGGTAGCTCCAACCGTCTTCACGCCCCCGTGTAGAGATGTTTCGCGGATTGCCCCAGCCGTCTTCACGCCCCCGTGAGGAGACGTTTTGCGGATAGCCCTAGCCGTCTTCATACCCCCGTGAGGTGACTTTTCGCGCATATTCGCGAATAGTGAATTCTTTTCAATGTATATGATATCTACAACCATGGGTAAAATATTTGTTGATAAGATATTTTAACGACTTCTGTGACATCGTACTATGTTATACCCATTGTTTTGTTTCTGATTTAAATGAAAAGAAACTAGTGATGCAACAGAATGACAGACTTTCTAATATTAGTTTTCTTTTTCGTTTGGTCTCGGCTAACTATTCGGACTTGCCACTACTCTTGACAGCTGCCATCTATCGCCACCCAAAATACATTTTTTTAAATGTTATTAATTTTTCCGTTTAATAATAGTAGAACGGGAATATTATTTTAAGAACATTAAAAACAGTAAAACCTTCCCCTAAGTGGCAATTTTCGTTGTACAATTTGGAGCCATTTTCAACAAAATGGCGTTTAAGCGCTACTGCAAATGCAAAATATGAAGCTCTTTTTCACAGAAAACTTTCAAGAAACTTCAATTGAAGTTATTTGAAGTACTTTAACTTACAAATACAATAGTGTTTACAAATTGCTGTAAATGTGCATATTAACGGTATGAGAGAACTTAAAAAAATACATTTGATTCATTTTTGAAAAACACGAAAAAAAATACCCCAAAATGAACTTTACGTCACATTAAAGAGTACAAATAGCCATCTGTCCAAAAAGGTGGAAGAAAATATCTGGAGCCATTTTTGTGAAATTCTATTTGAGCGTTTCTGAAAAATTTGGTAATTTGCGCACGTTTTCACAGAAAACGGTTGAGTTTTCGACTAAAATTGGACTAAGATTGAATATTTGGAGCCAATTTTGAGAAAATCTTGTTTTTGTAAATCGTTAAAATTGCAAATATTTCGCGCAATATTGCGTGAAAACTACTAAAATTTTCAAAAAACGTTCAGAATTTTATTGAAAGAACTCACTTCGGAGAACAAATTTTATTTGAAAGTAGAATGTCTATCTTCAATATTTAGTCGTAGGAAGACGCTGCAAAAATTCAAACTTATACAACTTTCGAAAATTCAGAGTTAACTGTGAAAATGGGACCTATGCCACCTTAATAAGGGTATTTTTCTCTGTTCTCACAAGAAATTTAAAAACAATTTGGGGCCGTTTTTGAGAAAATGTTGAAAATGTCCGGGGATCTTTATGTAAAGAACCTCCAAATTTTGCAGAAAGTTTTTCTTAATCGCGGCGCATTGATTAAATGCAGATCGACAGAGGAATTTCCATTTCGGAAGAAATCGTATGATTTAGGCTCTTTGATTTAGACCTATGATTTAGGTGCTAGTGTTGTTCTCAGACTGACCGGACGGGCAGACGGTCAGACGGACGTTTTGAAAAGAACCACCTTTTCGGTATCAGGGGACTCCAAACCGTGTATTTTCCATTGGAATCTCGAAATCGATTTTCCGTAGCATTACATAACTTCCCCTATACAACGTATGTACGTACGTATACGGGAAAGTAAACGTCTTCTAATTATTCACGGGTAATTACCGATTCAAAAGTTTCCCAGCCTGTAGTTCATAGATTAAATTTCAGAAAGGAATTCTGAACGTAATCCTCTAACCGTTAGGCGCACCATTTTACGGAACGTGGTTAGTTACACTGGGTCTAGTAGTCCATGCTATAAATCTTTTTATTAGAACATTCTTTCCAACTTTTCAAAGAACTTTCTGATTTACGGTGCCTAAGGAAGTGTTAAGTGAGTATTTAATGAAAAATAAATTTCAATGTATGTTGCATGTTTTTTAGTTTTTCTGTATTTAGTCAGTATTTGCTGAATTTATGATGAAAGTGTAGTAATAATAGACCTTTTTCTCAACTGCTGAAATAACTTACTTCGAGGATAGTTCAGAATGCACTCTCCCCGGTGCGAGTTTTGTTCATTTCAAAAATAAATTACATTCCATTTTATTGCATCAATGTTTTCAAGATGACAGTAAATCCTGTGATCCCTAGAATATAACCCGTTATTACTTTCAATGCAGTGTATTGAAATTAAAGTTTATTTATCATGTTTGCATACATGAGAAAAAAATCATTAAAAAGATGACGACCTAAAGACGCAACGCATCTCCTATAACCCTTGTTGGAAGTTCAGTGCTTTACATTGAATAATCATCTGTTTCTTTGTATACATGTAGTAGTCTGTATTGTCACAGTTCGTACGTCGTTGTCAAGAGGGGCGCCAAGTAGCATTTCCCAGACACGTTACCTATACGCGCGTCTGTGTCACTATCCCGTGTCCAGAGTTAGGAAGTAATCAACAAAAGGGTAGGGTTTAGGAGGCTTGAGAGGGGTCCCTGTGAGGCAAACTCGTTTTGTCGGAACACATTTTACATGAATTTTTCCGGGAATCGAATCTGTACTTTCTTGGTGAAATGCAAGCTACTTCACTCTGACCTCCACATTGTTATCACGATATTTTATTAAAACACCTTACTCTACTTCTTCGTCTACATTGCGAGACCTTTCTTCAAAATATTCGTCACCAACATCATCTTCTAAATGTAGTTCTTGTATCTTTTCTACATTGGGAGCTGGCGGAGTAATATGAGCGAAACGGAAAGAGCGATATAAAGAGTAGCTGCAGAAACGGAGGGAGGAGGCGGAGCGAAAAACGTGCCGAGCAGAAGAAATGAAGATAGCAGAAACAGAGGAAAACAACAGGATGAGCGGATGGAGCAGGAGCTGTATGGTCGGAGCGGAATGGGTGTGTTAAGTTGGAGTGGAAGACTGACGAAGCATGCGCGGCAAGAGACGTCCCTTAATAAATGAATGTGATAAATAAGTAATCCAGCAAAGCCGAGGGATCAGCTAGTTGATCAATCAAATGTTAATAAGAGGGAAGATGTGGTCGAAGGCGCCAACCAGTCACTCTCGTCTGCAGTTAGATTACCGTTTCATCGTGTGAAAGGAGTGGACATAATTTATGAATTATTAAAAGAGGAGTTTCGCTGCTATTACGGGATTGGATGTCCTAAACATCAAATTTTATATTTTTGGCATTTATTTATTTAACGTCAAAAATTTAAAAATATGTTCGACGTACTATGTTATCAAGTATGTTGACGTATGTATGCTGACGTACGTAGAATCATATTTGCAAGCACAAGTCTGTGCACGTTTTCTGGAGCGTTGCAATCTCTATCCTAAGTAGAGATTTTGGCTATTATCCCTTATTGTGCTCTTCGTCAAAGAATCGATTTCCTGTCGCAAGAACGTGAAGAACATTTTATAATTTTCCTCATTTATCTCAAGAAAATGTGCCCAGAGAAGTAAGATACATTTGATAGTTTAAATTTGTTTCAATAGATACTCTAACGACACAGGCTGATAATTATTAGGGTGAATTACATTGGTATTTATTAATTTAGGTTTTTATTTTCTATTAAGTATACTACTTGTACGATTGTACTACTTGTAGATTCTCGGCTACTTGAAGTCTCGTCCTTGTCTCACTTTCTATGGAAAACAAATTTATGTATGGATTAAAAGCAGAAAAGAAATAATTTCAAACAAAAACGTAATAAATTATAGTTTTCATTGTATATGAGAATATTTATATATATTTGTCATTTTGAATAGATCGTAAAATTTGAATCGAATATTGTGACTGCACTAGAGCTAGAAGGAAAATTAGATCAATATTTGTTCCGAACTCTCAAGACGTTTCTCTTTCGGAACTTCTCTCGGTTATATTCCCTGATAGTAATTATTGTACACAATCCATCGCTACTCCATTGAATTAAGTCTACATAACATTGTATTCGTTTTTTGGGTGACGCTTTCCGGGAAGAGACAAGACTCGAAATTGTCATCATTAGTAAAACATTAAATAAGGCGACAGCCACTTTTATGACCTTCAATAATTCAAAATTTCAGCTGCGTCGCGAAAGTTACTCATTTCCTGTCATCATCTAAGCATGAACAGGATGAGTTCGTATTTCATGGACACCTTACGGCCGTTGGTGTTTTATGCTAGAATTCTCGGAATTATTCCAATAGAAGTAGATGAAAGTGGATCTTTTTACGGAGTCAGTTACCGCTTCGCCTGGTCAGCGGTAATGTTATTCATTCAAACCTTACTTCTCGTTCTATCACTACAAGCGGATAATGTTTATGAAAGAGATTGGGCCATGCACTTGGGGTTAATACTGAATATTATGTATTGCATTTTGGACTACGTCAAACAAGTATTCTTAATTGTCGGAGGAGCTTGTTTCTGTTACAGGCATGGGAAACATTTTATTTACACGCTCAGTGAAATGGAATACGCTCTTTCACACCATCTGGGCAAAATCGCAAGAAAGAAGAAAGTTCACCTCATCATACAAGGAACAGTAAGCTTCATCATATTTTTGATTGAAAATATAAGGTTCTTTCGAATTCTGGGTTTACGGTCGCCAGCAATGTGGATTTGGATATGGAATGTATGCACATATACAATGGTGTTACAATTTCTTTTTCTGCACGTGGTTTCAATGATGAGGTACATTTATATTATAATAAACCGTGAAATTCTCGGTTGTTCAGCAAATACTTCAATTCCTAGGGCTGTATTCCCTGAAACATTTCCAGGAGCTTCTCTTAGACTGTGGACTGTAGACGAGGCTCGATTACACGCTGCAATGGATATGCACTTGAATCTTTCGCAGGCTTTCTTGTCTATGAACTCTTTTTTCCAGATACCAGTTCTAATCGAAATATGTTTGTGCTGGATAGCATCCATACTAACTTTGCGCTTTCTTTACGGTGTTGAAGATACTGCCTGCTCAAATATTTTCAATTGTGTGCCATCAGTTTTTACTTTGGTCCGGGTTGGATCAATAGTCCTGTCTTTCGCATGCTCAAGCAGCAACCTCAATGAAGAAGTCCGCCGCACAATGTTCACATTGATTCGTTTGTCTGCGCAACCTATTTCAAAACCTCGAGCTAGATTGATTAAAGCATTTATTCAGCATTTGACGATAACATTACCCGAATTCACAGTGTGCGGTTTGTTTACTCTGGACTTGAAATTCATCTGCACGTTTTATGGATCACTTATAGCCTATCTGTTTGTTGTTATTCAACTGTAATAAAACAATGAATGTATGTAGAATTATATTTTTATTTGTTGTGAATACATTTTTATTGTTTGGGATGTAAGAGACATAAAATTAAAAAACGTACATATTCGTACATATTTCCCTAGATAAAATATATTGTTATTAATATTAGAACTTAAAAACGTAGCATTAAATGGTATATTAATATGTCACCAAATACATTTATGTCTAAAAATATATTATAGATTATTTTGCAATGCAGTATTTTCCTCTGCAGTAATTTATTTTTGTAGGATTATAAATCTTAATTTTCAACGATAATTAAATTTTTTAAACAGAAATTTCAAATTTTATGTAATTAGACGTAATTGCAATGGTCCCCTCTATTTCCCATGATTTAATTTAATCGTGCACGGAAAAAAATGAACAGTTGCAGTATACCTGATCCTTTATACTGTAACAAGGGAACGCATGTTAGTATATGCCCAACCAGGAGCAGTGTTACTGTTTCGTAACGGAGATTGTTGGAACGAAATGTTGCATCGTGAAGAAAACCTTGTTGCACACCTCTGAATGAACCTTGTCAGAATAACCAGCTACGAGTTGCATCCGTATCGGAGGAGCAAGCTTCCTATTCGGCATAAGCGTGCACGCTGGTTGGAGGAGCCAGACTACAGTCATGGCGTATCCGGGCGATACTGATAACGAGCCGGCCTTCCGAGTCGGCGCATAGAGCAATACTGGTTGAAGGATCCAGCCGTCCGTGTTGCCTTATTTAAACATTCCTTATGGGTGTAGCAAGTTACTGATCGTTGGCGTATGAACGAATGGATGTCCATGGGAATGGGTCATGCATAGTACCTGCTATTAATACAATATTCATTATATACTTTTGATCCAACAACAGATGTATACATTTAACTACACAACCAGACATCGCAAGATAATATAATTTCACTAAAAAATACTCCAAAGGCCTCAAAAGCTTACATTTTGCAATCTGATTGTTATGGGGCTTTATATAAGCATCACTAACGTCTGCATTGTTGAATAAATTAAGTTATATATTGTAGGCACATATATAATGAATATACCAAAACAGCATGTACCTAGAAAAAAATATTATTCAAATACAACATTAAAATATTTATTTAGTTGAGTAAAATGTGTAAACTATAACATAATTAACAATAAAGTGGAATATATTGACACAAACTAAACTGCAAACAAATGACAACATAAATTGATGTATGCATGTAATCTGTAATGCTAGTCTGGATTAATAAATACATTAATGATTAAGCATGTTTTAGGGACCCCTGCTAGTAATTTTTGCAATGAAATGAATTAGCAAATTATATTATCGGTCCAAACAAATTTAAATTTAATTAATATTTTTTTTATAAAAGCACTAAGATTTGTTTAAATTATAGCTAAAAATATAGATGAAAATTATTTTCGAAAGTATTTTTGTTTGTTTCTTTTAATATTTCAATTTACAAATTTAATATTCTTGTTATTTGTTTATATTAATTTTGGTTACCAAGATTCAATACTATTTATAGCTTGGTTTATGCTTAGGATGAGTAATTTATTTAGGAAATGGCTAACAATACCCTCGTCTATGAGAGTACATAAAGAAATAATTTGGCTCAAAGTTTGTTACTCCAGCAGCAGCAGCAAAGAAGGTTCACTATTACAAGTAGAAATTCAACAAATGCTGACTAAATACAGAAAACCTGAAAATTGAAGTAAAATTTATCCTGAGCCCCAAAGTAAAAAGAGAAATAGGTGTATGCTTACATGCAATAAAGGAAACAAAAAAAAATAAATATGTGTAAAAAGTTTGATACTTTCCTATGTTTACGCAATCATACACAAATTTTTGAAAAAAAATCTTTAATGTAAGCAACATTGCTATTGATAAAAAATAAAGACAGGAAATAATTATGACTCCTTGTTTAATACTGATTTTACATAATGTTCTGCTTTCTTGTTCTACATCAGTATGTAAAATAAGTAATCATGAAAATAAACAGTAAATACTGAAATTTCATTTCAAATACTCCGCTAACACTTCCAAGGCAATCATAAAAAAACAACTTTCCTGCAATAGATCCAAAGATTGATCTCAAAATTTTAAAAAATATTGCATGGTTCTATGAGACCCAGGACAACTCAATCCATTCTGACAAATGGTATGCCTAACAAAAGAGTTAAATAAATTCCTTTCAAAATAGTTCATAAACACTTCAGCAAATAATGGAGACATGTTTGAACCCACAGCAAGTCCCTAGTTTTTTTTTTAATTTTGTCATAGAGTTTGAAAATTTTATCTTCAATGCACAAGTTCAATATTTTAATTAGATCTATTTTGATTTTAAAAGAAGATTAAGAATTCATAATAGTATGTTTTATACAGACATCTTCTTCAGAGGGTGGTATGTTGGTGAATAAATTGTTTGCATCAAAGGAAACTAGTTTGGTATAATTAGGTATCTTTTTATCTTATTTTTTTTAATAAGAACAAAAGAATTGTTGAATTTGAACTTGGGGTTAACTTTCACATGATTAATCCATGATACTTGGGAGTCCATCGTATTTCTAAAAATTATATACTGTTCATCCCAGCATCACATCCACTCTAATTGTTCACCTAAGCTAGTTTTTCATCATATACCAATTAAACACAATCGCCCACTATCCTCATTGTAGAATCACCATAGCCAAGACAAGATTCCCGAAACATGTGTGTGACAAGATTCCCGAAACTTACATGATTATATTAGATGTTTCACAACTTTTAACAATTTTTTAACACTTTTACAAGATAATAATTTTGTTAAAATTTATATGCAGTATCATCGATAAGTATAATATATGTATCAAGATGTAATGAAAAATTAGTCTGTGGACTTTGTCTTATTGCAATTTGCCAACACTGTTTTTTTTTCTTTGTAAACTACAAGCTCCGTTGCCTCCTCCTCCTAAACATTAACAAACAAGAATGACTAATGTCATGACAAAATCACATATGATTTTGTCATCTAAGCACAGATTTGATAAATACAGTTTTCTTAACATTTAATTTTAATTCATTTATTGACAAGCAACTTTAAAAT
Source organism: Acheta domesticus (assembly GCA_031308135.1). Taxonomy (NCBI): domain Eukaryota; kingdom Metazoa; phylum Arthropoda; class Insecta; order Orthoptera; family Gryllidae; genus Acheta; species Acheta domesticus. Next base: position 64,599,319 of record JAHLJT010009419.1, on the reverse strand, counting down.
CATTTAAAAGATTCAGTCATTAGTTTCTACATGAAAAAAGAATTTGCTCACTGCTTATTAATGTTGTATCATCTGCATAAGAAATTACAGAAAAATCAGAGGAGTTTGGAATAACGTTAACATATATATTACTCCTAGCAAAGGTCCAAGCACAGATCCTTGTAGCAGAACCTGACAGTTAATAGCAGTAGTCACTAAAAAAATTGAACCATTAATGACTATACTAGAGGTATACCCGCTCATTAAATGAGCGGTTTCTTTTTTCTCTACTTGTTAAGTAATCAGGTAAAGAAAAAAACTTTCACTTTACATTGAAAATACCTTGAAAACTAAGAAACGTCTTAAAGCAAAACCCTTTTTCAAAAGGATTGAAAGGTTCACAAATTCAAAAAAGTCTTTGCAATTCAATTACAATATATTTATTAGTTTTCTTTAAATATTTTAATTAAATATATAGTTACAATAAATATAAGACAGTAAAGTTCACGTGTATGGAATGTTACAATACATCATATTTATAATGAATATGGTAAGGTTTGAACATGAGCCACTACTATTTTTTCCACCCTGAAAAAGCGATTATATTAATTGTTAACAACGTTATTTCAGTCAATATTCACGTAAAACATTGCATCTAAAGGTGTGAAACATTTTAACCTACTCAATGAAAGAGCCTTACAACAGATCCACTGTCAAAGAACACATCATCCTCTAAAATCACTCAATAATATTCATGTGATACATTGCATATCAAAGTGAAAATGTTGTAACCCACAATTAATGAAACAGATTCATGAAACAACAGATCCACTGTCTAAGAACACATCATCCTCCAAAATTCACTCAATAATAGTGTGTCCAATTCACTCAATATTTGTGTGAAATATGCGTTTCAAGTGCGAAACGTTTTAACCAAACAATTAATGAAATAGATTCTCACAACAGATCCACCGTCTATGAATACATCATCCTCTAAAATACTGTATTCCCCCAAAATAACAGTTGTGGGGCTAATTTTATAAAATAAATCTTAAATCTAACTTGAGACAATGGCATGGTTATCGAGTGTTTCAGTTCTTCCTATGAACAATGTAGTTCTGGTGGGGAATGTTTTGCAATTTTGTGTGTGAAAAAATGTTAATGAAATTGAGGTTCACACAACAGATCCACTGTTAAAAATACATCATCTAAAATTCACTCAATAAAAGCGTGTCCAGTTCACTCAATATTTGTGTGAAATATGCCTATCAAAGTGCAAAAAATTTTAACCACACAATTAATGAAACAGAGATTCACACAATGAAATAGAGATTCACACAATGAAATAGAGATTCACACAATGAAATAGAGATTCACACAACAGATCCACTGTTAAAAATACATCATCCTCTAAAATTCACTCAATAATATTCATGTGATACATTGCATATCAAAGTGAAAAATGTTGTAACCCACACAATTAATGAAACAGATTCATGAAACAACAGATCCACTGTCTAAGAACACATCATCCTCTAAAATTCACTCAATAATAGTGTGTGCAGTTCACTCAATATTTGTGTGAAATATGCCTATCAAAGTGCTAAAAATTTTAACCACACAATTAATGAAATACAAAGTAGAGATTCATACAACAGATCCACTGTTAAAAATACATCATCCTCAAAAATTCACTCAATAATATTCATGTGATACATTGCATATCAGAGTGTGAAACATTGTAACCCACAAAATTACTGAAATAGAGATTCACACAACAGATCTACTGTTTATGAATGCATAATCCTCTAAAATAATGTTTCCCCCCAAATAGTTGTGTGGCTAATTTTATAAAATAAATCTTAAATCTAACATGAGACAATTGCAAGGTTATCCAGTTTTTCAGGTCTTCCTTTGCACAGTGTAGTTCTTGTTGGAAACATTTTGCAATTTTATGTGTGAAAAAAGGTTTGTGCTGCCTTACAGAAGAAAGAGTCAACATAGGTGAAATGTTAACTAATATTCTTCAGAAAACAAAGATGCAATATATTAAATGAACATTACTCGATAACTTATCTATTGTTTCTAAAGTAAAATTAATATCTTACAATATTTCTTTGTAGACAACATTAGATGTGTAATATTTACAATTGAAATCTCCTTGTACACAGGATTTTACAATTTCCACTTTTACATCATGAAAGGATTTTACTCGTGAAAAACTGACATAGAGTTGACCATGTGTGAAAACTGGTGAACGAAGATAAATACCTATCTTATCAAATGTTTCGCCTTGCGATTTGTTTATTGTCATAGCAAAAGACAAACGGATTGGAAATTGACGTCTTTTCATCATAAATGGCATTGTAGGGTCTGAAGGCATTAACTCTATTCTTGGTATGAGTACTGTCTGCGAGTTAGTCTTTCCTGCTATAATTACTTCTGTTTCAATCAAATTCCTATGCATTCTTTTAACTACCATTCTTGTACCATTCACCAATCCCTTTTCAGCATCCAGATTTCTCACTAACATAACAACCGCACCAATTTTCAATGTCAATTTGTGTGGAGGCAGTCCTGAAGGATTTAAAGTGTTCAAAAATTCTGTGGGATATAGCTGTTTGTCACTCTCATTTTCTGTTAAAACAACTGAATCTATACTTAAATATGTTTTTGAATCCCCCTTGATAATTTCTGTTACTACTCTATTATTTATCATCAAACAATCTTCATTTTTGGGGCATAGAATAGCTCTATTACAACAATATTCGCTATTTCCACCTTCAACCAATTTATCAAAAATGTGAGTAACTATATCATCTCGGTAAATACACTGGGGTGGTATTTCTATTGCAACTGGTGATATTTCTTCATACACAGGAAGGGTACCATTTCCTAGTTTAATTAACCACTCACTGAAGGCTGTGTCTCCTTGTGCTCTCATGTTCCATGGTGAGTCTGTATTGATGTACAAATGGCCACAATTCCGATGATTTTAATACTTGTTCACAAATGGTAATCCTGTTTCCTCTACGTACAACCGGAAGGATTTGTCTAAAATCACCACCAAAGAGGATACATTTACCTCCAAATTGTTCCTGTGATTGCATGATATCTTGTAGAAGTTTGTTTACTACAGTTAATGCCACTCTTGGTACCATTGAAACTTCATCCCAGATAATCAAATGTGCCTTTCGTAAATTATCAGCCTCTGTCGAATTAGGTCTCAAAAAAGATACTGAATTTTCCAGCATAGGAATTGGGAACTTGAAAATGCTGTGTGCTGTTCGACCACCTTCCAATAAAGTTGCAGCTATGCCTGTCCAAGCAACAGGAAAAACAATTTTGGTTTCTCCTCTAAGAATGTGTAAAATGCATTTATAAATGAAAGTTTTTCCTGTTCCTCCTGGGCCGTCTACAAACCAACATTTTGAATGTCCAGATTTAATGCATCCTAATACTTCATCTACAATGGTCTTTTGTTCGTGATTCAGAGAGGCATACAATGCCTTTCCTTTCTGAATTTCATCTTATTTATTGAACACAAATGATGAGCGCTGTAAATTCAGAAGAGGTTCAGGTAGATTGAGTTTGGAACAATTTAAACCATGAGATTTAAGAATATTGTTAATTTCAGACAATGCCAAATGTTGACTGAATTCATCACTGTGACTTAATTTGAAATCCTCACATAAATAATTTTTAAACTTTTCCCACATATCTTTGATGTTTGAAGGATTGCAAAAAACGCATATGTATGCAAACAACTGTCTCAGCTTTTGAGGCATGTGAAACAATGATGCTTCGTCAAGACAATCATTCCATTCTTCATCATCCTCTACCAGATGTAGAGCTTTAGCAGCCATGAAGAAAGTTTCACATTCTTGTCCATTAATTGTTTTAAGCTCCTCATATGATGAAGCCCCCTTTCTATGCAGAAGTAAAATGCGAAGGAAGAATCTCTCTGTATCAGAAGGATTTACAGTGAACATTCTTCCAATGCACTTGCTCGATCTCTTCCTTTTTTGCCACTTATTATTTGACCATATGTAATGTTCTGGGATATCTTTATACAGAATGTCTTTTGCAAACACATCAGTTTTATTTAATGCAAACCATCCTGTCAACTTCGTTTCTCTTGCATTGGCACTATTCAATGCTTCTCTTTCATTTCCTGCTTGAAAATATACAATATGTTCCTGTGGCAAATGTACCGGTAATCTCTCTATTGAGTGAGATTTCTTCTGCATATACCTTTCGTGGAGACGCCAAACTGCTTCTGCTGGACTCACATAGCGAGTATTGATGTGAGCAGAAGCCTCATCTACTGACATAGTTGCCTCATTTTCTGCATTTTGTCTAATTTTAAGTGCAGCACAGTCATGGCCCTTATAAATATATTTGAATACATACTTTATGCACCTTATAGAACTGCAGACTTCAACATTTATATGGGCATTGAATCTTAATGTCAAGTACGGGTTGTATGGCACGATCCATCTGTTGTCTACCTGAACACCATTACGCACTACAATTTTATTGTCATTTCTTCTTCGATATAGGGGGTACCCATTAATATTGCTGTGCGTTTCTGCAACAAATTCTTTGGGATAACCCTTAGTGCAGGTTCCATTTTCCATGCATGGAGCAGCTGGATTTAAAGAACCGCATGGTCCATGTATCATGCACCTACTCACAATGTTGTGCAGTTGTGGATCTACAGACACATCTGGTAATTCAGCCGTCACAATAGAATCAATGTCTTCTACCTCTCTTATCTTGTCTTCATCTTTTAAGACAACTAAAATGTGTGCATGTGGCAAACCCCTCTTTTGAAATTCTATAACGTGCACATGAGCAGTAACTACACCAAAGATATGCCCTTCCGTAATTTCCGACATCAGAGCTATTAATTTTTGATAAAACACTCTAGAAACTAAATCAGGTCTATTTTCAGATTTTTGGTAGGAAGGTACATTATCAACTATTTCTTTCCACTTGGGATTAGCAGTAAAAGTAATAAATAAGTCAGGTTTCCCAAAACGTGCTACAATAGACATGGCATCTTGATAATTTTGGAGCATGTTCCTTGGACTCCCTATGAAAGTAGATGGTAAAACCACTGGTATTCCAGGACGTATACCTCGTTCATGAGCTTCTGAAGAGAGGAAATCCATCAGTCTTTTGTAGTTTTCAGCTCTTAGTTGCTTCTGATGCGACATCACATATGCAATTCTTGAACCCTCAACTTTGACGTAAGCATCTACAACGTATTGTTGGAACAATCTGCCAGAACTGTGTAAAATACTGAAACCATCTCTTACTGCTAAGCGGTAAGAATAGTACTGCAACTGAGTAACAACATTACGAACCGAGGTGGTATGGACAGAATCATGACTGAGCCCAAGCTTCCACGATGGTTCTCCACATAGAAAAAGTAATGGATAAGACATGGGATCAGTATGAGGGTTGAGAGCAGAAATTCTTTTAACCTGATGACCAGATGCTTTGGAATGAATCGTGAAAGAAATATTGTTGGGGGGAGCTCCATCGTCACTTAGAAATACAGCGGCAATTTCACCAGTTGTAGATGGATTGTAACGTCTTTTATCAAAAGTATTGTCCGCAGAAAAAGTTATATGGTAAGTAGGAACAGAATCAGAACAGGTTTGCTTCAAATTTGCTTCCACGTCAACCATATGTTTAAACAATTTCGCATAGGGATTGACACTGTGAAGCATGTGCATCAGTAAAGACATTAAATCAGTGTCACATTCCTTATTACTACTTTCATTCATTCTGACTTGTAAAGCAGAGTCCGAGTCTAGAATAAAGAGACCTGCGTACTTTGGAGGATTGTCATTATTGGGATGTAGGGTTCCCACTGAATGGTACATTTGTCCATGAATTTTATAACAGTAAGGCCCACGGTTTCTGAAAGTTGAAATATTTGCTTGCACAGAGGCAAATGCTAGAGCATTGTTATAATTTCTAATGTTATTCAAGTAATGTCTTGATTGTTCATCATTTTTGGTAATTAACTTCTGTATGAGTTCAGGAACCTCAATAGGGGGAACAATATCAGATTTTATTTTGCCTTTGTGACAACAAATAGTAAACCCAACTTGTACTTTTTCACAGGCAAAGTTTCTCGCATTACAGTACTCACACAACAAAGACATTTCTCCCAAATAATATTCCTGGACATCTTTATCATTTCGGAGCATCCGTCCCTTCTTGTTCACCCTACTGTTTGACTGTACTGGGTATTCTTCTCTGCGGACTGAGACATCTGGTTCATCCGATCCTCTGCCAACTTCATTTACTTGTCGTGAAGGACACCTTCTGTTGTTTTGATCTCTCTTTCTTTTCTTACGTTCGCTCTCCAAATTCAAACACCTCTTACGTGCCATTGTATCTACAAATCACAAATCATATCAGTATATAAATATGTTGTCCACAAATGATAAATATTACAAATCAGTTGTAAACTACAAAGTATTAGCTATAACAATATTACAGCACTGTAATAATTTTTAATTTATTAGTCATTTTCAGGATTGATTAGAGAAAATATTGCAAGAAATGCACACTTACAGATCAAGTAAGTCACAGTTCTTCCCTTTTAAAAATGTAAGGGTGAAATGTTTAATACACTTACCCTGTTAATTTGTCAATGGCCTTGCACGTTCCTGAAAATAATTCATCAACATCAGTATACCTGTCATTCTATTTACAAATTACAAATAAGAACTCAGTTATATAGCAAGATTGCAATAATACCAATTGTATTAATAAGTACCTTTCGTTACTCCTTTGGTTTCAAAAATTTGAAAGTTCACTGCCACACTTAAATAGATTCTTGGCGTTGCTTTGCAAGCTGCTGAAAAGTATTCAGCAATCGCAATGTACAAAAACATTCAATAAATAGTTAAGTACAATGTACAACTCCCAAACAAAACAAAATGATACATGTATACCTTACATATAATTCCCTTATCCTGTTAATTTGTCAGTGGCCTTGCACGTTCCTGAAAATAATTCATCAACATCAGTATACCTGTCATTCTATTTACAAATTACAAATAAGAACTCAGTTATATAGCAAGATTGCAATAATACCAATTGTATTAATAAGTACCTTTCGTTACTCCTTTGGTTTCAAAAATTTGAAAGTTCACTGCCACACTCAAATAGATTCTTGGCGTTGCTTTGCAAGCTGCTGAAAAGTATTCAGCAATCTCAATGTACAAAAACATTCAATAAATAGTTAAGTACAATGTACAACTCCCAAACAAAACAAAATCATACATGTATACCTTACATATAATTCCCTTATCCTGTTAATTTGTCGGTGGCCTTGCACGTTCCTGAAAATAATTCATCAACATCAGTATACCTGTCATTCTATTTACAAATTACATATAAGAACTCAGTTATATAGCAAGATTGCAATAATATCAATTGTATTAATAAGTACCTTTCGTTAATCCTTTGGTTTCAAAAATTTGAAAGTTCACTGCCACACTCAAATAGATTCTTGGCGTTGCTTTGCAAGCTGTTGAAAAGTATTCAGCAATCTCAATGTACAAAAACATTCAATAAATAGTTAAGTAGAATGTACAACTCCCAAACAAAACAAAATCATACGTGTATACCTTACATAATTACATTATTAATAATACATGCCTTTAGCAACTACTTTGGCTTCAAAAATTCCAAAGTTCACCGTCTCGCTCGAATAGATTTTTGTCGTGGCTTTGGACTCTACTGAAAAATAACGTGCATTCTTCGATTTCACAAAATGTCCAAGACCTGCAACCTGTAACGGTCGTTGCGAGAAGAGAAGAGTTGCTGAGTTCCCATCATGCTTGCTGCTGTTCCCGTCGATTCGATAATCGATTCTGAAGTGAAGCAAATATCTAAATCGAATCGCACGTATCGTCCGGCTGTTCATTTTATTGCAAATATTTTTTCTATACTAAAAAGTTGAAAAAAGTTAACCCCAGTCCGAGACAATGAAAAAAGAGCTTTCAGAAAAATGCTTCCCGAGCGGAATCGGTCGCGTACTTTATCGGTAGTAGTTCTAAATCGAAACTGCCTTTCCCTAATAATATATATGATATTTTGTGAATGTAAATAATAGATACAGTAGTATCACAGAAGTCCATGTTGTAAATTAGCAGTCACCTTCTAATACATTATCACAATCTTGATCTTGTAGGCAATAGACATTCATAGTATCTGCAACAATCAACAGTAAAGAATAAAATTAACACAATAGTACCTCCCCACAACAGTATTTGAAAATATAATTAAAAAGTAAATAGAAAGGGTTTAGAGCAGAAACTTTTTGTAGGTCTACATGACAGTTTGTTTGAATATTTACAAAACACGTGACATTTTAGCCTCAATTTCAACAATGAAAATTCTGAATATTTATAGTACATAAGAAAACACTTTTAAATGACTTCTGATTGAGTTCACTGAAGTATATATTTTTTTGGTACAGCATCAATGGAAAACCACTCTTCTATAAATATATTATGGAATAATGTTTCATAAACTGGATGGAATAGTGAGCATTAAGAAGAAATTCACACTACCCAGAGAAAATTTGAAGTACATCCTGAATCATCTACAAGCCTACCACATATCTTTGGGATTATGCCTAACACTGGGAACCCCTAATTTGTGTGATTTTAAGTTATGCCTAGTTAAACTTCACATTTCACAACATTCAATTATTCAATTTCTAATTGACATTAATGACACTTTGAGACCATGTTAAAAATATGTCATAAGATTGGTAAAGCATTAAACTTTATTGTAAACAGTACATTTGCAATGCCCAATTGTGTATTAAAAACTAATCATATAACTAATCATATAACTTATTCTTTAATAGTACTTTTTTTAAAACAATTAACCAAGTCCTTTGCAGGGAATTCAATGTTTGTTTATTTATTTGGTAAAAAAACAGTAAAAAATGTATGTGATGCCTGAGGGAGGAGATTACCTGCACGTTTTCTTGAATGCAAAATAAGAGTTTGGAAACTGAGTTCTCTATAAACACTTGAACACAATGGCATTTGAATTTCTTATATAGCTTAAAGGACAAATATTAATTAATGTTTAATGTATTTCATATAGTCATTTTAATAATAATAATAAAGTAACAAATACAGAAAAAGTGAAAAAAAACATAAAATATTAAAAAAATATTTCCAATAATAATGCATTAAATTCATTAAATTATCCTTTATTTTAAAGCAACATGACATTGACTATGTCAACAATATAATATTATTTGTAAGAATTGTTGATCATCACTAATAATTTATCATAACAAATTTGTTTTTGTAATATATAACCAAGTAGAAAACTTGAAGAAATTCACCAACATATGTATACAATTATTTTAACTGGTGATGTAAAATTATTTGGTTTATCATGTTCAACACAAGCTTTTTGGAAATTTTACAATTAATTTACTGGTAACTTTGATTAATAGGGATTAGTAACCTAAAAACATGCATTTCTGGGTAGGTATATATACATACCTTCAAAATGTTGATCCATTCCATTGTGGCACCACCTTCGAAGGGCACCACTCTCTGACAAACTGTTGTCATTGCATTCAATGCAGCATATTTGCTGCATTCTAGAAAGAGAACTCTTGTTCGAAAAATGAAATACGAAGCAATACAAAGTTAATGGCCACCTAATTCGAATATTCCGTTCACGCCCAATGAATAAAGTCTTTCACATCAATACGTAATTCTGACTCTGGAGTCTACTAAAAAATTACCACCAGATATGTAATCCACACTAATTAATAGGGCCTTCCCTTACAATACTCTCTGCTGGACAAACACGAGCAACATATAAGCGCGGGAACCAGGCGGGAACTGGACAGATTTTTTACCCCCCTCCACGGTGCCCCGCTCCCACGCACTTGTCCCAGCGACATAAAGCTGAATGCCGCTGGGTCCAGGAGAAGTCCACATGCCCTTATAACAAGGAGATCTGTGCGGAAACATACAGGTATCCGTACACTGCAACATAAACCGCTCAACAATCACGAGCATAATAGTTCAGCAAGCGGGATTTTTATTTTACTTATTGATATTTGTTGATCTTACTCGGTATATGCCTCACGAAGCAATGTTTCCATTTGGTGCATCAAGGTTTAGTTCAACTATTAAAACCTTGTTGTGATTTATGGTCTCTTTTTTTTCAGTGTGTTTCATTAATTTTGTCAGTGTCTGTTATAATTTTTCTAAGTTCCTAGAAGAGGATGTTTTTTAAAATTATGTAAATCAATTAATGCCTCTAACGAACTGTAATATTGTTTTTAAGTATACATAGTGCATATTATCATAACATGTAGTAAAATATTTCCAACTACTGATCCAATGTAAACTATAATATCTATCTAATCACTGAATAAAAATGTATGTGCAAAGAAGTATGTAATCACGCTATGTAAAACCCTTATTGTAAACTGACAGAATGGTCTCCAATAACCTCGCAGTTGATGCAAATAAAAATAAATTTAAACTAGTGGTGCTACAGAATGGCACAGACTTTCCCGTATTAGTTTTCTATTTCCTTAGTCCGGGCTAGCCATTCGTAATTGCCATATACTCGTGCCAGCTGCCATCTTTCGCCGCCCTAACTACATTTTTTTTCACATTTTCTAATTTTTTCGGTTTCCTAATGGTAGAACGGAAATATTAATTTTAAGATGAACGATAAAGGAGGTGACCTACATCAATGATATAGCACACTTTGTCTGCATGTGGGGTTATTGATGATTCATTTGAATTGGGAACCTAAACAGTCAATATTGAAGATTTGCTTCCCTTCCTCATCAAGCCAGATTCGTCGAAGAGGGATGGAGGACAAGCACATAATTCAAATTGAAATATTTCAAGTCTCTCGTCACCCTTTACTGTGCACACTACCCGATGTAAGGTGCTAAGGTTCACACATACAGTGTTGTTGTCAATTGTTAGACTTGGTTATAGAGGCTAGAGCCTTAATAGCTAACTTTCTTTCAAAGTATATCTCATTGAATGTTTTGTTCTCAATGTCCTTCAAGGCTAGTGTTATAACTTCAAGCGTTTTATCACAGTTCACTTTTTCATCTGCCACAACCCCTGTTAATAAGGAAGAGAGTTCATGCTCAGTTTGAAACATCTACAAATAGAATGGAGAAGCTGAGGCCATAACGACGACTCTTCTACACGTCATCCGCTTTTGCGCATCTGAGCACACACTCGACGCAACGCAGCGCACATTCTGCGCCACCCTTTGCTCAGCTGCGCGCGCACACGTCGGCTGGGACTGCGCAGACGCTCGCTCGCTCGAAGGCCGCACCAGAGCTCTGCGCAGAAGGCCAGCGCAGACGCCGACAAACCTGCGCACGGTGGAAAGATATAGGTGAGTTACTCCGGCGCACCGTTTTTTGCTCGTTCTGCGCTGCACCAGTTTGCGTCACGAAGCACGTGACCTCAGCGCAGGCATTTGGTTTGAAAAGCCAGACAAGACGCTGGCCGCCATGTTGCATGGTGAGCGAAAAGTGTCGAGAAACATTTTAAAGTGGAATAAAATAACAATTTTCAACGAAAAATTACATGATGGTGTAACGTTTGGAATATTTAAAAGAAAAGCTTCATAAATTTAAAAGAAAAGCTTCATCAATATCTTGTGAGGTGATAAATTTGATATCTGACTGCATTTAAAATTCCCGCAAATATCGTGACGCAAACTGGTGCCTGACGCTAACTAGCTTAAGTCGGATACGATGCGCAATAGCTTCCCCTGGACCTGCGCAGAGCAGTTGCAGATGTCCGACGACTTGCTTCAGTGTCAGTGCCTTCGCACTGTCGTCCCGCTGCTGTGGTCTGAGATCCGACAATTCGAATGTGCGTAGAAAAATGCCAATGAATATGCGGAAGTCCGCTTTCCACTTACGAACGATTCCTGCCTCTTCCATTTGCAGTATAAACCCTTTTATAATTTCAGACCACGGCCAGTTCCTGTGGAAAAGATTTAAAATCATCTTAAAAATATTAGATAGTAAAAATATTAGTTAGCCTTTTTTTGGATTTTTAAACATTTTCTTGAAACACCTGTGGTTCCATTCCGTAAGTTACAGTCAAAGGTACGATCCCTGCCCTTTTTATAAGAAATCTTGATGCGCCAAGGTTGTACAATGGTACTGTAATATATCATATTACAGTATATGTAAACCCCATAGAAAATGATAGGGCAGAAGATTAAAAAAAGAGAGACAAGGGGGCTTTGCTTAGGACGATATAAGAGGAGTTTGCCAAAGGAGGAGTTTTTTTGTCTGTATTCGTAAAAAGTCGAAAATAATGTTAAAAAGTAAGAAGAGTTGTGAAATAGAACAATATTTGACGACAAGAATTGACACGGGAATGTTATGAAGTGCAATTGAATACTGAAGTTCACGAGGAACGATATTGTGTAGTAAATGTGAACCGGAATCATCCGAGAAAAAATTACCAAGATAAGTGAAAGCATTGCTATTATGTACTAAAAGTGAGAGTAATAATTTCGAGCAAGAAAAAATGGCCTTAAAGAGTGGAAATGGTTATTGAAAATAAATTTAGTTTCTTGATTTGTTTTTAAAATATTGTTCATTTAAATAAATCATAAAAATGTATTTGCTCAACACAGAAGCTCGTGGCATTATTTTAGTGGCATTTGCTTCTTTCACTATTCATTACAATTTCGTCCGATGTAGTCCGATGGAGCATTCCAATGTATGGATGCATGTCATGAGATTTGGTGAATAAGAAAACATTCATTGTAATAAAGTATTAGAAAAAGTCGGGCATATTTAGTAATAAATATTTCGGTACGTCACAGAACACGACTGATAGTAAAAGAAATAAAAATAATATTGTTGAAAGTAAAATTCTAACCCGATGAGTAAAGAGCAATCTGTATTAATACCCATGAATTTCCTTGATGTCTACTGATTTGCCTTTCAATGGAAAGGACTACAGTTCCCTTTAAAATCTTCATTTGGATTGACAATAAACAAATCATAAGAGCAAACATTAAAGGAAAGGAAATTTGTCCTTGACAGGAAGTGCTTTGCACCCGGTCATGAAAAAGTAGGTAAGTCAATAGGTATCATATATCAATTTTTACTAAGGGCAGATTTTCGGCAGAAAAAAAATTCATTGCCAACACCTGATAACGAAAAAGACCATAAATCCAATTGCTAAATTACAAAAAATCCTCTAATACGTAGTGTAGCCAGAATTCCTTTTTGTGAGTCTTTGGTACCGAAAAAGAGTTTTTTTTCAACGCAATTTTAAAAAATTACAAAAACCGGATTTTCTCGAAAACATCGCAACAAATTTTTCTTCAAACTTTTGGTAGAGATAGGTCCAAATGTACTCTATGAGATGACGCAAACAATATCTTACTCTTTTTGTCATTTCAAAAATTATAAACATGTAATTTTGTTGACTTGACTCTCACTGCGTTAATACTTCCATTAACGGCAATTTGTTCACATTATTATATTTGTAAGTGCATGTGCTTTAAATAAAGTTATATAAAGTTTCTCGAAAACTCAATATTTATCTGTCAAAACTAGCTCAATATTCCGCATTTTCAGAAACGCTTAAACGCCATTTTCATATAAATGGGTCCAAATATTATCTTCAAACTTTTCGAAAGGATAGTGTTTCATAGATAGTGTTTCATAGATAGTGAACATTCTTTAGTATGACGTAAAGTTCATTTCGGAGTATATTTTGCTTTCTTGAAAATCTCTCACATCTTTCATATTCACATTTGCAGAAATTTGTAAGGAATATTGTATTTGTGCGTTAAAGTACTTCACATAACTTCTAATGCAGTTTTTTGAATACTAAAAGTTTTTCTGTGAAAAAGGCTTCAAATTTTGAATTTACGCAAGCACTTAAACGCCATTTTCTTAAAAACGGTTCCAATTTTTTCAAAGAAAATTGCCATTTAGAGTGAGTTTTTATTGTTATTTAATATTCTTAAATATTCCCGTTCCATCATTAGAAATTGAAAAATTAAAAAATGTGAAAAAAATTAAATTTAGGCGGCGATAGAGGACATATGGTGCGAGTATGTGGCAAGTCCGAATAGCTAACCGAGAACAAAGTAAATAGAAAACTAATACGGGAAATTCTGTGCCATTCTGTACCACCACTAGTTCTGTTATGAATGATGATCTTCCCCGATACCTTCTTTGGGCGCCCAAGGGATATTGTTTCACATTCTCTGGATTTTTCGGGTTCCTAATGCTAGAAATGAAACCACTATACACTATTACTATTATATAAGTTTAAAATCCATGCATAGCAAAGGTCGTTAAATGACGAGCATTGACGCAGCTGTTGTGAGGGAAGCTTCGCTTGTTCGAGTCCTGATCAGGGAACATTATTTGTCAAAATTCTCTGTTGTCGCGGGAAATAATTGATAATTCTAGAAACATGAATAAAAGCCATATGAAGGCATTCGAATCACAAATATTAATAATTACGATAAATAAACTGGAAGTGCCAGTATGTAATTTTCCAATTTCCGTTTTTTATATTCTTTCACATTTCTTCTAGGTACCATCATATTCATTGTTTTCCTATCATACATTTACAGTTTTATGGCATGGTTCGATTTTTTTATGGCTCTGTTCGGCTATACGGTTCTAATGTAACGTAGTGGTAAAATGCCGGGTCGTTAACTTTTAAGGATTATAATTCGGGTCTCGGAACGGAAAATATGTATGTTTAAGTAGTAGTGTAATAGGTCCATTTAGGATCATGTAGAAACAGTTCGAGAAATTATGTGCTTTAGAAGCACCACTAGTTTAAATTACACAAACGATTTTTTTGAAAAGAAAATAATTCTGTAAAAAAGAGCATCAAATTTCGCATTTGCAATAGAGGTTGAATGATTTTTTCTTAAAAATGTCTTCCAATTTTTCTACGAAAATTTCCTTACAGGACAATGTTTTATTATTCTATAATATTCTAAAAGTAATAACATAGTCAGCGTGCTTTTCAATGCACTTGGTGCGTCGGTGTACAAACTTTCCGTTACTTTCTCAAAAAAAGTTTTTGGCAGCGCAGCATGTCAGGTATACACAGCTCCCTTCACCTGTTGATCGGAGCAGAATCGACGGCCTCTTAGATTATTTTTAAGATGACCAAACAGTTGGTAATCCAACAAGCCAAGCCAGGATTGTAAGCAGGATGCTCCAACATTTTGATATGCAGCTTTTGGAGAGTTTAAATGGTGTCGGCGGCGATATGTAGACGCATTATCATGCAAGCATTGCACTGTCATGATAATGCAAGCATTGCTTGCATTATCATGCAAGAAGAGAACTCCTTCCGACAATCGACCTCTGCGTTTGTTGCGTATTGCAGCCTTTAACTTGCTTAACACCATATCACTGTAACGTTCACTGTTTACTGTTCACCCCTTTTCCTGACAATGTTCCGGGAATGGACCTTCAGATTCCCAAAAAATTGTGAGCGTCACTTTACCTGCAGGAAGGTTAAATCTTGAATTTCTTTTTGAATGGAAATTCAGGATGCTTCCATTCCATGCTCTGACGTTTACTCTCTGGTTCAAAGTGGTGAACCCATGCTACATCTCCAGTGATGGTTCGATTCAGAAACGCTTCATTAGCATGACTATCCAATAGGTGCTGACCAATTCTCACACGATTGCACTTGTGCTCTTCATGGAGTTGTTTCGGGACCCATCTCGCACAGCCTTTATAAAAGTTAAAGCCTGTTATGCATGATTTCATATGCTGAACCATGGTTAATTTCCATACGGTTTGCCACTTTATCAACAGTTTGTCGTCTGTTATTGAGTATCAAAGCATGGACTTGTTCAATATTGTCACTTCCGGCTGAAGGTGGACGCCCGGTTCTTTCCTCATCCTTCACGCTCGTTCGACCACTTTTGAACTGTTCAATTCACTGGTAAACTCTTGCGGCAATACGGCAATACGGCATTGCCGGCCGGCCTGCGGCAATACGACATTGTTCCTGTATTGTGCTCCATTTATTCTACGAATTTCCTCTCCTTGTACACCTTCAGATAACAAAAAACGGATTACCGAACACTGCTTTTCTTTGGTGCAAACAGAGTGGCGACACCACCTTTATAGCGTAACAGTGCAAAGTGGACTGATCTGATAACGATGAAACCTACCACAGACGAAGATAACAATGCCACCTAGTGGCTGGCAAGCTTACAAACTCATAGAGCCAATCTCAAGAAAATGAGAGCAAAAAAGACCTACAAAAACTTGATGTTATACACAACAAAGCTCTACGAATAAGCACTGGCTGCTTTCAAAAGAGTCCCATTGGTAGCATCCTAATAGAAGCCAAAGAACCAACCCTATCTCACCGTAGTCAAATGCTAACTCTCAAATATGCCATCAAATAACCCTATAATCTACCACGATATATATCCAAAACTTCAAAATTACTACAAAGAACAAAAATGCTTTTCAACAGTGTATACCAAAGTCAAAAACCTTCTGAGACAGTTAAACCTTCAGGAACATATACAAATGGAAAAAAGAAATAATAGTATACCACCATGGACAGTTCCTGAAATAGTAACTGATATAACACTAGACACTCTTCAAATAAACAAAATGGCTAAAAACGATAGGATAATAAAATTTAATGAAATAGAAAATAAATACCAAAACTCCTTTATAATCTATATTAAAGTTAACAATAATAGAGATAGAAAATATGCAACTACAGTTACCAAAGATGTTAAAATTATAAATAGTCTGCATTCCTACTCTAGTACTGCTATAGCTGAAATATGCTCTATAATGACAGCCTTCAAAATGTCACAGAAACTCAGAATTAACAAGTTTGTCATATTCTCTACTTCTCTTGAAGCAATAAATAACATTCTCAGTAACTACTCTGGCCTACCAATGATAAACATTATTCATGAAATATATCATAACATTATACAATCGAAAAGGAGTCTCATAATTGCCTGGATACCAGATTACAAAACAACCTCTGAACATAATACAATGAGTGTTGAAGAGGAAAATGTAAGCCCTGAAACAGAAAGTATTTTAACAATATCACACACTTCCAAGGATTTATGGACTCACATCAAGAAAGCAATAGATGAAATTTGGAGCAACCTCTGGAAAAACATGAAATCCATCCCTCCACACAAACACTTTAACAATTTTTACTCCCTGAAAACCTCCAAAAAATTCTCAAGAAAAGATCAGGTGACAATAACAAGAATAAGAACCGGTCGTTGCAAGTTCAGTCTTCAACACTTGTTAAATGGAAATCCCCTACCCACCTGCCAGCACTGTGATACCATTCTTAACTTTGAACACATTTTAACTCAATGTTCTATGTTTCAGTACAGCAGACACACATACCTAGAAGGTGAGAAAAACCCTGAACTGATGCTATCATCCAACGAATACCAAAATAAAATATTAAAATTCTGTAAATACAGAAACATTCATAAAGAAATTTAATGATAAAGGTGTATTGGTATGGATACTGGAAATTAATTCTGTAACATCAAAAATATATGTAATGTGTGTCTCTACATATTAATATATATTGTAATATCTGTAAATTTTCATATCTATTGTAAAGTTGTCATGTTAATATTGTAAAGTTGTACTTAAAGTAGTCGCTAATGACCTCAGTTGTCGACGCGACTTTAATATTAAATTTTATAAAAATGAGAGGGAAATTGCAGATACTTATTGACTTACCTTCGTATGCAGAAAGAGCGTCTCCCGAAGCAATAACACTATGTAACAAATTTTCATAAAAATTCTTTCGGGTTTGACATGATTTCTGTTTACCTCACTAAACAATCTGCTTTCCGGCACGGATTTATTAACAACAATTGCCAACTGGCAGTCGTTATAAGCAAACGCATTTGCTACGTGCTCTCCAACCTTTTCTAAACTTGTATAAATTACGAATTAGTGATCAGTTAACTGTGGCAACGTCGCTGCAACGTATTCTTGCCGATACATAACGTACCTCAGTATTTTGTTTGTCGCACATCCTAATGGCTGTGATTATACGTGTCTGTTCTTGCAGAACATTCAACAATCAAGCATTACCCATCCATGCCAGTGCAATGTTGCATCACATGACCTTTCACATGTGTTAATGCATGAAAAACGCCATCGCTGGTGACATTTGGTGTAATTTCCGCGGCTAAAATATAAGAGTATCATCACTGCAATGCTCCGTGTTTCACGTGAGCAAGGGCTAATTAACTCACTCGCAACCCCGGGCAACCGCCAGTCTATAATCCTCAGTGAAGTGCAATGCTCCTGAATGTCGCGATCCCTGCTACACGCCAATTAAGAACCCAGCGCAGTTCACAGCAATTCGACACGACCACGTACATAGACCAGGAGCCAGCAAGAAAATCGACGTATGATAATCTCAAAATAAACATTTTTTGAGACGTTAGCCAGTGTAATGAGGAACAAGGAAACGCAAGTATGGCGGCCTGTAGGTGTCGGCGTTACGCTGCGCAATTTTTTAAATATGTCTTAGATGCTTTCGCCAACTTTCCTCATACTATATTTATGTACGTACAACTTTCCCCATACTATATTTATGTATAGTATAAGGGAAAGTAAAAATTGGTGTCATATTTTTGAAATTTTTTGGAAATGTCCAAGAAGCTTCATGTAAAGTATCCCCCAAATATAAAATATCAGTTTCAAATTTGAAGGACCGTGACATAAGCCTAGGGAAATATCAATTTTTGCAAAACCCTAAATCCTTCTTAGTGTTTAGCCGCCAGCCAGCTGCGTTTGTTGATGGACAGACAGGGAGACGTTTTGCCATGCATTGTTCGGAATCAAAGACACACAAAAAATAGATTCTGACAACACAACGTGTTATAGTAAGTAATTTATTATATGTAGGACAAGATTTATTCCCTTTTTCGTAACCAGGCGCGGGAATAAGTTTATTTTGTGTCGAAAATTTGTCGGTTTTCCTGCAGCATTACAATATTCTTTCTGTGCTGCGTAAGCAATAGCGAAAAGGAAGAATTAAAATTTTAACTAGTGGTGCTTCAAAAAATGCCACAGACTTTCCCGTATTAGTTTTCTATTTCCTTGGATCTCGGCTAGCAAATCGGACATGCCACATACTCTTGCCAGCTTCCATTATCTCCACCTAAATTACTTTCTTAACATTTTTTAAATTTTTCGGTTTCTTAGTAGTAGAACGGAAATATTGTTTTAAGAATATTAAAGAACAGTAAAACCTCGTTCGAAATGGCAATTTTATTTGAAGCCGTTTTGAAGAAAATGGCATTTAAGCGCTACTAAAAAGGGATATTTTTTGCTCTTTTTCACAGGAAAGTTTTGAGTTTTTGAAAAACTTCATTAAGGTCATTTGAAGTATTTACACTCACAAATAGAATTGCGTACATATTGCTGGGAATGTGCATATGAACGATGTGAGAGATCTTTCAAAAAAATTACATTTGCGTAAATTTTGGAAAGACAAAAAATACTCCAAAATGAGCTTTACGTTGTATGAAAGAGTGCAATTAGTAATATCCGTTCGCAGTTTGAAGAAAGCATTTGGAACCATTTTTCAGAAAATGGCGTTTGAGCGTTTCTGAAAATGCAAAATTTTGAGCTGGTTTTGCACAGAAAATAGTTGAGATTTCGACAAACATTACATGATATTATTTAAAACACATTTACTCATAAAAACAATAAAGTGAACAAATTGCTGTGAATGTAAATATCAACGACGTGTGAGACAAGTGAAAATAATTACATGTTTGTAAATTTTTAGGAAAAAAACAAAAGAATAGAGAAATATGGCGTTGATGCCATCTAATAGAGTACATTGGGAACTACCCCTCCTAAAAGTTTAAAGAAAAAATTTGTACCCGTTTGTGAGAAAATAAATAAATAATAATTTTTTAAATCACATATACTGCACGCAATATGGCGAGAAAACGACATTTTCTTCAGAAATGGACATGACCCTGAAAGAACTCACTTTGCAAAACAAATTTCATTTGAAGAAAAGTCTCTATCTTTAATTTTGTAGTTATAGGAAGACGCCGAAAAAGATTCAAAAGTTGGCAATATCCAGAATTGAAAATTAGTTGTTAAAATTGGATCTATGCCACCTTCATAAGTGGTTTATTCTTGCAAGAATTCTATTCTACTCTATTCTTACAAGAAATTTTAAGAAAAAGTTTTGAGTCGTTTTTGAAAATTTTGAAAATGTCCGGGGGCTTCATGTAAATTTCCCTAAATTTTAAAGAGATTTTCATAATCGCGGCGCCTCGAGTGGAACCTGATCTTTCGGGGAATATCCATTTCGGAAGAAATAGTACTTATTGTTTAGGCGCTAATGTTGTTCACGGATTTGGGAACGGACGGACGTTTTGTAAAGAAGCCTTTTTCGGTATCAGGGGACCCCAAAACCTGTATTTTCGTTAAAATCTCTAAATCGATTTTCCGCAGCGTTACATATGTTTCCCTGTACTACATATATTACTCAGTAGATTCGTACGTATACGGGGGAAAAAATTGAATCTGTTTTTTTTAATCACTACATCATTGTCGTACACTCACCGTTTGCTGCATAAATGTGGTTGATAAGAAAGAATGCTTTCTCTCATTTCTCTATAGAACTTTAATTCCGTGAAAAGTGAAGCCCCATATATTTTCCACGCTTCAGACGGATAGTATATTGCGTACAGTTTCGATTCATTTCTCTGAAAGATTGGTACCAGGAAGTTTCCTTTCATTATTCGAGTTGGAATCTTCGGATGAGCATTTGGCAGAAATGATGAAACACTGGCGTTGGGAAGTAACAATGTCATCTTTCGTTTAGCAAGCTGAGCAAAGGTGTCTATCTCTCTTTCATGCTCTGGGTGTATAATGAGATCAAAAAGACGACCCTGAAACACAAGACACCACAAATATATACTGATGATTACAAATTAGCACCCAGCGGATGACTTCAAATAACATACTGGTACATGGTCACAGTACATGAACTGATATTGGGAAATTAGGTATTGATATTAGGGAATTTAGTGGAGTTAATATAAATCATAGGACGTTGTATAGGCCTGAGCTACACTTTTACTGGCTGTTCAAATTCTGAGGGTGGTCCATCGTCGGAGGTATAAGAAGGAGAAGAGGAGGTTAGACAGGTGGGGAGAGAGCACTGAACTTGACCACCGAAACTCGATAGAATTCCGGGTTAGCGTGGTTATATTGTACTTCGAAAGCGAATAATTGAAAAAAATTCTCAGTATCTGAAACTTTCGAAATGTGTATTATAAAATTTCGAAATGTATTTTTACTGCGATTAGTAAAATTCTTGTAGTGAAATCATCAAAACGAAGATGAGGGCCAACCTGGTAGACGGCGGCGACGACGACGGCGGAGGCGAGCAGCGCGCCGGCCAGCTGCAGGCGCTGCGGCGTGGCGCGCACCCTGTCCTGCGGGGCGCCCCCGCACGAGGAGAAGGCGCGCAGCGCGGCGGCGGCGCTGGCGGCCAGCGTCTCGCCCGCCACCACGCGCCACGCCAGCACGTACGCCACCGTCGTCCCCAGCAGCAGGAGCCAGATGCGTGGGGAGAACACGCGCAGCGGCAGCGACCACGCCGGCAGAGGCGCCGCAATTGGCACAAGCACAATGTGGCGAGCAACCTCTCTCGTTGACACAATGTCAATCAAATTTGGGAAGCCTAAACCCTCCACCAAGTAACTTCGGTATTCAGGCACCAAATCAATAGCTCCCATAACCAACTTTTTCTCTATCATTTCAGTTTTTCTTACAGATGTCGCCTGGTAAATAAAATTGGCTGATTGACTGTGGTAGTGTATCAAGTAAAGAGCAAATGTAAATATCACTTATAAAAGAATAGAATTTCACTATTGAAAATAAAGTACATCAATTAATAATATTTTCTTTCTGGGCCTCCAAAGTTATTAATAGATATTATAAAATACGTCCCACTACAAAAAAAAGGTTCATAAGAAAAAGTCTAGAGAAGATTTGATCCGTACACGACACACGAGTCCGAACCAAGGGGACGTCACCACCGCCTGCAGGGGATGGGAGCACCCTTTCTTTAGCGCGCCCTTTCTCCAACCCTCCTCCGGGTCACCGGCACGTTCGCCTCAAGACGTTGTAGTTTCTAACTAAAACCACTTCCTCCCACGTCCCCTAAACACAGTCTCGACGTCAAAATCCATGCCTTCGAGCATATAAGTTACTATATCCGCCCGGCCTATTCTTCTCGACTTTTACTTTCTTGCGCTAAGTAGGAACTTCTTACGAAGAGAAAGTTATGTAACGCGATGCGCGGAAAAACGGCGAATTTTCGTCAGAAAAACTCTTATTACATGGCCCTGGTATAACAAACACTTCGTTAGATCCAATTGCTACATTTAGGGGAAAAAATCCTCTAACACGTGGTGCCACCAGAATCCATATTTTATGGCTCCTAGATAGCGAAAAATTGTTTGACGGCAGAGCGTCTGTCTATCCGTCTGTCTGTGAACAACGCTAGCGGCTAAACCGTTCAGCCGATTTTCTCCAAAATTGATATTCCCGATTGATCTGGCTGATGTCGTGCAGCCTTGAATTTGAAACCGATATTTTAATTTTAGGGTGTACTTTACTACTCAAAATTCAATTTTTGAATAGTAACAATGTAGTGACAATTAGTTTTTGCACCTAATGTTTTACGATTTGTAATGAGTTTTACAAACAATTGTGACTAAGACGTGTTAATACGAACGAAACTTATGTGTAATAATATTACTTAACAGTTACTAAGGGCGAAAAAGTATATGTTTATAGCACCACTAAATTCTTTTAGAATATGACAATGTTTTTCCTTGCCTTTCCAATTCTGACAACGCCCTCCCTTCATCGATACATTCATTCACAAACCAACACAAACACAACTTTAGTTTGGTGTTACAAGAAAAACAGTTTATACAATAATGTAATTTAGCAAATACAACAACTATAGTTCGGTGATAGTGAAAGATCAGCAATATCACCATGAATAGTCCAGAGAAACGAAGACCACATATGCCTACATAGCGTAGTCTGAATAAATCCTAAGGCTGCTCTCGTTTTCGTTTCTAATTTCTTTGATTTGATTATTTTAATGCCCAGATGTTGAAGCGTGGAAACATAAATGAGGAAAATGTAAATTATTTTTGTTAAATAAATGTGTTTTAAAAACAATTCTTTAATCATGTCATGTACTCTTAAAAAAATATAAGTTTACCATAATTGTTACCCCTGCTGGAAAGAATTCACACTTTACCACAACAGGACAATACACTGTCTCAGGAAGATTTCCGCGCAAAAATTAGCGCTCGGGACGACATATCGTCAAAGAAAAGTACTTACAAAATCATGGACATCCACGAGATATAGGGATAATTTAATGCGAAGTCGTATCCTCATCTCTTCTAGCAGCAGGATCATGTACCCATAGATCGGCTGTTTGGTGCCACTGATGGCAAGCGCTTTGTTGTGGAACTCTGTGCCGTCAATTGCCACTGCCAGAACCGGGAAGGCTGCTGAAATTGGTGATCGAGCCGCTATGAGCGCTGCAGACGCCAGGTGTCCCTCGCCCCCATCTCCGTCACTGCTCCACATGTACGAACGCACTCTGCAAAGTTATGATGATTAGTGTCTGAATTATTAGCATCCGTTTTCAAGTTTTACTTTCCCGTATACATACGTATATACAGAGTATTAGACGTAGTGTATGGAAAGTTATAGACCGGGAGACAGCAAGAAACTTGACGTATGATAAACTGAAAGCTAGAATGTTTTGAGAAGTAAGACAATGTGATGAGAAATAAGGAAACGCAAGTATGGCGGTTAGTAGATGTTGGCGTTGCGCCGCGCAATTTTTTAAATATGTCGAAAAAAACTAGGCCATTAGGGAATGAGTACACAGCTAATTCTAGTTGTATATTGTTCGTTAGATAGCCAAAGTGTGAGGGAGTTGTATGCCAAACCGAAGCGGCATCCCGAACTGTCCACCATACTGAATTGAAGGTGTCATTTTTTTTATGCCCGCTTAGATTACGAGCTCAAAGCTGGTTGAAAAAATTAAAATTGTTTGCGGCGTCTTTCTACAATTACAATTATGAAGATACAATTTTTTTCTGAATGAAATGTGTTCATAAAAAAATAGGTCTTCAAGTAATGTCACGTTCAATTGTTGAAAAACATGAGTATTCTTGTCGAAATTTTGTGTCAATTATAGGAAATTTGTATTTTCTTTAAACTACATATTCTTAAAACCGCACAACATTTCTTCAATATATTGGGACGTTAGATAACATAAATGACGACTAAGAGAATGGTACAGGTCTCTTTGAAATTTCGGGTATTGCGAAAATATAAACAAATTAAACATTTTCGGCGTCTTCCAACAACTATAGTTTTTAAGATACAATGTTTTTTGTTCAAGAAAAGTGGTCATAAAAGCAGATCTTCAAATAAGGTCGTGCTAATTGTTTTTGAATAAGAGTAGTTTTTCTATAATTTCGTGAGAAACATAATAGCCCGCTCCGAATTGACTGCGCTTCGTTGTCGTGATGTCTTCCGGGCTGATGGGCCGTGGTCTAATTGCCTTGGAACTGCCAAACGTTTCACCCACGACTGCGGTGGGCATCTTCAGTGGCTAGGTCTCGGGCGAAGTGTCCGGGACAGCGACTGAAGTCAGTCGCTGTCCGGGACTGGCGACTGAAGTCAGTCGCCCACCGCAGTCGTGGGCGAAACGTTTGGCAGTTCCAAGCCAATTGGACCACGGCCCATCAGCCCGGAAGACATCAAAAATATTGACTTTGGCCGTGAAAGCCTTCAATGCTTTATAATATATACATTGTCATTAGGAGGAATGTACTATAATTTGAGAGCGTAGGCTTCCGCGGCCGGAGTCAGTACTTACATTGGTACACGGGAGACGCCACGTAGAAACACAGGACGCGGCTTCTCCCGGATAGCCAGTACGTACTATAATTTCTTTCATAGACCTACTATTATTCCCTCATTTACACTCCGAGGACGAAAAAACTACCTCAGTTTTTAAATTACCTCACAAGGGAAGTAACAGATCCTTCATGTCGAAACACACCTCGAAATTTTAATGGCATATGCTAATTGATACCAGAAAACTCGTATGCGAAAAAATAGCGGCCAGTTTCCATTGCAAGTCCTCCAAATAAAGCTTTGAAAAACACATATAAGTACTAGGAAAAAGATAGACGCCTCTACCGGTTCGTTTGGGCAGCCCTTACTCCGGGCGAGCTGGCGCGAGAGACCCCAAGGTCACGGATGAGTCGGCCGGCCCGTCAGCGGCCCTGCAATAAACAAGGGCTGCGTAGTTTCGCACCCAGTTCATCTTTCGCTGTTGCAAAAGAAATAACATCTGCGATGGCTACAGAGCAAGTGGTGTTAAATCCCGTTAACATAGTTGAGTTCGCCTTGTGTTACTTTCGTAACAAAGATGTATCTTCGAATGGAAGAGTAAATGAAAAAGAACGAGAAATGAGTCAACTGTATTATGGAATTGTTGGAAAATAATAGCACTGGAGTGGGGCATTACGAGGAATCGACCCCTCGTATGCGAAGGAAGTAATTGTGAATCAAGTGATAGTGACAGTGATACAGACTGCCAAAAGCATACTTCTACCACGGGTGATGATATGGGAAAGTGTTTATTAGAATCAGATAGTGAATCTCCGGAAACTAGTGATTTTAAAAGTCAGTCACCTTGCAAATCCTCCGGTTTGGTTTATTATACAAGCCGTGTGAAAAATACAAATGGGGATGTTAGCATTAGCTACGAGTACAAGAAAGCTGTGGAATTCTGTTTGAGTGACGGCGGTAAGAAACATTTTTCAATATCACATGTCCATAGAAATATTCGCCGCGTGATGTCAGAGAGACAACTATATTTGAGGAAAAAAGCAAGTGGAAAGCATGACAGCAAATCCTAGTGAACACAAAAAAATTACGTATGAGAAACTTTGGTCTGGATTTGAACTTGTAAGAAGAACGAATCAAAATGTGAATGATGAAGATCTGCGACAGTGGACCCTGGAAATTTCACAAGAAACTGGCAGCAAAAATAAGGATTTTCCGCCTGTCACTCCTCGATCAATCTTTAAAAAAGCACACAAAATTAAGAGCAGGAAAATAACAAAATTTGTATCACGCACTAACGTTCACGACGGAACACAAAAGGGTGTGGTTGTAGAAGAATTTCTCAAAAACGCCAAAGAGAGATTTTCACATTACTCGCATACAGACCAAAG
Organism: Acheta domesticus; assembly: GCA_031308135.1. Taxonomy (NCBI): domain Eukaryota; kingdom Metazoa; phylum Arthropoda; class Insecta; order Orthoptera; family Gryllidae; genus Acheta; species Acheta domesticus. The sequence goes on along the minus strand of JAHLJT010009419.1, from coordinate 64,572,913 downwards.
TGGATTTGAACGCGAAATGCGATTAAAACGGGCTTTGTCGTTTGTTGGTGGAAGTCATACACAAACAGTTACTCCATCGGTTGGTGCATCATCACACTCGTACACTATAATGCCAAAAATAAGTATGGATGGACCTTTGTTGCCTATATTATTTATAGTACTGCAGGAACCAAAAGGATTTTTTGGCCCTGTTGTCTCCAAAAGAATGTTTTCAAGCCGAAAACATAATTGTTACGACTACAAAATCAAGAAAAATGGGAAAGATAGAGTTGAAACAGTGGTTTAAAGAAGCGTTCTTCCCATTTGCAAGTGAAAATTTTGCTCTGCTTTTAGATTCGTGGACCACGTACAATGTCAGAACTTGTATTGAAGATATTCCTCAAGGCAAGACAATTGAATTGCTTCCCGGAACTTCCCGGATACTTCCCAGATACTTCTCGGAACTATAGGAAAAATCCAACCACTGATAAGTTCTTCTTCCGACAGTGGAATGCTATGTATGGCCGTTTTTCAGAAAAATATTGTGTCTCACAAGAGTATTAGTGTCAAAGTTTCCGATAGAGAGACAATTCTTCAATTGCAATCCTTCATTCATTTTCAATTTCCATCTCCTCGTTTCCAAAATATGATAAAGCATTCGTGGTTTGCTACAAGGTATATAACAGAACGGCCTCCTGATTTGTAGTGCCCGTCAATATTGCCTTGAAACTGTGAAAAAAGCAATGTGAAGAAGAATGTGACAATGAAGTTTTTATTCGGTGTGCGTGGAGCCGAAAACATTTTGTTTTAATCATTCAGTGGAAACCCAGTCATTTCTGCTTTTTATTCGTGCCGCACTAACTTGCGACGAGACACTGCTCCTGGCTTTCGCCTGCACGCCGGCTCGCCGCTGTGGCCCGCCTGTTTTCGGCCGCCGGCCGATCGACGCTGGTAGGGATGGTCCGCGGCGCCGCAACAACTCCATGTGCTAGCTAAGATTTTAGCTTCAATTGTGAGTCCTTCAGGGAAACTGGCGCTAATATTTTTGATATGGGATTCGATAGTGGCAATTGCGTGTGTCATAAAAATTTCGAGTGGGTGTTTCACATGAAGGTCTGTTACTTCCCTTGTCAGTATCTTAAACCTAAATCACTGTTCATATATTCGAATTGTGGTATCCCCCCAATCAGAAGAGGAGCTTGGCTAGACGCCTGGCGGCGGGGGGGATAAAACCCCGGGTCAGCAGCGACGCGCCTGTCACGAATGAACTCTCTACCCAGCGCGGTATACGTGTAGGAGTGCCGAGGAGGGATCGACCCGGGAGACACGGCTCCTGGACGGAACGTAGGTTTGCAGGCGGTACCTCCCGCAGGACATTGCTCCCGTCTGTCAAGGGTTCCGCGGCTGCTACTACAGCGGCCACGGACGCACCCCTGCAACCGCCCGAGATAACAGCCGTTATCAGCAAGTCAGTCGGCTACCTGTGCAGCCGGCTTATCAAGTTAAGCATCGGGGCAAGGACGCTGCCCCGAGAACAATTTTGGTTGTGTTTCTTTTTTGTTGAGTTGTATAAAGTGAAACATTAAAAGTATTTGTAGACTTATGTGGTTGACTAAACCTGATCCTGCAATCACTACACGAATTACTGAGGCACCATCTGGTTGGGACTTCCCATACATTAGACTCCAGCAAGTAGATTTAATTTCGCACCGGCCAGCTGCTGGGTCGATTGCAAGTCCTCGCCATGTGTCCGCGATGCCATCTTCCCGCAGCACCACTCCGCGGAACGACTGATGGCGCTGCAGCAACAGTTTCATCACACTCAAATCATTCTGAACGCCGCGAATTCAGCTTATCTCTATGTCTCTGTTTTGTTTTCTTGTGTCCCTCTTCTTTCCTTTTGGTACGCTTGTAACATGCATCAGCTGCAGCTGCTCAGAGCACAACCTCTCCTCCAGTACGCCTTCCCAGAACTCCCTCTCCTTCAGCTCATCTTTAGGCCACTGGCTTCTATCCCTCTCATTGAGGAATAATTGCTTCATTCTTACTCTGGAACAGTTGCAATGGCTCAGCGCTCACCCCATACTCCAGTACGCTTTCCCAATACTCCCCCTGCCTCGGACTTCTAGCTGTCTCTTTCCGATTCATTAATTCCTTCTTACTTTGGATCAGTAGCACTTTCTCAGCCCCGTTGTCGTCTTCCTGAGCGTCTTCTTGGGACTCCCTCTGATTCAGCTCACTTCTTATCCCAACGGTCCTTAGCTGACTCATTAAGATTCATTGTTTGCTTCTTAACCTGAATTAGTTGCATTTGCCCAGTGTCAGTTCCCTTTTCCGGAGCACCTTCCTGGAAATGCTGTTGTCGTGTTGGTGATCTTGGTGTCAATATTTGAAATTGAGAACGTATTGTCCTCCTCCTGTGTTTCCAAATAAAGTTCTTTTCACACAAAGTTCCATGAAAGGGTTTCTTGCCATTCGCCAAAACGATAGGTACAGCTGAATTTAGTTGCAGATCTCGTTTGGAATTTCCTACAATATACTGAAATTCATTTCAAATACAAAAGTTTTAGATGTGTGTCCCTTGGCAACTAATCAATGAATGTTCAAAGTGAAGAACAAATCGAGACCTCACCTCATACACCTGGTTAGGAACGGCTTCCTTGGTGTCGTTGTGGAGGAAGGACCTGAGGCGGAGAGTGGAGCGCGCGACCAGCACGTAGCCCCGAGCGCCTTCCAGCCACTCCGGCGCGCAGCCCTGGCACGCCACTCGAGACCGCGTGCCACAGCAGCAGCGGCGCCGCGGCGCGCGCGTGGAGGGCGGGCAGCCAGCGCGCGCCGTCGCCCAGGTCCACCACGCCCACCGCCCCGCCCGCGCCCGCGACCGCGCCCGCCAGCGCCCAGCGCAGCCCGGCGGCGGGCGGCGCGCCCTCCGAGCACGCACCCTGCGCCCTCGGCCCTTGCGGGAACAGGGCCAACGTCAGCCACAGGACCAGGGCACGTGCCCCTCTCATATTGCCTTTCGAGTTGCATAGCCCATATCTCTCCCACTCCTGATTGCTCTCGCACTGACCTCCGCTTTCGCACTGACCATCTCCTTCCCACTCCTGATTGCTCTCGCAACTGACCTTCATTTTTCCACCGACCATCTCTCTCCCACTCCTGATTGCTCTCACACTGACCTTCGCTTTCCCACTGCCCATCTCTCTCCCACTCCTGATTGCTCTCCCATAGCCCGTCTCTCTCCCATTCCTAGTATCTCTCCCATTGCCTTTCGTTCCCCCAGCCCCGATTGCTCTCGCCCAGCCCATCTTTCTACCTATTCTAATTGCTCACCCACAGCACGGATGACTCCCACTATGACCCGCTTTACCACTGCTCACTGTTCTACCACTGCCCAACTCTATCCCAATGATATTTCCCACTGCACTCACAGGGTCTTTGGGCCCCTCTCTTACTGTCCAAGCGTTTCCGGATTTGAGCAATGTCCGTTGCTAGCATCACAATCGAACCTCTTGCTGCAACCGACCTCGATCAAAAGAACCGGCGCTAGTGAAGATTGACAGTTCAATTAAGAGTTTGTATAAAAACGGAATGAGTTTCAAATATCATTTGCATAGTATTCTTATATTTTCCACATTTACTAATATTATTACTGGATTACATAAATTAAATAAGACCTCTCTTTCTCAGACAATTATACACTTCTTTTTAGGAAAAACGCTTTTATCATTTCTTAAATAATATGTTCTTATTCACAATCAAAAATGCATGGCCATCAGGGGGTTCGTTAAATTTGTTGAAAGGAAACAATGACAACAATTTCAGGAAAATAATAGTAAAAAAATAATGAAACTAAAACATAAATAACAAAAAACAAGAGTCTGTAAGAAAAAAACACATAGGAGAGATACATTATTCATAACCCTTCAAATAAAATGTTTAATATTTTCAGAAAAAGTAATAACCAACAATGACAACTACATTATGTTTTATGCAGACACTAGACAGCAGAATGACGTCAGAACAGGACCATTGTCGGAGCTTAAATAAGACGAGGATTCAACGTCACGTAGTGACGTAACGTGACCCATGAGAAAGACACGTGGTCTACGATGACATAGATGGACATGTCTGTAGGAACGACAGGGAAAGGGAGAACAGAAGGGTCAAGGGCACGCAGTAAAGAGAAGGACTAAGCAAATCAATACTATATGCATATATTGCGGGAAACAAGAGAGAAAGAACTTAGGAAGAAAAAAGAGAAAGAACTAAGTGAAAGAAAATCCAAAACGACGTGTAAAACGAGTTGGTTTCTTGTAAAACGAGAAGGAAAGAATTTTATAATTAACACGGAAAGCTTAAAATAATTTATCAAACGTGAATATTATTTTAAAACATTTCAAATCGTAAACAAAATTCGACAGTTTTCTGTGGTTTGTAGAAAACCGCAGAAAACTGTTGAGTGTCTTCTTATTCTTAAAACATTCGAAAAATTACAAAGAAAACACCTTTTATTCACTTAATAATACCGTACCCCCTTGTAAAACATTTGATTCTAACACAGGATTGATTGCTTTTTGCGTGTTATATGTTTCGTGTGTTAGATTGTGCAATTTTTCTTAGAATCTTCCTGAATCCTTATCTAGAATTAATATAAGCTCATTTCGGTTCCTTCGATTACCTTCTTTCTCTCTTTCTTTATTATCCTTCCGTTACTACCCCCTTTCAAAGGTTTCGCCGATGCTTCTCTGGGTCTATCAGACCCATTCTTTTCCTTCCCAGTATTTTAAGACAAAATTTACGTGGTTGCATTTTCTTATCATTTACTATGAATATATGAATAACCTAATTGTTTTTATTATTGTTGTATTATTTTTAACGGTTTTGCAATATAAAATTTCAGTACTTTTTTAAACTCTCCTTTTTGTCCGTTGTAACTACATAATAATCAAAAAGAAAATAAATAATTCTGTTACACAACATTTTAATGTTCTGTGTACTACTAATCATTGCATTAGACGAAAAAAAGGTAATAAACACAATTCTATTAGAATTTCAAACTCGATGATCATGTATTTATCAGTTACCTCAAAGCAACTATGGGTCCACGAGACAAAAAAGCAAGAAAATTAAATATCTCACGGAATACGTTTTCTGGAAAAGCAATAACTGAAGGAACGAATCAGTACCAAAAACAATGAAGCTACTGAAAATCTGAAGATAGTTCAGTAATAATCCAGAAAACCCTGGGGAGCAACAGAAAGTTAACTTCGTTTTCTACAAAATATTAGACGTTCAATTTTGATTTGTCTGGCTCTCCTCTTCTTTGTATGTCTTGTAAATTCCTATACATTATTTTCGTATAAAGTTAATGTTATCTTCCTTTCCTATCTGTAAGCTAATGGCTTTACCTCGAGTTATTTCCAGAGGTAACATAACGACCTTCTCCGACTAACTGAAATGTATAGGAGCGACAACCCATATTCCGTGTGGGGTCTAATGTTTTTTCACATTAAATAAAAAATAAAAGCGTTTAGGAAACCTTGACATCAATTTTGTATGTCTTTAATATTATTTTCCATTTAATATTACAATGATTCTCAACAGCAATGTATTGAAAACATTGGTTTATAGATTTTCTTAAGGACCATTGACATATAGGTTCGTATATGCATTTGAGAGAAACTGTAGTGACACAATATGGCAGTGGGCGCAATCGTCAAAAATATTCAAAAAGAGCCGTTATTTGTCAATCTAGTTTGAGATTCTATGGGTAGGCCTCGTTCACTCGGCGGGACCCGCTAATTCTACTGGGCCGATCGGAATGTGCATACGTATGTGTTGCCTCCCATCTGAGTTCCCTGTGTGACGCATGGTGAACAAAATGACAAACAATATTAGGGCTGAGACGTCGAAGTTTTGCACTTGCGTTTTCCAGTTATATCTTTTACTGCAATGTTATAATAATAATAACAACAATTTGTAGCACGATACAGCACAAATCATTGTTAACGAATGAAATTATAAACTCTTACTTTATATCACTTTGCCCTCCGTTACACGCGCGCGGACTGAGTGTCCGCGATATCTTTCCTTTCTCATCCTTGTCATATATTCCCCCCTACATACACAGACTTACACTAACCTGCACTACATATGCCGGGAGACCGGTTGGGAGCTTACAGCTTGTCCTGGCTTGGGGGTGCCCCGCTGATAGGATGTTCCTGGTACCTGGTGGAGGGAAACCCCGCGAGCTAACAGTTGGTCGGCGCTGGATCTCACCTTTCAGCATGGAAGGTCACAACCTCCTATGGAGGATAAGCATGCACTACACTTACGGGACTAATGACCTTTGCATTTGGAGCACCCATAATCTGTAACAATCAATTTCTCTCCTCAAGAAGTTCAAGGAAAGCATTTAAAATATTGTATTTACAATACAATATTATTCGAACATTAAATACCAGTGCATTGTTTGAAAACGTATTTCATTTGAACAACCACAAAAAAGTGGGGAACAAACGGTTCGTTCAAGGGGAAAACGAGTTTCATGTCCAGAGAAAACAGAACACACTCTGTGAACTCGGCATGGCTGACTCTAATTGGCGTACGATTGTTTTTATCAATCTATGTCCACGTGTTGAAAAAGGTTTTAGAAAATGGCGGAGAAGATATATTATCCAGCGGACTTTTTCTTTCACCTTACTACTCATTCTCCCAATCGACGTAACTATTAACGCCTATCGAGTCAGACCAAGGATGGCTGCACACAAATGAAAATAAGTGACTAAGCCACATCTTTATGGTCATAAAGCTCAGATAATTTTTTAGCAAAAAAACCAGAACAAACGTATTTCTATTAGTATAAGTACTTGAAATAAACAATTCTTTGCAGACTTTGCATCAAATGACATAAGTGTTGTTTGAAAAACCTCCTAGGATAGTTTCATATGTGAAAATCGTGCTCAATGATGTTTATTATGAACAAACAAGCGATTCTTGGTTTTCTACGGGGAAAAATTATCTCAATATTTATCCAAAAGTTTAAAAAAAGTTATTGTCAAATCATTGTATGTTAACAAATCTTATATAATGCAATAGAAACTACAGTCGTTTATGAGATCGTCGAAAAATAATTAATATTTGTTCTCAACTACTCTGCGTTTGTCAATAAAAACATTCCATCATTTGCAAAGTAACATGATTCTCCAATGATACAGAATTCTTGTTTGATGTATCCCAAAATTAAATAGGCAATGCTCACAATTATTTCAATGTTCGTGACCTAATCTGCATTAAGTAACTTAACCCTTTGTAATCCTCAAATAAAAAGGAAGATTTTTTATTAACATTATCACCAACCAGATCACTCCATTTTATTTGGTTGTGCATGAAGACCTATTTTCCACTTTTTCAAATGAAATGATTCCAAGAATCATTTCGTGCTAGAAAAGAGAACGCAGAACGTCAATTTCACGATTCATTTGTTTCTAGAAGGAAAATTCGATCCTGAAGTTCTGTGACAAGAACAGAGAACTTTAATGAGTGTTATTGAGAATCTTTAATGTGGCTGAGAAGTTGTGTTCCTAAGCGATTTACTAAAGGAAGCATTTTTGAATTGTTTTTTGCCACGACAATATTGATCAGAAAAGAGTATACAATACATATTTTGCTTGTCTCATGAATTTTTTACTGTAATTTGGCATGTACATTGGGTGAAGTTTAGTTATTGGTTGAATCCAATTAACAATTTAAAATAGAAGACGTACTAAGAATTACATCAATGTTCGTGACCTAAGCAATTATTTTCTTACTCAAGCAATTGAACTAATAAAATTAATATGCACGACAAGATAATCATAAGTTTTTAAGAAATAAAGTACTGTAATTTGGTTTCTTCCTTCATATGTGATCGTACACAAGTTGCGATGGATGTCCAAGTAAAAGACAATTAAGCACAACACGTGGTAGAGTGCCATACTGCTTATCCAACAAATGTACAGGAGGACAGCCAATTTCCTTACGAATTGATTTTTTTATAGTGATCTAACTTTGTAAATGGCCTTCAATATTGTTAGGTGGGGCAGCTAGGTTAGATTGAACACTTTTTCAAATGACAGTTCAAAACATTCACGAACGTAGTACTACCAGGAAGTAGGCACCCCATTTGTTACATAAATTTGATTAAATGGACAAATACAGAAATAACACCACAATACAGCTCATGTACTCTTTGCAAAAAATCACAAGAAGTCTATATATTAAATATACTCTCTTCTCATAAAATATAATATTGTATTTTTCTTTACTTCATAAATTGATTCTTTTTCTTACAACACAATTTTCACATTTTACCTAGTTCTTTTCATAGTCAATTTCAATTTTAATTTTCAGCAAGGTTTCTATATTTCTAAACAGAAAGAAACTATTTTCTTGATATTTGACAAGAGAAACTATCTTATTGGCATTTGGCTTGAAATACTTCCTCGAAAAAACGCTGAAAGACTAACGATGTCTACAAGAAACCCACCGTACCTCGGAAATTCACTACTGAAAGGGACCAAAGTCTTTCATGTATGAATCTCTCGAAGACGCACATCTCATACTTTTTGATATTGCGTAGCTAGATTGTTTTGGGTCAGAGCCCCGAGAGTACGAAACAAAAATATTACGGTGTGAGTAAAAGTTACTCTTAGTATTTTATAGTTAAGAAAGATTCCTTCCCAATTTATTTGTTGTGCCTCTGGGCACTCAATTTCAGTATTAAAATTAGTTGATTACATTTACATGTTTCTTCCTGATTTCTTGGATTAATCAACTTATTAAATGAAGTTAAGTTTGAAGAAAATAACTAATTTACTAATATAATTAATCAATAGTTAGGTAAAAAGAAGTAATATTCTACAATAAAAATGTAAGGAAGCTTTCTTCTCTTTACCTATCCATACAGATTTTCACAAGATTTCTCCGCTAACCGCTGAGTCTAATAAATTAATGTTATTTATTAATGCAAAATAATTCGAAGTTAATATAAATATGTTTCATTTCTTAATTACCGTATTTTAATAACAATAATCTATTTTCATTCATGAAAGTGATAGTTGAAAAAATACGAAAGCGATCGTCTGAATTTAAATTATTCTTTCCTATGCATTCTTTTCTTTTCTCTCAGTTCAGAATAATTAGTTTGCAAAGTTTACGCTATTTTTAGTATTAAAATTTTAAATTATCAACCAATTTTTACTTTCCCGTACACGTCCGTATACACGGCGTAATATACGTAGTATAGGGAAGTTATGTAATGCTGCGCGAAAAAATGGCCAATTTTCGCCAGAAAAAAATTCGTTGCCGGGCCGTGATAACAAAAAATTGGATAAATCAAGTCGCTAAATTAAGAAAAAAATCCCTTAACACGTGGTGCAGCCAGAACCCCTTTTTTATGAGTTATTGATACCGAAAAACCAATTGAAAGGAAAACGTCCTTCTCTCCGTCCGTCCGTCAATCAGTCTGTCCGTCCATCTGTGAACACTGCTAGCGCCTACACCATACGTACGATGTCTTCCAAAATGGATATTTCCCCGTCGATCTGATTTGAGTTGAAGCTTCAAGATTTAGAAAAAGATTTTAGAAAATTTGGTGGTAAAATTGGGGGGGGGGGAATTTGCGTGTAATTTGAGCAATTTAAAAAATACAAGAATAAGATTTTCTCAAAAACTGCCCCAAATTTTTTCTTTCAACTTTTGGTATGAATAGTGCTAAATGTACCCTATGCTACGATATAAACTCTATATTACTCTATTCTTGTGTTTTCAAAAATTGCAAAAATGTATTTTTTTACTTTTCTATGTAGTCGGTAATATTTACATTAGTGGCGATTTGTTTACATTATTATATTTATAAGTTCATGTGCTTTAAATAATATCAAGTAAAGTTTCCCGAAAACTCAAAAGTTTTCTGTGAAAACGTGCTCACAATTCCACATTTTCAGAAAGTTTTGGAACGGATAGTGCTTATTGAACACTCTAATATGACGTAATGTTCATTTTCGGATTTTTTTGTTTTGTAGAAAATTACACAAATGTATTTTTTAAAGATCTCTCACATCATTAATATGCACATTACCTGCAATTTGTAAACACTATTGTATTTATGAGTTAATGCAGCTTTCAAATGACGGTAAATGAAGATTTTTTGAAAACTCGAAAATTTTCTGTGAAAATGAGCTTCAAATATCGCATTTTTGGTAGCGCTTAAACGCCATCTTCTTGAAAACGGCTACAAATTTTTAAAGGAAAATTGCCATATAGGTCGTGATTTTTGTGTTCTTAATTTCATAAGAATATTAATTCTAAAATGAATATTTCCGTTCTACCATTAGGAAACCAAAAACTTAAGAGAATGTCGGGAAAAAAAAGTAATTTGGGCTGCGATAGATGGCAGCTGGCACGAGTATGGGGCAATTTTGCAATAGCTAGCCCAGACCCAAGGAAATAGAAAACTAATACGGGAAAGTCTGTGCTATTCTGTAGCACCACTAGTTAATTTCAAAAGTGAATTTCGGCTTTGCTTGTATGTAAAATGTGATCTATGTGATCTATAAATGTATCTAATATCAAGTACTGTTGGCGTAACTAAACGCAACGATAAAATAAATCTCATTTTTAGATACGTTTATGTTTTAAGTAAAATATCAGGTACTTTATTATTTAGAGTTTAAATAATAAAGTACCAGATATTTTAAATTTTAGACACACACTTCGTTTAGCGCCTGCGGTTATGCAATTCACACAACGGCTGTGTATTGAATATTGCGTCTTCTCGGGCGCGCACGTGGCGGTCCCCGACGGAAATAGATGGAACCAACATACTTGCGTGCTTTGTCAATGGCTGGCAGCACATTCACACTTGTGTTGCAAAACGCTCGTAGATGGCAGTGTGGTTAGCGGCAGTTGGAAGGAGTTCTTGGTAATACCTGCACTACATGTAGATAGCAGCACTACAGCAGATTTGGTACGAGTGTTCACGGATAAGTTAGCCGGATGCGAATGTACACACCTGACAGAGTAACGACTTTTAAAAAGACCTTCTAGTGGTATTTAATAAGGTTACATCGAATTATCATAAATTTTCGTTTGAATGACATTTTCAACAGACTTGACTGCAAAACCATGTTTCTCACCTATTGGCAACAGAAAAAAACTATTTCTTACTAAGCCAACTGCACTTGAAACCGTTTAGTATTAGCTAGGAAAGTAAAAAAAATAAAGGATATGAATTGACGTTTTTTTCTTACAAGCAAACGGGAGTGTTATGTGTTTTTTGAAGAGATTATAATCATTGTTAAGTGTTTACTGAGTAATATTGAATTCATTTTCGACAATGTTATATATAAACAATTAACAGGAAACACCTATTGGAGGCTTTATACGTTCCCTATTCTTAGAACTGGTCATGAAAAAAATGGAGGAGACAATTCTACCACGTCACAACTCTTTCTTTTATAAGAGATACGTAGATGACTAATTAATTGTAATACACAAGAATAACATGAAGAACCATTTTAATGATTACAACTCGTATAATTCAGAAATTCAGTTCACTTTGGAAAAATCAATGAATAACTCTTTAAATTTCCTTGACATGACCCTGAATTTGAAAGGGGATAAGGTAATTGTCAATTGGTATAGGAAGGATTGTTCATCAGATAGAACTTTAAATTTCCTATCAGCCCATCCTATTCAGCATAAGAAGGTCAGTAGTTGATGGATTAGTAGATCGGGCCATTAAATTATCCGATAAAGAATTCCATAATTCTAATTTGAACAATGTTAGGAAAATGTTAGACGAAAACAGTTATCCTAAGTTACTTGTGAGGCGCTGCATCAACAAAAGATTGAGAGTATTGAGTGCTCAATCACAAGCGGATATAGTTATGGTAGATACACAACACGTAGACAATGAACAGACTATAATAATGCCATGCGTACCTAAAATACAAAATAAGTTTTAGAAAGAATGTTTTAGTTCAAACATTAAACTTCGAATTTACAATAAATTAATCAATAAACAGAATTTATTAAAAAATGTCAAAGACCTAGTTTCCGTTTCTTGAACGTGAGAACGTGGTACACAGTTTACCTTGCCTAGATTGCAATCTAACATATGTAGGACAAACTAAGCGCCCAATTAAACAACGAATGAAAGAACATTCTAGAAATATTAAAGAATCTTATCCTAGACCTAATTCTTTACCGAGACATAGATTGAATGTCACACGAATTTGATTTTGAAATCCCTTGTATTTTAGACATCGAGGTCAAGAGCTTCCCTCGACTTATTTCAGAAACCCTTCAAATTAAATTAAATGCAAACTCTTAATACCAACGTATAAATGAATGTTTTACCAACGCCTATGACAATGTGTTATACAAAATTAAGAAATACCCGGAGTTATGCCTAATTTTATTTGTTAAGTTGCCACACTGCATATTCATGCGCCGTGCTTATTTTACTCATCCTCGGAACAGTTTATATTCTTGTAGTACACTGTGGGGAGGTTGCTGATAAGTTCACTGTGTGTCCTCGAGTGTTTCACCGTTAAAATTGCCATATAAAAATCGGGCAACAGTCCCCTCATTAAGGTGAGTGTCTCATTGAATTATATTGTTTATATTGTTTGTGTTTTGTTTGTTTTCTCTTTAATAATCTAATTTTATGATATTAATATACATATAAATAAAATTGGATAAGTTTCATTAACAACCATATATTGACAATCAGGAACAGTTTTCAATTTTGTCTACACGTTTTTAATACACAAAATATTTGATTTTTTTTGACAAGTTATTTCGTATTTTCTAATAATGAATAGTGATATTAGAAAATGTGTTGAAAGCATTGAATTTGATTCCTGATGCTCACAATATATAAATTACTTTTAATCATTGAATCTACTCTAGCGATCCCACCATTACACCTAATTTATTTATCAAAATTAATTTCGGCCTCTGAATAGTGGTACATGATAATCTGTAGCGATACCTGAACGTTATCGACTGGACCGTATTTATATATTTATTTTTAGTCAAAACAGTTAACAACTGTGTGTGGCTGCAGGAAAGTGTCTTCTATGTACGCATTCTTAATACTCGGCATAGAAAAATAAATGAGCGTTTTTGGCAAGAATTAGTAAGAAAATATTCGCTCCGTGTGGTAAACTCTATTTCCAAGGGGAAATTAACTGTAGATTTGGGCTCTTATCCCTCATCGTGCCCTTCGTAAGGGAATATACTTCCTGCCGCGACAACATGGAGAACGATAATTAGAATAACTATTTCCCAATGAACTCTAGAAGACGTGCACAGATAATATAGTTACATTTATGTCCAGTAGCAAAAAAGGGGCCATCTCGGCATTTGCTCAATGAATCAGGAAAACTGGACGAAAAACCTAATCGAAATACAATACTTGTCCTCGGTTCTTTAGAGTTATACATGGTGTCCCACCAACTATGGACCACCCTCACAACTTCTAAACACTTCAGGGTATCGAAATGCAGTTTTTGCTTAACAATGCGGAATCGTGGAGCAAGTAACAGGCCATACAGAAATTGTCTATAATATTTTTAGTTTTAGAGGAATTTAATCATCTTTGATTTTTTAAATGGAACTACATATTTCTGTCACTACCAATGGATAGTCCACGAAAAGAGGAATAAAATGATGTATTATATGTTAGCATTTTGGCAGTAATTTCGGTACTAATTTGAGTATAAAATTAGACTTTCTTATATGTGATTTTTAAGTAAACGGCCCTTTCCTGTAGCAGCCCTTGCAACAGTTCGCCTTTGGTGAAGGTGGCCTTTGCGGCGTCGAGGTTGTTTCGTGGAGACAGGGAATGTGAGAGGCGTAGTCGTGAAGGCATAGGGTCGTAACTACAGAAATTCATGTTCTTGACACGAAGATCATATCAAAAAACATCAATATTAACGATCAGAATGAGAGACGTTTTCCCATTTGTTCATCTGAATGAAACTTTTCTTCTACTGAAATTCCAAAGCAACGATCATCGAAAAGAACAAAATAAAAATAATTTGTAGCGGAAGGTAGATAATAATAAAGGTCCTTTTCAAACTTACAAAAATTGAGAACTGAGCTAAGTGTGGTATGGCAGAAACATTGCTGTCATTTTAAAACGGGACGGAATGAATGCCTAAAGATTTTTACTGTAATATCTTCATTAATTCATCAAATAATGGACAGGTAGACATTTTCTCTTATTATTTACTCTTAATAAACGCCTTTTTTAAACACTACCAAAAGAACAAAGCAATAGTAAATTTACACGGGCAGTCTGTCAAGAGTGTTTCAAAATTTGTACATTTTAACACAAATGCACATCTGCAGTCACGACTGCTAATACTGATTGGAGAGTTTCTCACTTCGTAACGCCACGTGCTGTCTCAAACTTAAAAATCCACGGCATAAAATGGAAGTTTACTGTTTTATTTTCCATTTATGAACAGCAGTAGAGGTATGGTTGCGAAGTGAACGAATGACCATCTTAAATAAAAATGAAATTTAATAACGGAGAGACGGTGATTGGATTCTTGTCAAGTTTAAAATGATATTTATTATTGAAGAAGACAAGTGAAATGCAGATAAACCAATGGAAAAAAATCTCATTCTGGTTAAAATTTGTGTTTCTTAATGTGAACTTTGTGTCAAGATATTGGATTGCTGTAGATAGGCCTTTTATCCCCCAAGGACATTTTCCCCGAAGGCGAGAGTTGCAGGGGCTGCTACACAAAATATTGTACGTTTAATTCAAAATCTCATATCAGAAAGTCTCATTTTATACTAAAATTTCTATCAAAATACTAGCATATGATACATAATTTTATTCCTCTTTTCATGATCTATCGATTGCTGGCGAGAAAAATAAATCGTTCCATTTAAAAATCAATGATAATTAAATATCTCGAAAACTAAAAATCTTATAGACAATTTCTCTACGACATGTTACTTGCACCATGATTCCGCATTATTCAGCGAACACTGTATTTTGATATCCTGAATCGTTTAAAAGTTATGAGGGTGGTCCATAGTTGATGGGACACCCTGTATAGTCGAAATGGTAATTAATACATTAAACATCATTGTTAAAATTAATATTACATTCTTTTTTAAGGCTTTGAATAGGCTCTAATGTTATAAAAGCAGATATGCAACAGAAAAGATTTTCCTTGGCACTTACACTTGTGTATCGATTTTAATAGTGTCATCTGGCAATGTGTGGTAAAATAATGAACGTGTATTCTATGTGAATATTTTGTAGTCAACTATTGAAACTGTCACCTGATGAATATACCACGTTGAATGTTATGATTATAAACATCATCATTTTTTTTGAATTTTTTATTGCAGAATGAGTTGATTATACTACGCTTAGTCATACGGCTCTTCAGTTTCTAGAAGTGAGCATTTTCAGACCAAAACTATGCGAAGGGGGTGGCTTCGGCGACCTCTCTTTAAAGATTAGAATGAGTGCGAGAATTCAAGTAAGGGAATATATTTTGTTGATTGATGATGGGAGGAGTATTTATTTCATTATCTAATATTGGCCAGATTACGGAGGCAGCTGTGAAAGGGGAATCGGTTACGTAAACGAAGATCTACGGGATGCTCTTTACCTAGATTAAAATGAGATGCACCGGTATCTGAGGGTAGATTCTGGAAGAATATATGAGAAAGTTTGGTGATATATGTTAGGAAACGTTCTATGGATAGGTAATTGTGAAGATTTGTGTTGATTATATACCAAGGGATATCAAATGCAGTTCTGAGGACCTTCCTTGGGAATATTTAAAATTTGTTAATTTTCTAGGGGCAGCGTTACACCAGACTGGACAAGCATGCGTGAGTAAAGGACGTAAAATTGCTCTACAAATAAGGAGAGCAGAATAGATCTTTGATGTGGAGTGACGGTTAATTACTGATCGAAGAATACCTAAGCGTGTGTTGGCTTCATTCACCTTGGAGTTGACTGGTCTTTCCTTGTCAATCTGGTATCCATTAGGACGCCTAGATAACGAATAGGAGAGCACCATGGTATTATAATTACGTCTAAGTTTAGTGGGAGTGGAAAATATGGAAATCGAAGAGTAAAATCTTTCGATGTGGACTTATTTGGATTTATCCTAATTTTTCACTTTCTACACCATGTTTCAATGACCGTGAGGTAGTCCCTAAATTATGTCCCTTGTAGTGTTGATATTCCATCAGCGTATGATCAAATATATTCACACCCTTGAAAAAGTCATTTTTGACAAAAAACAACTGATTCGTAAATCAAGATACTAGTTAATGCTATAATTCCGATATTATTAAAAAAAAGCTTCCACGAATCGTATGGTTGGGATTTGATTACTAGCCATACCTTTATTTTTTGTATTCTAAAAGTCTATGAGCTGTAAAATGTATTTCTCCAGAATATTATGTCATATCTCAGGCGGGAATGAACATTTGCGATATATGCACAACGAGGAGAATGAAGGCTGACTGAATTTGAAAGAATTCAAAACGCTAATTAAAATGTAACTTAAGGTAATAAGGTCTAAATCGAACTCTGTGGAACTCTATGTGCAATTCACAACATTTTTAGTTTACCGACCACTTTGAGAATTTCATATGCATTTTTGGAAACAAACATGGAGTCTAATTTTTTTCTGGAAACGTCCGTTCATTTATGAGAAAAGTTCATTACCACGTCCAGCAAGAAGGGTTTTTCTGGCGAAAATGCACCGTTTTTTCGCGCAGCGTTACGTAAGTTTCTCTCTATTGCGTAAACGGTGGAGAGAAAGTAAAATGTAGTTTCATCCTTTTAATCAACAATCTCTGGAAACACTGCATACAAATTTTCAGGTAATTCAAGTCAAATCTTTCTATTTTGGATAGATTTCTTTGTGCACTTTTATTTTTTCAAAATAAAACTGGACAAAGAAATCTAATTAAAAACCCAAAGACAGTCAGAAGATAGTGGAATATTAATGCACAAGTCCAGCAAAGTGTGCTAAGCATAATTAACACTGCTTCCTATTTGGGCCTGGTTTTGCAATTGGGGCAAGTGTGCGTCGCTTCAGAGTCACTGGGCAAATGTCACGAGCGGTGACAGACAAAAACTGCTACGCTTTGACTTCTGTTCATATTGTAATAATAATAATAATAATAATAATAATAATAATAATAATAATAATAATAATAGTGACTTTATTATGTGGTGAGGCTCGGGCCATCAGGCCCGCTCTTCCGCCTAACCACGTAATACATACATATATAGATAAAAATTTAACAGTACATTTAGTAAATTAAATAAAATACAACTTAGATATAATTGTAAGATTACGCGTACAGACTGAATTCCCCCACTCAGTACTCAGTGCGTCATTGTTTATGGTACAGTTGACGTCATGCGTCAGGAACGTGCCAAGGAAGATGCCACCTCTTATTAAATCTTTGAATGCACCTACTGTGTTTTGGAACAGCAACTTCTTTGATATTCTTGGTGTGTAAAGTACTGAACAAATGGTGCCTATGAATGTTATTAGATTATTCTTGAAGATGATTGTGCTAAAATGTATTATTTGTTATAATGTTTTGTGCGAATATTTTATTTGTTGCTCTTGAGCAGTATACCTGCTACTGTTGAAAAACAGTTTTATGTGGGCAGCAAAACATCATTTTTGTGGCTGTCCATTAATATGATACTAAAAACGGGTCATTAGATAGCAATGGACGCACTACATCTCCATTACATCCGCCAAAAAATGACTTAACAGGGTTCTCATAATACAGAGTTGATTCTGTTTTCTACTGTTCCTATCTCTGTCATTAAATCCCTACTGTAAGCTCCAAATTTCAGATCACATTGACTAATAGATCACGGTGCGTTTTCGAGCTCATCAATCAAACACCGAGGAATCAAACACCAAAATCATTTCATCACACTAATTAACATACAATTCAGTAAATTCCATGACCCATGTGGTGAAGTTTCCTGCATAACGCGATTTGGAAAGGTAGTAGGTTGGCTCCTGTTTACAGGCTATCACATGTCCCGCAAGGGTCAAGCATCACTTGCGGAATTATCGTCTATGGATTTGTAGCTCCCGGAATGTACACATGTCTCATGTGATGGATAACGCGCTCCATCACCAGGCAGTTCATCGAAGAGATGACAAAACACCCAGGAAACACTAAACGCGCCCGCGGTTGGCGTCGACATGTCATTTCCGACCTGGGAAAAGACCCCAAAATAACGTAATACTAGCTGAACTGTTCCTATGACATCACTGAAGAGGAAGAACATATACACAACAAAAAAGGTATAGCCAAAAAATATATCATATGCACTACACAGAATATGGAAACTTTCTGCAAAATATTGATTCACGAATCTCAGTATTTATTCTCGAAGATTAATGATGTTTAAATACACTGAAACAATAAATTACTATTCACTGATAACCTAGATTTTAAAATGTTTCTGAAAACGTAATTGAAATGCTTTATATTTAGCAAGATCTTGAAAATACATGTTGTGGAAGACTGTCTGGAAATTCTGCTGAACACCTTATTAAAAAACCTTTTCCACCCCGTGTAACTGCACTAATTTATTTTGTAAATGGATACATATTTGAAATTATTTCTGGGCATTGAATTGCACAAACGCTCTATCTTCCATAAAACATGTCGAATCCAATCAGATTGATCGTGTGTGGTGGTGTTTTAAATTTGGCTGTTTCTGATGCTTCACTAGTACCATTACGAAACTATAAATAATAATAAAATTAATCAATATAGTAACAACGAAATGAAACCCACGAATATTCCAAATATTGTAAATTCACTTTTTACATGTAAAAATAGCTTCATAAAGGAATATAACTTCGAATTAATCAGCCCAAATAATAAATACGGTATTGTCCTTGAGTTAACATTCTAATATTACTTAGCGTTGAGATTAAAACTCACAGGAAAAAAGTTATCACTTAAATTTTATCCTGGAATATTATTTCGGTTTCCATTCTTACAATTTAATTTTCTATGCATTTCCTATTTAGTCCCTGATAGTATCTTATCTCCCATGATATGAAGTAGGGGTGTCGAAAATCTAAATATCAAAAAATGCAATTGATGAATAAAAAAGGGTTATTTTGTAGCATACTTAAGTTAGGCCTCACCGGAATCCCAAAACGCACGCTCCCACAAAACTCGCCTCTCTTTAAAAACTGGTATTCCTTGTAGTAAACGTAGTTTAATGGGCCTAAGACACACCGTTTTCGAGTAATACATGGCTGTATTATGTTGCCATGGCCTTTTCCCTACATCATTATCGGCAAACGAAAAGTTTTATGTCAAATATCTTTGATTCATGTCTGGGAAGTAATTCTCACCCAGCTGTAGCACACTTTGTTTCTGTGTTTGATAATGTTTTCCATCAATGTTATCTTGTAAATTATGGAATCCCTCATCTATCCTCATATTAACGTCCCAGTTCCAAAGGCAGCAACTCAGCTTTTTGTTTCAAAAATACTTTTGAGATACAGCCGATTTAAATTTTAATAACTCTTTGACAATGCCAGTTTATCACTTGAATTTGAAACTGATCATTAATTCTGTACTGTTATGCCACACGCTTTAAATTCAAGTGATGTATTGTAACTGACATTTTTATAGTGACATTCTATTTTACAACGACCGTGTCTCAAAATTCGTGTTAGTGTGTTTCAAAATTATAGTGAACATATTTTTCTCAGGTCATCAATTCACTCAGGTCAATCCTCAGGTTTATCAATAGGTCAATATGATCAAATCTTAATAAATTTAATTGACATAAAATTGTACTTCACTTCAATATTGTATTTATTAACATAAATTAATTAAAAATCAAATCAACCAAACTACTGATCAAATAGGAAACAAAATTATTTCTTGAATATGACATAACAAAAAACAATTTCTTAAGAAAATTCAATATGCTCTGACGGTGATATAGTATTTTTACATTCGTACACAATGACAGCCAATTGTTTTTCACATATGAATCTACAACACAAACTCTTTCCAAACTCTTGTCTATTTCATTATAAGTCACATATTTTAGTGCATTCATATCAGACCGATTTCCTCAGCAACATCTCACTTACACATTCTTCTAACAAAGTCGATCAGTCCGTAATCACACTACGCCCGTCCAATAAACTTCGGAATGGAGAAAAATCGTGGCCGCCCTGTAAGGTCTTCAGTTTCCTTCCGATTGTTTGCTTTAGTTGTCCTTCATAGCTTTTTTCAGTGCCATAACTCCTCCTCATAACCGTTACATAGTTATTTCTACTTTCTTACAGTAGTAAAGGGAAAGTATTGTAATCGTTTGTAAGAGTAATTGTTTACACAAAAACTCTTATTATCGGGGTCTGGCATTAGAAAAGTGGATAAATGTTGTTTCTGTAACATTTCCTTCGAATAAGTTGCGTAGCCAGAATGTACATTTTTTTTCATAATAAATTTATTAATGTGTATCGATGACCTACCGTGGCGCCAAAAAATCGATTGATAGCAACGTATTTTTATCTGTCCATCAGCCTGTGGTCAACGCTGGCACCTAAAACTTTGAGACGATATTTTCAAAACCGTTATTCCTTGATTGATCTGATCGAACTCGCGGCCCATCGGGTTTGAAAGGAATACTATCATTTCTGAGGGTTACTTGTTGATGTTACTGTATGATGGTACTCATACATGGTACAGTATGATGTTTCAATTAAATTTTCATAATTTTCTCAAAAATGGCTCCATAATTTTTCATTAACCAGTGATAATGATAGCGCAAAAACCGCTTAAAAGAGTGACACAGGTCTCATGTTCGTTGAAATCACAGATTTCTAAGTATAAGGGAATCCCAAAATACGTTCTTACTTCAAAATCTGAAGATCGTTTTTTAACCACTCCTCTATACAACGTAAATTTAAAAGTTAAACGCAAGTTCAATTCATTTATTCCCTACAAAATATGCAAAATTTAATAAAATTGGTGGGGGTCTCGATATGTTTCCTTGCAAGTAACCACCTACTGCATGGATGAGATTTCCAGAGTCCGACTGTTCTCATCGTTCATTTCCAGATTTTTTCCAGTCAATCCTGATTTAATCAGTTCTCGAGATTTGTAGGTTACCCCAGATTCATTGGTTTTGGTCGTTTATATCCGGGAAAAAGGAAATTTTGTCATCGTTAATACTATTCCAAGGAATACTATTTCAGGGAATAATTATTTCAGAATTAGGCACATACGTCATTAAGGAAACTAGAAAATTGAAAATATAATATATTATTGAAAAAAATTATATATTGGCATGAACTTCGCTTCAACGTGTCGTAAGCATAAAAAGGTCTGTAGAGCTGCTAAGATATTGTGAATATAATTAATGCACACTTTTTTTACTTTTCCACACTTACTTCCTACGGAAAATTATTACAATAGTGCGCCGGAAAATGGCGAATTTTTGACAGAAAAAACCGCATACTGCCCGGTCCTGGTAACAACAAAGGGGATAAATACTGTCCCTGTATGTAATAAATTACTTCTTCTAACACGTCGTGTAGCCAGAGTCTTGTGGCTACTTGTTACCTAACTGTTAACTATTTTAGTCTTGTGGCTTCTTGTTATTGGAAAATCGGTTGATGGCAAAACGTATTTCTGTATGCCGTATTTCTCCGTACGTCTGTCCGTTCGTCTGTAGTCAACGCTAGTGCCTAAACAGTTCGTCTAAAATTTGATATTCCCCGATCGATCTGAATGAACTCCAGACTTTGGGAATTTCAACCAGATGTTTTGACTTTTGTGAATACTTTACATGACGCTTCAAATACATTTTTAAATTTTTCTCAAAAATGACCTGGATTTTTCAATTAAACTTTGTCGTCGGATAGCATAAAGGACGCTTAAGAGAATAGTACAGGTCTCATGTTCAATGAAATATATGAATTTTTGAAAATTACAAAAGTGCTGTTTTTTTGCGTCTTCTTGCAACAATAACATTGAAAAAGAGATTTTGTTTTATATTAAACTTGTTCTTTAAACACAGATCTTGAAATAAGGTATACAATTTTTATAACAATACAATACAATACAATTTTTAATACAATTAATTCAATATTTCTTCATGAGCGTCATTTACTTTATGAGGGGTTTCCAAGTAATTCTGCGCAGAGGCAATTTTCATTTTTAAATAATTTTTTCTCTAAATTTGCTCAAAATGGTTTTAAAAAAATTCCTGTTATGCATCAGGAGAGAGTAAAAAAATATTGTGCTAGCCCAATTTTCGTCGAACTTTCCGTTTTTCGAAAATTGCAAAAAGAGATCATTTCAAAACCAGAAAATTGAAGAGAAAGATTTTTGTCAAAGACATAGTCTGATGTAAAAAATCATCTCTTTCATCAAGGTCAATTACAATGTTTTGAAACAAACGAGCAATTTTCTCGTGACTTATGCTCGAATTTGGAGCAGTTTTTGAGGGAAGCTTTTAGAAATCGCACAAATTATTTCTATAAATATTTTACATAGATAGAAGCAGAGACGCTTAAAAGAGTGACACGTGTCGAGGTTACACTCTCTGGATTTTCGAAAATGGCAAATTTAGAATTATCGCGAGAAAGTGCATGCAGTTGTAGCACCACTAGTTTACTTTTCCTCTTTATACTCTAGTACAATACGATCACGAATTTTCGGTAATAAAATGTTGAAGATCCTTTTGATTTATAACTCTGCACATATTTTGGGATTATTTTTTATTAGATCTGTGCTAAAGATGGTAAATATTGGTGAAGGTAGAGAAGAGATACAAGTAATTTTGTTCCCCAAAATCGGGATGTCTCTGTGCGTATACGGAGGATTGGGTTTCGCATAACTCTGTCAGATTGGATGCTTTTGAACTGAAACTTAGCAAAAACATTTGAAGTAAGATACAGTTGTGCAAATTCGGAGAGAATTACGGTATTTTAATTTTTAGGATCACGTTACATGAAGCTCCTGTGACTTGTTCCAACTTCTTCTGGAAAATCACCGGATACTTTTTTTCGTATACATACGTATATATGGACATAATATTCGTAGTATAGAGAAAGTTATGTAAAGCTGTGGTAAATTGATTTCGAAATTTCAACGGAACTTTTCAAAGCGTCAATACATGTGTCTGTCCCTCCATCTGTCAGCAACACTGGCGCTTAAACTATTTGTAGGAATTTGAAAAAATGAATATCCCCCTATCTATCCGGCTCTACTCAAAGCTCTACAATTTTGAAAACCATTCTTTAAATTTTGGGTGTACATTGCATGAAAACCCTGGGACATTTTTCAAATTTCTGTAAAATATTGCTCCAATTTTTTTATTCAATTGCTTATAAGAATAGAGCGAAATACACTTAAGATGACATAGGTCTGATTTTCACTTTCAAATTTAAAGTTCCCGAATCAACAAAAAATTAAAAGTTTTTGACGCCTTCCTGTAAATACATCATTAGAGACATTTTTTCCTCAATTGAAATTTGTTCTCCATAATTAGTTCTTTGATTGTCAGGTACATTTTTTGAAAATTGTAGTAGTTATTGTGCCATTTTGAGTAAAATATCTATATATTTAAAAAAATATCAAAATAAGATTTTCTCCAAAACGGTTCCAATTTTGTTTACTTCCAGTAGGGATAATATGTTGCATAAGATGACATAAACGATAATTTACTGTATTCTTTGTTTACTGTGTTTACTTTACTGTGTTCTGTGTTTTTTCAAAAATTACAGAAACGTACGTTTTTCATATCTTGTTCTCGTCTTTTATACTTGTATTTTCATTACCAGCAAAATATATTCATTATTGCATTTGTGAGAACAAAAATTTTATATGATATCTTATAAACTCTCTGAAAAATTTCACAAAATGAGCTCGAAAAGTGCATTTTGAGAAGTATTTAAACGCTATTTTTTTAAATTGGCCCTAATGGGCTAAAATGTCAAAAAATATTTTGTACGGATCAAGCTATATGCACTGAATAACATAACAGTGTCCGATGTATTTTTTGTTTAAAAAATATAGATATATTTTGATCAATATCTCTTATGTACTTAATATTTTTGCATTACTGACGTTTTTATGAATTATTACGTTTGTGAATAGAAGTACTTCAAATGATTTTCAATGAAGTTTCTCGAAAATTCAGAAGTTCCTTGTAAAAGTTATCCACGATGCACGGCAGTGCGAAATGGAACATGCAGCTCACTTGTAAATTTACCAGATCAGAAATGTTTTTGTTTGTGCAGTCCAAAAAGAATACTAAGTCATTTTGACGCCAATACATACTTGGAAGGTCAGGTTGACGGGAGACAGGTTTGCGTGCACTAAGACTGAATTGCATTGGACCAGTCGGTCTGGGATGGAATGAGATGGAGTGTGTTGGAAGCAACAGGACTGGTCAGGTCCGTCCGGGGCGAATTAGACGTAAATTGGACGAGAGAGAGCACAGAAGGGACTATGGAACGAGGTGGGCTAGAACAAGGTGAGACGGATCAGGACTAAGTGGTGAAGGTGGGAAGGGATAGGACGTGGCGAGACGGGTTGAAGAGGACGAGAGGAGGGGATGTTGATGGAACAGAAACGGGGGGTTACGGGACGTGACAAAGAAAGGTGGTCAAGAACAAGATGGGTGGGATGGGACGGAAAGTGAAGAAAACGGCGAAAAAGGTAATACCAAAGCTTGCTAAAGAAGACGAGAAAGGGGTGTGAAGGGACTATGGTGTCATCCATAAATTACGTAATGCGCAAGAGTGTTGGAGGGGGTCTGAGGCGGCGTTACATAGAGATAGGGAAGTGCGTTACAAGGGGGAGGGGGGTATTGAAAATACTCGAAATTTACATTACGTATTTCATATACGGCCCAATGGAATTCATGGAAGGGACGTGTCGGGACAGAGCATGGTACGCGTGTTGAAGAGAAAGAGCGCTACGGACCACGAAGGGCTACGGGACGTGTCGGGAGAGTGCATGGTGAGGCGATGCGCGTTGAAGAGAAAACAGGAGATAGGCCGTAGAGAGATTACAGAACGAGGCAGGACGACGGGCGCGATGCAGCGCGCAGAGGTAACGGAGGATCCGGTTGTTACGCAACTCGAGTGCGGCTTCGCCAAAGGCTGCGCGCCGCGCCGCGCCAAAGCCGGCCGGCCGGTTCAGCGATCGCCAGGCAAGGCGAGGCAGCGCGGTTGCCTCTGGCCTGGAATCCCCTCCGCCGCTGCCTTGACCCACAGCCGCTTCCTCCGCGCTTTGCCCCGCTCCCGATCCTCGGCACTGCCCTGCGTTGCGACACACGAGGAAGAGCGTCGCTCTGTTGTCACGAGAAGCTATTATTTAGCTGCTCTTTAACGTTTTCCAAAGGAGGACGGACAGAAATGCCGTGAACATGTGAACGTATAGTCCTGATATTATCAAATGATGGTGAGTATTTGCGTGGGCATGGTCAGTCTAAATCGAACTTCATTCCTGAGTCGGCTAACTTCATTCCTGAGTCATTTTCGGACCTCTTTTTATTAAGCTTTTGTTTTACATATGACAAATGTTACTAAAATAAAACATACTCCAAGGAGAGGGGAATTGTAACTTAAATATTGCAATTAGTTAATATAATTATTGTTTTAATGTTGAATCATTTACAGGCCTGTCTGATAGTTTAAAGAGATTATTAACACGTGTATCAAATCCGCAAATTATCATTTTAAAAAGGGGAAAATAAGGAACTGAACGTATTTACGGTTATAAAATGTTTTATTATCCAAGGCTACGGAGCCGCTTTCGGATTGTTTAGTGGTTCATGCCTCCCCTTGTGTGCGCGCCTGCAAGTATTTGGTGTTTTCGTGCGCGACTACTACTTTTCTCATGGTCCAATAAAACAAGCGTGTGTTATAGGAAGGGTATGACTGTTTTCCCCCACAGCTGGAAGGTGACATCCGGCGCCGATCTCTACATTGCCTTGCAGGGTTTTTCCTCCTCATGGTTTCTGTTCCGATGAGGCACCGACTCTCCGGGTCAAGCTCTAGTCTGGCCTCCAAGCATGTGTAGTATTGTGGTTCGTGTAAAAGTTTAATAGTGTAAGGGGAAAGGACAAGTTAAATTTGAGGAAGGAGAGTTCGTGCGTTGTTCATTATTTTCAGTAGCGTATTTTTCGCCATCCTCGGATTCCGACCTACAAATCATTTTGGACAATGATGCTGCAGATGCAGCAGTGCAATTGAAGACATATGTAGAACATTGAAGTACTGACACATCAAAGCGCAGAAGCAATTTGCGAATATTCAATAGAAAAAAATTGTTGCATTTGTATAATCATAGTCGATAGTCTCAAACATTTTATTTATAATAATACTTCATTTCCAAAGATTTATTGGGTGCAATAGTTGAAAAATACATGCTGACTAGAGGCATATTATTATTTTCCCGATATAATACTGCCCGCTGAATTTATTGTAGCCACTACTGTAGGATATTGTCTTTGTTTTATTGAAATTTGTTAAAGACAACGGAAACAAACAAGATTCTGAGGTACACATTACAACCCATACGTATAAAGACGTTCAAAACCAAACATTGGTGAACTTTTGTAACATTCCAATACTGTTACATAACATGCCTGGGACATGGCATATTTACATATCTATGTCGTTTATTTCAACTCAAGTAATCCAAAATTAACGAAGTTTCGATTACGGTATTTGGCTGCAACACTGTAACACATACATATTTACGGATAGTTTAGGTTGCAGCTGTAACCAAATGCACCAAACAATTGGATATAATGTTTCTAAGAGAGGTAGCCAACTATGGGAACTCAGCAAGTAAATAAATTTACGACACAGACTGTGCTACTTAAATTTTTTTAAGTTGTGGCAATGTTTCACCATTGCAATGTTACCCGTCGTTACCTTTCTTGTTTTAGACTTGGTTTTGCAATGCGCCGTTGAAGTACAGTTTACATAAAAATGTTATATTACCAAATGTGAAGCGAATTTTATATTTTCCCTCTCAGCCATCAAATCTTTGGAATTCTTCGTGTTTGATAAGAATAATAAAATTATAATTAAATTATTTATTATTTATATATAATTATTAATAATATTTTAATAATATAATAACTATTATCATTGTTATTTAAATAATAATTACAATAATGAATATTTATGTAAATAGGAATCATTCACTCAGGGTTAGTAGTATACCATTTAGTGTTGGATAGTTAGTTACTGAATTTATTGAAAATGATAAAAGTTTAAATGAATATCACATAAAACTCCTGCCTGATGGGACAAACTGAAACGATATTTGAATTTAATATGAAAAATACTTTTAGAATCTGTTTCTTTCATTCTTGTGAAAGAAAAAAAAATCGTTTTTGTAGAGCAATGTAATCATTCAAAAGTTTCCCGATGCCGGAACATTTCCAAAAGCTTGGAAAAGATCAGTGAATAAAGGGAGGCAATAGCCGGGAAAGAAAAGAGAAATGTTGGAAAATTCGGAACAAAACGAAATTGAAGCCCTAATATCAAGAAAAACAAAATTGTAACTAAGTTTAATCAAAAAGCGTGTGCGAAACTCAAAAATGCTGCTCACAAAGAAAATACGAAAACAACGTTGAAAGTAAGATATTCAATATTTGATTACTAGTGATTCCGGGCGCGTCAACTGCTAAGGTCATTAGTCACGCCCCAAGGTAGTTTGGCATGAATTATGCCCCAAGGTAGTTTGGCATAGCGAAAAAAAACGAACAAACGACTGAAAGATTATAATTAATGCTACGACTAATGCCTAAATGTGCCTAATTTACTAATTAGTCAAAGTGGGTGCATAAAAATAAAGGAGGCACACTTCGGCGCTTACGACCTGGTACATTTATAATATCGAGAACGTATCCCGTTCACGCCAAACCGTGAGTACCTGAAAAAGAACAGTTTCTCATGTAGAAAATAGCTCAGTTTCACATGTAAAATATTCACGAATCGAATGAACTGATTTTGATTGCAAACGCTTGAATTAACTATGGCAGCTTTGACACTTGCACCCCAATGCGGGGATTGAAACAGGAAACTTTCGCCATAGTGGCGAGGCCCCACCGGCACTCTGCCCACTGTGGCATGTTGGAGGAGGTTGTAGCGGGGCTGTGTAGGCACAAAGGTTTCGCGTTGGCAGGAAATGATCGGCGATTGCGGCAGAAATTGGTTTAGGCGCGGGCGCGTTCGATATCGGCTGGCCCTTTGTTGGCGAGACTTCAGCACGAGCGGGACTGGCAGGAAGTCTGCGGAAAACGTACATTTTATTTCCCACTCAGGGATAAACTATCTAAACATCACAACACTAAAGAAAAGAAAATAATAATTTCTTATTGCATGTAGTTAAGTTCGTGCCAACTTTCCGCACTTTTTAAGTCATGGTGTAAAAATAACTAATGGTACGACAAGAACACATATTTTCTTCTAATATTCGGAACTGTTGTAAAATATTATAATATGACAATCTTTTTCTTATACTTCGCATACCACTTAAAAAATTTCTAAGTGAACGAAGCTACATATTTATTTTTTAATTCAGTTCAAAGGGTTAAATGGAAATAGCCTTCTGCTTTTGAATTCACAATATTCACGTATTCTTTGTATTCACGTACTACACGAATGCATTAATGATATCCAATAGTATTTCATCCGTAAATAAAATTAAAGTTAGTAATAATATGAACCGACGGCGATGGTGACGGCTGCCGAGAGTGCATTTTGTTGCTAGCGTAAAGTTATCAAAGAAACAATAGACGTTGTATTTGGTTTTCAAATTAATATCGCAGTATAGCAGTCTTGCAAACGCTGGCAATCAAATGCAAATGGATTTAGGAACATGGTAATAATAATTAAATACAATATTGTAATTATCTTCAAAACTGCTCATTTTAAAACGACAATGCCACAAATCATACCTCATACTTCTTCTCACAATAAGCAATGTTAAATGCTGCATTCTTTTCACACTAGAGAAAATTATGTAAAATATTGCGATAACTGCTCATTTACGCGTGACTTTGTGTTCAACGACCTGCCTAAGAACCAGGGACAAATGTAAAATGTTTCATTCTCTTAGTGTATAAAATTTGCTACCACATGTTCATAAACAAAAATTATTGTTTTGGACGAAATAGCATAGATAAACATACAGAAGCTGTCAATTATGTAATGTACAGAAATGTGTAAAGCGAGTAAGTCTTTTCATTTATTTCATGCAATAAACGATAATGGAATAATAATAATAATAATAATAATAATAATAATAATAATAATAATAATAATAATAAATGAAACACACTTCAGTGACGAAATTCATCTGGCAATGAATTACACGATCAGGACATGATGCGAAATCTCCTCCGACTCGAGATAGAAAGAGTTCTTCAACTTCCATTTGAATCTCGTGCACCGTTGAGGAGAATATACGAAAATACCAAAGCTAAGAGAGTGATAGAGACAGCGAATTCTGTCTTAAATGAGGTGGTACAGACCCCAGGTAGAGATCTAGATATTACTGAAATCAATCACATCGTGTATGCAACTGGATATCTGGTATTTCAGATAATTCTGGGACCAGCCAAGAACACCGACGGCCGACAGCAAAACAGAGTAAACAGCCCTGTACCCCCATAGACGAAGAGAATTATGAAACGGATAGCCGACACTCAGCGTGAAATATCACTCTTAGCTAAGGCATCTTCTAAATCAACGCACATTACTAAAATTCAACGAAAGATATTCAATGTTGAACTAAAATACCAAATTGAAATTGATTGACACAAGCAAGCTAATGGTAGTTGAGAAGCTAAAAGAGAAAATTCATGCATGGGCTCAACGAATTAGACGTTACAACGTAGAATAGATTTCCGTGTACAACACCGGTTGTTTGAAACAGACGCGAAGAGATTCTATCGCAATCTGACTCAAAAACCGAATGGCAATGCTGTCACTCCTTCAAAAGATGACGTCGAAGCATTTTGGACAGGAATCTGGGAGAGCAGATCCTACAACAAATCTGGATTCAATCTGAAGTTGATGCTGCCGATGAACTTGTAGAAACAGAGGAAGATGTTCACGAATTCTCGGAAGAGGACCTCATCCAAGCAATTAAGAACATGAGAAACAGAAATCCCCTGGGATTGATAAGATACATATTTATTGTATTAAGAAATTAACACCAATATATTCTCATCCAGCAAAGGCTGTTAATAAAATTTCAGAAAACCCAAAGGAACTCTCGGAATAGCGCACACACGCAGCATCACGTATTTGCTACCTAAAGCTGGAGACAGCTCTTTGGTGAAGAACTACAGGCCAGTCACTTCTCTGCCAGTACTGTACAAAGTTATAACTGAAGCCATAGCTGATAAAATGTACAAACATCTAGAGAAGAATCATCAGATGCCAGCTGAACAAATAGGATGTCGTAAACGTTCTTATTGTGGCAAGGAAATCTTGCTACTTAATAAAGTCATCTTGAATGATGTAAAGAAACGAAAGCGTAACTTGAGCATGGATTGACTACCAAAAGGCCTTTGATAGTGTACCACAGGATTGAATTTTGAAGACACTGGAGATCTATCGATTTCATCCCAGACTTATTGAATTTTGCAACGCTAGTATGAAGTTGTGGAGTACCAGGTTACTGATACACTTTTGTTCCTGTCGTAAGAAATAGAGAAGAAAGAATAATTCAAAATTCCCACAGGTTTTCTGTACATTTATAACAAATGGGGAATGTTAGCACAAAAAATCAACGTTTTTCATGGTTTGAGCTTAAAAGCATCAAGATAGAAATCTGATAAATTAAGGCCATTGTTTAAAACGCAATGTAGCAATGAGGTGCGCATTCCACTTCATTAAAACTTTCGAAACTTAGAAGTGTTTAAAAAAGTTATTTAAGACAGTACTTAATTTGCCTATTTGTTAGATACTCTATCAGTTTATCAACGTTTTCCAATAGTGCGATTTTTCTAACTCTTCCCCCTCCATATGGCCACCATGGAGTATCACACGTCATTTCGCGTCTTTCTGCGTCGCGCCGCTATGGGTCGCAAGAACGCAAGCACTGCTTGATACGGACGTGATCATGCGATATCTGGCATCACGACTGAGAACGTAGCGAAATACCGTGACATATTCCATTGTGAAGACGGGCCTTGAGGGAAAAGGTAGAAAATCGCAATATATGTGTTCTGCATCTCGTACCGCACATCTCCTCCCTCAAGGATCTCCACCCACAAGCGGGAAGGGGCGAGCGGCCGAGGCCTGCCTGCCTGCCTGCCGGGCGTTGATTCCGGCGCTCCGTTTCCGACAAGCGCTCCCCCCTCCCCCCGCCCCCCTTCGCCGCTGATGGAGATCGATCGGGGCGGGGCTCCTCTCCAGGGGCGCTCGCCCACACCGCCGAGTGGACGGCCCGGCCCGTTCACAGCTCCTCTCCGCCCCGCCCCCACGCTCCACGGCGCCCCCCCCCCCCGTTCTCCCCCCCCCATCGGATGCGTTTGCTCTCGCGCCCCACGCTGACGTCGCCCAAGCACCTGCACCCTCACCGCCTCCTTAGTTACTCCTCTCCCTGCACCCACGCCACCACCTGCATCGCCCCCGATCCGTCCCTGCACCATTCCCTGCTCCGTCCCCTTCCTTTGCCCCCTGCCACGGGCCCCTGCACAAGCTCTGCCCCGTCCCCTCCTTAAAACTTGCGTCTCCCCTGCCCTCTTCTTCTCCCCAATTCCCAGCCCCTATCACGCCCCCTTCTCCGTCCCAGCTTCGCCCAATATCCCGACCTTTCCGCACACCCTGCCTCTCCTCCTTTCCCACTCTATCACGCCCCGTTGTCTGTCTTTGCTTCGCCGCATATCCTGCTCACTTCACGACCTCCTGCTTCACCTCCCCACCCTCCTCTTCCCCACCCTATTTGGTGCCATGTCCCGCCCTCAGTCTCCCTGATCCCTTCGCGCACTTCTGCCCATCCTCCTGGTCGTGCTCCCTGCCCGTCCACTGTCCGCCTCGTCCCTGCCAGCGCTCTGCATCCTGTCGCGTTGCTTGCTCCTCCCTCGTTTACCAATCAGCATTCGCCCCATCTAACCAACATGTTCCTCTTCTCTCACACTCTACTCGACTTCTTTCCCCACACCTTCGCCTTCCCTCGTGTCCACCATCCGTCTCTCACCAGCCCATCTCCTTACTGCCCATAGGCCAGTCTCTATCGGCTTGGTACACGTCCGCTGCCGACCGTAGTATCAGTCTCCGACATTTTCCCCAAAACACCTCCTCCGCCACGATTCACCTTGCTTTAGCCCTCCTCTCCGCTACCATTACCACCGTCTCCACTCTCGCTTCCACCTACGTTACCACCGTCTCCTCCCCGTCTTCGCTCTCGCTTCCACCTTCAGTTTATCCTCCAAAACTCTCCAATTTGTCTACATCTTCCATCTCCGTCCCCGCCTCTCCATTCCTGCGTCCCGCCATCACTGCCTCACCATCTCCTCTCCTACATTAGCCACCGTCTCCGCTTTCTTTTCCGCCCCTTTTCCCGCGTCCATCCCGTGTCCGGTCTCTCCTCCTCGATTCCCGGCGCCACGCCCCGGCCGTATCCGCCTCCACCCCGGTCTCCGGTTGGCCGGCGCCCCCGCAAGAGGCGCTCTCGAGGCGGAACAAACGAAGGGGCCGGGGCGCCTCGCTGCCTCTTCCGGCGACCGACAGCGCCCGGCGTCGATGGCCTCATCTGGAGTTTTTTGCCGTTCTCCGGCATTGATAGACGCTTTCCTACATTTTGCGTGCAAATTAAATGACCTATTTTCATTTTTTACGCAAGATATCATATCGTATTCAAATCTTACTTTAAATTTCCAGAATTGTGATGAAATGTGTCGATTTCATTTGTTTAGATTCATTCCGTATTATAAATGTGTGTACATTCGTTTACATTCATATAAAGCTGTTCAAAAATTGCTGAGTTCAGTTGTAGTTGAGTAATGGAAAACCTGGATTCGAATTAACTGACAAATTCCATTTATGACATATATAATACACTAAAGTTAATGTTATACATTTTTAAGTTACATAGTGATGAGGCGGATGTGGAGAATTGTGAAGAGGAAAATTAAATCAGTTCAAATCACTTCATTAATTCATTCATTTCACGCGGACTGGGGAGCACATGAGAATACCTGTGTGAAGTTTCACTTCCCGGCCCGCCTCAACTCCGCTCCCGCCTTAAACCACTGCCCTGGTAACAAGAACAAGGCTTGCCGGAAGGGCTGCACCCGCCAGACGGCACAGCCGCGTTCGAAACCATAGGACATGTGACCAACGAGTGCCGATTCAATTCGGCGCTGTGGCACGCTCGCCACAACAACATCTGCGAGCATTACAAAGAGGCCGCAGTGGCGAGCGGATGGAAGGTCCTTAAGGAAAACCAGGTAGTGGTGGATAGTGAGCGCCCGGATCTCGTTCTCGCGCGGGGGCTACACTCCATCATCGTAGATGCAACGGTAGTGGCGGCGCGCGCCGGTAAGCTGCAGGAGAGATACGAGGAAAAGAAGAGTAAGTACAGTGCCTCCCGCGCAGCTCTCCTCAGCGCCAGCTACGCCTCCGCCGAAATGATACCGCTGGTGGTGGGTGCCCTGGGCGAATGGTACCCCGGAAGCGACGCTGCGCTCCTAAAGGTCTCGAATGGCTATCAGCTGAAAAAACTAAGACAGCGTATCATAGCTGAAGCCATCACTGGGAGCGCGGCGTGCTACTTCGCCCACACAGCCAGGCCCTACCTCGCCCCGCGCGAGTACAGAGAGATTGTCGACAAGATCTGTGCCCCCCGCCCTCACCGCACCAACGGCAGCAGCAGTACCGGCGATGCACTCGCGTCACAGGCGCCACACTCGTCCCTCACGGACTATAACTTTTTTTTTGTTCTTAACATTTAAACTTTTTCTTTAGCTATTAACTCTTTTCTCTCTCTCTCTCTCTCTCTCTCTCTCTCTCTCTCTCTTCTTGAACCTTTAACTTTTTGTTATTTTTTTTTAAATATTTCTCTATAATTGTTAACTATCGTATTAGAAATTGTATTTGAAAAAGTCTGAATAAAAATTAAATTAAGTGGTGAACTCCATTACTCGCATATTTAAAACACGAAACTTAATTTAATAAATTATTAAGATACACAGTGATGAGACATGTGTGGAGAATTGTGAAGAAGAAATTTAGCAATTATTAGCCAAAAATGGGCGAGAAAATTTCTGATCGTTGGTAGATTCAATATTGCTATTGAGACAGATGGGTAGTTCACTTCCATGACACGATCTCGGGTTCGATTTCCGGTCGGCGCAGATTAAAGTGTACGCTTTCCTTGGAAGGTAACAGTATCTCTTGGTGTATGACGACGATAAAGCCCACTTCTGAGGGTGAGAAGACAAAATATGGCGTAGGGATGCCTATGTGCTAATCATAAGTGCCCCTTAACCGATTGCTGCAAGTTGCTGGGCGCCGCTGGTTGGCCGGAGCTGTACCAGTACAGACAAACAGATTGGGGCAGATGGCTGTTGAAGAAAAGACGTTATATAGAACGCCTGGGGAAGGGATTTCGAACCTACCAGATGGTTGGATGAACTGTCGTCATGAAATGGAGAGAGAAATGTAATATTAGTTATAAACAACACTGAAATTCGAATAAAAATCTGTTACGCAGCATTGTATACTTGCAAAATATATGCACAATGCTTTTATTTTCGCTTGACTTTAAAGCCATACGAAAAGTTGTAAAGTAATTAGTCAAGCCGGAATGAATTATTTGTTAGCAAAATGTAGGGTATATCACTCAATATTTTGTATCTACCTATTACTGCACCTTTTAGTTATTGTATTCTGCATTGCAAAGAAAATAAACAGATAATGAAAATTGAATCT
The DNA here is from genome assembly GCA_031308135.1 of Acheta domesticus. Taxonomy (NCBI): domain Eukaryota; kingdom Metazoa; phylum Arthropoda; class Insecta; order Orthoptera; family Gryllidae; genus Acheta; species Acheta domesticus. The sequence goes on along the minus strand of JAHLJT010009419.1, from coordinate 64,537,892 downwards.
CTTCAGAACGTGGATTAACAGTTTATGAGAAAAGGGATGGGCATTTTTTAAGACACGTAAAAAAAGCGTCTGAACGTACATTTCTACTTGGCAAGATAGGAGATGGGAAGGGAGCTTTTGTATCACGCGTTTCATAGACTACCAGGATTCAATAGTGCAGGTGAAAGATGGAGCGGCTTTTCAATTGAGTAAATGCAAGAAAACCTATTGATGCTACAGAATGGCACGGGCTTTCTCGTATTAACTTTCTATTTCTTTGGATATGGGATAGATATTCGAAGTTGCCACAAACTCATGCCAGCTGCCATCTATCGCCGTCCAAAGTACATTTTCTTGACATTTTCTTAATTTTTTGGTTTCCTACTAATAGAACGGAAATATTAATTTTAGAACATTAAAGAACGGTAAAACCTCGCTCTGGAGGGCAATTTTCTTTGAAAAAAATTGGCCCTCAAAAACTAAAATTTTGAGGCCGGAGGCCTCAAAGAAACGTTTTTTTACACCGTAATCTACAGGATGAAACCTTTCTGAACATTCTATTACATTTTTGCTGGTCCGGCGATTCCCGATATTACCTCACCTGCTCAGAGACGTGCTGAATCTGCAAGTAAATGTGAATGCGAGGGACGGAGAGCATCAGAGACAGAGACACACAGAGACAGATAGACAGGAACAGGGTGAGGGAGGGAGAGACAGTGAGAAAGGGAGATAGAAGGGCAAAGAGGGAGATGAATGGCAGAACAACGTCTGCCGGGTTTTTCTAGTATTCTATATATCTGCACAAAGTAAGCAGCAATGCTATAATTGTAATTTGAAATAAATACACCATTTTCATAAAGATCGTATAAAATCATTAGTTCGTTTATCATTTGACCAAATATAGTAATCTATTCAATTCAGTACACACACACACACATGGCAACAAACAATACGAATTATATTTTTTTCCGAATTCACAATAGTTTTCAGCATATCAAGAATTCTACAATACCATGATTCAAAAATCTCCCTTGGCCACTTACAGCTCTCGCGCAACGAATGAAATACCTCTCTCTTTGCTTCCGATTACTCAGCGCATTTTCTTCCGTCCCGCCCGTTGCGCTTGTTCAACCGCACAGAATTCCAGACCAAAAACCTTCGCAAAGCGGCTGCGGCGCTGACAACGCTGATTTGCGGTCAGGAGTCGAGTCCTCAGTTGATCAATGTCGACCTCCACAATTTTTCCTGGCCTCACAGGCAAATTGCAGTTGACAATCAGCCATACATCCGTTTGTTAAATTTTTCTTACACTGAATTCTTGAATTAATGTGAATGTATTCTTTAAAGTCTTCTATATTTTATATAAATGTTCTTTACGCATTTGTTTTAGAATCTGATTTCTAAAATTTCGTATTTGTGCTAAAAAAATTCTATCATAGGTAAGCATGAATTTATTTCACATTTTGAGAAAGTAGAAAGGAAAAGTATGAGTGAAAAATAATTGAAATATTTCGTATATTTTTGTGTATTCATAGGGAGTCCTGTGCTTCGATTGCTGCTTACAAAAATTGATTTCAAATATATTAGTAAATATTTTAAATATAATAGTAAATATTTCATAGTATAAGTATTTTAAATATAATAGTAAATATTTCATAGTATAAATTAGGTTTCTTTGATATCAGATCCTTGGAAAGTTGATAGATTTCTCTGCAAGGCAACTTAAAAGGCAAACACCTTTCAATTACAATTTTAATAATCTAAATATACTACACAAATATTTTTCTGAAACGGAGGATAAAATTATTCACAATAAACACTTTTCAACTCGAAATACGTTCTAGACTACCTCAATAATAATGTACACCAAGAAGAGTGTGGTGGTAGTGTATTCTGTGGTAAAGTGACGTATCGGACCTATGAACATATAAAACTATCGTTAACTACTTTGTTTACAATATACGCGTAGTCATCAACTAAATATAAATAATTAGTCCAACAAACTTACAATACTCTGGCATTAGCCAGAATATGAATTTACATTTAAATGAACATCTTACATCAAAAATACAAGAAGTAACTTCAATGTCACTATCATTGCCATTGTTACATCAACAACCTCAAAGTCACATAAATTCTACAAATATGGATTTAATAAAACACTGACGGAAACAGGACTAATAACTCAAAAAGCTATTAGCATAGCAAATAATCAACTTAGTGCAACCTTTTCTTCTAAATCTCGCGCCAGATTCTCTGGACGCAGTGCCAGAGAGCTCTACAGTCCGTTCGCTCTAACATTACCCAGCACGTAAACAAATGCACATGGTCGTCACTTGTTCTCATTGACTGACGCACACCTCACTCCCCTTCAGTGCGTCGTGCGCTATAGGAGTTAGGTCCTTTTCGAAATTGATTTATTTCCTGACTCTCTACACAAATATTCGAAATACTTTTCTCCTTTCCCTTGAAGTAAAATCAGACACCGAGCTTGACTTCAACTACCAACCTTCAGCTGCCAACGGATCTCTTTGAGATAACGTTCGTTCGCCAGGCCGTCGGCGCCGCTCCTGCCAAATTTTATCAGTAGCACTTCCGTTCTCGAATGAGAAAGTTCTAAAATAATGCTGGATTTTTGTTTGGTTAGTGAAAGGTGTGTTTGCTCATTGCATTGATTTTTGTTTCCACATCGAACACAATAAGTGAAGCAGTTCCCAGAATAATCCGGATTGAAACATTCGCAGGGAAAATCCCTCAGAAGTGGTGAGAAGAAGGTTGCATTGCTGTGTTTGAATAATTAGCGGCTAAACATCCGTCAATGACTTTGTGGCAGGTGGAAGAACTGACTGCTAATGGCAGGTACCGGTGACAGAAGTGTTTGAAAATTGTGTAATGAATTAAGTCACTGGAAATGTTCTCCACGTAAAAAGAGACGTAGAGAAAAACAGGTGGAGGGCCAGTGCGTCGAATTTGTTAATCTGTCATTCGCATTCATGTGCACATTTTTTCTAAGAAACGAATTTCCAACATACAATAAAATTCTTGACGTGGTTTATGAAGATTTGGGACTGTTAAATTTCAAAAGAACATCATTGTGTTGTATTGAAATTCGTGCTTTGGGCGGAATTTCACCATTACCTTGCAAGAACACACGTAAATGTACGTTCTGTGGTATTTAAGCAAAATATCTGCATATTTTGGCTGGTATTTTGGGAGTATTAAAAAAGTACTAGTGAAAATAATATGCTATGACAGTTGTGGCTGTGGCACGTGCCGGAATTTGAGTATGGTTGTGGTGTGAATGGCGCAGCCAATCACGAACTACAGGGCGGAGGGATACACTCAAAGTTTGTTTACATGCGAAGTGAAGTTACAGCGAATGGACCTTAGTAAGCTTGTTACCTCCACCGTGACCTTGTCGTGCCTGATGTGAATAATATTGGATGCATGGAGAAGCCCTTTAGTCTTCTACACTTGTCCAAATACCGCTTTGGTTGGTAGAGCAAAGAGCATTACAATAGGTGTCATAAACACGAACAGTGTTTATCCGCCCGTCGAGTGGAACACTCAAAATGTAAAGTTCACAGTGATGACTAGCCATCTGTGGATAACACGTTTTAGCTGTTCTTTATTGGAACAACTTTAACAATTAATTAATAATTTAAAAATTAAAATTATGGTCTAATTTAAGAATTAAAATTCTTCACAACGGATGTTTCTATCATGGCTAAACTAGCTTCATTGAGTTGAAGTTTCGACACTATCGAGATATCTAAGTCAAGTCTGGAGAAGAATTCTAGCGGTCGGCTGCTCTGATTGATTTCCGTCGATTTTTCGATCAATACTATCCGAACGCTTACCTGAGGTCGGTGGCGTATCTTACCATCCAGCAGTGAAAGATCCCCGCCACCTACCGAGATAAAAGTACACAGTACACTTACGGGACTAATTTCCTCAGCAGTTAACTCGCCCGGAAACACTAATAAGTCACCCAAGTTGCGGTCAATTCATTTCAATTTTTTGCTGAACAATAGAGGTTCGCCAGGCGTTTTCTTTGGATTCTGCTTTTCCCGTTGCTTCTCATTCCCCGTTTGCTCCATCATCGTTGAAATCACCCCAGGATCAAAACCACTCTAATCAGCTATGACCGCTATTGAGCATGATGAGAAATGTTAGAACAAATCTCCTTTACACAAAATGCAGTACATCATCGCAGCTCCCTCAAAAGCTCTTCAATTCTACACCCAATCTAACTCTCACGCAGAACTCGGCAATAACGGCGAACGTACACATTTGTTCGAGAAACGACCAATGCCAAAGACCATTTTGAAACGTTTCAAAACTCATTAACTACTCATTAGATGTGATGGCGAAGGTTTCATTACAGAACCACAGCCCTGCGTTCCAGTAATTTCATCAAGGTTGTATTTGCTTTGCGACCGGAGTTGCTACGGTGGTACGGCACTTAAAAGCCTCGGCTACCGTCAAATTCAAACACGCCAGGTCAAACACTCACCCCAACACTTTCCTTTCTGCCTGTGACTATTCATCCCGCCTCGGCGGCCGGGGCGAAACCTTTGCCCTGCGTTTGTCATGCAAACGCGCGAATCCACTTGGCAAGGGCCGCGTCACGCTTGCCAACTGTCGAGCTTCCACTCCCTCAGATTTTCAGTTCGTAGTGAGCGGTCATGTTATGACCGAGAAGAACAATAGATGTGCCTAAATCAAGAATTGAGTACTTTTGGTTCAAGAAAATCAATAATCGAATATACATTTTGCAACTTGAAATAGTATTTTGTTAATTGCACACATTTTTTGTTAGCAACTTATCAAATGATTCAATACCAAATGTAAATAAACAGTTATTTTAAAAAAGTAACATAAAATATGAATAATATGATACTATAATACCTCTTTTTCATCTACAGGTATAACAATTATCTACTCTCCTGCGTGCTCCTGGAAGTCATACATCCCCTCCTCGCGGCGATGTCCTAACATAACCTAATATTTCCGATGATTTATTGATTTTTAGTGATTCCGGACGCATCAACTACTAAGATCATTAGCTCCGTAAGTGTAGTGCATGCGTTTTCCTCGAGAGGTGGCGGTGTTCTTCCCCGGCTGGGTGATTAAGTTGGCTCTATCTCCGGGACAATCCGGGACAATCTCTAAGTTCTCGACCGGTCTCTCGACATGTAATAGTGTAGTGCGCGTAAGTGTGTGGGTAAGGGTAGAGAAAGGAAAGATCGGGCGTAGCCGTGGGGCGTTTGTGAGGGCACTGCTCCGACATCCGTCTTGCGTTGATCAGAGAAACTACGGAAAACTACCAATCAGGTCAGCCGGCCGCTAGAATTCTCCAGACAGCGAATGAAATGGACCTAGGTCGTGTCCAAAATCCTGTCACCGTCCGGATTTGAACCTAGGAACTAAGAACTGCCGGTCAAAGCAACTGCAGTGCCATAAGTTGCTGCCCTGAGTCACCTCTCCCGGTCTAACATTAATGTATTTTATGTTTGAGCTATAAATAGAAATTGAATTCCTATAAAATCAAATATTACACATGAGATATTAAAAGATATAAAAGAGATATAGATACACGGTATTGAGAAAGATACGTCACGAGCGACTGTAGTAGAGTCTCTTTAATCTTATCGTCGTTCGTACTAAAATACCTTCTCGTAGATTAACTATCTCTTTAACGTCTTGCATGATAATTTACTACTAATATGTACTACAAATTTTTAATTACTAAGATATCATTAATGGTCTCGAATAAGAAACTCTTGAAATACGACACACTCACGTATGAGGTTTTAATAGTTATTCAATTCACGTTTTTTAAATTGTAATATTTACTTTGTCGGCGTGGGTGACACAAGATCTGACAGAGACGTCGAATTTCTGCGAAGGTTGAGGATTCGAGTCCTCAACGCCGAATGGATTTTCGCTCGCTCTGTGTCTGACGTCCCACACAAACGAATCCACCCACAACACCATCCCATTCATAATCAAGTATCTACCCTCATTCTAACCATGATCATCCTTAAAATGGCGATAATACCCACCTCGTGATTATCCTTTCAGAAAAAATGAAGATTTCAAGACGTAAATCCCTTTCCTAACGTATTCAAAGAATGATGCTCTCATCACACACAATATCCCCCGTGTTATTTCGTACCTCGCCTCCTGCGTCAAGCTTTCTGCCTGTGCAGGGTGGGCAAGTGATGTTGGTGCTCCTGACCGCCCGCGGACGCAGGAGCCGTGTTGACGGGGGCTGTTGACGTTCGTGCGCGCGTAAACACGCGTCCACGGGAATGGCCGCTGCGCTCCTCTGACCGCCTCCCCCCGCTCACAGCGGTCGAGAGAAGGAGAAAAGATTGCCGAATTCATCATTAGCGCCTGTTATCCCACTAATCTAATTTTTTATGAGCAATTATTTACAAAATAAAGAGACGTTCTTAAACAACATTTATATAAGCCTAATAATTAAAATGTTCTTAAAAAGTGGGCAAAAACTGGAAATTGTAGTATAAAATAACACTATATATCATTACAAGTTTCATTTTGAAGTCAAGATCCTGAAGTTTAGCAAACAAGGAATTTCCCCAAGACTCGTTGCATTGGGGAGTCACCTTGCAAGGGTGGTATTGGAGCCACTAGAAAAATTCTGTTTGTTAGAGTTCTGCTCAGGCATTCCCCTGTTATTGATTAGAGAAACTTTGAAAACTACCGATTGGAGCTGCCGGCCGATATAAAAATTCCCCAAGCTGTTGGAGCTCACGCCGAAAATCCGACATCGTCGGAGCTATGTAATCTTTGATCGCCTGGTCAGCAACTTCAAGCGGAAACAGATGCTCTCACTGACTCATCTCAGCAGTCATCCCGATGAATAAGTCCAGATCTATCAGGAAGATGAAGTCCTGTAATCTATCAGGATTCCAAGTAGCTTTTCCTGAACTTGAAAATGCATTAATTCGGAATTCTGAAACCAGGTTGAAACATTTGAATTATTTTCTTGAAATGAGTTCTTGTAGAGATTCTACTTGTAATTTTACGTGTAGTGTCGTACTTCGGTGCTTTTGTATTTGTCGTAAGAAATATAAAGAAGGTGTAATTAGCTTAATCGGAACAAAATATTGCTTTAATGTTTCCAGGCGCATCATCTCTTATGGGAAATTGTACCGTAAGTGTAGAGCATGTTTTATCACTATGTTGCGGCGTTATTTTCCCTCTGGATAGCGAGATCCAGCTCCGAGCTGCACGTAGCCTTGCGGGGTTTCCCCAACCCATACCAGGGGGGCACCGCCTCACGGTGACTAGCGCTAAGCTCCCGCCAGTTTTCCAAACATTTATGGTAGTTTAATGCGTTTATGGAAGTGTACCATTTGTGTATGTAAGGATTGAGGTTAGAAGAAGGCAGAGAAAGGAAAGATCGCTTGCGGTCCGTGGCCTGTTGATAAGGATACTGCTCCGGTATTCATCTGGTATTGATCGAAGAAACCACAGAAATCAATCAAACAGAGCAGCAGGTCACTAGAATTCCCCTCCAGACGGGGGCTGAATTTTGACCTCGCTCCATAGCTAGTGTCGAAAATTCTCCCACCTCAGGACTCCAGCCGTAGAACCTCTATGTCAGAGGCACTCCACTGACGTCTTCACTGACGTCACTGACTCCACTGACGTCAGGACTCCAGCCGTAGAACCTCTATGTCAGAGGCACTCCACTGACGTCTTCACTGACGTCACTGACTCCACTGACGTCAGGACTCCAGCCGTAGAACCTCTATGTCAGAGGCACTCCACTGACGTCTTCACTGACGTCACTGACTCCACTGACGTCAGGACTCCAGCCGTAGAACCTCTATGTCAGAGGCACTCCACTGACGTCTTCACTGACGTCACTGACTCCACTGACGTCAGGACTCCAGCCGTAGAACCTCTATGTCAGAGGCACTCCACTGACATCTTCACTGACGTCACTGACTCCACTGACGTCAGGACTCCAGCCGTAGAACCTCTATGTCAGAGGCACTCCACTGACGTCTTCACTGACGTCACTGACTCCACTGACGTCAGGACTCCAGCCGTAGAACCTCTATGTCAGAGGCACTCCACTGACGTCTTCACTGACGTCACTGACTCCACTGACGTCAGGACTCCAGCCGTAGAACCTCTATGTCAGAGGCACTCCACTGACATCTTCACTGACGTCACTGACTCCACTGACGTCAGGACTCCAGCCGTAGAACCTCTATGTCAGAGGCACTCCACTGACGTCGCTGACGCTCTGAGCCATTTCAGTCGATCAGGAAAAATGTCCAGGGGTTCCGTCGGAAAACGATTCGTTAAGAGAAAGTACCCCTCAAATGTGAATTGGCGTAAATAGGTGAACTGAATACTTTGCGTGAAACAGCATAATCATTTCGAGAAAACATATTTTCAAAATATATTTGATCACAGTGCGTTACGAATCCAAGTTCTTCTATTCTGATTACTACTCTCAACTATGAAAACATATTTTAAAAATGCTGCACAAAGTAAGTAAATACAAAGGAAAATTCTAAAAGCAGTTGTATCTTCACATTTACTGCAAAAATCTCGGTTTTTGGGAGGTAACCACCATTACCATAATACAGAGGTGTTTTTGAAGAAAAAATGTATTAAGGCAAACATTTCTCATGCAAAATTTGTAATGATGATTTATTTGAACAATTACAAACATTGAGAACAGTTTTCTCAAAGTAACAGAATGAACACACTCCGGCAATTTCGCCGTTATAATGTTTCCCATAGAGAAGAAAAGCAATGGAACTTATTGCTTCTTCTCTTCTAAGATATCCAAATCCAAGGGGGAAGCCTAGGAATATTTCCTCGTTGCTAAGGGAAAATAATAGTACTCAAGTGTTTGATAATATTACACAAAATAACTACATAGAAAACTTCAAGTAAAATATCTACACAGACATATTTTAATAAAATGAAATACATTTTAAACCCTGCTTGTGAAAGTAGTGAAAAGTTCCCCGAGACCTGAAAGATAATACATTCTCTGTATAGATTCCTCACCTTCCCTACTTCTTGCTTTGAAGATGAAGACCTTGATGTTGTTTCAAAACTGAATGCAATCTCGAATGTTGATAAGATAATTGTTATTTTCCCCTCTAGTTGAATATGTAACATTTATATCTTTAATTGCAGAACTAGGAAAATTCTTCGTTCTCATCATACTACTGGTTTTACATATCATGAAAAGAAAATTTACAGGTAATTCTCATTAACGGGGCAAGTAATATTGCAATACTCTATAAGAGTCCCGTTCGAGTCTCAACATAGCGAACGACCCACTAGCAATATACACATACAGTACATTTAAATAACAAATTATGATAAAAAATATCAACGACACAACCGCTTAAATGCCAAAATATGTAATTGGTAATCAGTTAGAAACAGTGAAATATTACTCACGACGTGGTCATCGTTTATAAGCAGAAAATATTTGAAAGAGGAAGCTATTCTTGGGCAAGCATAGGAAGTGAGAGAAAATAAAATCAGAAAAGTACAAGAAGTGAAGACAGGATTAATCATGAAGAGAGTGGAAGAAAGTAAATTATTTCAAAATCAAATTTAGTAAGTTGGTATTTTCATATCTATTACTAATTTGTGGTATATAATTTTCATTTTTGTTTTAAAATCTCAATGTTTTAAAATTCATATATTTAAAAACATTAAAAATAAAGGTCAAAATTTTGATTTTCTAGGAAACCTTCGGATTTACATGATCAGTTCCCAAAACTCCAATAGCAGCGGCAAGCTAGCCACATTCCAACAGCCCAGGAATTTCGTTAATTTTAAGTCAAGAGCCGGAAGACAACGCGCGTTCCGAGCGGCAAAACGGGCGATTTCCGCTGCGAGTCCACTGCTGCGAATGCAATTCCCTGCGGAGCAGCGCCGGCTACGCTCGGAGCTTCAATGGCCCCGCGATCTCCATGGGCCGGGCGGGCGGGGCCGTAAGCAAATAGTTGGGCATCCACCTCGGGGCTCCGCGCGCGGTAATCAAAGCCGCCACAAAGACTCCCTTCGCTCAGCAGGTAATTGCGGATGCTTCCAAACACCGCCGCCGCGCCGCGCCCGATTCGGCTGCGCTCTGGAGGGGCAAAGCGGCGGCGGGATGCGCCGGAGGCACGGATGCAGATGGGGGTGGGGGTGCGGGTGGACGGAGATAGGACGGGACGGTGCGGTGACTGGCCGGGACGGAGAGGAGAACGGGGCCCGTTCCTACGCGAGTGGGAGTGCACGAGAGACAGAATTAGGCGGTACGTGGTATCAATCGATGTCACTGCAGTGCCTCTGACCGGAGGTCCTAGGATTCGAATCCCGACGGAGGAATGATTTTCGGCACTGGCTAGATTAGTAGGTTGAATTCAATCGGTGGAGGAGAATTCTAGTGGCCGGCTGCTGATTGGTAAGTAACACTAGCAACACTAGGCAACACTAGGCGAATGCCGGAGAAGTACCCTAACAAACAGGTCACCAATTAAATGCCATCTTCCTTTCCTCTTCCTTGGCATATCCCCACCGCTTCCTTACACACTCTTACTACATCACACCACGACATATGTCGAGAGCTTAAGGCTTGTTCCCGATGGGGCGCAGGTGGTGTGCCGCTGATAATGTAATGTATACGTGCTATGACAAATGGCACCGCCAGCACTTGTACCGTATTAGGGGACCGAAGTCGCAGGGTGGGCTTCTAGGCATTAGCCTCTATCCTCACCCTCATCAGGTGTATAAGTACACCTTCTGACCATCATCCGTAACTCGCCGGAACGCAGTTGGTCTTCGCGACAACCTCCCCATACAATGCCTGGGTCTAAGGCCCCTCTGCCAGCTCAGAGCTACTAGCTATCCGGGCTAGTACCGGTGTCGATGTTGCCTGTATGACAACACGTCACTCAAAGGGGCCGGGGCACTAAGTCCCTCCTCTATGCTCAGAGCATTGGGCCACTGCCACGACGAAGCCAAGAGCCCAACTGGGGGGCACCTGAACTAGGGTCCAGGTGGGTCGGGCCCCCATCCCGTCTCCCACTGCCTGCACCTTCAGGCTAACGATCTGAGTCGGACCGCAACCAAGGCAACCTGACGGTAGGTAATTTCCCGCAGGACTTCTATATGTGGATTCCAGAGTACCTTGAGAGGTCTCCTTTACCCAATCCTGCCTTAAGGTCGACGCGCCAGGGTCCCAAGTGGTGGGTTGCCGAGTTGAACCGACAACCAGAAGCTTAGCATCGCCAACTCACTAGGCTAACGACGTGAGTGGGGCCGCGAGACTTAGGGTCCGGACGACAGAGACCGTGCCCACCTAAGTGGTCACGATCTCCCCCTGCGGGGAAATACCTGGTTGGTTCCGCTGGTGGGAGATACCTGTCTGGGAAGAACCCTCTAGCCAGCATGAATGTTCGAGATAGATCTCGCCATCCAACGGGAGAAGATCATCTCCCGCAATAAAACCATATCCCACTCTAACGGGATAATGACCTCATCAGTTGAGGCGCCCGGATTCACTAATCAATTCGTGACTGAATGGGGACGGAGAAGAGAACGGCGTCGGGACCTATGCGACTTCGAGAGCAGGAGAGACAATAGTGAATGGGGCAGAGATGCGTTTGAATGCCTTATAACGGTAGTTTGGGGATGGGAACGGCGACCAACACGGAGGGTCAGGGGGAGGTGGGTACGGGGCAGGGGGTGGAGCATGAGAAAGAGTGGGTACGGAGACGGGTCGATGACATGCGGAGGGGCGGAGGCGAGGCATGGAGAGGCAGTGGTTGGAGGACGAGTGAATGGAGCGATTTGAGGACGGAGATCGATTTCGTGGCAGGGGAACGTACGTGAAAGTGTTAGCGAACAAAATACCTAAGGATAATAACGAGTGGTTGGCTGAGGGAAAGGGAGAGGAGGTGAGTTGATCGGTGTGAACGAAGGCAGCTTCTGAACAAGGGGGTTGTAACTACTTGGTCAACGACACATGCAACAATTTCAGAGACAGTGAACGTCTATAATTTCTCTGATAAGTCTATATTAGCTGCTGCTGGGATTTTCACATACCAATGACGCTGCCGCAGACAAACCTTGAATCATCGAGAATATTTCTTCAATGACTGACACAAATTTCGACTTTAAAAATTAAAAGTTTATATCCTTTTAAAATTTAACATACACAATATCCAACTATCATCAATAGACAACTCCGTATTTCCTCGGATGTTTAGTTATTTTCACTTGAACTGTAGGTATTAACATAACCCAAACCATCCTTGATCTGTACTCAACCTTTTTCCTCCAGCAGGAATCTTCAGTAAGGGTTTCATTGAATAATGTATCGTTATTATTTACAGACTGTATAAAAGATGCCCCATCCGACCATCATTTTTTTCACTTTCCCCATCACGTTTCCATCGCAAGCCTTTTTGTGGCTAATATTCCGTTACCCAAGAACATCATAAACATTTGCTCTTAATTTGAGAGGTCAATACGTAACGGGTGGGGTGGAGGGTGGCAGTGTAGTGAGGGCAAAGTGCGCAAACGCAAGACGTAGGACGGGAGGAAACGGAGGTCCACAATTTTATTTTAACACAATTTTGAATAATTATATATAAATACATATTTTGTATAATTACGCACCATTTTTACTCCGGATCTCTAGGACCTATCTACGATTCCCACGATTCTTCCTTCCCACGTGTTCATTCCTGCACTTCCTGGTTTTCGTTTCCACACATTACTTTTCCCACGCCACGTTACCATGCCACCTTGGCACGTCAATCACCTCATCCTTACATGTCCTCTCAGTTTCTTCACTGTCTAGGTCAATATGGGTAATATGATAAGGAAGAGGAAGGCAAGATCGCACGGTCCGTGGCCCGTTTCATAGCGTTCTGTTCCGGGATTCCCTTGGTGTCGACCGTAGGAACCACAGAAAACTAGCGATCAGTGCAGCTGGCCGCTAGAATTGTCCTCCAAACAGCGACTGAATTCGACCTAGCTGTCAAACTCCTGCCGCCGTCAGGACTACAGTGGCATCAGTTGATACGTTGAACCACGTCTATCAGTTCAGAAATAAGTATATGCGCGAAGAGAAGCGACGAATGTAAGCGCAAAGCGTGTTTGAAGTGTCACGAAGAATAAAAGCTTGTTAGATAAATCTGTTTGACTGGTGTTTTCTGGCTAACAATCGAGATTTGAATTATATTGATATTATTTGACATTTATTACTTTATTTCATATTTATTTTCTTTTTACGATCTGCCTTGTATAAACATACTTGCCAAGGAACAGGTACATCTTTTGTTGGCTAATTCTGTTTTTGTTTTCACTTTGATATGCTTTATTGCATCATCGTATAGGGAAGTCGTGACGTACAGGGACCATGGTGCATTTTGTACAGCCCTTACGTTTAAACCTCGGGGCTGTTGCTTTGGACGCAATAAGCTTATTACCTTGCCTGCGACCTTGACAGCTCTGGTCTTCAGCAAAGAGCATCGTGTTAGAAAAACAAACGCGGACAGAAATGGAACAAACGAGGGCGAGGTAGGAAGTGAGAAAGAAGTACTGGCGACGAAGAGGGAGAACGTTGTAAGCTTGGATGGAAGAGCAAAACGCAATCTTGAATCTAGCGAGAGTGAAAGAGTGGTGGACACAAGCAATTACAAAAGAAAGATTTTGTGGAGAACAACCACTCTCAGAGATGGCCCAGGCGGACAGCGTTTTAATTACTAAGTGATGAGAGGTAATAAAGATCCTTGTTATCGTTTGCTGAAAGCTATGAGTTTTCATCACAGTGAATTCAGCATGTAACTAAAGCATGCAAAGAATTTAAATGGTCATTCACTGCACACACTGCATCTTTATGTTGGATTGTTAAAAGAAAAATGTCAGAAGTGTTATCTTCTTTAACTCGGCCGTCAAAACATTGGAACAAAGGAAAAGGAAAGGATAACAAAGAAAAAATAAAGATAAATTAGTCCTATATTTTTTCGAAAGAAGATCAACTTTTATTGCACCGCGCTCTGTATCTCATAAATTCGTGCTGTTGATGGGCTTTCTTACATGAGTAAACAATGAAATACCTGATTATTTTCCATTTATAAGCTACACAGTAAGAAGCAAAAGAACTGTTCTTTGTAATATTTCCACATGACTCTAAAATGAGATCGTGAATCTGGATGGCGATATTGGCATTTTCTTACTGTTGGTCTGGTTACATTCCTGTCGAAATTAAGTTGAAATTTCTTATCTTTGATTTTTTGACTTTTTCTCGCGTACATTTTAAAGAGACATCCTACGCTTTGAAGGAAAACATTGCTCATTAAAGTTCAAAAACTCCCAGAAACATATGTACTTCATCATTAGTTGTACATCAGTAGCGGAGAGTGTACAGTGTTGTCAAACAATAGCAACATCTTATGGCGTTTAATGGCTATACGAATCGAGTGTACCAGTAACTGAGAATTTTAAATTTCTAGAAATGCATGGAGTTTAAATAAAACATGATACTGGCGCAGATACATGCCAAATGCCTAAAATTTAAGTATGCGACATCAAACGCGTAGCTTGCGGACATCCATTCTGGAAACAAGAGTATTACAATTATGGCATGTCAGAGATTATACGATTCTCGTATAAAAAATCTCCTGTTTGCAGTTTTGCAGTTATTTTTGTAGTTCATTTGGACACCAAGTTTGCAGTTTCTTCAGTGAGTTCGAGACGGTTTATCTTGTTTCTTCTGTTATCCTTTCGTACGTCGTAATGACTGTCATCATGAAATTGTTGAGGAATTATTATGCAGATGCAGAACGGTATATTTGAATTCATTAATTAATAAATAACAAACACCTGCAGCGGCGAACTTTGTGAATACTCTAGGGCACGAGCGTACTTAGTAATTGGGAGGTCATAGGTTCCTATGAATCCTAGGAAGTTGCCGATCGTTTACTTGATGTGTTTAATATCGGTGACGTCTATCTCCTGATGGAATGAACTCCATGAAGCAAATAATTTGATTATTAGTTTCCGTGTTTTTCCTGTTCATTTTCAGGTGAATTCTGGAACAGCATCCTACATTACTGTACACATCAAACCGCGCGCAATTATTCTTTCTTTGTCCCGTTCCCGTTATCATCCTTAGGATCTAGCAAAGAACCGATTACATATCCTAGTAAAGTTTCCTTCATTGGTTCATAAAATCTGATTATACATGGCATATCCGGAAACCAAAATAACATCCTAAAATATTTAAACCATAACAACTGGGGGTCAGATAAAAACCTACTGCTTCTTACGTACAAGGCTATAATTCGATCCAAATTAGAATACGGATCAATTCTGTATCAATTTGTCAGAAAAACAGCACTGAAGAAATTAGACTCCATCCATCACATGTGTCTACAAATTTGCACTGGATGTTTTTTTCACCAGTCCAATAGGCAGCATATTAGTTGAAGCCAAAGAACCTTAATTATCACATCGCAGAGAAGTAACAACCATTAAGTACACCATTAGAGCCCCTTCTTCCCCAAACTTCATCATCTACAACGACATTTTTCCATCTCAGAGTATTATCAAGAATATTAATCCCAGATATAAGCCTCTACATTAGAGAACAAGAGAACTTCTCTCAAACCTCGAGGTGAATATTACTAGAATGGAAAAACACAGAAATTTCTTAATTCAGCCATAGATTATACCACCACTCATTTCTGATTTGTTCCTCTTAGAATTAAAAAACAGTAACCTCACACAGACTAACGCACAGATGAACACCAACTCATCCAAAGAAGAATGGAATAAGCAACATAAAGAAATAACCCTCAAATATAAAGATTACTACCCAGTTTACATCGAATGCCAGAAAAAGGAACAAGGAACTGAAATCGCAGTGCACTCCCCTGACACTACCTACAAATACCTTCTACCCCAAAGCATCTGTCCCAATTCAGGAGAATCCTATGCTTTTTTGACTGCATTAAAAGTTACTGAAAAGTTATCCTCCTTTAAAACCATTCTTTTCACAAAATCCTTGAAAGTCATACGACAATCCTGCAACAAAATTTCCAATACTGAAATGGCTAAAATGATTCAAGAACAATACTACCATATTAAATCTGGTGGAATAAGTGTTATTGTTGCTTGGCTTCCACCTCAACTTAAAATTCCAGAGGCACTGTCCAGAATAAGATCAGGCCACACAAAATTAACCCATCTCTATTTAATTACCAAAACTACCCCTCCACTTTGTGATACTTATAACACTAATTTAACAATATACCACATAATAGAAAACTGCCCTAAATTCAATAATGAAAGAAAATTTACTAATCTAAATAAACCTTTAGATACCTTATTGTATTCGACCAAATATCAGAACCAACTGATCAAGTTTTGTGAAAAATGTAATATCTTTAATGACATATGATGATACAATTACGTTACGAATTACATAAAATATATGTTGCCATACAATGTTAATTCTATATACAGGGTGTCCAGAAGCTCCCGTTACAAAAAAATACCACAAATTCTGTGTTGCCAGACATGAAGAATGGCAGGTCCAGTTTTCCGAAAAAAATTTTGTCTTTGAGAAAATTGAGTTTAAAAATCACTTCCGGGCGCGAAATTCAAACCGGCCGCAATGACACACGAAAGCGGCGTCACCTTTTGCGTTTCTTACACTAGAATACTTAATAGTATCAAGTCTTTGCAGGATCTAATCAATAAATATTTTAAATGTACGTACAGAATATTGAGTTTTGTTCAAAATGATAGCCACGGTACACGGCGGCGTAAACATAAACGATCCAACATTTATGAAAAGATTGATTCTCCTGGAATGCTCGAATTGTTTATTTTTAGCACAAATTAATATGAACTAGTGCTTTGTGCTTAAGATTGCCACGTAAATGATAGTCTCCTGAAGACTCTAAATATCGTGATACACTAAGAAGCATTTAGGAGATAAAATATTCGTTAATGAAAATACTGAGTTCATTATCTTTTGAATTTGAATTGATTCTCCCGGCTGTCATTTTCTGAATTCTCAAACTAACGATAGACAGCTTTAAACTTCTTAATAACCGCTGGACGGTTTATCTAAGATGTAGCCCTAATTGATGAATATCAATATTTCCCCCCTCAAAAATATTGCATCTTTCCTAAATAAAAGTATCTGTTCATGCCGTAAAATATCCATGAACTTCAATACCACCCGTCAAATATTAATTTAGCTTAAGTAATATGTGGTACAGTAAGACGACTTCCTGCTGCCGCAGCAAAAGCCTTCCGAAGTAACTGCTATTGCAAAATATGCTAAACTGTTCCACGTGGAACATCGAAGTTAAGGCAAGCGGCCTCGATTATCCATTTCTCGAAGTTGAATGGCCATTCTACCCGCCGCTTTTCTTTTCCAGATGCAAGATGAGAGCATGTCTTTCTCCCAAATCTTGGAGTTACTTCGTGAAACCATTTCATAAGGCAGTTGACAGCTACTCGGGAAAAGTATTCTTTGAGTTGTTTTGTTTCTTTGAGCTTACATTGTAGTTAGCAGATACGTACACAAATGAGTAACGACCATTTCTTCAATTTAATTCTTCGAGGTTACTACGTAGTACAGAATGTAAGGGAGTAGAAACAGTTCACTACTACACTACTTCAGTGTTGTAATTTTCAATTTTTTTTCCTTTGATATTTTCATAATGTTCAACAAAAATCGACAAAGAGGAAAACAAATTATGCAGTACAATCAATTTTTAACCCCAAACCTTCTTTTGAATTATTTAATTTTTTAAATTTATTTTAATGACGAATCATTATCCTTACTACTTAAATATTTTAGAACATGCATATTTTGCTACTTTAAATTAGTTACAAATACTTTACATGCAAGTCCTAAATCTTTCAGTTATATCTCTACATGTTCAATATTTTCATTTGTTTAAAAAATTAATCAATTTATAACTTTTCCATTTAATAATTGCATACTTTTTTGAACTGAACAATATTAATTGGATAATTTTTGTAGATTTTACATAAAAATACCCTAATAATTACATAGTTTTATGTTGGTTATATTTTTACTAATGGGGGATTTATATCTCAAAAGAATATATTATGGAAAACAGGAATAAACATAAACAATATCTAAATTAAATCTTAACTGCAACACTATTGCTATGTATATTTTTTCTCAAAAACATATCTGATAATACATAAAATTATTTTCACATTGAAAATTGAATCCTTTTAGTTGTACGGAAAATATTTAATATAAAGAAGCCATTCGCGCGAAATCTAGCACACTGCTCGAAGGCTCCTGTTCGAAATGTTCCAATACTGCTTCCTCTGTAGCGACAGATGAGCGAGACACACCTGCATCGACACTTTCGCCCGGTAAAACTGACCCCGACGCACGTATTCTTGCGTCGAGGCGCAGAAAAAACGCAGTGGGAAGGATGTCTTCTGCTCGGGTATCTCTCGGCGTACACTCGAGCTGCCGCACGAGCGTTGCTCCGGCACTCGCCGAACACTAAGTACATGTCGCAGTACTCATGAATTGAAAACATGCTTATTCTGGCCTCTCGCACTCAAACTCGATATTTATACTAATTTGCCTTGACGGCACATAGCTTTTAGTGTATGCTGCTGGCGTGGGACGCTGGGGAGGGAGGGGGGAAAGATGACTCCGTACAGATGCTTTTTCAGCCATGACCACTGTGCGGGCCGGGTTTCAAACTGTGCAATCTGTTGTTTTGAGGCAAAACTGACATGCGTCTAATGGGCGAATCACTAGGCGGCGGTGGGAGGTTCGCCATACGATATAAACCACGATGTGACGCGGCCTAGGAAGTGACAAATGCAAAGACACCGACTATAATACGAGCTGCGAATGGCAGCGGACCGATAACCTCAGTGAACCACGGTCGAACTTTTGCCTGCTACAATGTTTGAGTTCTTTTGAAGTATTTGTATATCACGCAATGCAACATCACAGTTTTTCTCAGTCTTTTATCCTTTCACACCAGTAATATACTAGTTTTGTATTTTTTATTCATTGCTGCATGGCACACACGCCGACGCTATTTTAACTCTGTTGAGATTGACCTGTGGGTTAGGTTAATGGCCTACGTGCTCCTACAAAGATTCATCAATGCACTGTTCGGTCTGCATCACCACAAAATGACTGTAAAAAGCATCAATTCAAATTCCGCGCCCAGAGATAAACTCAGTATTTTCATGGAACGGGAATTCAGGAAACGAATATTTCATTTCCAAAACGCTTTTAGGATATCACGATATTTAGAATAATCTTCAGGAGACTATCATTTACGTGGCAATCTTAAGCACAAAGCACTAGTTCATATTAATATGTGCTAAAAATAACAATTCGTGCATTCCAGGAGATTCAATCTTTTTCATAAATGTTGGATCGTGTTCATCATTTATGTTTACGCCGCCGTGTACCGTGGCTATCATTTTGAACAAAACTCAATATTCTGTACGTACATTTAAAATATTTATTGAATAGATTCTGCAAATACTTGATACTATTAAGTATTCTAGTGTAAGAAACGCGATGCTTTCCAGAATATTACTCGACTGTTTCACCGTTTACGCGGAGAAACGAGGAAATGCTCCGCGCAAAAGGTGACGCCGCTTTCGTTAGTGTCATTGCGGCCGGTTTGAATTTCGCGCCCCGGAAGTGATTTTTAAACTCAATTTTCTCAAAGACAAAATTTTTTTCGGAAAAACTGGACCTGCCATTCTTCATGTCTGGCAACACAGAATTTGTGGTATTTTTTTGTAATGGGAGCTTCTGGACACCCTGTATATATATGTTATGACATTTTGTTAATATAATTATGGATAAAATGATAAAATGTGGTCGTTAATAACATTAGCTGTTGATACGACTAAAAATAGTAATTAAAAAAATTATAACAGGCACTAAATTAGTCGCATGGTTCCAGAAAAAGAAATATTAAATTTTTTTAACCAATACACGGTTTCTGATTTCAAAACAAATTGTTTTTTCAATAATCACTTGTTGGTTACACAGCAAATTTTATAAAATCATTTATTTTGTCATTGACGTAATAATAAGTTAGAAGTCACAAAAGTCTAAAAAACTTAACAAAGAATAATTAACCAGGACGATGAATTTACACTATTCTCCGCAACTGCAAAACCGTAAAAGCAATTGAAAATGAGATCAAAATAATATTGAGAAGAATATTATGTAAATAATAAACATAAAACGAAAAATTCAGATTTAAGATTTTTAGGAAATTCTTAATATTGCTAAAAAAAAGGATTTCGTTCTAAAGAGCTAAATTTTCTCTAAAATTGATATTCTCCAGTCGATCTGGCTGATGTTGCGGCCCCTTGAATCGAAACTGAAATTTTAATTTTGGGAGTAATTTACGTGAAGGCAATGGAAGAATTTCCAAAAAATAAGAAAATGGTTCCATCGTTTATGATTCAGTTTTATTGTTGGAGAGTGTATAGGTCATTTAAGAAAATGGTGCATATTTCATGTTCGTTGAAAACTGATTTTTGAAAATTACAAAAGTTGAAAATTTGTTCGGAGCCTTTTTTCAACTACAATATTAAAGATAGAGATGTTTTCCCTGAATGAAATATGTTCCTTAAAGTTATATTTTGAAATAAGGCCTTGTGCATTTTTTTTTGAAAATCTGAGTAATTTGCATGAAAGTACGGGGTAGAAAGTACGTGCTGTTTTAGCACCACTATTTCTACCTTTCGCCACTTCAGCCAATCCTCTGACGCAGTTACGGATTACTGAGTCGGAATTGCGGTCATTAAATCAGAATAACATTTCCAAATAAATTCCTGCATTCTGTTTTTATCCCTTGTCCCAGAGAGAACATATTATTTTTAGTTCAACGAAAACGTAAACCTCTGAACGCGAAAACAAGTGCAAACAAAAACGATCGCGTTTCCCAGCGAGGTCTCTGTGGAGGCAGGCCAAGGGTTGCGGCCACTCGCTTTGAGGCAGACAGCGTGTGAGTGTGTTGGGGCGGAGGTGTTGGAGGGGGACGGGCTGGCCATTAGCAGCGGGGCCGGGTGCGAAACCGCAGCCACGTCCGCTGCCACGCCCCCGTCCTTTCCCTCCCCCGCCCCCTCCCGCGCTCTGGCAAGACCTCTGCGGGTCCTTCACCTTTCCCCCGATGCAAACGCTCCGCGGCAACTGCCGCATCTGCAGCATCCTTGCCCGTGGGGTCGTAGTGTCGAGAAGATAAAACCTCGGAAAAAGATACCAGCTAGAGTAGTGGTGTCAAGGTCTCCTACTGGTGGCAGTGGCACCGTGCCATGACAAGAACTTCTCTGCGCCACTACTGTCGGGAGAGGAAATTATTAGTAACCCCGCCGTTTTACAATAGTGATGGCGTTGTCTCTTGCGGCGGGGTGATGAACTGTGTGGAGGAGCGATTTCGTCGTGGCACTCGTGCCGCGGACTCCCGCTCGTGGCATCGACCTTGACAAAACGGAGCTCGAGATGTAGATCGAAATCAGCCACAGTTTAGAAGATAATTATAGGCGTCGGCTGCTGTAATTAGTACATTCTTCTACTTTCTCAATCAATACCAGTCGAATAGCGCATCCATACACTAACAAACGGTTCACAAAACGTACGAAATTTTATTTTCATCATCCTTGTCCCACATCTCTTACTCATACACTCATATGCACTACACTACCTCACATATAAGGAATTGAGAGCTTGACCTGAATGGGACGGTGTTTCGCTGAGGATAAAACTTGGAGTAGAAAATTCTCAAAAGCCAACGCTTTGGTCGGCGTCGGATCTCATGTTCTAGGGGAGTACGATGGTTCCCACCACCGGCAATATAAATGCAGTTACGAGTTTAGTGACTTCGCTGGCGCGCTACGAATCAATACTCTCGCTCCCTCATCCCTTCGGCCAATGCACTTTGGGAAACTCCTAGTGAAGCGGTCAGACTGCTCGTCTTTCACCACTGGGCCGTGGTTTGATCTCTGCCTGAGCCAAGTGGATTTTCTGGGGGGATGAAGCACGCTCGCGGCAGACATTCTCGAGAATCTCCGGCTTTCCTTGTCTCCCACTCCACCAACGTAGAAGCAACCCTTATAAGGAGACAAACGACTAGGAAAATATACATTTCGGTATCAATGTTGCACTATTTTCTGACTTGAGCATAGGCTGTGTTACACCACCATGTAAAAGGCAGGTGGGAAATACATATAGTGTCTAATGAAGATGCAATTTGGTGTCGGCGGACATACTTGATCACGATTGCTCGTAGTATCACACTAACTATAAACATGGTGTAGTGTTTTGTTCTAAGGTGTAAAGCAATGGTGAGTAAAATTGAAGGAGAATTCAAAAGCCTTATTGAAGTGTAATGAAAGAGTGACGCGATGCGTAATCTGTGGAAGTCACTTTCGAAATTCATTACGTAAGTCAATAGTTTCCCTTCTTATAATTTATTATTGTATTAATAATAATAAATTAATATTATTATTTTTCTTTATTATTATTATTATTATTATTGCCAAAATTATATTTTTAAAGGTAGCTTCACTCTGAGTATGTCACCATTTGTTAGGCGTGGAAAGAGTAGTGTTGGAGTTGTGGGTTTTTATTTTAGTAAGTTAGCAATGATATAAAATCAAATCTAAAGGTCGATTGTCAATTAAAATAAGTTTTCTAATATTCTAGAGCGAACATTTTTAATTTTCAAATGTTATTGGCGTTGTATTGGTATTTTTCATTCAATCATGTTCAGTAACAAGGTTGGTAGGGATTATGGAGCTCATGAAAACGTGTGCAAATACTTCTTCCCTACTCGTCACACAGAGTTTTATTGATTTGATAAAAAAAAACAAAGATATAATTTTATATTTTTAATGCATATTCTTCTTTTTATTTAAGTACTATAAATTACTGTTACCGGGTCACCTTAATGGCAGTTCAAAAAAATCCATATATTCCAGTTCTCACAAATTTTTCTCTTATCCTTCCACACCAAATAAACCCGCCTCAGTTGTGTTCATCCCTTTCTCCCTCGCACGCTCCTTCAACGCCGCTAGCCCCTCCTGGCTGCTTGGTGCTCTCGCTTCCCCATTCACCCCCTCTCTCCCCCTCCCGCCGCCGGCCGCTAGTCGTGCTTCAGGGCGCAATTACCTTCCGTGGTGTACGCCGTGCCGCGCCGCGGTGCAGTAATTCGGAGGCGGCGGCGCCAGATATTGCAGCCTCCGCGTGAGGAGGGGAAGGGAGGGAGGGGGAGGGGAGGGGAGGGGCGAGGGCGGGATGGGGGTGGGGGTGCCGCCCGCTTTGCAACGAGCACGGAGCCACCCGCACCTAATTGCAAGGACGCGCGCGTTCGCGGCAGCGCTGGGACCAACGGTTCGATGCCTGAGGGATAGCGGTTGTGTTGACACATCGCCGACATGCTTCCTAATAGGAGGAAGTTGTGCGGTTCTCGCAGTTATTAACGTCACTAGGCCGATAACCAGCAAATAACGGCCGCGGTTGAAGTTTATACGCTAAGGCGACATTTGAAGTTTTAACCAAATATGTTGTATGTGTTAACACCCGTGTTCCACTCAATATTTTTCGTTAATACTCGCTTTTCAAAATAAAAGTTCTCACACAAAATATAATATCTTACCTAGAAATCAGCGTTCTCATTCGTCATCTTTAGCTACAACTCATGTGAAACGCCGCATCTTCATTACAATCTAACTGTTTACATCTACTGCTTCTCGATCACCTACTGTTCGTTTTATTTTCGCATCTCATCCAGAATCCATCAAGATGATCACGAAAATCTGTCATTCCAGTTTTGAAAAATGGGCATCTGACAGCTCGAAACAACCAAAAAAAAGCCGAAAGGCTAGCGGATTACTTTGCTTCCACTTGTCAAACTCACAACACTACGGAAAATGTTCATAACGAAGTAATTGAATTTAATAGTGCCCTTAATTTCGACACTCCAAGAGGGATTCCTTTTATATCTCCCCAAGAAATATATCATACCATCAAAAACTTACCGGAAAGAAAATCGCCAGGTCATGATCGCATCAACTTCATTATTTTGAAAAATGTCTCCAGAAGCGGCCTAGCATTTCTAACCAGTACAGTGAGTGGCCATTAAATTTGGAATTTTCTTTCAATTCTACAAATGTCCTGTTCTGAATCACTTAATGGGTATACGAATGCTCCAAACTTTCATAATAAGTTAGGATAGCATTCTTCCAATGCTGGAAAATATTTTTTTGTAATCTGTTGTCCTTTTAGTTACCAAATCGACTGATAGTTCTCAGACACTGCGCAACTGCCCGCTTTCAGCGCATTTCTTTTTCAGTTGTTAAGGAGTTGTTAGATCTGACAAGTGGCAAGTTTTGTATATATCTTTTTATTTGTTTTCATGATAGTGAGAAGTGCTTTTGTAGCTCAGATTCGTCATTTTAGATGGCAATAGATCAGTGGTTTTAAAGGTAAATGTGATTAGAAGTCATAGGTAAGAAAAGTGACATTTCTCCGCAAAAGAAGAGGGAGGGTACTCTGAAGCGTATTGAACTTAAAAACCTTAAAATGAAAAATTGACAAAGGTTTCTCTTCAAAGTGTGGAAAGATTAAAGAGGAGACTTGATTTAGGGTTGAGTGGAAATTCCACAAATCATCAAAACTGCAAATGACATGGGAAATCTTCCAAAAAACAAAACTTCATGGTAAAAAAGCTTGTGTTAAAAAGCAGAAAAGCAAAAAATAAGGAACTACAAGTCATGATACGAGATCTTGGATGTGAAATTAGTACACGCACATTACTCTCTTATATTTTGTTACACAGCATTATGTTAATTAGTCACGGGTTACTTGACATAGATCGTCATTACGAAGCAAAAGTCATGCACCTCAGAAATTTTATGTTAATTGAGCGTGACGAAATATCTTATACATTAGACTATACAAGCCAGTAAATTTTAATAAAAATTAATTCTTAAAGCAGACTGCATGTAAAGAAAAAAGCTTTAACCGAGAAAAAACACATTCCGCACCATTTACTGCATTTCTCCTCCAAAATGTTAATTTTTGAGATATGTAACTTTTGTTGTGCATGGACAATATGAGTTTTCCGTCTAATACTTTTCGGTGACAAGTACAGGACAAAGGGCCCGTATTTACGCGAGAACTAAGATTGGATGATTCATAAATCACGCAGGATTTCAAGTTAATCAACATACATGGACATTTGCTAAACATTTACCTGTTGGCGTGGCAGAAAGTTTATTGTTTGCTATTTGGTAAAAAGTATTCTGAAACATTTTAAAAAAATACTGTTAATGCTACATTGTACGTTATATTATAGGCTTAGAACTGTCTCAGGCGTGAATTAATTCTGTAATTTCTAAAGTACCTTATTATTACACACTGAAAATAAATTAATTACAGACATTTAGACAGATATAAACTTACAATTCAGGCACATTTGCTCATAAAATAAGATCAGAAAGTGATATGCGTACATGTCTCATGCACTTGTCGCATATTTAATTTAGCATATCTCTTGCGGGTTACAACTGTATTTCGTATATCATTTTTATCATACGTATTTCGTATATATTACATTCGTATGTCATCAGAATTAATTGTAGCGATTAAATACGGAATATAAAATAAAGATTTGCATTTTCAAAGGTACAAATTAATCAAGTACGTTTCTAGTGAACTACTATCGGAGAAGATTCTTTCGTATAAATATTGTCATCGTGTATTCAATTCAATGCAGTGATGTCTTATTTTCCGTGACGAGAATCAGTTCCTCAGGTCTGCTCTTTCGTCTGACACATAAATTTCGCTATGCACCTTTCGCCAACTCGCAACGGAAGAAGGTAGCGCGAGAAAGTAGGCGTTTGGAATTTATCTCAAAGGTTTTTTAGAATCATTTACATGCTGTAAATCTATAACATTGGACATACGGCTTCACTTTCCCAGAATGGTGGAGTAAGACGAACTCACCTTTTACTTCTACTTGTTTTTTTACCCTTACATTTCCACGGATTTGATGAGATTTGAGCCCGGAAACTACGGTATAACAGTCCGATGTGCTAACCCCAAACGTTATCGAAGCCATTTTATTTGCTGTGGCGTTGCTGGACTTGCTAAAGCGTTAGTAGCGCTATATCTTGGATGCCAGCAGTAATCCAAGGGCCTCGTTAATTTGCTTACAATATTATTTTGTTGCTTTGTAACAAAATAAAAGTGTATATAAGTGTAAATATTCTTATAAGAAATTTATTGAAAACATTTGGAGACATTTTGAAAACAATTTTGATAATGATACAAGAGCTTAATGTGAAGTATTCCCATAACTTAAAGAAATCTTTTCAAAACTGCAGGTCTTCTTTGCCAAAATTCCTATAAATAATTAAGGCGCTAGTGTTGTTCACAGACGGACAAACAAACGGCCGGCTGGACAGACCGACGGAGGGAGAAAAGTTTGAAAATTCTTTGATCCTCTTCAGCATTTGTGGTCCATCTCTCCTTGCAGTTGCCATTTAGTGCGGTGTTTATGATCACAATGAAAAGAAAACCTAATGCGACAATACGAGTAAAAATTACGCTGGTTCTATTCTCTTCCTAGACGTTCCTAGCTGCTATTGAATTCCACGGGAAATTTTGCCTTGTTATTGACAATATTTGAAGCTCCAATAGGCATATTTTATGATGTTACGTGGTGCATGTGTGCGTGAAGAGAGCAGAGTTTAAGTAGAAATTGATATTCTTTACAAAAGTGACAGGGTCATTTTTTTAAATACGTCGAATGTTATTTTATAACATAATGTTTGTCTATATGCAAGAAAAAGTTACGAAAGATAGAAGACGTCACCTCACAATTCAACTTGTGATGTGTTGATGTAGAAGTGAGAAAGTTGCATTTTATGTATACCCGCGATAGCCCGCAAGTATATCAGGTATCAATAGCACAATGCAGAATGCACCAAATCTTGTTTTTATAAGTCTTTTATAAGTGTGAAGATTTCGTGATTTTAATTTCGTTTCGTAAACCATTACAAAAAGACGAAAAGGGATTGTATGTTATTTTGTTGTGTGCTATTGAGACTGGCTTTTGATTAACACCACTTCTTCGTTTGGAATTTCAATTGAGAGTAACACAGCCAGTGAATTGACAAGTAAACTTTCCGACTAGCAATGATACAACCGGGTTTAAGACTGCGAGCTTTTAACGTCTGTTAAAAAATTTCAAATTAATGTTTACGAATCTCATAAGCATATTTTTGTAATTCCATTTTGAAATAGACTTCTGCTGAATGGAATAGCAGTTTGTAATTGCGGGTATCGCAATGTGAAAATGTGTAGTACAGACGGCGTTTGGAGTTGACAGGCCATGATATTGTCCATCACTAAAGGAATGTTGAAATGAAGTTGAATACACAGATGCAACTTTCACACTACCAATATGAATGCATCCGTACCATTATTTGGATAGGTGTGTGCGCTCCTTTTTCATTGTGCATGTAATTTATGAAGCAGAAAAGCTTCATGTTACAGTTGGTGCAGGTTTAGGCAGCTTAAAACGCATTTAACTGAATAGGAATACATTGTAGATATTGCACATTTGAATATCTTGGTTCCGAAATGAGCTAGTCACTCATCAAAGGACTTATAAAAAGAAGATTTGGCGGATTCTGTATTGTGCTATTCATACGTGATGTACTTGCGGGGTATCGCGGGTGTACACGAATGCAACTTTCTCACTCCTAATATAAATGCATTCGTATCATTATTTTGAAGTGAATAGTTGTATGCGCCTTTACGATAGCATTGTGTGGCAGAATTTATGAAGCAGAAAGGCTTCGTGATACAGTTGGTGTACGTTTAGATCGCTTAAAACACGCATTAAACTAAACTGAAATGCATTGTAGAGTTCGCGCATTTTAATCTCTTGCTCCAGAAGTGCGCTAGTCACTCATCAAAGACCTTACAAAAAGAACATTGGCATTCTGCGTTGTGTTACTGATACTTGATGTTAAAATTATTATTTTATTTTCTATCTGTAGATTTAATCCGAAGTGGAGTTGTGGGGTCTTTTTCGATAGCAGTCAAACTGTACACCCCCGGCGTTTCTTTGAAAACCCTTTCTTTCTTAATCTCTTCTATTTAGCTTTCACTTTTGTCGTCGTTGACTCACAGATTATGTCACGAACTGGGAGGAATTATTTTTGTTGCCATAAATAGCTGAAGACGGAAGTAGTATGCTAAAAGACACCAGGACTCTAGGTGATGTTCTTGCAGCCGCTGTCAATATTACCTTCGCCGGTTGACCTTTCCAGGTTCACTGATTCCGTACACATTCCGTCATGTACTGTACAGTACAAGTACATCATTTAAGGAGTATAGCCCTACTGAATGCATCGAATTTTAGACTAGCAAATAGCCGTCTTTCAAAGGAACTGAGGATGATAATTTCCCGGATTTTGAAAAAATCTCTACCAGAAAAGGAACGGGCCCCCCGAGATTCGAAAAGAAAGCGATGTTTATTGTGTCCTCGTTCAAATGAAAAAGAGACAAACCAGTATGAGAGCGTTAATTCTCATCGCCCAGTTTGCCTGCCATGTTGATGCGTTCTTTGCAATGGTGTGTGGTGATTAGAAACTTTTAAATTAAATTAATTATAATAGTCAGATGATCAGTTTGTTAACAAAAGTGTAATTATTCTTATGTGATGTATGAGTGTGATTAGTATTATTAAGTGTTATCATTGATTATTATTCATTTCATTATTAAATAACTCAATGTATTATTCTCAGAAGTAATATTTCTTTAAATTATTTCATGAATTTTATGAAATATTTTCTTAGAATTTCTGGCTCAGTTCTTCATTATTATTCATAATATTCATTATTCACATAAATTCAAAAATATACAACTAATAAAGTGCTTAGTTTCATCCATATTTGGTGGTATCATTTTCGACCCCACAGCACCACTTATGACCTAGAATTTTCACCACGCCAGTTGAAGGTTAACATCATTGTCAGAGTGTATTAGGTTTTTTTTAAGACAGAAAATTGTTTTTAGTTTTCGGAAATGGTTATTTGCACCATTAGGCAGAAGTTAAAATTTCATAACAAATAAATAAAATATTTTAAACAATTTATTTTGTTGTTTAATATTTTTATTGTTTAAAATATTACATTTTGTTTTGACATTTTAACTCCAGCATGAAGATGGAAATAATCATTTTCAAAACGTTTCTATTATGTACCGTATTTTAGTATATTGTATTTTTATATTTATATTTAGTATTTTATATTGTATTTTTATGTAAAAGGGTTATCAAAAAAACAATTTTGTCTTTAAAATAAAAGACCAAATGCAGACTGACAAAATTGATACGTGATGTAACAGATGAGTTGTTTGAAAGAAGGGCGTAGCTCGAATTATGGCGTTTATCCCTAAAATATTTCAAACGTTCTTTAGGTGACTTTTTACGACCCCTCCAAATAGTACAGCTCTCACCCCCAATAGATGGCGTTAGGGAGACTTTTGATATTCTCAATTGCGCCCTCTTTTCGTAACATCGTTTCCTCTACGATCCTACATCATTTCGTTTCCTGGTGTTTAGAACAGCGACAGGCTGGCTGTGAATACAGAGATGTGAATTATCCGATATATCTGAATTTTCATCGGATAATAAGAAGTTTAAGCTTCCGGATGATAGTTATACTTCTTCAAATGCTTATTTACGTAGTGTTAATGATAAAAATGAAGGACGAAAAGGAAAAGCCTTCCGAAAAGCAGAAAACAAGATTTAACGAACCAAATTAATCTGGATGAAAATGAAAATGATTCTGTACTTCTGAAATTATTAAATACACTCAGACTTCTTCCAACCAGCCCCTCAATTGGCGGGGTATCGCGTCCTGCGAGCCGCCGAGGGCGTGGTTGTGGTGGTGGTGGGGTGGGGTGGCACCTGTGAGTGACGCGCGGCGCGGGCGCGGGTGTGGGTGACGACGCGATTGTGCGACCGGGAGCGCACGCCGAGGAGCTGCCGCCCGCCGTTCTGCATGTGAATGCGCCGCGGGCGGCCAGGCGGCGACGCGACGGCGCGGCGCGCCCTGTGGCGGCTAATTGGCTGCTTGAGTGCGCGGGGCGTGCGCGATTGGAAGGAGTTCGCAGTATGCAATGTCACTTCCTCGTGATTCTCCACCACACAGTTGGTAACAATCTTGTTTGTACAGTCCATAATTTGCTCAAAAAACAATTAATTTTAAGTGGAAAATTAATACTAATGAACAATATATTACAAGAATAATTCCAGTTAAATAAAGTGTAACTTTGTACACCTAGAAAAAATGGCCCTGAATTTGAAATTCACCAGCACATTAGTCGCTCAGGAACTAGCCGCTAGGAAGCTTTCCAAGCAACAAAATGTGCTGGTGAACTTCAAATTCAAGGTCGTTTTGTTCAAGTGTACAAAGTTTCATTTTATTTAACAGGAATTATTCAATTATCTTGCAATACATTTTTCTTTAGTATTAATTTTCTATTTACAATTAACTATTTTCGAGCAAATTATGGATTGTACAACCAAGACTGTTACTAACTGTATCTTGTAATGTCTTATTGAACGGGAATACAAGATTTGTTCCGTGTTTATTTGTTATATAATTTCTTTTCTTTTTTTTACTGTTTTGTCTTCTACTATTTTGCCATCTTCTACTAATTTGTCTTCTACTATTCGTTTTCTTCTTCTTGAATTTTTTTTCTTCGACTTCATCTTAGACTTTTTGTTCTTTGTTTTCTGCTCTTGTTTTATTTTCCTTCCAGTTGTCATAGTGACCTTTGCTTCTCTTCTTTTAATTCTGTTTCTTTTTTGCCTTCTTGGTCTTCAACTTTAAATATTTCTTCTTCTCCAACATATTTTTTTGCAGAAGCTTACTTTTCTTCTTCTTTGTATTCTACGTCTTGTACATCTTCGTAGTCTTCATTACCTTGTCCACGCTTATCTACTAAGTCGTTTTCATCATCTTCTTCTTGATATTTTGATCTTGTCTTTGTTCGGGCCCACAGCAAAGCAGAAATAAATACGTTTATTTCACAAGCAAGGCAGAACAGTTGAATTGCGTAATCGGCAGAGCGCGGCCGTTGAGCCGGTGAAATCACGTATCGCCTTCACATCCGTTGTTCCGCGAATTCTCCAACGGACGGCAACGGACGGGCGTGGCCGCTCGTACGTGTGCGCCTGGCGATCTCGCCCCCTCAGCTCGGTCCGTTGGAGGAGCAATGGACAAAAACCGCCAGATCATTCCAAATCCAGATCAAATGGCAAATGGTAATTGGCCATCGCCATCCCCACCTCTGCCGCGCGTGAGAACCCTTTCCTAACGTCTCTGCCCCAACCGAATTCCGCTCAACCGAATTCGGTAGTCCGCAGGAAGACACCGTGAAAGATAGTCGCGTGTGTTCACGGCTCCGCGCAGTAGCGTGTAAAGAATGTGTAATCGTGCAAATGAGCTGCATACGGCTCGCACATAAATTGTTTAATCGTGGCAGTGCACACTTTAGTTATGTCTGTCGCTCTTGCGTGGATTTGCGCCCGCAATTTTGGTTGAACTATGTAACTCGCGGCTGCTTCTGGTCGGCGCAAGGTAGCCACGGCGGTCCACGGAGTCACTACAATACCATGCTTGGACAGGTGTATTAATGCACCAAGGGAACATTTCATGTTAATACTGTGCTTCTTGTGCATTTACTGTGTTAATACTGTGCATTTACTCATTAAATATTGTTTGTGCTGGAAATTTGCTCGTGTATGCATCTTGCACTCCTGTGCCAATCCCAAGAGCTATCAAAGGGTTTCGGGACTACTGTACTTCATCACTACAGGCCATTCATACAGTCCACTCATGAACATTAAGTGTATAGTAGCCCCGAACAGTCTTCATTGTTTCTATTAATCTTTTAAGTCTCCTAATTATCCATCTGAGCCTTACCAGTTTCCATTGACTTGCTGTCATGTAACGATTTTCTGTCTTCTGTCAATCGGTACAACTGCTCAAAACCTCAGTCACCTGTCCATTCTATAACTTTCTTGAATAAATAATCCGGTTTGTTTCTTGCTCTTCGACGACCGCCTTTCATTACGACGAACACCCTATTCATTACGATCCCAAGGTATTTGACTCTGGTGATCGCGCAGGATAGTTAGATTATGAAAATATTAAAGACAAAAGCAAATTAAAATCCCAGAAGAAGGTAGATACAATGATGTGCTTCAATAATTCTCTATCCTTTCTCTTTTTCCATCCTTCTCAGAACATATTCCTCTCTGAGATTTCCATTGTCAAAGATATTTTTGGTATTCTACGACGAATATTAAACGATACTTTTTTATGTTTCCAATTTTCTAAGCCCACTTACCATGTTAAAACGCTCACGTCTTTTCTAAAATGAAATTGAGACTTCCAGTACACAGAAAATTTCAGATGCACTTGCAAATTAAGTTCAACATAGCTTCAGAAGCTTACATTCCTTAAAATATACGGATATATTGATATATCCGTATATTTCATAAAAGACATTAATTTTATTATGTTTGCTCTAATTCACATGAAATTTTCCCTCTTTTGTAATATCAATTTATTGTTTTCTAAAAATTACCATATGTAGATAGAGGTGTTGTTAGGTAGATCTCACATCATTCGTGTGCATTTATCATAACATAAAACGACACTGTCATAGCACGAAAAACTCGTAAGTCTTCAGCTGAACTTCTTCATTTATTTTCAATGCCGTTACTTCAATTATTCATTTTAATTAAAAGAAAATTACATACTGAAATGTTTTAAAGTGCTCTTTAATGTAATGATCGTTTTCCATTTCCGACACATGAAAATAGTCAATGATACAGATCCAGGAATATTAAAGTTGATGGACTACTACTTGTATTTGAGGGATTACTATTTGTTCAATTCAACAGTTCACAATTTTATACAGAGTTTTTAAAAGTTCTAGTTACTTGAATAACAGCAACTGCAATATGACTCTTTGGATGTAAAAAGTTCCAGTCCAGCTTTAAAAATTTGAAATTCATTTAAGAAAACCCCGGTTCATACTTCAAGTGTCAGTGACAAGGGAACCCTTTCAGCAACAAAATATTCCCCTGCAGTAAGCGTGTGTGAAGCACCTACCACCAAATATATAATACCTCGACTGTCAAAACTTCCAATTGGGAACAATATTACGAAAATTTGTGAAATTCATTTCACAAGTCCTCCAGCTCACACTTCCTAGCACACTTTGGTTATCGGTGACACGGAATCGTATTCCAACCAGAAAGCATCTCCTTTCCGTGTAAGCTAGTGTTTTCGCAAGATCCTGTTGGAATCCTGATTCCGCCCGCGTCCCCGCGAGTCAACGGCCGGCGGCCTCGTGCGCCGCTAACCCCCGGGCGGTCCTCGCGAGAAAAACACGCGCGCGGCCTCAGTTGCCCAATGCCTCCGCCGGCGGCGCGCGCGGCGGCCCGGCGCCACGCTGACGTCACTCACAATTTGACGGTTATATAGGGTGTCCGGGAAGGAAAGAACGAAACTTTGAAAATACGCTCTTAAGTCAATTTGAAGTATTTTTTTAAATGAACTACTTCGAGATTTCGAACGGCTGAGCCGCAATAAGCACTCAAAAATTGGTTGGAGAAAATACTTTCTATGTTAAAATTTGCATTTTAGAAATATACGAGTTAACACTCCAGAAACATGTAAATTGTTTATTATTTACAAAAGAAATTAATATATTTCTTTTTAAAAAAATTAACACTGTAGTAAAAAAGTAATTGAATTGTGTGAATTGGGTGCTTTTGTGTTTCTAAGTCTCTATATATGTTTATATGTCTCTATGTTTTTATGTGTGTTTATATGTTTCTGAAAAGCAAATATTTTTGGACAGAAAGCCTTGTTTCAAATCATCGTCTCAGTGCTTATTGCGGCTCAGCAATTCGAAATCTCGAAGTTCATTAGACAAAATGTGCTTAAAATTGATTTAAGACCTTATTTTCAAAGCTTCGTTGTTTCCTCCCTGGACACGCTGGATAAGCTGACGTTAAGTAATTTGTGAATGTGGTGAAGGACCTGAATCTACTGAGCATGTCTTTTGTCAGTGAACTTTTTGTATACTGAAAGGAAAGAAATATCTTTCAGGTTGCGCAATATAATTAGTATGATCCTTTCTCTATTTGTTCATTGTTATTGGTTGGGGATAAAACTATTGTCCTAAATTATTGTAAGATGTATTTTAGAAATGAACAAAAATATTTTTATATCATTGCTACTTATATTTTATAAATAAATATGTTTTGTTCGTTTATCATTCATTATCTAATTTATTATTTTGCTTTTCTACACAAATGTAATAATCTTTTAAATTTTATGTTATCAAAGTGTGTTTTGGCGCTGTATAACATGTTTTACTGTCTCCAAAAATATGTTAAAACAATAACTATAATACTGACATCACGCAGTGGAAGATGACGCAAATGCAAGTACGACAGAAGGCGAAGTAGAAACAGTATGGGAAAGTCCGGGCGACTAAGAAGAAAATGACGGAGAATAAAAAGCCATCTCTAATGGCGACGAATGAGATACAGAGCGCCAAGATGTAGTCGACAAAGACGCAATCAATGAAAACTAAAAGAAGAGGAAGATGGAAAAGGCGATGACATATAATAAAGAAAATAAGAACAAGCCGTCGATAATGATCTCAATGAAAAATAGAAAACGAAGAAAAAAAGAAGACAAACACAAAGGAAAAGAAGTAAATGAAGGAGACAAAGAAAATAAAAAAGGGAATAGGTAAAACGAAGATACGACCAAAGAAGAAAAAAGCAAGATGAGATAGAATGAGATAGAAGGCACTGAAAAAGAATAAGTATAATACGAATATCAACAAGAAGAAGCAAGTAAATATTAAAAATCGGAAGAAAATGGGCAAGAAAAAAACATGTAAAGAACGAAGAAGCTCAGAGAGCGTGAGAAGACGATGAAGAGCAATGAAGACGATAATAAAAAAACAATTGAAACGCGTCGAATATGAACGTGACTGCGCGAGCGCCCATCTCAGTTGTTCAATGCCTCCGCGGGGCGGCGCGCGTGGCAGTAGTGGCAGCACTGGCCACTGACGTCACGCAACAGGTGGCGCGCGCGCGGTGCGGCGCGGCGGGGATGGTCGCGGGGTTTGGCGGGGCGGGGCAGTGGGGATCGGTCGCGCTCCAGACCCGCTGGCCCAGAAAAGCAGAGACGGCGCTCCTCGTTCACCCGTCCGCTCGCCCGCTCGCCGGCCTGCCCGCGCCCTCCCACCCATGCCCACCCTCCCGCCCACGCCGACCCGCGCTCGCCTACGCCCACACCCGCCCACGCCCGCCCACGCCCGCCCACACCTGCCCACACGCCTGCCCATACGCCCGCCCATACGCCCGCCCACAGGCTCGACCACACGCTCGCCTACACGCCCGCTCACACGCCCGCCTACACGCCCCGCCCACACGCTCGCCCACGCTCGCCCATACACTCCCACTTGCGCCCCAGCATGCCCATGCACCCAGCACACGCCCACTCACGCCTACGCGCGCCCACACCCACGTCTACCCGCCCACCTGCTCTAGCCCACCCACCCATCACCTCCAACTCCGCCACCGCCACCGCTGCGGCTCTGCGGTAGGCTCTGCTCTCGGAGAAGTGTTTGTCGAGCAGTGACGCTGTTCTTCTGTGCTTCGGAAACTCCCTCCGCCTCTCGTCCTCACGGTGCGTCGTGCTCGGAAAGATACAATGAACAGGGCGGCGCATCTCCCAGGGGTGGTGGCAAGAAGCACTCAGAGTACGCTGTACGCTCGTGAGCAGGGTGCTGACTGAGAGGAGTTCATTGTAAATACACTTCAGGTAGTTGAAGGTAGTAGCGTCGCTAACGCTGTAATTTTTTTTAAAAATATTTTCAAATGTTGAACATTTATATAACTCAGTTTCTAAATAGAAAGAAAATTTAGACATACATTAGTCTGATTTTCATCCTAAAAAATGTTCTGTCTAGAACAATGCCAATCCATTTTTCTCATTGAGAGGAATCAAATGAACTGTTAGTATAACCTCTGTAGGTGAAGTAAATAACTCAAAATACATTTTAGATGCTTAAAATTAAAAAAAACACTAGTTCTTTGTAATAGAAATTTTGTAAAATTCTTCTGAATAGATTTGCACACAACCCGTCAGAAGACCGAGACACGTCAAATAACACCTCATTTGGATGAATTGAGGGACCACCAATCGGGTTCCGACGGTGGCGGAATTTCGATACCATCTATAAAGCTACATTGAATTTAACCACTTTCTTAAGAATTCTAGCAGCCTCCTGTTCTTATTTGTAGTTTTCATTGGTTTCTGCGATCAATTCTAGAAGAATGCCTATAAACCCTATCAAAGAGGCCACGGACAGCGAAAGATTTTTTCTTTCCACTTTCTTGCTCTATCCTCTCCCATCACACACACACATCCACTTAAAAGCACTACATTTCTACAGATGCCAGAAGTGTAGTCGGGAGCTCAGAGCTTTTCCTGGTTGGGGCGTTGTCCCACTGGGATAGGAGAACCTTGCAAGTGGACGCGTAGGACAGCTGCAGATCTTTCCATTCAGCGCAGAAGCATCACCATCTCTCCATTAACTATACTCGACATTAATTACAACATTAACAATACTTATGACATAAGTGGATGACATGCCCGCAAACAATTATTCATTCACTCACCTCTAGCGTCTCTAGGGTCTCACAGTTTGTGACTGCGTTCTGGATCCATTATGGTCTATAACCTCCATGTTAGTCTATATACATGAGTATCTAGTGAGTATTACATCTTTCGTTCAACGTCTGAGATGAGAGTAAAAACAGAATGGAGAAAGAAGGGTCGCTCGCTGTCCAACTCTCGTTGTATAGGGCGATTCTTCGGCATCAGCGTTGAATTGAATGGATTCCTGTCCAAATCCTCACGTCATCTTGACAAGCTACTTCGCTGTGCCGAGAATTCCCCACCTCCAAGATTTGAGACTTACAAGAGATGACGGGAGTAAGGTTTACAAGGGGTTCTTTCCTAACGGATCATGCTCACTCACAACTTGTTTGGGATGAGTGTGTGGCAATCACTCTTACTACACAACGACGCAGTACTACATAATTGTATTAAAATGGTAACACGTAATTAAATTATACAATTAAGACAATAAATTATACGTTTTGGGCAAAACATTATTTATTTATTTACACTCAGTTACAAGAAGGATAAACACTTATAGATACGGCAATTAAAATTTTTGTCAATTTTCTACGGAGAATAAAAATAAAGTTGTTGAAGTAAAAATAAATATATTAGAATGAATCTATAACTAATTTAACTACATCAAATAATTAATTAAGGTTTGTTGAATTTTATAATGATTTATGTACTTCTGATTGAATCAGATAATAGTTTATAAATTGCAATGATGAATGTATGGCATTTCGTTCCTGGTGGTGCAGAATTGAAGAAAGTCCCATAATGACCACGAAACCAGGAAATTGACTCCAGCAGTAACAGTTTATGATTAAACCATATTATACCAATCTATGCAGTATTCGAAAAATTACATTACAGAGAGAATGTGTTGTATGTGATGTTGAAGTTTCTACAAACTATGAGGTATCACCGTACTGTAAATAATTGTAAAAGATATCAGCAAGTCATGAGCTCTGTTAGAGAATTCCAGTTATAAAGAATTCAGATATATTTACAATTGTTTTTGTTGGAATGCTCAAATGTGTTTTTAAATAATTTATATATACATAATGCATCAATTAAGGTGAAAAACACATCATCATCATTTCGTCTATTAGGTAAACCAATGTTTCTTGTATCATTTTGGTACATTTTGGCATCGTGCAGTAGTTTCTTTACATTTTTTCCCTTCTACGCATATAATGTTTCTAGAAGGTTGTGCTTAATATGAAATGAAGAGTCAAAGATATAGATTTTTTTTACAAACGACAGAAAGCTCAATTACTTTAATTCATGGAATTCAAAGTCATATTATGGACAACACTGTACGCGCGTCCCAGCAATCGCGTTCGAACTCACACCCGGCAGTCAGATTTGCAGTCCGCACGCTGTTTGCAAATGAGCACTCGAGTATTTAACAGTGTTTTGAGTCTGGGAAATGTATTGTTCCAAAGACATTATAGCTGTGAAAAAATTGAAAAATTACAACGGAAATTTGTTTTCCGTAAATGTATGTTTTTGAGGCAAATTGGTAAAGAAATTATTTCTCTTTAATATTGTGAGAACACACTGGTGTTTTAAAACCTGAAGTGACTCACCCTGTATCAATGAAGTAACAAAATAGTTTTGTATGTTATCTACCTTGATGAGGTAACTATAAAGTTAAGAAACAAACAAGTAACTAAAGATCAGAAACATTGGTATACGCGGTAGACAATCCTGAATTTAAGAGGGCAATTGTTGCTTCTTTCATGTTTTGGAAAAACAATTAAATCGTAATTGGATCAATCACAACTTTCTCACTACCGCTTACGCAGTAGAGAGAAAAATATAATGCTGCGCGAAAAAACGACGAATTTTTGACGGAAAAACTCTTATTACAGGGCACTGGTAACGAAAAAAATGGATAAATCTAGTTGCTAAATTTAGAAAAAAATCCTTCAACTTGTGGAGTAGTCAAAATCCATTTTTGTGGTCCTTGGTACCAAAAATTCGGAAAACACCAAAACGTCTGTCTGACTGTCTGTCCGTCCTTACATCTGACCGTCCGTCTGTGAACAATGCTAACGGCCAAACCGTCCAGCCGATTTTCTTCAAAATTGACTTTCTCCAATCGATCTTACTGATGTCGAGGGCTTCTGGAATTTAAAACTGATATTTTAACCGATAGGGGGTACTTTATATGAACCCCTTGGGGCATTTTCAAAATTTAAAAATGGCACTATCGTTTTTGATTAAATATGATAAATTTGTTATTGAATAATGTGAAAGACGTTTAAGAGAACGGCGC
Source organism: Acheta domesticus (assembly GCA_031308135.1). Taxonomy (NCBI): domain Eukaryota; kingdom Metazoa; phylum Arthropoda; class Insecta; order Orthoptera; family Gryllidae; genus Acheta; species Acheta domesticus. Next base: position 64,498,744 of record JAHLJT010009419.1, on the reverse strand, counting down.
ATTACTACGTTCGTTAAAAACAGTTTTTTCGAAAATGGAAAAAATTCAAAAAATGTTTAGCATTTTCCTGAAATTAGAATTATGAAGTTATTCATTATCATCATCTTCCTTTACGAATTAAGCATATTGCCTGTTCCAGCCTCTTTCCATGTCATTCTTGGCCTTCCAATGTTTCTTCTTCCTCGCAGCTTAAGTTTCAGGGCTTGCACTGGAAGTCTGTCTTGCGACATATTTCCAATATGTGTCTGTACTTCTTAATTTTGTCATGTACTGTTTCTTTCCGCCCTAGTTCCTCTCTTATTTTTTCACTTTTTATTTGGGTTCTTAATGTACAGCCCTTTACTCCTCTCAGAAATCTCATTTCTGCTGATCCAATCGTCCTACAATCTTCTTGTTTTTGAAGTTTCACATCCATACAGTAAAACTGGGAGGGCCATTATATCATAAAATTTTAACTGGGTTTCTTTTCATGCTTTCTTTTTAAATGTTCTATTTATGGTTCCACATACTGTGTGAAACTTATGGATCTTGCTGGTGATATCCCTATCTCTTCGATATGTAATTTCGCACCCTAGGTAGCTCAAACGTGTCACTTGTTCTAAAACCTCATTTTGAAGCACAATCTTCGTCCTTAGCGATTCTTTTCCTTTAAAGGCCATTACTTTGGTTTTATTAACTGATTGGTAACCAGTTGGTAAATAAAGATTTGCAAATTATCTTCGTTTTCCTGCAGAATTACCTGGTCGTCAGCATGTAAAAGAGTATTTAAAAATGTATTTTTGCCCAGGTGAATTCCTGAGGGCACCATGTTCTTCGAACTTTTAATTCTATATCCCAGATATATGTTAATGAGTGTTGGCGAAATACTGTCACCCTGCCTAACTCCTTTATTTATAATTCTCTTTCCAGAAACATATCCATTGTATTTTACTGCGTTATTAGTATTATCATACATACTTTTCACCACTTGTACTAGATGACTTGGATACCCATCTTCTTTCATAATGCTCCATAATTTACATCTGTTGACATTATCAAAAGCCTTTTCAATATCCACGAAGGCTAAATGTGTTTCTCTATTAAACTAAACTCGTTTCTCAATTATTTGTTTTAATGCAAATATGTCATCTATTGTTGAACGACCTTTTCTAAATCCCTGTTGTTCCTGGGGAAGAGTGCAGTCTGCAATTGGAGCTATTCTGTTATTCACAATTTTTGCAGATGATTTGAACCATGAGTTAAGTTGGCAAATACTCCTATAGTTGGGACATTTACTCCGATCTCCTTTTTTAAAACATTGGTAAAGAAATTAACGAATTCGTGAACGAATTCACGAATCTAACCATTCATTTGGTATTGTACATCATTGCCAGAATTCATTCATTAGATGGAGCAGTCACAATTCCAGTAACATACCTCCATATTTCATGAATTCTACGTTAACCCCATCAGAACCACAAGCTTTCCTATTTTTTTTATTTTAATGCATTATCAAGGTCTTTCATATCTAACATATCTATATTTCTTTTTGTTCCTTTTTTTTCTTCAGTCGGTGAATGCATTTCTTCAATCCCACTCCATAATTTTAAACCATTCTTTCCCGGAATTAATATTCAATCTTGCCGTATCAGTTTCCTCTAAATTCATTGTTTTTAACGCTTTATGGGCTATACTTTGTCTTCCAAATACATCATGTTCTAACATATTCACATATCTATCCCAAGATTCGTGATGGGCTTGTCTCACTAATGATTTAGCTTTATTTCTTTTTTGGTTGTAGATCTTTTTAGTCTGCTCATTTCTGCTTCGTAAATAATATAGGTATGCTACCTTCTTTTCTTGCATTGCCTCTGCAATTGTATCATTCCATATTTTCAAAGTTTTTCTTTTTCGTCTAATTTTTCGAGTGCCTAATGCCTCATATGCTGCTCTTCTTATCGATTCTTTAATGTTTCTCCATTCTTCATTTAGATTTTCAGATGTGCCGATGTTGCTCAAGAACTGATTCAACCGCCTCTGATATAACTGCCTTATACTATGGTCTTCTAGTAGATATACTTTGTACCCTACATCTTCTTATTTATGTTTTGAAGCAGTTTGTTTATTCCATCTCGCTCTTATATTTATTTTTGATTCCATTAGATAGTGATCGGAGTAAATGGCATAGCCTCTTAAAACACGGGTATCCTTCACGTTAGAACTTAACTTTTTATTAACTATAACATAATCTATAACTGAGTGTTGTCCCCGGGCACTCCAAGTATATTTATGAATATTCTTTTTTTTAATGTATTGGTGATTTTTATTTCATTGTATGTTACAAATTCTCTGAGTTCTTTTCCATTTTCATTTATTATTTGTTCTCCATAAAGTCCTTTAACATTGGGAATAGGCTTGTTTCCCACTCTCGCGTTTATATCTCCAGCTATAATTAGCAAGTTATTTGGATTGCATTTTTTTACCTCTGTCTGCAGTTTGTCATAAAATTTTACGGTTTCTTCTTTCCTACCTTCCTAGGGGGCATAAACTTCAATAACTGTAAGGTTACCTCTACTCATTTTAAAATCTATTCTTAGCATTCTTTCATTGATGTATGTGTAACTCGTAATACACTTCTTCCATTTCTTATCCAGATACATTGCTACACAGCTCTTTGTCTTTCTCGTTGTTCCTCTCCACTATAGATATTCACTCAGTCATCAATCTCTCATGTTCCCTTTGTTTTTTTTTTTAGTTTCTGTTATTACAGCAATGTTGGTTTTTCTTTCTTCAAATATCTTTAATAGTTCTATTTCTTTATTTTGTAGGCAGCGAACATTCCATGTTACTATATTTAGTACATCCGTTATTCCTATGTGCTTTAACCCTTTTCGTTTGCTGTGGTTGTCATCAAATCGGTCCGGCTTCTTTCCTTGAGGCTTGTGAGTAGCATAATATATCGCCTGGTCGCATTACGGGCAATGCGCAGGTTGAGTTTGGTAGAGGGGCTGCCTCCTTTCTGCCTCCGAACTACCAGAATTTATTTAGGGAGTTATCTCCTAGATGGGGCCTCTACCTGAAAAGTCTCGTCTACCCTGGTATAAAGGGAATGGGGAGGAAATCCTAAGGATCGGGAGCCTCCGAGTTACTCGATCCACCCGCTGGACCCGAGGGTAGGGAAGGAATGGGCGCTGAAGGATGGATATATCAAAAGGTGAGGGCAGCGGTCAACTGCTCCCTTATAGGTAGGAGAAACCGGGTTGACTGCTGCATTCCCCACCCTATGGCAAGGGCGTGCAGGGCGATGGGGTCGCTACGTCCCTACGCCTAAGTTATTTTTTTTCCTAATGAATTATGTTCATCAAAAACAATGTCATGTTTAATATTTCAAAAACATGAGTACTTTTTACATAATTTCAAAAAAAGAGTATTTTTATGTCAAGCATATGCAATATTTATTTTTTATATCATTTTTTCTTCAAAACCGGCACAGAAGTTTTTGATTTATTTAGACCTTAGATAGCGTAAAGGACACTTAAGAGAATGGTGCAGGTCTCATGTTCATTAAAACGCCTGATTTTTCGAAAATGAAAAAAAATAATTTCGGTGTCTTGCGACAACTACAATTGTGACGATACATTTTTTTCCTGAAGAAATGTGTTTAAGAAAAACAGGTCTTCAAATAAGGTCAAGTTGAAATTTAAAAAAAAAATTACGAGTATTTTGTGTGTAATTTGGCTTTGCTATTTGCTCGAAAATATTTTTCACCAAACCAAATTTTTTTCACCAAACAATCGCCCGCTCCGAATATATTGAGCATTGTGAATGTTGTTCCAAGCAGTTGGATGCTTCGGAAGTTGCAATTTGAGTATTATTTTATATTACATTGTTTCTTACATTCGACGTTTTGTTATACATTTACACATTAATATTTTAAAAATTATTTAAAATCTATTTAAAATACATAAAATAAAAATTGCTAACCTTCAGGAAATTTCAGATTGGGATGCCACAATGACTTTCTGCGCCGCGAAGTGGCAGCAGAATTTATGTGAATTATGTCTCATTGTTGGGATATGAAATAGCTGTATGAAAAGCAGTTATAATTATCAAAATTTTGTTGATATTTGCTTGAAAATATTAATTTTTTCACCAAATGTTATACGGTTTGTAATGAGTTTTACAAAAAAAGATGACTGAGATGGGTCAATTCGGAGAGAAATTGAGGTACAAATAGTATTACAAAAATTATTACTAAAGGTGAAAATATACGTGCTGTTTTAGCACCACTAGTTTTTACATGAAGAAAATTAAACGTAGATGAATAACAATAAAAGGGTAAATAAAATATTCATAATAATAAATCAAGCAAATAATTTAAATCATTACTAATCGTCTGGTGATGGACGTAATATAAAGACGCATTTATGACATACGTAGCATTCTATTGCTTTACACACCACAGTAGCGGAGAAAACCTAAGTGTCGTAAGTGTCGTTTACACGATGGCAACTAGCTGGCAAGCCAGACTCCATGTTCTGGAGTCGTAAATTCGGGAGAGGTCACACAACTACTGTAAATCGGCAATGCGTATCAATGACAAGATTTATGTTTCTTTTGAAACTTATTAAAAAATACATCAAAAAGGAAAACATTATTATGAGAGGAAGTTTATAAGTTGAAATTTGAAATACATTTCCGGTAATTAATTTAAGGTAGATGTCTGTGCTCAACATCCAATCTGCCCTCCAAGCCTAAAAGGCGTAGCTAAGGAAACTAAAACTTTTAACTATGAATAGTAAATGAATCACCTCGATACATCAGCTATGTTTTTAGTACTTTCCTACTATTTTTAAAAAGATATGGCATTCTTACCAGCAAAGAGCATACCTCTCAAAAATTAGTATTTAGTAGAAAACTAGAAAAAACTTGACATACGCCTTTTAGGTTTAAAAAACCACTGTCTCTCTTGCCCTGCCTTCTGCCTTGCATCCGGTCCTGTCTCCTATCCTGTCTCTTCTCCTGCTTCCTGGCCTGCATTTTATTCTACATTCTGTCCTTCTTCAAAACGTGAAGAACACAATGCAAGTGGGACAGCACAGCTTCTAGTCTTTTGCGCTATCTCAAGGGTTTAACAATCGTATACCAATCCGGGAGTCTAAGATGGACACTGGCGGATTTATTTATCTTTATTTAGGAAAGGAGTTACTGTTCCATCGTTTACGACTTTTATTATTTGAACCTTTCCTAACCCTAAGTCATTGGTTGAATGATTATTCGTGTGACCGGGTGCGTCTACTACACAGATCATTAGTCACGTACATGTAGTGCGTGTTTTTAATCCGGATATTGCGTTGATTTTTCCCCGCTGGATGGCGAGATCCGGCGCCGATCTACCGTCAAGTAGGGGGTTTCCCCCAACCAGGTATTTCCCACCAGCGGGGCACCGCCCCTGCCGGGACAAACTCTACGCTCCCAACCAATCTCCCGGCATGTGTGGTAGTGTAGTGCATGTTAGTGTGTCTGTAAATTGTGTAAGAGGTGAGTGTAGGGCAAGGAAGAGGAAGAAAAGATCGCTCGCGGTCCGTGGCCCGTTGGTTAGAGTACTACTCCGGTATTCGCCTGGTATTGATCGGAGAAACCTCGGAAAACTACCGACCAAAGCAGCCGGTTGCAAGAATTCTCCTCCAGCAGCGACTGAATTCGACCTCCCTGACAAGCTAATGTCGAAAATCCTGCCGCCGTCGGGACTCGTACCTAGGACCTCTCGGTCATAGTTTTGCAGTGACATCAGTGACATCAATTGATGCACTGCGCCATCTCTCCCAGTAACTCTAAATGATAATTTCGCCATCTGACGCTTAAAGAATGTTTAAAAAACATTTGAAACAGCCTTATCGGGTCGTGAAAAACACTCCTATGATTTCTTTCATCCCCGCCTGCACATAAAAAGGTTTGTAGCCTTTGACTAGTTTCTGTCGACATGTATAAGAGTTGTGTACTTGGTGCCAAATAGTGAATTTTGAACTAGTTTGGCATGGCCATGAGTGGAGGTAGAAAAAACAGAAAATTATCAAAATGTGTATGACATCGTCATATCTCAAAAGCTAAAAATATTTTAACACAAACATCCCTGCAGAAGTACTTTTATGGAAAATGATTGTAATATGTAGCTAAATGCTGTAACAAAAATTATAAAAAAAATAATTTTTGTTAACGGATACATTGTTTTATTGTCTGTGGCTCACAGTTTATCCCCGATTGGTGTTTTCCACCAATGGCATTGATAAGCCTCGTTAAACGCCGCAAATGGTCGCCATCTAAGGAACTCGTGTAAACGGGGAATTCAGTTGGGTATCGAACTCACGATCCTAAGCAAGATCGGTTGCCAAAGCAACTGTCGGCAAAGTTTTGGTCACACTCGGATTGTTATGCCTTTGGAAACAGTCAGTGTTGGCACTCCCTGACATCACCTCCCCTCTCAAGAGAACTGTTGGTTTCTGCTTCCGGGCCGCTCCCAATTGATTGAGCAAGAGGTCCCTTAACTTGCAGACAACTATGGATGATGTCACTTTCGCTTCAGCTGCAGGCCAGAGCAGTCGCTCCGCTATCAGCAGCTACTATCGCTCCGCGCCGAGTAAGGCCAGACCAGTCTCGGTCGGACTTCAGTATTTGTCTAGTGTTTCGTCCGTCCAGTCAAGTATTAATTGTGTTTAAACTATCCAAAGTGCTACTCATTCAGTGCATCGAAGTTATTCAAAACTAGTGAGTGCAGTGCGTTCATCAATCGTTTGTAACTCTCATTCATGAGCAACGAAAACAATGTCATCACACGGGAGTTAATTAGTGCGGCCCTAATCACATTAAACGGTGAAGCAACACCTTTGCCAACCAGCAATATGGAATCTCACTCGGCAGATCAATCCAGCAACTTCCAAATGGGTGCGTATCAAACGCCCCCTACCACATCACCGATGGACACCAGCCCCTCTGCTTTATCATCTGGCATCCCGTCAACCTCCAACCAGGCGCCCGCTGGGACTCTAGCCGGTAAAAGACCGATAGAGAACTGCGAAGAAGGTGACAGCAAACGCGCGGCAACGCAAGGTAACATCCATCATAATAATAACTCAGACCTCCAGAATCTCTACAACGTAAAAATTTCCAATAGATTTGGCTTTCTTAATGAACAATTGCCTGAAGAATCATCTGATCCAAAGAAAATTCCGCCAATTTTTGTCACCGCCACAAGCAATCACGCCGAACTTATTTGCGAAATTAAAATAAAATATCTAATAATTTCACAACAGAATTCAAGACCAACAAAATTAAAATTCAATTCCGGACCACACAAGATTTCCGCAGTGCTGTAAAACATTTTATTGAAACAAACAAACAATTTCATACTTATAGTGACCCCTCTTGTAAAAAATTTTCAATAGTGATAAAAAATATCCATCCATCAATTACAGAAGAAGAAATTTTAACAGACATAAAATCCCAATATCAGTCAGTCATCAAAGTAACTAGACTAATGAAAGACAATGTCCCAATTCCAGTGGTAGCAGTGGAGTTTAGTGGTAAAGACAAAATAGAATCCGTCCTCCAAATAAATAACGTGTGCAATTCAATAGTTAAACCAGAAAAAAGAAAGAAAGCAAAAGGTCCAATTCAGTGCTTAAGATGCTTAGACTTCGGTCATACACGTAATCATTGTAATTACAACATTTCGTGCGCGTTTTGTGCCAAAGACCACTTCACTGCGCAATGCCCCACTAAAAATAATAATCTAAAATGTAAACTCTGTAATGGAGCCCATAGGGGAGACCTTCGATCTAATGAATGTCCTTATTATCAAAAATTAATAGACAAAAGGCAAAATATTATATCTCAGAGAATCATAGAAAATTCTTTACCTACTCCATCACCTTCATTTAATCTATCAAACTTTCCTTCACTTCCACAAGTAAGAGAAATCCCACATTTCACTCAATTAAACCATAACAACCAAACCCAGCCACCCCGTTCTAACACTACCACAAACCAAACATTTAATCCAACTAACAACAATCACTCCACAAACAACAATACTTTCACTCCAACTCTACAGAATATAATTCACTCAATAACTAACTACATATCAAGTATCATATCCTCAATAATTCCAACAATAATACAAAGCATACAGAACTCAATAACATCGTATTTAAGTAACAATTATGGCCAATCTTCCCCTTAAAAACTTTATCATCCTCAATTGGAACTCAAACAGTATCTCAAATAAAAAAACCGAACTAAATCATTTCATCCAACAAAAATCAGTAGATATAGCTTGCATAACAGAAACTCGCCTCAATAGTTCAATGAACTTTTCAATTCCAGGTTTCAATACATATAGATCTGACAGAGAAAATGATCAAGGAGGAGGTGTCCTAATATTAATCAAACAAAACGTCCCACATTATCAGTTCATCCCACCGCCCACCCCCGACCTCGAAACAATAGCAATTAAAATTCCATTAAATAATAAGATTGACCTCAACGTAATATCAGCATACAAACCTCCCAAAATTAAAATAAACAATATCAACATATCCACATTGTTGCAATTACCCACCCCAACAATCATCATAGGAGACCTCAATGCTAAACATCACTCATGGGGATGCCGAGTCTCCAACTCGGCAGGCAACTTCCTACATAAATTACAATCACAAATACCCTTCTATATTATTGCCCCCCCAGATCCTACCCACTATCCCTTTGATTCACAAAAAAATCCAGACATCCTCGACATAGCACTCACAAATTTCAGTTCCCAACTAAATTCACTTACGTACCATGAATTGGACTCTGATCACATCCCAGTCATTATCTCTACCCGACTGCCAGTTCCCCCTCCAAATCCTCTCTCCTCGCTATCTCTAAACACACTTAATATAAATTGGAAATCATTTAACAGAAATATAAACATCTCAATCCCTCCGTTTAAAACATTAAAATCTCCAACAGACATTGACGACGCAATATCAACATTCAACAATACAATAATTAAAGAAATAAACAAATTACAAAAAAACAAAATTCTGGACCCTAATACTAAAGTAAGAAAACCTCTACCTACTCAAATAATCCAACTAATTAAATTAAAAAATAAAACCAGAAGACTCTGGAACTCATTAAGAATACCATCTATCAAAAAAGAATACAATCACTTAAATAACATTTGCAAACGGGTTTTGTACACTTACAGACAGCACCAATACACTACCCTATTACAATCTCTAAACGTAAGAAATAACTCTCTATGGCAATTTACTAAAAAATACTGAAAAAAACCAATTCAATTCCACCTCTATCAACTAACACAGGAAAAATACACTCTCCTAGCGCCAAAGCAGAAGCCTTAGCAAAGCATTTCCAAAATACTTTTACGCCCAATAATTCTCCTTTTCACACCAAGCACCCCGAAATCCTTCAAATAGCCTCTTCCCCCGTCTTTAACATACCCCACAGAATAAAATACATCTCCCCCCGCGAAATAAAAACACTTATTCAGAAACTACCAAATAAGAAAGCCCCCGGGCACGACAAAATCAGTTCAATAATCTTAAAGAATCTCCCACCGTCAGCCTTAGCCTTCCTAAACAATATTTATAATTCCATTTTAAGAACTGGATACTTCCCCCAAACTTGGAAACATTCAATAATCCACCCTATTCCGAAACCAAACAAAAATCACTCCAAAGTTGACAGTTACCGGCCCATCAGTCTACTCCCCGTTATTGCCAAAATATTCGAAAAACTAATCCTTGCCAGATTAAACCAGCATCTTCAAAACATAAACATAATTCCCAAACATCAATTCGGATTCATTGCTCACCACTCAACTGCCCACCAACTACTTAGAATAACAGAACACATCCATACTGCATTTCAGAAAAAGCAACATACAATATCCACATTCCTGGACATCACGCAAGCTTTTGACAGAATCTGGCACCCGGCCCTTATCTACAAACTAATAAAAGCTGGAACCCAACTTATATAATTCATGTCATCAGAAGTTTCCTTACAGACCGTACATTCTCAGTAATAGTCAACAATCACCACTCCACTCCCCATATTATCAAAGCAGGCGTCCCACAAGGCTCCCCATTATCACCGACATTATTCAACATATACATCTCAGACATTCCTTCATCAACAGATTCCAACATTGCTCAATTTGCAGACGATACAGCCCTATTTGCCTCAGGATACTCATTAAATAACCTTCGATCAGAAATCCAAAACCACTTAAATAAAATTGAAACCTGGGCAAACATCTGGAAAATTCAACTTAATCCTCACAAAACAACAGCAAAAATCTTCTCATTCAGAAAATTTACATTCCCCCCTCCGTTAGTAATAAACAACTCCCCTATCACCTGGACTCCACCTTCACAACCCATAAAATATTTAGGACTTTACCTCGACACAAAATTAACATGGAAATCCCATATTGACATCAAAGTTAAACATGCAAGAAATAAATTATTCCAACTCCGACCACTAATCAACAAACACAAATCCCTCTCATTGACAAACTCTACAATATTATATAAAACTATGATAAGACCACTAATGCTCTACGCATGCCCAGTATGGACAAATGCAGCCCCCACACATGTGAATAAATTCCAAATAGTTCAAAACAAATTCATCAGATTAATTACAAATGCCCCCTGGTTTATAAGTAATAAACAACTTCATTCCGAACTAAACATGAATACAATAATAAACCAAATAGCCCATATATCGCACAATTTCTACCAAAACCTAGCAGACATACCAGCAGCATCCCACTTCAAATTAGCAAAAAATCCCTCTTACACTCGAATAAAAAATAGATTCCCATTTGAGGCCTTTCTAAAAATCTTAGCCAACCAAGACAATTAACCTCGAGGTTCTCCCCTAGAGTATCCTCTTCAATGTTTAGGATAAGTTAGCTTAGATATTTTAACTAGTATAAGCCAAAGCAAAACATTTGTAAAGTGATTATACACTGAACGATGTACTTCTTCTAGATAAATAAATGTGTTATATATATAAAAAAAACTATGGATGTGGGTCTGAAGGTCGCATTCCAGAACTTCTGGCACATTTTAGCCACACTGTGTTAGACATCTGCTGTCTCTGGTCCTGTTTCAAATATTATTAATCAAGTGTTTCGGTTAAGTGGGACAAGACAGTTTTACTTGGGCAAAGCAGTATCATCTCTCTTTTGTTCCCCTAATTCAAACTTTCGCTTTCGCAATATGTTTCATAGCAATCACCATCACACATTTTGAAAGAAATTTGGCCACAAAATCTCAAACGCTTCCTGATTTGTCGGAAAGCGTTTCATATATTTATATTTTGGCATTCAAACTCTAGCATTTGTCATAAAACAATTAAATGGCAATTTCTTAGTATCCCTTTGGCGAGGGGATCCTTAGCATAACAAATGCTTTTGTTATATTTATCCGTTATCTGTGTAATCTTTGTTTCCTGGTTGAGGGACAAACGAATCTGGTTTTCATTGAAATTAGAAAATTTAATTTGGCGCTCATTTAACACCACAGAGTGGCACGACACAGCGAGGATTATTCTAACATCAAAAATTCTTCAGTGATAAAGGGGATAATTCTATATTTCAGAGATAATATTTCTGCTATTTCCAATAAAAAGTGGAAGTATTGGTATTTTTATTTACACTACGTCTTCAAATATTTACAAGGTTATTTTTAAACTATTGAAAGTATTTTTTCTAAATTTTTGTCTTCACTTTATATTACTATATACTACAGAGAAAGTATTATAATGGTGCTGTTAAATGTTCACATAACATTACGTGAAGCTGCAACATCTCAAAAATAGTTCAGAATCGTTTCTTTAAACTTTTGTTCAAATGAACCAAATCACGCTTAAAAAATGGGTAAATTCGATTTTTAAAAACAATTTTTACTTTCCCGTATACGTACATATATACGAGGTACATATATATATACGTTGCATAGGGAAAGTTATGAAATGCTGCGGAAAATCGATTTCGTGATTTCAACGGAAATACACGTTTTGGGGCCCCCGATACCGATTCTTTTCCGTCTATCCGTCCATCTGTTCGTCCGTCTCTCAGAATGTGAAGAACCGTAGTATGATTTCTTCCAAAATGAATATTCCCCGGCCGATCTGATTCCACTCAAAACGCTGCGATTTTCAAAAAATTTCTTCAAAATTTGGGGTACTTTACATGAAGCCCCCCCCCCCGACATTTTCAACATTTTCTCAAAAAAAAGGCTCCAAATGTTTTCTTTAAATTTCATATGAGAATAGAGTAGAATACACTTATTAAGGTGGCAAAGGTCCGATTTTCATAGTAAACTCTGAAGTTTCAAAAATTGCAAAAGTTTGACTTTTTTCGATGTCTTCCTACCAGTACAAAATTAAAGTTAGAGATTTTTTTCCAAATAAAAGTTGTTCTCCAAAGTGAGTTCTTTCTTTAATGTCCTGTACATTTTTTAAAAATTTTAGTAGTTTTCTGGCAATATTGCGCGAAATAATTGCAATTTTAAAAAATTACAAAAACACGATTTTCTCAAAAACAGCTCCAAGTTTTTTCTTTAAACTTTTGATAGAGAAAGTGCCTAATGTACTTTATAAGAAGCCATGTTGCTCTATTCTTTTGTTTTTTAAAAAATACAAAAAAGGGATTTTCTTGACTTGTATCTCACGTCGATAATATTTACAATAGCGGCGATTTGTTCACATTATTGCATTTATGAGTTACATGCGCTTTAAATAATGTCATACAAAGTTTCTCGAGAACTCAGCCGTTTTCTGTGAAAACTAGCTCAAAATTCCGCATTTTCTGAAACGCTCAAAGGCAATTTTCTCGAAATTAGCTGCAAATTTTTTCTTTAAACCATTCGAGCGGATAGTGTTAATTGAACTCTTTATTATGACGTAAAGTTCAATTGAAGGTATTTTTTTGTCTTTTAAAAAATTACACAAATGTAATTTTTTTTGAAATATCTCTGACGCCGTTAATACGCACATTACCAGCAATTTGTAAACATTATTGTATTTGTGAGTGTATGTGCTTCAAATAACTTCAAAAGAAGTTTTTCGAAAACTCAAAATATTCTGTGATAAATAGCTTCAAATTTCGAATTTTTCTTACTTCATTTTCTTAAATACGGCTACAAAGTTTTCAATGAAAATTGCCATTTAGGTGGAGGTTTTAGTGTTATTTAATATTCTAAAATTAATATTTCCGTTCTATCATTAGTAAACCGAAAAATTAAGAAAATGTCAAAATAGTGTACTTAAGGCGACGATAAATGGCAGCTGGCACGATTATGTAGTAATTCCAAGTAGATTGCCCAGACCCAAGGAAATAGAAAACTAATACGGGAATGTCTGTGCCATTCTGTAGTACCACTAGTTTTGAACTGTAGAGACAAACCATTTATAACTGTATTTTAATTGTTACTTCAGAGTGCTAAGTTTGTGCTAGTTTACAATCACTATCCACTCCTGTAAAGCGTTACCTCGCTCTAAAGAAAATTTAAAAAAGTTGTTAGTTTTGTGGGTTAAAATGTTGTCCCAGAACCTAAGTTCTCCCCACAACTCTCTCAAATATTTTTGCGGGTAGGAATAATATCAAGATGTTCAACTGGTTGTATAATATTAAGTAAGAGTTTCAAATAAGATACAAGTATGGTCTTATTGCACTATTAGTTTATACCTGAAATGTCTCATTCGGTATATGAACAAACAATCCAGGAAGCCGTGAAACTAATCTTACGTTTAACATTCCGGGAACCTTGTCCGGTGGGACCTGGCGTCCCGGTGAGGTCTGGTGAGGTCCTGGCGTGGATGACGCGTGTGTGTGTGTCGTGGGTAGCCGCAAATCGCGTAACTGCGCGGGGGTTTCTGGAAGGAGTGTGCATTCGACCGCGATTGCCAGGTGTGGTAAACGTCAGCGTGAGCCACTTGTGGAACTGTCAGGAAAGCACTCTCCACATACTGACATACCTCCCTCCTGTAATTCTGGGATGTTCATTTGGGAGGACATGCTATTGAAAAAAATCTAAAAGGTTTTTTAGTTTTTATCTATAACTCTATGCATTACGGAAATACTTAAGAAACTTACGGAAAAACTTAAGAAAAAGTGCATTACCTATGCACTACGGAAATACTTAAGAAGCTTCTGTCTGTCAATAATTTTATAAATTGATTTGTTTATCTTCAAAATCAGTAAAATATGTATGAAAAGTTAGTGAAGGTGAATGTTTGCATTTACTGTTCAGCAGCAAACATTGAGAAAATATCAGCATTTCCTCAACGAGGAAAATTAACGAAAAATCCAATCGTGATGGGGGTAGCTGTCAAAAACTTTGGTAGATTATTTTCTAAGTTTGTTTCTACTAAATGTAAGGTTCAGAGAAAATAACAAATGGAAGTGTCAAGAAGTTTCAGAACAAGTCACTTTTCACTAATGAACTTTTAATTATCGAAAACGATGTTTACATTCTCAGAGCCAAGAACCGAATAAAATTGAATAAAAAGATTCTAATGACGGTATTATGAGGTATAATATAGAAGTAATGTATTTTTCAAATCACAATATACTAATAGTGTTTCTAAATGTATCTTAATTTCTAGGAATCCGCAAATGAGTTTTAACGATAATTATGAGAACAAAATCTTACTTACCACAGTCATAACTTTACACTGGGAATGATTACCAATAAAGTATTGTAATATTCTAGATTATGTGTGATGTAAGAGTAGACAATTTAGTATATATTATGTACTAGCCTTAAGAAGCAAAATTGCTGGTGAACAAAGCCACATTGGTTCCCAAAAACGAAACAACACGCTGCACAAGAAAATAAAATACAATAATCTCGTTAACGCAATAAATTAAATGCTTTAACAAAAACAATATTCAAGAACACTGCAACTTCAGAGTGTAGTGTGCACAAGTACATCCGATTTTGTATACCACGAATATTTAGAGTTGCTCTTCCATAACGCACCACGTGAAACTAGTGGTGCTAAAACAGTACGTAGTTTCTAGCACGTGTTTTCATGCAAAATTACACGAAAAGTACTCAAATTTTCGAAAAATTGTGCATGACCTTATTTCAAAACCTATCTTTAAGGTACAGATTTCATTAAGGGAAAAAATTCTATCTAATATTTTAGTTGCAGGAAGACTCCGAAAAACTTTTTACTATTTTCAATTTTCGAAAAATTAGGTTTTTCAACGAACATGAGATCTGCACCTTTCTCTTAAACGTCCTTCATACTATCCAATAACAAAATTTATACCCAAACGATGAAGCCATTTTTTAATTTTGAAAATGTCCCAGGGCTTTGTGTAAAATACCCCCCAAAATTGAAATATCGGTTTAAAATTCAAGGGACCGTGACATCAGCCAGGTCGATTGGAAAATATCAATTTTGGAGAAAATCAGCTTAACATTTCTGCTGCTAGAGTGGATCACAGGCTGTTATATAGTTGAATAGACGGACGGGTGAACGGACAGACAGACGTTTTGCTATCATTCGATTTTTCGATATCAAGGACCCACAAAACATGGATTCTAGCTACACCACGTGTTAGAAGACTTTTTTCTAAATGTATCAACTGATTATCCACTTTTTCTTTACCAGGGCCCTGTAATAAGAGTTTTTCTGTCAAAAATTTCCAGGTTTTTTGCGCAGCATTACATTACTTACTCTCTACTCCATAGGGAGAAAGTAAAACAAATTATTAATGACATGCGGTCTCTTTCTTGGAGCCTTGCAGTCATCTCAGCTGTGACCTAAGCAGTAACACTTTGAAGCTGAGAATTCAGTGGGACTTTTAATTTCAAAATAGGCGGAATAATAGCGTCAAATATTTAAATTTTTCAGTCATAATCGAAATTGCTATAGGTTTTGGAATTTTCCAGAATTCCTGAGTATCAAAAGAAACCGTAGAGAACTCTCGTTTAGCCTGAAGAATTGGAATTTAGTAATTGAGATAATTGTTAAGTTTTGTACAATTTTTGTTAAACCAGACCTTTGTATAGAAGTTTAGAGGAAATATTTTGTTGCTCATAAATGAACAATATAATTTTATCTATTAGCTTACCTCTGCAAATGATTGTTTAATTGTTCTCCAATAAAAATGACACAGACGTCTTTAAACTTAAACGAATGTAATCTTGAAATATACTAGATGTCAGTTCAACAAACATTATGTCACGGAAACGATCGTTTACAAAACAACAACAAATTCAATTTCAAAGTAGCAAATATAATGTTTCATGAACTCTTAACTCCGAACTCTTAACTTCGGTCAAGTTAAATCAACATAAAATCATGATTCCTTAAATATCCGTTATTGTCCTCTCAACTACAATAATTAAAATTCCTTAGTTTTGCTAGTAACCAGCCAAAGCAACAAAACACATTGCATCATTCTTCATTAATTAAAGTTTAGAATGTTCGTAGTTTTCATCCTGGGGCATAACATAGTTTAAAAATTTAACAATGGCTTAAACAATAGATATACATAGTTTGAATTTAATATCAAGTGAACTTTGCACATTTCGTTACAGAAATCACATTGAAGTTTCTATTAAATGTTAATATTTATTAATTAAAATGAATTAAAATAAAGATTTGTGGCTATAAATGTCGTGAAATCAGCGTTAAAATCATCCACGACTTATTAGTACATATTTTGAAAACCTGCTGTCATAACAAGTAGAGTTCGTGGGATCAATGTTTACTTTTCCTCCCTATACTATAGGGATGAAAAGTATTGATATTATCTTAACAGTACGATCACGAATTTTGAGTCATCAAATATGTTTTAAGTTCATAAGAGCCGACACACGTTAGGATTAAAGATCGAGTAGCGCTGCTCCAAATCTGGTGAAGATTGGTGCAAGTGGCGAAGAAATGAGGTGCTAAAGGTGACATGTCTATTTGACAGAATTTAAGTATTATGTTGTTTTTACCCAGAATTTTATTTTCAGAAAAATATGAGATGTCTTACAATACATAAAGTAGTATTTTATTTGTTGAGTTAAAGAAGATGTTGAAAAGTGTAAAATTTGTGTTATATTTCTCATTTTTATTCGAAAAGAGTGAAATGGATGTGTCACGTTTTTAATGTTTGCTCTTCAAATAAACGCAATATTTGAGCTGAGATTCGGAAATCCAAATGGATAGATGGGAGAATATATCCTGCAAAACTATCAAATTTGAATATTTTGAGCTAAAACTAGAAAAAAACACATCAGAAATAAGACCTAATTGTCCAAGTCCAGAGTTACTTTAGATATTTTAATTTTGGGTTGATTAATTGAGTGTTTTCGGGTGCATCAACGGCTGCCATTAACCCAGTAAGTGAAGTGCATTTTTCTCGGGAAATGGCATTGATCTTCACCCGCTAAATGGTGAGAACCGAGGGCGATGTACACGTCCGGGATTCTCCAACAAGGGGATTTTCTCCAACAGGGTATCTACTACCAGAGGGGAACCACCCCCACCAGAACAAGCTCTGATATTCCGCCATATGTGGTCGTGTAGTGCATTTAAAGGTAAGAATGTAAGGGGTGAGGATAGGTCAAGGAATGGGAAGGAAAGATCGCGCGTGAACTTTGGCGCATTTGTTAGGATACTGCTCTGGTATCCAACTGGTGTTGATCGAAGAAACCACGGAAAATAAGGATCAGAACAGCTAGCCGCTAGGATTGAAAATCCTGACGCCGTCGGGGCTCGAATCGTAAGACCCTAGGAAGTAATGTACTACATATTGGAGCAAGATTTATTCACTCTGATGGTATCCGAGACACTCAATCATTTTCTGCTCAAAAAGTTGGCATTTGTAGCCCCAACACTTCAATACATTCACTTTTCTATGTAAGTACGTAGTACTAGGAATGTGAAAGTAGTTACGAATATCTGTTGATGAACTCGAGTTCTTCAAAGTCGTTTATCCGCCAAATTGTTTCCTTGAACGCACAGGATTATTCTCCGTCGACTGGGCTGCTCTACAGAGTGCACAACGAGCAGAGAGTTCATTTTTCATTTGCTCTTTGCTTTCGGCTACAAAGCGAAGAGGGCGTGAACCTTCTCGCAGTTGGAGCACGTGCTACGAGATGCGCCTACGGCCCTTTGTGGGCCTTCCTTTCCCTTTTCCTTCCTGCCTGCCCTGCGTTTAATTAGTTGCAACATCACAAAGCGCAGTGATGAACCGCGACCTTTGGATTTTCAAGCCACCTGCACTTCTTCATTTCGCGCCAACGACAGTTCCTCAGGCGCTGGAGAGTCGCGTTGAATCCCCACTAGGTGTTCGATGGATTTTGCCGTCGACGTACGTAAAATGCACTTCAGAAGAGAAGTGTAGTTTGCGATATGTCTCAAGTATACATTCTTCTTTTTGACACTTCTTCCCGTTCTTCTAGAACAATCTCTATTAAAGTGGTGAGACTGTATCTAACATCAGGTTTAAAATCTCGATTAATTTATGTGAAATTTGTGGTGGGCAAAAGGAATCAGAGGCATGTTTCCTGGCATTTTCTTACTGAGCCTGCCTCGAATTAAACCGTTAATTCAACATCATATCATCATAATTTTCCATCCTTCAATACCGTCCATATTTACGGTCGAAACGACAAAACAACAAAAACACATTTCCTGCCATTTTTCTAACTTTAATTTTCATCTTCTTTCTCTCCTTGTTTGGCTGCTCAATCCGAATCTTGAACTAATAACCGGTCACCGCATAGATAGGGGATCGACCTGTAATGACCGATGAAAGAAGATAATCTCTAGAAATCTTGTTCCGACAGTAGTTTAGTTCCACTGAGCAATTTAGATGGAGTCGAAAACTCTGACTCGTCGGAACTGGATGCTAATATCTAAGACTCACGAAGTTTAAACTCTAGTTTCACAACTTACAGCATGCCAAATTACAAGAAAACAGTACTTTGGTAACTTTTTTCATTTTTTATACATTTTTAAAAAAATCAGTTTTTTCGCGCAGGATTACATAACTTTCCCTATAGTACGCAAATTACTCTTCATATACGTATGTATACGGGAAAGTAGAAATATAAGTTAAATTAAAGTTTTCACAAACACGCAATTGATTTTCATGAACACTCTCTTAACTTTTTTCTTTATTAAACAAGATATTATTTGAGAATAACATATCACATTAATAACTGCAATTAATAGTACCAAAAATGCATAATACTTTTTACTTAATCTAGTTATTTGTGACTTGATTCAATGCATCATTTTCTACGAGTTTATAACATGCATTTTGTATTGTAATAGTGTGTTGGTGTGTCTCCAAATTTCATCAGCGTCTTTTGGCAAATCATTTTTCATGCCTTTATTACCTTTATAAGTCAGTATGATAAATGGTGAAAGGGACAGTATAAGAAGAATTGTAATTTGAGAAATAACAGAAACAACTGCAGATTTTTTCACAATATACAAGTTATTCCTATTCTTATTTTTTCAGTACTGAAGAATAATTATAAGGCAACTTGTAGTTCTATGCAAAAGAGTAGAATCCTTACCAGATTGAATTTGAGGTTTGATTTTAATTTAATATTGACCACTATGACACTGTTCCAGAGATAGTTCTTGGCTGTCATTTCCTACATTCCAAATATTTTAATGTGATTTTTTGTGTGTTAATATAATTTTTTATGTATTTTAATATGATTAAACGTGTTTGTGGTATCAATGTTTATATATAACATGAAATTGAATATGAATGTAGCTAGTACAGTGGGGAGAGATTCGTATCGTAATTGCTAGTGCATACGTCTTCCATTATTGGAACCGGGCTCGATCTCTGGCCAATACATGTAGAACTCAGTATTCTTTTTTTCTCAGGTTCTGATTTCCTCATTACTTCTTTAACACTCGCTTTATCGTTGTCACTTGCCACTCTTTAGATCGTTACTTTTAGGCCTGAATCCTGAGGACTTACGTAATTGATAGACCCCTAAAATTCCCAGGAACTACCACGTAATAGACAACCTTGTATGTTTTTAGGAGAATAATTAATGGCTTTGGCCCGCATTTAAAATTGGCAGTAGATTAAATAGTTTTGTCTTGATTTTGTTTACTGCTCTTCTTGAGATTTCCGGCACGTTTTTGTATGTGACTTGAGATTCTTGTCAACACTGCTATCAGATAATTTTCGAGCCACCGGAAGTTGACTGAAATTATTTAGAAATTTTTATAAAGCATTTTTTAAACTAATGCTTTCATTTTTGGCGTATCTTTCATGTTTAAAACGATACTTAAAGTAGAGCTTTAATTCTGTATAAATGATATACAATACTGATACAATCGTCATACTAGTCTATGTTTGACAAAACGAACTTGGCACAAATCTAGCGGAGAAACATATCAATGTGACTTCAATAAAATTCTTAAACGTCATTTTTTCATTTTTCATGAAAATAGCAATATCAGTAAATGGAATTCTTGAAAATACATTTTGAAAGTCACACAATATTTTATCTGCTGAAGACGGAATCAGAAGGCGCAAACATTTGCGGCAATGTTTTATTTAGTTCCCAATCACTTCTGAGGTATTCGAATGAGAATGGTAATAATCGACATAGCATGCACATGAATACTAGAGGAAATGACAAAAAACGTGGAAATTTTACCTAAAAAACCATTCACCTGTTTACATAGCATTTATGGTGGTAACTTTGATGTGCTCTGGAAAACTACGGAAGTGTCCTTTTCCACTCGTTCGAGACTCGTGTATCAACAAAACTGAAAAAATTCAAGTTATCAACTTCATAATAGTACATTTTGAAACGATAATGTAATGATGGGTATTAATGCACAAGTATCGTAAACTTCACGAGTGTATAAATACCCATTACATCGCGTTTCATACAGTGTTTTTTCTTCGACTTTTATAAGTCAAACTTTCACAACCTGCCACATTGTTTCGTGGCAGGTTGACACGCAGGATTCAGGCAAGGTCACCTAGTGCACAGCTTTTTAACCCTACCCTTGCATGCTGTCGCAGGTGGCTGTGGTTACTAGTCCACCTGCGAGGGAGTAATGCGATAGTGAAATAGGAACAAAGTGAAATTACGATCGAATTTATTTTAAATAATATTCCACGAAAAAATATTAAAAGTAAAATAAATTAAAACTGTCAACCATAATATAAAATGTAATGCAATTTTAATGTACACACTGGAACGAAACACTTACTTGAACGATTCTCAATGATTAATTGTCAATATATGATTTCTAAACTTCTCTGAGATTGGGCAATAATCTGTATCGTAATGAAATCTGTATCGTAATGCGTATCATGATGCCCGCAGAACATCGTTGGGAACGAGGAGCTAATGGTGGACCTCCAAAAAATTACAATATCACTGAAGGAAAAAATTAAGTAATAATCCTCAAGATCTTTTGAAATATATTACAATTATTTTGTGCTATTGCGAGCTAAAATTTATTCAATATGCAAAGTCGATTTTTTGCACTTGTCCTTTTCGCTGTAACACCGATGCCGATGTCCTTCCTTTGAAGATCTAGTTAACACTCACAATGGCATGACAGCACAACTGTTATCCACATCCACAAATACTAAAATGAGATTGCAACGTGTTTGTGAGGAGGCCTGCCTTTAAGAGAACTCGAAGTTCCAACAAAGAGATAACACAATGTTTGGAAACATTTTGTAAATACTCCATAACCGTTTGAAAGACGAAACTGTCACTTAGGGTTGGAAAATTTTGTAATAAAACATTCCCTAAACGATGAAATAGTAACTTGCATATAATAGATAAAGTAAAAAACTACTTGGAGGATTGTAGTTCAACCTTCATGTTTCAGTTGTATTGAATTCTTAATTTCTTATACAAAATGAACGAGAAATATCACATATTACCTTTTTCTAGTATCTCATTCTAATGCGTAAAAGGACAATGAACCCTAAAATTACCAAATCACATAAAATATCCAAGCACACTTTTCATTCTGTTCACGCACAACATAGCCGTACTTCTCTAGTTTCAAAATGTATGTGAACACTTTTCAGATACTTGGAATAGTTTATGTTTTTCATATACGTTATTTTATATTGCTTGCCATCAAATTGAACTCCTTGTTTCGAGATGTCATGTCCGTGCATTTGAAAACAGAAGACGCTCTGCCTCCCGCAGCTGTTCAAGTATTGATCTCGGATGTATCTGCTGGGGAGATTCGGGGGATTGCTTCGACGGGCTGTCCGTGAGCCAATATTATCCTGTAAATTCTACTGCGTTTAGCCCGTTATTACAATGACTCCAGTCTAGAAAGCGAGAAAGTCTTTGTTTGAAGACGAGGCTGTTGTCCGTGGAACGGTGGAGGGAAGAATACACAAAAGCGAAGGAAAACAAGAACAGAGAGCAAAGGCAGAGAAAGGAAGCGGACTCTGATGCCGGCTGTTTGGGGGTTTGAGGCTGCAGTGATGTCGAGCTGGCTCAGGGGTTCCCAGTCGGTGGTACGCGAACCACTGGTGGCACACAAAGCCATTTCATGTGATATGAGATAGTACTAGGGAAAATCTTTTCTAAAATTGACATTTGAAGTGAATATTGAACTCTAGTCGTAATGGACGTATGCAACTAAGACTGTTCCGGTTTGAACATGTATTAATGATGCATGAACCGACGATTCACAATTTGCCTAATCCACTCGCTGAACATGATCATCATGATCGCTTTCTTCCATGACCACCAACACCATGAATATCTGTACATTCTGCTTCAAAGTTCCTGCACCACTGCCGCTATTTGCTGTCACTCAAGAAAGTTGCACCGTACACATTACTCATTCGTCTATAAATTTAGGCAGCACTGCACCCCTCAGCATGAGGAAATCAAATGTCTGCACGTATTTTACACTTGGCGGGAGTCTCTATTGTTCTAGACATGTTTACGTGCTCAGTGCACGCTCTGAACTGACAACTGCTGCAACGACGCGATCGACGGGCATACTAGAGACACTGCGCAACACTTCTGCGCACAGCTTTATGGAATTTTCAATGGTGTGTTAATTTCGCAACCTATCGGACCTTCAAAAAATAGCGTACTATAATATTAGATACAACATGAATTAAAACTGTGTTCATTCAAAACATTACTCATTGTAGTTCAACAGTGCAGATGTTGAACTACTTGAAATAACACTCTATAATTTCCAGTCAGACGTTTAGAGACCTCAGCCTCCTATTTGTAGGTTATATATGAATAAAATCTGTAAGCAACTGAAATTTCACAATAGTGGCACACCAAAATCTATGTAAAATGTGAGTGGTACTTGGGAGCGGAAAGGCTGGGCACCCCTGAGCTGGCCCAGTGGATGGAGGTGAAGGGACTGGAATCTTGATTTGTCGTTCAGGCTATGCAAAAAAAAATATGATAAAAAGCCGGGCTTCGTGGCACAGAAGGGTAGAGCAAAGCCAAACCTTACAGAGCGGAAAGCTAGAGGTCACGTCCCGTGGAAGGTATGAGTTGTACCACGTTATCTACAATTATTGCCTTCGCGTTCGGGCAACCTCTACCATGGATTGCTTTGGACACTGGGAATATAAGATAAATTATTGAAACTAACACAGAAGAAAGAAATTACACGAAAAAAATATGCACGCATATGAGCAATGAACACATGTTTGTGCAGTTTATTGCTATGCTAGATATTAAAAAATGCATCCTGATTCGATTAGAATCTAAATTTTCCAATAAATAACTTTCTGAAAACGATGACACCTAGACAAAAAGTCATCGTTAATAATTCTGGCAAAATATTCCGTTTCAATAAATTACAAAATATTCCCCAAACCACTTTCTTTCTAGTTTACTGTGACACATTGGTCACAGTAAACGTAGTGGTCACATTCGTCAGTGGGCAGTTGCTTTGTGCAATCTACTAAAATTCAGTTCGTTTCTCAGTGTCTCAATTCTTGGAAATTGCATATCAATGTTTCAGAATGTAGGTACATAAAGCTCCGCGTGATTAAGTTGCACTTCTAACACATATCAATAGGAAGGATAAATTATAAGTGCATAGCAAATGGAACGTTTCGTCACTGGTATTATTTGTTCAACTGATCAAAAATATGTAGTACAAAATATGTATGATTTTACGCGCTGCTTCCCATTTATTTCCGAAATATAGGATTAAACCATGATGCAAATTGTGAGACCAATAAGATACTATAAACTTTCCAACAACAAAAGCAATTACGAAAATAGACCTTCAAGTAATGCTTATTACTTGCGTCATAGAGCAATCTAGAGTGCAATCCAAGAGCATACATACTGATCGATTTGCAAACCCACTTCTTGTTTGAAGTCGGTTATAAATGGTACTAAGGACGGAAAGCAGAAAGTGGAGGGAATAGAGATGGATTTGAGAGCAGATTAGCGAAAAGGATCACTGGAGAGTGACAAAGGAGGAGAGCGTATATTAAATGGAGATAAAGAGGTAGTGACGAAAAGGAAGTGAGGGCGGAAAGTTAGTGATCACGAGAGATGGTGTAGTTTGAAGAAGGTGGAATGGAAAAAGAGGGAAAAACCGACTTGTAGATGTAGCCAAACTTGTCATTTGAGTGTTATCACATTGGTTTTCTAACCCAAGTTCACGGGTTCAAACCCGACTAGGTGGAGAGGTGGATTTTCGAGGAGTGAAAAATGATCAGAGTAGTATGTCAAGATCAGTGTGTAAACGAACCCTGGATAAATGGCAAGCAAAATTGATAGCTACATACCAGAGCTACTCCGATCGGAAAATACCAACTACGGGGGGGGGGGAGGGCGGACACCAAAATAAATTACAATATAATTGAAGGGAAATTTTATATATTTAATAACTAATGGCGCATGAATTAAGCAATGTAGTAGAATCATGTTACGTAAGCTTGTGTTAAACGGCATACGAAAACGAATATTTATGCAATTTCATGCATAAATATTGTTTTCCGGGCCTTTGTAATGTTTGCAAGAAGACTTTCTACGCTTAGTGACAAGAAAGAACGTTCGATGTCCGGGACTTAGAACCTCTTGATTTGCTCGGTTGGTAGAGTTTTCGCAGATAATGTTCTGATATTATCTTTGACGTTCATTATTCTTTTTCTCTATGTGCCTTTATTTCATTGCTGTGTCCACTTAATTTTCATTGACTCTTTTCGTTGTAAGAGTTGCGTCTGGTTCAAATATGCCCAAAAATTCACCGCGTGGTGGGGAGAGCAACGAACTAGTATGCAAAACTCGGGCAATAGAACCAAAAACAACTGGGTGGTTCAGAAGTGCAGAGAAGTTCAGGAAAACCGAAGGTAAATGAGCAAGGAAGGAAAATACAAACCGAATAAAGAAGTATATGATAGAACTTGAGAATGTGGAGGGAAGATATGGAGTAAAAAGGAAGATAGGCGATCTCAAATTGGAAGAAGTTCTTGAAATGAGCGACCAGAGGGCGGAAAATGCTGTGCGGCGTGAGAAAGGGAGTGGAAGTGAAGCGTTGAGACTCGCACAGTTGGCTAAATGTTGTTCAAAGTTTCTACTTTTATAAATGATCCTTTCGGTTGGTACATGGATATCGTGCACGCATGGTGGTATCCCGGATTAGATTACCGGTCGGGAACCAAAATAGATATTTTAGCTTTCTACACAATCATCTTAGTTTCCATAGATAACGCGACTCGCGACCGACATACACACACGACCCTAAAAAAAAGCTCAGGCAGACCAAATACGCTAGTTATGGTAATGGGATTACGTCATACTCGCCATATGTCTCCGTTACCTCCAGTTGACGGTAATAAATCCAGACGTGGACGATCAGCTTTATATCCTTCCTGGAAAAGGCGTACAGACTTCCTGGATAAGTCTTTCCCCCCTGAACTTCTTTGGCAACGTTTCATCGAGAGTATATGTATTCTTTTCGGGCCTGACTAATCCCGTGTATGTAATGCACAATATAGTCGAGAGATGTAGATGTTTCTCCCTACTGGAACGTGAAAATTGGCACTAGCCTACACGTTAGCTGGCAGAATGTTACCCCTGTCCCAGCCAGACACCGCCCCAAATAGAATAAGCTCTAAACTTAATATTGGACATATGTGAAAGTGCATATATATATATATATATATATATATATATATATATATATATATATATATATATATATATTATGTGTGTGTGTGTGTGTGTGTGTGTGTGTCCTAAACACTAGTCAGATACTCTGCAAAGGAAACTTTTGTTGTTCCTGAGTCATCTCAGGCCAGTTTGTCCTGCTTAGAATCCGCAAACACAGTAATATGAGATCGATAAGTTAACAGTAACTCCACCCCAGACGCACGCAATATTACGCATACATGTTGCATTAATTTCTCGAAGACATTTCTTTATATTTCTGTTTAATCAGCCGGCAAAATTGATTTGGAAATGTATAGCGAACATGTCATGAAAGGTAACAAAGGTGCCAAAATTAAAAGACGCTCTAGACGCTCTCGTTTTTGAAACGGGAGGAACAGCGAAGGTCATGGGTGGCGGTGATGGGAGAGACAGTAGTCTAAAACAAGGCCAAATGCCCAAACGCGCGCGAATGATGGTAAAATGTCAATAAAGAAATTCAAAAATTTATATGGCAGTGAATTTAGAATTTGAACTATTTCATCAAGTTCGAATTTCTCTATTAATAGTAATGTCAAAATTATTTCTGAGACGAATGGTGTCATAATACAATGTAATTGTTTTCCAAGCAAATTTTATAAAATTATTTATAAAATGTACACCATAATTATTTGCGCGAAAATTGCAGGCGATCGGCCGCCGCTCGGCCCAGTGTGCAACGTCCGGTAGGCGGGGAGGGGCGGGGCGCGCAGTCTGCTCCGCTCGTTTTATTGTCGCCTTCGCCGCGCCGGCAGGCACCGTTAGCTAACCTACTGGGGCGCGGGAGGCGCGGCCGGGCGCTGGCTGCGCTGGCTGGCGGGGCTGGCTGGGTGGCTGGTTGGGCCGCGCCGGAATGCCTTGCGCCGCGCCGCGCCGCCCGCCCGCCCGCCCGCCGGAATGCATTAATGAAGACGCCGCCGCCGCCGCCGATAGCCCTCAGGCTCCCCGGGCGCAGAGGCGGCGCCGGCGGCGAGGGCGGGGCAGTAAGGACCAGGCTGAGGGCAATGGTATGTGATGGTGAGGATTGAGGACGGGCGGAGAGGGGGGTCAGGAGGCAATGAGGGAGGCGGCGGGCAATGGAGAGGGCTCTCAGGATGCAGAAGCGACGCTGAGGGCGAGGACGCAGACGTGAGGGTGGGGGAGGGCGAGAGCGAGGCTGATGGCAAGGGTAAGCGAATAGCGAGGGTGCTAGTGGGAATGAAGGGAATGAGAGCCAGGGAGAGGATGAAAGGGAAGGGAAGGCAATGGCAAGGGCTTTCAAGAAGGACAGACAGCATCAGAGGCGAAGACGAGAATGACGGGAGAGGCGAAGGCGGAGATTTAAGGGCGAGGCTGAGGGCAAGAATAAGCGTTGGGGAGGAGTGGATGCCAGTGGGGTTGAGGGAAGCGGGAGAATACCAAGGTTCTCAGGAAGCCCAGGCAACGGAGAGGGCGAGAACGAGGGGCGTGCCGAGTACGGAGGAGTAAGCGCGAAATGAGGGCAAGGGTAAGCAATGGCGAGGAGAGAGGGTGCCAGCGTGGATGATGGGAGCGAAGGCTCTGAGGAGGCGGAAGTGGCGCCAGCGGCGAGGCCGGGAACGAAGGAGTGGCAAGGGCGGAAGAGTGAAGGCGGGCTGAGGAAAATGATAAGCAATGTGGAAGAGAGTGAGTGACATACATAAGGGGAACAAGGAGATTGGGTGAGAATGAAGATGTTGGGAGCTGGAGTGAGGGCAAGAATGAAGGCGAGGGCAAAAGCGAAGGCTCTCAGGAAGCACAGACGGAGGCTCCAGGAGTAGAGGGCAGGAAGGTGGAAAGCAAATGTGAATAAGGAGTGAGGGCACAAGTGTCAGAGATGGAGGGCGTTGGAGAGCAAGGTGGATGGCGAGGGAGAGCGCAGGTGAGAGCTACAGACAGGGTGAGAATTTGTGGACGTTGAAGGGTAGGGGCAAAGGTAAGAGAAGCGAGGAAGTGAGTGACAGCGGGATTGAGGAGAGTGGGTGCCAGGGTGAGGAGGAGAGGAGCAAGGGAGAGGGCTGTCAGGAAGCACGAACGGCGCCACGGAAAAAAAGGTTATGAGTGCGGGAGCGAGAGCGAGAACGAGGGCGGGGCTTCGCAAGGGCTGAGGTGATGGTGATAGTGGCACGCTGATGAGGTGGACACGGTGGTCAACGTGGGAAGGCGAAGAGTTAGGGAGCGTATAGGCGAAAGACGTGAAGGACAAGGTAACGAGCGGGTAAGGGCTAGAGTGAGGGTCAGAGTTTGTGGGGGGTGAGGGAGTAAAGTTGAGGCTGAGGGCTAAGGGAAGCAATGGAAGGGAGCAGAAAGAGTGGGTGCCAGGGTAAAACAAGAGCTACAGCAAGGGCGAAGGCGATGATGAGAAGTAGATGAGAGTGAAAATGAAGAATTAAACTAGTTTGGATTAATGAAACGTCAGTGGTCAGTGATCGACTGCGAGCACCTATCAAAACTTGTTAGAAAACAGTTTACAGAATACTGTACGTAACCAGTCTGCTACAATAAGGTGAGGGAATCATTATCTTTAGTACATTTATGTATTTATTTATCGTGTCTTATTATACCATTAACTATGGATATGTTTCCATTACCATTAACACAGCCATTACGCTTCAAATAAATTATTTTGTGAGGTGCTTCTCGTAACTAACAGATAATTTGTTATGAGAATCAAGAAAAAATAATCTAATAATTTAGCCCCCTTCATACGCAGTATAGTTTCGGTACCTGTTGATAAGGCTGCAATCTTCATTCTCATGGAAACGTAAATAATAACAACCTCATAAACAATGTTCACATTTACATTTTGTAGTCAATTTAAAAAAGGTTTTTTCCCTATATTTAACGTCAAAACCAGTTAAAAACTGTGATGCCCAATCTGTTTACGTTTTCTTGAGCTTTGGTTTTCTTTCTTTAACTGAAAGTTCATAGCTTTGGTTGGGATACGTTTTATGTTTTGATATACATCTGATGTTACAGTTTGTTCTATATTTTGAGATTCGCACAAAATATGAGAGGATGAATGGAAACCAGGAGCAATCCCCTTCCTGACCTCTCTTTTGCGTTTACTGCTGACCGATGAGTTTCCCCCACCACTATTCGCCAAACCTCAAATACAGATCTAAGAATAGTTCAAGGACTTTTGAAGCCACATGAGAAACCAGCTTTTTTCAATATTATTATATAAGATTACGAATTGTTGTTGTGGGTTTTCTTTCCCAAACTCACTTTTTCCAAAAACGTATTTTTAGATGTATTGCAAATTTCTTCTCCAATTTTTGCAAGCAAAACTCAAAGAATCATATAGTTTCATTATTTTTCAATGTTATTATAATATTTTTATCTATAAATTTATCTAAAACAGGGCCACTCAAGCAGAGCAAATCGGCAGCGCGGAGCCGTGTTGTCAGCCGGGAGCGGGACACCGGAGCCCGAGCGTTGCGCGCCTTGCGATAACCACTGTCACAGTGTCCCGGTAACTCCAGTCGCGGAAACATGGAAGTTGAGGCGAGAACTTCACAGACCAGAGCATCTACACCGACAATTTTCAATGCAGTATGAGAAGAAAAGTATCTTTTCGCCGACTACGGCAGCTATGCCAAAGGTTTAGTTTACATAAAGGGTTCAATCACGTGAAAAAGTTTAATTTGCAAAGACATTATACATTTAATCATGCTGATGAAAATGACAAGTACGCTGAAGAAGAACAAAAGGAAGTTTTCAGTGTTCTGAAAAACAATGTCTCACTAGAAGTAAGTTTTGGACGTATTTTGATGTTCTTATTTGTTTTGACAGTAAAATACAAATACAAAAAGGTAAAATACAATACAAAAGAGCTTAATTTTTTTGCATATCCATACTACAACGTGAGCGTTTAGGAAAAGAACTTCCCACAAAACCGTTTTCCTAAATTGCATCGTAATGCTGCTCGATTGTTAAGTACGTTTCGATCAACACAACTGTGAGCAATTTTTTGCTGCTTTGAAACTTTGTAAATCTCCAATGAGAAGTACAATTACAGATCACAATCTAAAATGCATGTTACGGCTCAATAACATCACGTCATCTCTTCCAAATATAGAAAGTATATTGCGAGAAAAAAACAGTTAAAAGGTGTAATAAGAGTATTTGATTTTGCAATCAACTTCATTTTTTAATTTTAATTTCCTTTACTTTTAGTATTTTTATTACTAGTTTATTTAATCACATTTTTGTGCAACCTTTATAATACTTTTCATATTCAGCAGCATGATAAACTGTGATGTCACCGCTATTAAATTTCTTTATGTTATTGAGCACTTTTGTGCAACTAAACAATTGGCATTGCCGGCGCAATCTACAAAAAGATACTTTTCTTTCCATGCTGCATTGCAAATTGTCGTTTTTTATTTTCCAAATTACACTAATACGTTTATATCTAGAAACTGTTCCAATTAATGTTACAAAAGTATCTTATTGTGTTTTCTATCGTAATATCCTTTCCCAGAGCTGTGAGATTTTTTCATTCCGAACAACGGAAAATACCTCGTAGAAATACGACGCGACCCACTGTGCCACATGCCGCCGATCGATATTTGATGACGTCATTTGCTCTTTCTGCGGCGAAAGAGAAAAGAGCAACCGGAGGCTCCTCCTCGGAGCAAATAGTTGAGCGGCCCTGATCTAAAACAATTATCAATTTTAAAATGTCCTGCCCTTGCACACAAACTGCTTATATAAAAATGATTGGGCGATTGTTTCGACGTAACCCGTTCCGAATTTATGTTAAATATGGGCGCTAGGAAAAGGTTACGTTTATTATTATTGAAATTAACACTTCAACTGCTATCTAAAATGGAATAAATATCCGGCTAGTTGGGCCGATGGGTTCCGTAAGAAATAATCGCCATTACCTACTGACAGCCGCTTATTCGATCTGCCATCTATACAGAGTGGCGAGGAATCTTAAAAATTATGTTTAGCTTCTTATTAACTGGAATTGGCCAAATGAAAAATCATCTTTTCTATTTCAAAAGAAACTTAACGGTTTATTCAATTTGACAGGCAAAAATTATTACTTAAAAATAATAACAATACAGAATGTTCTTTTTGTCATGACCTTTCTGAACCTCGTACTGCAGTACCCGTCTTCGCGCGCTCTTGTTCGATGACGCCCGCAGAACCAGTTTCTCTCTTCATCCGGTGACGAGAATTCCAAGTCCAAATACCACCTTCTTTTCTTCTACTCTTCACAACTGCCGTCGAGTCACCAACCCTCACCACCTCAAATATCTGACCGTTCTAATTCAATTTACTACGAAAGTTCCCAGTTCTTCCCGACTACGTGACGCAAAATATTAAAGTTCCACAAACTATTGCTTATTAACAAATATTCGGAGTCCTGTTGCAAACGAATTCGTATGAGTTCAAAGTTTAAGTTCCATTCGTCGCACTGAAGAATTCTCAAAGTCTTACAAGTTCTAATTTCCACACATCACAAAAATTCAGAGTCCGAGAACTATTCATTCTAAAGAGAAATTTACAAGTCCCAATCTCATAACATTATTTATCCGCGGGCGACCCGCACAGCACCAAGGCCTATGTCCGAATGTAAAAAAATCTTTCTCTTCAGCCCTTCAAAACTCGGCCTATCTTCTCGACCGTTTTTTACCAGCAAAAAAAAAGGACGCACTTCCGTCATGAATAGACTGTCACTCTCCCCCTGGCCAATCCCTCAATTGATTACCAAATCGACTAGCTACGCCCTAGACTGTCATTGCTTTTTCAACCAATCTCTTCCCCGCTTACACTATCAGGTAGCCGCACCCCTCAGGTTTAAGGCCCGATTGAAGTTTATTGACCTTGACAACCACTTGACTGCCGTTACTAGGGCGCCATAATTCTATATGTTTACCATTGTAATTTACCCAATTTACGACAGATATTAATGCATAAAATATGTGACATGTTGGTATGTCACAATAAATAAGGTCATGTATACTTGTTTGAAAAACGAGAGTTTTTCGCATAATTGTCGTTGAAAGTAAATGAAATTTGTATAAAAATTCTCAAAAACACATCCAATTTTTTCTTCAAAGTTTGTAACTCAGAGCAAACAAAACTTCAAAATATCAGTTTCGTTGAACTGAATTTTTGAAAATTTCGGAAGTTAGAAATAATTCGTGGGAGTATGTGCTGATGTTGCACTAATAGTTTAATATTATTAAATATTTAAGTTACTAAGGCAACTACACTATTTCACTGAGAAATCACAGTGATTTTATATTACTTGACAGAAAATGATGTTATTAGTGAATAGAACTCACGGAACAAATATGTAGCACTATGACCTTTACTTTCACCAGAATAAAGAAACTTATTACAATATTACAGGAATCTGTCACTGGAAATTTGTACAATATAGGATACAAACGTTGGCAAGGTAAAAGAAGTTAATTAACTTAGTAGTTAAAAGAACGAAATAAAGAAAATCTTCATTAACCAATTTTTTACCTATCTTTTTATGATACGCTAAAATGGTTATTTTTCATTGCAAGTAACATAAAAAAGGCTCTCTTGATAACATTCGTTTACTTCTGAACATATTTACTTTAACATATTAAAATGGTTGCTGGCCTATGAATAGGTCAGTGGAGAAAAATTATATCATTGGGCATGTCAAGTTTTCATATCTTAGAAAATTAGTTTTTACAAAATAACTACTATGAAATGATAATTTATTTATTTTCTTGAAATGATGTATGATATTATTTTTGGTTTAAACAAAAATTCTGATGGAACCTTCCGGTACAAACGATTGTTCCGGTACAAACGAACATTCCAGGTACCGACTTCTATCAGAGCGTACCTTGGGTAAGAAAAAGACGGAATACTGAGAAATAATTATTTATTAAGTGTGTTAAAAATATTCAACCCATTACTATTTAGCAGGTAAAATTTTGAAAAACCGTGCATGTTGATAATTGATGAAAAATCAACAATATTAGGAGCAAAAAACGCAAAATGCACTGCATATAAATAGGACAATGGTAAAAAATGGGAAACCATTTCTCACTAATTAATTAATGCGGATATTATACATTTCCCAACGCTTCTTTAGCTTCCTAACGCTTCTTTTACGTCTCTGTTAACATTATAGTCGAACTGCATTTGAAATATCAAACTTAAAACAAAAGATGTTCAGGAAAAATTAGTATTAAGATTATTTTAAGCCAACAATACAAATGTAGTATGTGAAGTAACTTTCTAAAACCTGAAAATGTTTATAATAAATAAAAAAGGAGAAAATAATATTCCGTAGTCACTTAATAACAAATTTATATTGTCTCCTTTTTTAAGACACTGCGATGATCGAATTAGATGTAGAGAAACTGTGAATGATGTCTATTTCTAATAATTGAAGTAGCTGTCCACGTCTAATTGTTAGCAACGGTACCCCTGCACCCAACTCTTGTGCTTCGGGGAAGGCAACTCAACTAGCGGGCATCACGGTCAGCGGTTTTTCGTGGTGAGTTGAGCAACGAGCAATTGGGGCAACCGACTGCACTACTGCGTTTTACAGTGTTGTTTGAAAACTGACCATTGGTAACAACGTAATTACTACGCTATATCTGAAGACATTTCGTTAACATTCATGGGTGTTCACTTATTTGTTACGTTTTTGAGAGTTTGAATATTTAATCGGTGAGCAACATTGTCTTTGTTTTTATTTTGGTACACAATTTACTAATTTGACACGTGTAGAAAAAGTAAATATTTGTTTTCTTTCGGGATTTCCAGCGACCCTCAATTTTTTAAAGGTTTGTGTCTTCAACCACACGGGTAGACAGTAATACGCAGGCGCCTTGACACAATATTAAGAAGATCGCATTGACATTGCATTAAATTGTACCTCATACTCCAGAGTGTAGATTAGTGCTGGCGCAAGTCATATCGGTTTCTGAAGAGCCAGCTCAAACAATTTAAGCAAATATTTTTTAATAGTTTCTTTGGAGAATATTGGAAAGAATTGCTCGTCAACGGCGCAACAGTACGATCTCCGATAACAGTTGCTAACTCAAAACTCCTACTCACGTTCGTTAACTTTTAACTAATTTACTGAAATGCGATTCGAATTTTATTGTGCGATTTACCTTTTTTATATGTTCAAAGTCATTTTAATCCTCCAGGAAGTTCAAATTCAAAAGCCACACACAATTCTGTAAGAACATTGTTTTAAAATATTTTGATCTTAACATTTTGAGATCTGGATTTTCTTATATCGGATTGAGATAATTCGATAAAAATGTATGAAATCTATACAAAAAAATATATAATGCAGATCCAGAGTAAAAATTCCTGCTGGATTGAGTTGTATTATTAGAGTGTCGTTTAAATGCTGAGAATTCACTATTTGTATTTAATTCAGTTTTCGTTATTTCGTCACGTTTAAAATATTATTTTATATAATTATACGATGTTGGATGAAGACTAATTTGTTTATAAAATTAGCAACCAATTGGTATATACCAAATTAATGCAATATGTTGTTTAGTTTGTGTTTTCAGACAGTTAAAATAAATTGCAATGCCGTTTTGATGATGAAAATGATTTTGTGTTAATGTTGGGTAAATACGCGGCTCAAATTGTCGAATTGCTTTCGGTATATATCCATACGGAATTTTTTTTAAATATTAAAATCAACAAAAATGTTTTGTTTTATTATCTACAATAATTTACATTTGAGTAAGAGTAGTGCATGGTAGTCCCAGGAAGTGGCGTTGTCACCCCTTGTGGACAGTGAGATCCGGCGGTGACTACCACGTAAGCTAGAGTTTCCTCATCCTGGTGTCTCAGTCGAGGCATCCCCCCAGCCCGGACATGCTCTAAACTTCTGACTTATCTGACATATGTGGGTGTGTGTGTATAATGCTAAGGGAATAGGAGGGGACAGTGATGAGGAAGGAAAGATCGCTCGCGGTCGTACCCTGTTTGCTAGTGTAACGAGTCAACATGGCACGGAGAATGTATATTCATTCAGAAGATATTCCTTGTGTGCACACGGGCGCCTTGGACTGATGTTGTGTTGAACACCCAGGCAAAAGCAAGCGACCAAATCAGTGAGAAATAAACAAGCAGACGGGAAGTTGGACGTTTTGAAGTGTAGACGGAATGCGCGCATATTGATACACAGTAAAGTTGGATGTATTGATATTCAGATGAAATGTGGACGTATTGAAAGACAGACCATTAGATGTTCTGCTATCGTTCTGATATCGCCCCTCAAACCCCCCATTTTTACTCTAAAAACTTGTCCAGACAGTAAACTTTGTTATGCTAACACCACAAACAGAAATATTTAAAATAAATTCTATTTTACAAACACATGCTACTTTTAACCTTTTGTTATTGGGGGGCTATTGCCCCCCAAACCCCTCATTTTAATATTAATAAATCAACTCGTCTGTTTTTCAAACCAATTCTAGTTAATATGTTAAAAAGGCGATATTTTGAAAGAAAAAAAATCAACTCACATTGTCGTTGAAATTATACAATTTTAATAGTATTACCACTACCATAGTAATACTGAAAATTAGTGTAGTGTCTCTGCACGAATTACACCCTTATAACACGAAAAACCGTCAAGCTTGTTTCTGAAAAAATACGTACTTTTTACGAACTGAAGCTTAAAAAATCAATAAGAAATAAAACATTAACTTGTAAGTTCATTATGCTAATAAAATAAATATTTAAAATCAATTATATTTCACAAACACATGCTACTTACATTTTTATTATTGAGAGACTATCACCTCTCAAATCCTCCATTTTAACAGTTAAAAAACAACTCGTCTATTTTTAAAGCAAATACTACATAATATGTTAAAGAAATCATTAAATAAATCCTGCATTTACATCTTCCATCACGGTAGACACATAAAATCTATTAAAAGGATGTCTTGAAATACGAAAAAACACGTAATCCTACGACCACAAATGCTTCGCGTAATTGAATCGCATTCAAGAGTAAAGTAAATAATTTTGTTGTTACAGAAACAACTGAATGTGATATTACGAGAAGGCTTTTTTAAATCCAAAACCATTTCAATATTAATATTTGAGTTCAAGCAGCAAGCAAAGCAGCATAGAAACAAGTTTCATTTTTAAAAAAAGTGTTGTGAAGTGTAATTTTCAATGTGAAGTGATATTTTAAAAGTGTCGTGATGAAGAAGAAATTGTTCGTAAATTTGAAATGTACATATTCATATGGCTTTGACGCATGGTCATTTCGGGTATATTTATGCTTTGACCCGTCAAAGCTAGTCAATGCCAACATAATTTTTCGCCAGTTCTGAAGTGAACTGAAAGTGAACGTGGCGGGTGATTCACGAGAGCAAATGAATCACAAAAGAAACCAAAGGAATCGTGCCACCCTAAACCCGGGGTCAACCCAATTTTTTTAAAATAATGAACCTCATTCACTAAAAGGAAAAAATAGAACCTTCACGCTAGGGTACAGCTCCCGTATTCACCTGCAAAAATCACAGATAGCTACCTATCAGAGCAGCAGATCTCTAGAGTTCTCATACAGACAGCGGTTGAATTCAGCTAGCTGGGACCCGAACTCTGCAATGTCTTGGACAGAGACGCTGCAGCGGGAACAGTTGTAGTCCTGAGCCACCTCAGCCGCCGTGACATGAACAAGGTAGAGAAACTCCACCGCATAGGCCTGTCGGTGCGTGAGGCAAACAGCGAAGTTGAAGGGGCTGGCCCTTCCGGTGTCTGTCGTCCACCGGACCGCGTGTCCCCGGGCAGAGTGGCTGCTTCCGGCAAGGCCCCGCCCCCGGCGCGGCGCGGCGGCGCGGCGCGGCGCGGCGCGGCGCGGCCGGCGGGCGTCGTCCCTTGCGACGGCGGTCACCGCGGGATGGACGGCGTCCTTCTCCGCGTCCGGCCCCCACCCCACCCCCATCCCCCTGCCTGCGTCCGGTCGCCGTAGGACTTTCGTTGGACTCGCAGGACGACGCATGTCGAGCGAAGGCCCCGCCGCCGTCACTCACGGAGAGCGAGGATCTGGGTGCAGCGGTGCACTGGCCGCCCAGGGTTCTTGTGGCCTACTTGTGACGCACCGGCGGAGATAACGTGTCCGTCACTCACATTCTTCGGGTTGGAAGACTATCAACTTTCTGATTTGGTAAAAATCTTCTTGTTCAAAAGTTTTCAAATTTCTAATTTAAAAAAATCAAAAATATTAACTAAAGTGGTACTTATTTTAAATGATTTGATTTTATTAAATTCGCATCAACTACACAGAGTTTTTAGCGACTACTTTTATAATTACAGAGTCAGTACAAAATAACACAATAACTCAGAATTATACATATATGGTTAAATATTGTCATACACTTCAATTTCTTTCATAAAGCAAATGAATTTAATGCACTGTTCTCATTTTAATAGAGAAACACCGCAAACATTTTTTCAGAATTCAGATACAATAACAAGTACAACGGCAATGTCAACGGAACCAATCCCAACGAGCCGAGATTCGGAGATACAGAAATCGGATAAACAGTCAAAGCAGTAGTCTAGATAGGTCACAGATTACGCAGGGAATATAATTTGTGTTAGAAAGCAAGAGTAAACAAGAGTAGTATTTACAATATTCGAAGAGCAATAAATATCTGAAAGCTCTGTCTTCCTTGCGTGCCGCTTTTACAGAACGGGCAACTTATCGGTCGGCGAAAACCGGGAAGCGCGCTCAGCATATGCCAGAGAAGATACTGAAAGACATCTCCATCGGTTCGAATCCATTCTTGGCACATCCAGAACATATTTTGATTTACTCTTTGAAGAAAATCACGTGGGATTTCAACACTTTTCTGCTGAATAGGGCGCTGAGCTCTTTCTTCATAAAAGGGTTTCCTGAATACATCTGAACTTGCAATTAACCTCCAAAGTAAACAGTGACAAAATGTTAAATCAGGTGATGGGGAGGTCATAACCCATTACTATAATATTCGATCTGTCACTGCTTTAAAAATTCATGGTAAACAGAAATATATCGAATAAGTGCTAAAAGAAGATTCTCTGCTCTAATGAAAATTTTATCTTTCCTACCGCTTCGATCTCTTTCGGTCATTCTCGGTCACTACGTGATCGCGATGATCAATGACACGCGGACCTGCGAAGTACAACACCAAGCTTCACAGTCCCCGGCCGAAATGACCTCGCCACTCAAAGGCGGCTGCTACTTTTAGCCAAAGATGTGTTGTTATACGCAAATAAATTATTAAATGTTAAATTATATATTTTATATTATTAAAGATATATTATCCCCATCGGCGTAAGTTATTTCTTCTTTCCCCTCGCCCGCCAAAACAAAAATAACACATTTGTTATAATGAAACGTATTAGTAATAAATATTTTTCATTTTTAAGGTACTTAGTAAGAATACATGTACCTATTTATATGTGTAACAAATATTGTAAGCAATATCTGGATTAATGTTCCCATCTCAATCGTATTATCATGCAGTTCGCTTTATTTTCCGTGAATACGCTGGGGTAATTTTTGCCTTGCTTCTAGGTATTAATTGTACCATTTATCCCATTCCAATGTAAGCTGCAGAACGGTTGCAGCAGCAAAAACGACTTTAATTAAAACCATTGCAATTTCGAAAACTGCAAAATTACATGTTTTTCAAAACTGTCAGTATTAAAGTAAGAGATTTTCTTCAATGTAGTCTGTTCTGGTATGATAAATCCTTTAATAATTTCATGAACGTTTTTTAAATTAGTTGTTTTCTTTTCGTAATTTTCAGTTAAATTGTCACAATTTTCCAAAAATACCGGAAAAAGATTTTCTCACAAATGCCTTAATTATGTGTGTGTGTGTGTGTGTGTATCTTACACTTTTTGCATTGATAGAACACAATGTTCTAAATTACATGTCGTAAGTCCATTTACTAGATTAAACGTGAATTTTCGAAAATGACACACTAGTAATTTTTTTATAACATGTCGGCTTTAATATTTCATTTACTGGAATATTTTATAACTAGCTGAATGTGGCGTCACCGACGCTGTAAACTATTTTAAAAGTTTCTTCATGCGTAGAAAATTTCTTTCGTACTTCATTTCGTTCATGCGCAACTTTGTTCAGATATGTTCTTACAGTATCTGGCATTGGACTTACCAATGAATCGTAGTAGCTGATAATGTCATACTCGCTTTCAAAAATTCCCATCATCCAATGGCCTTGTATGTCACCTTCATATGAGATATGAAATTGTAATATTGCA
The DNA here is from genome assembly GCA_031308135.1 of Acheta domesticus. Lineage (NCBI taxonomy): Eukaryota > Metazoa > Arthropoda > Insecta > Orthoptera > Gryllidae > Acheta > Acheta domesticus. The sequence goes on along the minus strand of JAHLJT010009419.1, from coordinate 64,459,239 downwards.
ATTTAAAAATTATAGTTGTCGTAAGAAGTACTTGAAGGTATTGAAGATTAGAATATTTAAAGTTTAGTCAAGATACATTTTTTACGATTTCTGCTAATATGCACAATAATGCACAAAGGTCACCTGTAAGTTGTTCTTCTAGTTTATTCTCTAATCCTAATATAAGATCATTCTCAATTAGTTTGAAAAGATTCCGCAAAATCATCTACAACTACATTAAATGTAGTTGTATATGATTAAGTAAATTCTTTCCCGGATTTGCTTAGAATTCCATATTTTTCCCCATAATTTTTGAAGAGATTAAAACTTCTCAAACCCAGTCTAATTTGTGTTCACTTCCACTTTTGCAATTGCTCTATTAATCATTCCTTATGCGAATCTAAATAAGTATTAAATAACAACTGTTTTGTGATTTTATGTTAATAAGGTTACAGTTATGTTAATAAGTTAAGTTTAATATGTGTAAGCTGTGGGTCACATTCATTTGAAAATCGGTGTTTGATTTGGTATCGGTATTTGTACACTTAGAAACGTGAAAGTGAGAAGTCGAACATAGTTCATTCATTCTCTAACATTACTCACAGTTTTGTTTTCTCCGTTTCTTTTGAAATTCTTCAAATTTAATGCGTTATAAGTCAATACTGTTCGTAGATTTTGCAAACTATTTTTTAAATAAATATTAGGCCTACTGATATAATTTAAATTGTAATATTCCTCGTGCGTCACTTATTCAAGTTATCTTCAATTGTTTACACAAATATGTCAACATCAGTGTTTCCATAAATATGTCAACGTCGTGAAAGAAAATAATGGCGTATTGAGCGAAAACAAATGCCTTTGGATACTGGAGTTTAACCAATGCCACCTACATAGATCTATTTAGGTGGCAATGGTTTAATTCCCGGCATACACACGATTATGGTAACACCAAAACACGCAAAAACTCGTTTTGGAAATTTATTTTAATCTTCCGGCTGGACCCCAAAACAAATTATCAGTTCCCCTTCAGGAGACCGAAACGCGTCGAATGACACCTCGTATGTCTTAATTGGTGCACGGAAAGTGGTCTAACCGTGAGGCACGCAACCGTATTTTCTCCACGCACGCACACGAGTTTACTCAAATACTATTTATTGAAGGAATTTAATGCATTTGAGGTAATAAGCAAATGACTTTAACGATCTCTTAAAAGTTTTTCAGAATTTGAACAAATTTCGTAGGAACATTTTGAGCATGGTTGGTCAGAAACCAAAAGAAACACATAGTCTACATAAAATGAAGTTGATGCAACAATATGCTGTCATGATACATATAAATAGCTATACATTAACGCAGGTATCAGGGAGTTTGAAGTTGGTATAGAATATTTTGGAAACAATCGTTTATGAAGTGTGCCCTTGAAATGTATCTGGAGAACTACTTCTTTGCGTATTTTATATGTTTTACAAATGTATACGTGCATTTGCATATATATGTATATATTACAAATGTATTTGCATATGCATATATATACATTTATATATATTCAATTGTATCAATTATAATTTATTGCATGTTGTTTCAAGACGTGATGAAAATACCGATTCCTGATCCACATAAGAAGCTTGAATGAATGGCATTAAATATTTTCTTCATAAGTAGTCACATAAATTAGAGCACACATTACTTATACAAATACATGAATTATTCATTGAAGATCGTACAAGCTAGTCAGGTTTATCAATAATGCCAGGGAGTCAGGTGATGTATTGTCACATGTTACAATTTTGCTACATTATATAATAAATGATGTTGCATATCTTGGAATAAGAGGTGATTGTCAGCGTAAGGAGAAAAGGGAACGTGGAAATTGCCTTGCTTCAGATTCTATCGTTCTCTCTTCCTGCGAAGTTTTTCCCAAAGGATCTCGACTGAAACTCGGTAAGTGAAGCAGAAAACCTTGAACTACTTACGTAACACATATTAATGATTTGTGGAAAATGTCACTACGGGTTTGTTAGTAAAGTGTAACAAGAACGTTATGTAGGAAACCTACGATTCATCTTTTGATATATGTAAATATTGATAGATAATGGTTTTGGTGGGGTAATCATTCTAAACATTATTGTGATATTTAATGAAGTCAATAGTCAGAAAGTATATTCAGTCTAAATAGAACAAGAATTTTCCATCAGTAATTAACACTATAAATTTAATAACAATTATCGTTATTATTATTATTATTATTATTATTATTATTATTATTGTTGTTATTAGTGTGAGAACCACCTGGAAGTCTGTTAAAGAGGAATGCCTCCGTTAGATCAGGTAATGTTTTCCAGAGATTGACTGCATCATTTTAAAATATTTGTTGACACAAATTTCACAGAATTGCTTTATATACTGTATGTACTTGAGCGTAATATCTCCATGTTTTGAAATTTGCTCAATAATCACAAGTTAGGACAAATTATTAGGAGATAGTACAAAGCCATATGATAACACATAACTAGTCACTCTGGCACAAGGTTATCTTTTACTGCGACAATACATTGAATGGATATTTTATCTACACATACGCAGACGATACGACGTACTTTGAGCAGAATCACAAAGTCAAGATGGGAAGTTGCTAAAGAAACTGATACAAACCATTAGCTTGTAAGGAAATTCTGGAAAAGGAACCTAGTTTCTCCAGTCCTGTCAAGTAGGAGGAGACATCCTTCTGAGTAACACCCCTACCGGATGTAAGATTTTCACACAAGAAAAAAGACACAAACGAGCACTTTCCGTGCGAAAGAAGTATGGCGTGTAAATAACATTATTTTTCTCATCAACACGTTCTGTGAGAGAATCTCATAAGCGACATTCTTCATCACGTAAGAAAGATCCATTTCACTGTAATCCTAATTATGCGACCGGACTGGGTGAAACAAAAGAATATTATTTAAACGATTATGGAAACTGCGCTTCCCAGCAGCGGAAGTGCGATAGCGTCTGTTTCGGGCGGGAAGTGGGGCAACCAAGTGGTGCAATATGTCAGGGGGACATGCGTACGCGTTGCGTCATAAAAGTATGTGTTTGAATTAGCGATCGTTAAGGGTTTCGTGTGAATCAGGGAGAGCACAGAGTGTACACTATCGTGCCTCTGTTTTCTGCCCCAAATTTCCTTGAGATGCAAAGTCAATAACAAACAACTGCTCGTCCTGGATTTTGCATACTCAGTGCCAGTTGGCTCTGTCCTTATGTTTTTGTTTGTTACTTTCTTGAAAATAATGATTTGTGTAGATAGCCACTAGTAAAAGGGGTTCTTTCAGGGCATGCGTAGCATGCTAAAAGTGAGACGATGCTCAAGTGTTCAGATCAATATGTGAATGCAATGAAGGAAACAAAAATAAATTCTTCAGACCGTATTGGCTACTACAAACCTCAATGTTTCGTTAAGGGATCTGTATACTTGAATAAGAATAAAATGAAAGTCAGTAAGGCTCTCTAAAATATTGTGAATAACTCACGTGGTAAAAGTGATTTTATTTTGCTTACTGGATTGCGCCACTCTGCCTTACCGGTCTCGTGTCGCAACATTTCCCTTTCGCAAAATGAAATGACAGTTTAACACTTGTATCATAAATAAATGTTTTTAGACAGTGACTAGTAAAAGCTTATCTCTAAGAGCTTGCGTAGCATGCTGAAAATTCAATTTTTAGCATTAGCGCTAAACGTAAGACAATATTCAAGTGTTCAGATAAATCTAAGAATGCAACAAAGAAAAGAAAATACTTTTGGGTAATACCATTAGCTTCATTGATTTTAAGTGATTTGTATTTTCTAAGGGATTTTATCCAGCCGACAGGCCGGTTAACCATTACGTCCCGATGTGAAGCGTATTCGACTATACACTAGAAACAAACACACTTGCGGGCTCCTCTGATCTGGGGTCATCAGAATGAGACCATCCGCGACAATACATACGTAAGAGACAAGGGATGCAACCATGCCCAAGGTGGAACTCGACCCGCTGCCCTTCGGACTCAAGTTCTGAGACGGTACACGCTCTTAGCCACCTCGGCTATCAAGGTCGGCTAAGTGATTTGTATACTTGAAGACAAATAAAATAAAAGTCAGCTCGGCCTATACGCCCCAGTGTTGTAATCATTCCTACTTCCAAAATAAAACATCACTTTTATCACTCGTAACATAAATAACTAGTATTTGCATTTCTGAATTCAGTAATGGAAAATGTACTAATTGTAGATGACCTGTCTGATCTGTACTTTGCTTTTCAAGTTCCAAATTACGTTGAATAAAATCTTATATTAATTTTATTATTTATGGTTTATGAAATATTTTATTCTAAAATCACATACATTAATCCGTTTTAGCTTCTACGTTCATGCAAGTAAGTTTGACATATTTCTATGAGAAATCTTCGAAAGTGACATGTTCTTGTGATTAAATTACAACAAACAAACATTTCCTTTGAATTTTAGACATTCAATTTTTATTTATTATTGACAACTAATTGCATGCGACGACGTGACGTTTCGGCTGTAGCTCAACAGCCATCCTACATCTGGTTTTGAGTATCAGACATCTGGTTTAGAGATGAAAATTTTTAACATTTTAAGAAGAGTTGACAAATGTTATAAATTTAAGTTACAAATATGATTGTAAAATTGTTAACTACATCTATAATATTTTGTTGTTTCAACTAGTACTTATGTAAGTTGACAGAAGCTTACCTTTTGAACAAAGACTAAAACTATAATTCTAAACATCTAAATACATACACCTTATTTACAATATTTACAAGAGCAAGCGTTAGTGTGCTGCTCATAGTTCACAGTCTCTCTGAATAATGAACGGTTACGAGATAAGTATGTAACCGTCAAAGAAAGGGGTGACGCCCCCTTTCCCCCCCTTTCTTTGAAATTTCAACCATTTCACTGAAAAGATGAAATTTAAAGAAAATCAATTTCCATTCATAAAATTTAGAAATTTATTACAATGATAACAAAACGTGTAAACACAACTCAAGAAAAGAAAAAGAATAAACAGTGGGCCTGTATAATCTCTAAAACAGAGAATGTCACCGCAGAACCTGTGGCAAGGCTAATCAATTTTTGGTAGTTCTCGTCCAGACAAACTACAATGAATTTCTGTAGTTGATCTTTATTTTGAAGAGGATAAATGCCTCAAGAGACCAATTTACCATAACCGAGTAATACATTTGTTTTAAAAAAATGTAACCGAGTGATGACATTATAGCACCATTAGCTAAATCTTCATTCAATTTTAATGAACTTTAAGAAAATATCCTACTCGTCTACTCTCTACGAGTTACGTCATTTATGAATGTTACAAATTTATTATAAAAGAAAATGAAATATAATGATATTTATTTAGTTAAAGTGGAAAAGTTACGGACTCGTCTATATTGACTAACTTCCATTAGTAACATTTTGAACATCGATAATTTAATTACGGAACATTGTCTCTTTCATCAATACTTTCAATTTTTCGTACTATAATTATGCGAAGTTCGAGATGGTCTTGTTTCATCTCTGTGACTCCGTCCTGAAGCCATCCACTTTTTATAGTAGGGACACTTAAATCTTCTCTCTCCCATACCCATCCAAGCTAATCCACGTCACGTTCACTCGACTGACGTCAAACAGGAATACTTGTGTCTTCACTTAGGAGCAAGTGCTATCCAATACCGACACACTTCTCAACTGACTGCTCCTCCAAATCATTCACCAACACACATTCCGAAGTACTGACTTTCACCTAACTTGAAAAGAACGTTTGTCTGAGATCTCTGCCTCAATGATTCTACTTGTTAATTACGTTTTATCTAGCTATCTAAATTCGTGGATATTGAAACTTTACAAATATTTTCTGTTGTCTCTTAATTTGGTGATTATAATTTAGATATTTTCTATTATCTTTAATTCATAGAAACATTTCTTGTAAAACTAAAATGAATCTGTCTGCATTATTTATTACTTTAACAACCACACACACATCAGTTACAAAATAAAGGTAAGACAATCTACACACGCCTCCATAACTACCATTATTTTCGAAACTAAAATATTTATTTCCATTTTTACTTTCCCGTATATACGTATATACGGAGTAATATACATAGTATGGAGAAAGTTATGTAATGCTGCGGAAAATCGATTTAGAGATTTTAACGGAAATACACATTTTGGGGTCCCCTAACACAGAAAAAATATTTTTTTTTAAAACGTCCGTCGTCTGTCTGTCTGTCTGTCTAACTGTGAACAACACAAACGTCTAAACTACACGTGCGATTTCTTCCAAAATGGATATTCAGCATTCAAAGCTATCAAATTTCGCATTTTTCAGTATCGCTTAAACGCCATTTTCTTAAATACGGCTTGAAATTTTTCAAACAAAATTGCCATTTCGGACGAGGATTAAGTGTTTTTTTAATATTTAAATAATTTTTATTTTTTAATATTAAAATTAATATTTCCATTATTCCAGTAGGAAACCGAAAAAGGTAAGAAAATGTGAAAAAAATGTACTTTGGGCGGCGATAGATCGCAGCCGGCAAGAGAATGTGGCAATTCCTAATAGCTAGCCGAGACCTAAGGAAATAGGAAACGAACACTGGAAAGTCTGTGCCATTATGTAGAACCATTAGTTTATAAATTGTCCTTGCTTCAAGAACAAATTACGTGGAAACTACTAGTTTTCCTCGAAAATGGTACTCATTGAAATTTCTAGTTCTTTAGAACAGAATTCAGTAAAGAAAATTTTCATCAGTATTGTAATGTTGTCATGTTAAATTTTTGCAATTTGCGAAATTACAGAGTTCGCCAATATGGAACCTGCACCATGTTTTAATGATTTTTTAATGAAAAAATTCGTAGGAGGAAAGTTGGAAGCCGTTTTTTCAGAAAATAGTTATTTGAAAATTGCATATATTTCATGCAAACGTAAGCACAAACTACTTCAATTTTCGAAAACTTGTAGATTACCTTATTTTAAGAACTAATTTTAAATCCACCCATTTTATTAACATAATTTACATTTTCAATATTGTAGTAGAAGGAAGATACCCAAACTATTGCAATTTTTGAAAAAGTACCCCTGAAAATCAAAATATTCGTTTTAAATTGGTAAGCACTGGGGCTCGTTCTTATCGCTGTGAGAAAATCAAGTTTGGAGAAAATGATGGGTACGGTTTAGGCGCTAGCATTGATCACAGACAGACGGAAGGAGACAGATCTTTTGCCTTCAACCAATTTTTCCATATCAAGGATCTACAAAAAGTAGAATCTACTTTTTGTCGCAAGAGTCGTGTAGTTATAATCTGATTATAACTACACGACTCTTGAAGGGTATAATTTACTTCATGTAGAAACAAGATGTATCCATTTTTGTGATACCAGAGTCTCATAATACAAGTTTTTCTGTAAAACAAAATCGCCAATTTTTGCAGCAGCTTTATAATTTCTCTTTACTATAGAAGTACGTCGGATAATTCACCCGCGCATATTTGAGAGTTTACTGCAATTACATTACTTTCGTTTTTATTTGTTACAGGAGCAAACGTTTCAGATGGCAAATTAGTTTTTATTAAGATTCTCGAAAGATTGTCTATAAAAATGAGCTCTAACTTGCGAATTTACAAAACATTTCCAATTTCATTTTCTCACAAAGGCTTAAATATTTTCAATGAAAATTTGCATCACAGAACCAAGTTTTACCCTTCTATGATATTATCACTGTTTTATTCTAGTATTAAGAAAACGGGAAAATTTTAGATATCGTAAAACAATAAACGGATTTTTTTGACAAAAGAAAATTTCGTGACTACACATAAATAAAATTTTAATTAATGACTTAATATAAAAACATAAATGTATCTAAAAGGGTTGTTTATGGAAAAAACGTGTTTATCCGTCAGTGAATCGAACCATCTGTGGTCTAAACCGCAGAGGACCTAAAGCGCACTGACGATTTTTTCCAAAATTGATATTCCTCGATATCAGTCAGGCTGAAAAGGATATTTTGGTTTTTGGTGGTACTTAAATTTTTGCGACACTGACAATGAATGGCAACTATAGGAAGAGATAACAAGATCCAGGTGTATGTATGGACTTTTAATATGTATTTAAATATATCTTGAAATTTTGAAAAATGTAATAATGGATAAAATAATGCACTCCAAAACAAAAAGGTATTCGCTTGTGAAAATTATCGAAATTTCCCGTTCTCGAATAATATATTATTTTACACTATTTAACCATAAATTACTATTACAGGCACACAGAGCCATGCCAATTTTGTTTCACACAGTTCAAGGCTTCTTCGATGCTGGATCACTAGAATAGAGATATTTATACTTTTAAAGCAAGCATAAAGCAAAGCAATCTGCAGAGTGTTTGCACGGATCCAACGCGTATTAATTAATACTGGTGTACTCACAGCCCAGTGACTCCATAGATTCACAAAGTGCATAATATAATGTAATAAAGATCCCAAATTTATAAAAGAGCGTTAGCAAAAAGTTATTAAATATATCACATAAAAACAGTTACACAAATTTCACTGAAGCACTCTATAATAACAACGTTTTAACAATTATTTTTATTGTCATCTTCAGGTGCTTGGCAATATATTAATTTACAAAAGGAAGGGAATTTAACAAAGGAAGCAATTGATGTACAAACCTGTAGAGTTGAAATTGACACAAACAAGTCATGAAAGCATCTCTACGTTGAATCCAGAAATAACTCATGAAATCTATCAACCCGTTCAGGCTGTGTAGAGTAACAAAAAATCTGCATTAATATAAATTCCTCAATTACATTACTTTATTTTTTGCTTCACACAATCCGGGAAAAATTGGGCCAACGGAGTTAAGAGATTATTCCCCTAAGGTTTAGTTTTCAGCATGTTAGGAACCGCAGAATCAGAGAGTTTGAAATACATTTTCCCTTCATCCACATTCTTGAGGAAAATGATCCAACAGTAGTCGGAAGTCCGTCTTGTGCCGACTGCCCGTTCCATTGTACTAGCACTGTCCCGGCAAGTAGGTTGCCACTCCAGTTCAGATTTCCGGGAAACGTAACCTTACCGACGGCAAGTGGACTGGACGAGGAAAAACCTTCCACTAAGTGAAGTATGGTATCAATTTTCACGGACAATTTTACTCGGATTATCCGGAAGGACGCACCTTTTCGTTTAGGCTGCCATGTGGAGCTCGACTGCTGTCGCTTAATATTCATGTCATCAAAGAATGAGAAAATATATAAGACAATGGGTTCTCAGTAGAATCGATGCCGAACTCTCGGGTTTCGATGACATTTTAATGTACAATGTTCATCAAGTGGCCGAGATCGCTAAGGCAGTAGTGCCGTAGTGATCTTGGACCGTGGGGTCGCGGGATAGAGTCCCGCCTCGGGCATGGTTGTATGTGTTTGTCCATTCACCCCCTATCATCCCCATATCGTTTCATTCTCATGCCATAACGTTACATCCATAAGTGATAGCTAATGACCCATTAGTTGATGCGAGCTTAAATACCAAAAAAATATTCAAGTGTTGCTTTGGAAGACAACGGCATGGTTGCGTTTGCTGAAAATCAAGATCCACATGATTACGACATACGTTAATTAATTTTTCACATATCTTCAAAATAAAATTAGTAAAAATAACAAATTTATTATTATTTTGTGGAATTTCCCAACGTTCACAATAATGAAACAGAAATTTAGTTTAATTATAATCATTGTTATTTTCTTACTGAAAACTTATTTCTATTTGTTGCATTAAAACTGATAATGGTGCTACAAGTAATACAACATAAATCTAATAAACAGTTTTCTTCAAAACTCTTGCCTTTATGAATGTCTACTGTATCTGATTTCTATTTCTATTTGTTATCTTTAAGCCATTTACGCGCAATTATGTGTTGTGATTGTCATTTGATATATATTATGAAGAAAAATCTTAGTGTGCTGATGAATCAAACCATTATTTTAAAAGGGGTATCTGCAACAAAAGAGTTGGGAATCCCTGCACTAGAGCAATAAGATATATAAATTTTCACTATGCACTTTATTTAAAACGCAAGGGAAAAATTGAAAAATAAATTAATACAAATCGAATAGTTTCTTAAAATTAATTAGGAACATAAAACCAAGTTTGCCAGCAAATGCTGCAGCTTCTACAATGCATTAAGAAAGATTTTTAATTAAAAATAAGTTATTTTCTAAACGCACTGCCCTCTTTCACTTAAAGAAAAATTACTCATGTTTTCCTATAAAGAGAACTCAATCACTTTCAGGCTCACCAGAATGTTGGCGTGAGGTACATCAACAAAAAATTTCAAATGAAAAAGCTCAGTGAGGAATGTTATCAAATGTAGTTTCAAATAAAAACAAATGAACATCTACAAATAGTACCTGAACAATGAGAACAAAACATGGATGCCACTATTTTTCTCTGTTTATATGAATAAGAGACGATATTCATCTGTTTGCGAGTATACTCGTTAAAGTATTCAGGCTGCTATTTTAACACTAATATTCGTTGCTTCAAAAACAGATAACCTTAATTTTCTGTTTTAGCACACTCAAAACGTGAACAAAACAAATGCACATTTGTATTTATATTTTAACTAGACATATTAATGTGACATTCGAATAGTAAGTTGTTTGTATTTCGCACTAGACAAAATGTAAAATATTTGAATGGATTAATATCTCATTGCTACCTACACTTATTCACGCTTGGTATTAGGTGCAATGTACATATATCATAGAGTAGTTTTGCTCTGTGAATATGATGAATAAATAACTGTTCTCCATTTTTTCTCATTCACAATAAACTCATTGTAACAAAATAATCTTTGAATTAATGTAAATGTAACTATATATAATTATAATAACGATATATTTGAACATATTTAGAAACTTTTTTTTACTTGTTCAGCATTATAATTGCTAGAGGAATGATATTTTTGTCCTATTTTTTGGTTCGGTGGAAACTCTGTACTCTTCGATTAATTTGAAATCCAGTGCAAATTCTTGCTAGGAAAACTTTGAACTTAGGTACGGTCTCGGCAATATAACCGGAAAGTTCTTCGCAAAGTGTATAAAATGAGGCATATCGTATCTCACCAGAAAGTATAACAAAGGATATTCTGCACAAAGGACTTTCTTCGCAACCCGTAAACTCTCTGCTTCCCCTTTGCTACCTTTTGTGTCCCTCTCAAACCTTCCTGAACAAAGGCTCCAGATATTTATGCCATCGGGCTTTATTTCTAAATCTTCTCTTTATTCTCTACTTCGCATATTACATTTTATTCGATAGTGAAAGAGCTTGATTTCTAGAACACTGAAAATGAATTTGGAATGACATAGTAGAAATTTACGCTGAAAGGAAGTAAAATTTGCTTCCATTCATGAACAATAGCGACAATTGGAGCCTTGTAGGGACGTTTCTGGTTGAGAAAAAAAATTAAGTGCCAAACATCATCTAATTTGATACTATTATGTAAACGAAATCGAAAGTCTATCAATGAAATATCAGTATTGCGTCAATTCCAAAGGAAAATGTACTTATTTATTTTATTATTTTAAAGAGACTAGACGAGAAGGTATAAACTCATTGAAAATAATTATTCAATGTCAATTTTTTTGAATAATTTGATCTTTGGAATTCAAAATTTGAAAAGTTGTGTTAATTATATAAAAAATACAATCTTTGTATATGTTGCAGGAAAGTATAAACTTACGGTTTAAAATACTAAACAGAAATAACACTTATTTCGAATTTGTTTTAAATATTGACAATAATTTTTGCTGAAATAAATTAAGTATTTGAAGGATTCGAAACTATATTTTCTCTGCATTGCACAGGCATTCACTTTTTTATTTTATTTTTTTAACTACTTGGCTTGAAAAGTAAATACTTGTTTAAAACGTTTTAACACTGAGTTTTATTTGATAACACAAATTAGATATTTTCATAAAGAGTTAACTAAAATTAATCTAAATTATATCTGTATCATCTGATTGGCGAAAGTGCCAAAATATTGAAAAGAAAAATGTAAAAACAAAACAGACTGTTTAGGAGTGCGGAACAAAGGATAATATACGGTGAAAGAATGTAGGTCGCTGGGGAGGTCAATACAAAAATGCAAATATGAGAGCAGCGCCAATATTACACAAATCTATTATTTTCCTCTGAGGCATTCATTAATATTCATTGCAGTTCAGCCCCTCTAGTCGTATTTTCTATTTCCTCCTCTCGCCTTGATTTGATTTTACCTTAAGAGCGTTTAAATTTGCATCTTGCTTCGGTGGGCAGAAATGTTCTTCCACCTCTGATGCGCTCCTACCTCAGAAACAGCGATCTTTATCTACCTTTATCTGTGAAGCGAGTCCGACTGGAATGATCCTACGTTTCGAGTTCCAGTGGAGGCAGTTTTCGAGCTATAGCTATGTATCAATGTCGAATTCAATCACTTGCTTGCAGGAGAATTTTAGCGGTCGCGTAATCTGTTTCGATAGTTGTCTTAGGTTCTCAGGTCAAAGCCACGCGAATACCGGAGAAGTACTTCAACAAACGGGCCGTGGACCGCGCATGAACTTTCTTTCCTCATCCTTGTCCTCTTCTGTTCCCTTACACACACTACACTACACTACACTACTAATCAAGTTGAGGGTAGCTCTGGCCAAAAAACATCAATGTTTTTAAAATACACTATTTCCCGTTGGACATAACGATGTTTTGTTTTCAATGCCTTTTACAGATCGATGTATTTTTCTAGAAACATTGATATTTTTAAAGCTTATGTTAATTTTTTCGATGATTTTGTACGTGGTAATGACGTTATATTGCATTTCGAACTTTCACTCTATAGAATATTCATTAGGAAATTACCAAGGTGACAGTGTGCTTTAAGGCAGGATGTACTTTAAACTGATATTTGCATTATTATATATATTTGATACTGAACGTTTTAGTTCGATAATTTATGAATAAAAGTGAATAAATGGAATAATGACAAAACACGATGTCATTTCTTTATATTTCCTTCTTTATATTCGATAAGCATTATTATTCACATATTACTTAAACGTGATCAAACAATAAAATTTACCGGTATTTCATTTAAGTACTTTAATTAAAAATGGAAATAGGATGGGAGGATATCATGCATTTTACGATATTTAAAACATAGATAATTCTTGACGATGTCCTCTAGTTGAGAGACCAGTCTGGGAACTGAGAGATGATCCGCTGCGGGAGATATCTTCTATTTCCACTATCAAAATTTATATCTCCTTGAAGCACATCACACAATTTCTAATTCCTCACATGCTCTAAAAACATAGTTTTTATTCACATATCACAAGTATCTCATGTTAATCAAAGCTTAATCTAAACATGCAAATAATGACTTGACTAATTTGCTTTAAAGACAACTATCTCTAAAACTTTGTGTGCTTCTAAATCAGTCGCCTTTCAGATTTCTTATTCAACATTTTGCTCAAAATTGTTAATTTCGTCGTTTTTTGTTTGTGTACTATTGATACTAAACATAAAGTTTTCCAAGAAAGCAAGTCATCATTTACCCATTTGCTATGTTTATGAATCAGTGCTCATCAAAATGAGACAACTTTGCGTAAAAATCGCTAAAATTAGTACGCATTGCAAAGAAGGAATATGAAAATATATATATTTAAATTCCATTCGCATTAAGTTTCCAACTTTCTTTGTGTTCTTAAATACTTATTTCAGAAGAATTATTTCATTATTCTTATAAATTTGTTGCAGTCGTACATAAATATGCTCGCGTGAGACTTTCTACAACAAAGTAATTTTTCATGTGGCTTCAGCCTTTAGGAAGCAAATAACTGTGAGATTTCGTTGGTCCAATTCTGCGTAATTTGCAGAAATATTTTATTTTGTGAATTTAATGTATAAAAAGAAAAAAGTAGGTCTTTATTAACGTCCTTACCTTCTAATTGTTGCTATTTCATTCAATTCAGAATCATTTTTTTCAGTTTTTAGCCTACTCCATTGCTTGGAAAAGGAATTATTGTTTTGTTGAACTCAAACTTTTATTCACTTTATTAGTTCACGTTCTTGTGTAAACTACAAAATTTAAAAACATAAGAACACTTTCCTCCGCTTGAACGAGTTTTCGGATCTGTAATTTAACATGAAAGAGACAATAGGCAATAGGGTGATAAAAGTTAAGGTGTCCTACTATCATCTTAAGGTATCAAAAACATAGCGTTGCATCACTCTATCACAGAAATTGAATAGTTTGCTATGCACACTCGGCAGAGTTTAATGATTCAGAAACCTTGAAAAATATGGGATTAATTTAAATTAAAATATATCTTCATAACCATGTTATAATTTTCAAGAACTATATTTCTACTTCAGTGTACTACATAAAAACAATATTAGCATGTAGCCTACTTGAAACAGTAAACTAAAACAATTTTAAAGGGATATTATTTTCGCACATATTTCTCTGTGATAATCATCGTGCATTTATTTATCTTAAGTTAATGTTGCCTTAATTTAGAGAAAATTCGTTTTAGACAATCAACTTTTACTTAAAAATTGGAATAATACTTAAAGATCATGAAACGCAAGTAAATAGTCAATTAATCTTGATCAGGTAGATTAAAATATAATATTTTACACGAACTTTTAAATTTATTTTATAAAAAAACAGTACTGTCAGATTGGTGAACTATCGAGAGCACTAACGTACACATAATACTGGAGGTAAAGAATACTACAGGTGTACTAGAGGTTTGTACCTCTAGGTATTATAGAGCACAAGTCAATATTCCAGTCTTTTCGAAACACCTTTTGTTGCGGCAAATTTAATCCATCACGCGTGACCTTACGATTCCGAGCACGCGCAGCCAAAGCGTGCGGCAGACGCACCGCTTGAATCACGGCGTTCGCAGCCCCCTCCCACCTGCCGCGGCGTCCGCACGCCGCTGCGCCGGCTGCCGGATCTCCCTTTCTTTCTTGGCGGCGCGGCGCGCGCGCTCCCTGGCGCCGCCGTCAAAAACCAGCCTAACCTCAAAACGTGTGCCCCTTTCGTCGGCGCTCGGCCGCCGCTACCGGCGCCGCTCATTCAGCCCCGCGCCGCTCGCCGCGAGTGCCTGCCCGACGCCCGCTGACGTCCGCCGTCGCCCACCGCCGCCTAGCCACGCCACGCCCCCGCGCCGGCCGCCGACACCCCGCGATGCGCCAGCACCCGCGCCAGCCGCTTCCTAACCTCACTTTCTTCCAGAGCCGTCGCGTCGCCGCCATGTTCTCCACCCCTCGCGTGCTGCCCCGCGGCGGGGCCTTGGCCCCTCGCGTGCTTCCTGGTGGCGCTCGCCGCCGCCACACCTCCGCCGTGCAGGGACCAAGACCCTACGGAACGCCTGGTGGACGACGAATCAACAAACTGGGCACGTCCCAGGACCGCGACGAAATGACACCTGCGAGGCGGTTTGTGGACTCGCTGGTCGCGGCGGCTGTGTCGGGAGCCGCGTCCACGGACGATCTGTTTCGGAACGCGTCCGGTTTCGGGGACAACGCCCTGTGGCGCGATCTGATCGTCGAGTGCGGAGCGTCCGTGGAGCTCGCGTGCGTCAAGAAGAACGTGTTCAAGTACCTGGACCGCACGGTCAGTTCCAGCGGGAACGTGACTCTGACGGACGGTGTGGTGTTCGAACGCAACCACCGCGTGTGGGAGAACAAGTACGAGCGCAGCCTCAACGAGGGGGCGGGGATCGCCGGGGGGGAGGGCAGTGAAGGGAGGGCCATGGGGTCGTTCGAGGACGTGACGGACGCCCTGATGGACAAGGGCGAGCGCTTCCTGCACCTGCACGACCTGCGCTTGCAGCTGCCGTCGAGTGATAATGGACGGTGCTGTGCTGCGGCTGTCCCCTCGCGCGCTGACGGAGGGCGGCGGCGCGCTGCTCACCATCGAGCCGCCTCCGGCAGCCCCCGAGGGACGCATTCTCTTCAAGCACAGTAAGTGCGCGCAGCTCTAGGACGATCATAAGGCCTCATTCACAATGCAAACTTAAACGTAACGTAATGCTGTAAACTTAGCCGCAAAATTTACACGTAAAAACAAGCGTTCACAATGACGACGTAAGTTTCGCCTGAACCAATCAGAATTAAATGTACTGAAACTTGATCGATTCGTCTCTAACATGGTGAAAAGATCTTTCCACCATGGTTTCTAGCTTTTTCTTCGAGATTCCTATCGATTTGTCTTTATATACATAGTAGATGTTGTAGAAGTGCTCACATTTCTTCATCTTATAAACAAGGATTTTCATGAGCCAAATTCATGAGTAATTCGTCGGACATAATTAGTTTATTCGCCATCTCAGGTTAAAGTTACAGTAAAAATAGTCCAAATTCTTCCATTGAATTCACAACACACTTCAAAAGCATTCGTAAACTAGTTCTCTACATTACAATAACAATGACATAACAACAAACTACCTGAATACAATCTGAAATTGAACTTCCATGCTGCTCTCTGATTGGTCTTCGGCAGAATTCCGACGTAAACTTAACGTAAAAGCTTGGAGCTTGCGAAACTCTTATGTTTACGGTCTTACGTCAACGGTTACGTCAAGGCATTGTGAATGTCTCGCTTAATAACACATATCTAGGTTTTGCGGCTACGTTACGTTTACGTTAAAGTTTGCATTGTGAATGAAGCCTAAGGCTCTTACCTCTTATCGTGCCTCACGTGAGGGAATCGACTCACAAACGCCAAACATTGAGAACGATCATGCATTCTTGCGAACTGACAGCTTTTAACTAAATATTTTTATGAATTTTAGGAACCAATTGACGCTTTGCTCTGTATGTCAAATTGTCCAATGCGTGTTTAAGCAATGCACAAGTTCTAACATGTTTTAAACCAGAATTATTTGTTACCAAACATTTTCTCCAAATGAAAAGAAAAAGATTTAGAAAAAGGACTCGCTTATTTTAATATAGAGGCTGACTTATAAAAATGAAAACAATGAGAAATATATAGCGCAATTACTTCTAAAATGTCATTAAAATAATTATTTTGCAATTTTTAAGTGTGTTTATGATATTTCAGAACATCCACATACATTTATTTCCCAAATGTTAAAACTATGAAATGTCCTCGGACCCTGTTGCGGACCCCTTCTCTTGGTCCCTGCTTTCGATTTTTTATCCTTATCTTTGTATCTTGGATCTTGCAGCGTCATGTGCGAAAGGGATCTATAAAGGATAAGATCTGATAAGTATTTTAATAAAATTGCAATAATACAATTTTGCAGTGTTCCTCGGCTTGAGTAGCAATTATAAGAACGTAACCGATATTAGTTTTTTCTGCCTGAACAGTTGAATATATATCAATTTCATCGTTTTTTTATATTAATTAGACGGATCAAGGTATTAAAACTACATTAACTAACTATTCCACTGTTTTCGCTAACTGTCCATGCGAGTATACTTTTATGGGACTCTTAGCTCTGTTGTGTACTTTATTTATGCTTCCTTATCTTCAGAAAATTATCTTCTTTCCATTAGGATACCAGTCTGAAGAGCAGCTTACTTAACTATTAGAAAACCCTGTATTTAGTTTTTGCAACAATTTCTGTTTTGGCCATTTCAAGCATAGTAAGAGCTTCTCCACGGCGCTGGAGCCTTCAGTCGTTTGTATTATTACGTAGGTCAAAATCCTTAGCTCCAAAGTAGAAACACTACAGTAGGAGGAACCCGCTAAAATAAACTATTGAATAGGCTCTTTTTTTCTTGAAATGTTCCTAACTATTTCCAATATTGTTGAACCTAATGAGTTTTTCTACGGAAGGTTAATGACTTTGATTACTGTGCCTGGAAGTTTATACGCTTTATAGGCTCCTTTCTTTACAGATTTTTCACCACAATTTCTGTTGTTGTTTTTTCGTTATTTCGAGTTTATTTATTCCTTACGTGTCCCCATTTCAATGAAATTTAATTTTTATACTTACCTTTCTCTAAGTCTCCAATTCACTAATCCATACAGAACGAGAGAAAACATCGATTTCTCAGTAATGGACGTAAAAGTTGTCCGTTAGAGCAGATGTCACATTCCTGTAAGCTTGGCGTTCCTACACAACAGAGAGTGAAGAGGAACTGACAGGGTAGTCTCACTACTTTTAATTCTCAAAACATGGGATTAGTTATCGCTGTATCGCCTCTGTATTTTCCGTATTAAGTAGTGACGCCTTGTGAATACAGCAGAATGTCTTCTTGCTAACAGCATACTTTTCAATAGCCGTAAAGTTTGGAGGCCGTTAGTGTTTGCAATGCACATGCATTTGCTGCATCTCTTTATTAACGTCACTGATAATACTCTATTGGCAGATCGTGACCTTCCTTTTTGATGACCTTGCTGTAGATGCTTTTGCTTTCTATCAGACTAAAGTGTAAACATTCTCTACCGTGCTCTGACTCTTGTTCAATGTGTGCGAGAGAAACGTGCCCAAAATCTAAATTTAATGTTTTATGTTTTGGCAACACATTTGAGTATTTATTATTACCATTATTATTATTATTATTAATATTATTATTATTAATATTATTATTATTATTATACAAGCATTTCTCTTGAATGTAACCCCTCGTAGTAACCCTAAAGAGATTCAAAATTTATATAGAATTATGAATTCTAAAGTCATGACTACCGTCAGAAATCTCTACTAATTCACATTAATTTTAATATTTAATTTACTAATGTTGTACTTATGAATAAAATATTAAACATGCATTAGCTAAATATTACACAAAATTATTTATACTAACCATGCATTTCGAAGTAAAATCTCATTACAATGATGTAGTTGAAGATACTTGTGTTAGTTCCCCATCCATTGTCGGGGTCGCCGCGGGAAAACAGTGTCTCGGTACATAGAAAGTAGTATGCGGGGTCTTATAAAAAAATTGAAAAAGCATGACACGTGTATATTATTATTACGTCTTGCAAACAATTATATTTACATGTTTTTATAAATCATACCTTTCGGCGCTTGACTGTTCACGATCCGTTTACGTGGCTCAGGGAATCAACGGATGTACTTGAATTCCTCTGACCGGGAGCTCCTAGGGTTAGACTCCCGGCGCTGACAGGATTTTCGACCCCACCTAGAGAGCTCGCTCAAATTCAGCCGCTGTCTCGAGGAGAATTGTAGGAGCCAGCTGCTCTGATCGTAGCTTTCCGTGGTTTCTCCGATCAACACCAGGCGAATGACGGAATAGTACCCAAACAAACCGGCCACAGACCGCGCGCGATATTTCCTTGATCTTCCTTGTCATATCCTTACCCCTTACTTTTTCAATAAAGTATGTAACATAGACCCACTTACCCTTACACAACACTATACTATCACACATATCGGGACACCAATTAGGAAGAACTTGTCCTGGCTGGGGCGGTCTCTGAGGAGAGATACCTGGTTAGGAAACCCCTGCTGGCCAACGTGTAGGTCGGCGCCGGAGCTCAGCATATAATGGGAAAAGATCACAGCTACCTCTAGAGGAGGAAGCTTGCACTACACTTGCGGGACTATTGAACTTAGCAAATATCGCGCTTGAAAGCACGAAATATTTTAAACGACTGTTTATAATAAATTTCTCAAACGACTGTTTACAATAGTTTTTATTCTGCATTCCTGAATGTGCGTTGCCTCAGAAAGTGACATAATACTCACTGTACGAATATCCTTTAATTTTGAAAAATATTAACCTGCACAACTGAGAAAGGTAATTTCGAGCAATCAAAATAAAATGAAATAAAAGGTTCAGTTTATAATAAAGAATTTTAGAATAAAGAAATTTCATTTTAGAATAAAGATTCGATTTATATTTAAAACGTTTGGAATCATTGGATGGCATTGAGTTCCACTTGCTCCTTGAGATTCATGAGCCGTGGAGCAAAGCACTGATTACATCCGCCCTCATCGATAATGACGCAGCATGACTTTTCTCGAGACATTTCTCTTGCATCATGCTCTTGTAGGAAACAAAAGATTCGCTATGTGAAAAAAGCCAATTCTCCATTGTGACTGTATTGAGTAGTATTGTAGAAAATTTAATGGTTATCTATCACCGACTTGCAAACGTTTTTACATGAAACGTTTTTACAAGTTTCTCAAATGAAGTAAGACTTGAGAAATGCGAATATGATAGTTTCAAAAGTTCGCAAACGATTATTTTGGATTTGTTTCCGGAATACACAAGCACGAGTAAGAAGATACGCTCCAATTATATAAACGACGACACGTAGAAAGATGTGAGAAAATACGTTTTCTGAAAAAATTAAGACACGCCTTTACCAAATAACCATATGAGTAATAAATAAGAATAAATTGCTGAGCATCCAATTTCAGTTGAGCATATTCAACGCTGGACCGTGTATTGAAGAGATGAATTTGCAAGATGGCAACAATTTTCCAGAAATTCCATCTGGTTTAATCA